>LR990535.1:14126500-15502000 GCA_905147745.2 Phlogophora meticulosa
AAGGCTAATAAGGAATTAATCTTCACCCTTGCTCAAAGCGGGTTGGCGATTTCAGACTTTTATTAATTCTAAGTCCTGGCTTTCTCATGATATTTTCCATTACTGATGTCAGTGATATCCAAGATAACTCTACTCCTTCTCAATATAAGCTCAAATAAGGCTGAGTATCACCATTCTATGAACGTCAAAATTGACGAAAGATAGTCCCCCAAAACGTCAGCCTTATACCACTTTAAAAAGTTTTACCATTTTTTCATTGTCTCGACGCTTTTCTGGTGGTCACCACTGTTGATTCTGGTTTTCAGGAGTTGAGATTGAGTTGGGATTGTCCTAAAAAAGAGGCCACAAAACTGAATTAATAAAAGCCTCGCTTCTGTCGCTCCCATTATAACAGTTACATGAGCAGTTTATAAGTTGTGTAACATGGTCCACTGCGCAAAAACTAAAGCTATGTCTCTACCATAGATATCCGTGGTCTCCACAGTCACTAATGCGTAAGGAAACACACGTGAGTCACGCAGCACATTCCTCAGCGTCTGCATTCACCGATCTGTCGCAGGAGTTCCTACTTCCTGATCTACTGTGATAAATGGATCGGAAATTAAGTTTCTATACTTTTAATCGTCTTATTTTATACTCACTAGAATGTTTACTTCATGTTTTCTATTTATTTTTTTGTGTATGAGTCGTTGGTCTCGGCTGTCGTCTGTTGTAGATCATTGACAGTCATTACCGGTTGTTAGAAGCCCGAAAATGTGTCAACCAGTCCTACCAGGGGGTATCGTATTGTCTGGTTACGTGGTTGTAGAGATTAGATAGACAGTCGCTCCACTTGAAATACTGGTATTTAGGTTTATCTGATTAGACTGGAAGTCGACTTTAACATGCTTGGGAATAGGATAGGCTGATGATAAGTCGCCTGCGTCTACGTGACTTTATTGTGATGTTTCTGAACGCCTTTATAATAAATTCTTTTGTTAAATTTTGTATGTTTTGCTCGTTCTTATTTACTTTATTGTACATGAAATAATAAAGATGAGGATGAGGAGGAAGATGATGACAGGCGGGTTTATTGCACAGAGCGATCTCTTAAAGACAACCTTTGGATGTCATGATAGAAAATATAGATATTGATTTTGAGCTAACAATATACAAAAAAATATACAAAGTATACTTTAATATTAGATCCAAATTAATGTCGGAGCTAAGATGGAATCCGTCTGCTAATGTAAATTTTAGCAGCATTCAAACTCTTAACAGTAAAAACTGTTAGTGTGACGAGTGACACAACGTTCTTAAAAGAATATATTACACAGTCAAGCACCGCAACCATTTTCACAGATCATTCTAGATAAGCAAGTGAATAAATCCTAGATAAACTGCACATAATAACTAAGGCTATAAGCACTAAGACCACACATAAAATTATAAACTCAGCACTTTACGGTTTCGCTGATGCATAGTAAATTGTGCAAGCATTTAGACAAGGCCGCTTTTCTACATAAATAGCGGTTGATAGAACTGGTTATTATAATGTATACAAGAAAGCAAAAGGCCTACAACAGCGAAGATGTTGTAATATAGATGACACCATGTTGGGTAAATCTGTTTACCTAGCTCCTTGTTAGAAAAAGATCATCATCTTACTAGCCTTTTCCCAACTATTTTGGGGTGGGCTTCCAATCTAACCGAATGCTGCTGAATGCCAATATTGGTGCGTATCCTCAGAGCTCCACAGCCAACTTAATGGGTAACACTATATCCTATGGTAAGACTGATTGTTAGGCTTTTGGGCTAATAACTGTCCGTAATGACTGTCAAAAATCTGCGAATGAAAGCCGGTACTAACTATGAACCGATATATAATCTATTTATCAGTCTTTAGATTTACTGCAAAAGGAAATTCAATTATTTAATTACCTTACCATTCAATTATTTTCTTTCAAGCTTGTTCCATCACCTTTGTGTAAATGTTTTACATCAGACTGTGAAGAATCATTGTTGCAGTGGTTTGGGAATAGTGTGGCGGGTTTGTCCCAATCCGTCTCCTTCTAGAACAGTGGTTCCAAGCCGTTTTTGAAGCCGGGACCACTTTGATATCTTCGTGCTAGGACTACAAGGGTAAAATAATACCCCTTGTCAATCTGAAAATGAACTTTTAGCATATTCGCAAAACACAGAACATTGAAACAGTCTAGCGTAGTCCATCTCCCATTCATTAATAGTTGGTACTATTATAATACAGAATACATTTCTTGAAGACATTTTAATTCGGCTTGTAGATCTATGTTATTTTTGAGTTCTAACGTTTATAATTTTAAACCCTATTCAAATTCTTGGGAACCACAGTCCGCAGAACACTGTTTAGGAACCAATATTCTAGAATCATCTGAGACTTATGAGCTTTGAATTCCATTCCTACATTGCGTGATATTTCTGGAATGATAAAACTTTGTGTGCTTTTCAATTGCCGTGCTCTAAATTCAAAGTGCATACAAAGAAATGACGCATAAATATTAAAAACAAATTATTATAATACTTTTATATATTTGTAAATGGGGAAAAAATATGTGTTCTTATGTAAAGATCGAAGTAGAACTTCTGCTAGCAATTTCATCATCTTTTGTGTTAGTATTATGTCTTGTTGAAACCAGACTTTCATTTAGAGGTACTCTGGCCCGGTCTGCTTCACCACTCGGCTAGAAAACGTAGTGATTGACGTTATTATGACTGGAACTGGTAAAGTGCGCATTTAGTTAACGATATCTGCTCTGTGTGGGTTTGTTTATTTAAGTCGACTTCATACTTATGAAGTTATGAAAGTCAACTTGTAAATTGCAGTGTATGTGTAGGTCAAGAGGGTGAGCTTCACTGCTTTGTTAAAATAATTTAGGTAGGTAAATATCCGGCAAGCATCGTCATTATGACTTTTACAAACGGCACTACTATTTCTCCCTCTATAAAATAAATAAATAAATAAAGCTGGACAATCCCACAGCATCATCTAGCCCCAAGCTAAGCAAAGCTTGTGTTATGGGTACTCGATGACTAATATACTTAATACAATACATTACGTAGATAGATATTTTTATTATACATAGTAAATACCCAGAATACCCGGAATAAATATTTGTAGATCGTACAAACATTTGACTCGACTGCCTCGTTGGTCTAGACCGGTGACTTGCATATACTAGGTAGCGAGTAGATGATGTACTAGCTAGCTAGTAGATGCAAGTCCTCCTAGTGAGTTCCTTAAGTTTTGAGTTGAGCTCTACGATTACTGACAGGTTGCTCTGACTGGACAGCTCCACTCATATCCGTGTGGTTCTTTCCTCAAAAGGCCATCTCAGACGCTAATTTGCATGATCCTCACATGATCTTACCAAGACAATGTTTGAACTTTCAGACAGACCTCTGCGTTGGTATTTCTTTTCAGAATAGTCAGACTGAGAAACATCACTTTACAAAACAGTTTTCGCTTGTCGACCTTTTGACGACCGATGTGGCGCGGCGGGCGAAGGTCCGCCTGCGACGCAATAGGTTGCGGGTTCGATTCCCGCCTTGGGACAAATGTTTGTACGATCTACAAATATTTGTTCCTGGTGTTCTGGGTATTTTCTATATATAATAAAAATATCTATCTATGTAATGTATTGTATTAAGTATATCAGTCATCTAGTACCCATAACACAAGCTCTGCTTAACTTGGGGCTAGATGATGCTGTGTGGATTGTCCAGCAATATTTATTTATTTATTTATTTATTTATTTATTTATTTATTTATTTATTTATTTATTGTCAAACGTCAAAGTGTTTGTACAAACGAATTCACAGAAGTATCTAAGTATCGTTTATCATTTAATAGGCAAGGCATCACATCACGTCAGTCCAATCCTTACGATATGTCTAAACCAACCTAACCTACATGAAATGAACCATAACACAGATTCCGTAAGAAAACCAAACGTTTATTTGCTTCACGGACGGAACCGTAGACATTGTAAATTCATTGCAATATTTACGACTTAGATATCACAGTTACAATGTTGTGGTGAAATCTTTTAACGTCAATTCATTTTATTTGAATGCGCGACCGCATGTTAGCTAGCGGATAAAAAAGTGGCCATGTTTTAGTTGCGTTTGAGTGAAAATAATAAGAATTTATGAACGTAAATCATACTTAGACTGTCTCGTTGCTCTAGTGGTTGCAAGCGAAGCTGCTGATCGTTAGGTCTTGGATCCGATTCCCGCGTCGGGCAAAAAGATATTCGGTTTCTTCCACGTGGAGGTCGGAAGTTATCCCACGGGAACTTACTACCGGCTTTAAAACTACTACCGTGTCTGTCTTTGCACCAAATTTTGTCAAAATCTGTTCAGCCGTTAATGCCTTAAAAGATTACAAAAAGACATACAAACTTAAAGGATAACTGGCGAAATGTGGGTGTTACAATAGGTGTACGTCTGCCCAACTTATGTTGATAAATGACGCCAATTTATTTTTGTTTTTATCCTTTCTAGATAGTAGAACGCGGCGTGGATCCCAACGCAAGAGATGGAGACGGTGCCACACCTCTGCACTTCGCTGCATCGAGGGGACACCTCAGCACTGTCCGCTGGCTCCTCAGACATGGTGCCAGACTGCACCTGGACAGGCATGGGAAGAGCCCGATCAATGATGCAGCTGAGAACCATCATTTGGAGGTAAGATCTTACATTACTCTATTTGTTTCTGAATCCAAAACGATAACCTTAGAGGATTTCTGACTTCATGAACAAAATACGCTACAATATTTGAAAAACCTCGGCCTGGTAAAAACATATGCTAGGTTGACTGTCCAGGTTTTGTTAGGTATATGAGTTAAAAACTTAATACGAGAAGGTTTATCATTCATCTTTCATTCCTCATTCCTCTTCTCTGTGGTGAGGACTGTGAGGAGGTCTTTGTACCTATGCAATGCTTTAAAGAGAACTCAATGAACTCGTGATACTTCCCGCAAACTCTGAACTATGTACCAAGCACTATCTTCTCCTACAATGAAACCCACACCTAGATAGAATTCCTTGTCTTGTCAGGTTTAAATGCGATGTAGCACACTTCACCATACCTCTCGCGTTTCAACCAGCTAAAGAAAGTGCGTTATAACCACATCAAGTCATTAGATGTACAATTAAGTTGAGCAACCAGGGTATCAATTATGTCTTTGTTTCAAGTTTTCTTTCTACTTTCCTAGTTTCCATGTATCTGTTGTATAACACCTCGAATGTATCACAAAGATTCCAGAAGCTTTTCCTATTGACTTTAATAATACGAGTACTAGCCTGTTACTGCCCCAATTATTTTAAAGCTTAATGGGCTTGCGCTTGACCACAACTTGCCTGATGTTAGTCGATGCTGGGGTATAGGATCGAGCGTGCTCGTCTAAAAATCTGATTTGCTTTCGCCTTGAAGACCGTTAGATTGTAATTTGTGGGGAACATGGATTCTTTTCCTCAGTTTGGCCGTCCGCACTATAGACGTCGAAGGTACTCCTGCAGAGGCCTTTGTCCTCAAAGTATACAAAGATGTTGCGATCATGAATCACCACGTATGCTCAAGGCGGGTTGGCGATTTCAGACTTAAGTCCAGGTTATAAGGGCAGGAAATAGGGATGATTGATTATCATAAGTTATAAGTTTTTTACTAGTAAGAGGAGATAATTTACCTCAAACAAATACTCAGATTATGTTATTGGTTTTTAATTCATATGTATGTATTTGCCAAGTTAAATTTGGACATCTCTGACAACGGTGAAGGAAAATATCGTGAGGAAACATGGACTTATATAATTAATATAAGTCTGAAATCGCCAACCCGTCTTGAGTAAGCGTGGTGATTAATGCTCGTGCCTTCTTGTATAAGAAGAGGCCTTTGCCCTGCAGTGGGACAGTAATAGGCTGGTACAGTACAGTACAGTAATGGGTGCTTACGTTAATCTATTGGTTATATATTAGCTACGTATTTCTTTCTATGTCTAGTAAAAGTGAAGGATATAACTGAAGCAATGGCCGTTTATGTTACAAATTAACGTAGCTCTACGGTAGCTACTTATCTATGGCTCGTGCCGTCGACGACTTCATAATAAACGAATCAGCATATGTTACAGAACCGTCTACTTTCTACACATGTACACAACAGCCAAAGCTCACGTTAGGAAAGTATCACTTTTCACTGCGCGGTCACACTTCGTCGCGTAGTTTTCGGCGCGCGCGCATATCTAATTATTCGTTCTTTACACCGGTCAATTCAACGAAAGTAAAACTATGTACTTGGATATGTATATCATATGATGCGTGTTTAGTTTTTCGTTTCTCTTTTGTTTAATTGAAGCGAGACTTGAGCCTGGTTAGTGAAAGAAAATCAGGCGTTGTAATTGGTTAGGTTAGGTTTGTTGCGGAAGGATCGTACGTACCCACGAACCCGTAGGTGTGAGATGTAACATCGGGGTGGTTTTTAGTCAGTAAGAGTCTGACAGACTCCAAATAATATAAAATATAGCCCTCGAGCGCCGGAGCCCCAGGTGGGACACCTCGAGACCACTTCGTTTTTAAACGTATTGACGATACACAGAAAACAAGTAGGGGAACTTGCAATAAAATAAATTACTCGGTTAGTTATATGTCTTACAAGTACATTACTTTCGTATATTAACAAGAAGGGATGTGTATCTATCATATCACTCAAAATAAAATTTAATGTGCATACTTTGACACCAACGACATCAGACGTTGTGTCGAAATTTATGGAAGATTCTATGAGTGATGAAAAATCAAGAACCCGCCGAAAATCATTCTTCTTAATTAGTTCCAGTGTAAAAAATGTTACAACTATTTTTGACCGGATTTTGATGTCAATAGTCCTCTGTGCACCGTTGAGATTTGCAAGCGTGGTTATTAATGTCTTATCTGTTTGAGAAGAGCAATACAGTGACACAGTAACCAGTTGGTATTATTATTATGTTAACTTGCAAACATTACTGACGCTAACATTACAGTCCGCCTGCGACGCAGGAGGTTGCGGGTTGGATTCCCGCCTTGGGACAAATGTTTGTACCTACGATCTAAAAAGATTTGTTCCGGGTGTTCTGGGTGTTTGCTATGTATAATAAAAATATCTGTCTATGTAATGTATTGTATTAAGTATATCAGTTATCTAGAACCCATAACACAAACTCTGTTTAGCCTGGGGCTAGATGATGTTGTTTGGATTGTCCAGCATTATTTATTTATTATTACTAGGTATTAAATATTCGAATGATCCATTTTAACAAGCCACTTCCTCTCTCAGCTTCCTGCATTCATTGCTGTCTACAGTCTTATCTTAATGAGTTAGGAAATTGATTATTTATGGTAAGCAGGCTCCATTGGAGATGCTCTCACTTTCTTTGGCTTCCAATTTGCATCAAATTAATATAAACAATGTTATTTTAAATAAAAGATTGTATTCTGTGCTTTTGTGATATATTAGCAATGGATAACAAAAAAAAAACTAAACATTTTGTTCGTTAAATGACTATCAATTTTGCATTTAATTACTATCAAAACGATTCTAGAATAGTAGATTGTGTTGTGTGCAGGCGCGGTCACAGACAAAGAATTTGGGAGGGGGGTCATAGCATAGGGGAGGGGGGGGGGTAAAAAATATGTTGACTAACAGAAGAAATCACAAAACAAATGGATAAATTCTATAATCGGAAAAATGAGGAAAATAACGATGACAAATTACAACGCTGGGGGGGTCCAGAATCATGTTTTGAACTCATGGTCTTAGTTTGTGTCTCAATATCTCTTCCACCCTAAATAAAATTCGAATAAAAAATAAATAGATCACAGGTCACTGTAAATTAGCTCACATAACTAATAACGCTCAATGAACCTTTGCGAATTCACCCAAAGTGCACGGAAATACATCAAATCTTTCATGAACTTGTCAAAACGCGGGTAGTTCAGGTGTGGGGGGTTTCCACCGAGATATTGGTTCTGGCTACGGGCACGGCTAGCAGCTGCGGACGTCGTCGCCCCCACACGTACCGGTCACTGAGTTGATCCCATAGAATAAATTCATCATTTTCATGAGTCTTCTTCGGCCCAGAAATTAGCTATGAGTTTGGCACCATCGCGCATTGGTAGTGTCCATCAAGTCAGGCAGGAAACGGCAGGTCAGGCGGTCAGGGCACGGAGGTCACGTTATCAGGTTTCCCGTCGTTTGCGGAGCAGGAAACTTGCACACCAGGCTAGAGAAGTCTATTAACTTCCACCTGAGCAGGTTTTTCCTGCTTCAACCAACGTGTGTCCGGAGCCGTTACAAGCCTTCCAGTTTAGCCACGACAAGTCATGACCAGGGCGGTAATGTTCAGCAGGTGGAAAGAATGGGGTGGGCAGGGAAGCACTATCTCGCCATAGCTTGACTCTACATACTCTATTCATCAGTAAGTGGGAGGACACATTTCAAAAAGCTGTTGCGGGTTTTCAGCCCTTTTATTTACCAATATAATGATAGTATGTATCCTTCGGTTACTCGGTTATTTTTCTGATAAATGGGGTTTTTATGATTCACTAAAATTAACCTTAAACGACCTCTGCCGGTAGACATTCCAAACAAAGGCGCTGGTCACGACCCGCTGCCAATTCTATGCCGATTTTATTCGTCATACATAACGCTGACTGGGTGAGGTTAATGTCACTTGTATTATGTCGATACAGTAAATCACGCATCCTCCCTCACAAACACACAATGCACTAAACAATTACTTCATAGAGAGGTTCTCTACACACGTCATAACATTACGCCTGTATTTCTAGAAGATTGGGCAGAGGTGTGACTATATCGTACATATCTATAGTCTGATTTTGCTGGTTACATTATGTAGTAAAAGGAAATCGTCTGAATGTATTATCTTGACGACGACACGGTTGGCGCAGTGCCTAAGTAATCGACTGCTACGCCGCGTGTCGTGGGTTCGATTCCTGCACGGAACAAATATTTGTATGGCCTACATGTAGTTGTTCCGAGTCTGGCTGTTTGTGAATGTGAGTTTTAATGTTTGTAAACGCACCCACGACACTGGAGAAATTCCAGGTGTGGAGCAAAATTAAAAAAAAAAACTTTGTTTAAATTCTTGGTGTATGTGTTTATCTCAAAATTGTGCATCGTCATTCTATTACTACATAATCTATCACGTCAAATAAAAAGTTTATTAAGAAGATTGTTCTTACTCTTCTTCTTAGCGCACTCTCCTTCTTAAACACGCTCGATCGGCACTCTTAATATATATAGTCGGCTCAGAAATTAGCCACGATTTTGTCGCCATCACTATAGTCCATCAAATCCTGCAGCATTCAGGTGTCAGGGCACGCAGAGCTCGTCATCAGGTGTCCCATCATTTGTGGAGCAGCACCACCCTTGCACACCAAGCTGGACTCGTCTATTTCTACCTGAGCATGATTTCCCTGGTTTTAGTTCTTACTAATATACTGTCTTTTTTCCACAGTGTCTGAACGTGCTGGTAGCGGCGGGAGCAGCGGGTGCGGACAACAAGCAGCTCTCCTCATACAAGGCGATCCACTCTTGCGCATGTGCGCCGGGAGAGGCACGAGTAAGTTTACCTCTTTATGTGGAAATATTGATGCGGATTGGAACATTGTTTTAGACGAGATTTTAATGTTATGCTAGTTAATTACAAAACTGTTAATATATGGATAAGATTTGTGAAGGCTAAATCTTAATAAAAATAGACATAATACCTATCGAATGTGCTACAAACCAGCGAGACGTATTTTAAGACAAAAACAAAGTAGAAAATAGGTAAAAGGAAACAGGACTGGAGCAAAAGACAGGTGAAATTCCATAACTCATAACTCTATGGCTTTGAATTCAACAGACTTGTTAATATTAATACTACCAACTAACCACGTCTTTAATTTTCACATAATATGGAATATTACCCAATTTTTATTCACATATATACAATTATACTATAAAACTAACTAGGTATATACATATTTACAAAAACAAAAAAAAAACAAAAAACAAAAAAAAGCCGACAAGGACACTCAGGCGTCAAAGTATTCCTCCGCATCGCTGTCATCTGGAAACGTGCCCAAAAGACTGGCAGCATTGCCACGTTGGATGGCAATACTAATTCTTTGGGCAAAGAATGAGCCAGCCCTCTGGTCACGCGAAGTGTCGATCAGACGTCGAGAAATTTCTTTATAAAGATGACGTGCACTCGGACCCCATGACCCGAGCGTTTCAACCCCAAACGGCTCAAAACTGTAGTTACCAATAAGGTTACAGTATTTGCGCCGTTTGAGGGTCTCAGCACCCGCCGCGGCAGCGCCAGCACAGCCTGCCGTGCTTGAAACATGAGATGGCGCAAGGGTATCGACGCAGGTTGCGTCCCACACCAAAGGCCTACCCATCTTCCAAGGCAACAAAGTCATGCCGTCTGGTCTCTTACCATCGTCTCGTACCAAGCCGTTAGGTTCTAATACCGCTGGTACGCCGGCGGTACCAAGAGCTCGACGAATAATATCATTGATGCTGGCGTGCCGTGCTATGCGTCCTGCGCTCCTGTAACAGGACAGGCCATGGTGCCCGAAGCTGTCGACCGCTTCACCACAGTGACACCGATGCGGAGCAACACAAGGGGCACCCAAGCGAAGACAAGTAGCGAGCCGAAACGATGTGTCATCCATCATAGTACCTATGGTGGCTGACGGGAGTGCCTGAAGCCAGAGGCCCGACTCCCATTCTCCCACGGCCAACAGACGGGCACGCTCAGCAGTACTAGGTGACGTGTTCAACAGAGAATTCCGTATAGTACTGCAGAGCGGCACTTTAATTTTTAAATAACGTTCTTTATTTTTGAAAATAGATAGAACGCCGACGTCTGTCGCTGACATCGCTGACGTCAGAGTCACACTATTTCCACTCTTAACAAAGAAACACTCTACAGAGTTATTGTTCTTTCTATTTTCAAAAATGAAGACCGTTATTTCAAATGTGAAGCCATTACTTTACAATATTCATGTTAACAAGTCTGTTGAATTATCCAACTGTTAACCCATGCTTATTAAATCGGCGGTTTACAACTACTATTTACCAGAGTTAAGTTAAACCTATTTCTCCAACCTTCTATTTACTGAGTACTGTGACAAAGTCGTGTTTGCTAAACTTTATTTTGTTTTACTATTAACTGTGTTTTGTTTTCAATTTATTTGTATTGCCAGAGTTGTTGGGTTACGCAAGTGTTTGCATTCTATCCATAATATTATGTTATACAATATGCATTATAGACGACGTTAATGATTTTCGTAATATCCTACATAAAATCGAACGGCTTTTGATTTGCATTATTCTAAGATTCGATGTTTTTATCAGGCATTCAAATGGATTTTAGTTTTTTTTTTAATAACATGGCGCCCATTCTCCTTGTTGACTGGACGAACTAAACTAAAATTAGAGAAATAACACTCTTGCTGTCGTCTAGACAGCTCGTGAAAAATTATAGATGTCTAATTAACTTAGTATACTATGAAACAAGCTGAAGACAGGGCACTATGGCGCTCATTAGGAGAGGTCTATGTCTAGCAATGGACTAATATAGCCTGATGATGATGATGATGAATTAATTTAGTCGCGTTTGATCCGTTTTGAATCGTCTACTATTATTAATTAAAAGTGACAGCTGTCATGTTATGTCCGTCCCTTTCTTGTTTCATTAGAGAATTAAAGATAATCATTGTCTAAATTTTGTTTGGCTTGTCAACTTTTACATGATACTAAAACTTAACTACACAAGTACATATTTAAAAACAAAATAAAATAGGTAGGTTGTCAGAGGGTTATCTTAGGGGCGGAAATAGGATCCCAACCAAGTACAATCATTTGTCAAAGTACTCGGGAACGTGCCCAGAAGACTAGAAACAGTTATAAAAATAGTACTTCATCATCATCATCAGGCTATACTAATCCACTGCTGGACATAGCCCTCTCCTAATGAGCGCCATAGCGCCCTGTCTTCAGCTTGCCGCATCCAGCATCTGCCTGCAGTCTTTAGCAGATCGTCATCCCACCTGGTCAGAGGGCGTCCTACACTACGTTTACTTTATAAAATAGTACTTACCAAAGTAATTTTATAAAGATACATAAAGTATCATGTCAACAAGAGAATCGTAACTAATACCTCTTAAATTAACCTTCAAAATATGGATATTCCAGTGCGCCTTACCCAACTGCATCAACATAAACGGCACCCGTTCCCCCTTCTACCTGCACGTCCCGGAGAGAGAGCGACGCAACTCCGTGCAGGAGCGTCGCGTCTCCTTACCCTCCACCGCTGGCTCGGTCAGCTCCGCTCGCTCTGGGCCCGCTGACGGCCTGTACGTGAACCCCATGCAGAGGGCCACGTCTACCAGTGTGACACATCATAGCTCGTCTGGGGAGGAGAGTTCAGGTAAATTGTTTATGGTTGTTTTTTTTTTATATTTTCCAGGTGTGAGATTTGATTTGGTTAGTGTTTGGTGATGGTCAGTATTGTAGGTTAGAAAAAGTGTGTTTGTATGTTTTTGTGTAATGGAAGAACTCAAAAACGACTTAACCGAGTTTAAAAATTCTGTCACCTTGGCTAGGCTTTTTTATTTTCAAAACTTTGCATTAAAGGACCAATGTAAAAGCTCTAAGGGAAGAAAGAGTACGAAATGAAGTAGCGGTTGAATTACTAGTAGTGTATAAAAACGTGTAGGAGGATTGTAGCATCTTGTGTTTTACAGACGTGACCAATTGTAGTTGACCTAGTAGATACCAAGACTAGACGAAACCGTATAAAGAAAAGTAAACCATTTCATGCACGACCAGAAATATCAAGACATCTATCTAGAAACCTACGTAAATATATCATAACAAATTTCTATAAATAAAAGTAGGAAACATAACTTCAAGTGTCTATAAATAAATATCATAACGATTCTCGACACGTTTATCCCAAGCGTACAAGAAATCGGTAATAAATTCCGAATTTCTCATCGTAAAACCGCTATATTAGGCACTTTTGCTTTCCAATACATGGGAGGTTAGCGTCTCGAGATGAAAGTAAGAGTCAACCGGAGGTCTTTATTACGTCGCAAGGTCGATCTCGGACATAAAGCCGGTTCTTAACTGCGGCGGACACGCTCGCATTATGTTACATAACTCTGTACTATCTGAGTAATACACAACTTTGTACAGAGGGCAGCACATCAAGCTTTCCCAAAATGTAAAATTTTCCCTATTGAACATGAACCTTATATAATGTATAATAGTTGAAAAACTTAAAAACTTTCAAAGAAATTTTACAGATTAGAGTAGCTTGATGTACTGGCCTCTGTGCTTAAAAGACGGTAGCCTACGCAGCGTGACCTACGAGAAAGGTCTTATTTGGTTAAAAATGTTCTGTTACTGACTGTTTTTGGTGATAGAGTTTATTTAATAGAGTTTATTTACCTGCAGTTACACCCGCGTGTAGATCAGTAATCATCCTACGGAGACGTCTACTGGGGTAAATAGTATCCTGGTCTTACCCAGGTCATAGTTTTCCGTGGGCCAAATATTATCCGTTCAGCCTTTAATGCGTACAGCTCTCTCAGATGTAGATAGTTATTTGTTTTTGCTAGGTTCTACTATCTCTATGGTTTTATTCTAAAATGTTAAAGCTGTAGAGTTCTTTTTCTGTTTGAATGCGCTAATCTCTGGAACTACTAGTAGGATTCAAAAAATATTTTTGCATTTGAATCTCAATAACTACTTGGCTAACAACCCTTAGGAGCACATGAAACCGCGGGACACAACCAGTTTAGTCTATATTTTTGGTTATTTATAGCCATCTTTAACACGCTCGATATTAGAATTTAATATGACATAGGTAACGAACGAATACGAGCAAACGAGTGTAACTTATTGCTCGCCACAATAAAGCCAAGCCTTTACACTATTGTAACATACCGTACAGTTACTGAAGACGCAACTGGTTGGCTGCCGAGTAGTGTAACAGTGCGAAGCGCTGTGAACAGGTTGTCTATGATCGTGATCGATTAAAGGTGGAGGTATTTCCGACGATACTGGCACAACCGGTTTACGAATTAATACTATTTCATTGACTGAGAAATAAGAGAAGTTTATCTTAAAAAGTATATCTATCTTGGAATTACCAAGTGGTGACTTTACTTGTCTCTACAAAATATATAGTAGGTACAATATTGACGGCATGCATCTTGAGCGGTGGATGTAGTTGTGGGGGTAAGCTCGCGCATAAGCACTTCCTATTAAATTCGACTACTGCTCAACTCACGATCAGCAGTCAAGATCCGTGCCCGTAACTATTATATCGCATGGAAATTTTCTAACCGTGCTCAACCTTCTGTTAGTTTATCATTGAATCTTCTTATACAAAGAAGACACGAACATTAATCATTACGTTATAGGCGGGTTGGCGATACCAGACTTATATTCAAGTCTTGTTCCTTCATGCTGTTTTCCTTCAGAGATGTCAGTGATGTCTAAGATGTACTAAAAACGTACATACGAAAACATTCACAATGGATGGTACAGAGGCCAGCACATCAAGGTACCCCAATGTGTCAAATTTCTTTGATAGGTTTCAACTTTATTACAAATGAATAAGGCTCATGTTCAATTGGCAAAATCTGACAGTTTGGGGTAGCTTGATGTGCTGGCGCCTGTACTTGCCCGGATTTGAACCCGAAAAAACCTCGTGCAAGAGAAGCAAGACCCACTTCTCGACTTGTTTCTTAATACATACAAGAAGTACATTAATTTATCGTTGATTTATTCCATTGTTCTCTGAGTGAGTTCACAAAAAATGCATTGTTTGTGATTAGTTACAAAATGTAATATTGTTATTGTGTACATTATCGCATTAGGGTATACCTGTAAATATGGTCGTAAGATGGAGAGGAATAAATAATTAAAATAACGTTTATTTCAGACTTTCTGTCCAAAGGTGCACTTAAAAAACATAGAATGAAACACAATAAAAATACACATTATAGCAAAATCTCAAAGTACCCAACACAAAAATACATTTTTGTACATTGAGATTTTGCACATAAAAACAAACAATAAAATACCAGTGACAACACAGACGAGTCAATATTTCAAAATTGACGAGGAGGAACTGTCCACTACTAACAAAGCAGTTTGCAAGCGCATATACTCGTATTTGCCAGAATCATGTAGCTGAGGCATGGCTGAAGTGTTATAAACATACCGACGCGTATGCGTAAGAAGACATAAGTTTAAAAAGTACGTAATATTTATGAACATTTCTAAGAATTAATTTCCAATAGCAGGCACTCCTTTTTCGTTACTTCATACGAGTTGTACGCAATCATACAGTAATTGTATTACAGAGGTGATATATGAAGCTAGCATTTTCTGTTGATGAGGTTAACAACATAACGTTACATCGCGCCTTTATGCCCCAAAGGGATAGGCAGAGGTTTATCTACCACCGGGTAGGTACCGACCTACACTCATATTTCGTCAGTTATATTTAATCCCCGTTGAAAGTGGCGCCTGTCACCGAGTAGTTGTGTGGAAATCGGTTGTCATGGTTGTTTTTTTTTTTAACGATGCCCCGCACTAGGAACTTCTCCTGTATCGTGGGTGCGTTTACAAACATTTAAACTCACATACACAAACAGAAAGACCCGGAACCACTATCTGTAGATCATACAAATATTTGTTCCGTGCGGGGATTGAACCCACAACACGCGGTGCAGCAGCCGAAGGCTCAACCACTGCACCAACCGTGTCATCAAATGGTATGGGCATGTGATGAAGGAATGAGGATATTGTGAGGAAATTTTTGAGTCTGGAGGGATACAAAAGTAGAGAAAGACCAAAGAAACGATAGATGGATTGTGTGAAAGATGATATGGCTAGAAAGAAGATGACAATTTAAATTATATTACGAGTATGACTAAGTTAAATCTTACATTGAGTGCCAGAGCTCATCGAAAAAACTCTTCCTTCTTCTTTTCTAGTTGTAACGCTGCATAGTGTCTAGATAAGTGTTTCTTGTACAATTATTGAAGGTAATAAAAAAAAATACTATTGAGATGACGGCAAATAGAAATTTGTGGAAGAAGAAGACATCTTGCGTCGGTCCCAAATGAATTTGAATATGGCCAGGGGGATGATGAAAGAGCTTTTTTGGGATAAAACATATAAAGTTTTCTCTAGAAAAAAAGCTCTACTCGAATTGGGTATGGTTTTATTCTTAAACCGAAAAAAAAATAGTGGAGGTTCTCAATTCGAAAAGCACATTGTTTTAAATTTCCGAAGTCTGGCAATAAATTAATCAAACGAAACTATTTATTATTTTATTAACTGGAAATAAAGTTTCTTTGTAAAAAGGTTCGTAATACAGAACTGCTTCTAATTTCGGAACATAATGTCAATTTATAAAAATATCTATGGGCTAGTATATTTTTCCTGCATGAAACACATGTAGGTATACTCACAGCACCCATTTACCACACCGTACATTAGACGAACAAACGCGTGAAAAATCAAGCGCATCTAATTGTAAACACGACGGAAGTGAGTCGCCAGGAAGCGCATACGCAGGTTTAGGTAACTGTTGCACCCCATTGAGCAGTTGTTTTCCTGACGCGGTCGCGAGCGGACGTGCTTGCCGCGCTCCTATATTGGAAAAATAGAGAGAATACTAGCAATGTGTGCTTCACATAGCTCTTATTCTTGTTTGTGGTAGCAGTGAATAATATTCTTTATTAGTATTGCTTGGCTATTCAAGATGGATGTGGTCAAGAGATCTTTGATACAAGATTGGGTGGATGTTATAGAAATAGATTACGGTGTGTTCAGTGATTAATATTAAGAGTAGTATCTATATTTTTATATATTTTGGAAAGGATTATCACTATAGGTAGTGTATGTATTTGGTTTCATATTTATATAGTTTATTATCATGACCATTATTTTCAAAGTTTCTAGGAAAACTCATGTCTTGGCATAAAGAATAGCTCTTCATTGCAGTGTATCAAAGGTGCAACTGTCCTCATCACTGACTATGTCTGCCCTGACAAAAAATATCAATGTAGGGCCCTAGCATTATGTACTGAACCCATGTTCCCAGTTTGTGCGCCACCATTTATTTACATTACGAATTCATTATTTGTTTTAGTTATAAGTTTGTAACAGAAATGGGGAAGAAGGAAGAGCCATCAACCGCGCCCAGGTGGGTGCCGCTGATCGATGCTCGGAAATCCGAGCAGTAAGATTACGCAAACAGCTGGATATCCTGGGTCGTTAGAGCCGTTTATGTATTGGAAATAACACGTTTAGTCTTTTTATTATTCAATAGAGCAAGAAAACTATTAATACATTAAAAAAAAATCAGTTTCACAGGGTATCGAATATTTCATACGCAATATGTTTAATTATTTTTGTTCATAAATTATTATATGTAGATATCAACTGGTGCGTTTGCTAAAAAAGGAAGATAGAAAAAGCAATTATTTAACGGAGGCAAAAGACAATACAATACAGAGGAAAAAATTGAACCTAAAAACATCACTTAAAGGTGTGAAATAACTATAGTTTCAGAAGTCGGTAGCTTTAGTGGTTTCATCTGATATACATATTTTATGCCACAGACATCTGAAACTTTTATTTTACACTTTTTAGTGTTATTTTTGGAATCCATTGTTAGTTTTTTGTAAAAGTAGTTTTCATTTTTCACTTTTTGATGGGTCGGTTTGTAATTTATCTAAGATACATTAGCCTTACTTGAAACGCTCATCACCTTTTACAAGAATTTATTTTCTTGACATTAATTGCTAAGGAGTTCTCCTAGTACTTAACCATTAGCTCCACTTCGACATATGCATTGTGACGAGCATTAATTGCCTAGCAATTTAAAAGTAATCAAATCGCTTACCCGTGAAATACTTATAATTGAGTAAGAACTTGAATGGTATGTACAGAGGCCAGCACATCAAGCTGCCCCAATGTGTCAAATTTCTTTGATAGATTTTCAACTTTATTGCGAAAGAAATAACGTTCATGTTCAATTGGGGAAATTTGATATTTTGGGGTCGATTGATATGATGGCGTCTGTACTTAACAAATAGCAGACAATATTATTTTGGTTTAGAACCTGCCCTATTTCAACTGAAACTACATTGCTTTCATAACACATACTAGCGTATTTAATCGTAGGTGTAAAGTGATTAATCATATATTGGATTGACTGAACATGACGCATTGCCTTCACATAATCATATAAGCAAGACGGATGATGCGGTTACATGCTAGGTAATTTGTTGTAATCAATCAGTAGAATTATGACCGTCCATTGCTGGACGCAAGCTTATCCCAAATTGGATATTTCATCACAAATTGGACACTTCATCATCATCTGCCTAGCCTTCTCCTAACCATGTTGGGGTCGGCTTCCAGTCTAACTGGTTTCGGCTGAATACCAGTATTTTAAATGGAGTGACTGCTTATCCTACCTCCACAACTCAGTTACTGGGCAATACCCCTTGGTAAGACTGATTGACAGATTTTCGGGTTTCTGACTACCCGTAACGACTCTCAAAGATCTACAAGGTCAGCCGGGACCAACGGCTTAACATATACAATGGATGGTGACCCATCCACCGACTGACCTCGGTAAGCGTAGTTTAACCTTTTGGTCAAGGTTTGGCTATTCTTATTAGAAAACGCAGAAACAGAACTTTAAGATATTGTAGTCAAGTTTCAGGAAGCTTTTGGCTGTCCTGAAAACCCCGTGTTCTAACCAATGCGACCGGTATCGGAAATACCCGATGGTCACGTTCTCAAGTCACTCCATTGTTTGGAAAACCAGAGGGTGCCCTTTATCCGTGCAAAGCCGACGACGCGTTGGTATTCGTCCAACAAAATTAACGCAATAGTCATGTGTCCATGACTGTCACTTTGGCCTAACTCACATCAAGTTACACTTTTTGGATAATCAAAACTTAACGAAATCTGAGACTCCAATTTCTAAGGATAACGGTTCTTGACGCTACCTTGGCATTATTAACAAAATAGCTGGTTATTAATGTAATTCATTACTAAGCCGAGTCGATATTTGTCTTATTAGAAATAAGGTGTCTAACATATATAAAATCCAGAATCATACCAGCTCAAAGAGTTTCAGAGCTCCCTTTAAGCCCAAAACACTAAAAACCAATCACATCTCTAATGGCCAGTCTTTGCTCTATAGCCTGCTCTGCATCAGACGCCGACCACGCCGCGAGTGGCTGGTTCTTGCACAACAACAGCAGCAGCTCCGGAGCCCCAGCAGCGCTGTACCAGCGCGTGCGTGACCTGTTCCACACGCGCTCCCCCGGGCCCCGGGCGCCGGCTGAGGGGCAAGAAGCACCCGCTATGACTGGTAAGAAACTATACATAATGCTAAATGAAGATAACAGAGAAAGTAATGCCTTTTTGGCAACTGCGGAACCAGTAAGAGATGGAACTTATAAGATAATGTATACATATAGTCTTCCTGATCAAATTTCGGTCATGGCTGTGAATCTCATCGGAGACTAGCCATCGACTCGAGGGAAATTATAGTGCAAAAGTGTGGCAAAAGTGTGTGCATAAGTGTAGATGCATTTTTGAGCCCGCATTCTCATGGTCTGATGAGTTGGCAAGCCGATAGGACTGAGGGGAGATTAGGAACTACACCAACGGCTTGTTTTTCGAAGAATATAACAGCTTCCAAACTACAGGCTGAAACGGAGAAATCCTGAACGGAAATGCTTAATGACATATTGCCTGGCCTGGAAATCCAACCACCAGCGTGACTTACGGGGCAGTTATGAGTCACGGGTCAGATGATGTGGGTTCATGGATGATGGTAAGGTGCAAGAGCTAAAACCAGCCACGAAACTTACAAATATTTCGAGCACATCTTTTCGCAAGATATAGTCTTTTGAAAAGTATATTAATAAGGCAATATTATTGGTCAACCAGTTAAAATTGTCTCTCATCTCTTTTTTGGATATTTGCATCACCTCTTGTTAGAATTACGTTATTGTCCAGGGTCGAGACAGTCCGAGGAGCCGGATGACTCCATAATGACCGGTAAGGAGTTACAGAATTGGTGCTAACCCTAGCTTCTACTCAGTGGCGGACTAACAGGGGGGCGGAAGGGGCGGCCCGCCCTGGGCCTCCGGTCTTGGGGGTCCCCAAATGCCTCCGCGTTCCCCTGATCAAATCTTAATCAAAACACTACAGCCTTCTAGACTTTTTACGCGGTACTAATATTCTTTTAACTCTGCTGAACGCGTCCAATACGCAGGGGGAATTCTCGTATTTGTCCGCTACAAATTCTATACTTAATTTATTTTATATTATACTATGAAATTAAATTTCACTTGCCAGATTTTAACGAAATAAATATAAACTCTACATACAAATGTGAACTGAATAAAAAGCTTGTAAAACTATATTTTTTAAGATCTCATATAAAATGTACCAAAAATTACACCAATAAATGAATTTTTGTTTTTTTTTTAATTTTAAATTTGGGGGGCCTCATTCAGCTTTGCCGCCCCGGGCCTCTGACAGTCTTAGTCCGCCACTGCTTCTACTCATCATCCATTTCTGTTACTTCAACACTGTTCTCTCATCATTCTGATAATGCTGTATTTTTGTGCTTTGACGGATCACCCTCGGATCCACAGTGCTATCACTCATTGAAGATATCGTTCAAAACCACTTCTATTTTTCGCTTAGTGGTCGAAATTCGACTGTTTTGGCTTCCTGGACTCCTTCTCCATATAAACTTTAACCATGCCAAATCTAACAGTCCGTGCGCACAATATTCTTACAAAGATGCGAAGTTTTCGTTTCACGCATTACTATATTTAGGAAGATTTGCTTTCGTTTTTCTTCATGTCAAGCCTGCTATCCTAAGCTCATGATTAATTCTCTTACAAAACTATTTTTCAGTTATGCCCGTTTTCACACACACTAAGAAACACCTAAATAGGAGCCTCAGCGTTGAGCTAATTGCTGAAAAACCAACAGCACGTTTATATGGGCGTCGCCTAGGCTTAGTGAAGACGAGCATAAGCCCCCACCGATGAATTTGCTTTATTAATGCAACAAGTCAACAAGTTACCTAAAATCCTGTTTTTTCTTGGACTAAGAACTACCATGCATCTTCAAATCACTCCGCTTTATCATATTATTTCCATACTGCATACAATTTTCTAACCATAATCCTATTTGTGCAGTAAAAGCAGAGATCCACGGCTCAGCGGAAGCGACGACTGCGCAGGAGCAGTCTGACAGCGACAGCGGCGCTGAGGCCACCCGCCGGGACCATCACTATGAGGACATCTACCTGCCCAGGGAGGAACACCAGAGGCGAAGGTTGGTTTGGGTTTTTCTTGTTATATGGTGGGCACTGGTTTGCAGATATCTTGGGTTTTAGTTTGAAAAGTGACTTGAAGCCGGATAAAACAGAAAAATATGGCCTACATCTTTTTTTGTTTTATCCGGCTATTGAACGAGTAGTTTATGCTCCGAATGCTTTAGTTTTTTTTCCACTGTATACAGTGTGGAAGGAACATTGACGCTCAAACTGATAACGCGAATGCAGAACATGATTTTGGACCCGCCAGATTTGGAATTGTGCGTTGATATCCCTTCTACCCTGTATTTATTATAGCATAATTCGCTTTGAATAGAGGATCTTTAGGAAATTCTAGAAAAATACATCTTGACTCGATGGACTGTTTGTAGTTATATTCAAATTGAAACACCCCGTTTCTACTAATATTTACTTAGTTGGTTAAAGGGTTAGAGAGGTTAGTCTTTTGTCTAATTTCCATTGTTTTTGCCAGGAGCAGTTCTCGCGACTCCGGCAGTCACAGCCGCCCAGGCAGCGCCGCGCTCGTGGTGGACTACAACACCAAAGACAATACAGACACGTAAGTGTGAAAGAAAACAGAATCTCAATATACATAAGCTCTTGAAGCAATGTAGATCATGACACCAAACTGCATCATTATATTTGACGTGTTTAATAGAAATAACCAGCCAAGTGAGTGTAGGACTCGCACGCAAACGGTTCCGTTGTTAAGATCAAGCAAGAAGGCTGTAAAAAATGGCGTCTTCTTCTTTAAAATTTTAATTTTAATTTACTTAGCGGACAATGCTACAAGGCATTCTCTACAAGAAGAAAAATTCCCGTATTTTTAAGAACATTCACATTCTAATCTGATTTTCAATCTAACAAAAATACGTCTGATTTACCTACATTTTTATTAATACGACGAACTATGTGGCGCAGCGGGCGAAGGTCCGCCTGCGACGCAGGAGGTTGTGGGTTCGATTCCCGCCTTGGGACAAATGTTTGTACGATCTACAAAGATTTGTTCCGGGTGTATTTGCTATGTAAAATAAAAATTAATGTCTACCTATGTAATGTATTGTATAAAGTATATCAGTCATCTGGTACCTATAACACAAGCTCTGTTTAGCTTGGGGTTAGATGATGCTGTGTGGATTGTCCAGCATTATTTATTATTTATTTTATTAATACTAGGATATTCCTAATCCTCATAAAGTTATAAAAGTTCCTAATCTGAGTTTTATTTTATCTAGCGCAAGTAAAGCGTACGAGGAGGTTACTCCAGTATTGGAGGCCCAGACCAAGTCTTCGATAGCCACCAAGCTGGCGGCACTCACACACAAGGCCCAGAACTTCGTAAGTTTACCTAAGTCATGTATTTTAAACTTAATCTCTTGTAACGAACTAACCTAGAATTTGAGAGTTGACATCTCTTTCTAACGTACAGCCGTAGTAAAGGATGGTGACGGATAAGAACTAAGTTAGAGATTTAAAATTAGTTTATTACCGTATTTTTGGTCGATGCGATCTGGTATGTTATCTGTTTGTATGGAAAAGTTGTTATTAAACATTCATAGGATTTTAGGAAATAGTACGATGTCTTTTCTTGACTGTAACTATAGTCTTTAGTACAAAAGGATGTACTTATATATCACTCTGCCTGGTGGGTAATTTATTGGTAAGAGTTCCTTTTTAAAACTGGTCAGTGCTATTGGTCACATATTAAACTATGTATGGTCTGGACCAGTTTCGAAAATGATATTCTTAAGTACCCTCTTCTAAATGTTACCTCCTATCGCCTGAAACACAGGGATACTTAACTCAAGCACAAATTATGAGTGATCTTAACATAGATTCAGGAAAACCTGTTTTTAACGTTATACCTCATATTTTTGAATACATTTATTATTATTATAAGGAGTACTATGTATAATCTTTATCATTCATTTTCGCCAATAAATGTATTTTGTCACCCACAGGCCAGCCGCCTCTCATCCGCGGCCGGCAGTCGCCGTGCCTCAGTGTCGGACGAGGCCACCGTGGTGCAGGCGGCCTCGGCCTCGTCCGGCGTGTCGTCGGGCGGCAGCTCGGGGGACGAGGCGCCGCCGCCGCCGCCCCCGCCCCCCGCGCCGCCCGCGCCCCCCGCACCCCCGCCCGTCGTGCTGGAGGAGCCCGCGCTCAAACCTTCGGAGCTGAGGAGTAGGATAGGTAAGTGGAATGGATTTTGTTTAGATATGAAACCGTAGTGACCCGTTTAGGTCATGTTTTTAAATAGTGGCTGGGCCTTGTGCGAGTTTTTTTTACTTACTGGATTGCATTCGAAATGACTTCCTCCAATTTGCCTAAACTAATATTATAAAAAGGAACATTTCATTATTTGAATGCTTGTTAAAATTATTTGACCAATAGAAATATAAGTTATCAACGAGTAATATATTATATTTTAACGAAGTTCCTTATCGCGCGTTGTGGTAGGGGGCTAGACGGAAAAATTAAGACCAAAAGTTGTAACGACACTTTTTGCTATAGTTGTAAGCCGTGCGGCGTGCGCGTGTTTCTCTGTCTGTCTCTCTCTCTCTCTCACTCATAAAAAGCAAGCCAGTTATTTTCGTTTCGTCTTTCTGTTTCGCATTGAACAGTGTGGTGTCGCGACAATTATTTTTGTTGTGTGTATACAGAACTTCGTTCCGTCCGGGTGTCCGGTGAATACTAGTATGGAATACTTGTGTTTCCCATCACTGTCACTAGGCAGCGCTCATTCGGTTTCAGTACAATATTCAATTAACCGTTAATGCGATTGACTACGTATAAAAACTCGTACTAAGGTCACTGAAAGTATTTGATTGATTTACATGATTTTACTCATGTTTGTTTTAGATATTTATTGACGGACATAAAATGATGATATGTGACTACTAGGTATATCCTGAAAAAGTTGTGTGTATCTTTTTCTAAAGATTTTGTTGTTGCTAAATCGGGGATTGAGGTCTTATACATTTTGCAGCTAAATATTAGAACTCGCCGCATGACAAAGCGGTTAGCCGTTTTATAAAACGGGCCGTTTTACATTACGGCGGGTTAATATTTAGTTCCGTTTTAACGTTTAAGTTTACCAACAGCTTTAGTATACAACATGTTTAAAATATAGGTTTTTCAGTTTTGGACTTACACAGTCACCAATTACTGGTTAACCAGCATTCATAAAAATAAGAATAAGTTATAACATAAGAAAGAAAAACATAACATAAATTGAAACGCATTGGCGCAGCAGCCGATGACTCAACCACTACGACACGGTTGACGCAGTGGTTGAGTCATCGGCTGCTGCGCCGCGTGTTGTGGGTTCGATCCCCGCACGGAACAAATATTTGTATGACCTACATGTAGTTGTTCCGGGTCTGGCTGTTTGTGTATGTGAGTTTAAATGTTTGTGAACGCACCCACGATACAGGAGAAATTCCTAGTGTGGGGCAAAGTTTTCTTTCAAAAAAAAAAACGCTCCGGAAATTAAATACAATAGTAAGCTCCTTAAAATTAAATACAATAGTAAGCTCCTTAAAATTAAATACAATAGTAAGCTCCTTAAAATTAAATACAAAAGTAAGCTCCTTAAAATTAAAAGAGGAGCTCGTGGCTGAATGAAAACCGCCGCACGGGTTGATCGAAGGTTAAACTACGCTTGCCTAGGTCAGTCTGTGCATGGGTGACCGTTCATAACATATTGAAACTCCTCCGTAGCTCGGAAAGCACGTTAAGCCGTTGGTCCCGGCTGTCATTTAAAGATCTTTGAAAGTCGTTACGGCTAGTCAGAAGCCCGGAAGTCTGACAATCAGTCTTACCAAGGAGTATCAGGTTGCCCCGTAACTGGGTTCTGGAGGTCAGATAGGCAGACGCTCCATGTAAAATACTGGTATTCAACTGAATCCGGTTGGACTGAAAGCTGATCCCAACATTTTTGGGAAAAAGGCTAGGCAGATGATGATGATGAGTAAGCTCCTTAGTAAAGTTAAGAGCTGTAGAAAATCCAGATACATAAATGTTAGCGCTATCACGCTCGCCGCACTGTATTGCTGGGATGTGGTCTTCTAGGGGATTCTGTGGGTCTTCTATGTCCTAACTTAACTAACCTAACGCGATGAGTTTCAAAATCTAGTTAGTGCAACCAAGTTTGCCGACGTTACCGGTACCTGGCGGACCGTACAGATTTTATTACCTTATTCAGTACCCACGTTTTCTTGGTAATGACGTCACATTATTATCTATGTCGTAAAATAGTAAAAATATAATTAAAAATGACTTTTTGTAGGTACTTATAATCTCTCTGTTCGTTATGACATGACTAACCAACTTAGGCTGCGTTTACAGGAGTGGCGGGCGGCGTTTGGTGCTGAATTTAATTATGCGTCACGCCTTACGCCCTCTCGCTTTATTTTCTGTGTTATTAATTATAAAGTGTCTCGAGTCGCTCACATAAAATGAGAAACCGGGTGAAGATCATTTAAAACGCTGAAATTATAAAAGTGATTTTACAGGTTCTGACAGTTGGCACTTAGAATAGAATGCTCTTTATTGTACACCATGAAAACTTACAAATAATGAGTTTAAGAGCTAAATAGGGTGTTACAATGGGCGGCCTTATCGCTAATAGCGATCTCTTACAGACAATCTTTGGATGGACTTGATAGAGAAGGAGAAAATATATGTTGGTAGTTCGTGGTGTTTATTTAAACAGATACAATACACAACTATAAATATAAATGATGAAAATTATAAAAGGATATTAAGGACTTTATACGCGTTGAGTTGTTAGTCTGTCGCTTATACCCAGCCATCCATATAAGAGGTTGTTAAAATACTACCCTACCAATCATCTGCCTAGCCTTTTTCCAAGTGTGGTGCTGTTGGCTTCCAATCTAACTGGATGCAGATGAATACCAGCATTTTAAATGGAGCTAGTGTCTATCTGACCTCCATAACCCAGTTACTGGACAACGCGATACCCCTTGGTAAGACTAGTTGTCAGACTTTCGGGATTCTGACTACCCGTAACGACTGTCATAAATCTACAAATGACGAGCCGAGATCAACAGCTTAGCTTGCTTTCCGAGGTACGGAAGTCACGTTATGTTACGAACGTCACCCATCCTCTGACCTCAGCAAGTGTAGCTTAACCTTCGTTCAACCTGTGCGGCTGTTTTTATCTAGCCACGAGCTCCTATGAATGTACCTACATATGAATCAAGATTTTTTACGACGACTATATTTTAGTTGAAAAAATTAAGTAAATTGGGTAACTAGTTAGGTAATCTAGAGTAAAGATTCAATGGACTATATCTTTCATTTTGACAGCTTTACTTTCACTGTCTTTTTAACCTTCGAAGTTTATCATCGATAATTATCACAGGTATTGGTAAGGGAAAACATCGTGAGAAAACATAAGTCTGAAACCGCATACGTGACTTGAACAGTACCAGTACCAGCCTATTACTGTCCCACTGCAGGGCAGAGGCCTCTTCTCATACAGAGAAGGCACGAGCATTAATCACCAAGCTTGCTCAAGACGGGTTGGCGATTTCAGACTTCTATTAATTATATAAGTCCAGGTTTCCTCACGATGTTTTCCTTCACCGATGTCAGTGATGTCCAAGATAAACTTAGAATGTATATATGAATTGAAAAACTCACATTGGTACTTGCCCAGGTTTGAACCCGCAACCTCGTGCACAAGACTTGAGCAGGCTTGGTGATTATTATTCATTTAATTCTGACATTGTCCATTTGTACTTACACAAAATTAAAATTAAATATTACAACTAATATACATTAAAATTACTCGTACATACACAATGACACACACAAACGATTAAAGATTAACGTTCGTGACGTCTGTGTATGAGAAGAGCCTTTGCCTTGTAATGGGGCAGTAACAGGGTAGTATTACTCCATACATTTTAATAAAGAACATATATAATTAAATATACATAATTTAAAAAAAGAACCCGATCTTTCCCTCTCAAACCCAAATCAGCGTAAAAGAACACGGCAACAAAGAAAAAAAAACCGTGAAATTAACATAAAACCTCATTGTAATAACTAATTGTGTCTTAATTAGAAAATTTGACATCGCCTATTAATATTTATAGAAAGAAATTAAGCTGAGCAGTAATGAAATGCGTTTACTTTCTACCGAAATGGGCTGTTAGTAACGTTCTGATTGTACAGAAACAATAAAAATAAATACGACTCGCTCGGATTTAAAACTTGTGTTGTACTTTCCATTTTAAATGAACCAGTTTATTCGCGGATTTAGTGTGGGGATATTTCCAAAATTATGTCTCGTAACGCGGACGGAAGGAGACATCTCGCAGTACCTAAATACATAAGTCATTTTTCATCATCATCCTCCTGCACCAAATGACAATTTATTTGGGGTCATCACAGCATGTTCTTCCATATATCTATATATATTTATTATTAAATCATTTATTTCAAGTTTGCACTCATATAAAGGTTAGTAACAATGTTTCTCTAAAACTATGTTATTAAATATAAAAATCCAATTCAATCATAAAAAAAAAATATGTATATTTTATTACTTTTAATAATTGTACAAGAAACACTTATCTAGACAATATGCAGCGTTACAATTAGAGAAAAGAGTGTTTTTTATTAACTCTGAACTCTTTTTGAGCTCTGGCACCCAATGTAAGATTTAACTTGTGTTTAGGGTGGATTTAACTTGTATTCATCATCATTAAATTAAAATAATCATAATTAAATCAAATTAATCAAATTAAATTCATACACTTACATAATTAAATTAAATTAAAAATCAGGTCAACATCTACATTACACGATACCCATATCATCTTTCACACAAACCATCCATCTTTTCTTTAGTCTCCTACTCTGTAAAATCAAAAATCAAAATCAAAATTCATTTATTCAACTTGGGCTGAGAATCAGCACTTTTTGAACGTCGCAACTTTTACAAAAGACAGTCCCCCAAAACGCCCACCCTTCACCACTTCCTAGTGTCTTTGCTGGGAAGAAGAAGTGGCGGAACAAACTCCCCAGCAACCCTGCTCATCTATAGATATAAACACTAAGTATCTCTACCGCAGTGCAATGCTCAGGTTTACATCTACAATGTTGAAAGTGGTGGAAAACCATTAATTACACGTGAAAGCTAACGCGTCGACCCATTAAGACCAGCCCGATGTCTACTTGAAACTAGAATTAACTGCGATCTAACCGTGGATCTAACTGAGCTTTACACCGAACTAACCACAATAACTTACTTACACTCAAGTACTGTGTCTGTATGTAGGTTACGGAGTGATGAGTAAATAAATATCTAAATAAATAATGCTTGACAATCCACACAACATCATCTAGCCCTAAGCTAAGCAGAGCTTGTGTTATGGGTACTAGTGGACTGATATACTTAATAGGAATTTACTTTATTTATTTTCTACATTACCCAAGTAATGTATTAATATATCCAAGTAGATACACAAATCCTGTGCATGATGGGGTTTTCTATCAGCCATAATGAAGAAGTCCCATACCAACTTTTGAACCGTATTTAGCCTCTTTAGGGATGAATTTTTAATTATCACTTTCGTTAAAAATGTGTACACACGGGCTATAAACGGAATTCTATCTGAAACTTGTCAACCAATATTTGAAAGGCTTGATTCCTACATCTGCCTTATGCCCTATTATACTTGTGTGAAACGTGTGTGTTTGTTAGTAAACACAAACGATTATTCATAACAGCAAAAGAAACATGTTCTCGCACTCAGAGTGACCTATTAAATGATAAATGATATTCATTTCTGTAAATAGGTTTTTAACAAATACTTTTACACGTCAAGAAGTAAAATGTTTTTTTAAAGTAAGTTGGTGTTTTGTTATCTAACAACTCTGAGAAGAAACACTGAAAAAAACTCAGAGATCACAGTAGCTTTTAAAGTCCAGACATTAAAAAAAAAAGTAAAGTACCAGCCTATTACTGTCCCACTGCAGGGAAAAGGCCTCTTCTTATACAGAGAAGGCATGAGCATTAATCACCACGCTTGCTCAAGACGGGTTGGCGATTTTAGACTTATATTAATTATATAAGTCCAGTTTTCCTCACGATGTTTTCCTTCACCGATGTCAGTGATGTCCAAGATAAACTTAGAAAGTTCAGACATTATCTTGGTTAGATCAGGTGAGGACCATGCAGGTTAGTGACCGAAATGGTCTTATTTGTACTAGATGAGCTCCGTAGGTTATCAGAATAAAACAAAAATCTACCTAGTTATGTGTGTACATATCTACAATGAGTTACCGCATTCATTAAAACACCCCATTGCATGATTTTTAAAAAATTAAATTATATGAATGACTGACAGTTCGTAACATATCAATACTCCTCCGTGCCTCGGAAAGCAAGTTAAACCGTTGGTCTCGGCTGTCATTTGTAGATCTTTGATAGTCGTTTCGGGTAGTCAGAAAATCGAAAATTTGACAACCAGTCTTACCAAGGGGTATCGTGTTGCCCAGTAACTGAGTTGTGGAGGTCAGATAGGCAGTCGCTTCATGTAAAACATTGGTATTCAGTTGCATCCGGTTAGACTGGAAGCCGGCCCCAACATAGTTGGGAAAAGGCTAGGCAGATGATTATATATGAATGGCTGAGTGACAACAATTTCTATGCCATTAAGGAATTTCTCGACTGTAACTTGTAAGCTTAAGTTACGCTTTAATTCTAAGCAAAACATGCAAGATCTCATATTGTGAGATAACATCTTGTATCTCATGTTTTATATATAACATAAAATAACGCCTGTATTTCCTCGAAAGGTTGGGCAGAGGTGTAACTAAGTACACCCACATTTCAGTTATGGTTTTAAGTCTCATGTAATAGGGGGTGAGCCTATTGCCATCAACTGGGCCCACATCCAAACTCCGTTTTGCTACTGAGAAATTCCTAATGAAAAATCCTCGACTCAGGAATCGAACCCTCAGCAGTCGCGTTTACGGCCACTAGACCAACGGCAGTCAGCTTTATAGATAATTTAGATAAATAAGTTCCAAAAAGTAAGTTCTAAAAAGATATAGAAAATGTCTAGTCTACTAGAACACCAAATTAGTGCAGGCAGACTAAAAAAGCGCATAATTCAAATTTAATTAAGCTTTCTAATCAATTTTGTATGGGTTAGTCTGAGCTAGCATTATTTTAGGCTAGCACCTAAAATTGCTGGGTGCCATTAGACATGGTTTTCACTGTCCCCTGATAGTTCAGACGACCGATGTGGCGCAGCGGGCGAAGGTCCGCCTGCGACGCAGGAGGTTGCGGGTTCGATTCCCGCCTTGGGACAAATGTTTGTACGATCTACAAAGATTTGTTCCAGGTGTTCTGGGTGTTTGCTATGTATAATAAAAAATATCTATCTATGTAATGTATTGTATTAAGTATATCAGTCATCTAGTACCCATAACACAAGCTCTGCTTAGCTTGGGGCTAGATGATGCTGTGTGGATTGTCCAGCAATATTTATTTATTATATATTTATTTATTTATAGTATGGTAATAAGTTTTGAGGCAAAAAAAACACAGTACGACTTGTAATTATTAGCCCGCAGTTACTGTAAAAAAAAAATGTAACAGCTCATCATTTAGGACCCATTAATATCAGTGTTAATTTTAAATCGTGGTGCTAGAAACTGGGCCTAACCCAGTTGTAAACGTCCCTTTGTGCCTATTGACCTAGCTCTGTTCTGTCTCCTGCTTGATATGGAGGGAAGTAGAAATGATGTACTTTTTTAACTCCTCCGCCGTTCTTTTCTGATTAATTTCGTTGCGGGATCCAATACAGTTGAATCGTCAAAGTATTCCTCCGCATCGCTGTCATCTGGAAATGTAGCTTAAGTTACCTACTCCTTAAAACAAAAGCCCACTCCCAGTCAAAGATCTGCAATGACAGCCGAGATCAAAGGCTCAACGTGCTTTCTGAGACACAGAGCGGTCTCGATATGTAACGGATGTTCACCCATCCACAGACCAACCTCGTCATCGTTGCTTAACCTTGAAGACCCGAGCGGCTGTAATTATTTAGCCACGAGCCCACAGTAACAAATTAAAAAATATGTATAACTATATCATGGACTATAATGACGGTGCTGATACAAGTTGACTTTCCTTGTCATATCCGCTTTGAAAACTTAGTTAAGTACAGCAATGCCTACACGTATTTATACGTACGTACTATAATAACAAAGTTGACATTGTACATGGTGTTCACTTTACGCAAACAACTTGAAATAAATTTCGAACAGATTTATGTAACTTGAAGCATAAGTTCCATAATTATGTTCGATATTTTTTCAGTTTATGGAACGTAAATTATTGCCCTAGAAACGTAATATAAGATCACGCCTTCAATCCCCGAACAGTTTGGCAGAGATGTACATACAGCTATATCACGCCCAGTTTCGCCAGTTACGTTTAAGTCCCAAATAATGTAATCAGTAGAAAAAGGATGCGTTCAAAAGAAAATATGACAAAATGTTAAACGAGCCTTATCTGATGTGATTGGCTGAATTTTTTTTTTTTTTTTTTATTAAAAAAAAAAACATTGCCCCACACTAGGAATTTCTCCTGTATCGTGGGTGCGTTTACAAACATTTAAACTCAGGAAACGGAACAACTACCTGTAGGTCATACAAATATTTGTTCCGTGTGGGGATCGAACCCACAACACGCGGCGCAGCAGCCGATGGCTTAACCACCGCGCCAACCGTGTCGTGAATTACTTTTGAACAGTCAATCCAGCTTCATTTGACTTGCGTTTAATTTTCAATGCGTCGCTATTTTTTTCGTCTAGAAACTAAAAGGATAATTTCCGTTTAGAAACGTTAAAAATCTAGTCGCAATCACATCTCAGCGACAATCAATGTCAAAAAGTTTTAAAAAATGTAGGTAAATAAGGCGTAATTTTGACAGATTGAGAATGAGATTAGAATAATTCGTTAAAAATACAGGAATTGCCTCTTAGTAGCCTAACACGAATTTCTTGTGAGAAGTTTACCAATCCATAACGTCAAATTACATAGTTATTAGTCAAACGAAATTAGTTTCACTTACGTAATGTAGGGGCGCTGTTTTAATCTTAGTTCGATTAGTACTGCAACAATTGTTGATGTTTTCGGTTGGTAGTCTTCTCGCTAGAAATTCCTTCTAGAGCTAAAGGTGTTAGTGTATTTTAGGGTTTAAGTTGTTTGAGCATATTGCATGCCATGATAATACATTTTAACACAACCTGTAGATAGTAGTATAAACAGAGAATGACGCAGTCTATTCAGTGTTGCCACATATAACCACTATAGTTACCAGTTAGAAAGCGACCGTGAGCGAGCTGCACTTGACTTTATTGGTACAGAAAAAATATTATTTACTTACTTTTACATTACAGAGCACGTATTTATCGAAGGAAAAAAAGTTAAAGAAAGATAAATAAGGCTCTCATTAAAAGCAAAATAACAATATGAATTAAATACTTTCACTTTTAATTTTGGCCTAATTAAAATTGTTACACTGTTTATTCTAATAATACAAGCAGTATGATACAAGTATAGTGCACAATATGATGCGATAGACACTGAAACAGCATGCAAAATCAAAATCATAACACTACACACACACACAGACAACACAACACACTCACACACAGAGAGGCAACGCAACACACACATAGAGACAACACAACACACATACACACAGAGATACAACACACACACACATATACAGACCACACAACACACACACACAGAGATACAAATACACACGCAGTACACATGGTACAGATGGGCAAGCATTATTATTAACTGTTCCGAATTTAAAGTCGATAGCATTAAAAAAAAAGTTCCTGTAATAAGCAGGACTGGTAGACAGTATAAGAAGTCGCAGTATAAAGGTGCCATTTTTACTATTTCGTACGGAACTCTAAAAATTATAATAATAGCGGAAAGATGAATGTGATTAGGTCAAACAAGCTATTTGATATACAGGCATATGCATCAAAGAGCATGTTCGAAATATATAGAGATATATTGGTATGTACCTATATAATAGTTGAATAAAGAAGACATTTATACTGTAGTATAGTAACACCACTGCCTACCCGTTCGGAGAATACAGGCGTGATGTTTGTTTTTAATGTTTTGACGACACGGTTGGCGCGGTGGTTGAGCCATCGGCTGCTGCGCCGCGTGTTGTGGGTTCGATCCCCGCACGGAACAAATATTTGTATGGCCTACAGGTAGTTGTTTCGGGTCTGGCTGTTTGTGTATGTGAGTTTAAATGTTTGTAAACGCACCCACGATACAGGAGAAATTCCTAGTGTGGGGCAACGTTTTTTTAGAAAAAAGAAAAAAAAAGAAAGATGTTATGTAAAGAAGAACATTTATTTGGGGCACGCTCAGGAAATTTTAATACCAAAAACAAAAACTAACAAGCACTCGCTGTTATTCTGATACATACATAACCTATGTATTTCATTAATACATATATAATGTTTTATGTAAGGCTATTCAAATAATCCCCACAAACTACACATCTTGAAGCCAATTACAGAAAATCCTCGACATTGTAAGAGGGCCCTTTGTTTCCTGAGTGCACAATCAGGCCCCTGATCAAACCCCGTATTAGGAACCGCACGACTCCCTTATCCAAGATGGGCGCGATGAGATGCTGGCTTTACTTCCTCGTTTAACCAACGAATACTGTAGGAAGTATTTTTTTCTCTAGAACTACGAGCAGTTATGTACCATAGGATTCCGATCAATAGATATAAATTGTACGTGTAATTGTACACGTGTTGATCGAAGCTATGCTTGCCGAGGTCAGTATGTGGATGTGTGATCGTTCATTGCATGTGTGCCTCGATGTCTCAGAAAGCATTTTAAGATCTTTGACAATTGTTACGGGTAGTAAGAATCCTGAAAGTCTGACGTCCAGTCTTACCAGCGGTAATCCTGTTACCCAGTTACTAGGTTACGGAGTTTAGGTAGGCGGTCGCTCCGTGTAAAATACTAGTACCAGCGATTCTCAAAAGGTGGTCCGGGGAACTCAGGGGTTCAGTGAAGGGGTCACAGAGGTTACGTCCGAGAGAAACATACCAAAGGCAAAAGTAATTTAGTGCAATATCAACTTTAACACTAACAAAAAAGGTCATTATATCAAATTATTGAACAAGGTAATCGGTATCCTTCGACGAACGATGTGGCGCGGGGGCGAAGGACGCAATAGGTTGCGGGTTCGATTCCCGGGACTTGGGACTTGACAAATGTTTGTACGATCTACAAATATTTGTTCCGGGTGCTCTTGGTATTTCCTATGTATAATCAAAATATCTATCTTATAAAATATTGTATTAAGTATATCAGTCATCTAGTACCCATAACACAAGCTCTGCTTAGCTTGGGGCTAAATGATGCTGTGTGGATTGTCCAGCAATATTTATTTATTTAGTTGTTGTTGTTGCATGATCGGAAATACGAAATTAGCTGATGCACAATATTTATTCAGACAAGCTGTACAATAGACACGATGAAACGGTTGGCCTAGTGGCTGAGCCATTGGCTGCTGCGCTGCATGTCGCGGGTACGATTCCCGCACGGAACAAACATTTGTATGGCCTACAGGTAGTTGTTCCGAGTCTGGCTGTTTGTGTATGTGAGTTTAAATGTTTGTTAATGATACACGAAGAATTCCTAGTGTGGAACAACTAAACGCACCCACGACACAGGAAATATAAATCCTAGTGTGGGAAAACGTTGAAAATATATTAAACACTTTTATTATTTACAAAATAATGATGAATTTGGGTTCCATGGCCGTAAAACACCACTCGAGCCGCTGTAATACAGCATACATATATCTATAAAATTAAAATAACAAAAATTCTGATAAGTTTTCTAAGTCTTGTACCTAACTTCGTCTCGCTTCTGTAGGCTATGCTTTCATAGACTCATTGAATAAAATGTAGATATTCACTAGATATTTTTATAAGTTACGAGTAGTATAAAAATTACGAGTCAGATGCTTGCAAGATACTTTTAATTTAATTCAAGTTGCATATTTAATAAAGAATGTACAAAACACGAATGAAAAATTAGTATAAAGTTGACAGCCAAGTCATACACCTAGTTTAAGTCGGTTTCACCGGCGCCGGCGCATTAATTAGCGAATCAAGGCAGTTTCAGTAAACAGACTGAAACGGTTTCAGCTTTACCTGAATATTAAATCATCATTATGTTTTATGTTTGAGAGATTGCTTAGTGGAATGTTTTGGAGTGCTTTCTAAATTGTAATAGGGATGTGTCCTAGGTTAAAATATATTCAGTCAATTTAGTCCGTCAATAAGATTACCAAAAAATCTTGGACACGTATTTTTTGCTTACTTAATTCAATAAAAGTGACAATGATATAGCACATCAAAGTTCAGGAGAAGGGGCTTGTGACGTCACGCCGTGCTACACTTTTAACGAAAAGTGTAGCACGGCGTGACGTCACGCGCAATTTCAACGCACTATACCGTCGTCATTTTTGGTTTACGTGACAAAAGAAAAAATACGTGTCCAGTATTTTTGAGTAATCCAACTTTCGGACCAATCAAAATTTTCCAAACGTACATTTCTATCATCTCCCTAACCTTTTCCCAACTATGATGAGGTCGGCTTCCAGTCTAACCGGATGCAGCTGAATACCAGTATTTTACATCCGAGCGACTGCCTATCAGACCTCCACAACCCAGTTACTAAGCAACACGATACCGCTTAGTAAGACTGGTTGACAGACTTTCGGCTTTCGGACTACCCTTAACGACTGTCAAAGATGTACAAATGACAGCCGCGACCAGCGGCTTAACGTGCTTTCTGAGGCTCGGAGGAGTCTCGATATGTTACAAACGGTCACCCATCCACAGACTGACTTCGGCAAGTGTAGTTTGACCGTCGATCAATCCATGCAGCTGTTTTAATTTAGCCACGAGCTCCTCATATTGTAATCATATTGAATCAATCTTTGTCAAACAAAAACGTAGCTCAACCATTTATCGACCCGTGCGGCTGTTTCTATTTAGCTACGAGCTTCTGTACCAAACATACATTTCTCGAAATATAATAATTAAAATCACCATGGCAACTCTCTGAATTAGAATTGTGCTCAAATGCCATAACACTTGTCTTTGGACAGTCGTGTAAAAATAGTGTACTTTTTTATGACCAATAGTGTTCCTACCTAACTATTTAAAGGTGCAGTTAGTTTACTAACTCACGCTTGGCAATATAAACCCATTAAGTTACATAAGTAACACAATACTGTCGTAAGTGCTAATCGATCACGCGAGTCCCTATTGTCAATTTGAATGGAAATCGATTACCCATACCGCCCATAAGTGAGCAATTTGATAATGTCCGACTTGGCCCGAATATTTCGACATCAAGTGACAATACTGTCATTTCGATAGCTAACCATTTTAAAATTATTACATAAGAACAGCCGCACGGGTTGATCGAAGGTTAAGTTACGCTTGTCGAGGTCAGTCTGCGGATGGGTGACCATCCATTACGGGTATCGTGTTGCCCAGTAAATAGTTTGTGGAGGTCAAATAGGCAGTCGCTCCATGTAAAATACTGGTATTAAGCTGCATCCAGTTAGACTGGAAGCCTGATGAATTACTTAGGGCTCGGAAATAGGTATTAGTCTGATATATAGGTATGTCTGGCTAGATGTTCCTTGACCCTTTTCAAAAGAGAATAATAATACCGGCTTCTTACTGTCCCGTGCAAAGCAGGAGCTGGTTGCTACTAAGTCATAAAATTGGTAATCCATCAAATATTATCTCACATTTAATCACTTGACACGTTTCATAAGAGCCTCACCTCATTTTTGTTTATTTAAACGATTACGTAAGATAAAAAGTAGTAGGTAAATAGCCATAAAAAAGTCTAGTTTCATCAACTCTTAAATACTGTCGACCTTCAGTTGTTTCATGAAATTTGCAAATAGATTTCCTTACCCATGAATTATTACCGAATCCGTGTTTTTTTGGGATTATACTTTGATCTAGATTCCATGGTAATTTAGTACATAAAATCTAGTCTAGACATTATTATTAGTTGAGTAGTGGGTACTGTGGGTTAAGTTTTCACGGGCACTTTGCGATGTGCCCGTGAAAACTTAAGGTGAAGTGTGAAGGCTAAGACGCTGACAGATCACTTCACCGCTCATTTCGGACAGCACTGCTGATGGCCTAATGAGTAAGGCCTTGCCTCACGAGGTGGGGTGTTAAAATACGGGACAGTAGCAATGCGACCGTTTCAATTCAATATAAAATAATTTATTTCAAAAATACCATTTTTGAACTGGGGGTTGAGGAACAGTGTGTAAAGTTCCTCATCCACCATAGAAAAGGGAAGACCCTCTAACCGGACGGGTGTTGTGTCTGGTCGGCTACTGACCGATGTTTTTGTCGATGTTCAATCGCGCGGATAACTTTAATATCGCGATGTAGGATACATTAGATTTTAGTACGTATGTGGCTAGATAGATGTCGCTACAAACGTCAAAATTACAACCAAAATAAAATAGTAAATTGTAGTTGCCCCTTCCAAAAGATAGTTTTTTGTTTTCGAATTCGTTTATTATGTACCAACTTTCGAAGTTAATCTTAGTCCTATCCGATATTTGTAGAGAATAATCATCGCAAGGATTCCTGGACTTATATAAATATAAGTCTGAAATCGCCAACCCGCCTTGAGCAAGCGTGGTGATTAATGATAGTGAAGCCTCTGTATGAGAAGAGGCATTTGCCCTGCAGTGGGACAGTAACAGGCTGGTTTTATATGTGTATAGTATAGAAACTGCACACTTCCTTCTTGCAGTTACTTTCTCCTTATGTAAAAGTCAATGTAACAAACACGTATAGGTCCTTATTATATCCTGCCTCTTTGGTCTAGGGGTCGTAAAAGCGACTGCTAAGCATGGGGTCCTGGGTTAGATTCCCGGGTAGAGCAAAGTGTTATTGGGATTTTTCATTACAAATTTCTCAGTAGTAATCCGGAGTAAAGACGCGTGCTCAGTTGATGGCAATGGGCTCACCCCCTACAACATGCGACTTCACCATAACGGGTGAAAAGTGGTTGTACTTTAGGGACACCTCTGTTCAACCCTTCGGGGAATAAAGGTGCGATGCTATGTTATATACATTACGTATGTGTCTGTGTTGATGCTTGTGCTTGAGGTCTGTTTTTTATATATCCTCTGTGAGTTCCATATTTAAATATGTATTACCAACCGATGTTACTTTCACTTAAACAAATATTAACTCAATGGTGGTGTTAAATAAGTTGATTTCGTAATTACTTGTACTAATGAAAAAGTTGTAAAAATACTTAGGTGTCTCGCAAATAACATAAAATTAATTTATTTTAAAATAACATTACATAATTATCATGTCGTCTGTAGGTCTATTCTTTCCATATTCATATACCGTACGTATTTCTTTCCAATACATACATACTATTTCCACTAAGGGAAATCAGCTTCATGAGTGTGTTTTTAAAGTTGATTTCATAATGACTTGTAGGTCTGGACTTACTATTTAAACAGTGTAGAAATGCTAAAGATATAATAACATAAATATACATGTTTACATTTTTGGACCTTGCACTGCTAACGCAGAATACTACCTGGAAAGAAAGGTAGACATTTTATTGATTAACATAACATAACATCACGCCTGCTACACCCGAAAGATTAGGCAGCGATGTACTAAATTACTCATACAACTCGCCAGTAATATTTAAGTGTCATGAAAAAGCGGGCGAGCTTAATGCAATCAACCGGGCAAAAATCCAGATTCCAGGCTACTTCTTAAAAATTCCATATGGATAAGCCAAATAACACTTTACCTTACCCGAGAATCGAACCCAGGACCTCATGCTCAGCAGTAGCACATGCGACCACAAGACCAAAGAGGCAATCATACCATGTTAGAATATTACAAGTTTTATAATAATTGCGTGGTATCTACGTAACAGTTAGATTGCGGTATCATGGTATCGCGGACCATCTAAGCATTTCTTCGCGGTGTGAGCAGTACTGTTTCCTTCACGCCTGATGCTACAATCAACAATAACGACATTTTACAGCACAAATCTTTGTTAGGATAGGTCTTATTTAGAAGTAAAGTTGCCTTTCAAATAAAGCTTGACGTAATTATCAGGAAATCTTCGTGCTACACTTTTAACGTAACAATGACGTCACAAGCCCCCCCTCCTGAACTTTGATGTGCTATATCATTGTCACTTTTTATTGATTTGAGTAAGTAAAAAATTACTATCTATCTTACTGACGGACTAAATAGACTTAAAATATTTTACCTAGGACACATCTCTGTTGTGATCAGCAAGTGTTGAGTTGCGAAAAACCGAGCGAGATTTATTAATGAGAAAGTGCGACACAGACTTGTGATGTGAGATGACAGGCGATAATAGAAGATATGCTCTTGAAATCAATAAGAAATCTTAGGTAATAAAGCTGAGTTTTGTATGCATGTTTACTTACAATGTTTTGCAATGATAGATTTTTCTTAGGTGTGTATGAAGTTGGATTTAATGCTTCAGGCGTTCTGCATGATAATATAGATTGATAATAATATAGTTTAAAGCACATTATATTCTTCAATGGGAGGTTCCATTCACCATAGAGGTTTATGGCAATTTTGACTTCTGATGATAGACTAAAAAAAAACATAACTTTTTCCGTTTTGTCAAGTAAAGACCTACAAAAAACCCTTTAATATCAATCACGACCAATTCCATAATTATTATATATAGCCAAATTATTTAACAGATAACATAGTTATTAGTTAATTTCAAGCAGCTGTAGGCAAAACACACCTTGGAAATTTAGGTAACAATCGAGGTGAGCCTTGAGTTTTTGTTTTTACAATTATTTTGATTGAGCGTTGAGATGTCTCTGTAATTATAGCCGGTGTTTAGAGGTGATCGCTTATCACTTGTATATAGGAAACATACAAGAAGTCACATATCATCACTTTGAGTAAAAATACTAAGAAATATTTTGGTTTGCCTACGTATTTACTTCCGAAACAACCAAATTACATATTAAACTAACGTCACTCTGGAATTCACATAAAAAAACAATCCAATGCCTTGCAGTGCGTATATTGTACAATCGGAGCCGGAGCTGTTAATGACATAACTACTAGATTCATGAGAGATCATACTAATTTATGTAAAATTAAAACATCATCCAAATATTATCGGATCAATACATCAAACAGTTGCGGCATCGACTGTACACGCAGCGCATCGCTCGCGCGGGGTGCGTGCGCGCCGAAGCGCGGACTTTCTCTCCCCCCTAATAGCAGCCATCTTGAAATCTTGCAGCGGGGCGACGCGGCTCGGCTGCGTCCGCAGACGACGACAGACCGCGCGGGCCCAACCTCGTCAACAAGCAAGCGGTGTTACCATTCGTGCCTCCCGCGTTCCCGCAGAACGCGCCGGACCGTCTTATCAAACCGTCGGAGTATTTGAAAACAATCACGGCGCCGTGCAAGCGGGACGACAGCGCGGCGGAGGCGCGGCCTCCGCCGCCGCCGCCGGTGCCGGCAGACAACGTGCCGCCGCCGCCGCCCCAGCCACCTGTCAACAACCACCAGCCTTTAGCAGCCATCAGCAGTGCCGAACTTACAGCAGTTAGACTCCGAAAACCAGCCTCGAAGACATTGTCAGCTCCTCCCCCTGCTCGCTCGGTCAGTCTACAATGCTTACCGAGCGCTGCGGAAATATACAAGAACGCGAAAACGGATCTCATAGAGGAACTGAAGATGTCTAAGGATATAACGGGGATCAAGAAGCTGAAAGTGGAACGTGCGCGCCGGGAGAGCCTCCAGGATAAGGAGACCTTCACGGAGTTCACCAAGAGGTTCACTGCGGAGAACTTTGTGGAACAGGTCAGTGAACTTTGTTTATTTGAATTATGACATCTCTATAAAGTATGCAAAAGAGTGGATGCTATTTTTCAGTTGTTTTGTTAAGTGTAATAAGACAATCTCGCTGAAATATTTCCTGTAGTGTCACTACATTTTGACTTTCGAAAATAAACCTTAGTTACGTTAGAAGAGTTGCATAATTAGGTGCATATAAATCTTATGGCGAATGAATCACGCGGACATCACTAGATTGTAGTTACGCAGGTTTTAATCATCAATTCAACAATCTAAGTTAATACTTTTCGAATTCAAGAGTATTAAAATTTCATATCAACATGACTGATGTATTTATTATAATAATACGGTAAATACATACTTGTCACGGTCGCAAATAACTTATTTAATAGCATACAATCTGATATTAAACTGCAAATTGAAAAAAGGTGTAAAATATAAATTTCGCGGGCTATCTCGTCGCTTTCGCCTTAAGATACGCGTTTCAAGACACGATCTATTCCCAGACGATAAAATTCTGAAATTAAGAAACCTGCAATTAACATTTCTCTAATTAATTGAGTAATAATTTATATGTTAACAAACACAAATCAAGTTGTCATCCATCCATCTTACTGATTTAAGAAGAAAGTTGAGTTAATTTTTTACAAGATGTAGGTTTATAACTTAAGTAGTTGTTTGAATAGTTTAGATTTTTACACGTTTTAGACGGAAGAAGAATCTCTATCAGACCGTAACGATTCTAGTTAAAATTCATGCCAATAATAAACTCACTTTGAGGAGGGAACTGGAAATTGTGTATTTTTTTACCTCCTCCGCTGATCTTTTCTCATTAATTTTGATCAAGGAGCCAAGACATTTGAATAATTTCTCCGGGACTTTTTGAGCTTCATTATCTCGCCGCTTTTCCGATGGTCGCCACTGGATCAGATTCTGGCTTTTAGGAGTTGCAGTGGATGGGAATAGTGTCACGGAGATGACCTCAAAAAAAAAGCCACTTTCTCTCATAAACATCGATAGTTTTAGATACACTATCTGGATCTACCCGAATAGTGAGAACTAACATTTGGCCGGATAACAAGTGTACTAACCCTGATTTTAGACCGTCTAGCCTTCTAATCGATTTATTGTAGTCAAATCTAAGGTCAAATAATTGATTGATCGTTTTGATTCCGGTCAAGTAATCACAACAGCAACCATGACATCCAATATTGCCAAGATTTCCTCAGGCACTTCCACTTGCTTTCAGAAATCTAGGGTTAGCTAATGGTTTATTGACCTTCAAATTGTTACCTAGAAACTAACAGTGTGACTGAGTAAACACAACAAAATACTGCAGACCTTCGCAGTTTTTAAAATCCACGCTGAGCGATTTCTGGTAAGGGCAAACCTTATGGGACCGCATCACCACCTCAACGTGTCACATGTGACGTGTTATAAAAACACAGCTATTCCAAAATTTGAATTTTCACTTCTATTACCTGCCTTTTTCTTTTTTCTACAAATTCGAACAACAATAACGAATCACAGATAAAATATGACAACAGCCAGTATTTCATCAAAGAATCATAAAGGAAATACCATCACGACTTGCGTACTGTACGCATTTCCCCGAAGCAGCTGCATCTAACCCAGTGATCTACTTCCCCCACTATTGGTAGCTATCTCTGCAAATGCTCTTCTAATGTGTAACAGCCGTGAAATGCGCATGATTCGCGTTTTTGACGAAACAGCGGGTGGGTACAGTCGCGATGGAAATTGATTGAGAGTTTTGGAAGATTAGTGATGTTTTTTCCTCATTTGGGTTTTACGGATCAGTGTTTTATTTTGATTAGGTATTATTATTTTAAAGAATATTGCGCTCACGGAGGAGTGTGCAATTTGGTATAGTTAAAGTTTATATAGACAAAAGCAGAAAACTAAAACGGTCGAATTTAGACCATTATCAAGCCTTAATTGCTGAAATCGAAAATTACAATGTAGTATAAAATGACTAACATATTTACATCAGCTGATCTGGTTCCCGATTTAGATCTCAGCGTGTCCTGTGACTCATAGGCCTCTTCCAGCTGTTCTATATTTTTTTATCTCTAGCCTTTCATGGGCTGTTGAACAATCAGTATATTAGTGGACAGGATATGTTTGATTTTGGTCTATTCTGGTATACTTTTGGTGATTTCAGGTTGGATATTTTGAACAGAGATTCTAGAATAATCGGTTGGTTTCACTGAAACTAACAACAGCAGAACAAATTTTCTGTGCCGTTTACCAAAATAAAGAATATGAAGAGTTATTTCATGCGCAATTACTTTAGCAAGTGATCTCGTTGTTAAAATAATCTTAATTAAGTGAAAGTATGTAGGTGCTTTTTTTGTTTCTAAATTTTGATTTTAGATTGTACTAGCTTTCGTTCGCGGTAACGTAGATTTTGAATCCCTAGGGAACAGTACTTTTTATATGTATAAAATGTACTTTATGTCCTTTTCTGTTCCCCTAACAATGTGTATGCAAAATGTCATGATGATTGGTTGAGTTGCTTAGGCGTGAAAGTGTAACAAACAAACATAGTGAAGTGATGATCTATGTGGCGCGGCGGGCGAAAGTCCGCCTGCGACGCAGGAGGTTGCGGGATCGATTCCCGCCTTGGGAGAAATGTTTGTACGATCTACAAAGATTTTAGAGACGGAAGTTTATATCACCGATAGCTCCATCTTTTTTTAAACTTCCCAATACGGCTCCAGAGCACGTAATTTTCAGTTCATCTGCACACACTTTGTTACCAATATAATGGTCCAGAACTATAACAGTTAGCTTATGACTAATTATGTTAACCAGTTAACCGTGTCGATCACAAATTGCCGTATTTAAGAATGTTGTATTAAAATATGGGTCGTCCGTTAATTACGTGTGGAGTTTTTCTATTAGTTTTGTCCCCTTTCTTCGCCTTATTCAGATTTACCCTGTAATTTTTAATCACGTATCTGCATCCCAATCTAGAGATTGATCTTTGTTTATAACTTATCCATGGCTGAATTTGCATCTGTATCATCCTTGAAAGACCGAATCAGAAGCAGCAGTTTTAGGTCGTGGATTTAATTTTGGATTGAGATTTATGTTATTGAAATTGGCCGCAAGTGGGCATAATAGGACCCACGAAAAAAGGAAAAAAATAATTATAACCAGTCCTACCAAAGGGTTACCCGGTGACTGGGTTGTGGGGGTCAGATAGGCAGTCGCACTATGTAAAATACTGATGCTCAGTTCTATCCGGTCAGACTAGAAGCCAACCTCAACTTAGTTAGGAAAAGGCTAAGTAGATAGATGATGATGAGACTTTGAATAACCTCCTGTTCCTTTCAAATGTGATTTGACAAGATTGTTAGGCCCCCATTTTGAGTTCACGTAATTAATGGGTGTCCTCTCACATATTTTATGTCTAACTTATTAAATTGTCTCGTTCCTGTCATTGCACAAGCAACAATGGCGGACTAAACGTGATTTAACCAAAAGAAGTCAAGGCTAAGAATAAGATTTGGTAGACTGTGACCCATTTTAGCGTCTGGTCTGACTACAGGTGTGTCATACAATATGACGGCGATACTTGCTGATGGAACTTAGTTCGACCCTTTCTTTAACAATCTGCGGCTTTCATTAACCGTCTTCCACCGATACTGTGATCCTACGTCCAACATCAGCTGCCTAGTCCTCGCAACTATATAGAGTCCGGATCCAGTCTAAGCGGTTGCAGCTTAATACCAGGAGTATACATGGAGGGATGGCCCATAATGTTATAATTAATTGCAATAGCTAATGTCTTGACACCGAGTTATGATTTAAAATATTGCAATTCAGAATTCATAGTCCACATATTTCATAGAATAATAATGTTGACAAGTTCATATCAATATTGTACTGCCTTTGGTATAGTGATCGCTAGTCCTACTGCAAAGAAGTCTTTGGTTCAATTCCCGGGTCAGCTAACTTGTAACTGGGTTTTTCCATCTGTAACAGCCCGGAGCCTGGATTTGTGCCCGTTTGATTGCAATAAGCTCAACCCCTATGGTACTTAAATGTAGGTTATGGATCTCTGGTCTGAAACTTAAAGATTTACTATTATTATTAAGTATATTAAACATAACTGGCATAACTGGCTTATTAAGTCTGACAACCAGTCTTCCCAAGGGGTATCGTCTTGCCCAGTAACTGGATTGTGGAAGTCAGATGGGCAGTCACTCCATGTAAAATACTGGTATTCAGCTGCATCTGGTCAGATGATGTTAGAACATAACTGGCGAAATATCGGTTTAATAAAAACAACGAAATAATTGACAGCAATTTTGTTGTGTTAAATGTTGCCAACTTATTTTAGACTATACTACCGCCTCAGTGTTACTTTAAAAATAAAATAGTACCGAACGGTAAGTTGGTCATCCGAAACATTCATATAATCGGTCAAAACCAAGTAAAAACTTAACTTTAATTATCTGAGGACGATTCACCGTTCACCAGTGAGGACACAGTGGTATGTAGGACAAGACTACACGAACGAATAAAAATGCTGTTGTACCACGAAATGGCCTGACACCAATCTGTTTGACGTAACATGTTGCAGACTCGTTATGTGTTGCGATAGTTAACGATAGTATTTTAATTATTAATTGTTGATAGATTATAGTTTTGATGTGTGGTTTGATTAGTGGTTTCGCTTCTGGTCTGGCCGTATTCGTAACTACTCGTAGTTTTGATCACGGGCTAAGAGGTCATTTAGAACTAAGCAATATGAGTCGGTATGGTCGTGGAAATTGGTTGTCATGAGGTTATGTGATACTGAGGAATGAGGATCATGTTGTGAGGAAAGCTTTGATTATGAATGTGGATGGGTATATAAGAGTAGAAGACGACCAAAGAAACTATGGATGGATTTTCTAAAAGTTAATATGGCTAGAAAGGGGGTGACTATTGTGGCAAATAGAGATGTATGGAAGAATAAGTAGATATGCTGCGCCCAACACAAATAAATTGGGATAAGGGCAGGAGGATAATGATAAATGAATGGTAATTAAAATGTGAAATGATATTAGGTACCACACGACGCTTCTTCCTTAGATTCAATTTTTTCTTTGTTTACCTGAGTTTCATATAAGATATCTAATATTCTTGAAAAAACTATTCTACAGTCGACCTCGCGACTTAGAAGGCATAGTCAACCGAATGTTTTTGGTAACACTAAAACCAACCTAGAGCTTTCCTTATACTACAAGGAGTTTTTTTTTGCCACTCGCAGGTCAGCACTAGACGGCTGTTTACTGCTTAACCGAACGATCCTGTGGTGACCTTTCAATGCAGGCCAGAACTTAAAACTATATTTACATTTTTTTTGACGACCGATGTGGCGCGGCGGGCGAAGGTCCGCCTGCGACGCAGGAGGTTGCGGGATCGATTCCCGCCCTGGGACAAATGTTTGTACGATCTACAAATATTTGTTCCGGGTGTTCTGGGTATTTGCTATGTATAATAAAAAAATATCTATCCATGTAATGTATTGTATTAAGTATATCAGTCATCTAGTACCCATAACACAAGCTCTGCTTAGCTTGGGGCTAGATGCTGCTGTGTGGATTGTCCAGCATTATTTATTTATTTATTTAAACGACCGCTCGCTAAGGGCGCCCCCGGTGGGGCTCGAACCTCGAACAAGTTCGAAGAGCTGGTATTTCTTGATAAAGCTTCTAAAAATATGAGCGATAGCTCATTGGATGCGGAATGACGACTAGAAAAATGTATCTCGATAATGTATTAGCATATAAAAAATTGCCATTGTTATTAACAAGTTAAGAATAAACGGAAAAATTTAGGTTTTCGTATATTATTCAAAATTGTTCGTGTTTTAGAAATTTTGAAATAACATCTTTAAGGAGGAGAACATTTCTAATAAAAAAATCCTGGTTCACAGAAGGGTATTGAAATGTAGTAGACTATCACCCATCCTCAGGTCGACCTCGGCAAACGATGCCCTCTCCCAAAAACAATTACAACATCTAAAATTAAATCTTACAGAGTCATTTAAACTAAATAATGACGCAACGATCTTTGAAAGGCAAATCTACTTTTTTTGTGTAACTCAAACAATGAGGGGTATTCTCATCTCCCGTTTACTGTCATCGTCACGACGTGGCTGTAAGGTAATTAGCAGATCGGCTGCTGTACTGTCGTGATCAGTATTATAACAATGGCAGTACTTATGTTATGTCAGTGCTATTATGAGTTTTGGTATTTAAAGATGAGTGTTATGGAATGGTTTAGATGATCTAAGATTGATATAATTAAAAAAAAATGTTTTGTTTATAATGTTTAATTAAATATATATATATGTTAAATCGAATGCGACATGTGACAGCCCGCGAATATCCAATTTTTATGGGTTTTATTGCAATTTGCAGCTCAGTAAAGAAAGAAAGAGAAAAGAGACACAATACTATACAAAACAAAATATAATGACAAAAGTAATAAAGATAATCTTATGTTATTATTATGTTTCTTAAGTCTATGCCAAATGGGTCTAGTTCAGCAAAAATGCCAGACAACTAGCGTCTGGCATTTGTTTTCAACTGGACCTGAGGTTGAGAGATGTCAATCAGGACATGTCATGAGGATGTACGAGTAAATCAGAATCAAATGTTATATGTTATAACAAAAGTCATTCGCATCCGTAACCATTGTGTATTTCAGTGTGTATTATATTATAATTGAAATAATTATACGACTTATAAAGTTCAAATTATGCAATTGAACGACCATGTCATGAAATCATGACATTTGAATACAATTTTAATTTAGAGTGTTGTAATGTTGATTTTAATTATTATAACGTGAGAAATGTATGTTAGTTACGGTCGTGAATTACTTTTTCAATAACAAACAATACCTAATAATTATACTGAGCTGCAAATTACAAAAAAAAAAACAAAAAAAAAGGAACAAAAACTTTACCATCTGCTTAGCCTTTTTATAATAGGTCTTTACCTATGAAATTGCCGTTTTGTATGAAAAAATTTAAATGAATTTTTTTCATGAATTTTTTATTTGTATTAATCGAAGTAATCACCCATGCAATCAATGCATCTTTGCCAACGCAGTGGCAGTTTATTGATGCCCTTCTTAAAGAAATCAGCTGGACGGGAGGCAACAAATTCTTCAAAGGCATTTTGTACTGCCTCTCGGGTATTGAATTTTTTTCCCGCCAAGAAGTTATCCAAATTCTGGAAAAAGTAGTAGTCTGTAGGCGCAAGGTCTGGTGAGTAGGGCGGATGACGGAGAGCTTCCAACCCCAGTTCTTGCAACTTGGAGACCGTCTGCTGTGCAGTATGAGGTCGCGCGTTGTCGTGCAGGAGCAGCGGAGACGAGCGATTGACCAATGCTGGTTGGAGATGTGCCAGCTTCTCCATCATTGTGTTCAATTCTTCACAGTACACATCTGCAGTAATGCTCACCCCGTTTGGTAAGAAGCTGTGTTGAATCACACCGGCGCTAGACCACCAAACAGTGACCATCACTTTTCTTGGGGTAAGTTTTCGTTTAGGGCATTGTTTAGGTGCTGAACCAGGATCCAACCAACTTGCTGAGCGCTTGCGGTTATCAAACAGAATCCATTTTTCATCGCAGGTAACAATGCGGTTCAAAATTCCTTCATTTGTGTGTCTGTTGAGCAGTGCAAGGCACGTCTCGACGCGTACTTCGCGCTGGCGATCATTGAGTTCGTGGGGCACCCATTTGTCAAGCTTTTTTACCTTGCCAATTTGACGCAAATGGACCAATATTGTTTTGACGCTAACGTCGAAAGCTGCTGCTAATTCAGCCGTAGATTGTGTATCATCAGCTTCCACAATCGCCTTTAATTCGTCATTGTCGACCAAAGTCTTCGGACGACCGCGAGGTTCATTTTTCAGGTCGAAATTTCCAGAACGGAAGCGAGCAAACCAATAACAGGTAGTGCGTTGGTTTGTAGTGTTAGCTCCGTAAACGTCGTTGATGTTGCGTGCCGCTTGTGCCGCGTTGCTGCCACGACGGTACTCATATTCCATAATTACTCGAATTTTTAACGTATCCATGATGACGAAAAAGATTTAAATGCCATGAAAATGTAACACTAATCAATAAACAAATGACTACTTTTGGAAAAAAAAATCCATGTTTTTAAAATAAAATTAATTTGAAATTAGAATTCTTAGCCAAACAAAAAATATTTTGATTTGAAATGGCCAGTACTGCAGCACGGCAATTTCATAGGTAAAGACCTAATATTCATAAATATGTTGGGGTTGACTTTGAAATCAGATACAACTGAATAGGTACCTATATTTTACATGGAGCGACTGCCTATCTGACCTCCACAACTCAGTTATCGGGCAGCACGGTACCCATTGGTAGGAATGTCTGTCAGATTTTTGGGCTTCTGGCTACCCGTAACGACTATCAAAGACAAATGACAGCCAACCCTAACGACTCATACACAAAACAATAAAATAGAACACATGAAGTAAATATTCTAGTGAGTATAAAATAAGACGATTACTAGTATAGAAAGTCAATTTCCGATCCATTGAAAAATCAAAATCATTTATTCAAATCAGGCTGAGTTTCTTTTTGAACGTCAAAATGTTCACAAAAGTCAGTCCCCGAAAATGCCCACCTTTCACCACTTCCTAGTGTTTTTGCTGGGAAGAAGAAGTGGCGGAACAAATTCCCCAGCAACACGTCTGTTTGTTAGGTTTGAAGAAGTAGAGTCAGTAGATCAGGAACTAGGATCTCCACAATCCAGTTACTTGGCCTAACGACTCTCCTTGGATTTATCTATCCGTGTAAAACATTTCCATTTAAACATTTTACGTGTAGAATACCGACCACCTACTTGAAGATAATTACATCACCGGTTTACGTAACGGGGCAAGCAAAATTCCTAGCGGATTTTATTATGGTGTTTAGGTGGTCTAGTCTGCAGAAGGCACTTACTTATATTACTTGCAGTAACATCATCATCTAGGATTGGGTTCCAGTCTAACCGGATGCAGCGGAATACCAGTATTTTACATGGAGCGACTGCCTATCTGACCTCCACAACCCAGTTAATGGGCAACACGATACTCCTTGGGAAGACTGATTGTCAGACTTTCGGGCTTCTAAATACCCGTAAGGACTGTCAATGTTCTACAAATGACAGCCGGGACCAACGAGTTACCGTGCTTTCCGAGGTACGAATTAGTCTCGATATGTTACGAAAGGTCACCCATCCACAGACTGACCTCGGCAAGAGTAGCATAACCTACGATCAGCCTTACTGACATGCCATGCACAAAAATCAAAATTCAATAGAAATAATTGCCTGACCTATTCTGTTTAAAAAACCCCTAAAAGTCAGGTGAATTGAGCATGAAGTAACCTGTTAATACATACTGATACAATAGTAGAACTTTTTGTAACCAGGCTGCTAGATCATTAGTTATCTCTGGCTTCAAACAGTCAATCAATATTCGAATTATTCAAACTTTAGAACGGCCCTTTGTCAAGGTTAGATGGATTCTTATTTTTACTCTGCTGTGTCACGTGATTGCAAAAAGATCTCTTAATAAACGTAATTAAATAAATAATAAATAAAAAAATAATGCTGGACAATCCACACAGCATCATCTAGCCCCAAGCTAACTAGAGCTTGTGTTATGGGTACTAGACGACAGATATACTTAATACAAAACATTACATAGATAGATATTTTTACTATACATAGGAAATACCCAGAACACCCGGAACAAATATTTGTAGATCGTACAAACATTTGTCCCAAGGCGGGAATCGGACCCGCAACCTCTTGCGTTGCAGGTGGGCCTTCGCCCGCCGCGCCACATTGGTCGTCAGAACGAAATTAAGACAGTGGAGCCCTATTATTTGCAATAATAATCTCCTAATCCTGTCCAGATTCTACAGTACCTAGCATTAGTATGCGATGCCAGCTTACACTAATTCACTTCACTTACATTTTCATTGGAAGATCTTTTTATATGCTTGATATGCTTGCCCTTGACCAGAACTCGCCTGATGTTAAGCGATGCTGAGGTCTAGGATGAAGCGCGCTTGCTTTGTAAAAACCAATCCACTCTCAACTTGAAGACCGTTAGATAGTGGCTCGTGAGGAACATGGATCAGGCGAGGAGTTCCACAGTTTGGACGTCTACACCATAAAGGTGGAATCGAAACGCTTAGTGAACAGAATAGCACTGCTGATCCCGATAATATGATATCATTTCATATCTGGTTCCTAACGACTCTTAATTATCATAGGAATTACTTTAGAGCGTGGAAATTAATACTCCTTAAAAAGATAATGTCTTAGTCGCTACGGTTGGTAAAATGAATAATTATTTGGATGGGAATGATTGATAAATAAGCGCTAACGAGAATGACTTTTGAAGTTTGCAAGATTATATGTTGTTTTGTTGTTGGTTATTTATTAACAATTGCATCGTGGGTCTAGTGCTCGCATACGCTACTACTGATCATGAGGTCCTGGGTTGGATTCAAGGGTTGGAAAGAGAGTTGTTCGATTTTCCCATCTGTATTATGTCATTAACAGACCGGTCTCTGAATCTGTCTCTTTCATAGCAATAGGTCTGCCTTCTATATCATGGGACTTAAATATAGCTGGCGAAATGTGGGTGTATTATGGGTTTACGTCTGCCTTATCCTACGGGGAATATAGGCGTGTAGTTTTGTGGCAAACCTCTCCTTTTATGCTTTGGTAAGCACGTTACGGTAAGCCGTCAGTGGACACGTTACGGGCAGTCAGAAGTCCGAAAGTCTTACCAAGATTATTGTGTTTCCTAGTAAATGGGTTATGAAGGTCAGATGGACAGCAGTTCCATTCCATTCTGGATATTCAATTGCATTCGGTTAGATTGGAAGGCGACCCCAACATTATAGGGAGAGATATCTCATTTCAAATTTAATTGGATATTAAAATTTAGATCAGTTGACTAGGTGTTTTTAAGCAGAATTACTGGACCAATACCTGATCAGACATCTAGTAGCTATTGCTTATCGCTTTCAGGTGTATTGTTCATTATTTGTCGTTAAATACGTATATCCTGTGCGACGTGTCCCAAAAAAATGTTTTCTTTCCTATCAGTAAACACTATAGATTCATACTATAAACAAATTTGTATTCTTACACTGTTAAAGTAATCTCTTTCTATCATAAAACTCTTACATTTTCCGCGAAATTACAAGCACTAACGTTTCACTTTCTTTGCTATGCCCATAAGATCATTTTATGACGACAATCACGCAGCCATTTTACATATAACGTACAATACAAAGTTGCCTACTATGTCGCAGTATTAATTTTATTATTATTACCAGCCCGAACTGTGCCAATGCTGGGCAAAGGCCTCCATTCCTTCCATCGGTCGCAATTCCGCGACACGTCTTTCCAATTCTTAAGGAAGATATCCAGGTAGTTCCACTATCTCCTTCCTGGACTTCCACGGCCTTGTGTCGCTGTTTCAGGGCACCGAGTCCCACAGCTCGTTCGGCATGCGGTAGGTATGTCCTGCCCAGTCCCATTCCTACCGAAAAACTTTCGCATTTATTATAGTGTGATTTGGAACGTTAAGTAGCATGAGTAAACTTAAAGTTTGGTCTATAAATAGCCTAAAACGTATTTAGGCTACAAGGCTAAAAACCGACATTATCAATATTAAAATTATATTAAATAATTAATAATAATTACATTAAAATTATTTTTGACGACCGATGTGGCGCGGCGGGCGATGGTCCGCCTGCGACGCAGGAGGTTGCGGGTTTGATTCCCGCCCTGGGACAAATGTTTGTACGATCTACAAATTTGTTCTGGGTGTTCTGGGTATTTGCTATGTATAATAAAAAATATCTATCTATGTAATGTATTGTATTAAGTATATCAGTCATCTAGTACCCATAACACAAGCTCTGCTTAGCTTGGGGCTAGATGATGCTGTGTGGATTGTCCAGCATTATTTATTTATTTATTTAAGTTGGGCAGCCTTTTGATCACAGTCGACTATTTGTGTGTTGGAGCGCAGTGGTGGTATTACGAACATAATATGTTAGTTTAACGCCTAAGATACTGCGCTTCAAAGCTAAGTCTGGTAACGTACCCGATACTCACTTGTTCATCCCATCATTGGTAACTGACGGTACATATCTACGGAGATATTTTGAAGGTCAAAGTTTCTTGAAGTTTTTTTTACAAAAACAGCTTTTGGATGATATGATTTGACTTTTGATACCACACGACCCCTGTGGGATGCATCCACCCATAGGTACAACAGCGATTGAGCACACAGAAAAAGAAAAGTGCATGTCAGCACCGACGCGCCAATGGATTTTACTCTTCAAGTGCGACTATCTGTTCGCGCCTATATTGGCGATCAATATTCGCTTTGCCAATATTGGCGCAAAATGGCCTTTGAGTTAATTCTCTTGTTGATTTCACTCTTCAAACAATTTCCATACCGGAGGCCTAATATGAAAATCGTTTTTTAAGGAGTAAAAATAGCAGTCGTATCCCAGAAATTATCTTTGTGCAATGATAAACGCTGGGAGGCCCTAGAAAGACCTTATTGGTGATATTCTTTAAAAAGGTCAGGTGCGTAGTACTCGCAGCCGGCGTGAGTGAATGACCAGATGTATGAACGTAAACGAAGCAAAAGGAGTATTTGAGGATCATAACAGAACTAGCATATGGCATTTTGTAGTAAGAATAAGGCGTGAATTTATGTATGTATGTTTGTATGTTATGTAGTTTGATGTTACAAAGTGCGTTGAGGAAGGCTTTGTGATATTTTTTTGGTATTGTGCCAGCTGCATTTATTTTCACTTCACTTAAAGTGACGTCATCTTACCGTTTTATATTGTTTCGAAACACAACAGTAACAGACGGCACGGTTGGCGCAGTGGCTGAGCGATTGGCTGCTGCGCTGTGGGTTCGATTCCCGCACCGAACGAATATTTGTATGGCTTACAGTTAGTTGTTCCGGGTCTGGCTGTTTGTGTATGTGAGTTTCAATGTTTGTCAATGTACCCACGATATAGGAGAAACTCCTAGTTTGGGGCAAGGTTTTATTTATTGGAATAATCAAGAAATTATAATTTTGCTGTAAATATTCCAAGTTTTGTAAATTTGATCGGAAAGAGTATAATTAGAAAACGGCATTCATTTTTACAAAACCCTGTGTGTCAATTAGCAAGATTTGAATGAAAAGTGACTATATTTTTATACAAACTGAGAGGTGTATAAGTTTTCACGCTTTCTCTGCGCTTGCGTCGGTCTGCGCGTCGTGCGCACTGTCACGTTTTATATTTAATCTTTTCAAAATATTGTTAATAATTAACCGTATTTTATGTAATTTCACTTCGCTTCTGTTAAATTGGATCTGAATCGCGTTAATGACTTAAATCGCTTTAAAGTATTTTTTCTTTAACTTTCGCTTTGAATTGAAATTATTTGGCCGGCCTAGGATATCCGTTGAATAGGTAACAACTTTTTTGTTACATAAGTAGGTAATAACATAACATAACGCCTGTATTCTCCGAAGGGTAAGGCAGAGATTGACCTAGCTATAGTAAATAGTACCCACATTTCGCCAGTTATGTTTAAGCCACATTTAATAGGGGGTGAGCTTATTAGCATTAACCGAACGCAAATTTAGGCTCCGGATTTAATCCATAAAAAACCCAAAAACACCTTGCCCGACCCGGGAATCGAACTCAGGACCCCACGCTCAGCAGTAGCGCTTTCAACCACTACACCAAAGACGCAGTCAAAACCGATGTTACAAGTGTTACGCAATCATATTAACTATTATAGATTACGAAAACAAAGATAATTTTAATATTGATAAGGTCGCTTTTTAGCCTTGTAGCCTAAATAAATTTTATGCTATCTATAGACCAAGCTTTAAGTTTACTCATGCTAATTAGCGATTCACATCACACTATAATAAACGCAAAAGTTTATCGGTAGGTATGTGTGTATGTTTGTTAGTCTTTCACCCAGAAACGGCTGAACGGATTTGAATTAAATTTGTTATGATGATAGCTTATATCGAGGAAGTCAGAAAGTGGCGCCTGTGACCGAGAATGTGCCTGGAAATCGGTTGACGTGTTTTGTGCATGTGGTACGAAGGAATGAAGACCATGTTGTGAGGAATGTTTTGAGTATGCATTTGCAGGGTTACAAGAGTAGAGGGAGACCCAAGAAAAGATGAATGGATTGTGTGAAAGATGATTTGGCTAGAAAGGAGGTGACTTTTCAGATGACGGCGAAGAGCCGTAATGCTGCGCCGACCCCAAATAAATTGGGATAAGGGCAGGAGGATGATGATGGTAGCTTAATATCCTGGATTAACAGATATGCTTTATCCCGACAAAAGTGAAGTATTCCCGTAGGACTTTCGAATCGTTTCATGTTGACGTTTAAACCTCGGGCATCACCGCGTGTCAACACAAGTGAGCTAGCTAGCTGCTAGTACTACCTTCTTTTAAATGCAATGCATAACAGTATTATTTTTCTTATTACTCAACACGGTTTAATTTCACACCTAATCTTTGTCTGCAGCCTCAGGTCGAGGCTGCGTGTATAATCTTATACATACAATTCTCGTGTCACAATGTTAGTTACCAAGCTCCTCCGAAACGGCTGGACCGATTTGTATTAAATTTTGTGTGAATATCGGGTAGGTCTAAGAATCGGCCAACATCTATTTTTCATCCCCCTAAATTTTGAGGGTGGTGCACCCCAAACATTTTATATGGCAAAACATGCTGGGTCAGTCATTTTCTATAATTATTAGATATTTTTTTCGCAAGGAGCTCGTGGCTAAATAAAATCCGCCGCAAGGGTTGGTCTGCGATTTCGTTTATAAAAGAACTGCTTACGAACGAAGTTTATGCCTATGTGTTATTCTGAAGTAACAGTTATAATACTGTTATTGATCAATGATTATTCAACATTTTGCGAGAAAGAGTAACAAACATTCATATATCCTCACACACTTTCCTGTTTATGATATTAGTAGGAGCAGGGGAAATCGAAGAATCACCAAATTTGTTCGATACGACTGCTAAACTATCTGTTATATATTTTCTTCGTACTTTGCCGCAATTTTCATACATGTACAGTGGCGAGCACATCAAGCTACCAAAATCTGTCGAATTCAGAGGTAGATAGAGGTCAGTCTGTGGATGGGTGACCGTTCGTAACATATCGAGCCTCGGAAAGCACGTTAAGCCTTTGGTCCCGGCTGACACATACAACATATCTTTGACAGTCGTTACGGGTGGTCAGAAACCCGAAAGTCACAACCAGTCTTACCAAGAGGTATCGTGTTGCCCAGTAACTTTGTTACGGAGCTACGGAGGTCAGATAGGCAGTCGCTCCATGTAAAATACTGGTATTCAGCTGCAACCGGTTAGACTGAAAGCCAATACCAATATAGTTGGGAAGAAGCTAAACAGTTGATGATATTTAGTATTGTTTGCAGCATTATGCTGAAATAGGAGCCTTCTTTTTCACTTTTAGCTTAGCTTATCTTGTTTTTATTTCCTGTACGTGACCCGAATACATTTTTCTTTCATTCTTTCTTTCTGTAAGACGGACAAACAATACAAACATATTTATCATACGTGTAGCTACTGAAGCGACAAATTTAGGCGATTTTACATTCTTCCTCACTTTTTATCCGCTCATTGCCAGATTGTTCACTCCTAATTAAGATATATCTATGCTGATTGGATTACATTCCGTTGTCGTGCAAGAAATTAACAAGTTCGGTATAATTAATGTCGTTAGAGCGAATAATAATGTTACCATCTGTAAGTATAGATAGGAACGTAAACGTAGAGGAAATTCTTGGTGCAATGTTGTATTTATACGGAATCAAGTGTTTTTTCTACGTCCAAATATTTATATCGTTATTACGGCACAGTAACACACACAAACACAATACACACACACACACACACACACGACACAATAACACGACACAACAATAATAATAATATTTAGGTACCACGCTAGGCCACCTGACCAAGGTTGCCCCTTCAAGGTTAGTAGGTACCCCAGTAGGTAGAGATATTAGAACAGTAGGTACAGGTAGGTATTACAGCACAAATAAAGGAAAAAATCCAAAAAAATATAATGAAAATTATGGGTAGGAATGGAACCTTCGGCGCACGAGTTCGACTCGCACTTGGCCGGTTTTTTCATCATTTGTCTACTGTTATCGGTTTGTGGACTGTCGTGAAGAACCAAATGATAAATCCTCGAAGTAATGCGTTAACGTATCTTAAAAGCCATCACGTCTGCGTATAAAGTTTCTTTACGAGAACAGCGAATACTCCTCACGGAAATTCTAAATCAAAAGATAATGCTGACTCCAAGTACATCGCCCGTGACTTGGTCGGCGTGGTTCTATACTATTCTCCTGAAACTTTAACATCCCCTACACCCCTTTTAACGCATAGTTATTCAAATAAAATATAGCCTATGTTACTAACTGATAATGTAGCTGTCTATACAATAAATAATAATTTTAAACGGTTAAGTAGTTCATGAGTTTATCCATTACAAAGAAACTTTCGTAAAATCAAAACTTCTTTGCTCTTTGTTTCTTAAAAAAAAGAAAAGAATCACAGGGCATCCTCCGCATCACTGTCAACGGGAATAGTGCCCAGAAAGCTAGTAGCATTGCCACGTTGGATGGCAATGCTGATTCTTTGGCCAAAAAAAAATGGCCAAGCCTCTGGTCACGTGAAGAGTCGACCAAATGATTTCATGTAGTTTTATTGCTCTATTGAATAAAAGCTTCATTTCTTCTGGATTTATTTCTTGAATAATGATTCAACTATTAATACATGAATAATTAATATAAAATAAATAAACACAGGTTATCGAAAAATTCATCCGCATCACTGTCAACGGGAAAAGTGCCCAGAAGGCTGGTAGTATTGCCACGTTGAATGGCAATGCTGATTCTTTCGGTTAGAGTATAAAGTTCTCGAAATCTCGATCACTTTCGACAATCAAGCACTGTTCAAGTAATGAGTCGAACACTCATATCCGTGAAATGGTAGGAGGTAGATACGTCGTACTACTTCATGCGCAGGCGACTTTCAAAAGAAATCTAAGTCAAACATTACGATTGCTTAGTTATCGCATTAATATTGTCTTTGGGTTTATGAAAGTTTAAGTTACATGATTTTGGTTTTGGTTATGTTTGGGTTTCTTTCTTTTGAGTTTTTGTTTGATAAAGATTAGTTCTATATGATTATAATATGAGGAGTTCGTGGCTAAATAAAAAAAGCAGCACCGGTTGATCGAAGGTTAAACTACACTTGCCGAGGTCAGTCTGTGGATGGGTGACCGTTCGTAAGATATCGAGACTCTTCCGTGACTCGAAAAGCACGTTAATCCGTTGGTCCCCGCTGTCATTTGTAGATCTTTAGCAGTCGTTACGGGTAGTCAGAAGCCCGAAAGTCAGACAACCAGTCTCACCAGGTATCGTGTTGCCCGGTCACTGGGTTGTGGAGGTCAGATAGGCAGTCGCTCCACGCTTTTCTGGTGGTCACCACTGTAGATTCTGGCTTTCAAAAGTTGCAGTGGTTTGGGAATAGTGTGGCAGTCTTGTCCCAAATAAAAAAAAAGTCAATGTAGAATAGGTACTATTATTCAGCTACTTCCGTTTAGACTAGAAGTCGACTCCAACATAGTTGGGAAAAGGCAGGCAGATATTGATGATGATGATTACGAGTACAATATACAACGAATTATTTACACTAGAACTAACGCAGACACAAAGGGTGTAATTTAGTTTTCCGTAAAAAACCTCGTGAATACCGGCTGAAACCATTACCTACTCACACAAATCAGGGGCCGTATAATGATGTGAAATCCATAATTGTTCCGTTGTGAAAAATAGAGATAGTGTGATTAATCGTATATAGCTCCGTCTCTATCTTGCGTCATATTATCGCCCCAGGGCTGGACGGTCAGAATGTACCTTTAGAGGTATGAAGAACAGGGTGTAAAGTTTCTCATCCAACATTGAAAAGGCAGGATCCACTTGGGCAACTTGCAGTTTATCCAGAGGATCCTCCTACCAGACGGGTATTTGTCTGATGGGTTAATGCCCGACGGTTATCGTCGGGTTCAATCGCGAGGATAACTTTGAAATTGCGATGTAGGACGTGTCAGATTTAGTTCGTATGTGGCGAGATAGATGTCGCTACATACCTAGAAAACTCGGGTAACCCTTATTACCGTAACAGCACATCACAACACGTTCCGGGGAAGCCGGCAGGATCCCGTTACGGTCACGGTCAACGAGCCGGCTCGCGTGTTACGTAACAAGCCGGTAAATCAGTCGTACTCTAGCTGTACCCACTATATGCTACAAGGAATATGTTCGCTTTATAATTTATGATTGCCGGGTACAAGAGAATGCAGAGCTATTAAACTAAGTTATAGTTGCCGGCATTTAACTTGAACTCTCGGCGGTGTATCGGCGTGTCTGTACGTATGTCGTATTGGCTCAGAAGTAAGGTCCATAATCGCCTTTGTTTAGTTATTATTTACTGGCTTTTGCCTGCGGCTTCGCCTACGTGGAGGTCCGCCAGAGATTTTTTTCTGAATCAAAGGGTACCCAATGTACCCATATCCTTTTATGTACCCCTGACAACGTGTTTACCCCTGACAAAGTTTCATGATGATTGGTTTAGAAGTTAAGGCGTGAGAGTGTAACAAAGTCACATTCGCATTTGGACGATGAAGCACCTTTTTTTCGATTTTTAGTTTTTAATGTCAATCGACGTTAAAGGCTATTTCACGTACACCTACTGACAAATCCTCCTAACATGATATTTTACTATTTATCCCATAAAACACTAATATGGTACGGTATACTTCCAATTGCTGAAGGAAAAAAAATGACGTTTTTTTTGTATCCGGTGTTTGCAATTTTTTTAGATAGAAGGTATTGATAATTCGTCGTCGATTGATAACAGTAAGTTAGGATATGCTCGCGTTTGACTACTATATCACTTGAAGGTAATTATAAAGATGATGTAGTCGATGATGGAGCCCTCTGGAGACTAACCTTTAACGAACTTTTATGAAAAATCATTTTTATCTCTTTATTCGTTTTAATTATTACCCACAGCATCCACTCTTGCATACTTATACCTCTTAGTGAGTGCGCACACTCTTAATTTTTGTCGTCCTGGAAATTAACGTCATAAAACTGTAATTTCGTTTTTCTATTGTTTATGTAGCCTACAGTTAGTTAAATCATCAATGGCATCTTAAATTTACAGTGTGCGCACAGCTTAAGATAAAGAAGCAAGCACAGTCTTACTTGCGCTATAATTTAAATAATTACGAAACGAATAAATTATTGTAACAACATTGTGGCATACAAGAACGTTGGTTTTTGAAATTAATGATACCATATGTATTTAAAATTCGTCACGATTGCTCAATGATTCTGTAACTCAGTGGGAACTATGCTGTTTTGGGAAAGTTTCACAAGCCTGTGTGAGTTCAGCCTTAGCTTCTGCGACACGATTAACTTGGGTCATGCAGTCCTTGTTTCGGAAAGACTGGTCTACATTTTATCGTTTTGATATAGAACCTTATTTTTTGCTGACAGCAAACCTCTTATGGAGGTCATCATGATATTTAACTTTTATTAAGGGAATCACGCTGAATTCCGAAAAAAATTTATTTGAATTTTTTTTGAATTCAAACTTTTATTTGAACCGAAGTTAACTGTTAACTTCGGTTCAAATAAAAGTTTGAATTACTTTGCGTCCAAACTATCTATGAAGCAGGAAATATGCTGATCACCTGTTTTTTTCGGAATTCAGCGTGAAGTTTTTAAGACCTTTCTACATTCTAATTGTTTTGGTTTGATAGTAACTATCAAACCAAAACAATTAGAATGTAGAAAGGTCTTAAAAACTATATGCGCGAGCGCATTCATGGCAAACCGCGATTTATAATCAAGAACCTTGAAACCGCGTGCACACAGCAAACAAGCATACATAAATAAATAAGACCGTCTTTTGAAAAAGTAGCTAGGCTGGTCTCAGTTAAATCGGGGTGAATCGATACAAAACTTTTAATGGGATCTTCACGTTTATTATTATTTGCTGCCAATAAGGTAACAAAAACTTACATTAATATAAAGAAAACCTCGTATGCTACAAATAATATTTAACACCTTAACTGCCAAACAACGAGACACAATAGAAAATGTATTGCTTGTCGGTCATTTGGCGTTCAACGTGTTAACTAACGTGGAAATTCCTTTCAAATGTATCGATTCACCCCATTTTACGTCACTGTCCTGAAGCTAAGACTGAACTCCCTTATAAACCACACAGACATAGGTATTCTCACGAATCTCATCTTCAAAAATCTCTTAAAAAGACTGTGCAAGCTTTAACAATCAAAAACGGCTGGTCGATTGGCAGAGGTGTGCGCAGGTACCGGAGCGTGATGCAGCTGGCAACGTGATCCCCGCTTGGAAGCGCCAGATGCTGGCCCGAAGAGCTGCCGAGAAAGCCCGAAAGGACCTAGAAAGGGAGCTGGCAGGGGAAGCGGAGAGGCGGAGGGCGGCGGCAGTGCCTGCTTGGAAGAGGCAGCTGCTCCAGCGGAGAGAAGAGGCCGAGAACAGGTCGAGGTCCGTTTTATTTTGGATAGGGCATAGGAAAAGGCTTTAGTCTAGAAATGACAATTTAAAACGTACTGCATAACTGTGTCTAATTTTAGTACAGAGCCTTTTTTTCAAACGACAATTATATGGCTGGATTTTAAATATGAGAAGTTTTGGTTCGAGGCCAAAAACAAGAAATTTTTTAAACTCATGCACGAAATATTCAGATTACATTTGTTTTGTAACATGAAATCGGCAATATTGTGGGGTTAAGTAGTTCTGAGAATCTCATAAATTTTGCCTAATCTACTTTAATCTTGTCGTGTTGATCTCTTTCACCGCTGAACAGACAGTGTATATATATATATACATTAGGAAACTTCAGTGACTGAGAAAAGAAACCATTTAAAGACCTTTTCTCTTAATGCTTCATGATTATAACATGTTATTTTACCTTTCCAGACATTCCATATACACTCCTAAGGTAGAAGAGACGAATGGGCAGTCGAATGGCGAGTGGCGAGCCTATCCGAGCGGGACGCAGCGAGCCGTGTCCATAGACAACATCAGCATGTGCTACGACACTCCTGCGCAACCCATGCGGGCGCCATCAGAGGCGAAGCTGTCCAGTGATCATTGTAACGGTTCGTTGTTGGACAATACTTATTGCAAAAAGCCAATTTTGAAATTATAAGTATGTCTAAATTTTAACTTTCATTTCTAATATTTTTTAACTTCTGTTCACCATTAAATTACGAGTTCTTAAGTTGTTTATAAACGCCAAGTGTCCAGAATAGATAAATCAGAGCTCCTGAATGAGAGTGTCTTATTGACGGTGATCTACATTTTCTATATAATTATCATCTGCGTAAAAATAATACATTGTTTATACACTTATACGTTCATATTGGACTTGCAGGTCACTCCACGTCTAACGGCAAACACGAGGACGAAGAAGAAGAAAAGGCGAAAATCATACCCTGGCGAGCACAACTGCGCAAGACCAACAGCAAGCTAAATCTCCTAGAGTAGACCTTCATGCAGGACAGGAACCGAAGTGTCGCCCACCTCTAGTGAGGGGCCGCGTGTGGACCGCGCGGCTGTACCGGGCCTTAGCTCTAGGGTTGTCAAACATAGTCAAATAGAAGGATGAATGCTCAGTTGCTCTCTCATAGTTAACTACGTAAAATTTAATTTATTTAGGTTAGTTTTTGTAATTATTGCTATTTATTATTTTTTACAACTTAATCGAAATTTAAAGAGCATTCGCGATATGTATGAGGAAGAACAACTCAAGCCCAAAGTTAATAAACGCCGCGCGGGTTCATATGTGGCTATTAAATTAAGGCAATCAATATTTTAGTCACATTTGTGTCGCAGTATTCGTGAAGCAACGCCATGATGTGTAGTAAGCTCTGTCCGTTGCTCGATATAAATATTCTTACTTAGTATGATAACGAGTCCAAATAATTGTAGAAGTGATTGATAAGCGAAAATGTATCGTATTTTATTGATAACCAACATTTTATTATAAGGAATGAAGATGAAAACAAGTTTTTTCCGAGTCGATTAAGTAGATGTAGACTAAGGTAGTAACTCCAACAATATTTGATTTTTAAGTAATATGTTTTTTTTTATATAAAAATTAATATTTTTGTACGTTTTTTGTTTCTTATTTGACGTTAACTTTTATATATTATTTTCCAACTAAATTTTCATACGTATCTGACAGAAATAGATATGTATTTTAAATTTAGTATATAAAATTTTGTTAACGATTAAAAATAAATGATTTATGTAGGTACTTATTTTTACTGTAGTCATGTAAAAATGTAAATCTACTTATAGATGGTTTTAAACAAGTTTTAAATATTCTAGTTATCGATATAAATATGGTCTATACTACTTATTTTAAATCTCTACGGAATAAAATTTTGTGTAAAAGTTGAGAAATTATTTCGATCAAAAATGAAATCAGATCGATACTCGATAAACATTTACCGTCCAACCTTATACGGAAATTATAATAATTAACTTAAATACGTCTCAGAACGTTGAAGAAACACATTTGCTCAAACTAGACAATAATGAAAAAAAATCTAGAAGAAAGCTAGCAACGACAATTTAACATTAAATCAATTTAAAGGCTTGGCGTCCGTCACCGGCGACAAACCGCAGCGACAGGCAACAGGCAACACTACTGGTTCCAATACATTTAATTTGAGGATATGAGGATACAATCCGATAGATACGGCAACACACCGCTGTGGTCAGAGCGATCAGGATATTAAGAGTGTCACTGTGTTGTCATCACGACACTGTCGCAGTTGCCCGTCGCTGCTACTTGTCGCTGTTGCCCATCGCTGTTGTCGCCGATGACGGATTCAAGCCTCAAGTCTTCATATCAGCCAGAATATTAAAAATATGATTACGAAAAATATATATAAAAAAGTATGTAAGTGTTTGTTTTATAATGCAAGTGATACCATTGTTGCAATATTAGTGTATAAGCTTAAAAAGTGGGCTTCTGCAATATATTTTGTGTGACCTACTTATTATGTCTACGTGTGTTGATTTTGTTCAGTACTTCTGAATCTTATTGTAATGTTGTTAAATAAAACGCTATTTGCTTATAATTTGTTTTAGTAAACCATATTTAGCAAAAAAGCTACACGAACGGTGGGACACATCATACCTGCACGCTGCAGGATTTAATGGACGCTACTGTTGGCGCCAAACTCGTAACTTATAGTGTAGGGTAGGCTATACAAGACGTACATTTTTCGTATAAACGTCCCTTTGTGCCTATTGACCTAGCTTCGTCCTCTCTCCTGCTTGGAGAGAGAATATGGAGGGAAGTGGAAATTATGTATTTTTCTAACTCCTCCACTGTTATTTTCTGATTAATTTCGTTGCGGGATCCAAGACAGTCGAATCGTTTCTCCGGGACTAGTCGGGCATCATTGTCTCGACGCTTTTCTGGTGGTCGCCACTGTTGATTCTTGTTTTCAGGAGTTGCAGTGGTTTGGGAATAGTGTAGTGGGCTTGTCCCAATAAAGACGTACATTTGTCCTGTAAATGACGTCAAAATGAAAGAGCGGCTCGTCATTTTATAGTGTACTACTTCGTATGTTGTGTCGTGTCATTTAACATTTTTATTTAAATTTGATACCAACTCTTTTTTAAACACAGTAAAATAAACCAATATGAAATACAAATAAGTTTTCTTTGAACTGTACTATTCAAATGCATTGACAGCTATGACGTCAGAAAATGGCGCTGAGTCGATCCTATTCTTAGTTAAACTGCATTATACCTAATTTCTGGGCCGGCTCTATATAGGGACCGGCTGAGAAGATGAATAAAATCAGTCGTATGCTCTTGAAAATACAGTTCATTTGATGAACGCAATATCCCTTAACAGTGAAAAAGCGTGCCATGTGAAAGCGAAAAGGGTTTTACTTGATACTGTAGCGGATAATATAAAATAAACACAGATTAGTACGATATTCATTTATTTTAAGTACATAAAAGTACAGACGCCAGCACATCAAGCTATCCCAAACTGTCAAGTTTTGCCATTTGAGCATGAACCTTATTCTTTTGTAATAAATTTGAAAAACTATCAAAGAAATTGGACGGATTGGGGTAGCTTTATGTGCTGGCCTTTGTACTTGTGAGTACATGAAGGATCACTTATCAAACACTGTTTGGGTCTGCCTCATGTTTGCAACCACCAGTCTGGTGTTTGCAAGCTCTTGGGTCGGGCATTGTTTTTGGGTTTTTCCATTTTACTACAAGCAGCCATTTTGATTTTACTAGAAGTAGCCTGGAGTCTGGATTTAGGTTCATTTGATAGCAATAAGCTCGCCCTCTATTACATTGGACTTAAAAATAACAGGCGAAATTTAAGTATACGTACACCTCTGCCTAAACCTTTAGAGAAAGCAGGTGTGATGTATGTTTTATTCAATAACATGTTTATTAAATAAAGCAATTTAAGGAAATAATACTTTTAAAATAATAATAAATTAAGAATAAATAGAATAAAGGAGATAATAATAATATTCTGGACAATCCACACAGCATCATCTAGCCCCAAGCTAGCAGAGCTTGTGTTATGGGTACTAGATGACTGATATACTTAATACAATACATTACATAGATAGATAATTTTTACTATACATAGCAAATACCCAGAACACCCGGAACAAATCTTTTTAGATCGTACAAACATTTGTCCCAAGGCGGTAATAGAACCCGCAACCTCCTTAGTCGCAGGCGGACCTTCGCCCGCCGCGCCACATCGGTCGTCAAAATCACTAACATTTTTTTCTTCCTTCTCATAAACATGCCCACAGTGAGTCCACTTCGTGCACGGCCTCAAAAAACGGTGAAGCAATCCCAACAATTGTACGAGTATTGCAACAGAAGAATGGTAATCGTAAAAAATAATTTTATTATAAAACGTAAACTCAATATTAAATGCGCATATTGTTTCAGCAATTTTATGAGCATCGTAAAATGTATCAAAATGAGTTCTAGAATCTATTCGACCTATTTTATATCGCAGTTTAGAGGTACGAATTATTAAACTTTTAAATTTTCAAATATAGTCCGTAGTAAACTACATAGTTTGCCGCGCCTTAAGTGACAGGTGGGGACAGGGGTGAGACGGCGGGTTGCCTAGCGTTCGCAATGCACATGAGATTAAATACAGCGATGACTAATCTCGAGATATCGCATTTAATAAAATAGAAAACAGATATACTATGCCTAGTAAGTGAACAATAGAAGTGAATAATTAAAAAACTATAATTTTCTAATCGCACTATTGCATTGTCATCGGTCTTTGACAGGTGTGCAAAATTTGAATGAAATCTGTCCGGTTAAAGTGGTTCAAAATCGCGCCCTAAGGAGTCGGTTATAAACAAACAAACATACAAGTGAAGCTAATCTTAAAGTTATACAAGTTTTTATTGTAATTATTTAGTCATTTATAATAAAAACCAATTAGATGAATTTATTGTGACATATCTTCTAAATCGCTTGTTTCCTGACTTTCTGAATTTTAATCTGAATCATATTGTAAGTTTATAATGATTTCGTCCATCACAGCATCAAAACAAATATCATGATCCCAGTATTCTTGTACGTGGACATCACAGTTCTGCCATTAGTTGGCTGAGAAATAACCTTTTTAGTATTGTTATTTTTTCGTCCAATATTGCATTAATGTGGTCTCTAGCCAGGTAATTTTTAAACCACACATGTTCGTCGGGTTGAGGTCTGGATGGTATGGAGGTAGCCTTAGAACAGTATGACCTGCAGCTTTAAGAAGTTCATCAATCGTATTTTTTTTTGTGATTGATTCGTATATTTATTAACCTCAAGAGTTCTGGTTTGATCATTGTGGCAGAGAATGGAAAATTATAGGTAATTTCGCTACAAGTTCAACATACTAATTTTCAAACTACTCAAGTCGGCTTCTTCTCTGCTTGCACACATGCAGTTGAAAGCCTCCTGCTTTCAACTGCATGTGCACTGCATTTGTACTGATATCAATTTGACGATGCAGCCCCTGGGACTCGTCCGTGGGCATAGCGCGGTCCATGGCCCTGTAGGGAGGCATGATAATAAATAAACTTAGTTTTAGTTGGTAGGAGTCCGACATAACCCACCCATTTCTCCAGACGGAGAGTATCCATTTCATTTAAAAAGTACAGCCAGAATGTTTCTTTTTTTACAGTTCCACTATTACTATGGATGTTACTAATAGCATCAACCAGTTCAGAAAAAATCAAGGTAAATTGGGCAGATGCAGGTATAATAACGAGCTTTCTAGAAAAAATCATAAAACCATACATAAATAGCAATCAGCTTATCGGTGGCAAGCCGAGAGCGAAGCTTGCAAAAGAAATAATCATGACTGAGATTGAAAACATTATCAGGCTAAAAGTAATAGAATTGAAACCAATGCTACAAGACAGTGAAAACAATTTCAAACCAGAAGAAAGCGATGAAACAATCATAATAGAATTCGTGCCCGAAAAGCTTAGGAAAAGTAAAACAAAGTCAGCGTTACGAAAAACTAAACAGGATAAAGATACCTTGAAAGATAACATCGGCATGTACAAACAATTAAAGCAACACATCCAATTACTGGTAGACAAAGAAAAAACTTCAAGCTTAACGAATAAGATGATAACAAGGACGTTGGACAAAATGTTAACTCTGCTGATAAAAAGGCAATGTAAATGGACAAGTGTAGATTCAGGAGATCTAATGAATTATCTTTTGAGAAACAATAATAAGATAATGCAAAAAATTGGCGATAAAAGTAAAGTAGTAGACCATTACAAATTGACATGCTACATGAGACGTAGCGATAAAGCCGGCGATGGAGAGTATTACAACTATCCCGGTGGCTCTCAACACTATCTTGGCTCTCCTCGTTACGGCCTAGCACACAAGAAGTCATCTGATAGAACTAAAGATGGAAACAATATATATATCAATCAGTGTGATAGATTTATAGTTTGTTCGGGAGAACTAAGGGAGTTCTTAAGAATAATTTACAACCACTGGAATGATACCGCAGTCAGCATTTTCAAAAATTACGCAGCTATGTATATAAGAGACGTTAAAGAAGATACTGAACCCGTAAAAGATATTGTTAACTCAGAATTGGAGGATTTGAGCAAAGATGCAGAAAAACAAGTGAATCAAATATTCGCAAGTGAATTAGAACGCTTCACTCTAGATGAGAATAAAAAGAAGGCGGCGAACATCCATTATATCAAAAAATTCATCGAAGCGACATCGGGTCAAATCAAAAGTAGCCTTAACAGGCTTGTGAAAGAGAAATCGAGTAATATCGAAATTAAATTATATTCAATCATTAAACAAGATCTTTTAGTTAATCTGAAAGTGGATATGGATAATTTGAGTCATCTAATTGCAGATAAAATTTGTAGTTTCTTCGTACTGTGTAACGCACAAGGGTCTAGGAGGATTATTGAACCTCAGTCATTAAAACCTATGGATACGGAAAATGTCTATGTTAAAGTACAACTGAGTTTCGATAGCGAATCGAATAATTCTTCAGCCCGTTTTGTTGAGCGGAATAAGAATTCTTGGCAAGAAGATAATACGACTTACCGGTCTGGAAAGCGTTTTATCGATGCAAGTGATCAAAGGAAGTACAGTTATGTGAATATTACAAGAACTACTATTAGTTCAGCTGCTACAACGGAAGGTTTAGTAAGCAGCGAACATCGGTTGGCAGAACAGTTTTTTAAATAAATATTGTGTATTTCAGCTGTTTGTTACAAGAATGTTTGTTTTATTAACACACAAAATTACAATGGAACAGTAAAAAAGTTGGATTACTAAAAAATACTGGACACGTATATTTTCTTTTGTCACTTAAACCAAAAATGCCGACGATATAGTGCGTTGAAATTTTGAGTGACGTCGCGCCGTGCTACACTTTTTATGTAAAAGTGACGTCACAAGCCCCTTCTCCTGAAATTTGATGTGCTATATCTTTGTCACCTTTTATTAATTTGAGTAAGCAAAAAATATGTGTCCAATATTTTTTGGTAACCTAACTGACGGACTAAATAGACTTATTATATTCTTACCTAGGACACATCCCTATTGTCTTACACTGTAGCAGGACTGATATGGTGTCTCTAGATAACCTAGACCTTGAACCAAATTTAATGAGCCTACCCCTCCTAAAACCTAAGCGTAAAATTTTCCATTTTCATGAAAATGTACAGGATGCAAGGAATATCGACGCACAGGTGAAACTTTTTTTTTGTTCCGAAGTAGTAAATCCTCATGGATGTCGTCTGCCCTGGGGGAGCGGCGGATGGCAGAGCGGTCTGTCAGACTCTTACTGACTATAAACCACCCCGGAGTTCCATCCCACATCTTCCGTCCCTCGTTCTCACTAACACCTTAGATAAAGATATTCATAAATCACAACGAAAAGCTGGGACAAATTTTGGATTCATACAAAATGTCAGATGGCTGACATTTGGTCTCGTGATGTGATAGGTTTATGTCGAATGAATTTGTATATTTAGCGAAGCACTTATTATGTTACCCATATCTAAATAATGGTATATGGTATTGGATATTAAATTGGATACTTTATAGGATTACTTACAAAAAATACAATGTAAACTATGTGTATTATTTATTTAGAATTTTATTAAATTACCAACAGTTTATAAATGAGAGTACAGTAAACTCGTGCCCTGTGATTTAAACTAATCATAATCAATATACAAATCAAACTTAAAAGTACTTAAATTTTTTCATTCACTTTCATAAACCTTTTGACCGCCAACGTCACAAATACATGACAAGCGAACGCATGCCCTGTACGCAAACGTCACAAATACATAATATGTAAACGTTGCCCCACACTAGGAATTTCTCCGGTCTCGTGGGTGCGTCTACAAACATTTAAAGTCCACATACATAAACAGCCGGAAACAACTACCTGTAGGCTATACAAATACTTGTTCCGTGCGGGAATCGAACCCACGACACTCGGCGCAGCAGTCGATCGCTCAGCCACTGCGCCAACCGTGCCGTCAAAGTACTCACAAGTATTAGTAACTTTCAGTACTACTAACACGAAATAAACAATTAAATCATTACTTTTGTGTGTCTTTATTTATATATCATAAAAGTGCGTATTTAATTACATGAATGAAATTAAAATACACCACGGATATTGATAAATTCATTAAAACAATAAGGAAATTAAACGTTTTATGCAAAAGATTAGTGTTGTGAAGGCATGCGCGTGCGTTTATGCTCTGGCGGTCCAAAGGTTAAAGTAATGAATATATTATATAAGTCTAACTTAAAGTTACTATTATTTTGTCCCGACCCTTTGCTAGAGCCAGCCCGCGAAGCTGATCCGGTAAATTATTAAAATGTCCCAAAATAATATATCTATTTGATCCAGCCGTCCCTTGCTGTCCTCTCTCAGCGACGTCCTAAGCCGAGGTTCGTACCCCGCAGGGGGTGCCCTTAGCGATTGGTCGCTTAGTTTTTAAGTTTTTACGCCTGGCCGGAGCCCTTAATTTTAATTAAGCCCCCCACATGAAAGTTCGGTTAAGCAGTAGATATCCCTAAAGGATAAACTGCGATATGCCCATTCCAAAAAAAAAAAACTATGATTATGTCATTAATATTAATTAATAATAGGCACATGTTTTGAAAAGACTTGCCTCTCATGCAAGAGGTTGTGAGTTTAAATCTGGGTAAGTCCCAACGTGACTTTTTCAATTTATATGAACTTTCTAAGTAAATGTTGAACATCACTTTCTTTCTTTCTTTTTCTTTTCTTTTAAAAAAACGTTGCCCCACACTAGGAATTTATCCTGTATCGTGGGGGCGTTTACAAACATACAAACTCACTTACACAAACAGCCAGACCCGGAACAACTACCTGTAGGCCATACAAATATTTGTTCCGTGTGGGAATCGAACCCACGACACGCGGAGCGGCAGTCAATCGCTCAGCCACTGCACCAACCGTGCCGTCACTGAACTCTGCCTCTTTAATCTAGTGGTCCCGCGACTGCTGAGCGAGGTCCTGGGTTCAATTCCCGGGTCAGGCAAAGTGTTATAGAGTTTTCCAATAAGAATTTTCTTATTAGCAGCACAGGTTAGCTCACACTATATGTGACCAGAGAGTAGGCCTATTTTCTGTCAAAGAATCAACTTTGCCATTCAAAGTGGCATAAATGCACGCCATTTGGACACTTTTTCAACTGATGGCCACGCAAAATGTGTTAAACCATTAATATTCCTATTTTTACATACACGTTTTGTAAACTACAGAACACTATAATTATAGAATAATGCTTGCATATTTTACGTTCATACATCTGGTCATACACCCCGGTTTCGAGTAAGTACTACGCACCTGACTTCTCTCATAATGATCACCTATACATATGTCCTTCTTAGGTATCTCCTCCCGCCGTTTAAATCCTAAATAACATTTTAAATAAAAAATTAAATTAAATAACGTTTACTTATCCAATTTTTTTACCCTGTCATTGGTATATCGGACAAAAATATATTTTCAGGGCCGAAACACAGTATCCATCTCTAGTCGGGAACATAAATTCGAATACAGTATCAACGTCGATATTTAGGGTAATGCCCAGTATCATAGTATACCGGATAACCGAATTCGTAATTGTAGTAGACGTATTCCCCCCAATAACTCACCGGTGCTCCCCATTTTGTGTTCTGGAATCGTCCGTCCAAATATGTGTATTCGGTTAGCCCCAACATTGCATCATATAAAAAGTCCAACACAGGGTGTGTGTCGACAACAGTGAAATAATGAACCGTTTGTTTTGCTCTCAGTTTCATAGAAAAACTACACAGACCGATAAAACCATCATAACGCCATCCTCGTCCCAATAAAGCCGTATTCATTCCACCGCCTGAATCGAATCCAAATCTGCCCCAATATTCTCCCATGACGCAGTGAAACCAATGCCAATCACTCTGAAAATCAAACGGTTATATTATAATATCCTGTGTGCTCTTTTTGTGTTATTCCATATATTGTTATTATTTTTAACGGCTGGTCGTCTCTTCACGTGACCTGGAGATGGGCCTTTTTCGTCAAAAAATCAGCAGAGCCTTGACTTCGATTCTTGGGTGTAGCAATGTGCTATTGGGATTTTTCATTAGTGCCCGGTTTATGGCTATAGGCTTACCCCCTACTACATGGGACTTAAAAATAACTGGTAATATGTGGGTGTAGTATAGGTACTCCTCTGCCCAAACCTGCGGTAATAGTATTTTACATGGAGGGACTGCCTATCTGGCCTCCATAACCCAGTTACTGGGTAACACAATACCCCTCGGTAAGACTGATTGTCAGACTTTCGGGTTCCTGACACCCGTGCCGACTGTCAAAGATCTACAAACGAAAATGCTTTCGTTCGGGACCCTGTCGTGCTTTGGAATGCTGTTGGTCGCATGACCAATGTCCCGATATGTACTGGATGGTCACTCATTCACGGACCGGCTTCAGCAAGCGTTGCTTCACCTTGGATATCTACCCGTTCGGGTTAGCTACGAGCCACTTCAAAATAAACACATTAATAATATGTTCAATGTGTGTGTGTGTGTACCTTTGGACAAGGCCATACGTGATTGTATGTTGTGACGAAATATCTATACCAAGGTAAGGGTCGTCGATGGTATGACTTCATAAATTGATATCCAATAACCACACTCATATCCCAACCTCGAGGAATAGACGAAGTATACTCATACCTTTGGACAAAAGAAAAAAGTAGTATTAGGCAAAGCACGGACGTTTACGGAAGCATTTACGGAGCTGCGCGAACCGGTGAAAAGTGGGCCTTTCGGGGTCTGTCTTTAGTGTTTTGAAGTTCAAAAAGTGATGATTCTCAGCCTAATTTGAATAAATGAATTTTGATTATGATTTTGACATTGCACTGAGATCTGTCTATCATTACTGACGGGACTATTCTATATCGCCAATAAGCCTGACATAGTGGTGATAGACCGATTAGTGCGCCTCGCAATGATAGTTGATGTCACTTTCCCACATGACGAGAACCTCGTGAAAGCCGAGAAAGAAAAACACTTAAAATATCTTGACTTGGCACACGAGGTTGTCGACATGTGGAATGAGGACTCAGCTATCATTTAGCCTATCGTCATAACGGATTGGCCTGCTGGCTGAACGCCTGGACGACCATCTGTCGAGGCTGACAGGGTACAGAAAGCAGTACTTCTCGATACGGCTCGCATTGTGAGGAGGTTCCTGTCTCTGCAATCCTAACCATCAGTAGATAGGACCCCACTCCTGCTATCTGTGGACTACAACTTTTTATATTTTTAAATTATTTCATTTTTTTTCGTTTTTTTTTTAAAGGTAGAAAATATAGGTATACCTAGATTAAATAATAATCATTTATTTATTGAATTTACTAGGACTCATTAATGCAATAAATAGGACAAATAATACATTAAACACACACACACAATACATTAAACATTCCAATGCAACATAAAATAACCACCACAGTCCTCGGCTATCAATATAAATATCTGGTATAACCACCAGATATTTATATTGATAGCCGAGGACTGTAGGTAACGTGCAAGTGACTGCAGCGTCTAATGTATGGACAGTCGAGCCTGTTGGTTATCATCGTCAGTACGCTGTTGGACTATAATAGGGATGTGTCCTAGGTAAAAATATAATAAGTCTATTTGGTCCGTCAGTTAGATTACCAATAAATATTGGACACGTATTTTTTGCTTACTCAAATCAATAAAAAGTGACAAATATATAACACATCAAAGTTCAGGAGAAGGGGCTTGGGACGTCACTTTTACGTAAAAAGTGTAGCATGGCGTGACGTCACGCGAGATTTTAACGCACTATATCGTCGTCATTTTTGGTTTACGTGAGAAAAGAAAAAATACGTGTCCATAATTTTTGAGTAATCCAACTATCGGACCAAACATATTTTTTAAGGATTGTGATTATGATGATGATTATTAAATTATCTTACCAGCCAGATGCCGCTCTTGGGCATATAATAACACTGGTGTAATAAGTATATCCTCCATAAAAAGTGTGTGTGCCAGCCCAGATCGCAAGATCGTATACAACTGGTATAGGATGAGAAACATTTACTAGATGTTCGTATATATACTGAAAACAAAAAGCTAGAATTAGTGAATCAAACCAGGACATGAGTCCATAAAAGATAGCGCATCTTCCGTATAAAGTAATGGTCAAACCAATGCGGAGACCCACTATATCTCAAATGTATCGCACCGACCGATGACGCATGCGGATTTGGCTACGATATCGTTACGAATTCAGTAGAACCACATATCAGTTGTAGAGTTGAAGTCATTAGGATTTAGGATACACTAAAAAAAAGAAGTGCATTATTTTTAATTATTGATTTTTAAATATTTGAAAGAGCAGTGTAACGCTAATTGTGAAAACGTGCGTATATAACCTTATTTTTTGTTTAGATACTATAAACCTTTGAAGGCATTGTGCTCATTATTACGCCAATCAATCCTGAAATAGCGAAATGAAAATCAGCTGCTCTATACATAGCTACATAATTATGTTCATAGATATGCACATTAATGTCATGTTTTTTTTCTTTTTGTCGATCTAAGAAATAGGAACTGTACTGATCAGTTGTTTTTATCGGAATTCAGCCAGTATATTCTAATGTAAGATTCCCACCGGGACTCGCATGGGCGCAGCGAATACGCGAGCACATGCGTTTGCATACGGCCGACGGCTACAATCCGCGGGGACCCGGGCCCATGCATCGGGCCATGCTCGCAGCGACTTGATGATTCAACATGCCGGCCAGCGATAACACACGAGCACGTGCGACGGCGGCCGAGCGGAGCCGACGAGAATAATTAAAAAATACGATGTTTGTACCTGTCTATCTTACTAACGTCAACAGTTGGAGAGGTATTGCAAATACCTACTATGAAATACAAACTTATTTTTGCAGTCTGTAAAATCAAACCTATTCACCCCGACAAGGAATCATACATTGTGCGCCAATCCAACTTCCAGTTGGTTGGTTTTTTTTTAACACCCGCTGCGCACGCTGGACAACAGCGGCTGTTGTCATCGCGGAAAATTTCAAATGACGCCGCCATCTTCAAAAGTGCTCATATCTATACATGCATACTATGGAGGGTAGAGGTAAGGAGGATCATCTGTGTATATGAAAAAGTGTCCGTCAAAATGTATTAAATTAGGATGGCGCCACATTTGCATCAAGGTAACTCTTAAAAGAAGCGCCAAATATTGTTAGAGTAGGCTTGAAAAATAAACAAGGAAAGAGAAACTTCCGCTAAGTTATGGCGTGCTTTTAAAAATCATAAAGTGGGAAACAATATATGATTATTTTTTTACGTATCATTTAACGATTTAACGCTTATGTGTGAATATCAAAAAATAAATTAATATATTAATAAGAAAAAAAATATATAAAAATTTTTCAATGTCGGCTAATTTAATTTTCATAATTTATAATTTCATAATTTATAAAAAATTGATTTACATACTGTTGGTTGGAAATACGAAAGAGGCTGAGGTGAACTATTTTTTTTGTTTAGGAATTTACGTCCACTTGGACAACTTTTCACAACACAAATTTTACCCATAACTGTTCTGTTATCACTCACTTTTTCATAAAATTAAATGTTTATATATCAATAACCGTACTATTTACTGTTTACGAAATAAAATCACTCTAAACGCACGTTTGGTTATAATAAATCTGTAAGGTTATATTTACCACAATAATTTGGACAACGTAAGTTGTTGAAATTCTCAATAATTAACTACTTTAGTCGATAATGACATTAAATTTTTTAACTCGGCATACTTCAATTCATCTACGATTGCTACATTCATACCATACCCTGTGCATCCACCAGCGCGATTGTGGAGGATTTTTGAACTGTAATTTTTTTTTTTTTTTTTTAAAGAAAACATTGCCCCACACTAGGAATTTCTCCTGTATCGTGGGTGCGTTTACAAACATTTAAACTCACAAACACAAACAGCCAGACCCGAAACAACTACCTGTAGGTCATACAAATATTTGTTCCGTGTGGGGATCGAACCCACAACACGCGGCGCAGCAGCCGATGGCTCAACCACCGCGCCAACCGTGTCGTCAATTTAGCGCATACAACTGGACACTTTTTCAACTTTTCTCCCATATAAGATGACTCTCCTTACCTCTACCCTCCATAATGCATACATAAACTCACGCCTTTTTCCAATATGGGTAGGTAGAAACTAGAGAACACCACTTGTTACGATCCTTACATACTCTTTTTGCTTCGTTTATGTTCATATCCTATAGTCCCCGTCCCGAGAAGCTATAATTTTTGTAAATAAAGAACTTCTTCCAAGTTACGTAGCGACAATTTAATCAACAACAAATAATCCCAAAGTAACATACGTGTTATACGAAACTAATGAGCAATTTCACTTGATCGGGTTATATTTTAACGATATAAAGCGCTGTCGTCTAATGTTTTGTGGTACTGGAACGCATCTGATCCATGGAACGTAAACATTTGGGCCACGATTTTGAAGTAAGTTCATGCTGACGCTGTCTCTGCTGTCATTCAAGTTTCGAAGCGTCTGTTTGTTTGTGGTGTTTTCGCGGATAAGTTATATTGATTGTTATTGTTGATATTGTTAATTATTGTATAAGGAATTGTTAGTTTTTTACTACCTATAATGGATACAGAACCCAATACGTCCGAGGAAATTATTTCGCCACGAAAAAAATGTCAAAAGGTACATAAACCATACATAAATCATATGTGCTTATTTGACTGATTGCGTTGAAAAGAGAGTGGTTTTTCGTGTGTATACATTTTGTTATTTGTACAATATTTTTAACAGGTAACGCGCTTTAGGGTTAATGAAAAAAACATGGTTATTAACGTATATAAGTAGGTATGTGAAAGACACCCTTGCGCCATCCCATCTTCCTAGTACGGTGGATTGTGCAGGTGCGGCTGCTGCAGGTGCAGAAAACCTCAAACGGCGAAAATACAACAACCTTACTGGAAGTTATATGTTTGAACCGTTTGGGGTTGAAACACTGGGGCCATGGGGTCCGTGTGCCCATTTAGTTTTTCGAGAAATCGCGAAACGTTTGGTCGACTCTTCACGTGACCAGAGGGCTGGCCTTTTTTTTGGCCAAAGAATCAGCATTGCCATTCAACGTGGCAATGCTGCCAGCCTTCTGGGCACTTTTCCCGTTGACAACGATGCGGATGAATTTTTTGATGCCCTATGATTATTTATTTTATTTTATTTCTTCATATATTAATAATTTTAATAAAGTATCGTTGTGAAAGAAACTTGGCCGTCTGATCAATATCCGTACAAAACAGAAATGACTAAAAAAACAGCAAATATTATTGGAATTTGCACAGCGACTGCGTATTATATTTTAAGAGAGTACAAATCCCAGGAGGGAATAAAGTCACCAGTTAAAACTAAAGTGAGACCTGAGTATTTTTAAAAGGTTGACCTTGATAAAAGTGCGATCAGGAAAAAAAGAGTTTATTTTTAAGAGGTGAATTGCCTACAATACAATGTAACTGATTCTGAAACAATATTCAGAATCGTCTGAAGACATTAATTAGATGTGTGTGTGTGTGTTAATATAATTATATCCCTGTAAAAGAGAAAAGCAGTACAAAACTGTTTTTATTTTATTTTACCCAAATGTTGCGAACCCCTGAATGTGTGTTTACAAAATTTATAGCTTCTCGTGACGGGGACTATACATCTTTAGGCCTCGCACGACATTCTTGCGATAGGTTTACCTTAAAAGTCAACAATTTGCACTAAGATTGAAACAGCGCCTCTACATAACGTACGTGAAACGAATTATGTTTTTTTTTAAACTTTGCCCCACACTAGGAATTTCTCCTGTATCGTGGGTGCGTTTACAAACATTTAAACTCACATACACAAACAGCCAGACCCGGAACAACTACCTGTAGGTCATACAAATATTTGTTCCGTGCGGGGATCGAACCCACAACACGCGGCGCAGCAGCCGTTGGCTCAACCACTGCGCCAATCGTGTCGTCAAATAACTAGGTTAGTCTAGTTAGTCTCGGTTAGTTAGGCTAGTTTGACTAATAACTAGGTAATGTGACGATTCTGTTCGGTGAACTTCTCGCAATAAATTCTTGCTAGGGCCACTACTACTACTAGTTTACTGTTCATACACTCAAGCGTTGTTTCCGTGAACTACGCACAACACCTTTTTCGGCGTTTCCACTCACGTTATATCAATGAAATAGGTAGGTTTATAGGTAATTAAACATTAGAACTTCGCCCGCGACTTCATCCGCGTAGATTTCGATCTTTGCATTTCGAACTTTAACACCCCCCACCATTATTCTAAAATTTTAAAATTATAATATAGCCAATTTATGTTACACGCTGACAATGTAGCTTTATATACTTGGTGAAAGAATTTTTATATAATTTAGCGTTCGTAATCTTACCATTGGGTGAATATGTATTCTAGATGGTGTCATATACATGCTTGAGTTAAATGAGTTTGCATCCGTATCATACCAGCCTCCGTAAATATTTTCTAGTGATTTTAGATGACCGTAAGACTTCAATATAAGTAAAGTCGGAGTTGCTGTCGTCAGGATGTGCCGGGTGGTAATGACGGCACAGGCGGATACCAATACAGCCTTTCTATATACAGTACTACAATAACAGCCAAATGATTTTTCAAGCTTCTGGAAATTACAATGTGAATTAAGTATTGACTTCAAAAATTTCATTTCATCATCTGCCTAGCATTTTCTTAACTATGTTGGGTAAGGCTTCCAGTATACTGCTTTACTGGAAGCAAGCGGAAGGATCACTGAGGTGGTTTTTGGTCAGTAAGAGTCTGACAGACCCCTCCGTCCGTCAGGATTTCCACATCGGGCTTCCAGTCTAACCGGATCGGATGATTTTATATGGATTAACTGTCATTGCGGTTAGTCAGAAGCCCGAAAGTCTGACAACCAGTCTCACCAACGGTTATCGTATTGTCCACTAACTGGGTTGTGGAGTTCAGATAGACAGTCGCTCCATGTACAATCTGGTTGGACTAGCCGACCCCAACATAGTTGGGGAAAAGGCTAGACAGATGATTTATTTAAAATGAATCAAAATGTGTTGTGTGTGATTACACTGACTTGCCAGTATGACCATCTGGTTGTACTACTCTGTTTATATGGGGGCGAATTTCTGTATGGCCGTTCTTGTTCACCCGGCGTTCGAGAATCATGGATGGTGAACATCGGTTCTTCTACACGATAATCGGGCGTGTCGAAGGTAGACGGGATCATTGTTACAGTCCCGTTGACATACGGCGTCATTGTCGTGGTAAAATGACCTGGGGCATGATATCTTTCTAACCATGGATATTCGTATGCACCAAACAATGCATACGACACTCTGACCAGATAAAACATCATGGACATGGACCTGAAATCAACGGAAAATATCATGAATTGGCTCAATATCACGAATAGATTTGGTTTTTTGAATACAGTACTCGTAAAATATGCATAGGTAAAGCTGGTCACGCTACTTTTAAAATATGCATAGGTAAAGCTGGTCACGCTACTTGTAAAATATGCATAGGTAAAGCTGGTCACGCTACTTGTAAAATATGCATAGGTAAAGCTGGTCACACTACTTGTAAAATAAATTTGTAACTTTTATTGCGGCCCCCCGCTGCTCCCCGCCCCCGGATCTTCGTCGGCAATCGAGCCGAACTTCGGTCGCGTATAATGTGTGCTCACAGAATAAGTTGCCGCTGAACTTACGCCCGCCCGAAATTAGGCTGTACGCTATGACGCGACGTAATTTCGGCATCGTGTGTCGTCAGTAATTCAAATAGCATTGTAGGCGTGATTGTGTTGAACTTCGGTCGCGTAACTTAGGCATAGGGTGTTTAGACACTAACAGCCCTTTTTAAACTACTCCGGTGTTCGAAATTCTGGCTACTCTGAGAAGCAACACCGAAATAAACTCAGAGGTCATAGTCTCTTCTAAATTTCTCTTTCTCTGTCTCTCGTTTGCTGTTCCAAATAAAAATAAAATGAAATATTTTATGAGAAAAACTTCGCTGCCATATTATACCTGTTACAATACGACATAATTGACTATTATAATATTATTTAGACGACCTATGTGGCGCAGCAGGCGCAGGTCCGCGTGCGACGCAGGAGGTAAAAGTAATAAAGTTTAACTAATTTGACTGGAGGAATACCATAAACACTTAAACTTAAACAACTTATACTTAAATAAATAAATGAGAGATAATTAATATATTAATACAGAAATTAATACAGAATTAAAATATAAATAAATAAATAAAATATAACTGGAAAACAATAAATAATCATTATAAATTATAATTACAATCAAACATGATAAAATATTAAATTTCTATATAAGTTAATGGCATCTACCTAATTTTGTTGTTTTAGTGTTACGGAAATATCGATAAAAACGCTCTTCCTCTCTCCAACCATATCACAAACTTTGCAGTGCCCGACAGGGTCCATAATTGTTTCTCTAATTGTATCTTTACCACCTGTATGTACATTATGGATTGCAATAAATCATTAGAATTGAAAAAAAAATTGAATTGAGGTTGGCGGGTTCGATTCCCGCCTTGGTACAAATGTTTGTACGATCAACAAAGATTTGTTCCGGGTGTTCTGGGTATTTGCTATGTATAATAAAAAATATCTATCTGTATATACTTAATACAATACTAATTATGGGTACCCATAACACAAGCTCTGCTTAGCTTGGGGCTAGATGATGCTGTGTGGATTGTCCAGCATTATTTATTTTATTGTATTTATTTACAATATTAGGAAAACGGGAGCAGTGACATACATGTTGGTATGTAAGAACCACTTGCACGAATTTCTCGTATGAAATATACCAACCGAAAACGTCAACCATTTGTACTTGAATGAATATGAATTGGAAAACTCACATTGGTACTGGCCCAGGTTTGAACCCGCAACCTTTTGCACAAGAGTCGAGGCCTAAACCACTGAGCCATCATGACATTCCATTAAAGCCATTCTTGCGTAATCACCAAATGATGAAACAGCAAAAAACCGATGACCTAACAAAAGTTTAGTTCAAACGAGAAGACTAAAACCTGAACGATTAATTATCAGAGATAGGGTTTTAAGGCCAGATGCACTCATTCACGATGAAACGGAGACTTTGAGTTATATTGAAAGATGTACCTAACTGACAATCCAAGTAATTGAATGTGTGTCTTCACAGGATGCATAGCAAACATAGTGGGCACCGTCGAATCACTGATGAAAACTCAGTACCTGTATACTGTATAGTCCTGATACGGCGTAGATGATGATTGAGAGTAGTTTGTATGAATACAGTGTATTTTGGTTATTATAATACATACCACCATACTTGCTGCATCTTGTTATCACGTTAGTTTAGACACCATTTGATATGAAACTACTTACGTACAATTACGGACTCTTGCGCACGAACTACCGTTCGGACAGAGTACAGACTACTACCAACGAAGGTGGCTTTTATAAAGATCGTATAAGAACGTGTGTTGCCATCTTCAATTGAAAATACCAAATTAGGGTAAAAAGTTATATAATATTTTTTAAAGTGCACATTGCTGCTTGAAGTCAGTCCCTGTGCAGGAGAATGACCACACGGCGTGCATGCTGGGAATGCTGAGCGTGCTGAGAAGAGTGCTCCTGACTGTAGCACTCACGTACTTCTCAGCTCCCCGATACCCACCCCGCCACCCTCAACAACCCTACCGAGTTATGGCTTTTTTGTCTCGCCACTCTGCATTTCTAATAACAAATGCGGAACACGGCTTGTATCAAATACGGGTCTCAAAGCACCCTTAGGGGTGAATTAAATATATTAATACGACTCTTGACATATAGAGTGACACTGGCTATTTGGATTTTGATAAAAAAAAACTTTATGGCGTATGTTAGGGGCCATATAATTTCAGGAGACGTTTCCAAACGTTAACTTAGTTATGCCCCATTTCACATACACTAGATACTACCTAAATTAAAGCGCACTATTGAATTTTCAACACTACGGTGTTGACAATTCAGCAATATGTCTAGAAATAGGCATAATCGATCCGAAATAAATAAAGCTGATAAAAGAAACAACTAACAAAATAACTCTTCAAGAAGTCTGACCAGTAATTTAAATTTAAAATATCTCGTAACTACTAAATTCTTAATGGAACGAGTTATATTTTGAACGCGCAGTCTTAACTTTTTCAATGGCAACATTCATTTGTTTGGATTTGCTTATTCCGGATTTCAGTCAATATTACACAGTATTTATGTAATCTTCAAAATTCACGCAAGGATGTGTGATGAACAATGGAAGAATCCAGCATCTGCATCCAAACAAAGAATGTGATTTTTCCATGAAATATGTACAGAGGCCAGCACACCAAGCTACCCCAATACTTATGTCAAATTTATTTGGTTAATTTTCAACTTTAGGTATCTCAATAGAAATAAGGTTCATGTTCAATTGGGAAACTGTGACAGTTTGGAGTAGCTTGATAATTTTTTAAAGTATTTACTAACGACCGACCTGATAACAAACAAGGAGATGCTTTCTATACCAATCGATGCATCCGTACCATTTAATCTAAGTACGACATCATCTTCATTCTCCTGGGCTTACTAAAGCCTTCTTATTAATAAACCTTTTTATTTTAATACCCTCTTTTTAAAGTACCAGTATTAGTAATTTCACTTCGATTAGTTATATTGTTAATAGGTACAGTTAGTTATATAATGTATTTTCGTTGAAATCAGTGTCGGACTAAGCCCGTCAGAGGCCCGGGGCAGCAAAGCTGAATGAGGCCCGGGGCGGCAAAGAGGAATGAGGCCCCTCAGCTTTAAAAAAAATATAGTTTTACAAGCTTTTTATTCAGTTCACATATTTTGTATGTAGTGTTTGTTTATGTCGTTAATATCATTGGCAAGTGAAATTCATTTCAAAGTACCCGCTACAAAGACGGGAATTCCCCCAGCGTATTGGACGGATTCAGCAAAGTTAAAAGAATATTAGATTTCTAGATTCTACTTTTAATTATTATTTTTTTTGTTTTTATAAACTCACTAATTGTTTTGATACTTTTGTAATTTGCTGTGATACCAGATAAACTTGCTATCAAATGTGTAACTTTAAACAGGTGGAGACCTGGTGACCTGTACTACAGGTGTTACTACCTACCACAGGCACCAGCAATCCACAACCAAAAATAGTTGCCTACTGCTTGTGTGTAAATATTGTTTGTACTTTTTGGCTTGTGGTGAGAAATGAACACTTTTAATTATTATTATTACTTTAGCTTTGTTCTGTCTCCTGCTTGATATGGAGGGAAGTGGAAACTATGTATTTTTCAACTCCACCGCTGTTCTTTTCTGATTAATTTCGTTGCGGGATCCAAGACAGTTGAATCGTTTCTCCGGGACTCGTCGGGCTTCATTGTCTCGACGCTTTTCTGGTAATCGCCACTGTTGATTCTGGTTTTCAAGAGTTGCAGTGGTTTGGGAATAGTGTGGGAGGCTTGTTCAATTAAAATAAAAGGACTACTCCTAAATTTTACTTTTACCGCAAAATAGATTATTTCAGGGAAGGTGGAAAATGTACTGTCGATTTATAAGTTAGGCGCTGTGGGCACGAGAGCTGATATTAACTCAGGCTGTAAAAAGGTCTGGAAATAAACATTTTTTATGTATGTGCGTATATTGTTTTCATTATTTTACGTTGCTATTTGTTTTCAAAAATCAGTCTTGGATTGATCGGCACAATTTTATCACACTGAAGCTGGATTTTCTTATACATAGTTCATCAAATGACGTCTCCAACTTAATATTAACTTAAAAGTAGAATCCAAGCAAACTATAAAATTTTTAAAGCGAAACTTTTATTACATCGCCTCAAACTTTTTCGTCGATCTATTGCATGTCGCGTGACGGTCGGCCGCGGAGTAGGGGTAAAGTGAAAGGCGCTCGACAGAGCAGCCGAGGCCAATATGGCAGCGCCTATGGTTCGCATCAGCTGACCGTGTAGTGCATAATATACTATTACTTATACCGTGAAAAACGTTTCACTTGTACCGTGGTTTCATAAAACCACACAATATTTATTATTTTACATTCTGAACTAAGAAAAACACATGACGAGCTATGTGGCGCAGCGGGCGAAGGTCCGCTTGCGACACAGGAGGTTGCGGGTTCGATTCCCGCCTTGGGACAAATGTTTGTACGATATACAAACATTTGTTCCTGGTGTTTTGGCTATTTGCTATGTATAATATTTTTTTTTATCTATGTCATGTATTGTATTAAGTATATCAGTCATCTAGTACTCATAACACAAGCTCTGCTTAGCTTGGGGCTAGATGCTACTTTGTGGATTGTCCAGCATTATTTATTTAATTTATTTATTTACTTTCTTAATCACTCATTTTATTACTGCTCTTCACGGCTTAAAGCTAATGCGTAGCGGTAGCCTGCGAAATTCAAATTGTCTTTGGTTTCTTGCTATTGGCAGCTATGGATTTTTAAATTTCGCGGGCTGCCACTACGCATTAACCTTAATAGACTTTCGACTAAGAGTCAGACCACACGGTGCGTTGGGTCGACGTAGCGCTATTGCTGGTTTGTTTTACATACAAATATCAAAGTTTGCTGCGTCTACGCAACGCAAACACGACATCATTAATTCATTTGTATTATGCAATTCTTTATCGATAAAAATCAATTAATATATTTTATTGTTCACGCAATTTATTTTAATGATTTACTTGGCTTGAAACATTTGTACGCCCTCTGGCATAACATAGCGCTCTCTTTTTACCTTACTACACCATTTTTATTTTTACCTATGTTAAACGAATAAATAAATTACTTATGACAAAGCGGGAGGGGTGTACTCGTTACAATGCCTCTTTCAGCGATAATACCGACTGTGTGGGCAATGTGTCAAAAAAATGCGTTGACGCGCGACGATGCAACGCACCGTGTGGACTGGCTCTAAAGGGAGGCGCGGCTTTCGATTTGTGTATGTTCGTAGATGCATCTCAAACAATAAACTTGGCACTAAATATTAAGGTAAGATTATTTTATTTACTTACTAACCCACTATGGATGAAAACTCGTCCGAAATAAAGATAATTTTTATTTAATTTACAATTTTCAACGGTCACATTACTTTTATCTGCAGAATAAAATAGCAGGTTTGACAGTTTTTGTATTGAAATGAAAATGTGTCAAACCGCCATTGTAATTCTTCAGATAATAGTTAAATTTCCGTCTATTGAAGAGTCAGCAGACTCCAAACATATCAGGACCTTTTACAGGCTTTTTTGACCTACCTTTAAAAATTAATAAAGACCAATTTACATGAATAAATATGATTTAACGTTATCTTAAAAAAAATACTCCTCTTCTATGCGTCCAAATACCAAATACAACAAGTCAAAAAAGTTTTTAGTTAATTTGGAGTTTTGGAATTCAGCATCTTGCACATATATATTACACTGGGGGCACACATTATTAATTACCGTTGACAATTTTACTTAACTTCATAATAACCTACGATTCTAAATTCAAGTTTCGTTTTCACAATGGCTGCCAATGGGCCAGTGTGTAAATGGAACGTAAAACTTGCTTGTTTCAATATACCCTCTGTCACAAACTGTATACTTAATAATCAATATGTATCAGTGTAAATGATTGGGAAATGCTGCACTCTTCCGCTTGACCAGGCAATGGTGAGACAGGCTCCCTCGCTGAAGTTTTGCTGGAAGGCCATTGTGGAGGGAACTTCCACGTCCATGCCGCATACAAAGCAACTGGAATAACAAGGAAGAAGTTTCAAAGACCAGACATATTATCATTAATAATATCTAATACCTTTAAACGAACGATTCTTGTTTATATGTATGTACATATACATATAATCTGAATCTCGGAAACGGCTCCATTTTCATGAAATTTAGTATGCAGGGGGCTTCGGGGCAATAAATCGATCTAGCTAGGTTTCATTATTAGAAAACATAGTTTTATCCATTCATTTAGGTACTATTACGATCATGTTACTGTCCCACTGCAAGGCAAAGGTCTCCTCTCGTACAGAGAAGGCACGAACATTAATCAGCACGCCTGCTCGATACGTGTTGGCGATTACAGAGTTATATCCATTATGAACGTCATGATGGCCCAGTGGTTTAGGCCTCACCTCTTGTGCAGGAGGTTATAGGTTCAAACCTGGGCAAGTACCAATGTGACTTTTTCAATTCAATTCCGTGTTCCGCGTATTCTTAGAAAGGTATCCATTATTTTAACATCAAGTATATACCCCGGGTGGAAGGTACATCGAAACACAAACTGATACTGCGAGTTCAGTACCTACATGATTCTGGACCCCCCCCCCCCCCAGCGTTTAAACTTTCAGAGGCAAATTCATTATTTTTAGTTTTTTTTAACAACTCAAGAGAAGATCTTAATTTTATCTAACCCAGAGATTTAATTTAAAAAAGTGAATTATTCACGTGTTTCATTAGAAATAATGTTTTTTTACAGTTTAAAGTATAAAAAAACGTAAAAATAAGTAATATCCGACGAAAAATTTCATCACCATCATCATTGACGACCGATGTGGCCCGGCGGGCGAAGGTCCGCCAACGACGCAGTAGGTTGCGGTTCGATTCCCGTCTTGGGACAAATGGTTGTATGATCTACAAAGATTTGTTCCGGGTGTTCTGGGTATTTGCTATGTATAATTAAAATATCTATCTATGTAATTATTGTATTAAGTATATCAGTCATCTAGTGCCCATAACACAAGCTCTGCTTAGCTTGGGGCTAGATAATGCTGTGTGGATTGTCCAGCTTTATTCATTTACTATCACCGGAAGATCCAAAATCATGTAGGTACTTACTGAAAAGTATCAGTTTGAGTCGATTTTCCTTCCAGCCTGTATGAAGATTAAACAAAGCTTACCAAGGCGTAATCTTTAGCTGCAGCATCAATCTTGTGGTACAGAACACGGTGACCAGGTGAGACTCCTCAAACAGAATGGCTAGGTATCTACCAGAGGGGTCCCAGCACATGTCCAGTATTGGCCCTCCTACTGTGTCACCGGATAACAGTTCTACCTTGGTCACATCCAGGACTGGCAGCGCTTTGCTGGTTTGTGAACCTGGGGAAAGTAGACAGGCTATAATATGTGTAAGAATAAATTTATTTGTGCATTGTTCATTTTACTGGTAACTTCGAAGGACTTTTTAATGAAAGTGTCAAATATCAGTAGGCTTAGCGCGAATTCTTTGCGAGAAGTTAATTAGTAAAACGAAATTAGTTTCACGTGCGTAGTATAGAGGCGCTGTTTCAATCTTAGTACAAATTGTTGACGATTTCGGTTGGTAACCTCCTCGCAACTAATTCGTGCTAGGGCTCATCATCTGCAGAGTCTTTTCCCAACTATGTTGGGGTCGGTTTCCAGTCTAACCGGATGAAGCTGAATACCAGTATTTTACATGGAGCGACTGCCTATCTAACCTCCACATCCCGGTTACTTGGCAACACGTAACCCCTTGGTAAGACTGGATGTCAGACTTTCAGGCTTCAGACTACTAGTAACGACTGTCAAAGATCTACAATTAACAGCCGCGACCAACGGCGTAGCGTGCTTTCCGAGGCACGGAGGAGTCTCGATATGTTACGAACGGTCACACATCCACAGACAGACCTCGGCAAGCGTAGCGTAACCTTCAATCAATCCGTGTGATCAAACACGTGCTAGGGCTACGGAGGAGCAATTCCCGTATTTTCAAGAACGTTCGATTTACCTACATTTTTGACATTGTCGCTGGGATAAATTGTATTAATGATTTTTTTAACATGAAATCATAATGTATCTTTTAGTAAATAAGTTTGCATGCTTTAGTATTAAGCAAAACATGTCTGATCTAATGTTTTTCTGTAACACCTTGTATACCATGTTTTATGCAAATAAAATATCTTATCTTATCTTAAAAAGGTTTTTAAGCACGGGAATTGGCCTTCTGATGCAAGACTGTCTGTGATACAATCTAACAAGAATACTGACCACTCATAAGCCCAGTATTCGTAAGAGCGTACACCATGGGCTCTCCCTTGGCAGCAAACAGCAGTATATCGTTGGGTCCCCAACAAGCGGCCACCACGCGGTTACCGCGCGCGCACCATCGTTCTGGCGTCCAGCGTTTCGTGTCCCACACTCTGTGGAAAAAAAGACAAAGATTTTATAATACCAGCCTGGTATTCCCTGTTACTGTCCCACTGGAGTTCCTAAAAGGAGCCTCCCCGAGCTACATGTCTACTGAGCCTCTTCACGTACGGCTCACCCTGGGCAATCAGCAAGTCCCCACGTCGATAACTCTTTCACCGTGATGGCAATACAAAGTCTACCTTAAAGGGTTCTTCCAAGACAAATCAGAAATCCTTTCTGATGTAGGTATACCGCAAATCTCACTGCGATAATCTTTGCGTTCAAGGGACCCAATCGAGGTTGAAACCCATAATATGGGTTTTATCGGGCTATCTAATGCACCTGTTAGCGCTTGTACAAATAAAAGTATAAACTGATGAAATGATATTAAATGGAAATAGATGCAAACTCACCTAAAAATAATAGAAGAAGTTGCAGCAAATACTTTGCCTGCGTCAAATGAGCAGCGTGCGAACACAATGCCACCACCAGCCACCCTCCGGAGTGGCACTGCAGTTTCCATAGACACATCCCACACCAACATTGAAGTGTCTGCACCAGAACAGCTGATCAGAAAGTCACCGTTGGGAGACCAGCAAACATCGGTGACCGGACTGTGGCCTGGCCTGTAAGTGAGAGCAAAAACTTTTGTGATAAAGAAAAAAAAAATGCTGAACAATGCACATAGCATCATCTAGCCCCAAGCTAAACAAAGCTTGTGTTATGGGTACTAGATGACTGATATACTTAATATACATTACATAGATAGATATTAGCAAATACCCAGAACAGCCAGAACATATCTTTGTAGATCGTACAACCATCTGTCCCAAGGCAGGAATCGAACCGCAACCTGCGTCGTTGGCGGTCGTCAAAAGAATGATATCTCTATATTGTTTACTAACAAATAACTTTATTCTTATTCTTATATAACACAGAAAGATCGAAGGAGAAAAATAAGAAAATGATTTAAGATAGATGGGAAATGTATGGAAGAAGTCATCATAATTATCTTCCATTAATCCCATATAAATTGGGATAAGGGCAGGAGGATAATGATGATGACTTAAATATCACAGAAAAGAATAGTTTATGAAAAGACAAGAAAAATAAGCGTTTTTTTTTATATTATTGCATCCCTATTACCATCAAACAGGTATGAATCTGGATGTTTGGCTGCCCAACCCTTCGGGGATACATAAAATAATTATGATGTTATCTGCTATTGATTCTTTTTATATAAGCTGCTGATCTAATTTGGACTAAGTGTCGTTTCACATTTAATACTCAATGAAAGATTTTTCAACCGGAACAACACGCTTCCTATAGTATCTGCTTCCTATAGACTGCATATCTATAGTATCCTACAGTGTGTGGTGGAATTATAATTGTTACATGTGCGTATTGTATTGTTTGACCTCTGTGAATAATTTGAGTAACGGGTGGGACAATACCTTATACAATCCACCCCAGTTCCTCAAGAAAGGCAAGCAGCGATCTGACGTTGCTGGCGATCTCTCCGAGAGTAACTGGATTATGTGTGTATTCAAAAGTATCAATATCCCTGTTTTTTTTTTATTCAATTAAATTTATCCCAATGGATATGCCAACCTCATCATGTCTTATACAGACTACTATGAAACAATGCATGCCTATGTTATACTTCATATTTATTCAATAATCAGTAATGAAATATAAGTTTCATTTTACAACCATTTCTTCATTAAATTACTCTCACAAATTGTAATTTTATTTGACAGTGCCTGTTATTGAATATACCCATACCTTTTTAAGACTACAGCATTGCTTGAAGAAGGTTTCGTAAACATAGAATTTGGGTCCACCGTCCACACTATCACACCCTGCTCACATCCCACAGCCAGTTCTGAGGCTGAGAACGGTCTCCAACTTAACGAAGAAACATGTCCTTGTGCCTTACATTTCAATGTAGATACAAATGAGACTTCTGAACAGTATATTCTTACATTGTCATCCACTGTTGCTACGGCCATTTTGGTTGTATGAGGGTGCCACGCAATACATTTAATTGGACTATTTCCCCAGTTCCTGGTTCTTGAGTAGTTTGCCACGATTTTAGGCCCTATATCCTTCAGATGTGGCTGTAAAAAGTATCTGAATGCTGTGAATACGTTTGCGACTTTAAGCACGTACGATGCGGCGACAGCTAGGATTTGGCTCTCCCGATTTATAGAAGGGTCTGCAGAGACAGCTAAAGCCTCCAAAAACCCCTGTTTATACCATACACTCGTGATTTTCTTGAGCAAATTGTCCTCAACATCAATATACATGGAAATATTTTCATCGGAAGTCCTGTGGTGATGAATGTCGCGGGTTACGTTAATCACAGGATGGCTTTTCGTCTGTAACAAACATGAATTGGTTAACTATGGCTTTGATAACAATAATCGCGAAATAATGTAGCTAACCTTACCGAGTTTGTAAACGTAGAGATATTTCCGTATCGTGCATTCCCACAACAGAAAACTTCGTTCAGTTTACAGAAGGGGATTTCCTCAGGGCCTGGTAGGTCCGGAAATCCATGAAAAGCCGACATTTTCTTAATAAATTAAAATGTTTGGTTAAAACGGCCGGCGCGCTATACAAATTTCAAAATATTTTTGACATAACACTCACGTTTGACAGCGACAGATGTCAATTTTTTTTATTTATTCATTTTGTTGTCATGTTATAATGTTGCCACATTGCAAAATTGTTGCTTAAATACCGTTCAGAAAAAGTTTTTTTTGTAAATGTTAGTTGTATCGTGGCCTCGTGGGGCCACAAGAAGAATCAATGAAAGGAAAATCCATTTCATGCCATTTATTATTTTCTTATTTCACTGAAGTGAATAAATAAAATAAGAAATGAGTGAGTAAGAGGACGTCTGAAAGAAGCGTCGATGACCGAGAAGTTGTATGTAAATCGATTACAATGGTATGGGCAAGTGATGCAGAGATTGAAGAATAAATGTCGTGAGAATTATTTTGGGTAAGCCATATCTGTCTGCATAGTAAGAAAGTTAAAGGTTTGTGTGAAAGAAATATGTCTAGAAAGGACATGACTTGACTATTGAGATAACCATAAATAAAGATATGGAAGAAGATTTACTGCGCCGCATCTTCATCATCAGGCTATACAAGTCCACTGCTGGACATAGCCCTCTCCTAATGAGCGCCATAGCGCCCTATCTTCAGCTTGCCGCATCCAGCATCTGCCTGCAGTCTTTCGCAGATCGTCATCCCACCTGGTCAGAGGGCATCATCTTAAATTAATTAAAATAAGGCAAGAGGTATAATCATCCTCATGATAACTATTTTGATCATACAAAGAAGCAACAAAATCTCCGCCACATCCTTCCACTCTTTCCAGGATGCTATATCGACGCTGGAACGCCATTTTGTCGAATAAGTGTGTATTTTTTAAATTAAATTGTGAATACTAAAGATTTTTGTAATATGAAACCACATCTCACAAGTTATTATGCTCCAGAACGAATTGGAACAAAGTCGACGAAGATAATATGTTATCTGTGCTTACGAATTCAATTATAATAAGGGTACTTTCAGAATTTACTGCGTCGCAACCAAGATTTATATTATGTAAAATGGTGAATAAATGGATTATTCATTTGCCAGAATATGGGTACTTACCTACTTTACATAATATAACGCCAGTATTCCCTAAAAGTTTATGCTGAGGTGAACCTATAGTACATTCACATTTTGTCATATAATAAGGGGCGCAACCAGGCACAAATTCAGATTCTGGGCAGCTAGTGAGAAGATTGCTATTGGAAAAACTCAATAATACTTTGACCTACCTGGCAATCGGACCCAGGACTTCACATTTATATGCTTGAAGTTAGCGTCAAGTCCATCCAAACGATTTAAAATAGAAAAAAAAATAACTATCCTGTTGTACAATTCAGGTATGAATTTATGAGGCAACCACAATTTTCTAGTATTACCCATAGATATAAATAAAGTCATAATAAAAAATATAAACATAAAACATCAAGCCTGCACTCCCGGAAGGGCAAGGCAGAGGTGAACTTAAAGCACGTCCACATTTCAACAGTTATATTTAAGTCAACTCATCAACCGGGCACAAATCCAGACTCCGGGCTGCTCGTGTGAAAATTCCTAATGAAAGATCCCAATAACCAGTTGCTCGACCCGGGGATCGAGCCCAGGACCTTAGACCTTAGGCAACTGGCGCTTGTGACTACTAGACTAACATGGCACTCAAAAATGAATTCATAACAGGTGTATTCGAAACGAGTATTTTGAATTTTAGGCAGCGCCACCCTGAACTGCACACACACAAACACGAACGGTACAGATTCAGAAACTGGTTACGTTTGGGTCGAATGTAGACATCGAGCAAAATGTGAAGCCATATCGTTTGCTTCGTTCAAATCATGAAATGTGCAGGTAGTTTATGCAGGGCAGGAAATAATGTGAGGCATATCCTGTGAAGATAACACCTGCACACAAGGTGCTCCACACTGGCACTGTGTTTGGGATTAGTCGAGAACGGGGTGTCCTCAAACACAGTAACGTCCAGATTTGATCCAAAGCGGACCTGAGTCCGCAATCAGCTTTTTTTCTTTTTTTAAACATAGCCCCACCAGGAATTGCTCATGTATAATCACCGGCAAATAAGATGGCAAAAGTCGTTAGATGCGCACAAGTCGTTTTTTAGGTCTCTTTGGTGGTCAAGCGGGACGCGGGGTATGAGGTAGCGTCGATCCGAGCGCGCGATTGGTGTGAGTGCGGAGGGTTGGGATGTCTGTTCCTCCACAGATTGCTTCTCTCGTCTGGCACTTCTATCTTTTGAGGAGGTCGTTTATCAAGAAGCTTTTAAGGCTCTTTAAGCTTGCAGGTTGTAGTTAGTTACTGTTGTTGTCGCTACAACGGGTGTCACCTTTCTCCCTTTTCTCTGACTATTTTGCGACGAAAGTCCGCAATGTACAAAGGCCAGCACGTCAAGCTACCCCAATCTGTCATTTTTTTTTCATTTTATTACAAAAGAATAAGGTTCATGTTCAATTCGGAAATTTTAAAATATAACTATAGCTTGATGTTCTGGCGTTTGACTTACCTACACATATATAAATACTAGCTTTTCCCCGCGCTTTCGCTCGCGTTAGGAATTGGGGGTTAGAAAGAGACAAAAAGTAGCCTCCATCCCTTCAACTATCTCCACTTAAAAAATCACGACAATTCGTCGCTCCGTTTTGCCGTGAAAGACGGACAAACAGACACACACACTTTCCCATTTATAATATTAAGTATGGATTTGTTTGTTGTTGTTTATACCCACTGATGTATTCCGTGTTTCATTGCGGCTGTTTTTAGTTAGTCACGAAATAACGCCATCAATCATATTTAAATAATTATAATTAACTGCAATGTAAAACCAATCAATCTTTTGAGAAATATGGCAGATGAGAGCCTCAACAGAATTTCTTAAACGGTTAGGAATTCCTTGATTCGTCTTCATTCATTTTTTTTTAAGGATGGGAAATCTTCCACTGACTTCTCCCGTTCTGGGTGGAACGAGATGGAGTGTCGGAATTTTACTGACTAAAACCCGTTCGTGTTACGTCCTTGCCTTTTATTATCGATGGATGCCTACTCTATTATTATCATCATCCTCCTGCCTATCGCAATTTATTTAGGGGGCGAGGCAGCATATCTTCTTCTTCCATGCTTCCTCTATTTGCCATGATAGCAGTAGTCACTTTCTTTATAGCCATGTCATCTTTTGCACAATCCATCCACCGTTTTTTTCCTTAAAAACCAAATAATCAAATTGTATTAGCACCGCGACACCAACAAGTATTCAAAATAGTTCTCCAAAGCCTACGTTACACACACATCGCCATTTCCTTTCAGTCTTAAAGTTGAGTTTCTCCTGAGATCAGTTTCCCTGTCATTATTATGCATAGGTGTCCGAAAAAAGAACTTTGAGCACCCTTCGGGGTGTCATCGGATAGGATCGTAGAATCTCGGAAAATTGGTACGTCTCGCGAAATGGGGTCACGCTAATAATGAGCTGTGCCTATGCCAGCATCTGCGAAAATAGGATTTTCCCCAAGTAATGAAAACTTTTAAAGCATTTTCTTATTTTTTAATCCAAATTTTAGACATAACTTGCAATTTTGCGAGTGAAATGATTTTAGTTGCCAGTTAAATTTAAGGATCGATTGAAATTGTAATAGATACTGCTTGTTGGTTTTTTGTCTATACTAGCACGAATTAATCGCAAGAAGTGTAAAATGTCAAATTACCTAGTCAAACAAAATTAGTATCACGTAGGTCATGTAGAGGCGCTGTATCAATCTTAGTAGAGATGCCAGCACATCAAGCTACCCCAAACTGTCAATTTTTTTCAATTGAATATGAACCTTATGCTGTTGCAATAAATTTGAAAAATGATCAAATAAATTTGACTTATTGGGGTCGCTTGATGTGCTGGCGTCTGTGCAAATTGTTGAAGTTTTCGATTACAAAGAAGCTAACGGCTAAGTTATAGTTTTTCTTCTGGTTTTGATTGCAGATTCGTTTTCAGAACATTCTTCTTTCTTTTTTCTTTTCTTTTTTTAAAGACGTTTCTCACTCTAAGAATTTCTCCTGTATCGTGGGTGCGTTTACAAACATTTAAAGCCACATAAACTGAAATCTAGATCCGGAACAACTGCAGGCCATACAAATAATAGGTCTTTACCTATGAAATTGCCGTTTTGTATGAAAAAATTGAAATGAATTTTTTTCATGTATTTTTTATTTGTATTAATCGAAGTAATCACCCATGCAATCAATGCATCTTTGCCAACGCAGTGGCAGTTTATTGATGCCCTTCTTAAAGAAATCAGCTGGACGGGAGGCAACAAATTCTTCAAAGGCATTTTGTACTGCCTCTCGGGTATTGAATTTTTTTCCCGCCAAGAAGTTATCCAAATTCTGGAAAAAGTAGTAGTCTGTAGGCGCAAGGTATGGTGAGTAGGGCGGATGACGGAGAGCTTCCAACCCCAGTTCTTGCAACTTGGAGACCGTCTGCTGTGCAGTATGAGGTCGCGCGTTGTCGTGCAGGAGCAGCGGAGACGAGCGATTGACCAATGCTGGTTGGAGATGTGCCAGCTTCTGCATCATTGTGTTCAATTCTTCACAGTACACATCTGCAGTAATGCTCACCCCGTTTGGTAAGAAGCTGTGTTGAATCACACCGGCGCTAGACCACCAAACAGTGACCATCACTTTTCTTGGGGTAAGTTTTCGTTTAGGGCATTGTTTAGGTGCTGAACCAGGATCCAACCAACTTGCTGAGCGCTTGCGGTTATCAAACAGAATCCATTTTTCATCGCAGGTAACAATGCGGTTCAAAATTCCTTCATTTGTGTGTCTGTTGAGCAGTGCAAGGCACGTCTCGACGCGTACTTCGCGCTGGCGATCATTGAGTTCGTGGGGCACCCATTTGTCAAGCTTTTTTACCTTGCCAATTTGACGCAAATGGACCAATATTGTTTTGACGCTAACGTCGAAAGCTGCTGCTAATTCAGCCGTAGATTGTGTATCATCAGCTTCCACAATCGCCTTTAATTCGTCATTGTCGACCAAAGTCTTCGGACGACCGCGAGGTTCATTTTTCAGGTCGAAATTTCCAGAACGGAAGCGAGCAAACCAATAACAGGTAGTGCGTTGGTTTGTAGTGTTAGCTCCGTAAACGTCGTTGATGTTGCGTGCCGCTTGTGCCGCGTTGCTGCCACGACGGTACTCATATTCCATAATTACTCGAATTTTTAACGTATCCATGATGACGAAAAAGATTTAAATGCGATGAAAATGTAACACTAATCAATAAACAAATGACTACTTTTGGAAAAAAAAATCCATGTTTTTAAAATAAAATTAATTTGAAATTAGAATTCTTAGCCAAACAAAAAATATTTTGATTTGAAATGGCCAGTACTGCAGAACGGCAATTTCATAGGTAAAGACCTAATATTTATTCCGTGAGGGAATCGAACCCACGACTCGTGGCGCAGAGCCAACCGTAACCAACACTTCTTATTATCAAAGTCTCCACTTAGAGCTAAAACCACTTACCAGAAATGGTGTGCACACAAACGTATTTCTGAGATTATAACACAAACTTCAGGAGTCCTCAACGTATCCAATTTTGAGATTAGTTTCGTCGCAATACATCTGTAATACAAACTTGGAGCTCCGAAGGGATGGCACTTCGTCGACCAAAATGAGATTGGCTCTTGTTATCGCGATGTGGGTACACTCAACAAGGTCCGGACTAAGATAAAAACGTGTCAAATGTGTTCGAAGTAAATTTTGAAGCCGTCTTGTGTTAGGAAATCGGGGTCCTATTTACTCATGGTGGGCGATAGGAATCTTCAAAGACCAGATTTATTTTGTGGTCTATAGAGGAGATTTCTCTGAACGCATTAGATCGTTTTACTAAGGGTAAGGGCCTTTGATGTATGTATAAATCGCAACCTCTTCTGAGAAACCGCCTTGGTGGGACAAAAGCATATTTCTTAAGCTGTGACGATGATATTCGCAAACTGTGGATAGGTAAGTATTTCTGTAATGCTTCTTTGGAAAAAGAAAAGTTTGCCTCCTTCGGTAATATTATAACTGCGAATGTAATTTGTTTTTATGTTACCTTTTTACACGTTAACAGCTGAACGGATTTGGATGAAATTTCGCACACAAGTAGACCATGATCTCGTTCAGGACATAGGATACTTTTTATTCCTTTGGGAAAATGCTGATTTTCTCGCGGGCGAAGCCAAATATTTGTGCCGTGCGGTAATCGAACCTACGACACGCGGCGCAGTAGTCAGTCGCTCAGGCACTGCGCCAAAGTGCGGTTTCCCAGCAATGGGACAAAGCAGGCTAGTAAAAATAAGTAGGTACCTTAACCCACATCAAATTGTGTATTCTTAGAACAATACGACGAACTCTAAATTCACGTTGTTTTGTACTAAAAACTCATGTTTATTTTAGTTAGACTAACGATGTTTATACGATAACTAAACGATTTACGAGTGTTCGTTAAAAAATAAAATTATGTACTGACTACATTTTGTAGCTGTCAAAGAGATGAACAAGCACATCATATGCCTAGCCTTTTCCCAACTATGCAGCTGAATACCAGTATTTTACATGTAGCTACTGCCTATCTGACCTCTACAACCCAGTTACTGGGCAACAGGATACCCCTTGGTAAGATTGGATTGGTTGTAAGACTTTCGGGCGTCCGACTACCCGAAACGACTGTCAAACATCTGCAAATGACAGCTGGGACCAACGGCTTCACGTGCTTTGTAAGGCACGGAGGAGTCTGGATATGTTAGGAACGGTCACCCATCCACAGACTGACCTCGTCAAGCGTAGCTTAACCTTCGGTCAAGCCGTGCGGCAGCTTTTATTTTGGCCACGAGATCCTCACAAAAAGAAAAGATGAACAGGCACCGAAATAAAAATACTGAACTACACGTCACACTAGAACCTTTTCGCCCAAACGGCCATAGGTTCTGTGAGCAGCAGTTGATCACTCACCCACTCGCCAATCGAGCCGTCTCTGATACGGCTGCACAGATTTTGACGGAACTTTCACTGGCAGATAACTAATGTTATGTAGTCACTTAGGCTACTTTTATTTTGGATAAAGAATTCGTTCCACGTAAAAAAACCTATAAAATTCCACTCTGACAAAGTCGCGGGCTTAGTCGAACACGTCAGCGCGGGCTTTCAGAGAGGAGCGCTCACCGGCGCCCTCTTCTTCGACATTGCGAAAGCCTTCGACAAGGTCTGGCACAACGGGTTGTTATACAAGCTATACCAACTCGATGTGCCAGATCGTCTCGTGCTCATCTTGCGAGATTTTCTGTCGAATCGTACGTTTAGATATCGCGTAGACGGTACGCTATCGTCACCTCACCCTATCCACGCGGGCGTCCCTCAAGGATCCGTGCTGTCTCCTCTCTTGTTCTCGCTGTTCACTAGCGACGTCCCTAGGGGTAGAAAGGCCCAGTTGGCGCTTTTCGCCGACGACACGGCCATCTACTATACCGGTCACAACCCTACCACCATAGCTCGCACTCTCCAAACTTCCGCAAACGTCTTAGGCGCTTGGTTCCGGAAATGGAGAGTCGAGGTCAATCCCGACAAAAGTCAAGCGGTTCTCTTTAGGAAACCCGGACGCCGCAATGTCCCCACGCCTAGTCCGTTAGCCATGTACGGCAAGCCTATCCCTTGGGATAAGCGAGCCAAATACTTAGGTGTGATACTCGATCACAGACTTTCGTTCGCCGAACACATAAAGGCGGCGCGTTCGCGCGCCGTCTTCGCGTCCGGCAGGCTTTACTGTATGACCAACGAGAAAAGCAAGTTGTCACTCAGGTGCAAATTGCGGCTCTTCGTCTCGGTCATCCGACCAATCATGACATACGCTTGCGCAGTGTTCGCTCACGCCAAGCCGTATCATATTCATAGGCTTCAGACCGTCCAGAACCGATTCCTGCGCAGAGTCACGGGAGCTCCCTTCTACGTCCGAAATGAGACTCTCCATGTAGATCTCAAAATACCTACGGTGAAACAGTTCATGAAGCGACTCACCCAGCGCTTCATGGACTGTTCTACCGCTCATCCTAACCCCTTAGTGTCATCGGCCGTCCGATACACTCCCTCGCGAATAAGTACAGTTCGAAGACCGAAACACACACTCACAGAGCCAGATGATCCTATCACTCTCCTCCAGGAGAGCGATAAGGCCACCAGCACTGTTCGCAAACAAAAACGGACATTCCGTCCTCGCCGCCGAGGCCCGTCGCGACGACCCCGTCAATGCCCCCCTCCCGACCCTTTGCTAGAGCCAGCCCGCGAAGCTGAGCCGATTAATGTTTAAAATGTCCCTAAATAATGGAACAATCAGATCCAGCCTGTCCCTTGCTGTCCTCTTCAGCGACGTCCTAAGCCGAGGTTCGTACCCCGCAGGGGGTGCCCTTAGCGATAGTCGCTTAGCTTATAAGTTTTTATGCCTGGCTGGAGGCCTTAATTTTAATTAAGCCCCCCACAGGAAAGTTCGGTTGAGCAGTAAATATCCCTAAAGGATAAACTGCGAGATGCCCATTCCAAAAAAAAAAAAAAAAAAAAAAAAAAAAAAAAAGTCGCGGGCAACAGTTCCCATATTATATTAGTAGGACTGTTTCAACAAAAGAATTAGCACTACTGTCTGTCATTTTCATGTAGGTAATCTCTTTAAATTTACTACCCTTTTTCAAGCAGCTAGGCAGAAATAGATGGTCGCGTGCGTTCGTTGCATGTAAGAGCATGCCTCCCGTCTCTAATGAGTGTTCCTAGAATGCATTAGTGCTCGCAGCCTTACAAACAACAAAGTTAGAAGTTATGTTAGCCTCAATTATCCACCTTTGAATTTAATAGTTTCTTCATCATGCTAGACTAACGACTAAAGTTTGGTTTTCATGTTCTGGGTTTAGGTATTGAGAGTTTCCTGTCCACATTTGAAAAGAGAGGATCCTCCGACCAGACGTTTGAGGGTGTTTTGTCTGGTGGACTTCCTACTGTTGAATGATGAATTGATTATAAATGATATCTTTTTCAGTAAACTGAATTTCACAAAGAAAATCCTCCGTACTTTAACATCCCCTCCACAACCTTTAAAGCTTAGTTTTGAGAAAAAAATATGACCTATATAACTCTCTGAAAATGTAGCTTTTTAAATGTGAAAGAATTTTTTAAATCTGTTTGGTGGTGTTTGACTTTATCGAACATACAAACAATTAAATCTTTCTTACAATACATATTAGTTTAGATCACAAAAAGGTAAGGCATGTTTTTAAAGATAACATTATCTAAAAGCAACGAGTATATAGGACATAGGTATTTATTTGAATGCCCGTTTTCACTAACATTATGAAACACCGAATTTAATGCTTAGGTTTTAATTTTCAACTCTTGGCGCCGAGCCGATCGTTGAAAATCTAATGCCCGTTTTCACTAACTCTACGCATCAACTAAATGTAATACCTATGTATATTTTTGCAGTGTTCCGCGACGTTGAAACAATGCAGTTTTATTTAGACGCATGGAAGTCAAGTAAGTATACCTTAAAACATGGCACTTGGCAATAGTGTAGCTTTCTGTTACTGAAAAAAATATTGAAATTGGATGAGTTGTTTCGGAGACCATCTCCTATATCCAAACTTACAAACTTTACCTGTTTATAATGATTAGTGTAGTTCAATTGTAGGTTCCATCAAGTGGGCATACCAATACCTACGAAAAATAATTATTGGATCGAAGGACCAATGTTTTAAAAAAAAACAAAAATAATTCCTGGATCAAAGGACCAATGTTTTAAAAACTTTTTCTCGAACGCAAATGAGAACACTGTCGAAGTCTCTTCGCCAGTAAATTTCCACGCTGAAAATACCTATCAGTAAATTGAAAAATGGCAAAACTAATTCGGCCTTCTATACGTATCCAATGCCGGACAATTCAGATTCCAATTAAAAATACTCGTTTGAACATGATTAGATTTTCTATCTGTTCACTGATCCATGCATGTTTAAACGAGTAGTCGGCTAACATTTTGGGACTTCGAAAAGGAATTCGCCGTTTGATGTGTAAAAACTTAAAGAACGCCGAAAATTTGTGAAGTGGAGAAAATGGGGGCTTTTAGTAAGTCCTCTGACTAGTGGAATTTTTGTATCTTTCCAACTCCTCCGCTGTTATTTTACGATTAATTTTGTTAGGGGATTCAAGACAGTTGAATCGTTTCTCCTTTAGTAGTCGAGCTTCATTGACTCGACGCTTTTCTGGTGGTCGCTTTTACGAGTTGCAGTGGTTTGAGAATAATGTGGCGGGCTTGTCCCAAAAAAGAGAAAAGTGGTATTTTTGATGTTTCGTCTTTCAATTATTGCAAAGATACGGAACATAGGAACCTGCACAACTTAATTTACATATGCTAAAGTTGATATCAAACTCAATTAAAAGGAAAACGTTTATTTCAGAGATCATCTTTGCATTTACAACAATGTTCAGCTTCACTTATTGTAACGACGAAAACTATTCAGTGGGTATACCAGCCTTAATTAATAGCTTTACGAAACTAATGACAATGGCTATGTCCTCCGCGCGGGCTACAGAGGATACAGATTTAGAAGTGGAAGATCCAGCAACAGAAAAACCAACGACAGGAAATCTCCAAGGGGTATCTTTATTTTTTAATAATTGGTTCCTTCTTTACCATGAGGGCACACGTGGCCCCCAACTGAAGGCATATTGTTTTCGTCAAGTAAGCTTAACTTATAGTCAATTTTTGTACTTTAGGAGAAGAAGCCTTCGCGCTGATTTCCCAAGTTTATTTTGAACATCACTGACATCGGTATAGGAAAACATTGTGAGAAAACCTGGACTTATAATTAATATAAGTCTGAAATCGTAGCGAGCGTACCGAGCAACAGTGGTGATTAATGCTCGTGCCTTCTCTGTATGAGAAGAGGCCTTTTCCCAGCAGTGGGACAGCAACAGGCTGGTATTATTATTTTTATATGTGTTTCAAGTTAATATTAACACCGTAACAGCGGCTTTCCGTGAAATTAAGAAATTAACTTGCAGATCAGCTATCAAGTTGTAAAACAAAAAATCACAACTGCATTCCCTGAAGAGTGAGGTATTGGTATCTATATTAAATCCACAATTTGCCAGTTACATTTAAATCCCATGTACTAAGGGGCGAGCCTATTTTCATCAACCGGACACTTATCTAGACTTCTGGCTGCAATTGAGAATTTCCGAATGGAAATACCTCAGCACAGTTGGGAAAAGGCTAGGCAGATGATAATGATTTAGGTAACGTCAATCGGTTATAATGCATATTAAATTGCCTACTGTATTAATATGGATTAAGAACTTGATTAAATACCTCAATAAGAATTATGAATAACTCACTGACGGCAAGGTTAGCGCAGTGGCTAAGCGATTCGGTGCTGCGCTGCGTGTCTCGAGTTCCATTCCCGCACGGAACAAATATTTGTATGATCTAGGAAGTTGTTCCGTTTCCGTTCATTGTAAATGTTTAAAAATGCTGGAGAAGTTCCTAGTGCGGGGCAAATAAAAAAAATACTGTTATACTAATAATTAACAATAATACTGTATGTAAAACTATGTGTATTACAAACAAGACTTAACGGGGGTTAATTTATTGTAGTATTCAAACCATTATAAAGCACGATAAAAATAGTTCACCCCCCATTACATGGGACTTAAATATAACTGGCAAAATGTGGGTGTTCTTATAAACACCTCTGCCTAAGAGGAATACATGCGTGATGTTATGAAAGAAATGAAAATAAAACCCTTTTTTGGAACGAAGTTGCTTATCGCGAGTTGCGAAAGGGGGCTTGACGGAAAAAATTAAGGCAAAAAGTTGTAACGACACTTTTTGCTATAGTTGTAAGCCGTGCGGCGTGCGCGTGCGTGTTTGTCTGTCTGTCTCTCTCTCTCTCTCTCTCTCTCTTAGAAAGCAAGCCAGTTATTTTCTTTTCGTCTTTCTATTTCTCATGGAACAGTGTTTTTGTTGAGTGTATACAGGTTTTTTGTACATAATAAATAATAACAAAAGGAACTTCGTTCCATCCGGGTGTCCCAAGGTCTCTCAAGTTTTTTTTTCTATTCGATTATCAGGTAGCGTTGGGTGTCGTTAGCTACATGACTGCTATGCTGCGAACGCTGTCAAGAAGAGTGAATGAAATGCGACCTAATGTGGAGATGGGCCCAGGGGCGTTCAAACCAGAAATAGTGACGTACCCACCGAACTATTTCGTCAATCGTCTCAAAACGCTACTGAAGATCAAGAAGAGGAACGAAGATAAGAATAAGCCTCTTAATAAAACGTAAAAATGAGGCTACCAAATAAGATTTTAATACAAGAAAAAAAAAGAAAAATGTTTTTAATCTGTGTGACGTTTTATTTTATGTCATGTGATTGCAAACGACGAGGGGGCTCGTGGTTAAATATCCAATATTAGCCATACAGGCCGTAGATGAGTTACATTGAAAAATATACGTATACGTGTCCAGCCAGTGTACAGTCCTGGCTGTCATTCCTAGAGCTTCGACAGTCGTTACGGATAGTCAGAAGTCTGAAAGACTTTTGTAAGGGCTTTTGTATTACCCAGTAACAGGGTTTTATGAGTCAGATCGGCAGTCACTACATCCAGTTACACTGATTGTCGACCCCAACATAGTTGGTAAAAGACTAGGGACATGATGATGATGACTTAGCTAAAATTATTAATCCTCAACGATCACGTTCAAAGGACGAATGAAAGACGACTAACAAAAGATGTAAGCGGAAACGCCGGGAGGGGACGCCCTAGAAGGACATACACTGACCTTGTTGGTGATGTTCTTCTAAAAGGTCAGGTGCCTAATATACTCGCCACCGGCGTGCGTATGACCAGATTTATGAACGCAAGTGAAGCGAAAGGAGTATTTATGGATCGTAGCGGGTGGTGTATTGTGTTTCTGCCTACCTCCATGGGAAAAAAGCTTTATGAATATATGTATGTTCCAATACTGATATCAGTGATGTCTTAGATAAAGTAAGAAAGTACCTAAATATTAATTGAAAAAACCACTTTGGCATCAGTGGCGAGGTTTTAACCATTGGGCCATCACGACTATACGTTAGCATCATCATCGGCCTAGCCTTTTCTTAACTATTTTGGGGTCGGCTTCCAATCTAACCAGCTGCAGCTGAATACCAGTGTTTTACTTGGAGCGACTGCCTATCTGAACTCCACAACCCATTTACTGGGCGACACGATACCCCTTGGTAAGACTGGTTGTCAGACTTTCGGTTTTCTGACTACCCGTAACGACTGTAAAAGATCTACAAATGACAACCGGGACCAACGGCTTAACGTGCTTTCCGAGGCACGGAGAAGTCTCGATATGTTACGAACGGTCACCCATCCATAGACTGACCTCGGCAAGCGTAACTTAACCTTCGATCAACCCGTGCGGCTGTTTTCATTTAGCCACGAGCTCCTCCTTTTTCGCACGACTTTACCTTAGCGTACATTACATATAACTAACAACTTACCAGTAAAATTAACTTCAAAAATTCACTACGGAAATCCTTAGCCAAAATTATCTGAAAAGAAAACTGCAGAATGATTATTATTCAGTGCGAAATTTGCATTTCACCTTTTTGCAAATTACAGTGTAACTAGCTAGGATAACCATGGAGTCGAATAATATTATGGGACCTTGTATAATTTAATTATACTCGACGGGAAACGTTGTTGGAAGAAGAATGTAAATACGAAGGGAAATGTAGGTACATACTGTGATGTGGAATAAAGTAAGTTATACAAGGTAAACAGGGTGGAATCAGAGTTTATTTTATTTTATACGAATAACAAAAAAAAAGTAGTAAGTAAAGTACCTGCCTATTACTATCCCACTGCAGGGCAAAGGCCTCTTCTCATACAGAGAAGTCATGAGCATTAATCACCACGCTTGCTAAAGACGGGTTGGCGATTTCAGACTTATATTAATTATATAAGTCCAGGTTTCCTCACGATGTTTTCCTTCACCGATGTTAGTGATGTCCAAGATAAACTTAGAAAGTACATATGAATTGAAAAACTCACATTGGTACTTGCCCAGGTTTGAACCCACAACCTCGTGCGCAAGAGGTGAGGCTTAAACTACTGGGCCATCATAAGGAATAACAAAGCACAGCAGTATATTAAATAGTAGGCACACAATATAAAGTAATATATATGTATATATAAGAGAAGTGAAACTCACTCTGTTCAAGGCGTTTTGCCAGTCTTTCTACACGTGCAGCCTATGGGTTAGACATAACATGAGGCCTACAACGTTCTTCGCATTCAGTATAATAACGCCTTTAGGGTGTTATTGGGGCTCCCGCGGTTCTGTAGCGCATATGTTTGCTGAAGCACATATAACATATATAGAACAGCATCTCTGATGAGCACCAATAGCACTTTGAGGGTGATAGCTGATAAGCCGGATTGCTCCTTCCTGGGGCACTGGAGTCGTTTGCACAGCCTCAGGTCTGGTGCAGCGGCAAGCGGGCACAGATACAGGTACAGGTATATGAATTGATGAATACATCGTTTTAAGTTCTACTAAAGTAATGTGTATGTATCTGAAATAAATAATACATAATAATAATAAGTTTAACCTTGTGGAATAAGAGGTATGATACTATAGGTATGTGCCCGACCCAGTTCTTGAAAATGGCAATATCACGTTATATTGGGTTCGATCTATCATCACTGACAGGACTATCTTTGCTAATAAGCCGGACATAGTGGTGATAGATCGATTAGAGCGTCGCACAATGATTGTTAATATAACGGTCCCGCATGACGACAACCTCGCGAAGGCTGAGAAATAAAAACAGATCAAATATTTTGACCACGAACCTCGTGGTCAAGATATTTGATGTCGACGTGTGGGATGTAAATACAGCAGTCAATATGCCGATAGTTGTTACGGCCAAAGGTATAATAGCCAAGAGCCTCGACCAATACCTAAGGAGGCTCTCGTTAGGCAGCTGGATAAAGGGATTGATCCAGAAAGCCGTACTGGACACGGCGCGTATCGTTAGGAGGTTCCTAGCTCAAGAGCCCTGACCATAGCGCTGTGACGACTACAGCTCTAATGTTTTCCCATTAACTGTTTTAATTGTTTATGTACAGTCTTGTATGTATGTTTATTTGTGTATATAGAAAGTACTCTATGTAACTTTTTTTTCTGTTCCATTTTCTTTTAAGAAATTACAATAAAGGTTAACTTGGTTGTAGAAAATGCCTACCTATGATATTAAGTCGGCCTCTGTACATTTCTGTGTTTAAAGTATTAAATAAATATAAAATAAGACGTTATCCACATATCACTATACAGAATAGAAAGCTGTTAGCAGAACAAATTAAAAAGCACTTTTTAATTAATTGCCAGGGTATCTTAAAATAGTTCTTAGTTACTACTAATATCTCTTAAAATAGTTGTTTTATCACTCTAAAATATAGTTTTGCTGAGAACGTCACCCACCTTTATTTAGTCTTGGAGAAATCCTACGGTGGGTACGTTAAGTTATTTTATTTGACTTAATTTTCAACAATTTTTCCTAAAACCACCCCTATGCGAACTTACGATATTAATGATCGTTTTTATACATTTTTTCGTATATGTATGTAAACGGGGACTTTATCCCCAAGTGCTCGGAAGCAATGTCACAGTTGTTGCAGGTGTCAGCAAGCTGCAGACACTAATGTGATTAGTGCTAGACATACCCGCTGACGACTCAAAGGCGCCTCCAAGGATTTGCCTCTATTAAGTTTTAGTTACATCACGTTAATGTGTAGTCTTTTTAACTTGATAATATTAATATTGTGAATATTATAAAGCGGTGGGTAAGTAAATAAGAAGTTGAAATTTTTAACTAGTACAACATTTAGTTAAGTATTGCCATTTATCGTGACAATGATGCTAGACTTTTGGGCAGTTTTCTCGTTGACAGCGATGCGGATTATTTTTTAGATGCTCTGTGATTCCTTCCTCCCCCTTGATACATGCACATCACAATTATTATTTTAGGTCCGTTAGCATTTATAATATACAATAATTGATGTTAACGTTACCCTTAAAAAAATAAACACACAACCATTTGACAGCTGTCAATTTTCTCATTACTATCAAGTGTCAAATGTAAAACTGGCGAAACGTCAAATATTATCTAATTTGACGTATAGATGTCAATATATTTGCAAGAAAAGAAGAAGGACTGGTGCCCTCCCGACCCTTTGCTAGAGCCAGCCAGCGAAGCTGAGCCAGTAAATTATTAAAATGTCCCTAAATCATATATCTATTTGATCCAGCCTGTCCCTTGCTGTCCTCTTCAGCGACGTCCTAAGCCGAGGTTCGTACCCCGCAGGGGGTGCCCTTAGCGATCGGTCGCTTAGTTATTAAGATTTTACGCCTGGCTGGAGGCCTTAATTTTAATTAAGCCCCCCACAGGAAAGTTCGGTTAAGCAGTAGATATCCCTAAAGGATAAACTGCGAAATGCGCATTCCAAAAAAAAAAAAAAGAAGGACTGGTGGTTTTGCCACATTGTATGGCAATGCTTGGCCAAGGTAGGAGCCAGTTGCCGTAGCCGTTGGGTCACGGGATGCCAAACATTTTTCGAGATCTCGAATGTTTAGTTCATAAATTTTGTCAAAAATCCTTTATTTTTGTTGTTATGTTATTGTAAGCGAAGGCGGAAGTGCTCCCCATTTAAAAGAACAACTTTAATAGTGCCACTATTTCATTCGGCATTTAGTTTAGTTAATGTCTGTAGTTTTGAGCGGTGGCTATTTATTAACTCGTCGTGGTTGCAACTTGTTTTAATATGAAAAACCAAATGTGTGTAAATGAAGCGGAGTTAAAACTTCATATTATATCATATACAGACGCCAGCACATCAAGCTACCCCAATGTGTCAAGTTTTATCAATTTAATATGAACCTTACTACTTTGTAATAAAGTCCAAAATCTATCAAAGAAATTTGACACATTGGGGTAGCTTGACGTGCTGCTCTCTGTACATAGATGAAGAAGTCTACTGTTTAATTTATATTAGGTAATTGTATTAGGCATAGATAAGCTATGCATTAGCATCTTTCTTGAGTTGTGTTAGGACAACACAAACAAAAGAAGCATACACAAGAACACACACACATAACACACACACATACACACACGCACACACATAACACACACACACGCACACAGAATATAACACAAGAAATAACTTCCTGATCGAAACGAAAGAAAAAAAAACCCTTTTTGAATAAGTTATTTTTCTCCGCCATGTTAACCTATGTATGTGTATTAGTATTTCATCTGCGTGCAATTTATATTTCATATTATTTTTATATTTTGCTGGGGAGTCTGTTCCGCCACTTCTTCTTCCCAGCAAAAACACTAGGAAGTGGTAAGTGTGGGCGTTTTGGGGGACTGTCTTTTGTAAACGTTTTGACGTTCGAAAAGTGCTGATTCTCAGCCTAATTTCAATAATTGAATTTTGATTTTGATAAAAATATTTTTTACCGATCGGTTCGGTGGGTTAGCGCATGAAAACTTAACAGCCGGAGGTATTTCCCCACTAATCCCAATACGAACTCGTCCATACCAAATTATTTGGGGTTGGCGCAACATGTCTTCTTCTTCAATACTTCTCTGTGTGCCGTCTGAGATCTCTGAGTTTCTTTCGGATCTATAGGGAAACACCAAACTATGTAGTTGTTTTTTTTTCTTTTGCATATTTTATATTTTACTTCATAAATAAAATAAATAATAAAATATAAAACGCGTCATAACGTGTAAAAGTGTTTGTAAAAAGCTATTTACAGAAATAAATGTAATATATCATAGTCATCTCAATAGTCATCTTTGCTTTTTAGCCATATCATCATTCATAATATTAGTATTTTAATATTTCGCTTATTTAGTCATATAATGAGGCTTCACACACTCAGACACTTCGCAATTCTTTTAAAAGAAATCGTGCTTAAAGGGTACTTCTTTTTTTTTTTTTTTTTTAAACGTTGCCCCACACTAGGAATTTCTCCTGTATCGTGGGTGCGTTTACAAACATTTAAACTCACATACACAAACAGCCAGACCCGTAACAACTACCTGTAGATCATACAAATATTTGTTCCGTGCGGGGATCGAACCCACAACACGCGGCGCAGCAGCCGATGGCTCAACCACTGCGCCAACCGTGTCGTCAAACTTCGAACACAGTTGTAATAACTACACAATTTGTGAAAGTGTGAAATCAAATCATTTTAAATCGTGGTTTGTATGACATATATACAGTAGATGGTAATTAAATAATACACATACATAGAAGAAACCAATCTCAATGTTTTGTCCGTAGGACATACAAATATTATTGGATAAAAAGAAGAAAAAAACAATACACATTCTATTTTTTTTAAGTTTTCGATGTCCTGTGATTCTTTATTTTAATTTTTGCTTATCGTTTATTTATAGTTTTATCGTTGTTAAAGAAATATATCACACAATCTATAACTTTAGCAATAATTTATATTCATAAAAAAAATACAGTTATTTTTCTTTTGATAGTTCTTTTGTTTTCACAGTAGTGATGTGCTTCAGCAATCAAAATCAAAATTCATTTATTCAAATTAAGCTGAGAATCAGCACTTTTTGAACGTCAAAACGTTTACAAAAGACAGTCCCCCAAAACGCCCACCCTTCACCAATTCAATAGTGTCGTTCTTACCGAATACTCACAACGAATATTCTTAACATTCCGTAAGCCACTAGGTACCTAAACGTAGACCTCTGACCACCGGTCCCCGACGTAAGTGGTGTCTGAGGTCAAGGAAACTGTTTCTATGAACGGAGCGCTCAGCTTAATGGCGCACTAGGGACCTAACAGTACAAGTTGTATTAAATTCTACCAGATTCCATTAAGATAGTGGATTCTTGGAGTTGGATGGGGTATGTTGTGTGAGTGGTGGTAGTTCCCTTTAAATCTAAACACTAACGTTGAAATTTAGAGGGAAGATTATCTCGGGAGTACCTACTACTTTATATATTATCTTAATATATAATTGACGTGTCACGTTGTTTGTCCGCTATGGACTCCTAAACTATTGGACCGATTTAAATACAATTTGGCTTACTGTGTGTGTTTTGGTCAAACTTAAAAGATAGGATAGTTTTTGTTTTGATTATTGAACTTAATATTTATTTTATTGCAAATTAAATGTTTTCCTAAAATAAGTTCCATACATTTCTAACAGATGGCAGTGTAATTAACTTTTTAGGCGGTACGAAGTTTGCCGTGTCAGCTATTAATTATATAAATAAAACTCTACAAGGACGATGATTACAATATTTTTTTGTCCATCAGGAATTGTAAAAAAATATTTAAAAAAAATCCATGCGTATTTTTCTTTATTTACTCGCGACGTAACATGACGTCACGCGTATGTTGATTTTATACCTATGTGACGTAGCGAGCTTCAGTTTCCAACTTTAATGCGTTTCATCTAAGTATTTCTTTTTATTAATATGATACAGAAAAAAAACGTGTCTAATATTTTTTAATTACCTGACAGACCTAGTAATTATTTTTATTTTTTTTAACCAGACAGCATCCCTGTTTCCGCATATATGTAAGATCATCACTTGAGAACGGCTGGACCGATTTAGCTGATATTTTTTTGTGTGTTTATAATTATTGTCAGTGCAAATTTTACATGAAATATTTTTTTTGGTAAATCGGTATTTTGGATGGGATTGTTCTATGAAAATTTCAATAGAAAATTAATTGCGCCCGTGTCAAACAGGGGTGGGTCGATCACTCGGTTGAAATAAAACGATCTTGATCAAATGTAGATTGTATTAAGTTCCTTGATAAAGATAGTTTAGATATTTTATTTTTAGTTTTGCTTACAATATATTTTATGATGTCCATTTGGCATCCATTATCATGATGAAAAGCTCCGAGCTTTCAAGACCTGTTTGTGGGTCGTGTTGAAAAAGCTTCTGAAAATGTAGATTTTTCCGTTACATTTCTTCGTTCAGTACCTACTCGCAACCAGCGGCGTGCTTGTATGACCAGATGTATGAACTTGAACGAAGCAAAGGAATATATTTGTATCGTAGGTGGCAGGTGGTGTTGTGTAGTTTCTGCCTACGCCCATGGGAAATGGCGTGAATTTTGACGGCACGGTTGGCGCAGTGGCTGAGCGATCGACTGCTGCGCCGCGTGTCGTGGGTTCGATTCCCACACGGAACAATTATTTGTATGTCTTACAGGTAGCTGTTCCGGGTCTGGCTGTTTGTGTATGTGAGTTTAAATGTATGTAAACACACCCACGATACAGGAGAAATTCCTAGTATGGGGCAAAGTTTTTTTTTATAGAAAGAGAAGTTTACGTATGGATGAAGATTTCTGATTTGATAAGATGCGATTCGATGCAGATAGAAGATTAAGGTGCAAACGATGCCGTTTCCACCTTAATCTTCTATCTGCATGGCACACATCTGCATCACATTAGCAACATTAAGAGATTTCAAGCAGATTTTAATCTAAGAAAGTGTTCGTGTATCCATCGGCTTATTTATCTCCAAGAAACTGCACTGAATAGGCTAATCCACAAACATGTTCGGGCAACACAGACTTTACCAAGACACCAAGTGCTTTAAAAGGATTAAGCGCAGTTCAGACTACGCTATACTATATATTTCTTTGCTATGTAGTATAGCATATTGCGGGAGGAGCTCGTGATTACATAAAAACAGCCGCACGGGTCGACCGAAGTTCAAGCAACGGTCGCCAAGGCCAGTCTGTGGATGGGTGACCGTTCATTACATATCGTGAATCCTCCGTGCCTCGGAAAGCATTTTAAGCCGTTGGTCCCGGCTGTCATTTGTAGATATTTGACAGTCGTAACGAGTTAGTCAGAATCCCGAAAATCTGACAACCAGTGTTACCAAGGGGTATCGTGTTGCCCAGTAATGGGCTGTGGTGGTGAGCCTGGCGGCTAGGCAGATGATGGTGACGTTGTGTAAGTAAGTAGCCAGCCTATTACTGTCCCACTGCAGGGAAAAGGCCTCTTCTCATACAGAGAAGGCATGAGCATTCATCACCACGCTTGCTCAAGACGGGTTGGCGATTTCAGACTTATATTAATTATACATATAAGTCCAGGTTTCCTCTCGATGTTTTCCTTCACCGATGTCAGTGATGTCCAAGATAAACTTAGAAAGTACATATGAATTGAAAAACTCACATTGGTACTTGCCCAGGTTTGAACCCACAACCTCGTGCACAAGAGGCGAGGCCTAAACCACTGGGCCATGATGACCTAAATACCTATATACTCAAACATTTTATTTTTGTAACTTATGAGTGGTTGATATAAACATTTTGACTTATTATCTACTATATTAGCACAATAACGACACACAAAGCTGTCAGAATATTGCGAACACAATTTCACAGCGATCTATTGTATTAGGATCGCTGACGTAGATATAGGAGACACGTAAATAGGCATAAATATGATTACGAACATCGGCTTTACAGACGAGCCGTGTAATGAATATCAATTATAGCATCAGTAGTGGACCAACAGGGTGCCAAAGATTATGTATAAAAACAGAGTCGATGTTTGACGTTTAAAGTTTCATAGGACCAATCTTGAGCACCCAGTAATCATCATCTGCCTAGCCTTTTGTCTACTATGGAGTTGGTTTCCAGTCTAAGCGGATGCAGGTGATTAGCAGTGTTTTATGCGGCTGCCTGTCTGACCTCCAGTTCCCAGGGATCAGTAGAACCGAAAGCGTCAACAATTTGTACTAAGATTGAAACAGCGCCTCTATATTACTTACGTGAAACTAATTTCGTTTTAGTAATAACTTGGTAATTCGACTTTTTCGGTTGGTAAACTTCTTGTAAGTTCGTGCTAGGGCTCCTGGACCTTTAGTAAGCATGGGTATCCCACCACAAGGAAATACTCCTAAAATTGATAATTTTGTAATCAGTGGTTTTGTAGTAATGGGATTAACCATGAGCATTTTCTTCACGATTCGCTTTTGTTATGAGACGAACATTCAACTGTTAATTTAGCGAATAAATGTTCGCCGCGTAACAAACACTCGTAACATCTTTGGAGTCTTCAAGATCAAGTGCGGATCGAAGGACGAAAAATAAAAAATGATTGTAACGGATTGTGCGGTTACATAGAATAGATATTTAAACAGAACTGTTTAAATATCTATTCTATGTAACCGCATGTCCCCCGGACATCTCGGGAAACTATAATTTTATCGTCATTATACTTGACAACTCGGTACAGCACATGTGCACCACAAGTTTAGCTCGTATTTTTAATTCTTTTTCGCCTACAATTGAGCGGTATAAAACTAAATCCCTGGGTGATCGGATCTCTAGTCCGATTTCGTTCGCTTCTATATTAAGAACGCCTTCGTCTGGCCTCGCACGATGCGTGTGCGCACAGCAAACGTTCACACAATAAAAACCAAACGTAGTACATATTATATTTTTCCGACGAACCCGACTTAAACCGACATCACATAAAATTCCATGTGATTTTTGTGATACGATATTATATCCGACGTTTTTTCATAAAATGGTAAGTTCGACAAATTATGTTACTAAAATAGATGGTCTTGAAAGTCGGACTGTTTTTGAGGTGTAGTTAATAAAACGCTCGCGTAACAGATATCATCAGGTGGATTGTGTTCTAACTGGTTTTCATATTAATGTTTCAGTCTGAAAAGTGAGAATAAAGTGATAATAATCGTGGGGTTATTGCAGACGAAGACAAAATGAAGTTCACCATTGACGTTTTGGGGATTTTTCTTAAAGTGGTCGTTAAGGTTAGTAGTTATATTTCTTAATTTCTCATGTAAGTCAGTAAATTTCTTATGGAAAATAAAGACATCGCAAACCAAAAAAAAAAATGAAAAATAACACCTAATTTTGAAAATTCTTTAGATACTTTTCATGGATTTAAAAAAAAGTAGAGCTCAATAAATGTGACTATTTTAGAAGTTCCGCTTTTGAAGAGATCAAGAAAATGTGTGACGTAGATGTAAATACTTCAGCCGGTTGATTCTGTAAAAAAAACTCCTTGAAAACGTGGGTGAAATGAATAGTGAAGTGAGCTCAGTGACTTATTTAAGCTGGGACACAGCCAGCTCACTTCATCGCTCACTTCCCCTAGTTTGATGACGGGGAGGGGAGATTTTTTATGATTCCATAAAGAATCTCCCCTCCCCGTTGTAAAAACTGGTGTTTGTCTTTCACTCGGTGAGATTTTGAAGTCAAGTTTTTAGGTTGTCGTCGTGTTATATTTTTAATTTTATTTTATTTTAAAAGTCGTTTCTTAAAAGTAAATTAAGAGAAATCTAATCATAAACATCAAAAACACGTATGAAAAATAATCTATTAATTTCAACCGTTAACTAAGGATGACAAAGAATAATAATACCGATACCAGCCTTTTACTGACCAACTGCAGGGCAAAGGCCTCTTCTCATACAGAGAAGGCACGAGCAGTAAACACCACACGCTAGCTCACGGCGGGTTGGCGATTTCAGACTTAAAAAACATACCTCTAGCATTAAGGTTATAACTAGCTGACCCAGCAAACGTTGTTTTGCCATATAGAGTTTGGTGATAGATTGGTGAAAAATAGATAGTAGCCGATTCTCAGATCCACTGAATATGCATATAAAATTTTATAAAAATCGGTCAAGCCGTTTCCGAGGAGTATGGTAACTAACATTGTGATACGAGAATTTTATATATAAGATTTACGAGGCAAGCACAATAATAAAATCACCCATTTATAGATATGAATAAAGTTATAAAAATAAATTGACATATTATTCGAAAATAGAATTTTCAATTTAAAAGTCGTTCGAATTGACATAACGTTTATTTCAAACATTCGTGCTAGGCACATAGATGTATAAACGCAAACGAATTAAAAGGAGTATTTATGTAAGGGTGGGGGTGGTGTTTTTTAGTTTCTGCGTACCTACTCCAATGGGAAAAGGGTTTGAGTTTATGTATGTATTTACAAGCTTCCTCAAACTTAGAAGTCCAGTCACCTTGGTACAAGACTGCATTTCAACAGCACTAAAATTCAATTTAAATGCGGTCAATAGGTTAATTCAATACAATGAAACAATAGTAGGTAGGTACAAGCCTCATGATGTACGACGCGTAAGTCCATCATTTACATTGTGACCTATTTCGTTGACTGACCCGCGGGATTGTAAATCAGCTGTGTATGTAGTACAAGTAGTCAGAGCCAATTGACTATTGAATCGAGTCACAATCGCCATGTTTCTGTCAGGCAACAATCTGACAGCGCGTTGATTGTTTTGAACCGTTTGATGATCAAGATAAAATCGGCTTCTCTGGTCAAAGCAAGCCCTACTGCGGAGCTTGAGGACTTAACAGTCCTGTGTTGGGTAAAGTGATGTTGAGTAATTCCATCAAGAATTTCTCAGCAGCAGCCTGTAGTTTAGATTTGTGCCCGGTTGATGGTAAGAGGCTCGCCCCCTATACATGGGACTTAAATACAACTGAGTATTTTGAAATGAGGGTGTACTACAGGTAACACTTTTGTTTAACCCTTTGTGCAATACAGGCGTGGTGTTATATCAATCTATATTTTTATCGATATTGTAGTTTTTATTATGGCGAGAGCTCGTGAATGTCTGAGGGCTTTAGGAACAGTCGAGGGGCGTACAGGAATGGAAGAGTATCTGCCGTCTCTCGACTCTTACTGTACTGGTCGTGGCCCTTGTCGTCAGCGTCCTAACAGCGTCATAACGCATAGTTTTTCACGGACAGAGAGTATCCAAGAGGATTACTCCAGGACAAAAAACGATTCCTTAGGGTAGCAACGTAGAAGGATAGTTCGTGATCCAGTCGTTAGTATACGGTCAGTTTGATAGATATTGCAGAATCTTTATTTGTTCTTTAACGATCCTATTCGATTTACATCGATTTTGCTGCTCGTGCCTTATCTGTATGTATAGAGGCCTTTGCCCTGCAGTGGGACAGTAACAGGCTGGTATTATTATTATTATATTATTTTCTTTAAATGCAAAAGTCATAAATTCAAAAATTGGCACGCCATCAATGGTTTTTCCCCGCAACTATAAATGTTTCAAATCAATAAAAAAACTGATCGTACCATAGGACCAAAAAAGAGACTCACAGAAGGAGAAAAATTACTACGGTCTTCTAGGGTCTTGGTATATTACGTGCGTTCTCTTTATCGGGTCCAGGTCATTAAGTTTTATTGACCAAGGGCTGTTATTGCACTTACTAGATCAAAAGAGTCCTTGCCCTCAATTGCCTTATCTTCATAAGTTGTGGCCTGATAACCCGAGATTTATATGAAGACGTAATACCTACCTAGGTATCTACATTACCCCATTCATATTTTTTTTTTTAATTGTATTTATTTAAAACGTTTATTTATAAACTGCAAATTGCTCCATTCAGCATATTCAGCTGGATCCGGTTAGACTAGAAGCCGGCCCCAATATAGATTTTGTTTTTTTTCTATAAATTTAAAAAATTAATTGAGAAACCTTATGAAGATTTCCACCGAAAACGCAACTGATCCATTTACCCAGTTTCTGGAATATAAATGATCGCAAAAAGAATGTGACTATTTTTTTTAAAACGTTGCCCAACACTATGAATGTCTCCTGAGTTGTGGGTGCGTTTACAAGCATTCAAATTCACGTACAAAAACAGCCAGACCCGTAACGACTACCTGTAGGCCTTACAAATATTTTTTCCGTGAAGAATTCGAACCCACGACACGCAGCGCAGCAGTCAATCACTCCGCCACGGCGCCAACCGTGCCGTCAAATCATTTAACTTGACGTCGATAATTTATTTCCTAAAACCGGGTTTCCAAGGCTTCTCTAAAATGCAAGTCTTAATTAAAATAATTACTCTATTGTATGAGGTGCTTCGCGAAGAACGTTTAGTAGGTGGTCCCGGCTGCCATTTTTAGACCTTCGAAAGTCTTTATGAGTAGTCAGAAGCCCGAAAGTCTGACAACCAGACGCTCCGATCTTGTTGCGGGATCCAAGACAGATTAATCGTTTCCCCGGGTCTCGTCGGGCTTCAATGTCTCGACGTTACTCCGTTGGTAGTCACGGTTGATTTTGGTTTTCAGGAGTTGCGGTAGTTTGGGAATAGTGAGGCTTGTCCCAATAAAAAAAAACCAGACGCTCCATGTATAGTATTGATATTAAGCTGCATCTGGTTAGACTGAACCCAACATATGTATTTTGAAAAAGGCTAGGCAGATGATCCATAATCAAAAGGCAATATGAAACAATTCAAAATTTATCAAAAATAGCCTATGTGTTAATGTCTTGAGCTACCTAAACAACAAATTTCATCGAAATCTGATCATCCGTTTCAGCGTGAAGAAGTAACAAACATATACACACATAGCGAGAATCTTTCGTATTTTTTTAATATTACATACCAAGCTGAGCTACAGTAAAAAAAAAACATTCTGTTACTTCCACTTACGTTTGTGCCTTGCATACCAATTGCAACCGGCTCGCTTCAGTTGTAACTCAGAGAGTCAACACACAGAGGAAATATTCAATTGATAGACACAGGCCAGTGCGCAGGAGTTTATGTTCAAATATCAATCGTTTATTATTTCTTGTCATGTGCTATGGACTAGTGAGATTTTTTAGACTGTGTTAAAACTGTGGACATTTTTTAGGCTGTGATTGAGTGTAAAAGTTGACAGTTACGGGGATTTTTAATTATGGTGAACTTTTTTTGTTAATTTGCTTTTATTAGTTTCACCTGTATGTATGTACCTATGTTTGTATGTAACCGACCCTTTTAGGCTCGATTTTCTCCTACTTTGAAAGAACAGATTTAATTAAAATTTTGCTCACCTGTCAAAGACCGATGACAATGTAATAATTCGATTAAAAAAATATAGTTTAAAAAAAAAACTAAAAAACACGCTTTTATAGAAAATCCAACAAATTTAATAATCCAAAAATATTTAATTTAATTTTCTATTTTTTAGTCGGATTTTCTGTAAAAGCGTGTTATTTTAGTTTTTTTACACTATTTTTTTATATTAATTCTTGCCTGTTTTTACCATTGAAATGTTGGCATATAGAGATGTATGGAAAAAGAAGACATGGTAAAACTCAAATAAATTGGAGGAACAAAGAGGATGATGTCCGTAATGGTTTCTGTAGAAAATCTCCCCGTGAAAAATTGGGGGATGTGAGGTTAAGTAAAACACAGACAACTCACTTCACAGCTCATTTCACCAAAGTTTTTACAGTATCAACTGGCTGTTTTTGGATATGGAAGTGAGTTTTGTTATTTTTTTTATTGCTTGAATGAATGAAAGGGTACTTATAACTTTGCGAATTAGATAAAAATATCCTCTCTTAAATAACCCACTACATAGTGAAAAGTAAGTTTAGTTTTGGAAGTGGTAAGTAGTGGTTTTTTAGACGTCGGTTGTTTTGTTTTTTAAAACCACATAATAACCTCGATCGCCATATTTCGGACGAAGAATCAAAATGTTCCGGTTTCTCAAAAACTGCACAGTGTACATTGTTGACTTTACTCCTGAACGGATCAAATCCAAGTTTGATCCGATTTCCTTGATATTGAAAACGATTTTCCTGAAATCAAATGTGCAAGCATTTCGACTGTATAGTTTTCCAATAGTTTGAGCATTTTATTTAGGATTATTGTCTATTTCATTTACAAATCCATAGTAACAATGATTTGAGAGGGGCTCGGGGCTAAAAAACCGCTGCACGGGTTGATCGACAGTTAACCTATGCTTGCCAAGATCAGCCTGTGGATGGGTGAGCGTTCTTAACATATCGAGAGTCCTCCGTGCTTCGGAAAGCACCAGACTGTCATATAACCTCAGGCGGTGTAAGATAACAACCTTATTGAGAGTTATATATTTTATCTGCTTAGGGCTGAAACACTAGGGCTATGGGGTCCATGTTATTATCTAGTTCTTCGGGATATCACCAAGCGGTTTATTATTATTTATTATCATATAATACGGAGCTGCATATTGCAAGAAAAAACAAAAGAAAAATTGATTTTCGCTATTTCGATGTTATGCTGTAAACGTATGCATAAAACCAACCTCTAGATCTATTTTAAGACAAAAAGAAGGTTGTAGTCTATTCTTTGCAGTGATCCAAGTGGCAGTGGGTACGTCAAGTGTTTGTCTGTTGATAAAAAGTATACATCACCAGTCTGTTTGGTTGCCAATCTTAATTTAGCTACGTGTAGGTGTTGTTTGGCTTCCCTATGTTTTGGTTCGTAGTCCACCAAGCGTTCGTATTTTAAATCGTAGTAAAACTAACGTTATGAAATGAATGGCCGTTATAACTGTTTACCTACTGACATTAAACTATTTCTATTTTTAGTGTCATATTCATATTTTATGTCTATTTCAATTTTAATCTTAAATTAAAATAAATAAATAATTCTGGACAATCCACACAGCATTATCTAGCCCCAAGCTAAGCAGAGCTTGTGTTATGGGTACTAGATTACTGATATACTTAATACAATACATTATATAGATAGATTTTTTTATTATTATACATAGCAAAGACCCAGAACACCCGGAATAAATCTTTGTAGATCGTGCAAACATTTGTCCCAGTGTGGGAATCGAACCAACAACTCCTGCATCGCAGGCGGACCTTCATCCGGCGCGCCACATCGGTCGTCAGAATGCTGATGAGTGTGTCTGTTTATACGCTCAAATCTCTGGAACTACTATTCAATTTGAATAAATCTTTTAGCATTTTACAACCCAATTATCCAGATTGTTTATAGACAATTTAACATTACTGGAGCGGGTGATTTACATAAACAGTGAAATGTCATTGCAAAAGTGACTCGACCATGACAGGAAATTGGTGCATTACATTTTGTTGGCAAAATCAGAAAATATTTTAATTGTCTGTGGTAAATTAACTGCGAGTACTTAGTACACCTCCGAGACATACTACTGTGATAAGGCTTACAGCAGTAAGTCTCGTAGGTGTACTAAGTACCAAGGTACAGACGCCAGCACATCAAGGTACCCCAAACTGTCGAGTTTTCCAAATTGAACATGAACCTTATTTCTTATGCGATAAAGTTGAAAAAAAACCATTAAAGAATTTTGATACATTGTGGTAGCTTGATGTGCTGGCCTCTGTACAACAACTTTTTTTATATGTATCTAAGCGTAGCATGCGAAATACTAAAGTTTTAAAGTGAGTTCAATCCAGGGAGAAAATGTGGTATATCTTGGTATTTTTATACGTTAGATATTAATTGTATAAAATTATGTTATTTTCCTGATTCTGTTGATTATTTGTGCCAGGTAAAAAAATCGAGTTAAGAGGTATGTTTGTACGCAATTCCTTAAAATATAAGTTCGTTGTCTACTAGCCGCAAAGTGTTTTTCTTACATAAAAATAACTAACAGTAGGTCTGTATGCTATCCTATATTGTATGTGAAAATGAGTTAGCTACCACTTTTCATCAGTTAATACTTACTTACACAACACGCCCGTTTGTCTAGAAGGATTATGCAGAGGTGTACCTATGGCACACACACAGTCCCTTGTAATAGGGCGCCCCTTATTGCCATCAACTAAGAAATACTAAATGGAAAAACAATTTTTTTTTCCCGACCCGGGAATCATACCCAAGATCACATAGTCTGCAGCAGCGATAACGACCAAGAGACGAACGAGGTAAATAGTAGGTACAGTTAATACTAACCGATATAAATAAAACCATAAAGAAGTTACTTCCACACTATTTTCGTTACCAAACAATAACACATTAGCAATACAACAAATCGCTGAAAATACCCTGAAGCTCTACTAATTACTAAACATCTAGTTTGGCAACACAACTTGCACAAAGTTGGCGGGAAAGCATTAAAATCGGATCAACTTCAGAAGTCCGTTCAACTTAAAGCCGTTTGAGTTAAACTCGAAATGAATACTTGTACTTCACAGTTTTCCTCATAATTGCTTACTGCGCAAAGTTCCGTGAATTGTTGGTAGTTGTAATAAAATAATACGTGAAACGAATACGCTTTTGTGGGTGTTTTTATTACCTGTGACGGGCGAATGTAAATTAAATAACCTGTTCTTGTCTATTATTTTTCGAAATACGAAAAGAAGATTCAATTTAAATTTAAAAAAAGACCGTGATCGAATAGTTACGGCCTGATCCTTTTCATTATAGCTGACTGCAGCATCATTTTTCCAATGCTAGATATTTTAATAAGAGAGAACAAAATTCGAACTCATACCTAAACTATCAAACATCAATTTTATTTCATGGATAAAACTGACGGTGGAAACTTTGCCCGTACTGTCAAGTCATAAAATTCACAAGGACATGTAGAACGAGCTGGTCTTATGGAAATGAGGATGAACCCTTATGGGTGTTTCAGAACAGGACAACTTGTATGCTTAAATGAAATAAGAAAGGGTCCGCCTTCATCAAAATCAAATTTATATGTTGTAGGTACATATAAATTTGATTTTGATGAAGGCGGAAATAATATCAAATCATAGATATCAGGCACCTAAAAATGAAAATAAACAACTCAGAAATGGCTGGATAATATTAGGCTCATTATTAGGTTGTTTGTTATTAAAAAAGTCATTCGCGAACGAAACAAATGTGTTTTTCACGAAGTATTTTGATTAAAATAATTATACGACCTTTTATGTTACTTTATAAGTACTCTGTAAAAGTTTTTAAGTTAAATGTCTTTTTTCATGAAATCATTACATTTAAGCTCAACTTTAATTAAGAGAGCAGTAATGGAAATATTAATGATTATATTTAGACAAATAAAAAATACTTGTTTATAGGTTATAAACTTATTTTTCTTTATTTAATAAAATTTATTTTTTAAATAGACACATGTCATGTTTGTGTATGTTTTTGGAAGCTGTATTGCGAACCCTGATTTCATTCTGATATGTATTTAAATTGAATATTATAATATCCTAGAAGAGTCATAGCTTATTAACATTGATATAACTCAATTACAATTAATTATGCAAATGTAGTTTAGTGTTAAAATTAAATTAAATTTATATCCGTGGGTAATTTAATTATTGCAAAAGCGAGAAGGCTTTACCCGGTTTTAATTTAATTATGGTGGATTGAGTTTTGCATAATGTTATATTATCTAAAAACTTGCTGCGCAATGGGTTTTCATTTACATTAAAGAAATGATTTTTTTTATAATTTGAATAACATTGAATCGTTAATTCAGTAGCTATTTATCTCCTGGATACAATCGCTTCAAGTTTTACTTTTAAAGACTCAACTCATACAAAAAAGAAAGTGTATTTCTATTTATTGTTACGACTTTTCATGTTCAAATTACGCGATTGAATGACTATTTCTTGTTAGTATTTGAGTACAAATCTAATTTAGAAAGTTGTAATGGTGATTTTAATGTTTACATTTCGAGAATAGAATGTTTTTTACGGGCGTTTCAGTATCCTTTCAGTTGTCCTTTTTCAGTATCATACACTACTACATTACTACTATCATACATACTGAGCTGAAAATTAAGAAAATTTGAATTTCGGTACGCATTCACCTTAAGGACTGATTTCGTCAGATAAGTTTTAATTGAAAAATAAAGGTGGCGATTTGATATATTTTCTGTACAAAAACTTCGAAACCGCCATTTTTTACCTACTTACTATGAAAGTTCTCTGGCCACACATTAGCCTTAAGGATTTACGTTATTCCTGTATCGTAAGTTATCGCAATAAGAAAGAAATTGACGAGGTTTAAGTAGATAAGATTACAATTGACTCAGTAGAGAACATAACTCTGATACTACGGTAACTTTAAATAAATAAATAATGCTGGACAAACCACACAGCATCATCTAGTCCCATACTAAGCAGAGCTTGTGTTATGGGTACTAGATGACTGATATACTTAATACAATACATTACATAGATAGATATTTTTTATTATACATAGCAAATACTCAGAACACCCGGAACAAATCTTTGTAGATCGTACAAACATTTGTCCCAAGGCAATCGAACCCGCAATCTCCTGCGTCGCAGGCGGACCATCGCCCGCCGCGCCACATCGGTCGTCAAAAATAACTAATATATGGATAACTTTAGAGCATGACAAAGTGTAGTGTAGGACGCCCTCTGACCAGGTGGGATGACGATCTGCGAAAGACTGCAGGCAGATGCTGGATGCGGCAAGCTGAAGACAGGGCGCTATGGCACTCATTAGGAGTGGGCTATGTCCAGCAGTGGACTAGTATAGCCTGATGATGATGATGATGATGATGAAATGTCATCTGAACCAACTCACAAATGTCCCTCGAAAGTCTAAATCCATACAAACTATATTATCACAGAGCTTGACGGTGCTCATCAAGGTCTGCAAACGAAGCCAGGCCGTCAGTTCCAAAATAATCTATTTTACCATGCGATCCAGTGTCGAATACACAGACGTCGGAATAGGGCGGGAACATACGGAGATTTACACGGTGCGGGCCAGTTGGTTCGTAACTTAATAAATATTATTATTAAATACATTGATTTTGTTTTTCTTTACTGCCTCGTCGAAAACATCGTTTTTAGAACAAAATGCTATCGTGAGGAAACTTATAAATACAAAGAAAAAGCATTTATTTAGCACAGTCTCAGGTACACAATGACAATACTAAATATCGGAAACAAAGACAGAAGTAATAATGATGATGACAGAAGTAACAAGAAGTATTTTTATAATGAGCCTTACGGCTGCACGAAATGTGTCCAGTTCAGCATGAATGCCAGAAATTTAGTGTCTAACGCTGGCTTTCAAACTGGACCTGAATTAATATAAGTCTGAAACGAAGAGATCCACAAGAGAGCAAAAGTAACCGATATATCCCGACGAATTGCCGAACTTAAGTGGAACTGGGCGAGGCACCTTTCTCGCAGAACCGATGGTGGTTGGGGTGAAAAGGTTCTAGTGTGGCGACGTGATTACAGGGATTACATGAAAAGGACAGACAGTAGTGCTAATTCTTTTGTTGATACAGTCCTACTAATATAATATAGGAACTGTTGCCCGCGACTTTGTCTGCGTGGAAGTTCATGGGTTTTTTTTAAGTGGAACCCAAGTTCTTTTTCTAAAATAAAAGTAGCCTAAGTGACTCCATAACATTAGGTATCAGTGAAAGTTCCGTCAAAATCTGTGGAACTGTATCAGAGACGGCTTGATTGGCGCAGTGGCTGAGCGATTGACTGCTGCTCGCAGAAAAGATGGCCGCTGCCGCTGGGGCAAAAAGGTTCTAGTGTGGCGACCGCGTAGTTCAGTATTTTTATTTCGGTGCTTATTCATAAAAGCCGCAGCACGGCTTGACCGAAGGGTAAGCTACGCTTGACGAGGTCAGTCTGTGGATGGGTGACCGATCCTAACATATCAAGATCTCCCCCGTGCCTGGCAAAGCACGCTAAGCCGTTGGTCCTAGCTGTCATTTGCAGATGTTTGACAGTCGTTTCGGGTAGTCAGACGCACGAAATACTGACAACCAGTCTTACCAAGGGGTATCGTGTTGCCCAGTAACTGGGTTGTGGAGGTCAGATAGTCAGTCGCTCCATGTAAAATACTGGTATTCAGCTGCATCCGGTGAGACTGGAAGCCGACCCCAACATAGTTGGGAAAAAGGCTGGGCAGATAATGTGCTTGTTCATCTTTTTGACAGCTACAAAATAGAGTCAGTATACAATTTTACTGAAATAATGTAAATTATGTTGCAGACGTGTAACGTTAACTAACACTCGTAAATCGTTTAGTTATCGTATAAACATCGTTAGTCTAACTAAAATAAGCATGAGTTTTTAGTACAAAACTACTTGAATTTAGAGCTTGTTTATTCTAAGAATAAATAATTTTCTGTGGGTTAGTTTGTAATTTTTACTGTCCTGGTTTGTCCCATTGCTGGGAAAACGCCACTTTGGCGCAGTGGCTGAGCGACTGACTGCTGCGCCGCGTGTCGTGGGCTCATCCCCGCACGGAACAAATATTTGTATGGCCTACAGGTAGTTGTTCCGGGTCTGGCTGTTTGTGTATGTGAGTTTCAATGTTTGTAAAAGTACCCACGATATAGGAGAAATTCTTAGTGTGGGGCAAAGTAGGTAAAAAAAAAATGCTAGATAAAGGAAGCCTTCTATCAGTCACGATTCTGCGCTACTTCTTTACAATTCTTTAGAAAGACATCTTGCAGTACAGCCACCACGTTAAAATGAAGATGAAATTAAGTGAGCTGTCCCATACTAATGCTAGGGATTAAAGGTTCACCACACGCTCACATCACGCAACTTTTTGCGAGGAGATTTTTACAGAATAGACTGGCAGGCTTTCCCACAATGGTGGGATGACTCTGTTCTGTCTGTTTGTCTAACAGCGACACGGAGCCAGGTTAGAGCACGAAGTCATATGTCATTTATTTCATTACAAAATACCTACATCGTGGAGAAAGTCATTAATTATAAACAAAAAAGTTAAAATCTAAAAAAAGAGAAAAAAAAGAAGAAAGATTTTTTTTTTTTTCTATAGTTTTACTTAAAAACTAATGAAAAAAAATGTCTAAAGAACGAAAGATATGACCCTCATAGTCTATCCCGTCTCCACCATATAAGCCATCACACCTAAATTGAGATAATCCTGCAATTCCGTCTCCTCATAGAACCACAAACATTATCGTCTTCCATTCATCAGAAATAATTCCAATTTAGGTTTGGTGTCCACGAAAGAGTTGAACATTGTTATCTACATTTATATGCGTATCGTTTTTAAAAATTTTGTATGTGTGCAAAATCCGGTCAAAATTATTTAATGGCTTACTTAATAATAAAACATGGTACCTAATATGATTTAAAAACACTTACATCAGCAAAAAAAAACACGTTTCATTAAAATTATCTTAATTCCTCATAATTTTCATCGTCTTCATCTATATTTTCGCAACTGTTGTTGCAACGTTGCAACCTTGCCAAGTATCAAGCCTGAATTGTTGCAGTTCCATTTGCAATGATCCCCCGTGTGTCCTTGTCAGCATTTTGTCAATCACTCAACTGGCTGGTAAACACGGAACGGCTCACACTAGGCAGTTTCACTACAGCGTTTCAGTTACACACGTCCAATGGGCATATCGTCGCTTTGGAGTGAAATCCAATCTAAACTTATAATGTTACAATAAGAAAAGATTTTATTGTTTGTATGTTTTTTCAAAAAACGTAGCTTCAGGAGTATGTAAGGATCGTAGCAGGTGGCGTTCTGTAGTTTCTTCGTACCCCCATGGATAAAAGACGTGAGTTTAAGTATGTATGTTGGTTTGTAATGGAAAAGCTCGAGTCTTGGACCGATTTTACAAATGCTTTCACCCATAGAAAGCTAACATTATCAGCGAAATTATTTATTACACAAATTAAACGGGGGTTTCGGGGGCGATAAATCGATCCATCATCAGGCTATACTAGTCCACTGCTGGACATAGCCTTCTCCTAATGAGCGCCATAGTGCCCTGTCTTCAGCTTGCCGCATCCAGCATCTGCCTGCAGTCTTTCGCAGATCGTCATCCCACCTGGTCAGAGGGCGTCCTACACTACGTTTGCCGAGTCGCGGTCTCCACTCAAGAACACGTTTACCCCAGCGGTTGTCGGTTCTTCGCGAGATATGGCCAGCCCACGCCCACTTCTACTTGCTAATTCTTTGAGCTATGTCGGTGACTTTGGTTCTCTGTCTGTGAAATCGATCCAGCTAGGTTTCATTTTTATATAACATCGTTTTATCCGAGCAAAGCATGACCGAGAGCTTTGTTCGGATAAACCCACGTACTATCAATTAACAGAATAGAATACATATATTTATTTGAAATGAAAGTAGGTACAAAACCAGGTGAAACTTCTTGTTAGCGTATTCAAGTACATTTTGCCATATTATATCTAAGCATGAAAATTTTATACAGTTTGTTCAAAATACTGACTTTTGTAGAATGTATTTTTTCGTTGCACCACACTAGGAATTTCAACTGTATCATGGGTGCGTTTATAAACATTTAAATACGCAAACACAAACAGACCAACCCGAAAAGACTACCATACAAATATTTGTTCTGTGCGAGGATCGAACCCACGACACGCAGCGCAGCAGCCAATCGCTCAGCCACTGCGCCAACCGTGCCGACACATAATGTATACCATAAACTTATACATATCCAAGAAGGTTCATGCTGCTATATATGGTCTGTAGGTACTCTACTACGTCACATAAAAAAAATATATTCCAAAACCGTTTTGAAATAACATCTCAAAACAATACGGTATGCTTTTAACTTTTTCTTTTTCCCAAAACCGTTAGCAGTGGCCTGTGTGCATAAAATAACGGTTTTTTTAACGTTTTCTGGCTTGCCTATAACAGTTACGATGGCAGAAGTTTAAAAAAAAAACAGAACTTGACTAGGAACTTTTGCAGGGAGAATTTTTAGTTGGTTTTTATCAACTCTAGGTAGGTACTATTGGACGATATTTTTGATGAACCTCTACGAAGTTTTTGAAGCTTTTTTTAGCTGTGCCCTGCTGTTTTACCTGTGGTTAAAAAGTCAACATGAATTCCTTATTCAAAATTCCCACGGAATACTTTACTTTTCCAGGATAAAAAAGTAGCCTATGTGTTTGTCCAGGTTATAGCATAAACTACCCACCCTCATAACAATTTTCATTCAAATCTGTTTAGCCGTGTCAGTACAAACATGCACACACACACACATACCGACAAACTTGATTAATTTAACAAATAAATGTGTAATGAGTAACTTTCATTACAATTTTCATCCAAATCTGTTAAGCCGTTTTAGCGCGAGGAAGTAACAAACATACACACACTTACCGACAAACTTTCCCGTAATATAATTATGTAATAATAAATGTAGAAGGAACTCTGTCTGTCTGTTACCATTTCAGGCTTTTAATCCGCTAAACCGATTTATATGAAATTTGGTATAGAGATAGTTGCGAGCCCCTAGAAAAGACAGGATAGATATTTTTAGTCCTAGACTTCGCCTGCATCCGTGATAACCGTCACGCGGACTTAGGGTTGCCAGGTCGCGAAACCTAATAGCCGGACAGACCAGCCAGTTTGGCCGGACATTTGGGTAGAAAGGCCGGACACCCTACCTTATTGAGGATTTTGTCTCAGTATTAATAGGTACGACAAAAAATTGTATATAAATAGTGTTCGTATGGTTTGTGTAGTAATAAAAACGAAATATCTGTCTTATCGTGTTGGGCAGTTGAGAAACATCAGTCACAGTATTCTAAGCTTAGTCTTACAAAAGCCGGACAAGCCGGACACCGTTTATTTTGGCCGATCACCTTATCAAAAAGCCTACCTATGTCCGGCTTTATCCGGACGCCTGGCAACGCTACGCGAACTGAGTCGCGGGCAAAAGCTAGTTTAGAATGTTTGTGTGATACACTGGCTGATTTTAGGGGTTTAAAAATATTGGGTATTCCAATTTGAATAGCAAAACACTGGATCATACGGAAATGCGTTTTGGAATTCTGGCAAAAGTTATTTTTACACGCTTTATATTAGTTTCACCTGTATGTATGTATGTATGTATGTATGTTTGTAACCGACTCCTTTTGACGCTATTTTGACCCACTTTAAACGGTCAGATTTCATTCAAATTTTGCACACCTGTCAAAGACCGCTGACAATGCAATAATTCGAAAAAAAATTACATAGTTCAAAAAAAAAAAACTAAAAATCACGCTTTTATAAAAAAAAAACAACTAAAAATTGAAAAATAAATTATAGTTTAAAAAAACTAAAAAAACACGCTTTTATAGAAAATCCAACTAAAAAATAGAAAATAAAATTTAATAAATTTGGATTAAGAAAAGTGTAAATTAGAAAAAAATGTATACCTACTAATGGAAAAAAGCGTGGGTGCATAGTGTCAATAGTTATAAACATTTTCTATTTTTCCACGGTTACTGTCATTCACAGTGGGCTCCATGTATCGGCGTGTATTCTTCAATATTAACACTATGCACCCCAGACTTTTTTCCATTAATATACATTTTTTTCTAATTTCCACTTTTCTTAATCCAAATTTCTTAAATTTTATTTTCTATTTTTTAGTTGGATTTTCTATAAAAGCGTGTTTTTTTAGTTTTTTTAAACTATAATTTTAGTTATTAAACATGTGTGATATGACACTGTTTGCAATAACTTTTCCATGAAAACATCAATATGAGTAGAAAAATACCTGACATACCTATTTCTATTTTGTAAACACAACTTGACGCCTATATTCACTGAAGGCTTTTTTTTCAATTGATTTGAATATAACATCATCATCATCATCATCATCATCTGCCTAGCCTTTTTCCAACTATGTTGGGGTCGGCTTCCAGTTTTACCGGATGCTGCTGAATACCAGTGCTTTACATGGAGCGACTGTCTATCTGACTCCAACAACCCAGTTTCTGGGCAACACGATACCCCTTGGTAAGACTGGTTGTCAGACTTTCGGGCTTCTGACTACCCGTAACGACTGTCAAAGATCTACAAATGTCAGCCGGGACCAACGGCTTAACGTGCTTTCCGAGGCACGGAGGAGACTCGATAATTATGTTACGAACGGTCACCCATCTACAGACTGACCTCGAAAAGCATAGCTTAACCTGCGATCAACCAGTGCGGCTGTTTTTATTTAGCCACGAGCTCCTCTGATTTGAATAAATAAATAAATATTGCTGGACAATCCACACAGCATCATCTAGCCCCAAGCTAAGCAGAGCTTGTGTTATGGGTACTAGATGACTGATATACTTAATACAATACATTACATACATAGATATTTTTACTATACATAGGAAATACCCAGAACACCCGGAACAAATATTTGTAGATCGTACAAACATTTGTCCCAAGGCGGGAATCGAACCCGCAACCTCTTGCGTCGCAGGCAGACCTTCGCCCACCGCGCCAAATCGGTCGTCAAGCAGAGCTTGTGTCATGGGTACTAGATGACTGATATACTTAATACAATACATTACATGGATAGATATTTTTTATGTTATCCTCACATGCAGTTGTTCTTATCCATATTAGTCGCGGAGCATCTTAACAACGCAATTCAGCGAAGCAGCCAAACAGAACAACGCCATCGTTTCAGTCGTTACGAGTCCGACAAAAAGAAAAAAAGAGAAAAAAAAGTCCCATAGTCAGACAACCAGTCTTACCAAAAGGGCAGAGGTCAGTTAGACAGTCCCTACAAATACTGGTTTACTGTTAGACTGGAAGCCGACCTCAACAAAGTTGGAAAAGAATAGATGATGATTTGTTCTTAGATATTATAAGTTATAAGTAGTTCTTAGATATTATAAACAGACCCTAAAAAACAAAAATTTCTTATTCTTTTCTTTTATGAAAACCTTGCCCCACACTAGGAATTTCTCCTGTATCGTAGGTGCTTTTACAAATATTCAAACTCACATACACAAACAGCCAGACCCGGAACAACTACCTGCAGGTCATACAAATATTTGTTCCGTGCGGGGACTCAACCACTGCGCCAACCGTGTCGTCAAAATTAGTAAATGCTTCACTCAGTCCGGTTTTCCTTTAGTTTTAAGGCTATAATGTAACCCCGTTTGCATACCAAAGTATATTCCAGAACAGTTCTACCAAAATTCATTTTGTTAAAATTCAACACAGCATAAACTTAAGCCCCAGAGTACAAACGCCAGCACATCAAGCTATCCCGAACTGTCAAATTTTCACAATTGAACATGAACCTTATCCTGTTGTAATAAAGTTGAAAAACTATCAAAGAAATTTGTCAGATTGGGGTAGCTTGATGTGCTGGCGTCTGTACCTAGAGACTAATTCTAAAGTCGCAAAAACTTAACTCGTTAGCCAAAAGCTAATCTAGGTCATAAAGCCTTCAGTTTTTGCCTAGGCACTGAATAATTTAGTGCTAGATAATTAATCAGAACTTGAGATATTTCGTGTTTTGATTTATTAAGTTTAGATTTTAAGAATATTGGGAGTTTATTTATTTTGTTACGTCGCCACGTCGAGTGGGTATTTTGTCTTCCTAGAAACTAGCTTCTGCCCGTGACTGCGTTCGCGTGTAAACACTATTTCCCTTTATTGTTTTCTTTATAAATATTGGGCCTTCTAATATACAGGGTGGATATTTAGTCACCTGCAAGATTCTAATGGGAATGAGTAATGACCGCATAAAAAAATATGAAAAGGGTTTTTAAAATTATACATAATACAACGTCTATATAAAATATTAATGACAGTATTAATGACATCATCCGTCGTGCTCTTGCCACCGCCGGGGTACCAGCTAGTTTAGAACCCAGTGGCTTGGCACGCGACGATGGTAAGAGACCAGATGGAATGACAATAATACCTTGGAAGATGGGTAGGCCTTTGGTGTGGGATGCAACATGTGTCGACACCCTTGCGCCATCCCATCTTCCTAGTACGGTGGATTGTGCAGGTGCGGCTGCTGCTCAAACGGCGAAAATACAACAACCTATCTAGAAGTTATATGTTTGAGCCGTTTGGGGTTGAAACACAAGGGCCATGGGGTCCGTGTGCCCATTTAGTTTTTCGAGAAATCGCGAAACGTTTGGTCGACTCTTCACGTGACCAGAGGGCTGGCCTTTTTTTTGGCCAAAGAATCAGCATTACCATTCAACGTGGCAATGCTGCCAGCCTTCTGGGCACTTTTCCCGTTGACAACGATGCGGATGAATTTTTTGATGCCCTATGGTTATTTATTTTATTTTATTTCTTCATATATTAATAAATGTATAATTTTAATGAAATAAATAAGACTCTATGAAACCAATAGGTAATATATAAAATAACCTAGTATAAAATAAAATGAAATCTGGAGAATCCAAACATTCTTCTATCCTTACCGAAAATCTACCTACTTTGATCTAACATTTACCCAACACAAACACACCTACCCTTACTTGGTAATGCCTCTGACTGATTAATTACTATCCCAGTCTTTAGCATGTCTAGATCCCAACAGAGACCTGGAACTGGCCATTGTTTAAAGCAATCAATAGTTCTGTTGACCCTGATTAAACAATCCTTGATGAAGGCAAAATGGCCGGCTTAGAACGGAATCATAGGTACCTTTACAGGTACAGGAAACGGGGTTAATAGAAAGACAGGGCTGAATGTAAACAAAAGTTTGAAGAGAATTTTGACGTTAATTCTATACAAAGTGTCTAAATTATTAATATCAAATCATTAAAATAAAATCGAGTGAGTCTAACAGTAGTCACATATGACGTGTAACATTTGACATCTCGCCTTGGTAATAAAAGTAATAAAACATTAAATCTTGAAAAAATACTCAGGTATTATTTGAAATGATGTTACGTAACCGCGCGCGCTAATTGGTCAAATCAAATAGCGCGCGCTTCACAGGCTTCCTGTTACACATTTCCATCCCTTTCCACGAAATCACTTCCACAGATTGTTGAAGAGCGAGAGGAAAGATGTCACATTCAAAAAAAGTGTTCTATTACATTAATGATTTGAAATAAATCACTTAGATAAATTTCTTTTAACTTTGCCCCATATTACGAATTGCTCCTGTATCGTGGGTGCGTTTACAAACATTCAAACTCACATACACAAACAGCCGAACCCGGAACAACTATCTGTAGGCCATACAAATATTTTTTCCGTGTGGGAATCGTACCCAGGACACGCAGCGCAGCAGCCAATCGCTCAGCCACTGCGCCAACCGTGCTGTCTGAACAACATTGTACACACTTATCCAATTATTATTCTCTTTATTCTTGGTATAAACATATAAATTACATTTTTAAATATTAGGTCTTTACCTATGAAATTGCCGTTCTGCAGTACTGGCCATTTCAAATCAAAATATTTTTTGTTTGGCTAAGAATTCTAATTTCAAATTAATTTTATTTTAAAAACATGGATTTTTTTTTCCAAAAGTAGTCATTTGTTTATTGATTAGTGTTACATTTTCATCGCATTTAAATCTTTTTCGTCATCATGGATACGTTAAAAATTCGAGTAATTATGGAATATGAGTACCGTCGTGGCAGCAACGCGGCACAAGCGGCACGCAACATCAACGACGTTTACGGAGCTAACGCTACAAACCAACGCACTACCTGTTATTGGTTTGCTCGCTTCCGTTCTGGAAATTTCGACCTGAAAAATGAACCTCGCGGTCGTCCGAAGACTTTGGTCGACAATGACGAATTAAAGGCGATTGTGGAAGCTGATGATACACAATCTACGGCTGAATTAGCAGCAGCTTTCGACGTTAGCGTCAAAACAATATTGGTCCATTTGCGTCAAATTGGCAAGGTAAAAAAGCTTGACAAATGGGTGCCCCACGAACTCAATGATCGCCAGCGCGAAGTACGCGTCGAGACGTGCCTTGCACTGCTCAACAGACACACAAATGAAGGAATTTTGAACCGCATTGTTACCTGCGATGAAAAATGGATTCTGTTTGATAACCGCAAGCGCTCAGCAAGTTGGTTGGATCCTGGTTCAGCACCTAAACAATGCCCTAAACGAAAACTTACCCCAAGAAAAGTGATGGTCACTGTTTGGTGGTCTAACGCCGGTGTGATTCAACACAGCTTCTTACCAAACGGGGTGAGCATTACTGCAGATGTGTACTGTGAAGAATTGAACACAAAGATGGAGAAGCTGGCACATCTCCAACCAGCATTGGTCAATCGCTCGTCTCCGCTGCTCCTGCACGACAACGCGCGACCTCATACTGCACAGCAGACGGTCTCCAAGTTGCAAGAACTGGGGTTGGAAGCTCTCCGTCATCCGCCCTACTCACCAGACCTTGCGCCTACAGACTACTACTTTTTCCAGAATTTGGATAACTTCTTGGCGGGAAAAAAATTCAATACCCGAGAGGCAGTACAAAATGCCTTTGAAGAATTTGTTGCCTCCCGTCCAGCTGATTTCTTTAAGAAGGGCATCAATAAACTGCCACTGCGTTGGCAAAGATGCATTGATTGCATGGGAGATTACTTCGATTAATACAAATAAAAAATACATGAAAAAAAATCATTTAAATTTTTTCATACAAAACGGCAATTTCATAGGTAAAGACCTATTATTTAAATATAAAAAATACAAAAACATTTAAAAATATAAAAAATAGTAGTCCACCGATGGCAGGAGCAGGGTCCAAGCTACCGGCGGTTAGGGTTGCAGAGACAGGAACCTCCTCACAATGCGAGCCGTATCGAGGAGTACTGCCTTCTGTATCAGGCCTTTGATCCAACCGTGTAACGAAAGCCTCGACAGATGGTCGTCAAGGCTTTTAGCCAGTAGGCCATTGGCCGTAACTACGATCGGCACAATGACAGCCGAGTCCACATTCCACATGTCGACAACCTCGTGTGCTAAGTCAAGATATTTAATCTGTTTTTCTTTCTCGGCTTTCACGAGGTTCTCGTCATGTGGGATGGTGACATCCACTATCATTGCGCGGCGCGCTAATCGGTCTATCACTACTATGTCAGGCTTATTGGCAACAATAGTCCTGTCAGTAATGATAGACCGATCCCAGTACAATGTGACATGGTCATCTTCGAGAACTGGGTCGGGCACATACTTGTAGTACGGTACCTCAGATTCCACAAGCTTGTACCTCAAAGCAAGTTGCTGATGGATAATCCTGGCCACTTGGTTATGTCTGTGCAAGTATTCGCCGTTAGCCAGACGAGAACAACCAGAAATAATATGTCTGATGGACTCACCCGGACGGTGGCATGCCCGACACATGTCAACCGTCCCGTCCTTCATAATATGTTTCCGGTAGTTGTTCGTCAGAATAACTTCGTCCATAATCGCACAGACAAAACCTTCAGTTTCCCCAAAGAGGTCACCGAATCGTAGCCAGGATACGGACGCTATGAAATCCACATCGGGCCCATGAAGAGCCCGATAGAAGCGCCCGTGAAGCTCCTTGCTTTGCCATACCTGCTTGCGGTCATCGGTAGTAAGCACTACAGGTTTGCGCCAGTTCTCTTTAGCCATGGACAGCGGGGTGAGTCCCTTGTCAACTGCGACCACATCCCGATGCATACCCACTTCGGTTTTTAAAAAATAATCCCTGAGGTTGCACACCTCGCGGTTGTAGAGTGTCTTAGCATTTAAGAAGCCTCGACCTCCACATTTCCGCGGGATGTACAACCTCATTACCGATGATCGTGGGTGATGCATCCGGTTTGCGGTCAGCAGTGTACGGACCCTTCTATCCAGGGCGTCGAGTTCGGTCTGAGTCCATTTGAGTATGCCGAAAGAGTACATTAAAACCGGCATGACCCAACCGTTGAAGGCGCGCACCTTATTTCCGCCCGATAAAAGGCTATTTAAAACCTTTTTCAGGCGGCCAAAGAAGCGCTCCTTCAGCGATTGCTTCATGTCAGTAACATTAATGCCTAATGCTTCCGACATACCCAAATACTTATAGTTATCGGATGAGGAGAGGGATCTAAGCTGTATGGAATCCGGAAGTTGAATACCCTCGGATTCCACAATCTCCCCTCGCTTTACATGCATGACCGCACATTTGTCCACACCAAATTCCATCCTGATGGTACTACTGAAACTTTCAGTTATTTTCAGTAGTTCCATCAGTTGTAAATTGTTGGAGGCAAAGAGTTTTAGGTCATCCATGTAAAGGAGGTGGGATATGACCTGACCACCTCTTCTCAACCTATAGCCTAGACCTGAATCCTCCAGCAATGTGCTTAGCGGATTCAGGGCTAAGCAAAACCAAAGGGGACTCAAACTATCGCCCTGGAATATTCCCCGTTTAATCCATATAGGTTCATCATTCCCTTGAATTTGCCGACATCCTGGATATCGAAGGACCGTCCTCCATTGCCCCATACATGACTCAAGAAAGGTGCGTAGAGTTGCATCTATTTTGTACAACTCCAACACCCTCATAAGCCATGCATGCGGCACAGAGTCGTACGCCTTCTTGTAATAAAAAAAAAAAAAAAAAAAAAAAAAAAAAAAAAAAAAATAACTATAAAAAATACGAAAAAACACTGAAGCAAACAGTTATAACTGCAAAGAAATTGCAATATATAAATCAAATAAAAAAATCAAATAACAAAGTTAAAACTATGTGGAGTATTATAAATGAAAGAACAAATAAGAAATTAAAAAGGGATAAAAATAACATTAAATTACAAACAAATAAAAACATCACTGAACCTAAGGAAATAGCTAACTTTTTTAATAACTTCTTTGCGTCCATTGGTAGCACCAAAACACCTTGCAATGAGCCCGCAGGCACCCCAGTGCTTAACCCCACTGAAAACACCATGTTTCTCAGCCCAGTAGACCCCGGCGAAATAAACACTCTATTAAAAAACCTAAAAAACAAAAAAAGTCATGGAATAGACGAGCTACCACCAATCTTAATACGACAATGTGCAAACGAACTTACGTTACCGTTTTACTTGCTAGTACAACAATCTTTCGAAGAAGCCACTTTCCCGAATTTCCTAAAGAAAGCACTAATAAAACCAATCCACAAAAAAAAACTCGAAAACGGATCCAAGCAATTACCGACCAATAGCTCTTTTACCAACCGCCTCAAAAATTTTTGAGAAAGCGATGTGTAATCGTGTGTACTCCTTCTGCGAAAAATACAACATATTTAATGAATGCCAAAACGGCTTTCGCAGAAACCGATCCACTATATTAGCAATTTACAAATACATACAGGAAGTTTTAAATATAATAAATGATAAAAAATATGCCGTAGGTTTACTGTTAGATATGACCAAAGCTTACGATAAAGTGCAATATGACATCTTACTGAATAAATTACATGGTATAGGGATCCGCGGTAAAGCTCACGAATGGTTTAAATCCTATTTAAAAAATAGAGAACACCAGGTCGAAATAGATTTTTATAATGAAAATACCAAAGAAATACAAAATATTCGGTCTGACTGTAAAACAATTAACGCCTCTATTCCCCAAGGGAGTGTAGTTGGATGCCTCCTGTTTCTAATTTACATAAACGACCTTCCGAAAATCATAGAGGGGCCATGCGTCTTGTTTGCTGACGATATTTCACTCCTAACTTCATGCCGTAACAATGTTGGCTTGAGCGAGGACCTAACCACTACACTTAATAAAACCATAACTTGGCTCAAAAACCATAACCTAGAAATCAATTTCTCTAAAACTAAAATAATGTCCTTCCACCCCCGTCAAAAAACTCCACTAGAAATAAACTTCGTCTACAACGGCATTACAATAGAAGTCGTTCAAGAATTTACTCTACTTGGCCTATCCATAGATACTAACATTAACTGGAAATCTCACATTAAAAAGATAAGATCTAAACTATCCACATTTGCATACGCCCTACGTGAAGTTAAAAAGACTACCAACCTTAAAACTGCACTAGTTACCTACTATGCCTATGCATATGCGTGGCTCAGTTACGGCGTGATATTGTGGGGAAACAGTACAGACGCACCGACACTTTTCACACTGCAAAAAAGACTGATAAGAATATTAGTAAATATAGAAGACACTGACAGCTGTAAACCTCATTTTCAAGAACATAAAATATTAACCCTCCCCTGCCTATACATTCTAGAAATTTGCAAATTTGTTCGCAAGTACCCACATTTTTACACTACACGTGAAAATATACAGTCAAGATATACATTACGTCACAAAAATAGACTAAACCTACCAAGCTCTAAGCTAAAAATGCATTCAACAAGTACTCTAGTCATGTCAATGAAAGTTTATAATAAATTGCCGGAAATAATTAAAAAGGAACAAAAATTTACTTCATTCTTAAATAAATTACAACAATTTTTATTATATAAATGTTATTATACTATAAATGAATATCTAAATGACAAATTTTAAATTATATAATACACATATATTTTTTATTTTAAGTATTGTTACTTTGTATTACCAACTTATTAGGAAAATTAAAGCTCTCTTTCTCTGTCCTACTTTGCTGTGCCCTTACAGGGTCCATATTTATGTACCTAGCTTTAAGCCCTTTGTAACACCTTTTATACAATATGGAATGCAAAATAAATAAATATGAAAAATATGAAATGAAATCTATCCAACATGTCGACAAATCCTTGTGGGATCGACGAACCTGTTGGCTAATGGCCATGTCTATGAGGAGTAGCTCCTTAGTACCACGGGACCCGTTCCTACATCCATTTTGAGAGGCAGACATGATAGAATTACCAACTATATGTTCGGCAATTTTAGCTCTCAAAATGGATGTAAGAAGTTTATAAACCGTCGACAAACATGTGATCGGTCTATAATTTTTGGGTTCCGTGGTACTACCTGATTTATAGAGCAGGTGAGTAATACCAGTTGTGAGAAACTGGGGTAGCGAACCAGACTCTAAACATGACTGGAATTGTGATGCCAAGCGCGTGTGTGAACTACCAAGCCATTTTAGCCAGAAATTATGCAGTCCGTCCGGTCCCGGTGCTTTCCAGTTCGGTAACGGACGAACTGCTGTGGCCACGTCTAATGGTGTTATAATATTTTTTTCCATTTCTGTTATGGTTTCACACACGCGTTCGACGTCACGAATCCAGTGAGCTTCAGTGTGACAGACGGGCACCGACCAGATGTTACGCCAGAATGTATTCGTGGTTGTATCATCCGGGCGGTGCACGTCCGCCACATCCTGTTCAGGTCGCTCCCAAGCTCTGTATACCCACCTCTCATCGCTCTGGAACATGCGATTCTGTGAGTACCGGTCAACCCGCCGTTTATACCGCCGAATACGGTTCGCCCATGCATAAACTTTCTGCTTCAGGAAGTCGATGCGCTCTACAATGCGGGACATGTATTCGCGAGGACTGATTCCAGTCCCCGCAAAAGCCCGCCTCACAAAGCGCATCACTCGAGGTCTTGTATTGCCCTCCCTGAAACAGTATAGTTTGCCGATGAGCACCCTGGCCCCATCGATACGGCGCTCAATCCTGCTTTGCCAGGCTGGTACAGCTGGTTTTGGTCGAATAGCTACGTCATTATTTGGAAACTTGACGTTAGCTAAACGACATGCCGCAACAGCCGCGCAATACAAGATTGAATGTGTATCGACGAGGTCTCCGCTGCTCTCGAATAAATCCTTAAGCAGCGAATCCAAGTTACACACCAGCGCTCTATTTTTTTTGTGCATAGGCAGCCTTGGTAACCGGGGTCTAAGTTCGGTCGGTGTGGACCTATACTCACGAAGCGCATCCTCCAATGCGCTCCTCAGTTTTTCATTGCACTGGCTACTTACTGTGACAACCCTATCATCTGCTTCTTCACTGACATGGTTGGACGGCGACGGTGTTGCGTTAATAATTGACGCTTGTACCGCGGTCTGTGTCGAAGTCAAGACGATGTGGTTGTTCAGCACCTCTGAACGCAGCCCTTCAAGTGCGGTATCGTCCAACCTGTGGTTACGTTGAATAACCCGCACCTGATCCGACAGTCGTTGGGCCGAGACGTTAACAGTTGGTTCCAATACCTGAAACAGAGACAGCATCCTAGCACGGTACGCAGTGAGGTTAGTTCCCCCCTCTGTAGACCCGTAATATGCGCGCATGACGTTCTCGTTCATAGACTGAGTCCATCTCATGCGCTGCACACAACCACCGGTAGCGGGGACCTGGCTCGGGGCCGGTTGGCCCCTGGATCCCAAGCTCTTCGGTGGCCGGCCTCTCCCTTGCCGACGTACAGGTGTTGGCGACGTCGGTGGGGAAAAATACTCGTCGCTCGAGCTCGACGCGGCTGCAACCGTCGGTGTCACTGGTGATCCAAGGTCCGGCGGCGGCGAGGCGGAGCTGAGCGGCGAGTCCGGGGATGGTGGGCGTGCGCGTCGCTTTGCTGCTCTTGTTAGCATTTTATTTCATCATCGTCAGTTTTGTAAATTTGTATTGTAGTTTGTGTGACACCTGTCACCTGTCGGACTGCTTACATATTTATAGGTTTTCGTATATACAGGTATCATTTTTTGTGTTTTCTACTATTTACATTAATTTATTTGGTTTTGTTTGGTTGTGAATGCAATTTGTGGTACTCACACTGGTATAAACAGATAAAATTCAGAAATTAATTGGAGGAAAAATTTACGGACGACATGACATGCTTAGAGTTGCCAGCCCAAATTATTATTATTATTAATTGTTAATTCCAATCATGTTAACAAACATGTGTTTTTGGAAAAACAACCTTATCTCTCACACACACATAAATTACAGCTTGCGTAGCTTTAAACTTTTCAATTACTTTTTCAGTAGTACTAGTCATTCTGAAATAAACCTAACTACCACTCATGGTAGGTCTATATTTGTAAACGATATTTTTTTGTAAATTGTAACCAAATATTTGATTACAATATAGGTAGGTATAGGTTTCGACGATCGTGTCTTTATTTACAGTACGAAGTACTTTGGGTGGAAATACATACAAAACAATATTTCAAGAAGTCTTAGTACATGTTTGTAATTTATTAAATTATACTTTAAACACTTTGAATCAGTCAAGTGTAGATGACGCAAGGTTCGCCTCTATAAAATGGGACTTAAAATTTTATTAGTTGGCAAAATGTGGGTGTTACTATAGGTGCACCACTGCCCAACCCTTTGGGGAATAAAGCCGTGATGTTTCGTTACCTTAACTTTGTCCTCATGTATCTTTCTCTCTTTTTGTTGCTAAGTTGATGGCAATAGACTCGCCCCCAATTACAAGGGACTTAAAACAGACTTGTGAAATGTGGGTGTTACTAAACACCTCTGCCCGATTTCGTTACCTTAACTTTGTCCTCATGTATCTTTCTCTCTTTTTTTTGCTAAGTTGATGGCAATAGACTCGCCCCCTATAACATGGGACTTAAAACATAACTGGCGAAATGTGGGTGTTACTAAACACCTCTGCCCGATTTCGTTACCTTAACTTTGTCCTCATGTATCTTTCTCTCTTTTTGTTGCTAAGTTGATGGCAATAGACTCGCCCCCAATTACAAGGGACTTAAAACAGACTTGTGAAATGTGAGTGTTACTAAACACCTCTGCCCGATTTCGTTACCTTAACTTTGTCCTCATGTATCTTTCTCTCTTTTTTTTGCTAAGTTGATGGCAATAGACTCGCCCCCAATTACAAGGGACTTAAAACAGACTTGTGAAATGTGAGTGTTACTAAACACCTCTGCCCGATTTCGTTACCTTAACTTTGTCCTCATGTATCTTTCTCTCTTTTCTTTGCTAAGTTGATGGCAATAGACTCGCCCCCAATTACAAGGGACTTAAAACATAACTGGCAAAATGTGGGTGTTACTAAACACCTCTGCCCGATTCTTTGGGGAATACAGGCATGATGTAATCATAGTAAGACATCTCAACGTTATTCTTGTTTGACGACGACTTCCTGAAATTCTAAGAAAAACAATTTTCTAGAAGAAATTTTCAGAATTTAACATCCGATTCATCTCGTCTTTTTTATTTTGAAAGCGTTCTTAGATTCAGGTTTTATGAGAAAAAGAAATTATTACTAAGACTTAACTGGAAGTCACTATCAAACCTGCTTTGACTTGTAAGACTTAACTGTAAATCATTATCCAACCAGCTATGACTTCATTTTTATATTTTCGTGAAACGCCCGCCATTTTGTTTTATCATTAGCTAACTAGCTCATGTATAAATTTGATAAATATTTATATAACTCTTTTCAAAGGCTCTGTTTGCCCTTATCCAGGATGGTTGTGACGTCAACGCCCAACCTGATACCATGCAGTACATGACCCTGGACACCTCAGCTTTGAAATATTTAGTCACTTTTTCTTTTAAACCGTTTTTTCTGATGATTTTTTTCCTTTGTTCTACAAAAATCATGATTTATGACTTGATGAGATTTTATATGAAAAAGTAAATAAATTAATAATGCTGTACAATCCACACAGCATCATCTAGCCCCAAGCTAAGCAGAGCTTGCGTAATGGCTACTAGATGACTGATATAGGTACTTAATACAATACATTACACAGATAAGTATTTTTTTATTATACTTAGCAAATACCCAGAACACCCGGAATAAATATTTGTAGATCGTACAAACATTTGCCCCAAGGCGGGAAACGAACCCGCAATCTCCTGCGTCGTCGGCGGACCTTCGCCCGCCGCGCCACTTCGGTCGTCAAATAATTAAACACTTTCATTATTTCATTAGGGGAAGGTTATAGGCTAAATCTTGAACATCACGCCATGACCCTTAGGGGTGGGTGAATCCTAGGGGTACAGCGAGTACTTAATATCGCGCGGATAACTTTAATATCACCTTGGACATGACAGGCTAGTTCGTAAGTATATGCAAAATAGAAAAACAGTTTCCAAAATGATATTCTTCATGTCTTATAAGTAGTCTAAGTTGTAAGTGTACCTACTGCGTACGTGTTTATTGGGTGTTTTGAGTCTATAAATAAAAAAACTGATCTCGGCGAGTGCTAGTACATTATTGAAAATTAATAGTTATTTGTTTTGCTTATTGCAATTGTGACGATGACGATGATAAAGACGATGCACCACTCTATTTCCCTCTTTAAAATAAAACGTTTTCACTTTGATATTACGTAAATACACCTACATAAAAATACACAAACCTAGTTGTTAAAAATTCCCTAAAATCATACACCCAGTAATATAATAGTCCAGTCGCTGTCGATATAATATAAACAACAAAAAAACTTAATTACACTTCGCCGTTACACTGTTCTTCGGTTTTTCTATACGTTAATCGATGGAGAAACCCCGTTTTGGGAAATTCTTCATACGTTGTGTGTGATTCAAAACTGTTATAACATTATACCTCCACGCGTGTCATGACCAATTCTGTATATATTCTACCAAGAATACCACCACCTGACCACGTTCTTTTGTTTCCAACTTGACATCTCTTCTACCCGAGCACAAGTCGCCCCGTAGACTGTAGAGAATAGAAAACTTTCTTCTCTTCATTTTTAACATCACCAAGCGTAGAACGGTAAAAATCTTTCAATAATCTGTCATGCTGTCCATTCTTCCATCGACAAAACCCGTTTGTATGGTGTTAAAACCACGCGTGCTGTTAGCGTTACATCTCCAAAAGCATAGAGAAACATCTTCTAGCTAGCTTAGCAGGAAACAAGGTACATAACAAATATTTGTCGTCGAGTTCTCATCCCAGACACCCATTATTTATAGCGTGTTTATCCCCTCCCAGCGATCCCCCGGGGATATAACGTTTTCAGTTACCTACGTCTTCGTTTACAACCATTATATATTACTACCACTTGCTTATTTCCGGTTATTCCCCGGAGTCGTGAGCTTTTCTTGACATTGAACGGGTAGACGAGTGTTTTTAGTTACTTTTTTTTTTAGTTTTAACTTTGATGAATTAGTTGAAAAGTTTTTTTCATGTTACGTTGTCAATAAATTCAATCTCGAAGGAGTTTCTCCAAGTGACTGATTACTTGTTCAGCCTTTTTTGAGATCTACCTATTTGGAAAGGGCTCCATATATATAATTTTTTTTATACGCCTGTAGCAACCATAAGGATAGAAGCGTTAGTTTTAGAGTGATTACATGATTTTAAGTCATCATGGTGAAAGGCTTGGTCCGCTACGACCACCTGGTCGTAGCGGACCAAGCTTTTCGCGGCGGTTACCTAACCGCTCAGGGTAAACTTGATATTTATGGTAACAGCTTAAATCTGCGTGTACAAAGACGTCTGTGCGTTCGTACACATCTCTTATCATCATACAGAAATTATGTTGATGAATCGAAATACCAGCCTGTGACTGTTCCACTAAGTCTAAGGTCTTTTCACATACGAGAGGTATGACCATTAATCACCATGCTTGCTCAAACCGGGTTGGCGATTTCAGACTTATATTAATCATACGTCCAGGTTTCCTTCCGATGTTTTCATTCACCGATGTCAGTGATGTCTAAGGTGAACTTAGAAAGTACTTCTTTTACGAATTGTAATAGGTCACATTGGAACTTTCCCGGATAAATTATTCAACAATTAAGCCTTATTCAATAATTAAATCATATCGTGCCGACACCTTAGCAACTGCTAAGGTATACTGCCCTATTTCCAATTTATTTGGAATTGGCGTTCTCTTTTCATAGACATGCCATTATCTCAATACTCACCTCATATCATCTTTCACACAATCCATACATTTTTACATAGGTCTCTTTCTACTCTTATAACCCTCCAATTTCATACTCTTAAATTTTCAAAGATGATTTTGAAAGATGCGAAGGATGGTTCCTTCGCATCTTTCAAGCAATTTCCACACAATTTCAGTATCACAGGCCATATCATCTATATTTGTAGCCACACGGCTATCATCTATCTATCGGCATCTTTCTATCTGTTAATCTCTTCCATTTATAAAAATAATTTTTGAAACAGCAACATTGAACCCGTTTCACTACTGTTACCCAAGAGGATGCTTAGCAAACGTACTTCAAAGTTTTAAATAATTTGAATACCTCCCCACCACTTGGTAGCAGTTAGTGGAACTCGTGAAGATGTAAGACTTGCTTTTACTTTTAAACTCTGTCTATAAAATGTAAGTTCCTGTTACATTCTTGACGCTTTTAGTATTTAGCTTTTAGGTGGTCCAAACTGGTTTTGAATTACCGGGTTTGTGGATCACTTGAAAGGTAATCAGTGTCTAGCCTTTTTCCAATTTATTATGTTAGGGATTGGTTCCAGTCTAACCGATGCAGCTGTATTTTACTCGGAAAGACTGCGTATCTGGCCTTCACAACCCTGTTGTTGAGTTGCTACCCAACAACAGGGTTGATGATGACAGATGATGATGCATTGTTACGTATTAATGTTAAAAACGTTGGTATTGTTCGTCGATACGTTGAGCTTTTTAGTTGTATGTCGAGTCTACGACTGCTGACAAATGCTTGCACTGACTGGAAAGGTCTCTACTGACATCTGTCCATCTCAGACATTAATCTGCATGGTCTTCACAATGATCTGAACAAGATTGTATATGGACTTTCAAAGAGACTGTGACCTCTGAGTTTGTTTCAGTGTTTCTATTCAGAGTAGTCGGGTAGGGATCAACGCGCAACGGCCTAATCTAATACGAATTTATTAATTCAATTTTTATTTGTAAAAACCTATTTACTAAATAAAAATCATTTTATCATTTGATTCCAATATCTTGTTATAGAATCAAAGACACCAAAATGCGAATAGTGAATAAATAGATAAAACAAAATGAAAAATACTCAATACCTAATAAAATACCAAAGACACTCATAACTAAAAAAAGAATATAATTGTGTCCTAAGGATCTCCCCTCAGCATATTGTAAGGTGGCAATACTTGGTACTTTCACCAGGTAGGCAGTCGCTCCATGTAAAATACTGGTATTCAGCTGCAACTCATGTGGGTTAGCCCCACCATTCTTCTAGAGTAATGATGCCATTAGTCTAGAAGAAGGGAGGGGGTGATGTTATTATAGCGTCATCTTCTCATCACAACTTCTCGTCTACTCTCATAAGGACTTACCCTTAGGAGAATGTATGCAGAGGTCATAGCATCTGCCTAGCTTTTTCTCAACTATGTTGGGGTCGGCTTCCACTCTAGCCGGATGCAGCTGAATGACCAGTATTTTACATGGAGCGTCTGACCTCCACAACCCAGTTACTGGGCAACACGATACCCCTTGGTAAGACTGGCTGTCAGACTTTCGGGCTTCTGACCACCCGTAACCCCATCCGTAATATACGCAGAGGTGCAACAATAGTACATCTTATCATCATCTCTTATACTCTTTTCAGATAAACAAAGTGACCTTCGCACCACTGGTGGTGTCGACCCTGTTCATTCTCCTGACATCATTGCTAGCCCACTGTGCAAGGAGGGTAGTCCAGAAGGTGATCAAGGAACCCTTCATCAGGCTTCTGTTTGAGGAGGCAATAGCAGCCGCTGAGCTATGCGGGTGCTGTTTTGAACTGATAATCGGTGAGTTGTGGGGTAAAGCCACCATCATCATCTGCCTAGCGTTTTCCCAACTATGTGGGTCGGTTTCCAGGCTCATAAGATGTAGCTGGATACCAGTATGTTACATGGAGTGACTGTTTATCTGTTCTTGATAACCCAGCAACTGTTATAGATAGTGAAATAAACCTGGATTAATAATTACTAGTAATATAAGTCTGAACCGCCAACCCGCCTTGAGCAAGCGTGGTGATTCGTAAATGTGACTTCCCTGTAAGAGAAGAGGCCTTAAGTCTGCAGTGGGAGTATTATATTATAAGTTAATAAAATTAATATCGCCTTAGACTTTTGGATCTAAGTTTTCTTTACGTAATTTCAGTTGCCGACAACTTCGGAGTAGCGACGTATGGCATATTCCTGTTCGCGTTGACTATCTGGTGGTCACTTAACTGGGGGGATGCTACTGCCTGTCCCTACACACACATCGAGGATATTATTGAAGGTAGGCTTATAGGGTAGTGTTTAACGTATTGAAAAAAAAAATAGAATTCGTTCCTATTTTAAAAATGAGGTTATTCTCAGTCTATATACTTTGTTTCTTCAACAATGATAAAACTATTAATACATTAAAAAAAAACAAAAAAACGCAGAAACACAAATTCGAAAAAATTAACCGCATCACTGAAAATGGGAAAACTGCCCAGAAGGCTGGCTGCTTTGTCACGTTTGAATGGCAATGCTGATTCAATGTTTGTACGATCTACAAAGATTTGTTCCGGGTGTTCTGGTTATTTTATATGTTTAATTAAATTATCTATCAATGTAATGTATTGTATTAAGTATATCAGTCATCTAGTACCCATTGTTATGGCTGTGCTTAGCTTGGGGCTAGATGATGCTGTGTGGATTGTCCAGCATTATTCATTATTTATTTATTTATTATTATTTATTGACAATTTAAAAATGTAAAAGTTACAAGAGCTCCACCAATCAGAGGGTAAGGCACTCTTTGCGCCAGAATTGTGATGGTTATGGGTCGATTATGATTTTTTTATATAAGTAATTCAAAATCGGATCTCCAAATATTAACTTTGACGGCTTCCCTGATATACAATGATGTTAATATAATATTAAAGTCTTATCTGGGCTTAATACTTCGGTAACCCAGTTACTTTCCGAAAGATCGCCAGCAACGTCAGATAGCTGCAGACCTTTCTCGAGGAACTGGGGCGAATCGTATAAGGTATTGTCCCACCCGTTACGCAAAATACGCGCAGTCGTGGAGTTGCGGATATCGGCCCGACAAACAATACAATAATAATACAATACAAAGTCTTATCTGTTATTATTTGACGACCTATGTGGCGCAGCGGGCAAAGGTCCGCCTGCGACGCAGGAGGTTGCGGGTTCGATTCCCGCCTTGGGACAAATGTTTGTACGATCTACAAATATTTGTTCCGGGTGTTCTGGGTATTTGCTATGTATAATATATATCGTATTAAGTATATCAGTCATCTAGTACCCATAACACAAGCTCTGCTTAGCTTGGGGCTAGATGATGCTGTGTGGATTGTCCAGCATTATTTATTTATTATTTATTTATTTATTCTTATAAATATTTTTACTTCTATTTACAGGCAGGGGTAACGTTCGAAAGGCTTTCCTGAAGACCTTTGCCGAGCTCGGCGGTGGTATCCTGATCTTCAAATATGTCCAAATGTACTGGGCACTGGAGATCTCCGAAACACACAAAGACAAAGCTTTTGAAGACTGCAAAGCTGATTTACAGGTACATTGACTGGTTTTGCTGAAGAGTGAAGTTTGTTTAAGGGTATACAGGGTTTAATCGACGCACAACCCGACACCATAACTACAATACATGATTATACACAAATGTTGAAATGTTTTCATCGGCATTTCCAATGAAAGAATTGAATTAAATCGATACTTTTAACTAAAAAACTCATTCGGTTAGATATAATATCATCATCATCATCTGCCTAGCCATTTCCCAACCATATTGGGGTGGGCTTCCAGTCTAACCAGATGCCTGAATACCAGTATTATACATGGAGCGACTGCCTGTCTGACCTCCACAAGCCAGTCACTGGCGTATACGATACCCCTTGTTAAGACTGGTTGTCAGACTTTCAGGCCTCTGACTACCAGTAACGACTGTCAAAGATCTACAAATGACAGTAATTATAATTAATATATTGTAATATAATATAATATAATCATATTATACAGTAAAATAAAATAAAAAAACATTAACAAAGAAAACGTATTTACTAAGACAAGCCGACGATGAATCTCATTATATCAGGTTGTGCGTTAATGTCCCTTCCTCTCTGTAGCCTCCATACAACTTCCATACATCCTTCCAGCCATGCAATTACTCCTTTGGTCTGCCAAATTCAGCAGTCTACAAGTTTATAACATGACTCGTACTGACGTCAAAAACTAAAACTTTTAGTCTAAACACTGCTCTGTTTAAATTCTCCACTGAAGTTTAAATAAACCAACCCACTAATACATCTGAAGTTAATTAAAGATTAAAGATTAGCTGACGTCTTAGAGCTGTACTCGTGTGTACGAAATCTGGCAACGGCAGTGCACAAACAAGATGTCTGCCTGAATAACTAACTAATCATATTAGGAGATTAAGTTGTCTACGGACGAAATCCTCTGCAGTGTTGCTGGAGTAGGGTTTAGCCTTAAAACAAGCAGCAGGAACAAGAATATTTTAGTCTGGAGATGAAATTGTTTTGAGATGTTGCTGCTGATATAATTAACAGCTAAAAGATGGTAGTCAGATGCCCGAAAGTCTGACATTAAGTATAAATGTATTATTAAGTATGTGCCTTACGGCTGCGCTAAAGGGGTCCAGTTCAGCAAAAATGCTTGGGAACTAGTGCCTGACGCTGGTTTTCAACTGGACCTGATATTGTGACACGTCAAGGACGTAAAACAGTTACAACGTAGAACAGTATAGTATGGTGTGAGTATGTGAAGTAAATAATTATGTAATTTACATAGGTACAGCGTGATGTAAGTGAAAATATGAAGTGTATTTGTGATGAACAGAGTAAAATCTATACATCTATACATCTATACATCTATACATCTATACATCTATACATATAAATAAAATTGGAGTGTCTGTCTGTAATATTGAAATAACCGTTTTTTCTTACTTGCATATGAATATATATACGGTACATACACCAAAATAACATTTTTTAAAATTTTTGTCTGTCTGTCTGTCTGTCTGTCTGTTTGTAATCGCTAATCTCTGAAATGGCTTGACCGATTTTGACGGGACTTTTATTGGCAGGTAGCTGATGTAATAAGGAGTAACATAGGCTACTTTTATTTTACAAAAATTCATTTATTTAAAAAAAAAATGCGCGCGAACGAAGTCGCGGGCACAGCTAGTAATAAATATTTTGGTAACGGCCGCATGCGGACAGATTAAAGAGTTAGCATGTGCATGGCGTCTGTGTTGACAGTGTTGTGTTTGCCCGTAACTGGTATATATATTAGAATGTAACCTAAGATTAATTGTATTTATGTTTATATATGGGCTGTGGGTGAACTTTTAAGTAAATAAAAAATTGAGTGTCAGATCAAATAAAAAACCTGAATCAAATAAAACCTTGAGCTTTCGTAATGCACTGAACAAGGACCCTCGTTATCTATGGCGAGTGGTTTGAGACTGACGTGCTATATTATGAAGTCCTTTCCAGACAGGGCTGCATTTTAATAAATGCTAGTACTAGAGTCCGTCAGGGCACATTCAAAGAACATTTTACGTATTTTCCGTACGTTTGGTCGACTATTTACTTTTCTGTGTTGTTTTCAGAAAAAAAGTTGTTCATATTCATACTTAAGTATGACTGGCAATGCGATGGTTATGGTGACAATTCGTCTCATTCGCTATTCGTATATCGTATAATCGTCGCTTTCCCTAATAGGAGACATTCACTAATACACCTTGTACATCTGGTCAGTTTTCTTAACTCATCTCGTAATGTATTTGGTCACTTTCCCAACTCATCCAACGTATATGTACAATGTACAGTCAACGTCAAAAATTGGTGGAGTAACAGACTGAATGAACTCAATACTTACATAGAGCCGAGACAAGATCGCGATTAGATTTTGAGTTACGTGAATTGGAATGCTGTTCTTTTTCATGTTTCAGTGTCTTAAGCGACATAAGATCCTGTCAAGTTACTGCTTATTATATTAAAAACCATACCTTAAATCCAATAAGTCCAAGTTTTTCAAACTATCCAATTACGCTAAATCAATATTAAACAATTCTGCAAACAGCCTACAGTTTAAGCTCTATAATTACAAATGCCCTTTGAGTTGAGCTATGCGTACATTTACCTCTAGCCACTGAAAAGCGTCTGGATGCACGTCGTTCAATGAGAGATGTCGGTGGCGCTGCTTGCGCGAACATGCATAGATTTCGTAATGCAAATCGTGACTGAGGAAATAGATTTTAGATGTGGTGAAATGATGTATTCAGACGAACGACGTTTGACTTTAATTTATGTAAATATGTACTAGCTTTTTTCCGCAGTTTCGCTTGCGTTAGGAATTGGGGGGTTAGAAAGAGACAAAAAGTAGCATATGTCACTTTCCGTCCCTTCAATTATGTCTACTTAAAAAATCATGTCAATTCGTCGCTCCGTTTTGCCGTGAAAGACGGACAAACAGACATACACACTTTCCCATTCTTAGTATATGTAGTATAGATAACATTGTATACGCCTGTGTGTGTGGTAAGGTCACTACAGAGTGACCTTACCAGAAATACAGGCGTATACAATTCGTTTAAAATAGAGGTCTTCAATTTTACACGAAGTCCTAAATAATTATCTTAAATAAAAGTAGCTTAAATTACTCCTTGAAACAGAAAACAAAACAAATTGAAGAAAGAACAACACATATGTACATTACTGGACCAGATGTCCAGCCAGTGCAAGCATTTGTCAGTAATCGTAGAGTTCAACTCAGAATTTGTTTTATGTTTAAGGCCCATAATCTCTATAGGCTACTGTCTATGGCTACGGGTGTTGCGCTTGCCGTCACTAGACCAATGAAACAGTTAATTTTTATACACTTTACAAGTAATCTTCTTATATATAAAATTCTCGTGTCACAATATTAGTTACCATACTCCTCCGAAACGGCTTGACCGATTTTTATGAAATTTTATATGCATATTCAGTAGGTCTCAGAATCGGCTACTATCTATTTTTTATACCCTTAAGTGATAAGGGTTGCCCACCCCTTACATTTTTCTTTATTTTTTGGATTTCTTTTTATTTTTTTTGCTTAAAATGTGGCATAAAAAAATGCATACAACGTTAAATTTTTACCCTTCTATCACCAAACCCTATACAGCAAAACAACGTTTGCTGGGTCAGCTAGTACATATATAAAATTTTAAGTATTTACATATATACAATTATGCCACAAAACTAACTACCTACATAAATATTTACAAAAACAAAATAAAATAAAAATCCGACCAAGACACTCAGGCGTCCAAGTACTCTTTCGCATCGCTTTCATCTGGAAACGTAGCCAAAAGACTGGCACGCATTACCACGTTGGATGACAATACTAATTGACTCATCGACATTTCGCGTGACCAGGGGGCTGGCTTATTCTTTGCCCAAAGAATTAATATATAAAATGGTCTTCTTTCAGGTGCCCGTCATCTACGGTGCTGTGGTTGAAGGCATTGCTACCTGCCTCTGTCGCCTGGTCTCCAAATCCCTTGGTGACTTGAACCCTCGCTTCGCCACGGCCATAGATTCCTTCATTGGGACATCCCTCGTTGTTGCCGGTAAGTTCAATATTATTGCTGATAGTATATTGTACATTGATACTGACTGATATCCACAATCTTAACCACTGTCCACTCATTTATCTGACTTTGATTTTGATCACAATTAAAAATACAAAATACTCTTTCTCTGTTACGTTATTTGACATGTCACCCATCATTTATTATTACTAAAAGGAGATTTTGATCCAAATTTTGGCTTACATATGTGTACCTTCTTCAAAAAGAGATATTTACTTTGTTATGATTATGTTTTCTCAACCAAACTACTAAAAACAATCTCAATTTTAAATGGGTACTCTGATACACATTATATTTCAACATCAGCTCACACGGCACACGTTTACGCCATCCTAAATGCTTACCCCGTAACGTCAACCTCGCTTCTCACTCCCCAGTATTCACTCACTCAACAACACCAACTCATTCACCAATACTCACTCACTCACTCGTAGCTGTCAATGTTGCAGGAGTCCTCACTAGGCACACAGTATTCGTCTACCGCTATCAAGACAATAGTGCCAATGCTGACTTAAGCGTGTCCATCTTTTGCAAAGTTCATTTAGGAAAAGGTACATACTTGTGTAACAAATGTCCACTAACTTTTATGCTTTTAGCTTGCATGAATCAACATCTTTTTCTATACGCATTTCATCGTCACTGTCGTTCTTGGAGACATGGTCATTATCACTGTACAAAACTTCTATTGTCATGTAATTAAGGGTACTTCTACGAGTTCGTGCAAATTCGCTATTTGTAGTCATAAAAAAAATAAAAATCTTTTTGAGTGTGTGCTTTCTATCAGAACGAAATAGTATAATATTAAACTATAGCCATACGGTAACGTGAATTGCTATTTCCAATGGGTTTAATAAATATTTTACAAAAATATGCTAAAAATCATCTACCTTCAGTGTCCCATCGTGAGTATTGCCGAATAGGTGTTTCAATTCTAATGCTGCGTTGCTACAATCAATCACTAAGTGCATAAATATTATTACATACATTACAAAGAATCTGTAGAATGTTTTTTACAAACTTAAACTGTATAATTAATTTGAAAAGAAAAAAACAAACTTTTGTCATGCAAAATTGATCATTACCAGCGGCAAAATTAGTAAGTACAAAATATCAGTATATTTTACTCTGTGGTTTTACTCCCCTCGCCCCGCATTTCGCTCGCCAGCCAGTTGAGCCACAGGCACGGGAGAGGAAGGCTGCGCGTCTGGGTTGGAGAATTATCGAACATTGAATACTCTAAATTTTACTTTGTCACGAAATATTTGTGTTTACCATCGCCTAAATTGTGGGGTAAGTAATAAGATTTTATTTATGTTTGATCTTTAAAAAGGAAGCTCACTAGGATTATTAATGTTCTTGTAGGTTTGATAATTGTCATATTTACGGATATAGGGTTACAGTCTAAAATGTCCTAAAATGTCATTACCTTCAGCATCATCACCTTCTTTTACCTTCAGCTTTGAAACTGAAGGTAATGATCCTAAACAGAAGGTAATGATGAAATTATTAAAAAAAAAAACTTTTAAAATCTTATTTTTATATTTTAAAGCTCTGAGTAGGTACTTAAATCATTTCAATTACTCGGTACGTTAATGTAGTATATAGGTATAGTATAGTCTTATTTTTAACACGTTCTATGCTATCTTGGGTTGGATTTTTCTTAAGAACACCTGGTGTTATCAAAATTTAAGGATATTATCGTGTACTTTTTTTTGTTATACACATACTTTATAACTTCTATAGAAAATATATATATTTATAACGGTTCACTGTCACGGCAGAGTGAACATAAAGTAAGCTAAGTAGTCTTTAGTTAAATAGATCATTAATTACAGTGTTTTATTTACAGAAACAAGAATCATGGCGAAACCGAAGGCGAAAAAAAAGAAAACTACTGAGGAAAAGTTAGCTCAACAAAGACTTCATAAAAGACACAAGTATGAAGAAATAAAAAAAGATCCAGAAAAATATGCTGCTCAAAAAGAAAAAGAAAGGTTACGATATTTGAAACGCAAAGAACAGAATAAAATAAAGTCAGTTAAAGACTTAATGCCACGACAACAAAGACAGAAAAGAAAACAATGGAGAGAAAATCGTCAACGATACATAGAAAAGAAGAAAAAAGAAAAAGCAATAGAGCAAATGCTTGTTGATAATTCTCCACCTACCAGCGATGATGAAACAATAGATCGTCAAGTGCCTCAAGTTAGTGAAGTTGACCCACTGGAGGGACCGTCAACTTCTCAGATCGAAGTCAAAAAGAATAAAGGAGATCAATTTAGTAAAAAATGTGAAAACTGCGTTAAAAGAATAAAGACAATACGGCGCATTCGTTATATTTATACTAAAAGAATTGGAATATTGAAAAAAGAAATTCAAAAGGAACAAAATGAGAAGAGAGAGCTGAAAAAAATTGTAGACAGGCTTAGGAGAGAGAATATAAAGACTAAAAAAGAAAATCCATCGACAGAACAGAAAATTGAAAGTTTAATAGATAAAATAGATAAAGGCAAAAAAGAAGAAGTGAAAAAGAAGTTGATATTTGGTGAAGTTATTTCTAAACAGCTGAAAGAAGGGTTCAAAACCCTAAGAAAAACAGATAAACGTAAATTCAGTGATGTTATTATAAAAGACAAAGAAAGTTTCAAAAAACACAGGATAACGACAGCAATAATGCCATTTACATTAAGAAATAAAAAACAAATACATGAAGATCAGGAGAAAGAAATAAAACGAGAAATAGAAGAGTTCTTTGATGAAGATAGTAATACTAGAATTGCTGCAGGCAAAAAAGAATGTATCAAAAAAAGTGGCTTGACAAAACAAAAACGTTATCTCACGGATACTTTGATTAATCTTCACAAAAAATTTAATGAAACCCATAAAGAAGTTAGTTATTCAACATTTTGTAAGTATCGTCCATTTTGGGTGGTTTATCCAAAAGAGTCCGACAGAAACACCTGCTCGTGTGTTAAACACGTCAATATGGACTTATTAGTAAAGGCGCTTCAAAGAAATAAAATAATAAAGGAAGCTAACGGATCCATGTTGCTGGAAAGCCTTTGCTGCGATGTTCGAAGAGAAAAGTGCCTAAATAGAACCTGTGGACAATGTAAAACTAAAGTTATTGAATATGGAGAGTTCTATAATGACAAACCTTTGAAATATTACCAGTGGGAAACGAAAACTGTCACCTATGTTAGTAAGGACGAAGAGAAGGAAACAAAAAAGACAAAAAAAACTGAAATGGAAGATTTGCCACTTACTATAATTAAAAAAGTTGAAGATTCTCTACCACATTATTTCGAACACTGTTTAAATATTGTCCAACAATATAAAAACATAGACAACTTAAAAAAGACTTTAACGCCCAATGAAGCCCTCATACACATGGACTTTTCTGAAAATTATATCGCAAAATTTCATGAAGAAGTGCAAAGCCACCATTTCGGTAGTAGTCCAGAACAAATCAGCCTTCATACTTCTGTTGTTTATTTGCTGGATACGGAAACAGGAGTACATAAAACTCACAGTATGTGCACTATGAGTGAATGCACCAGACATGATGCTGAATCTGTATGGGCACACATAATACCTATAATAGAATTTGTAAAAAGCAGCAGTGTCATTGATACTTTACATTTTTTGACTGACAGTCCTTCAAGCCAGTATCGGAATCGCAAGATATTTTATATCATCAATCAACTTCAACACATGTTCCCAGATTTGAAAGCAATATCATGGAACTACTTGGAAACCGGTCACGGGAAGGGAGCTCCAGACGGGATTGGGGCTGTCGTTAAACGTACAGCAGACAAAACTGTCAGATTTGGTAGAGATGTGGGAACTCTAAAAGATTTTTGGCTTGTAATGAAGGAGAAAATCAAGAATATCGAGATGCGTATTATCACAAGAAAAGATATTGAAGAGAGGACAACGCCGAGCAATATTAAAACTTTCAAGGGTACAATGTCTGTGCACCAAGTTTTGTGGTCAGCAAGTAGTTTACGGATGACATTTAGAAAGCTCAGTTGCTTCTTTTGTCCAAATGGAATCACGTGTACCCACGGCTATCATTTGGGATATATGGATGTACCCGAGGATACTATTCCGCAGGAACAAGAACAGGTGTTGCATGATTTTCTGGACACAAATACTACTCCCGAAATGATTGAAGAAGTAACTAACTCACCCAAGAGATATCTGACCAGCTTTAATAATGTAGAAGATATTCAACATTCATATCCAGACACACAAAAAGTTTCAGTTTCACCAAAAGTGAAAATACTGTCTGATGTTCGATTACACTGGTCGAATACTAGTTTTAATTTCAAGACTCCAACTCACAAACAGCAGAGATTTCAATCAAATATTGAAAATTTTATAACTTCAAACAAAATATTAGGTCTTTACCTATGAAATTGCCGTTCTGCAGTACTGGCCATTTCAAATCAAAATATTTTTTGTTTGGCTAAGAATTCTAATTTCAAATTAATTTTATTTTAAAAACATGGATTTTTTTTTCCAAAAGTAGTCATTTGTTTATTGATTAGTGTTACATTTTCATCGCATTTAAATCTTTTTCGTCATCATGGATACGTTAAAAATTCGAGTAATTATGGAATATGAGTACCGTCGTGGCAGCAACGCGGCACAAGCGGCACTCAACATCAACGACGTTTACGGAGCTAACACTACAAACTAACGCACTACCTGTTATTGGTTTGCTCGCTTCCGTTCTGGAAATTTCGACCTGAAAAATGAACCTCGCGGTCGTCCGAAGACTTTGGTCGACAATGACGAATTAAAGGCGATTGTGGAAGCTGATGATACACAATCTACGGCTGAATTAGCAGCAGCTTTCGACGTTAGCGTCAAAACAATATTGGTCCATTTGCGTCAAATTGGCAAGGTAAAAAAGCTTGACAAATGGGTGCCCCACGAACTCAATGATCGCCAGCACGAAGTACGCGTCGAGACGTGCCTTGCACTGCTCAACAGACACACAAATGAAGGAATTTTGAACCGCATTGTTACCTGCGATGAAAAATGGATTCTGTTTGATAACCGCAAGCGCTCAGCAAGTTGGTTGGATCCTGGTTCAGCACCTAAACAATGCCCTAAACGAAAACTTACCCCAAGAAAAGTGATGGTCACTGTTTGGTGGTCTAGCGCCGGTGTGATTCAACACAGCTTCTTACCAAACGGGGTGAGCATTACTGCAGATGTGTACTGTGAAGAATTGAACACAATGATGGAGAAGCTGGCACATCTCCAACCAGCATTGGTCAATCGCTCGTCTCCGCTGCTCCTGCACGACAACGCGCGACCTCATACTGCACAGCAGACGGTCTCCAAGTTGCAAGAACTGGGGTTGGAAGCTCTCCGTCATCCGCCCTACTCACCAGACCTTGCGCCTACAGACTACTACTTTTTCCAGAATTTGGATAACTTCTTGGCGGGAAAAAAATTCAATACCCGAGAGGCAGTACAAAATGCCTTTGAAGAATTTGTTGCCTCCCGTCCAGCTGATTTCTTTAAGAAGGGCATCAATAAACTGCCACTGCGTTGGCAAAGATGCATTGATTGCATGGGTGATTACTTCGATTAATACAAATAAAAAATACATGAAAAAAAATCATTTAAATTTTTTCATACAAAACGGCAATTTCATAGGTAAAGACCTATTATCAAAACCGGCCGATTCAAGTGCAATTATGTTAGAAGACAAGAAAAAAACTAAAGGTGAAAATCAAAATAAGGAAAATTTTTCTGAATCTGATGACGATGATGATTTGAATATTTTTTAATCTATGAAAGTGACTGAAATGACTTTTTAACTTTATGTTTTGGTTTCGTTTATACTTTTTTTTTAGTTTTTATTTGTTATTTACTATAATAATGATAATATGAGTACAAATAGATATCGAGAATTATAAAATACTATAATAATGTTAAAAGTAAGATACCTACAGATTTATTTACGAAGTTGATTAAAAATGTTGTTTTTTTTTAGATAGGTACACAAGAAATAAGAAAAGAACATAAACAAGTAGAATGTTTATTACCTACTTATATACTTATCACATTTTTTATAATTTTTATGTGTCTTTTCAATTCGTTTTGGCTGTTTAGATCTCTGTCTAAAAAATAACTTAATATTGAAAGTCCAAAGTTCCTATTTTTTTAGATTTTTTAATTTCACTTGTCTTTAAAAGATAATAAAAGTGTTTTTGCAGTAATTAATGTAAAACACCAATAAAAGTAAAATTATTTTAAGATCATTTGTAAGTCTGATTTATAATATTGTGTTCACTAATTAATAAAATGTTAAAAAACATTACCCAGACTTTTAATGTAATCACAAAACTTTTTGTAATCATTACCAGTACGATCGTATCACTACCATCTTCCCTGTTGTCATTACCATCACTATCAAAGTCATTACCAGTTCGAAAAAAAAATTAAAACCCTTATAACTTCTAAGTTTATGTGTGCAATTGGCTATTAATTGGCAAATACATAAAGAATTATGCATATTTTAGAAATACAGGTCTAGTTTTGAAGTAAAAAAAATTCTGTCATTTTAGCCAAATTTGCACGAAATGGAAGAATTACCCTTAATTTGTTCTAGAACTTTTGTAGGTAGTTGTGGGCTTAATTTTCAGCAATATATTATGCAGTTGTATAGAGGCCAGCACATCAAGCTACCCCAATGTGTCAAATTTCTTCGATAGTTTTTCAACTTTATTGCAAAAGTATAAGGTTCATATTGAAATAGAGAACGGAAGAAGTACGGAAGAAGAAGAAATGCTGCGCCGACCCCAAATAAATTGAGATAAAGGCAAGAGATGATGATGATGATATTAGGTTCATATTGAACTGGGTAAATTTGACAGTTTGGGGTAGCTTGATGTGCTAGCGTCTGTACTTAGTTATCTACACTCATATTTATATATGCAATAAATTTACAAGGAAATCTTTTTGAGCTATGGATACTCTTGTTTCGAAATTATAGCCCTGTCCCACTTGAAATATTGATAGAAAATTTAGCATACATGTACTTTTTTAAATATACAACCTCTTTAAATAATATATACTTTTATCTTTCCAGCTTTCGACTACTCCGGTGGATATTTCAACCCAGTTCTGGCAACATCACTCAAAGCTGGTTGCGAAGGTCACACACTAATGGAACACGCCACAGTCTACTGGATAGGCGCCTGTGCAGGTTCTATCCTATCAGTCTACCTCTACAAACTACCAGTAATCCAGAGATACGTCAGAGGGACCAGTGTGGCCAACGGCGATAGCATTTGGGCAGATAAAGAAGATTAAAATTTATTCGATCAAAAAATTATTTTGGGGTAAAATGCTGGGGTTTTTATGTGCCTTTCATGTGGATGCTAATAATATTAAAATGCTCAAAGCAAGTATTGAAGCTTACGAAAGATTACCAAAGCGAAATTAATAGAGCTAGTGGTCGCTAAATGGTTCAAACTCGACTGTTTTAGCTTTCTGTACTCGTTCACCATATAAACTTTAATAATATGAAATCAGAAATCATTTTTTTATTTGCAAAACATGGGTAAAAATGTACATTTACGTTTTTTTATATAAGTAATAACGTTCTCCATGTTAAAACGTCACATAGGTATGCAAATAATGAAAAGTAATTTTATAGTATTGATTCATTATCTCAAAATAAAATATGTCAGCCTTGTCGGCCAAATTATTAAATATTATACATATGTTTGGAAACCACAGACTCCTCCGTACCCGCAATATTCTTAAAAAGGGATCCGAAGTTTGTTCAATTAAGACGTTAAAAATATAATTGCTTACCTATGATGTGTTTGTAAAAATTGCGCATATTTTAGTACAAGTCAACTTCTTATAGCTAAGCAATTTATTACAAATCCGTGACCATTTATAACCTCAAATTATGAAATAATGAAGAGAGAAAATTAATTTCAAAATTTTTCGTGTTTTGCAATATGGGCACTTCAGCTCGAAAAGATTTTTAATATCGATGGTAAACGTAATCAGTTTAAGAGTTCTACCGCAAATAGAGCCTTATGAATTCTTGAAACTTTGCATTAAAATCTAATAAACTTTCAGTGTCCAAGGAATTAATAATCATTTTCTGCTCCTTTCCATTACCTAGAGGTATTTAAAAACCTTGGTGTGGGTTTCTTCGCTTTTGCAAGAAAAATATAATATTACTAGCTGACCCAGCAAACGTTGTTTTGCCATTTAAAGTGTTTGGGGTGGACCACCCTTAACATTAAGGGGGATGAAAAATAAATGTTGTTCGATTCGCAGACCTAACCAATATGCACACAAAATTTCACGAAAATCGGTCGAGCCATTTCGGAGGAGTTTAATTACAAACACCGTGACACGAGAATTTTATATATTAGAAGATTTGAATTACCGCAAGCTGATTAAAATCCCAGCAACTCCAATTGGTATTGGTAATATTTACGATTACCCAATTTTAAAAAAATGTCCGAAAATTTCACGTGAAAATTATTTATTATTTTTACTTATATTTTTGTTAACAATTCCTAACAAAGTGATACCCACGATTCTAGTCATTTCTCCTACTTTTAAGTATCTTTTTAAATAAATCTGTATTAATGTATTTATCTCCCCTCGCCATTTAAGTTGGGTGCACGGCAGTGTTTTCGCCAAGTTTACCTTATTTTTTTTACATTTTTTTGTGTTAAGATTTTTTATCTTTGTTAATGTGATCGTGCAAAACTGTTGTTAAAAGGTATTTTTAATAGAACTCCAGGAGATAGACAGTAATTGTTTCCATCTTTTGTACAAAGCTCAATGAAGCGCTAGATTTGATATTTTTTCTACCATACATATTCTTGAAGAGTATCTCCTAAAAATATAATAAGTGCTACGTACTCCCGTTGTAAATAAATGTTTTATTTATTACAATCTGATGTGTTTTATTTTATTTATTTTCGATAAGCTATTGCTATTTGTTCTCGCAATTCAATGTATCGACACGGTTGGCGGAGAGGCTGAGCCATTGGCTGCTGCATTGCGTGTCGCGGGTTCGATCCCCGCACTGAACAAATATCTGTATGGCTAGGAATTTATCCTGTGTCGCGGGTGCGTTTACAAACATTTAATTTCACATACACAAACAGCCAGACCCGGAACAACCACCTGTAGGCCAATATTTGTTCCGTGCGGGAATCGAACCCACGACACTAAGCGCTGCAGTCGATTGCTCAGGCACTGCCATATTTTTTTTGCTAGGTGACGTATTTTCCCAAAACCATAGAACGGTTAGAGATCAACAACAACAGTATCACATCGTATTACGTATTGCGGCACGATGCTATCTGATTCAAATCAGGCGTATTATCGATACACCGATAACTAGACTGAATGTCTGGTCCAGTGCTTTATCGTTGAGACCGATTGGATTCACACATGATAGATTATTATCAAAATTCTGCTGTGAACTAGTTACTCATAGTAATAGAGAATGTATTTAAATTTAAGCTTACAGAGACTCTAGCACGAAGACACGGCAAAACCGTACCGTAAATTCGATCGTTTTTTTAATAAAAAGCTATATCCTATAGCAATTTGTATATATTGCGGCAGGTTGCTATCTGATTCCAATCAGGCGTATTACCGGTACACCGATAACTAGACTGCCTGTTTGGTCCAGTGCTTTATCGTTGAGACTGATTGGATTCACAGATGATAGATTATTATCAATATTGTGCCGTGTATTAGTTACTGATAGTAATCAAGAAACTATATTGCACAGATATTGAGTTGCGCAGTAGATTTTAGTATGAAAGTGCAAATGGGTGAACTTTTACAGAGTACTGACTCATTATTATATCTTTAAATAAATAATTCTAAATAATCCACACTGCATCATCTAGCCCAAAGCTAAGCAGATCTTGTGTTATGGGTACCTACTAAATGACTGATATACTTAATACAATACATTACATAGATAGATATTTTTTATTATACATAGCAGATACCCAGAACACCTGGAACAAATCTTTGTAGATTGTACAAACATTTGGCCCAGGGCGGGAATCGAACCCGCAACCTCCTGCTGTCGTCAAATTCTTTTCTTTTCCCAACTATGTTGGAGTCGGCCTCCAATCAAACCTTATCAGCCGAGCCCAACTATGTTTGGGTCTCGTTCTTGTCTAAATGGATGCAGCTGAGTACCAGCAATTTTTGACGACGCGGTTGGCGCAGTGGCTTAGCGATTGGCTGCTGCGCTGCGTGTCGCGGGTTCGATCCCTGCTCGGAACAAATATTTGTATGGCCTGCAGGTAGTTGTTCCGGGTCTGGCTGTTTGTGTATGTGAGTTTAAATGTTTGTAAACGCACCCACGATACAGGAGAAATTCCTAGTGTGGGGCAACGTTTTAAAAAAAAAAAAAAAAAATTACATGGAGAACTGCCTACATGACCACCACAACGAAGTGACTGGGTAACACGATACTCTTTGGTAAGACTGGTTGTCAATTTTTTCGGCTTCTGACTACCCATAACTACAGTCTAAGATCTAGAGAATCTAGATTTTTTAAAATTTTACCTTTGAGGAAAATCTTTTATTTCTTTAACAACGATACAACTATTAATACATGAAAAAATGAAGTAAAATAAATAATCGCAGGGCATAAAAAAATCATCCTTATCACTCAACCGTCAACGGGAAAAGTGCCCAGAAGGCTGGCAGCATTGCCAGACTTGAAGATGATTAGAAATAACATTTTGGACTGACCCAAAATGTTATTTATGATCAGGCCATTGATTTTTGTTACGAACATACCTATGGCAAACCATGGACATGTTTAAACATAGGATAATTTAAATGGCACCAAAACACACACACACACTCTCTCTCATTTTATCACCATCATTTATCATTCTTCAAAGATCAAATGAAAGAAATTCACATTTTATTTAAGGTCTATCTAACCGACCAATTAATCTATTCATCTTTTTATAACGTCTGAGCGTTTAATTAAAAAAATACAATTGAACAGATCAGTTGATAAAAATGATTTACTTTATCGTACAAAAGTGACAGCCGATCTGAATTCAACTCGAGTCTTAATGAAGATGTCACTGTGATCTAATGAGGTCAATTACAAAGTCAGTAGTAAAGCGTAGTTTGAACTGCACTCAGGTGTTTTACTCCATGAGGTGGCCATTTTTTGGATGAATTTGGCCTTATGTATCAGATTAAAAAAAAAGCTATCTACCAGTAGATCTCAAAATCGGTCCAACAGTTTCAGAAATCAGCCAGTACAGGCAGAAAAACATTAAAAATACTGGCTTTTTGGTACTGCTACCGTATTTTCTGTCATATGTGTTTAGTAAATAACTGATAATTACTCATAAAAAAACAGACACTTCAATTTAATTTCTTCGTATAGATCTACATTCACCAAGTTCTACTTGAGTGTTGTGTTTCTTCTCAGTTGACTTCTCAGCATTGTAAACAGGTATTAAGAAAAAATAATATCATGATTTTCATATTATTATTATTATTAATCTTATTGGTGAAAAAACAACACAACACAGATTGTGCATTAAAGTTTAAAACGAATAAACCAAAATTTATTTGCTATAAATGTATTTGCCATTTACAATAAAATCCTCTCTAACGCGTTCCATTAATTTACAAATTTAAAGTTTTTTTCCCGATTGGTGATAATTTCAATTACAAAGACCAAACAGGATATCACACGGCCAAAAATCCACACATAGAAGACTCCGGCGCACTGCATCAAAGATATCGAGCACCCAGCATGGCAGCTGTAACTACTCGTTATCATATTAGTGTTAGCACTATTTGCTTTAGCCAACCGTGAAATACCTAAGCTTTCAGTAAACAACCTTCTTGTTAAGCCAGCTTCAAACAGTCGTTGCATTACACTTTGAAATTGAACTACCAACGAGCTGTTTCTCCTGATTATCATTTCATTATACACTATGAGCAAATTCTGCGTTGCTCTAAGAACTCTAGCTTCATCATTCACAGCTGAAGCTGCTTGAAAAACATAAAAGTTCCCTTGTAAATTAACGGTCATTCCATTGTATTTTAAAGTTTTCTCCTCGCAGTCCCTAAATGACACACAATTGACAGCCGTGTTCGCGAAATTGTTATACTTCTTATCAGTAATAAAATACTTTGTCTCATTTTTCAAATATAAAGTTCTTCCCGATTCCATGATGTCAGTATTTGTTTTAAGCAAACGTGGTGGCGCCCGAACAGTTAGAAATGAATAAAATTGTATGCTTATATATGCAGAAAAATATAAACACATTATTAAATACGTTAAGTTCAACCATTTCTGTTTGTAAGACTTTGCATCTTGCAAAGAAGTTGCTCCAACGACTGCCCCCCACCCATACAATAATGTCGTTTTCAATGATACTGAATCTCCATCGAAGATGGAAATTAAATACCATACAAAAGAATAGGTTATATAAAACATAAGAAAGAAGTGTAAATTATTTAGTTTTCCTAGTAAATTTTTCCAAGATCTCTCTGGTCTTTCGGCATGATAGACCCAAAAAAGACTTTGACGAACGTATATACCGGAATATGCGACCATGTCACCGTATATTCTATAAAGGCCCCCGGCACACACGTCCAGGCTTCCATTCTTTATCAACTCTATAAAACCCCGTGTTTCATAAGGATTTGCCTCTTTTCTGTATATGTAATACATGTCTAAAGTAGCATTGAAGTATTCGGCAATGATTTTCATTATTTCAAAATCCGATCCTTGTATTTCTTCGACATGATCGTAATCTTTAAGTAATTCTTTGTTTGGTATCCTGGAAAAAGGGAACAGTGTTGCCATGCCAACTTTAAATGGACAGTTATTTAGATTCCCTGGAGTCTTTATCGGAAATATTTCTTTATTTTGTATGGTCCCATTAACACAAGTATTTATATGCGTCGGTTGGTCAACGACCTCTTTACATGTACTTTCATCTATTTTCGGGAACATAGTGAACATTTTATTTCTGTCTGTTTGGAAATCTTGAATGATGAATGTAACAGCATAATTGCTTACCCATTCTCCAATTTGTTCAAGCTCTTTGACACAGCCATCGTTGGAAGGATCCGATATTATCATGAGAAATCTCATGTCCCTATCAATTCTTGTAAAATCAAAGTTGTTAACATCCCCACACGTATTGAAAAAGGCAATAATCAAAGAGTTCATGTGTAAATCGTGATGTTTCTCACTCAGAAAGTCTTTTACAATAACTTGAGGTACGTTGTATTCCGTGAGTTTTTGAATCAATTCAATAGTGAATGCATTTGTTTTAATTCCTTCACTTGTTTCCATTAGTATTGCCACCGTAGGTCTAAAGTATAGTGTTCGATTACTAACTGCTATTATACAATTAGTAATAGAGTTAAATTTACTAGTTTCTATTTCGTATTTCTCTGGTAAAATAAGATTCAAATCTATATACCCATAAACACCAGCATAATTAACTAAAATACAATAAACAAGGTGGTTCCACATTCTTCTTGTATTCATTCGGTTCGGTGCTGCACTCTTTTGATGGAAGTCTTGTACCTCTTGGTCTTCACTTCTTTCTATTTCATTTACAAGTACTTCCAAAGACTCACAAAATTATGAATGGGAAGCCATTTTGACTGCGGAAATGATTCAAATCTGAATATCATTTACGTTTTGGGTAGTCATTAGTGATTTTACTGACTATCTAAAAATGTTATCTATTTTGAAAGCTTATGTTACGTAAGTTCTTTTAAAATGTTTTGTAGTAGGTATTTCTGTTCGTAGAATAAAATATGTCCACATAGCAAACCAGTTGTTTTATTTATAAGCTTATTTAACTTATCTTTTTGATAACTTTGTTCAAAACTACAGTATGTCATGCTAATTTAAATTGAAACGTTTATTCACTGTTTTATATAAATCATGGACAGGGCTATAGACTTAAATGAATATTAGAACCAGAAAAGGAACACGAAATTTCTTTCTTTTAAACGCAATTAATTTTAATTTGGCTTTCTTTAGTTGAAAAGGAAAAACCCAATTTATATATATTTTTTAATTCGGACAGACACGAGCGATTTTGAAGTTTAGAATCCGAACATATGACACTCTGCAAAGCTTTTTACCTCAACACGTTTAAACTTTTACGGTTGCGTATATAACTGTAGTGTGACTTAACAATGATTGTACATTTAGATAGGAATATTACCTACTTATGTACTAATGTATATCCGTGGGTGTGGCCGTGGCATCACAGCGGGCCCTATCGGAAGAACAGCGCTGTGGTATTTTTACTACTTGTTAAAATATCACAGCGTACATAATTATGCTGAGATAGGAAGGAGCCTTTTTGGCCTCGCACAGGTCATATTTTTTAGATTTTAGTTCCTTTTTTCTTTTGTTTTAGAATCGACCAATACCTATTTTTCATACCCCGAAGTGATAAGGTTGGTGGACCACCCTTATCACTTCGGGGTATGAAAAACTTTTTTTTTTTGGCTTAAAATGGCTACACTACGTTTGTCGGGTCAGCCAGTAGATTTTAAAAGTAAAACACCTCCTACAAATAATATCAAATACTCTTTATAATGCTACTTCTACAACTAACTAGGCTCTACAGTTCACTGACTCATTATACTCCCTATTACTACTAGTACTACTCTGCCTAGCTTTTGCTAGGTTGGCTTCCAGTCTAACCAGATACAGTGGTTTTTTCTCTCCCTCCTTTTCTTTCTCTCACTCCTCCATGCCTCGGAAAGCACGCTAAGTCGTTGGTCCCGGCTGTTATTTGTAGAATTTTGACAATCGTACGGGTAGTCAGATGCCTGAAATTCTGACTACCAGTCTTACCAGTGTTGCTCAGTTACTGGGTTGTGGAGGTCAGATAGGCAGTCGCTCCATGTAAAACACTGGTATTCAGCTACATCTGGTTAGACACGACATGCGGCGCAGCAGTCAATCGCTCAGCCACTGCCGTGCCGTCAAAATTAATACACACACACACTTTTTTTCACCACTATTTATCTTTTCTGAGGTAATTAATAATTCAAAAGACACCCATAAAATAATCTAATTACCTTACTCATAACGTCCGAGGTTTTCATTTAAAAATACCCATGAATAGATCAGATAGAAAAGAAAATGATTAACTTTATCGAACAAAAATGTAAGCCGATCTGAATTCAGCGCGGGTCTTAATGAAGATTTCTACTTCATTCCCTTCACTGTGATCTTAAGAGGTTAATTACAAAGTTTTGGCTTCCTTTCGATCGTTGAATATTGAATCTTATTTTTCTGATGAAAACTTTTTGCCTTTGAACAATATTATTGTTTTAATTATGAAGAGAGATGAAACGGAACGTTTTTGTGATTATTTAAATATAGAATTGTTTGTCAATTGTCTATCAAGCTTGTTTACAAGTTTTACTTATGTAGTTGAAATATAATTAGTTATTTCGCTTTTGTTTGGGTGCTTTTCAGGGTATTCAAATTGACTTTTTATCTTCTTCGGCCCATGGATGGATACAGGGTGGAAGGGAAATTGACTCACAAACCCATACCATGACTTCAGTACATGATTTTAGAACCCCAGCACAAATCCATACTCCGGGCTGATACTGAGAAAATCCAGTTAAAAAAACTTAATAACATTTTTGAGGTCACTTGAGGTCTTGGGAATCGAAAGCAGGACCTCAACATCGTAAGTCTATTCTGCCATAGTTAGGCCAGAAGGCAGTCAAATAAATCAAATTAGATTCTAATAAATAAAAATCGTATCTACCTACTATGTACCTAGATGTTATACCCACATAACTCATACTCGTATTACAAGTATATTAGCTGGGTAGGCAGTCTCCAGGGCCGGTCGTGTTTCTCAGAGAGGCTCATAAATCATAGACGTTGACTACCAGAACTGAATACTGAATCATGGCTGCACATACGGAAGTGTCGGCATTCAAATATCTCTTGGAATTTCGCACTGGTTTCTGATTTCAACGGGAATTTATATTGTGCTGTGACGTCTGAGATACAGAACTGATTTTTTTTAATATTTTTGTTGTTCTTTTTTTTTAAATTCAATTCTTATTTTAAACCGTCAAAAATGAAGAGGAGATTCTCAAGCCGACCCGTTTTTTTTTTTCTTTTTTAGATGATATGGCTAGAAAGGAGGTGACTTTTGAGATGACGGCCATGTTGTGAGGAAAGTTTTGAGTATTAATGCAGGGTTAAAAGAGTAGAGGGAGACCAAAGAAACGATGGATGGATTGTGTGAAACATGATATGGCTAGAAAGAAGGTGACTTTTGAGATGACGGCAAATAGACAAAGATAGGCTGCGCCGACCCTCAAATAAATTGGGATAAAGGGCAGGAGGATAATGATTTATTTATTTATGTATGTATGCGTATTAAGTGTTTATCTCATTTACCATAAACTTAATAAAGCCAAGAAGGTTCGAATGCTACAGTCCTTAGCATTTGAATACATAATGGAGTAGTACCTGGATGACCTGATGACATTTTCTAAACATGTAACCTGGCTAGATCGATTTATCGCCCGCGAAACCCCCTGCATACTAAATTTCATGAAAATCGTTGGAGCCGTTTCCGAGGTTCATATTATATTTATATATACATGTACATATATACAAGAATTGCTCGTTTAAAGGTATTAGATATAAGCATTTAAAACAGATACATTGGAGAAACAAGTTTTCAGAGAACGTAATATTCCTATCTAAATGTAGAATCAATGTTCAGTTAGAACTCAATATTATATACGAAACTGTAAATGTATAAACGTGTAAAGATTGCCTTACAGACTTTCATTATTACGTGTTCAATTCTATACTATAGAAGCGCCCGTATCTGCCCAAATTTAAAAGTTAATTAAAATAATACTACCCTGTAAACTATCCCAGTGCAAGGCAAAGACTTCTTCTCATATAAAGAAGGCAAGAACATTAATCACCAAGTTTGCTCAAGACGGGTTATATTAGTAATAAGCCCATCGTGTGGAACCTCCACACGATGTAACATAGTTACTTATGTGGGTTCGATTCCCGCACGTAACAAATATCTGTATGGCCTACAGGTAGTTGTTCCAGGTCTGGCTGTTCGTGTATGTGGCTTTAAATGTTTGTAAACGCATCACGATACAGGAGTTCAAATTCTTAGGGTGGGGCATCGTTTTTAAAAAGAAGATAAAGAATATACTTATCCCAGATTTGAACCCACAACTTCGTGCATGAAAGGCGACGCCTTTACCTCTGGTACTTCAAGAGTAAGAATATAATAAGAGGATAAAAATACACTTAATTTAGTATACAGGCATTATTTTTCAGTAATAGAATGCCTTGATTTCAATCAATTTCAGGTTGGAAATAGACTTTTGAAAGCAACCAATCAGAAAACGCAGAACAAAGTACGGTTGTGTATCTTTTCGTGTTGTAATTTTCAGAATAGATGATTGATTCCCATTTATTTATATAAATCAAAAAATAAAAGTTTCAATTTGATTTCTTCGGTATGACATTTTGCAGTAAAACACGACCTAGCTTAAAAATAAAATAACAGGCCTTAAATATAGGTATTTATATTTTGCTACACATACAGAAATACCTATTACAAAAGTTTTTAATGGAGCTTACTTTACATATAACTTTCAATACAGATTAATTTACAAGATAGTCAGTAAATTAGGTAGTTAAATGTATACCTGTCATGTGAAGAATTCATTTTAATAAATTCCACAGTCCAAACGGTTTCACATTCATAAATCTGTGAGTCTTTGGAAGTAAATGAAAGAAAAGTCAGTGAATACCAAGAAGTAAAAGTAATTATAGGGCACGTGACAGTCGTGGCTAGATAAAGGTTAAGCTACAATTGCTGAGGTCGGTCTGTGGATGGGTGACCCCTCCGTACTTATGTGTGGTTAGATTCATTCATCAACGGAGAGTGCTGCACCGAACTGAATCCACACCTCTTCATAGAAGAAGAACCTTTTAATAGAACTTACGTTGCATAAGCTTCCAACATTTTAAGATAGTCAGTAAAATCAGTAACCCATTATGATTTTTAGGTTTGAATCATTTCCGCAGTCAAACTAGCTTCCCATTCATAATTTTGTGAATACTTGGAAGTACTCATAAATGAAATAGAAAGAAGTGGAGACCAAGAGGTACAAGACTTCCATCAAAAGAGTGCAGCACCGAACCGAATGAATACAAGAAGAATGTGGAACCACCTTGTTTATTGTCTTTTAATGAATCTTGCTGGTGTTCATGGGTCCGGAGACATGAATCTTATTTTACCAGAGAACTACGAAATAGAAACTAGTAAATTTAACTCTATTACTAATTGTATAATAGCTGTAGGTTATCGAGAACTATACTTTAGACCTACGGTGGCCATATTAATGGAAACAAGTGAAGGAGCTAAAACAAATGCATTCACTATTGAATTGATTCAAAAACTAACGGAGTACAACGTACCTCAAGTTATTGTAAAAGACTTTCTGAATGAGAAACATCATGATTTACACATGAACTCTTTGTCGATTGCCTTTTTCAATACGTGTGGGGATGTTAACAACTTTGATTTTACAAGAATTGATAGGGACATGAGATTTCTCATGATAATATCGGATCCCTTAAACGATGGCTGTGTCGAAGAGCTTGAACAAATTGGAGAACGGGTGAGCAATTATGCTGTGACATTCATCATTCAAGATTTCCAAACAGACAGAAATAAAATGTTCACTTTATTCCCGAAAATAGATGAAAATACATGTAAAGAGGTCGTTGAACAACCGACGCATATAAATACTTGTGTTAATGGGACCATACAAAATGAAGAGATTTTTCCAGTAAAAAATCCAGGGAATCTAAATAAATGTCCATTTAAAGTAGGCATGGCAACACTGTTCCCTTTTTCAACGATACCAAACAAGGAATTACTTAAAGATAACGATCACGTCGAAGAAATACAAGGATCCGATTATGAAATAATGAAAATCATTGCCGAATACTTCAATGCTACTTTAGACATATATTACATATACAGGAGAGAAGAAAGTCCCTATGACCAACGGGGCTTTATAAAGTTATTACAAAATGGAAGCCTGGATGCGTGTGCCGGGGGTCTATATAGAATATACGGTGATATAGTCGCATATTCAGGTATATACGTTCGTCAAAGTGTATTTTGGGTCTATCGTGCCGAAAGACCAGAGAGATCTTGGGAAAATTTAGTAGGTAAACTAAATTATGTGCACTTCTTTCTTATATTGTATATAATCTATTCTTTGGTTTGGTATTTAATTTCCCTGTTCGATGGAGATTCAGTGTCATTGTCAACTACATTATTGTATGGGTGGGGGGCAGTCGTTGGAGCTACTTCTTTGCAAGATGCAAAGTCTAGCAAACAGAAATGGTTGAACTTTACGTATTTAGTAATGTGTTTATATTTTTCTGCATATGTAAGCATACAATTCTATTCGTTTCTAACTATTCGGGCGCCACCGCATTTGCTTAAAACTAACGATGACGTCATGGAGTCGGGAAGAAGTTTATATTTGAAAAATCAGACGAAGCATTTTATGAGCGATGAGAAGTATAACAAATTCGCTAACACGGCTTCAGATTGTGTGTCATTTAGGGACTGCGAGGAAAAAACTTTAAAACACAATGGATTGACACTTATTTTACAAGGAAACTTTTACATTTTTCAAGCAATTTCAGCTGTAAATGATGAAGCTAGAGTTCTTAAAGCAACACAGAATATGCTAATAGTGTATAATGAAATGATAATCAGGAGAAACAGCTCCTTAGTGGTTAAATTTCAGAGTGTAATGCAACGATTGTTTGAAGCTGGCTTAACAAGAAGGTTGTTCACTGAAAGCTTAGGTATTTCACGGGTGGCTAAAGCAAATAGTGCTAACACTAATATGATAACCAGTAGTTACAGCTGCCATGCTGGGTGCTCGATATCTTTGATGCAGTGCGCCGGAGTCTTCTATGTGTGGATTTTTGGCTGTGTGATATCCTGTTTGGTCTTTGTGATTGAAATTATCACTAATCGGGAAAAAAGGTTTAAATTTGTAAATTAATGGATTTTATTGTCACTTTTTTATTGTAAATGGCAAAAATATCTTCATCTAGATAGAGCAAGTTAATTATGGCTTATTTGTTTGTATGAGTTGGTATTAGTACTTTAATTAGCACAATTTTTGCCGTCTTGATGTTTCACTAAAAATAAGAATTAAAGAATATAATATGTTATTTGGTTTATCTTTCTTTTTATACCTGTTTATAATGCTCAGAAGCAGAAACACATATCTTATATCTCTTGAACGGATTACAAAAAAATGGAGAACGTTTTTGAAATATATCCAACTAGCTGTCTCGGCGAACTTCGCCTCACAAGTTAAGTTACACTGCCGTCTGTTAGAAATGTAGTAAACGTATTATTGGATAACATTAAATTTGCAATAAAAAAATATTGAGATCAATAATCGAAATAAAAACTTGTCCTATCTTTTAAGTTTGACCAAAACACACACTGTGTTTATAATTTTATTAAAATCGGTTCAGAAGTTTAGGAGTCCATAGCGGACAAACAACGCGACACGTAATTTATGATTAAAACAAAATTGAATTATTTATTTCTAATGTCGCCAAGTATATCCACTAATTAACATTGTTGTCTGCCTGTTTATTTCGTCTTATCTCCGGAACTTCTGGGCACTGGCAGACAAGTTAGCCATTGGTCTCGGCTATATTTATAGATCTTTGACAGTCGTTACGGGTAGTCAGAAGCCCGAAAGTAGATATTATAAGGAGTAACTTAGACTTTTCTTATTTTGACTACACACTACAGCTATTAGAATATATTAGGTACTCACAAAAAGCGTGAGTAATATGTGTGAATAAATGAACAACAACAACATACAACAGTCACAACAACAATAACAGAAACAATGGCAACAACAATAACAATATCAGTTGCCTAGCCTTTACCAACCAAGTTGGGGTCGGCTTCCAGTCTCACCGGATGCAGCTGAATACCAGTATTTTACATAGAGCGACTGCCTGTCTGACCTCCACAATCCAGTTGTTTGGCAACACGATACCCCTTAGTAAGTCTGGTTGTCAGACTTTCGGGCTTCTGACCACCCGTAACGACTGTCAAAGATCTATAAATGACAGCCGGGACCAACGGCTTAACGTGCTTTCCGAGGCACGGAGGAGTCTTGATATGTTTCGAATGGTCACCCATCCACAGACTAACCTCGGCAGCCGTAGCTTAACATTTGTTCAACACGTCCGGCTGTTTTTATTTACCCACTAGCTCCAATTTAACAACAATAACAATATATAACAACTATAAGTGGCCATGCTATGTGTCTATGTTCAATAACATACGAGTTACAACCAAAATGTTTATATCAAATTGTTTTAAGAAATATTGAATCGGTTATAAATAAATAAGTACCAATTAAATTTTTTATAAGTTCGTACAATAATCTGGAGATCAAAAGTTATTTTCGAATTCTCGTCAGTAATGTTGTAACATGGCATATTATAATAGCACTGTTTTATATATTGTAGTTATTTTCTGTAAGTATTATTAATAACACACACACAGGGTGATTCACTGGTCATATTTTAGGGTTATTTAATATTTATTTAATATATTTTATATCACGCCTATATTTTCTCCGCAGAAGTATACCCATGTGTTCCTATGTGTTAGTATTTTATTAAATTATCATTGGCGTTATCACAACAAAGTATTATTGAGTTGGTAATCTCGATTCTCAATAGGGTAGTGTCCTTAAAAATTCTGATGGGTTCAATAGTTGGATTACAAAAAAATACAGGACACGTATTTTTTCTTTTGTCACGTAAACCAAAAATGACGACAACATAGTGCGTTGAAATTCCGCTTGTCGTCACGCCGTGCTACACTTTTAACGTAACAGTGACGTCACAAGCCCCCTCTCCTGAACTTTGATGTGCTATATCATTGTCACTTTTTATTGATTTGAGTAAACAAAGAATACGTGTCCAATATTTTTTGGTAATCTTACTGACGGACTTAATATACTTAATATATTTTTACCCAGGCTACATCACTATTATGATCGTATTTTTTTTGTACCTATTTGAGGTATATTATAAAGGCGATATTCAACAAAGCAGTAAAGCTATTATGTACACAAAAAGAAAAAGAAAGAATGAAGAGAGAAATGATATATTGATTTGGACAATTAATGAAAAGACTTCGAAGAAAAAAAAGAAGAAGTAGAGGATTTTCGATTTTCTTTGTTTCACAAATAAAAGCCCTGATTCTGATTCTGAAGATGAGATATTCATACTTATGTGTACTTTATGATAACTAATTTTAGTTTTTTTTTTTAGTTTATCTGCGTTTAAATGCATCAGGAACGCCAGTGCTCAAACAGAATGACACAATACTGCACAGAAAAAAAATATACTCTTTGCTCACTACTACTTTGAAATCGGTTACAAAATTGGTACCACAAAGAAAGTATTATCATCGCAAATACGTTGACAGCTACTATATTGTAGATGATGACTACCCTCTTTTTAGAGCTAAACGACCTTTGCCCATCAACCCAATTGCGAGGGGCACAAAGATTCTCTTTGCCCAGATGATACCAAATGTCAAGAATATGATATTTGGACCGAAAGATTTTAGTCGGAAACGAGGATTCATACCAAGATGGATAAGCGACGTATATAAGTAGAATACAGAATATACATATCAAATAAAAACTTCAATTTTAACGAAGGAAACAAAGTAGATTATCAATGGCTAGGGACATAATTAGGATTCCGTACGCAAAGGGTAAAATGGGACCCTATTACTAAGATTCTGCTGTCCTTGCGTCTGTCACCAGGCTGTATCTCATAAACCGTGATAGTTAGTTGAAATTTTCACAGATGATGTATTTCTATTGCCGCTTTAACAACATATACTACAAAACAGAATAAAATAAATATTTAAGGGGACTTCCCATTCACCAGACGTAATTTTTTTGCAGTTTTTAAAGATAACATTACCACGGTAATATTATAATACAGTATTCCAACTTCATACAAACGGACGAAACGCGAGCTATACCTACGCGCCTCGATCCCGGGTTGCGCTCGGGGTGCAGTGTCGAACGGACGGTGTGTTGTTTTTTGAACAATAACCGCGCGATTAGGAAATATTGTGCTGTTTTTGGTTGCATGAATTCGTCAATAACGCATCCAGATATAAGTTTTTTTAAATTACCTGGAAACTCTGAAAGGTAAGACTATATAATAATTTTACTTACTAGTAGGTAGGTACATAATGTGTGTCTTTTTAATGGATAAGTATTTCCTTTTATCTCACGAAAAAAAGGTGTTTGGATTAATAAATAAAGCGAATAGAGTAACGGAAAGTTAATGAGACGAGTGAAATAGGTAGTTATATGCGGTTCTGAATGAATCATGATACGGTAGGTACCTACCTACTTACTTTAATTAAATCTACCAATCAAAAAACAACACGCATGTTTATTGAACACTTCCTATTTAAAATACAAAATATTTCATTTATTTATATAAAAAGGATATTTACAATCACAAAACTAAATAGAAACAGAAAGTAGGCAAATGTAATTAAAATGCTGGAGACGGGCAGCCCTAACGCATGTTTACGTAACGCGCGGCTGTAGGCATTTATTTCTGACATGCGGCTGAGTTACAATACTGTATTACAATATTACCGTGACATTACTGAACCCATCGTGCGCGAGTCCGACTCTCACTTGTCCGGTTTTTTTTTATAGATATCAATGATTTTAAAATTATTTAAGTCACGATGGCTAAGCCGTTGGTCCCGGCTGTCATTTGTAGATCTTTGACAGTTGTTACGGGTAGTCAGAAGCTCGAAAGTCTGACAACCAGTCTTACGTTGTAATAGTAAGTAGTAATTGGGTTGTGGAGGACAGATAGGCGCTCAGATAGACCCCAACATAGTTGGGAAATGGCCCCACAAAATTCAGCCTCGACGATGGTGACTTTCATAAGGATTAATTTAGTTATACAGCTTTAAACGAATTTACAGATGAATGGATGGTTTTATAAAATTCATCTCATTACACAGTGGTTAGCCGTTTTATAGTATGATTTCTAAGCCTCATCATCATCTCAGCAGCACCCTACGGAATCATACCTTCACAAAACAGAGACGGGTCCAGCTAAACAGCACGTTAGGCAGAAATGCATCACGGCTTGAACGCTTAAGCGTTACTAGTTATCTACTGCAACCAGCTTAATAATTTCGATGACATTCTGGCTGATCATTTAAATAAAGCTTTAAAAAAGATGGCGTTATTACGAATTACGGAGAAATCCATAACAGCGCCGTTTTAAAAATCGGCGAGTCACTGTGGTACAACGCATTTTACAACTAGTCTTTGATATATTTATCGAAATAAATCTAAGTAAGTTGGAATGATGTGTTCATTAAAACTAAATGATCATATTAAATTATTATTTTCCTGATGCATATGCACCCGCCCCTGCTTTGTTCGGATCCAATGGCAGCAAGACAGAACATTAAGATTTATACAATTCAGTGTTAAATCTTATTTAAGTTTTTTTACCGTCTAGACTCCAGAGTAAGCATACACACATAACATTTTATGTGTTATTGAAAATTTTATATAAAATCTCAATTTAATATGATTTGGTAACTGTAACATTAAATCCAGCAGTCATGCAATAACGCTTATCGAAAATGTATTACATTTGAATTTAAAATGCTCGTATCTATTGGAAATATTTTATTATTTTGGTGTAAGTTTTTATTTTTGAATTTATTTGTTTCGTTTACGTGTTTGTCAGGCGTATGCGCAGTGGGAAACTTAAGTCAGTATGTGCGAGGAAGAAGAGGAATTTGTATGTATTTATTTATCTATTGGATTCTTATCCAACAAGCAATCTGTTTGAAGATGATTTTATTGGCATATCAGAAGTACTGTGAGAGGGATTGATGACCTATAAGTTGTTTATAACTTTACTTTTATTTTTTGTGTTTAGTTATAAATAATTGTTTTTTCAACCGTTGTAATTAATTCAATTAAATTAAATTAAAATCATGTCTTAAGGTGTAGCGTAAACTCTACGCCACGTCTAGCCAGTCATGGTTAGGATAGCCCCATTTAGCGAGCCAGCCTATTGCCACTAACCGGGCCCAATACCGACTTCAATCTGTTATTGAGTCTGATACTGAAAATAGGACACTATTCATGGAGACATTTAAGGTCAAAGTTCCAGCTATATATATGTATCCAACCATCAGGTTATAAATGCTATAATTTTAAATTAAACTTTAAGAGGATGTAAAACGGTCCGCTAGCACCACTCCATCCTATAATTTACAATGTACTTACATTTTAGAACGTTTCATATTTTATTTTATTGTATTTGTAAGAAATTTCTAGACAAATATTATCGAGGGAGAATACATTATCGAGTATCTTATTGAGGCGTTATTCATAATTCCTTCTCAGTCACGAGATTATATTTTTAACACCTTAAACGCCAGATCTGCGAAAGACTGCAGGCAGATGCTGGATGCGGCAAGCTGAAGACAGGGCGCTATGGCGCTCATTAGGAGAGGGCTATGTCCAGCAGTGGACTAGTATAGCCTGATGATGACAAATAATACATTTTGTATTGTGTCTCGTTGCCTGGCAGATAAGGTGTTAATAAAATGCATCCTGGATGTTATAATTAAGCTTCTTCTTCACAGTTTCCCTACAAATGAATCGCGCAGAATCAGTGGTACCAATAGAAATAGTAACGATAAAAGCTTCTAAGCTACCCGACCCAGTCTACTACTTCCCATACTTTCCGGACAAAGAACCCTTAATAAAGAGAAGGAAAGAGTCACAAAGCAGAACCCAGAAGGATATTTCGAGGAATGATTTTGTTTTGGACAAATATTTTAGGAAAGGCGAAAATCTACCACTCGTTGTTGTTATAAGAACTTAACTAGTCCGGAGCGAATATAGTTACTTTAATTAAAGCAAAAATAAATAGTATCTGATTCATCATCATTCCAGTTTGTAATCAACCACTTTATTCTACCATACTTCTTCATCCAGAGGGCCTGGACGAAGAGACACTCTTTCAACAATAAAGACGAATTAATGAATTATATTGACAACCAAAGAATGTATGAATTATATTGATGGATATAAATAAATCGTCGTGGTCGTCATTATTTAATAATGACTATAATCCAAGTCAAAGTAAATTGTCCCTTTAATCCTGCCAAAGCTTTATTTAAAACATTGTGTCTTCAAGATAAATAAAGCTTTAAGAATGAGATCTTCCAGCAATACTGGTCTAGTTTTAATCCACAGCCAATAGATGGCGTTGATTTTTACAGCGATCAATACATACACACTAATGTGTTGAAATGGTTGTAACACAGAGGGCAGGATTATCAAGATAAATGGAGGGGTTATTAGTTACTACATAAAACGACTATTACGTAATATAATTTTAACATGTAACTTTTGTAGCTAACCCTGGCTGGGGGCCTTCATTGTAAGGTCACCACAGGATCGACTGGTAAAGCGGTAAACAGCCGTCTAGTGCTGAACTGCGAGTGGCCCTACCTACTAAAAAAATTGGATGCTCTTGCAGTTCAATATCCACAATTCTATGCAAATTAGTAATTCGTTATTTTAGCACTGATGTTATCACATTGCAAAATGCGACAGTTAGATAACCCTAAGAACTAATCATCAAATGTGGTGATTCTGTTTCTGTTCTGTGTCTTACCTAAGGTCTAATTTCCCTTAATTTTAAAATAAAAAAAGGTAAAACGAACTTCTAGGACCTCCTTTACAAGAACGAACGGAATTTAAAAATAGAACCAGTAAAACATAAATTAATGGTCCGATCTAGCAGGAACGTTATTGAAAAGAGTGAAAAGACCTCTTTGAGAGTCTACACTGGGAGTTTGAGAGGCTTTTTAGATAAAAATATTATCTGAAGTTCAGCTGAAGTACTCAACTGAAGGCTTATTACTGAGCGCATTCGCGGACTTTCTAAAGAGTATGTGAGGGCTGAGCAAATTGGAGTTTGTATTTCTATAGACTTGGAAATTGGAGAAAGAAATGTCGGTACTGCACAGCCTTTGGACCTCCATGGATGTTAAATAAGTTAATGGCATGTTATAAGAAAAAACATTAAACTACTCGTAGTTATATTAAAGCTGATGTTTCTATTTTGTTTTTTTACCGCAACGATATCTGGAACAGAGTCGGAATTAGAAAATTAAATAAATAAATAAATAATGCTGGACAATCCGCACAGCATCATCTAGCAGCAAGCTAAGCACAGCTTGTGTTATGGGTACTAGATGACTGATATACTTAATACAATACATTACATATATAGATATTTTTACTATACATAGCAAAAACCCAGAACTAAAGGGACAAATCTTTGTAGATCGTACAAATATATGTCCCAGGGCGGGAATTGAACCCGCATTATTTTAGCATATTTTAGGAAGAGAACTCATCAGGTAAGATAGTACAAAACCTGTTCAGGTGTAGATTCATACATACATAACTCTGCCCTGATACGATGGGATGGGATACTTGTTATCGTGCCCTGCCTGTCCTGTTAATTGCACTTCTCAGGAGCTGATGGACGCTACTGAAAGCGCCAAAAAGGACCAAATTTTGGGCTGACTCAATTTAAATTGTCATTGACACGCTAAGCAAGTAAAGTTTGAGCAACATAACTTGAATATCGTTTTGACTGACCCAGGTATCAAAACAAGAAGACACTCCTACTTAGACCAGCGGCTTTAAAAGATTAAATCATTAGAAAAATTAAGCCATAGCCGACGATGAACAAACATAAGCACTAACCAACGGGTCAATAACCTTTGGCCCATATTCATAGCTAGTCTGCATGCGGGTGATTTTAATTAAATTCGATGTTTACAAGCAACTGTTGACTTAAATGGCCTGGTTGATTGGAAAACTGCTAACATGAGTGTAGGATGAAACTGGTTCTGTGAAACATTAATTAATTAACTCTAGTAATATGCTCGTTCAAGATAAATAAATAAAATAAATAAATAATGTTGGACAATCCACACAGCATCATCTAGCCCCAAGGTAAGCAGAGCTTGTGTTATGGGTACTAGATGACTGATATACTTAATACAATACATTACATAGATAGATATTTTTTATTATACAAAGCAAACACCCAGAACACCTGGAACAAATCTTTGTATATCGTACAAACATTTGTCCCAAGGCGGGAATCGGACCCGCAACCTCTTGCGTTGCCGGCAGACCTTCGCCCACCGCGCCACATAGGTCGTCAAATCAAGATGTAATTGAAATAATTGAAGCTATTAAGGACTCTGACCAGGTGGGATGACGATGATGATCTGCGAAAGACTGCAGGCAGATGCTGGATGTGACAAGCTGAAGACAGTGCGCTATGGCGCTAGAGTGACGTTGAGAACCTGTCACTCTTGACAATGCCTTTCTTATGTGCGCCGACATAGTCATAATTACTGACTCTTTCTACTCATAAGTATTCATAATTTTAAGCAATTTTCATTATGCAAAGCTTTAAATTGCAAAAAAATCTGTTTCCGAAATGCTGTCGATCGATTTATTCCATATAAGTAAATAAAATTAAAGTGTCGGTTTGTACCGGAAAAGAACAGATTTTACTAAATGCATATGAAAGTTTATACGGTAGGTCTGTTTGTTTGAGATAATCTCTGAAACCGCTGGACCGATTTTCACTGGACATATATGTGTTAAAAAGTAACTTAACGCTGATAATTTTATTAAAAATTTAAAATGAAATTGAAATTTAGTCAAATAACACGTGAATAAAATCGCGGGTATCGTAGAAAGATAAATGTACTGAAAGAAAGAAAAAATATCTATTTCCATAGAGGACATAAATGTATATTGTAAGAAGTAAATAAAACTTAATACATACAAAGAATTTACGTTGTGTATATTTTGTTAAAATTATGTTAGTGAAGACAAAACACAGACTAAAAGTCAAATATAATATACTGAATAGTTGATTTATTTTTCGCAAATTTCAAGGTTTGTCGCGCTGTAAAAGCTACTCCTTATAATATCTAATAAATAATTATTTTGGACCTAATGTGAGTATATAACAATAATATGCTGAGGTCCTGAATTTACACTATTTATGTTGTAAGCATGTAGAAAAACTCAAAAGGACCTCACGCTCAGCAGTCGGGCTTAGGACCACTTGTACAATGAGATAGTCATTTAATTAAAGGGTATAATTAAATGTGATAAAATTTGAGTGTCACATTTTGACGGAACAGTTAATTTCGCCGACAAAATTAAAGAATTCCTCTTGGTTAACAGCAGTTGCTGAGGTGGAAATGTGAGATATTCCACACTTTAAAATCAGAGGGTAATTTAAGTGATAATTACTCGTGACTTCTTATACCAGTTAAATATTTGGATGGCGCGCAGACATGCTTCACTCTTGATTATTCGCATTATCTTAATGTAAAGCCGTGTCCTTCAATGTCACCTGCGAATCAAACAAAATCTTACGTTTTTTCAAATTGCAACGTTGTTTTACGTCGTATTGTGGCAATAATATAATGTTGTGATACAATATCTATCATTACATTTGCCTCATGTTGAATTTGAATAGTTATTCATTATTTAAAACATCAATACGACCTATACCTGCCCGTCGAAATTGAATTTTCTTGCAAGTCGTCATATTTTGACAAGATATTATTTGCATCCAATAGAAAATATTAGTTCCTCCCTTACAAAATATTATTATTAAAAAATGTAGAAGTAGTTAAGGTTGTTTTAATTTTGGAGCTATTTTCCTGTTCTCTGCCTGGAGGGTTCATATTTTATCTTTGGACTAAATTTTCAAGCAATTAATAAGGTATACTAGGCCCCTCGGTAAATACTGTTACTGATGCTTACATGTCTTACACAAAATGGGCGCCCAACATCATTTGCCTTTTCCCAACTATGTTGGACTCGGCTTCCAGTCTAACCGGATGCTGAATACCAGTATTTTAACATGGAGCGACTCCATAGCCGTCACTGGGTGAGTCGATACCTAATACGATACTCCTTGGTAAAACTGCTTGACAGACTGACAGGTTTCTGACTACCCGTACCGACTCTCAAAGACCTACGAATAAAATCTGGGACCAATGACTTACGTGCTTATTGGGCACGAGAGTATAGTATCATATATATTGTCATTTGTAGATCTTTGACTGTCGTTACGGGTAGTCAGAAACCTGAAAGTCTGACAACCAGTCGTACCAAGGGGATCGTGTTGCCTAGTAACTGTGTTGTGGAGGTCAGATAGGCAGTCGCTCCATGTAAAATATTGGTATTCAGCTGCATCCGGTTAGACTGGTAGCCGAGTCCAACATAGTTGGGAAAACGCTAGGCAGGTGATGATGATATCCTGTCCCCATCCACTGACCTCGGCGAGTTTCCCAAGCAGCTGATATTATTTAAGTAGGAGTAGAGTTTGCCCGTGGCCAAATATTTTCCGTAAAGAAAATATATTTGCATTTTGTAATAATCTAAAATTCCGAGCTGCAAGATAAGTACTACAGAGTTTGCCCACGTAATTGGCCCCCGAGTTTCGCGATCTTCGCGTCCGCGTAACATTCCCTCGTAGAATCCTAACACTTACCTTGTAAAATAAAGTATATTTATGTTTATAATAAAGTAAGTTACTGCTATTTCCTAGAGTTTTATACTTGTTATTAAGCACAAGATGGTGGAGCGATAAAGTTACTCGAAAAGTTTTGTTTTCAGTTTTAATCATTTACCAAAGTTAATTAGGTTGAAGGATGAAAGGGTTTTTTTTCAAAATCTGGCCAGGAAAATATACTACCATAACGGATTTCCTGACAAACGGGGGCATATCTCATAAAACCTTCATTCGACAACCTGACGATTCGACAATTTGTGACGTTTTTTTTCATTAACTGTCTGCTTTTTTTTATATATTCCTGGAAGACTTACAGCTTACAACAATAAAATAAAAAGTAAAAATACTCGAGCAGGAAGCCAGTTACAAGTCAAACAGCTGTCTCGAAAATGTGACAAGTAATAACTTTTGACAAATATGACACAATATCAATTACATTAAACAGGGGTCTTACCAAGCGATTTTGGTCGCTCTGTACACGATACACACTGTGTTTTTTTTTTTTTTTTTTTAAAACGTTGCCCCACACTAGAAATTCCTCCAGTATCGTGGGTGCGTTTACAAACATTTAAACTTACATACACAAACAGCCAGACCCGAAACAACTATCTGTAGGCCATACAAATATTTGTTCCGTGCGGGGATCGAACCCGCGACACGCAGCGCAACAGCCAATCGTTTAACTACTGCGCCAACCGTGTCGTATTTAGTATTAAGGCACATCAACATCATAAACACAAACATTAATAAGAGACACGAAACAGAGACATATAGCTGGTGTTTACGACAATTACAGACGTGCACAACATTTAAAACAAAGTAGAAGAAAAATACAGTATTCACATTACAAAATAGAAGAACAAAATATAAGAACCAAATATAAAGGCAAACAACCACAAACTACAATTTACGTAACAACTACAATTTACGTAACATGTGATGTGATGTGATGTCGTGAAATAATTGGTAATCCATGTCAGCATTTAGTATTTAAAATTGTATTAAATAAAATACCTTGTTACACCTACCATGTTCTGTCTCCGCATCAACCTTAAGGCATTAGTCCGCCTTTGTACGGTTATTTTTACTTGTGCATAAAGTTCTAATAAACAAGGTAGAAGGGATATCGACGTACACACTGATACCGTGAGTTTAGAACAGACGCCAACACATCAGGCTACCCCAAAATGTTAGATATTCCCAATTGAACATGAATCTAATTTTTTTGCAATAAAGTTGAAAATCTATCAAATAAATTTGACACATTGGGGTAGCTTGATGTGCTGGCGTCTGTACATGATTCTGGACTATTTCTCCCTGTTCCCTGTATAAATAAATAAATTAAGCGAAAATGATACCTAGTGATGACTTACTTGCCAGGATTTACTATCAAATCATCTAAAAACTTCTACAGTTGAACATGGACATAATAGGGATGTGTCCTAGGTAATAATATATTAAGTCTATTTAGTCCGTCAGTAAGATTACCAAAAAATATTGGACACGTATTTTTTGCTTACTTAATTCAATAAAAAGTGACAACACACACACACGACACATCAAAGTTCAGCAGAAGGGGCTTGTGACGTCACGCCGTGCTACACTTTTAACGAAAAGTGTAGCACGGCGTCGTCATTTTGGTTTACGTGACAAAAGAAAAAATAGGTGTACAGTATTTTTGAGTAATCCAACTTTCGGACCAATCAGATTTTTTAAGGACACTACCCTATTGCAACATAAACAAAAGAATACAACAGCAAAAAAGCACCAAAGAAATCCTTTCTACACAGCTAGCAAAAACGTCAGCCAGACTCACTGAATACGTGCAATCGCTCGTTGCATGCTAAGCGACACGAATGTCCCATACGCGTGCATACACACAAACCTCGTAGATACATGTTCGCACATGTCCATACCTGTTCTATGACAATTCAATGTTGTGGGCAACACAAAGGTAGTTGAAATTGACGCTTTGTGAGAGGCAATTTAGATTGCAGGCGGTGTTGCCAGATCAAAGGCAGAGAGCCTAACTTCGGTCACATTTAGCCGTACGTTGAGCTTCGACATTGAGCTTTACTCGATTGGGGCCTAAATCGATGTCTGTCTGTCTATCCTGATACGATTATCGTCTTCGAATAAATTAATAATGAAAATAAAATAAATAATGCTGGATAATCCACACACCTTCTAGCCCCAAGCTAAGCAAAGCTTGTGTTATGTGTACTAGATGACTGATATACTTCATACAATAAATTACATAGCTAGATATTTTTTTATTATACGTAGCAAATACCCAGAACACCCGGGACAAATATTTGTAGATCGTACAAACATTTGACCCAGGGCGGGAATCGAACCCGCAACCTTCTGCGTCGCAGGCGGACCTTCGCCCGCCGCGCCACATTGATCGTCAAAATCGAATAGGTTCTTATGTGTACTTACGAAGACAGGCATGATCTCTGGCTCATAAGTTTAATGGTCGCCAGTACTACTGCTGAGCATAACCTGAAGCACCAGAACCATAAAATGAAGAATTATTAAGTAATAATAATAATCATCAGTTACAATGTCCGATATTTGTTTTTAAACATTTCCAATAGAAAAAATATTTTGATATTCAAAACATAAATTGTATACATAGGTACAAATTTATTAAAACATCTGTACGGCTAGCTTTGTATGGCGTCTGTAAGTGTCAAAGCAATTGTAGGGTTCCGCACCCAAAGAGTGACCACGGGACCCGGTTAGTAACCTTCCGCTGTCCGTCCGTCCGCCAATCTATCTATCTTATCTTATGAACCGTATTTGGTATGACAGTTGTAATTTACAGACTGTATTTTTTATTGATGCTAAAACAATAAACAATTAATTAATTGTGATAGTCGTGACGGCCTATGGGTTAATAGACAAGAGCCTCGACCATCACAAAGGAGGCTCTCGTTGGGCAGTTGGATCAATCGTTTATTTTTATTTATTTAAGGAAAAACAAACAGTAGCACAATAAGATATAGACATATTATCTTAAATATACATTTTGAACAATTATGCTACCCGCTACGTTCTTCACAGATTACAATAGAAAAGTATTTAAAACTAGGTAGTAACACAGTTACAAAATCGAATAGTCATTGTCCTAGAAATCTGGATCTGAATTTGAAATTTAAAAAAAGAAGTAAATTTGTGTGCATTTACTATTTAAAAATTACTTTGCTGATCCTTAAATCTTAATGATTATGTAATCCAGAAAGCAGTACCTCTTGGACACAGCGCGCATAGGTAGAAGGTTGCTCTCTCAACAGCCCTGACCACCGGTAGTTTGGACCCTATTCCCGATGCCGGTGGGGTAACATTTTTTTTTTAATTAACACATTTTTTCATTTTTTTTTGTATTGAATTATAATTAAAAATAAAAGGGCCTCCATTGTATTGTATGACAGGCTGATAGACTCTGCTCGAAATGGTACCTACGTGTCACTGAGTCGGTTTTTTTTCCTCCATACTTAGCTCTGTTTACTTACTCTGTTGCCCATTTATCAATTGTGACAATTACACCTAATTGTGGGTACAAAGGCTGACAGAACAATGTATTTGTTGTTCACTTTGTAAGGTCTAAAAGTGTACCATATTATTGCATAAGAATTCTCATGAACATCGTTGTGTTAACTGCTCGGTCACGCGTGTGAATTACTTTTAGAACTGGTATGTGAGACATGGTTTGAGTACATCATGCTGTCTATTGATATAGGGATGCTATTGAGCTCCTTAGGTACTGAGCTGAGCACTACGGTTACTGACAAATGCGCGCGTTGCCCCACACTAGGCATTTCTCCTGTATCGTGGGTGCGCTCACAAACATTTAAACTTACACACACAAACAGCCAGACCCAGAACAACTACCTGTTGGCCATACAAATATTTGTTCCATGTGGGAATCGAACCCACGACACACAGCGCAGCAGCCAATCGCTCAGCCTCTGCGCCAGCCGTGCCGTCATCCGACCGTGTGCCAAGCCATGGGTTCTAAATTCAAATTTGCCAACAAAGTGTACGGATATTTTTAGATATTAACAGTCGGAACGCCGAGGGTGACAAGTCATTAATTGATTCTATTTTTAGTATGTTAAGTAAGTCTCAACAAAGAATTCCATACCTCAAAATGTTTAGATAACAAATGCATGAATGATTTTATTTGCCAAAATAAAATATTACACTTAAATTATTATAAATGCGAAAGTTTGTCTCTTGTGTGTGTATGTGTGTGTGTATGCTTTTTACTCCTCTTAAACGACTGAACAAATTTGGATGAAGTTTTTTATGAAGGTGGCCATACCAAGGTGGCAGGATACCCTAAATTAACACCGTAGGCTACTTTTTAATCGCGGTGTGCAGCGAGAGAATTTCATAAATTTATTACAGTTCAGAGATTACTAATTGATAAATTATAAGTAACTTCATGTAGTTATGAAGTTACTTTTAATTTATATGTAAATTATTATAGTTAAATTGTGTAATAATAAAACATTATAATTAAGAATTAAAACTACTTATCTAATAGTAAAATATTGCATTAAACACAGAGTGTTCTTCCTCCTCTCTCCACTTAATCTATGCTGTGCCCCGTCAGGGTCTACAACGGCTCTAAGGTCTATAACGGCTTTAAGTCTTTATTGAGATCTTATTTTACCTTGTGGAACACAAAGAAATGAATATGAAAATGAATACTATTACATAGAATTAAATAACAATAATTTGATCAAAAAATGTTATTTTTTGTTTTATTTTTGTTAAAATATGTAAAAAATATGTAAGTATACTAAAAGAATACGGAAAAAAATAATGTATTTAATTTGTATGAAGAACACATTGAAAACATATCATTAGTGATATGTTTTGTCTGCACTATAATTTCATTTACAAGCCAAAAAATATTTTTGAGAAATATTTTAAAGTTTTGAGTTAAATTGGTTATGGCTATTCCAAAATAGATTCATCATTTTATGTAATTGCCGTTATTGGATGAATCAAGCATTCCAAAAGCGTCAATAGGGTGCAGTGCGGTAACACTCCAAACATTTTTTGCCCTTACATTTGGGATCTTCCCATGACAGGTACCTGTTCTGTTATTCTTTGAGAGATCTTGAAGGGATGTAAAAAATCAAAGAAAGGACCCTTTTATGGGATTCTATTGTGGGAACTGCGACTTTCAATGTAGATGTAATTAATATTGGTCGGACGTGTACTGACTTGTTGGATGCAGTTGGAGAAATTGCATTATGAATCTTTATATAGAAGGCACTGTTGAAGAACGTTTATTCCTCAGAGCTAGGAAGACGTCTAAAGAATCCGCTGTTGTTTTGAAGATACAACATGATTATACGGGCTGTTTTTTAAGCAAATCAAGCTATCCCAAACTGTAAAATTGTCCCAATCGAACATGAACCTTATAAATATAGCAATATTGTCGAAAAACCATCAAAGAAAATTGACAGATTGGGGTGGCTTAATGTGCTCGCCTCTGTTTATGGGAGTGTAATACTCATTCATATCAACAACTTTGGCTAAGGACCAATCCTGAAATTAAGAAAGAAGAAACGTCTGTTCCGTACATTTTAGGTTAAACTTACCAGGGCCAAGTAATGCGAACTTGGGCAATATGAAGAAGCTGTTTTTTTTCGCGTTTTTAAGGTTCAAAATCATAGTCATTTTATTTATTTTGTTCTAGTTCAGCTAGACTGTTCGTGTATGTGATTTTAAATGTTAGTAAATGCTCCCACGACACAGGAGAATTTCCTAGTGTGGGACAAAGTTTGTTAAAAAGAAAGAAGAAATAAAGTTTTCCCTTCCAAACAGCAGCTTCCGGGATCAACGACTTTGCGTGCTTTCCGAGGCACGGAGGAGACTCGATATGTTACAAACGGTCACCCATCCACAGACTGACCTCGGCAAGCGTAGATTAATCTTCGATCAACCCGTGCGGCTGTTTTATTAGTATTTAGCCACGAGCTCCTCAATTTTTATATTACTGCAGATATGTAAATTGTTAATAGATACATGGTGCTCATATATTTACAAATACATATTGTAACCGTAGATTATTACACATAAAATATAAATACTTAATGAAAAAAATCAAGCAAAAAAAAAAAGTCCGTTACAATTATCAGTAAGTAATAAATATATAAGTATTATATGTTGCTAGATTAGCAGCCATTGTGATTTAGTCTAGAAACTAGATAGTCCTATGGAGTAGAACCAGCGTGGTTCCAAGCATCCTATCTTGAATATTATAATTCTCTAATTTGTAATTTTGATTGTGTACATAAGTCGTTTAAATAACGATTGGTCCCATGTTCAGTGTTGTTCATATTCACGAGTATTATGATCCTTTAAAGTAAATCTATCGTTATACCTAACACCCTGTATAAAGAAAATTCTGATAATCTATGCTCAAGAAAGCTTAGTATTAAAGTTTATAAAGAAAGTGGTATAACTGTAAATATAATTTACTGCTGGTTACTAAAAATTCCATCTGCTGAGACCTGTGTTTATAAAATATAAAAAAAAGATAATAAAAACATACTGTTGGCGCTGGTCTAGTAAGAAGTTGTCTTCCAAGACGAGCTTTTAAATAAATGAAAAGCTACTACTGTTACATCTGAAGAATATAAAGCAGTACAATATCAGTAAATTCATTAAACACTAGAAAATTCAATGCATCAGGGATTTGCACTTAGCGCGAAATTAAAAGCAATAAAGTACATGACTACATCGTTGGTCTAGTGCTCACAAGCACTACTGCCGGACATGAGGTCTTGGGTTCAATTCCTTGGTCGGGCAAATTGTTATTGGGTCTTTTCATTTGGAATTTGCTCAGTAGCAGGACGGAGTCTGGATCTGTGGACGATTGATAGCAATAGGCTCGCTCCCTATTACATGGGGCTTAACCACATATGGCGAAATGTGTACTAAAGGTGCAATTATGCTTAACCCTTCGTCACCATGCCTGTATTCCTGTGGTGGTGTATATATCTATATGTTTTTCCTTGTTTAGATATCCAGATATGATACATCGAACTAGAAGATAAGTTTTTAAAAACCTGATAACGTTATTTTGGGAATTTACAATTCAATGGAATTTGACGCAACATAAAAACTATTTTGTCACCTATATTTTAATGGTTAGAAAAATCTCACTGAGAAAATATAATAAATAATAATGAATTAATAAATAATAATAAATTATTTATTTGTATTGAATGCAGGTGTTACAATAATGGTGTTAGATAAAATATATATATATAATTCGTCATTAATAAAATCGGTTTCAAATCTCAACCAGGCGTAATCCTCTGAGTTTTATCTGTGCTTTCGATAAATTGATGAATCAGAAAATCCAGACGGACAAGTGCATATTCTTATTTCTAATCCTTGGGGAATAATGGTAACAAAGCCTGCAAACAGGAGCTCAGGAAAGTCTGCTATGAAGCAACGTCGTCTCTTTCTATCGTTAAATAAACTATGAGACAAAGAAACCTTGCAGTCTTCGGTACTCACTATTGTTCTGATGCTGCGCTTTTGCTGCAAACTGAATATAAAAATTTCACGCTCCAATCATCTTAATGTCGAAATATTCTTCTCTCTCTCACACTTTTCTGCGTTAGTCACCCGTCTCTCTCTGTTTGGAATCCTAGACGCAGCTCTGATATCGACGCAGCCTTATCAATGACACGCCTTTGTATGAATTTTACCTTTATTCTCGAGAGGGTATAGTTGGTTTTCGATTGGAGTGGTCCCATCGCAGAGGTTGTTCACATACCTGAATGGCCGTAGCGTAGTATTCGAGAATGGGTCCGCTCACATTCACAACAGCAAAGTCAGTGTCGCTCGAGACTTGGTGGAGAGTGATCGTGTGCGCAAAATTCCGCCGAAAGCCGGCGACCGCGTGCGCGATAGAATCAAATCGAAAGTGACTATTGATAGTTGACTCACATATTTAATCTTTCGTAGTGAAGTTTAAAAACATGTGTGTATATAAGTTCTAGTGTTGTGTTAGTTGCTTGGTTATTATCGGATTTCTGTGTCGAAGGTATGTCAACTGGTTCTCTGTAGTTTTTAATAATTACTAGTAAGGAACGTACAAGAATGATTTCCTTTCTGTATGCAACAACCGGTTTTTCGTCCGGTCAACCGTGGGAAGGAATTTGGCTTGCAATTTTATGTTTGATTGCGTGCATTGTTTTCATCGGCTTGTTATTTGTTACTGTTATTTTCACCAATTTAATTTTAGATAACATGGATACCTTGTGTTTGTTGTTTGAATTATTTATGATGTTTGTTTTGTGTGTGTTCCAGCACTTCTAACCAAACTTTACTTGTGTCTGCTTCCAGAATTCTTTTCAACTAACTTTATTATTCAAGCTATAAGTCCTTCTTAGTTTATTTGCGTGCTTTGTCATGATTACAATTTGTTGTATCATTATTTTGTGATTCATTCTGTGCACGTATGTCATTAATGTCTCACCCATATTATAACTCATTGTATTTTTTACCTCGTTCAAATAATTAGTTACTTCCACGATCTGTCGTTTCTAGAACACTGACAAGTATCATCATTATCGTCATTTGCATTGATTGCTGTTTCATCTTGTATATTATCTTCAAGATCTTGTGTAATAATTAGTTGTTTTATTAGAAAAGTTAAATGAAATTCGGTAATATCTATTTTCTTGCCTACAAAATGTTCCTGTTTTGTTTGTGTTGTTCCCAGGGCGCGTTAAATTAATTTAAAGGATTGTTAGCTCAATTTCGGTAACAGGCCTGGAGGTCGAATACTTTACGCTCTTCATTCATCCCTTAATTGCCAAACTTTGGGTAAAGGAGTAGAACATGAGTAAAAGAAACTTGATAAAGCAAAGTCTTGTTTAACACTCTCTTTATTAATACGTTTTAATACTACCTACATTTTTCATTTTGTTGTAATTAATTACAGTTATGTGTAGTTTATTTTCGTAAACAAGTAATTAGAAGCTAATTAGATAGAGGTTTGTTGCTTTCTTCTAAATATGTATGCTTAGGCATACGTGTAGATTAGTCTTAAGCTACAAACACTCATTTTTTGTACAAACTCAATTGTATTGCACCTCAGCCCTGTGTCTGGATTTGTGCCAGGCTTGCTCCCTATTACATAGAATTTAAACATAACTGGCCAAATGTGTCTACTAAAAAGGTACATCTGTGCCTAATGCCTCAGGGAACACAGGCGTCATGTTATTTTACTTGCAACGAAATCTATCGTTGATAGATAATAATAGGTATTTGATATGAACTACCACACCCTACGCCGGCGTATTTATTTACCTTTGTATTACAGCAACAATAAAATTATGTGGGTAATCACTTCAGATAACATTAACGTACTAAACTGATTAGTTAGCGCTACCACATACCCACACAAAAGCAAGGAAGTTAACAATTAACACAATGAAAAAAAACAAACCTCGTTACTTTGTTTTTTTTTTCAAACAAAATTATGCGAAGGAATGAGGACCAATTTGTGAGAAAAGTTTTGAGTATGAATGCAGGGTTACAGGAGTAGAGGGAGACCAAAGAAACGATGGATTGATTGTGTGAAAGATGATAAGGCTAGAAAGGAGGTGACTTTTGAGATGACGGCCAATAGAGATGACATGTATGGGAGAAGAGAATGCTGCGCAGACACCAAATATATTGGGATAATACCAGGAGGATGACGATGATGACTTTTGCGTCATTTCTTGATTGTTTTTTGATAAGTACCTGACGCAAATTTAAAATTATTAAGCAGGATGTAGTTGTTGATTCTAAAAGTGCTTCAATTCATTCATTCATTCATACAGAATATAATAATAATAATTCATACAGAATCAGAATAGAATCAAAATAACAAATGAAAATCAATAAAACAAATAAGTTAAGTATAACTTTCTATCTGGCATTGTAACAGGAGTATGTCTGCCATAGCCAAGCCGGACACCCAAACAGTCCAGCCTGGCGACGATCATTGCTCGAACCGTATTGGATACTTTGGAGAAGCCTATGTGCAACAAGCAGAAACAGGCAAAACTAAGCGAATGGGCCTAACCCAGTTGTCCCTTTGCGCCTATTCGCCTAGCTCTGTTCTGTCTCCTGCTTGACATAGAGGGAAGTGGAAATAAAGTATTTTTTCGAACTCCCCCGCTGTTCTTTTCTGATTAATTTCGTTGCAGGATCCAATACAGTTGAATCGTTTCTCCGGGACTCGTCGGGCTTCATTGTCTCGACGCTTTTTTGGTGGTCGCCACTGTTGATTCTGGTTTTCAGGAGTTGCAGTGGTTCGGAAATAGTGCGGCGGGCTTGTCCCTTAAAGCAGGAAACAGCTTGAGGATAGGCATTACCAAAATAAATCGTTACAACCCCGGCTAGAGTAGCAGCTGTCACTGTTGGCACACCCATTCTGAAAAACTGTACCAATTATATTGAATGAAATCGCAATCTTTTCACGTAAATTTTTGATAAATATGTTATCAGAAATTTTCGTCAAATCAAATAGCAACTAAAATATGGAGGACAAAATACCTTTTGCCCGAAGCGTCTTCTTTTTATCAAAACACATATTATTATCTCTCACTGCCTACATTAGCACAGTTAATCAAATATTTATCAAGCTTATTTGCTATCTGATAATATACAACAATAATTGTGAACTTATCTTTAATGTGATACTGATAACATATATATGTCGAATTGGGAAAGCGTAACGACGTAGTGTCAATTATATTTTATTTCCATCTTGATTTCTTCTAAAAATTTTACAGCCAATAGGGTAGTTTCCTTGAAAATTCTGTTTGGTCCGTAAGTTGGATTACTCAAAAATACTTGACACGTATTTTTTCTTTTGTCACATAAACCAAAAATGACGACGATATAGTGCGTTGAAACTTTGCGTGACGTCACGCCTTATAACACTTTTTACGTAGAAGTGACGCTACAAGCCCTTCTACTGAAGAATTAGATCACTGTAACCTCTGGCTTATCAAACCTCTTATCCTATCTGATCTCCACAACCCAGTTTCTGGGCAACACGATACCCCTTGGTAAGACTGGTTGTCAGACTTTTGGGTTTCTGACTACCCGTAACGACTGTCAAAGATCTACAAATGACAGCCGGGATCAACGGCTTAACGTGCTTCCCGACGCACCGAGGAATCTTGATATGTTATAAACGGTCACCCATCCACAGACTGACCTCGGCAAATCTGCGATCAACCCGTGCGTCTGTTCATATTTAGCCACGAGCTCCTCTAAATAACAATAAATGCGTTACCAACTTTGCCCATCACTCGATCATACCAAACTACATTTATAACTGCGAGCAATGTAATCTGCTATCTCCAATTGATCTGTGCTCAGCTTCCTTCGCGTCGTATCTCCATATGTTGTAAGTCCGGAAATAGTGCGACCATGCTCGATATTAATAGCAAAACATTGTCTCAGCGGGAGTACCTACGTCAGCATCAAATGCAAAGTGTGTTAGATGACCTACTTTGTCACACATGAGTTTATAAGCTTCAAGGAGCTCGTGATCGAAGGTTAAGCTACGCTTGCCGAGGTCAGTCTGTGGATGGGTGACCGTTTATAATAATTGGAGTCTCCTCTGATACCTCGGAAAACACGTTAAACAGTTGGTCCCGGCTATCATTGGTAGATCCTTGACAGTCGTTACGGGTATTGAGAAGCCCGAAAGTCTGACAACCAGCCTTACCAAGGGGTATCGTGTTGCCCAGTAACTGGGTTGTGGAGGTCAGATAGGCAGTGATTCCATGAACAGTACTGGTATTCAGCTGCGTCCGGTTAGACTGGTAGCCGACCTCAACATAGTTGGGAAAAGGCTAGGCAGATGATGATATATTTAAATAGACTTCGTAAAACCACGAGTCTTCCTACTGATTCCATTTAATGTTTGACTAAGATTAATGATTCTCACAACGTCATCATTAATCTTTTACTATCGTGACCAACTAGATTACTTGCTATTACTTTTTTACTATCTCTTATAGTAATTTGAGTGTTAAAATTGAGGTTACGGAATTAAGCTGCATTGCTTTCCGGTTGTTGGATGTCTGATTTATTAACAAACTTAAAACATGGTACTGTAAAATGTATCATTCGCCGCCTTTCTCCTTAGCCCTTTCGCTGCCCAGTTCAAAAACAAGATTTAACTTGTATGTCATAATGTTGGGCAAATTACATAATGCGTAGGGGGTGATGGGCATGTTCACATCTCATCTATAGCTTTTTACATGTACGACTTGGGAAGCGAATTCTAGATACATGAACAAACTATTTTTCAACCCGGGAGCCGGGTGCTGAGCACTAAAAGTGTTAAAATATACTCACTCACTTGTTATTCTCTAGATGTATTGTTTTTAAAGGACCTACATACTTCGTTCTGAAATAGAAATGATTGGAATAATGTCGAATACAGCAAAACCTATGATACCTATATTACTCGTAGATAGACTGTAATGAAAACATCACGCCTGTACTGCTCGAAGGGTTAGGCACAGATCTTTTTTTTGTTTAAAAAACTTTGCCCCACACTAGGAATTTCTCCTGTATCGTGGGTGCGTTTACAAACATTTTAAATTCACATACACAAACAGACAGACCCGGAACAATTAGCTGTAGGTCATACAAATGTTTGTTCCGTCCGTTCCGGATCGAACCGACAACACGCGGCGCAACAGCCTCAACTGGCTCAACCACTGCGCCAACCGTGTCGTCAAGAGATGCATCCATAGTAACAGTTAACACCTACATTTCGTTAGTTATGTTTAAGTCCCATGTAGCATTGCACGAGCGTATAGCCATCAACCGGGCACAGATCTAGATTCAGGGCTACTAATGGGATAAAATTATATTGGAAAAACACAATACCTAACACTTTGCTGATTTTGACTTTCCTATGTGTGATAGACTGTAATGATCCTTATTAACTTAAAATCTAAGTGAGTAAAAATAAAAGTGAATGGTCTTGTACTGAAACAAAAAAGGCTAAAAGTAAAATGAACAAATGATTAAAGGCTCGGTACAAATATAATATTATTTACAAAGAAACTGTCATCCGTGTAATAGATGGGGGTTTTGTTCACAGAAGCCTAACGTCACCGAGAAGACATAGGTCAGTCAGATGGGTGGGCCTATAGGGAATCATGATGAAATATTACTTTTTTACCACCTAACCTTTATATGGAATTACGGATACAAAAGCTGGACAACAGATGTGATATTTTTACGAAACCTATCTGTCTTGAAAATAGTTTTGCCGTCTCCAACCCAATCAATCAGAAAGATTGTTTAAGATCTCATGACTAGCTAGATGTGCGCCGTGGTTTTACCCACTACTAAGGGTCGTAACGTGGTATTAATTAGACTATGATATTAATCAAGAATTGGACTAACAAATGGAAACATTTTATTTTAATCCGACCGTACTTCCAGAGATTTGTACGTTCAAAAAAATGTCCAAACTTATCGATATTATTATATTAGGTTCTAACCGATGTTCAATTAACATGATCATTATTATCATCATCTGCATAGCCTTTCTCCAACTGGGGTCGGTTTCAAGTCTAACTACATACAGCTAAGTACCAGTATTTTACAAAAAGCGACTCCCTATCTCACCTCCACATCCCAGTTACTGGGCAACACGATACCTCTTGGTAAGACTGGGCGTCAGACATTCAGTTCAATTAACGTGAAGATATTATAAAATTCAAAAACCAGTCACAACGAGACCACAGTATTAAAAGTCAGCTCTTGCCACTTTACCAAACAAAAGAAAAATCATGTATGGTACTTCAACAACAGAAGAAATTATCATTGTTAAAGAAAGACAATTGGATTCGGAGCCTAAAGAACTTCATCCACACTCCACAATCGATTCCGATGGTGAAAATGCTCAAGACAAACTCGCCATTCGAGTCATATCAAAGTTACCGACAGATGCGAATAATCCCATAACAGACATCGTTGATACTGTAATTCACGTTACACCTTTGTGTTTATCGTTTTGTTGATCAATTCGCACGTGACTCACTGGATTTGCATCGTATGCTTTGATCGTTAAATCGTCGTATTGGAGATGCTCTTCAGAAAGGTCAGGTGCGTAGTACTCGCAACCGGCGTACGTGTATTTGTGAACGTAAACGAAGCAAAAGGAGTATGTTATGATCCATGCAGGTGGCGTTCTGTAGTTTCTACTCATTGCAAGGCGAGGCAAGGAGTGAGATTATGTACGTATGTGTATGTTAAATCGTAGTAGTCAGTGAGACGGGAATATAAAGATCATTGACTTGGGAGAAGTTTTAATTAGAGGGGAACTTAAACAATATGAATATTTATGCTATTATACAAAGGATGTGCATTTCAACAACTTTACACATTGTGATCAGCTTTTATATTTTTCTATTATACAATAATATGGAGACACCGATATGAATTTATTTTTTACTTCTTATAAGTTTATTAAATGGCTATTCTTGTCTGCATTTTTGTCGGTTGGTAGCCCGCAACACCACAGCAGTTGAGCAGTTATGGAAATCAGATAAGCTGTCATGAAAAATACTGGTATAATTCAGCTGCATGCAATGAGACTGGACGCCGACCCCAATATAGTGGTATATTGGAGTCGGCTTCCAGTCTGACTGCTGATCTGACTTCTACAACCGCTCAACGCGGAGAACGCTAGGCAGATGATGATCCTTTGCTTAGTTCTTTATCAAGCGATATGTATCTGTGCCGTATTATAACTAGCATTTTAAGAATGCAAGCTTTTAAAATGCGCTAACATGAATTCACCTCATCTGCATATATGCATAACGTTATAATTGACAATAAAATTAAAATTTATACCAGCCTCGTAATACTTTACTGTAATAAAATAATAATCAAACATCGCGGTTAAGAAACCTGATAAGACCATTTCCATAATAAATTATTTATTTTTTATTCGACGCCATATCTTTGTTATTTTCGTTTACTATTCTAACACCTTAGATATATTTACTTTATATTATTTAGATTATATACTTGAACTTTGACAGAAATATTTTTTCTGATCAGCACGCCTATAGAAAAAAAATCTGTTACGTAAAACAACAATATAATCTAATAATGACAGCCGGGATCAACTGCATAAAGATATCTCAGAATGTAATGGATGGTCACCCATCCACGGACTGGTCTCAGCAGGCGTAACTTAACCTTCGATGGACCCGTGCAGCTCTTATTATTTAACCACAAGCCGTAAAACAATGTAATGAAAAGCTAAATCGAGATGTGGAAGTGTACATACGTATCTTAGTTCTATAGAATGTGTGCAGGATGCGAATATTGACTACAGATTACTGGCAGACAAATATTTACCAGCTTTAGCACTTATCGCCGTGTGTTCATGACACAAACGCAGTGTAAATAGAACAGAAGGCTCATTTGACGACGCGCGATAAGAAATTCACACGCATGACGAACAAAATTCTGGGAAGGTCCTAATATTTTTTAAATATTTTTGCCGTTTTTTAACCCGCCATATGGCTGTGTGGTGAATAAGGCCCATTAGTTTGTGTTTGAATCTTCTTAGTGTAGTACTTCTATTATATATTTTTTTCTTTATTTAGACTTCTGTGCTTATCTCTTAATTGACATAAGTGTTGGTCCGTTTATATTAGTTTCGTGGACGCGCCAAATATGTATAATGTAATATGAACAGAAATGGCGAAATGCCTGCGTAGATTGTTTATTCAAGGATAACTTTTTGCGTATATTTTACCTGATTGCAATATTTTGTTGTGGTCTGGTTTCGTTAAGCTGATAATAGTATAGTAATACCTATAAGTAATTCTTTGTTTTTTTTTTATTATAAGCCAGTCTTTTATGATCTTTACTAATTGACAGCAATGCGGAGGAACTTTTCGACGCCATTTTAATATTTTGTTTCGTTTAGTTCAGTAGAGCGTGTGGTCCTGGATTCCTAGGTCGGGCTAATTCATTATTGATTTTTTATTGATTAATTTGTTATTGATTTTTTCAAATAGGAATTTTCAGATACTGGCTTGTGGAGGTCGGTTAGCGGTCGCTCCATGTAAAGTACTGTTATTTAACTACATCCGGTTAGACTTGAAGCCGACCCCAACATACTTGGAAAATGGCTAGGCAGATGATGATGCAATAAATTGGTAAAAAATTAAAAGCATAAGGTATTGTTGGCTCGTATTTTTCTTATAAATAGTAAACATACATAACATCACGCCTGTTTTCCTGCAGGGTTGGGCAGCGGTGCACCTATAGTAACAACCACATTTCGCCAGTTATGTTTAAGTCCGGGGGGCGAGCCTTTTGCCATCAACCGGCCACAAATCCAGACTCCGGGCTGCTAATGAGAAAATTCCTATTGGAAAAACTCAATAACAGTTTGTCCGACCTGGAATTAGAACCCACGATCTTACGCTCTGCAGTCGTGCCTTATACCAATAGACCAACGAGGCATTCTATAAATAATATGTGTGCTTCATAATGTCATTTGATTCTTTAATGTAGAATGCACTGATTACACGGTCGACGGTGGTTGATTAAATATGAGTAATTAATTACTAAGTATAATACCTACTGCGTTATTTATAAATGGGCCTACATTTTGTTTATCAGTGTGCTTTGTATTGCCATTTACAGGTCCGTTTTATTTGCGTTGCTCTTTTGTTTTATTTTATTCATAGTTATTTGTTTAGAGCTGTGAGCTTATTTACTGAATTTCGAGCATAATCATGTCAATAACCGGTGATCACGTGAGGCGTTCATGGGATCGAACATAATCTCATTTAATCTAATTTTAAAGAAAGGAGTTCTCGGCTATTATCACATTTTTTTTTTCTGCAAGAAACAAACTAAAATTTAGAGATTTTAAGGGTTAAATAAAAATATTAAGCAATTTTTTTATTTATTTTTTACAAAATTATTTATACTAGAAGCACGTGTATTTAAACATCATAAACAAGTATTAATTGTAAGAACGAAGAAGAGGTTTCCTTACGTTGATTTCACAACTTAATACAACAAATCCAAAGAAGGTGTTTGTATTCTTCTAGAACTTAATACAAGTCGGCTTTTAAAAAAAGCTTTTTGCTTTTGATAACTCATTCACTCAAACCGCGGTGTACAAGTATAATAATATACTTCATATTCGTTTTTCTTTTTATTTTACCTTTTTTTCAATCTATTACTGAATCAATCAACTTTACACGACTTTTATATTCTTGACAAAAAATCAAGCTATTTCTAAAGCAACTAAAAGCCTAATACATCACTTTTTACACCTTTTAACTGACAATAGATACAAATAACTTCACATTTTTACAACAGACATTTCGTCAAGACCATATTTTAACTCTACCTAGTTTTCTTAGCCATTTTCTGTACGTCAAGTCTGATCGATGGCCTTCGAAATATTATGGTAATCTATCAACAGCATAGTGACGCTTGAGTCGGCAATCAGTTTTGGAATATTGCCTGAAAGTGTGCCTATAAATCTTCAGTGTTTGTAATCAACTTGGTAAGAGAAAAATATTGGGTAAGGTATGAAGAAACGTCTCTTTAAAATATGGAAAATGGGCTATAATCATACTTCATAGAATCTTTATTTCACCTATAATTCTGCACGATTGGTTCAGTAACGGAACGATCCGCTGCTGCGCCGCGTGTTGTGGGTTCGATTCCCGCACGGAACAAATATTTGTAAGGCCTGCAGGTAGTTGTTCCGGGTCTGGCTGTTCGTGTCTGTAACGTGACATGTTTGTAAACGCACCCTCAACAAAGGATAAGTTCCTAGTGTGAGGCAATGTTTAAAAAAAAAGAAAACATCCAATTATTGACATTTAAAAAATACTTAACATAAATTTAGAATGAATTTGCATAAATAAGTAATCTAAAAACAAATAAAATAAAGGCGAAAGTAACTTTGTCTGTCCGTCTGTTTTTCTTACAAGTAAACCAATGACCATGTGCGGAATAAGATAAGAGAAATCTCACCCTGATTTGTGAGACAAAAATATGTTTTCATTTCCCGCAAATTGCGACGGAATAATAATGGTTTTTTACTCAAAATAACAACGTAGCAAACTGTTTGAAGTTTTGTATTATTATAAAATAAAAAATGCAATGATTTTTTCACACATTCACGCCTGAATATTGTTAAAATGTCCGATGTAATAATGTTATTTATATTATATTATCACATGCCTTCATTATCAGATATTTGTATGATAAATCATTAGCATAAAAAAAAACCTGAAGATTTTCCAGCGCGAACATTTTAGTGATTTACGTTTCTGCGTTATGAGGACCCCCAAAAATACTTAAGTATAATCACCGGCAAATAAGATGGCAAAAGTCGTTAGATGCGCACAAGTCGTTTTTTAGGTCTCTTTGGTGGTCAAGCGGGACGCGGGGTATGAGGTAGCGTCGATCCGAGCGCGCGATTGGTGCATCAGTCGACCCTTGCCTCCCGCACCGCGCCTTCGTCCCGTTCGCTCCCGAATACTCCCGATTACATTTCAGTGCACGAAAATTGAACCCTTTGTTTTTGTTGTGTTAAACTTAAGTGTTGTTATTGTTTTTAAATTTAGGATAGAGTTCCTGAAAAGGCATAGCATACGAGGAAAGTATGCTCAAACCAGAGTTATACAAATTAATAAAATTGGAAAAAGAACAATTTAAAACATTGACCAAACACTTGCAGAACACAACCATAGTGTTCTGCGATTGCGACTTTCAATATGATGCCAAGGGTAGTTTTATTAACGGATAGTGACGACGACTAGTTATTTTTTTTTTTTTTTATATAAACTTTTTTGAATTTTAAATGCACGTTATTTATAACTCCTAATAAACTTGAATTCCTCTCCCTTCTTTAACTTTGTTCTATACAGACATGATTAAATATAAATGATGGCAATAACAATAGAATAATGACGATCAATAAAAGTTAGCACTTTTTTGTGCCACTAAGTGTACGATGCGCGAACTTACCCCCACTACGCCAAAATCTTGCCATCTTATTTGCCGGTGACTATAACTCATTCAATAAAAATATAACACATTCGTCTTGTTTATTACGTGTAAAATTAAATTTAAGATGGTAGGAAGCCAATGGATGAAGGCATCGCAAGACCGATCGTTGTTGTAATCTTTGGTAGAAGCCAACATATGTACATACATACATACATATATATACATATAGCCTGGAGGTCTATGTCGAGCAATGGACGTCTTTTGAAATGATGATGATGATGCTGCCTTACTCACCCAGTGAACAGGTGCATTGCAATTACTTTAAAAGAACTGTTACACTAGGTTAGGTAGCCAGTAATTCTAGATTACTAAAGACCGGTATTTGCCAATAACCGGTTTTTACGTCCGGTATTTCTCTCAATCCTATACCTATATAAAAATAATTTGCATGTCTCATTACGGTATTGGTCGGAATTTCTGGCATAGTTGGCGTTCTTGTTTGGGGACAGGAGATGTATATTTCGCTCGCTAACAGAATGCGATGCGAGGTTTTGGAAATGGGATATGCATGGACCATCTGGTGGCGTTGGTGAACCCGTGTCTATGTTACTGAGTAATTCCAGATGGATAAACCAGATAAAACTTTGCTCAATTCGGGAATTGAAACCAGGACTTCGTGCTCAGCACCACTATATAGTATAATTTCTCTCTGAGGATCGTGGTCACTGAACCGCTCAGTGGTCACTTTAAGAGGACAATATGACTCCATCGACTCCTGTCCAAAGTTGCTGTCACTATCTGCTGAAATTTGTTTGAGGACACAGCTTCTTTCACTCGGTCAGACCATCATGTTGGCCACCAGGGTAGTGCTCTGTTGCCTTCGATATTACACACAATGACCAGTTTTTCAAGGCTGCTATCACCCCTTTGCATACAACATAACTTACATAATACTTTGTACACAATTCAGGATTCATTAATATCTGTCTTGATTTTAATCCGTGGTGCTAGGCAGCTGGACTTAACCCAGTTGTGAAAGTCTCTTTGTGCCTATTGGCCTAGCTCTGTTCTGTGTCCTCCTTGATATGGATATGGAAGTGTAAAGTATGTATTTTGCCAACTCTGTTCTTTTCTGATTAATTTTGTTGCGGGATCCAAGACAGTTGAATCGTTTCGCTAGGACTCGCTTCATTAACTCGATGATTTTCTAGTGGTCGCCACTGTAAGTTGGTTGAGAATAGTGTGGTGGCCTTATTCGAAAAAATAAAAAAAACACACTTTGCATCAGACAATAATGCGTAACAATATAAAGTATAGGTAGATTTCTTTGACCGGTCGTGTTGTTGTGGACCCTTATCACCCTTAACTAGGGTCCCGTACGACACCGCGGTTAATAAGTATGTAGGTATTCAGCTTATTCGCACAATCAGTAGGTAGTATTATGTAACCTTATTTTTTGTTGGCGGTAAATCAGTTAAGGGGTCATGGTATCTACTCATAATTACTACTGGACTAAATGGACTAATAGGTATTCAATCCATTTACCAATAAATTATCCTCTATTTTCTACACTGTATCAAATTGCCATCAACTTTGAAGTATACAATATCCAATAAAACAAGATTCATCGTAATCGCACTACACTGCAAAAAGTTATTGGTGGTCAAACATGTTAAAAAATAAAATTAAACGTGTCAAATTAAGAACTACCTCCTTTTGTTTCTTCGGTCAAAAAAATACTAACACGCCATAGATAATGTATTGCGTCACTGTCATCTGGAAACAAGCCCAGAAGGCAGCATAAATAAATAGAAAAATACCTAGATGTTTTTTGTTTTCAAGAAAAAATATCGTTAGTATACAAATGATCGTATGACTTGAGGCAGCAGTGCATCACATCACAGTACAATATCCCCCGGTACACGAGGGGATAATATTTTTAGCACAAAGGAGAAGTCATCCTTATAAAGTGCAGGTTCCGTGATGCGTGCGATGCAAGGCCTCCTCTTACACCGAAGCGTAACGAAACTTGATACGCTTCGTAAATAAAAACTCATTTCTGTTGCGATCTTTTTGTCCGTTCGTCGTCGTAAGGCGCCTTTACATTTATTCTTACGAAAAGAAAATAATTTCACTTTTGTTTTATGTCAACGATTATTACTGAGGTGCTCATAGCAAAATAATAACAGGCATATGGGTCGATAAAAGTTTAATTCCGCTTTCCGAGTTCGCTTGATTTGTGACCATATACTCTGTACTTCGTACAGCACGTCCCGGCTGGTCCGGTTGTCATTTGTAGATCTTAGACAACTGTTATTGGTGGTCAGACACCCGAACGTCTGGACAAGCCAACTTTTCTTACCAAGGGGTATCGTGCTCAATAACTGGAGGTCAGATAGGAAGGCGAAGTCTAGAGAATACTACACAGATAATAAGGATGACTAATAGTAATTGTTCGATGCCTAGTCCCGAGGCGGCTTGAATCAACTTACAACATAAATGTCACCAAATCAATCATTGTAAATCTGATAATAAGAAACTAATTATAACGTATCGAAGTGTCATTGCACGTCCTCCTACACAAATGAAATAAAAACACTAATTTAAACTTATTATCTAACTTCAACGGTCTGACAGCGGTCACGTGTGTGGGCACAACATCACACCGAAGTGTGGGTATTATCATTTTATTGTTTATTTTATTGTCTTCCACCCACTTGTTAAAGACTTAGATGTAGGCGCCGCTTGAGGTCCGGGTCACACACCGAGTTTACAGTTTGTCGTGATTTTGTTTGTTTTGATTTTTAATACCTATTTTTGAATATTTCACCCATAATCCTCATGTGTGACTGTTATTTTTTGGTGGCACGTTTCAGTATCGTCTCGCTTCGTATAAAGCTAGAGAAGTGTGGAGTTTCGTGCCCATTCTTTTCCATACGAAACGGAATCTTATTTTTTACAAGATTGTTTTTTTTTTTTGTAAAAAAAGATTTATTTTTCATTTTATAATTGGAGTAAGTAACCCACACCAATTCTTGACAAGTCATTTTTTAAATAGCAAGTGAGTGCAAGAAAGAGGTCATACATCATCAACAATGAAGCAGATAAAATATTAGATATTATTGAGGATTTTTTTCCCTTCAAAAACCACTCGTCCATCTTCACCAAAATTTGATCGATTGGATGGATTTCTCGTTCTTTTTTTAAACAGAAAAATGAAATAAATGTCTATCATTGTTAGTTTTGTTTTTAATTTGGTTTTGTTGGTCTTTTGTTTTGAGTAAATCGGTTCAAAAACCAACCTTCTTCAGATTTCATTTCAGATATAGGTAACAGTTACCTTTTAGCTTTTTTTTCAGTTTATTATGATTATTCCTTCCTCTAGAACTCGTTCGGTGTAAGTGTCACACGCACCCAGTGTGCACAATGTTTATTTCATGTACCGTCTATGGAGCTGGGAGCTATTCACTGCAATGCCGGATTGATTTATAATACCAGTCCGTACGTAGACTACCCACGACACAACATGGGACATGCAAGCTCTTGGCAAACGTACTGTGGTTTACGGCTATTCGGATTGCCTGGCTGGAGGCCTTAATTTTAATTAAGCCCCCCACAGGAAAGTTCGGTTGAGCAGTAAATATCCCTGAAGGATAAACTGCGAGATGCCCATTCCAAAAAAAAAGGCTATTCGGATGGTTTTCATTCATTTTGAATGGGAGTAGGAAACCGATATAGCATCAGTGAGTGATCTAAAGTGGTCTACAATGGGATATGAATAGAATTAGCCTTGGCCGAGACCGTACTAACTTTCCGTTGGTGAGTCAGTACAGCGCAGTTCAATGGTACAAAAAAATAATTGAAGTTCCAGTTTGTAGTGTAAAATAACAGCTTTTTATTCTATGTATATGAAAGTATTACGGTAGTTATACCAAAACAACGTTGTTTTTAATTTTTGTCTGTTTCAAAAAAGGAACGTTGAAAGCATCTTTGGTCTGCACTTCAGTGACAATGATAGATTATGATGAGTCTGGACTAAAAAGCGCACTAAGGCTATATCTTATATCATCTGTTCTTCTTATCTGGCGCTCTTAATCTGGATTCTATACTTATTATGAGTTTTATTTACCAACTTGTAACGTTTAGAAAGATACGGACTAGTTTTCTTTGGTAGAGACACAGCATAAAAGTATAAAGACTTGGAGAATCTGATAGGTAATTCGAAAAAGTTGTTTATAATATTGGGTTTAACTAGACAATCAGGTGCAGAAATTAATTTTCTTTAAGAAAAAAGGCCTACTGTATGTCTACTATAATTTTTTATGATGTGAAAAGCCGGGGTGAATTGAAACAAAACTTTAAATGAGATTTGATCGACGATTCAACATCATTAATTACTGACAAGGTGTTGAAATTCATAATTTCAATTCCCTAAAAAAAAGTTGTCCTTGTAGTAACAAACAATGTTAATCTAACCCGAATATGCCCTTAAAAGTTTTGTTTCTACTCACCCCTGCGTTTCTATTCACCCCGTTTTACGGTACCAAAATCCTCAAGACTGTGAAATGTATGTTTAGAAGATAAAACAAAAGAATCCTCAATTTTTTTTTTAAATTTTAGCTCGTAATTAATTAAGGCGTCTTTAATCAGAGACGTAGTAGGTTAGAGAGGCCAGCACATCAAGCTACCCCAATCTCTTTGATAGTTTTTCAACTGTATTACAAAAGTATAAGTTCCATGTTCAATTGGGACATTTTAACAGTTGGGGCAGCTTAAAGTGCTTGGTGTCTGTACATAAAGAAATTCTAGAACATTCATTGTAGAGAAGGAAACACACAATTCTCATGAAATAAAATACTAAATGCCCTCTTCACCAGCAACCTGGCATTGTTATACGACGATTGTGGTTTGCGGTATAGCGTTTGTGGTATACTTGTAACTTTATAGGTAGGTACATACCTACCTATAAATAGGTACTTGTAACTGTGTTGATACTTGAAAAATAAACAATGAATGTGGAGGGTCATCAAGATTAGAGGAACGATAAAGGTCATTTCATTTTGCAAATCTAGGTGTGGATGACAATTTTTTAACAAATTTTGCAATAGCTTAAAAAATCAAAGAGACGATGGATTGTGTGAAAGATGTTTATGGTTGAAAAGGGGGAGACTATTGAGATGACGGCAAATAGAGATGTATGGAAAAGGTGCAGCACTAAAATGTACTGGACTTGACTTGGATAGTGCTGGACTTGGAACTGCCTCGTTGGTCTAGTGGTTGTTAGCGCTACTGCTGAGCACGATGTCCTGGGTTCGTTACCCGGGTCGGGCAAGGTATTAGTAGATTTTTCTATCTGGAATTTCTCAGTAGCAGCCTGAAGTCTGGATTTGTGCCCTTTTGAAAGATCAAAATCAAAATCAAAATTTATTTATTCAAATTAGGCTGAGAATCAGCACTTTTTGAACGACACAGGGTTTACAAAAGACAATCCCCCAAATCACGAGGCAATAGGCACGATAGCAATAGGCTTACCCCCTATTACATGTGACTTAAACATAACTGGCAAAATGTGGGTGTACTATATTTACTAGTACCCCTCTGCCTTACCTTTTGGTGATTACAGGCGTGATATTACGTTATGACGATAAATTCCTCTTGTCAAGACCTAAGTGCTCTAAGTTACAAAGTAAAAAGAAATGCCTACTACATCGCTTAATCGTAGTTCGCTGGTCGTTTCAATATCAGGCTCGCAGATGACGTGCGACCGCCACGTCAAACTATCGATAACTCGCGTCAAACTTAGTTTAGCTGTGAGATCGACAAACTTGCGGACGCCGTGTCGTAAAACGACCCACTTTTTGTAACGTTTTGTTTGAAATTGAGGTACGTTTTTATATTCGTTTGCTGATGGGAAATTGATAGACCAAGACACTGGAAAGTTGATGAGGAACCTAAGTTTTTATCAGAGCGCGTCATCATCACCTGCCAACCCAGGCGTTGCCTTTTCCCAACCTAGGTGGGGTCGGCTTCCAGTCTAAGCGAATGCAGCTGAATACCAGTGTTTCTCAGGGTGCGACTGCCTATCTGACCTCCACAACCCAGTAAATAGGCAACACGGTAAACCTTTTACATCAGACCTCATCATCATCCTCCTGCCCTTATCCCTATTTATTTGGAGTCGACGCAGCATGTTTTCTTCTTCCATACTAATTGCCGTCATCTCAAGAGTCACCTCTTTTCTAGCCATATCATCTTTCACACAATCCATCCATCTTTTCTTTGGTCTGCGTCTACTCATGTAAGACTGCACACTCAAAACTTTCCTCGTAACATGGTCATACATCAGAACTATCGATCAAAAATTTGAGATAATAATGTAACAACACCTATATCTCTACACCCTTCATAAGAACTAAAACTGACGTATCCTATATCGCGATATTAAAGTTATCCGCGCGATTGAACAAAAATATGTATTCTATAATAAATCGACTTCAACCGTCGGGCAGAAGTCTACCAGACACAACACCCGTCTGGTCGGAACATCCTCCCTTTTGAATGGAAGACGAGGAATTGTACTGTACACCCTATTGGCAATACTAAAAATAATATATAATTTGCTGTAAAATTTCCAGTCTAGTGATAAAAGAGGTAATGTACAATTCTATAATCTGGGTATTTGACAAGAAACAATCAAAGTGATCTTTATAATAAGTAAAGCTCAAGATTTGATTTTTGAGTATACGAAGTAACAGACAGTAATTCCAAGTATGATGTCTACGTTATAAAATACGTCTTCAACACGCAATTATAAAACTTCAAAGGCTCTAAAACTCGACATTTCACATAATTCAGTGTAATGAACACTTCAGCCTGACAGCTTAGGACTAATGAAGTTCAAACAAAGCGAGTATATCATGCTAAGTCGTAAGTTTGGCGAACTCGCGACACGATTGGATAACAAAGGGAGTACTAAGTTGGCAATTGTTTTAGTGTTAGTTTACACGAATCATTGTAATTCGAAATTTGAGCTTCTTGCTCAAAGGAAGGGGACATTTTGATGTCTAGAGTATCACTCCTCATCTTTCTGCCCTCTTCCAATTTATTTGGGTATCAGAGCAGATTGTCATCTTCTTCTTCTAGTCATCGTCTCAATAGCTCCATTCTAGCCATATTATCTTTCACACAGTCCATCCATCGTTTCTTTGGCTTTCCTCTTCTCTTATAACCGTCCATGTTTTCACTCAGATTTTCTTCTTGTCCCTCATTCCTCCGTATCACATCACATCCCATACCATGACAACCGTTTTTTTACCGTCACCGACACCACTTTCAGACTTCCCCTTACGTACTCATTTCTTATCCTATCCATTTGCTTAACTCCACACATCCTTCTGTCATTCATCCTTTTTGTGGTTCAACATTAATATATTAATATCTCGATTGTTGCGTTTTGACGACCCATGTGGCGAAACGGGCGAAGGGCCGCCTGCGCGGCAGGAGGTTGCGGGTTCGATTCTTGTACGTTTATACGTAATGTTTGTACGAATTACAAAGGTTTTTTCCGGGCGTTCTGGGTATTTTCTATGTATAATATAAAATATATATCTATGTAATGTATTATATTAAGTATAGCAGTCATCTAGTATCCATAACACAAGCTCTGCTAAGGGCTGCTTGGGGCTAGATGATGCTGTGTGGATTGTCCAGCATTATTTATTTATTTATTTAAGATTTTGATCGATACAAGACAGCCGGGTAACACTGTCAAGCATTTAGGTGTTGAATGGAAAATAACAGGCCCAGCAATGAGTTTTTCAATTGATAATGAGGGTGTTGTAGAAAGATCACCATCATCAGCCTAGCCTTCTCCAGCTATGTTGGGGTCGGCTGCCAGGCTGACTGGATGCAGCAGAATACCAGTATGTTTGTATGTGTATGATGCTGCAGAAAGATGTGAGAATTAAATGTCCCAGACAGAACTAAATTTAACCTTTTCTCAACCTGTCTATTTCCCCTTTCAATTACTTTAAGTTTTGATATAAAATTTTCTTATACCTGCCTCGTCTTCGAACTTTAAATCATGGGTCCGATTCCTGGGTCGTGTAAGGTGTAATTGGGATTTTCAACACAGAATTTCTGAATTCTTGATTCCCATTCCCCTTATTTTATAGAAATTGATAGAATTTCTTTTGTAGAATCCATCATGAGACTTATAAATAACTAGCGAAATGCGAGTGTACTTTAAGCACACCTCTGCTTAACCCTTCAAGGACTGCAGGAGTGACGTTATGTTTCTTATTACATCCACTCTTCCTTCTTAAAATTCCACTCACACAATTATGCCTATCAAATTAAGCCTTCCTTAGTACAAATGAAGCCACATATAAATTAAAATGGCTGACTAATCGGCCATTGTTATTTACAAGGACATTCCTGTAATTAAGCTAGCTACACGTGGCATAGGTAAGCTTCATAAGATCAGTCGGCATAGTGAACTGTCAGTTCTGCCTGACATGATAATCGCGCGATTTCCACATGGCGTCACCCTTGAAACGTCGTTGGTAAGGGGTCTTGAGTATTACTTTGGAGGATATTGAGTAATTTGAAAATTTATATTGTATATGGTGACACTCGATCATTTGTACGAGCTGTAAGTTTATTTACAAATTGTATAGTATTTCAAATAGTCTTGGATTCGATTCCCAGGTCAGGCGATGTATTATTTGGGTTTTCCATCTGGAATATCTCAGTAGCAGACTGGAGTCTGGATTTGTGGGTGAATTAAGGGAATATGGTTGTACGTATTACATGGTTTTTTGTATTTCCTGGGACTTATACATAATTATAAGCGCACCCGAGCACAACCCTACGAGGAATATTTTTAGTTAGTAGTTTTAAATCCAAGGCCAAGATAAGTCATAACACTAAACATTGTAATATGTATTATGATTATTCATGTAAATAATCACGCTATTATACACAAAAGCCAGCCACAAATTGTCCTCAAGTCAAAGGCTAGCTATTAATAAACTAAAAATGGAAACCAGCATGTGTTCGCACGAATACAACATGACAGAACATCAAGGATTCAGCATTTAACACATTCGATTCTATGGCAAATGAAAATAGGCAGTCTTCTGGACTGTTGACAGAAGATGTCTGTACCAAAAATTTTGTTCCCCAGAAAGCACGTTATGCAGCTGGTACCAGCTATCATTATAACATCCTTGACAGTCGCAACGGATAATCCAATAGTCTGACAGCCAGTCTTGCTTAAGGGTACGATGGAGTGATACCCATTAACTGGGTTGTAGAAGTCAGATAGGCAGTCGCTCCATGTAAAATACTGGTATTCATCTGCATCCGTTTAGACTGGAAGCCGACGACAACATACTTGGGATAAGATTTGACGACACAGTTGGTGCAGTGGTTGAGCCATCGGCTGCTGCGCCGCGTGTTGTGGGTTCGATCTCCGCACGGAACAAATATTTGTATGACCTACAGGTAGTTGTTCCGGGTCTGGCTGTTTGTGTATGTGAGTTTAAATGTTTGTAAATGCACCCACGATACAGGAGAAATTCCTAGTGAGGGGCAACGTTTAAAAAAAAAAAAAAAAGATGTTAGACGAAAAAATGGAAGGCGTTTACCCCTTGTTTAGAACCAGACCAGCACATATAACTATCCCAAACTGTCAAATTTTCCCAAAATAACATGAACCTTATTGTTTTTAAATAAAGTTGAAAACCTATCAAAGAAATTTGACAGGGGTAGCTTCATTTGCTGGCCTCTGTACTTTAGGTTGGTACACTCTTTGTAAAGAGAAGTTGTTTGGAAATCGTTTGGTTCATGGTATGTACCTGTGATGCGAGTAAATGAGGATCATGTTGTGAGGAAAGTTTTGAGTATGAATGTGAAAAGTTACAAGAGTAGACGGAGACCAAAGAAACCATGGATGGATTGTGTGAAAGATTTAATGGCTAGGAAGGAGGTGACTTCTGAGATGACGGCAAATAGAAATGTATGGAAGAAAAAGACATGCTGCGCCGACCCCAAATAAATTGGGATAAGGGCAGGAGGAAGATGACACACTTTGTACACACATTCCCTATTTTCAAGTATTCATGTTGTGACATCATAACGTTTCGTAATTACAGTAATTCTAATATAAATTGAGAATGATCGCACGATGAGCGTTTATCTCGAATAATATTAGACGAAGGTGTAAACGTGGGTGATAATAAGCGGCTGACGTCATTTCCGCTGGGGAAACTATTATGAAGCAGTTCAAAAGGTATGTTTGGTTGGGAGTGTGTGATGTTAATTAAGACACCGCTTGGTTTTCTAATGGGGCCACCCGACGGGTTAATTAGTGTGTTTTACCATGTTTTACGCAGTAAACAGCATTCTTTGTTTACTGTGTTTGGATTTTACCTGCCAGAATTATACATAAGTATGTCTTTTTTTTTTTCATCTCTCAGTTCAATCTTTAGGCTGTCTACTGCTCAACCGGACTTTCCTGTATCCTCTCCCTTCTGCTTCTTACGTATTTTTCTGATTGCTCTGCTGTTCTTTTTTTATTCATTTCGTCGTGGGATCCAAGACAGTTGAATCGTTTCTCCGGGACTTGTCGGGCTTCATTGTCTTGACGCTATTCTGGAGGTCGCCATTATTGATTCTGGCTTTCAGGAGTCAGTGGCGTGCTTGTACCAAAAATCCCTTCTACATTCAGTGGAGTAACTGATAGCTGATTCACCAATACCAGATGCAAATACATCGTGTACATACCAACGCGTACACCAACGTTCGACGGAATAAATTATACATACCTTGTAGCGAGGACATTGTGCGAGTTTTATCATCTGTGTGATCAACTACGAATGTTAAGTGCCCATGTTGAGTAATATATCGGTTATTAGAACTGTCGAATGGTTTTTAGAATTAGCTCCTTCCTTTAAGACTGGCTAGGTTAGACAGAACACAATCTCACCGGCACACCCCTGATTTGTGAGATTAAAATATGCTTGCAGATGACTTCGAACAAATGAAAACGTATTTAGCGCTGAAAGCATTTTTACCGTAATGCATCAAAAATTAAATAGAATTTCTTAAAATGTTCAATATAAGCCTTCTATTTGATATACAATGAAACATCTCATTTCTACGCTAGGGCTAGTGGTTGCAACCGCTACTGCTGAGCATAAGCTCGTAAGTCCTATTCCCGGGCCTTGCAAAGTGTTAGGGGAGTTTTCCCATCAGGAATTTCTCAGCAACGACCTGACTGGAGTCTGGATTTGTGCGCGGTTGATGGCAATAGGCCATACCCTCTAATACGCGGTGCTAAAGCAAAATTGGGGATATGTAGGTACACTATAGATACACCTCTGCCTTACCCATTGGGGAATATAGGCGTGATGATATGTGTGTTGACTCCAGAAGGCCAATTCCCTTAATGAAAACCGTTCAAAATCTAGTCGCAATCACAGCTGAGCTACCATCAATTTCAGTAACTTGGCAAAAATGCTGGTGAATAAACTGTCAAAAATACGTCTTGTATTTTTGACAGATGCGCACGATCTTAAACTATGGCAGAATGTATGTGTGGTTTCTAAGCATACCAACAAAAGTGCATTTGTTTAATTCATGAAACGTGAGAGTGATTAATATCTTTGAATACTTAATAAGCATGGTTCAATATAATATTCATAACTGTTGGAATTCGCTAGTACAAACTATATTTGGGAGTTTTAACACGTTTTTTCTTTCGTATTCATTGGCGGTTTTTGACGCATTTAATTTACTGTTCGTTAGAAATTCAGTACCTATTTATTTTACTGAAATGTTAATCACGGGTTGGTAAATATTAAGTTCAAAACATAATGTATTTTATTTAAGCAGAAATGAGTAAGTGAAAATAAGTGGAAATGTTTTCAAATAATTTTAACATACGTTTCTGTACAACCAGAGTAAATCTAAACTTTAAATTAGTTTAGATTTTATCTATGTAACGGTTTAAGAGGAAAGATGAGATATTTTGGATAAACTCAAAAACTACATAACCGATTTTAAAAGCTCTTTTACCTATAGAAAGCTACATTATCAGCAAGTAACATAGGCTTTATTTTATCTTCAAAACTATGCTTTAAAGGTGGTCGAGGGGATATTAGATTTCGAAGGGAAGAAGGACTTCTTCTACGCGGAAGAAGTTGCGGTCGAAGGACTAGTAATTAATATTACGACGACCGATGTGGCGCGGCGGGCGATGGTCCGCCTGCGACGCAAGAGGTTGCGGGTTCGATTCCCGCCCTGGGACAAATGTTTGTACGATCTACAAATATTTGTTCCGGGTGTTCTGGGTATTTGCTATGTATAATAAAAAATATCTATCTATGTAATGTATTGTATTAAGTATATCAGTCATCTAGTACCCATAACACAGGCTCTGCTTAGCTTGGGGCTAGATGATGCTGTGTGGATTGTCCAGCAATATTTATTTATTTATTATTTATATAATTATTATTCTCTACCAGGGCCCTGTCATCATCTGCCTTGCCTTTTCCCAACTATGTTAGGGTCGGCTTCCACTCTAACTAGATGCAGCTGAATACCAGTATTTAACATGGAGCGACTGGATCTGACCTTCAAAACCAATTAAGGGGGTAACACGATACCCCTTAGTAAGACTGATTGACAGATATTCGGGTTTCTGACACACAGTAAAAATGACATATTTACAGTCACATATAAATGTTATATGACTGTTTTTTATATAATTTTTGTCTAAAAATGTTATTGGACACATTTTAGCTTGAGCTGCTGTCAAGGACAACATCTATGAAGTAAACTTGAGAAATTGTGTGATTGTCTCACCTGTAGTTGTCGGTTTTATCAAAGGCGCCTTGTTCATTCTACCTTAACGCCTAGAAAACTAGATACCATAAAGCAGTGAGTCGGAAAGCACCTAAAGAAAGCAAAGCGTTGTTATAGGACCGATGCGCCGGCGTCGCTTTCCGTGACAACCGTTTCCTGTATGCAAAATTGTCTATTGTTTTGTACAACGTGATTAAGTAATCGAGTAATAAATACACTTTCTCTGTTTATGTTCATTGTTAAGGAGAAGTGAGTATTGGTAATAAAAATTAGCTAAGTATGTCGGTCGGTTATATCTGCTAATTAATTACCAATTTTATATTCCAAAATGGAAAGTCCCTTAACTATTATTATGACTTCCGCTTATATATACCCAATAGATATAGTTGAAAAGCTTAAAACCTTTTTAATTCCGTACTCGATTTTTTTTTAATCATCCAATAGTGGGATTTTGGCTACTCCGTATGAGTCTTGATTTATTTTGAATTATTAGCAATAATCAAAATAACGTTAAGTTACCTATATTTAAGGCTAATAATTCTCGGCTTAAAACCCAGTATCCAGCCTCTAAGTTTTGCTACCTTTAAACTTGACCTTAACATCCTTTCCTTTATAATGTACAAATGAAATAAACCCCGGTTCACACAGGAAGGCTGGTTTCCGGGAACTCCCGATCTCAATTTCCTGAAATCCCGTGTTTCCTTTCAGTTATAGGAAAAAGCTGTAAACCTTTATTATTCTAGGAAACGAAATATTACTTTAACTTAGTAGTATTGCTTCGTTGGTCTAGTGGTCCTAAGCGTGACTGCTGAGCGTGAGGTACTAGATTCGATTATCTGGTCAGGCAAAATGTTATTGAGTTTTTCCAGTAGGAAGCCAGGAGTCTGGAATTGTGCCCGGTTGATGGCGAACCTATTGACATCATCCCCTATTACATGGGACTTAAAACATAACTTGCGAAATTTGGGTGTTACTACTGGTGCAACTCTGCCTAACTCTTTGGGGAATGTAGGCGTGATAATATTATGTTCTAGTTTATTGATGTAAAATTGTTTTGCTGCATGAAATAAAAGGGTTTATTTTTTTATTTTTTTTACGCCCCAGATGGCTGCATTATTTACTAACCCCTTTCTCTAAGGTTTTTAAGGGACAAGTAATTAAAACAGCTGTCTGTATGCACTTAAATAACTTTCATTACACGTGGGGGAAATTTTAATGCGCTTAAGTTAGCTTAGTAGTTAAGAGGGTGCGTTCTGAAAGTTGGCAACGTCGCTGATAGCTGTTAATTATTCGCTGCTTTGACTAATTAGTCAGTATTGCTTAGTATTTGTGAAATTATGAAGTGTTGTGCACTAAAATTAACTTTTGTACAAAAAAAAACAACTGATTTCCAAAAAAGTACCAATAAAGGAGGAAAATGACTTTATTTTCGGAGGTGATTTTATTAGTAAATAAGTTTTTTATATCTCGCTTTTAAGAGGGTTGATTTGTAATTAATCTAAGATAGCGTAATGCCAACTGCTCATCACGTTTTTACAAATATTGCTCATCCGCTTGCATGGACGTTGTTGAGGAGTTCTCCTGGTACTTCACCATCTGCTTCGCTTAACCATCATTGTGAGGCAAAATATGCAGATCCTGTTCCGTTAATTGTTGTTGTTCTTTTCTCACCTACGCATGTTTTCCAAAAATAAATAATGTTACGTTATCTTAGTGATATTGACGACCTATGTGGCGCAGCGGGCGAAGGTCCGCCTGCGACGCAGGAGGTTGCGGGTTCGATTCCCGCCTTGGCACAAATGTTTGTACGATCTACAAAGATTTGTTCCGGGTGTTCTGGGTATTGCTATGTATAATAAAAATATCTATCTATGTTATGTATTGTATTAAGTATATCAGTCATCTAGTACCCATAACACAAGCTCTGCTTAACTTGGGGCTAGATGATGCTGTGTGGATTGTCCAGCATTATTTATTTATTTATTTATATTGGTTTAGGTTCAAAACAGTGAAGCATTTCACAGCTATTTTCGTTGATGCTTACTCACAGAATGCGCCCACTTAAGGACTTTTTGAGTTAACCTTCTCAGCACCCTCGCAAAACGTCAGTGAGATAATACGTCACTTTTTTATGCCTTGTTACACAACCGTATTTCAAGCTAGTTCGTTACCGCCTCACATCCGACGGTTGACATTTGCGCAGGTGCGCAGTAACCGTTGGTAACTGTCTGTTACTGACTAACTGTCAGTTAATGGTAACAAGAAACTGTTGCACGTTATTACGGACACTTTTTGCAATGAAAGTTACAATCTACAGTTGCACTATTTGTAAATACGTGAGCTGTGAGGCCCCATATTTATCTTGAACTATTTGCTGAATTACTTTCTACCTATTTTATGTCGTTATAGTCGAGTGGTTAAAGCGCCTCTCGTGCACGAGGTTGCGGGTTCGAAAGCAGGCAAGTGCTAATGTGACTTTTTCAATTCATATTTGACGACCGATGTGGCGCGGCGGGCGAAGGTCCGCCTGCGACGCAAGAGGTTGCGGGTTCGATTCCCGCCTTGGGACAAATGTTTGTACGATCTACAAATATTTGTACCGGGTGTTCTGGGTATTTTCTATATATATAATAAAAATATCTATCTATGTAATGTACTGTATTAAGTATATCAGTCATCTAGTACCCATAACACAAGCTCTGCTTAGCTTGGGGCTAGATGATGCTGTGTGGATTGTCCAGCAATATTTGTTTATTTATTTTTATTATTTATATGCACTTTCTAAGTTGATCTGAAATATCACTGACATAGGTGAAGGAAAACATCTTGAAGTTACCTGGATTTTTAATAAATACAAGTCTATAATCGCCAACCTTCTCTCTGTCTATGAGGATGAGAAGGGGCCTTCGCCCTGCAATGGCACAGTAACAGGCTCATGCCTACATTTAAGTATGTATTTTAGTAAATTAGTTTAATTCTAAGGCAAACTTCTAAGGGTTTCCTTTTTGCCATTAGGCAAGGCCTTAACCTCTAAGCCATTACGAAACTAATATCCTTACCTATTCTATTTCAAAGCTAAAATGCATCTTGCTGTACAGATGTTTTTTTGCGTATGTCGTAAATGTATTTGGATGGCACGTGCACTTTCAAAGGGCATGTGTATTTTTAGCTTCAGATGCCCTTTAACATGTTTAAATGTAGCATTTTTAATGCAATTAACCTTTAGTAAAGTCGTGCATTACACGGTAAGTTGAAGACTAAATTTCTTAAGTGCGTTTTTTTTCACTATTTTTTTCGCATCTCGCATTTTATCCTTTAGGGATATCTACTGCTTAACCGAACTTTCCTGTGGGGACTTAATTAGAAATTAAGGCCTCCAGGCCAGGGCTTAAAAACTTAAAAGCTAAGTGATCAATCGCTAAGGGCACGAGCCTCGGCTTAGGACGTCGCTGGGAGAGGACAGCAAGGGACGGGCTGGATGTAATAGATATATTATTTATGGACTAATTTAAACAACTACTGGCTCAGCTACGCGGGTTGAGTAAAGGGTCGTGGGTTTGGTTTTCACTGTCACACATTGCACTTATATCTTAGTACAGAGGAGTGCAGGAGTTCGTGGCTTAATAAAAACAGCGGGTCGATCGACGGTAAAGCTGCGGTAGCCGAGGTCAGTCTGTGGATGGCTGACCATTCATTACATATCGAGACTTCTCCGTGCATCGGAAAGCTCGTCAAGCCGTTGGTCCCGGCTGTTATTTGTCAAAAATCAAAATTCATTAATTCAAATAAGGCTGGAGAATCAGTAATTTTTGAACGTCAAAACGTTAACATAAAACCGTCCCCCAAAACGCCGATCCTGCACACCCCTCCCTAGATCTTTGACAATCGTTACGGGTCGTAGTAGAGAAGATAAGAGAATATAGCAGACCAATTCACAAATGGCTGCTAGCAAAATATAAATACTGAGCAAATTCGTCCGTATATAGTTTAAATATACCATTAAACAAACTGTTTACTTACACTCAATATTGAAAGTTCAAAAGGATAAAATAAATACCCTTTGAGCTTGATAAAAACATATCGTTCAATCGTGCATATACCTACTTATGCGTCTGCCATTTGCAAACATGAAATTATAATATGTCGTTGCAAGATATCTCTGAAATTCTGAGCTATTCAACTGAATGTATGTAGGTATAGGTTTATGAATAGGTATCGTGTATGCGCAATTGTTTTAACTAGGACATTGGTTCTATTCGTTAAGCTGTTCGACTCGACTAAAAACATAAACTGCTTTGTTGGTTCAGTAGGCCCAAGCGCGACTGCTGTAAATGTAAATGTTTGTAAACGCACCCACGATACAGGAGAAATTCCTAGTGCGGGGCAAAGTTATAAAAAAAAAGTCTACTGAATATAATTTGCGAAATGTGGGTGTTCCAACTTCATACAAACGGACGAAACGCGAGCTATACCTACGCGCCTCGATCTTGGGTTGCGCTCGGGGCGCAGATAGTCACGGCTGTACCGCAGTGTCGAACGGACGGTGCGTTGTTTTTTTTTAACAATAACCGCGCGATTTTTTCTCTAAAATCAGTTAATATGACGAGTAGGAAATAATGTGCTGTTTTTGGTTGTATGAATTCGTCAATAACGCATCCAGACATAAGTTTTTTTTAAATTACCTGGAAACTCTGAAAGGTAAGACTATAAGATAATTTTACTTACTAGTAGGCAGGTACATAATGTGTGTCTTTTTAATGGATGAGTATTTCCTTTTATCTCACGAAAACAAAGGTGTTTGGATTAATAAATAAAGCGAATAGACTAACGGAAAGTTATTGAGATAAGTGAAATAGGTAGTTATATGTGGTTCTGAATGAATCATAATACGGTAGGTACCTACCTTGTGTTAAAACTTCGGTGCATGTGTGTTTTGTTAGTTTGCATAATGCTGGAGACGGGCAGCCCTAACGCATGTTTACGTACCGTATGCGGCCGAGTTACAATACTGTATTATAATATTACCGTGCTATAGGTGCACCTCATGGACATTGGGGCTGTCATTTGTAGATCTTTGACAGTCGTTACGGGTAGTCAGAAGCTTGATAGTCAAGGGGTATCGTTTTGCCTAGTTACTCAGTTGTGGAGGTCAGGTAGTTGTCTATTTGACCTTCACGACGCATCGTTCCATAAATACATCGCTCCATGTAAAATACAAAATTTTAGGTGCATTCGTTAGACTGGAAGCCAACCCTAACACAATTGGGAAAAGGGTAGGCAGATGATGATGATGGCTATAGGAGCAGCTCTGCCCGACCCATCAGGGAATACAGATGTTTTATGAAACAATGTTTATTTTCTCTTTTTTTGAAAGCGTATGAATTTTCTATGCCCTGTAATTATATTTTAGGTAAAGAAATATTTTAATTTATTTGTAACTATAAAAAAAAATCAATAAATAATTATTCTTCATTATGTAAGAAGCAAATCATACCAGCCTGTTACTGTCCCACTGCTGGTTAAATGCACCTTTTACACAGAGAAGGCACGAGCATTATCACCACGCTTGCTCAAAGTAGGCTGGCGATTTCAGACCTATCACTGATTATAAAGTCCAGGACTCCTCACAATATTTTCCTCCACAGATGTTACTGTTATCTTAAGATAAACTTGAAAGAACATAACCCTCCTTCTGTGTCAGTAGAGTAAAAAGTCACATTAGTACTTACCACAAACAAAGTACGTGATAAAAATATAGAAGGTAATGAAAAATAACAAAACTTTGTATCCACAAGCTCCAGTCAAACTAAAACAATCGGTTAATTGAAACGCTGGTGCATCGATTTTAATTATCAAGTTAACTTAACTGAACCGAATAAAATTAGAGTTCAACCGAAGCTGAAGCAAACTTGGTAATAGGATTAGCGCAACTAGGTATTAACTATAACCTTTCAACCGCTGAAGCGCTTAGGGCACGAGTCACAGACCTCACTTAGACTTGACTCTGCTGCGAACACTACTCGTTAAATACGTACGAATATACCCCTTACTTAAGTTAACATACCTACGAACATACATAGGTGGAACTCGTGGCTAAGTAATAACAGGGCGCACGGGTCGATCGGAGGTGAAGCTCCGCTTGCCGAGGTCAGCTTTACGATAAGCAACCTTTTATTATGTAGCGAGACCGCCTCAGAAAGCACGCCAAAAAGTTGGTAGCGGCTGTCATTTGTAGATCTTTCACAGTTGTTACGTGTACTCAGAAGCCCAAAAGTCTGAGAACCAGTTTTACCAAGGGGTATCGTGTTGCCCAGTAATTTGGTTATGGAGGTCAGATAGGCAGTCTCTCCATGTAAAATACTGGTATTCAGCTGCATCCGGTTACACTGGCAGCTGCCCTCAACATAGTTAGGAAAAGGTTAGGCAGACGATGAATTCCGACGCACACTCTCATCACTCCGCAATATAACCGATAGAAAACCGACAAGCTGGCAACATTGTAATGATCTTCAAGGTTCCGTAGCTAACACGACAACATCAAAAACTTTACTTCCAGTATCCAGTACCAGCCTATTACTGTCCAACTGCAGGGCAGAGGCCTCTTCTCATACAGAGAAGGCACGAGCATTAATCACCACGCTTGCTCAAGACGGGTTGGCGATTTCAGACTTATATTGATTATATAAGTCCAGGTTTCCTCACGATGTTTTCCTTCACCAGTAAAGTGAAATCAACGTCAAAGTGAGCTCTGTGAATTTTGCTCTACGACTCCAGAGCATAGCCGAAGTTTGGATGCTTTGAACGTTGAATTCTGCAGTCATGTCTCGCCTTAATGTTATAACTTAATTACTTACCAACGTGACTGCATTGTTCCAATAATTTGGTTGCCTTTTGAACTAAGAGCTCTAGTTTTAAAGTGCCCTGAGTTAGATATCGATTAGGATCATAAAATGGCTGCCGACAGAAGTGAAAACTCAAAACTTTGGAATAACTGTCAGTCTGACGTAACACGTTACCTTTGCATGTCTGTGACGGCCCCTAACATAAATCGCTCAATACGGGTAAGAAGAAATAATACCTTTAAAAGCTACATAGGATGTAACAATGGGCGGCCTTATTGCATACTGCTGGATGAAGATCTCCCCCGAAGATTTCCGCAATTATCGGTCCTGCGCTGTCCTCATTCATCGGCTTCCTGCGATCTTCGAGAGATCGTCGGTCCACGTTGTTGGGGTTGGGTTGGGTTGTTGCTACCACGCTACACAAAATACTCGTCTGCCCAAATCTTTTATAGGGGAAGTAATAAGGGAAAATCACATGGTTCCATATCATCATCTGCCTAAACTTTTCCCAAATTTGTCGGGGTCACATTCCAGTCTAATCGTATGCAGCTAAATACTAGTAATTTTAACTAGCAACTGCCTTTCTGACTTACAAGCCCATTTACTGGGTAAAACGAAGCACCAATTGGACTTCTAACTACGCGTAACGACTGTCAAAGATTTTTAAATGACAGTCAGGACCAAAAGCTTAACGTGCTTTCCGAAGCACACCACTCTGTGCTTCGGAAAGTGATCTCGATATATATTTGATCGCTCATCCACGTACCGATATCGGCTAGCGTTGCTTAACCTTCAAAGATCGTGCACGTGCGGTCGTTATCACTTAGCCCTGGGGCCTGTGACTCCTCTGAGGTTTCAAATAATACCCAAAATATTCACCAAAAGTTAAGCCCCAGGATATATTAATGCGATACCAAAATAGCGGGAAAATTTCGCCCAAATCAACTCGATCTTCTGCGACAAGATAAGTAGCTGCCACATTTTTTCCTCCACTCGCAAATAGCTATGGAAATGTTGCCATTACCAACCTCCTTTCTTTTAACATATTTTTTATTCAAGAATCCTCTTTTTTCTACACCTTTGCTACTGGATTTTAAACTCTTTTGCGTGAACACTAGGTGGGTTATTCTTTAGCTGTTGTAACTTAATCTCGTACCTGAAATAAACAAAGGGTTTTCAAGTAAATTGAATAGATTTATTGAGATATAACTTAACCAGCTTTATTCAACTAGTAATTGAACCAATTTATCATTGAAATCTACAACGATTTCTTGGAAAATTTCGTTATCTTTTCATTATAACTTTGTTTTAATTATTCATGTTCACTCTGAAATTTAGCAAGTAGTGATTTTAAATTTTAATTAACTTTATTTGTTACTACTAGTTATTGCTAGCATTAAATAGAAGTCAAACAAAGAGGTCGTTCAAGGTACCTATACCTACTTAAATGAAACTGCCTTGAAATTACATGGCTTGCGATTAGTAGAGTGGTAAGTAAATTAGTAGGCAGTACAAAATATTACAACAATATTCTCATTCTATGCGATTATGTTGGCGATAATAGTTCCAAAACTATATGCTTTTCGAAAAAACAGCTTAAACGCTAATACATAAAGCTTTATTTTGCGCAACAACTTTAAACTTCTTATGACTTTTAATTCTTCACCACACTATGAAATCATTTTAATTTAAACAAGATTTAAGTTTAATTGCGTTTAAATAGAAATAACGAAAACATATAATGTATGGAGTAAATTATTAATTAATTTAACTTTAAATTAGATAAATGTCCTCCACAGACTGCTCCTAAAGAGATTAATTGGTCAACCCTAAAATGTTCCACAAAATCTATACTTTACCTAAATATGTCTCACTTAATCCAAGTAGCTTAAGTTAAGACTGGATGACAAATAGCTACAGTCTAAGTTACAAATAAGTAAGTTAAACATAACATAACATCACGCCTGTTGTTCCAGACGGGTTAGGCAGAGGTGTGCATATAGTATACTCACATTTCGCCAGTTCCTTTTAAGTCCCATACGGCGAGCCTAGTGCCATCAACGGGTACTAATCAGGAAATTCCAGGTAGAAAAACCTAATAAAACTTTGGCTGACCCGGGAATCGAACCCAAAATCTCATGCTAACCACTAGAACAATGAATCCTTAAATCATTCACAGTCATAATGTTATGTGTGTTTATTTTCATTAAAAAAAATATTTCGATATTTACCGACACTTTTATCAATACCAATCGCGATCGCATCAGCTTTTAAAAACCGTATCGTACCGATTGGCTGTACAGTACCTACATACTTTCAATCACCGTAATGCACTGTACAGTCGAGTACAGCCGTTAAAATAATGAAATCGTTTAAATTAAAAGCACTAGCGGGTTTTTCAACATCGAGTAATTACGTAACAACTGCATACCGATGACAGGGTGGTACTGGTAAGCGCAAAAGTGCTTCCCTGTCCTTTTTCCGCGGGAATGAAAATAGACTAACGAACTACCGGCTGTGATTTGTGGAGCTTCTGTTTTCGAAAAAGTGTGTTCTTATTTTAAGTTTTTTCTTTTGGCGGTTTTGTTTAGGGAATTGGGAGCGTTTCTTTTATTATTCGTTTGTGCTATACGGTTTTTGGTTTTTTGAAAATGGAGTAAAGGAAGCAATAACGATTTTTATTTTAAAGAGGTTACGATAAGATATTTATATGGTTTTGGTAAATTTTATTGACCGTGTCTAAAAAGCTATTTAAAATAAAATAAATAAGGGCCAAATAATAGTACAAAAACTTGACTAACTTAATTGATTACTGACATATTTAAGAACTTTGCGCTTCAGTGTAGAGTTGTCTTAATTATACTTACTAATATGTTTAATGATAACTTATTAGTTAACATTAAACACATTGGTAGTTGGCAACCTCGTTGGTCTAGGTAGGTAAAGTAAGCGCGACTGCTGAGCGTGAGGGTTCAACTTCCACGCCGGCCCTACTATCATTGAGTGTTACCATGAGGAATTTTCTCAATAGCCGCATAGGATCTGGATTTGTGATCGATTGATGGCAATAGGCTCGCCCCCTATCGAACAAAAAACTACGTGTTTACTAAAAAGGTACAAATTTGCCCAATCTTTCGGGGAACGATTGGCGTGACGTTACGTTTTGATACCACAAAATATGTAATTTACCCTAGTATTTGATATTTGCAATTCGGATGCTGTTACACAAGCCAAACGATAACTTCAACTAAAGTATGTGCATCAGATGTGTTACTATTTGAATGTGTAATGAACTGTTAACACTTATTTTCTTTAATATGTAGATTATTTATGAAGTTATTGTATGAAACGTTTCAAAATTCAGGTTTAATTACTACTAAAAAACGCTATATTACCGAAAATACCAGCCATCCAGGACTTCGTCTTGGTTCATTTTACTGAAGTATAAAATAAAACTTATAGCTCGTGCAAAACAGCCCCACGGGTCGATCGAAGGTTTAGCTACGCTTACCGAGATCAGTTTGTGGATAAGTAACCGTTTATTACATATCAAGACTCCTGCGTTTTTTGGATAGTACGTTAATGATGGCTCCCGGCTCTCATTAATCGATCTTTGATGGTACTTGTAGTCAGAAATCCGGAAGACTGACAACCATCTTACCAAGGGGTGTCGTGTTGCCCCGTAACTCGGTGGTTGAGATCGCTCCATGTGAAATACTGGTATTCAGCTACGACCGGTTAGATTAGAAGCCGACCCTAACGTAGTTGGGAAAAGGCTAGGCTGATGATGATGATCTGGCACAAAGCCTAACGGCACGGTTGGCGCAGTGGTTGAGCGATCGACTGCTGCGCCGCGTGTCGTTGGTTCAATTCCCGCACGGAACAAATATTTGTATGGCCTACAGGTCGTTCCGGGTCTGGCTGTTTGTGTATGTTACTTTAAATGTTTGTAAATGCACCCACGACACAGGAGAAATTGCTCAACGTGCTTTCCATCACCCATCCACAGACCCTCCTCGAAAATCAATCTGTTTGGCTGTTTCGTGTATAAAAAGGGCTTTTATGATACGGTAACCAACACAGCAAAAGTGGTAGGTCAGACTGATGGAAAAGAGAACGGCAAGAAAAAAGTATTTAATCTTACTGAAGAACTATAATCCCATAAACAGCTAAGCACTTGCGCTATTGACTGTACTGTAGTCTAGTCTGTAATACCCGCAGCATTTTCAATTTGCTCATTGTCTTTGAAAACAATATGTTTTGAAAGTTCCAAGTCTATTCTTTGAGTTTTTTTTTATTTTTTTCATCCCCGATGTAACATGATAGTAGTTCACACGCTTTATTCTTTATTCCTTTGAGATTGCGTGTGTGGTCTTGATTTTAAAAGTTTAAATATAGAATCGTTTCGCAATAAATCTATGTTATTTATGGTCTTTCGTTCCCGCGAACCTAAGGAACCGAAAAAAGGTTTTAAGAGCATTAAGGATTCTTGAAATTTCACCTCTTAAAGAGGTTAAATAGGCTACATTATCAGCGTGACATAAGCTATTTTATGTTCTAAACTACGCTTTAATAGCGTCAAGGAAATGTTAAAAATACAAGAATACCAAGCGGGTGAAATCGCGGGCGGAAGTGCTATAAAATAAATAAATAAATAAATATTGCTGGACAATACACACAGCATCACCTAGCCCAAGCTAAGCAGAGCTTGTGTTATGGGTACTGGATGACTGATATACTTAATACAATACATTACATAGATAGATATTTTTATTATAAATAGCAAATACCCAGAACACCTGGAACAAATATTTATAGATCGTACAAACATTTGTCCCAAGGCGGGAATCGAACCCGCAACCTCTTGCGTCGCAGGCGGACCTACGCCCGCCGCGCCACATCGGTCATCGCTATAATGTCATAAAAACCAATAAAAACAACCAATGTTTAAATAACGAACACGATCCCCACGAACATTTAACGAACCAACAGCTCAACGGATCGAACGCATTCCAAGTTTAAAACTTTTTAATTCCAACCGCAATGAACTTTAAGCTGCGTCAACATGGCCGCCATTTTGAAATGGCGGGAAAGTTGCACTGACAGGCTGATAACATGAGACTCGGGGCACTCTTTACAAGTTTATTTTCTTTTGATGTCATTACATGAGGATAATTTATGAAAGTAGTCTTAACCTTTTAGTTTATGACAGGTGAAGTTTAAAAGCTTTTGGCAATTTTATTATGCGAATTAAAAATATTGAAAACACGACGTTTTCTGGGATACTTACACAAGAGCATGTCTATGAGCTTAATATTTTTTTCGTGAGGTTTGAATTTTCCGCGTAATAAAAAATAATATAATATATTATATATTGATGGGTGGTTTTACCCCCCAAAGATTTTACCTTAAGAGAAAAGAACATTTATTTACAACTACGGACCAAAACCTTAGCTGTCAGATAAAACAACGTATTGACGATGTTATTCAGAAAGGTCAGCTGCGTACTCGCAACCAGCGTGCGTGTGACTAGCGCGAATCATGCTTGACGCAAACTCAATATCAATTGCTAATCTACGCTTGAAAAGGGCAGTCTGTAGATGGGTGACCGTTCATTACATATCGAGACTCCTTTGTTACTCGGAAAGCACGCTAAGCCTTTGTCCCGGCTGTCATTTGTAGACAGTCGTTACTGGCAGTCAGAAGCCCGAAGTTCTGACAACCAGTCATACCAAGGGGTATTGTATTGCCCAGTAACGTGATCGTGGAGGTCAGATAGGATACTGGTATTCAGCTGCATCCAGTTAGACTGGAAGCCGACCCTAACATAGTTGGGAAAAAGAAAGGCAGATGATGAACTGTCATGTAGCATTTAGATTTTAGGCAAGTTCAATGGGTAAGTGGGCGATACTTACCCATTGAACTTGCCTAAAATCTAATAGATATAAATAAAGTCTTAAAAATCAATTACTATTCGGAACGAGCATTTTTTAATTTAAAATCGTTCCAATTTACTTTTCTTTATTGTCAAGCATTCGGGCCAGGCACACAGATATGTAAATGAAGCAAAAGGAGTATGTTTAAGGATCGATTAAGATGGCGTCCCGCTGCCTATCATAGGAAAAACGTGTAAGTTTATGTATTTTAATGTATTTGTGGTTTCATAACTTGTAACATACCTACTCTGCTTTCCGAATCTAATATAAATATTCTCACAAAAAATATCAATAGGTAAGAGTACCTAGTTATAATTGATGGATCATCCAATTTTCCGCTAGGATTCTATCGATCGATCAATTATTTGCCGTGAGCTATTTCGATGCTCCGACGTAGTGCATTTGTACTTGTAGCTCATGTACCAACATAACTAGCCAGCTATCATGTATCCACGTTTCAATCTCGCAGAGCAATCAGAGTGAGATAGGTATAGATACTTAGTCTATGGTCCATGCGAACTCGTTGGAGAAATTGTAGAGAGTATCTGCGACATATAGGAAGTTGTAATAAGAAATTACTGGGGCAATGGCTCATAGAAATCTAGTTATAAACCAAACATAACGACTGTATTCTCAAGGAAGTAAGGAAAGCTCATCAAGCCTTATCCCAGCTAAGTTGGGGCCAGTACCAGCCTATAACTGTCCCACTGCAGGGCAAAGGCCTCTTCTCATACAGAGAAGGCACGAGCATTAATCACCACGCTTGCTCAAGACCAGTCCAGGTTTCCTCACGATGTTATCCTTCTCCGATGTCAGTGATGTCCAAGATAAACTTAGAAAGTACATATGAATTGAAAATTCACATTGATACTTGCCCAGGTTTTGACCCACAACCTCGTGCACAAGAGGTGAGGCCTAAACCACTGGGCCATCATGACATGGCGTTGGGGCCAGCTGCCAGTCTAATCGGATGCAGTTGAACACCAGTATTTTACATGGCGCGACTGCCTTTCTGACCTCCACAACCTAGTTACTGGGCAACACGATACCCCTTGGTAACACTAGGGCAGTTAGGTTTTCTTAATTTAGCTCATCACATATTCATATTCTTTTTATATTGGTATCTCTTAATTTTACATAGACATCATCTGGTTAGCCTATTCCTAACTTTTTAGTGTCGGCTTCCAGTCTAACCGGATGGAGCTAAATACCACAACTTTGCTTGGCCAAACACTGTCTATATGACCTCAACAACCTAGCTACTGGGTGACACGATACCTTGGTAAAACTAGTTGTTAGACTTCAAGGCCAAAAGTTATAGATTAATTATAAAAATAACCTATCACCAAACCCCTTAACCTTACCATATTCTTAAGGTCTATGCGACTCCATAGTCAGGCAAATCAATTTATACGTAGATACTGCATGAATAGAACCGTACATAGGTAAACGTTAATAAAATATGCAACGGTGTTTTTGCTCCGGTCTGCGTACGTTTTCGATCTGGATTTGTGATACCGACACGTCCCGGTTTACCCACGACGGAGCTTTGGTAGCGCGGTGATCGCAGTGAAATTTCGATCCCATTCGATCTTACTAAGCTATCATATCAAAGCTTTTGTATCGGCCAATGTGAGAAATAGTGTGGGTAGTACGAATGTTTGACGTCATTAAAACTTAATGTCATTTCGAACGATTTTCAAATTCAAAATTCCAATTGACGTTACGTTGTCATCCAATATAGTATTCATTTATTTTTAAGAGCTTATTTTATAAATGGGTGAAACGAATTGTGCTTGCCTTATTTTTGACGGCACAGTTGGCGCATTGGCTGAGCGATCGACTGCTGCACCGCGTGTCGTGGGTTCGATTCTGGCACGGTACAAATTTATGTTCTAGGGTCTGGCTGTTCGTCGAGTGTAAGTGACTTTAAATGTTTGTAAACGTACCCACGATACAGGAGAAATTCCTAGTGTGGGGCCACAAAACAAAAACCTAAATGCTGCAGGATACTCGTTATTTCTTAATTTAAAAACCGTTCGATTTGACGTCACATTTATGTCAAGAATTCGTTTCAGGTACACCGTTTAGTGCTTATAAACATTAGTTCCTTCTTTCAGTTACTATTCTAAAGGGCCAAAATCTTGGCCTTCTTATAACAGGCCATAAAACTGCGGCTACTAAAAAGAAAACATAATAAATCCATCATAATAACATTAAAACTTTCATAAAGATTGCCCGAATCGACATCAAATTGATACATCTTATTGTCATGGCGGCGAGCGGTGCGTGCGCTTACGCAACGAATGGCGATACAATGGCGAACAGTCGAAGTCAGCCGAACACTTTCTCTAAATTGCTTCGGGTTCAACGCACCAAGTTCCGCCGTCGGAGATAAAGCACCCACACACTGGTGACAATAGAAGACTAGTAACTGACTACTTACTTTCCCAATCGGAACTGGACTTTAGAAAAACAGAAACTGAAAATAACGTCTTAAAAAAGCTCATCGGTGACTTTGAAGAAAGCTTTTACCGGTAAAGTTTTTATTGAAAAAAAGAATACATTTTTGTTTACTTTTCTGTAAGCTAAATAAACCTTTCTTTCGTTTATTGGTTATGAACTGAGAAATACAGTGAAATAGACTTGCGAAAGACGTCTGCGTCGTACAAGACGTTTGTGACAAGAAATGATTAGGTACGGGGAAATGCTGCGGTTTTATCGCCCAAATTGTGACAAAATGTGTGACCCAAACCATGTCACAGCAGCCATTCTCGCCGCACTAGTCTTCATTAATTTAGAAGTACTTACTAGCCGGTCTGTGCCTAAGCTGCGATCAGTAACGCCCATACAAATGTGTAGTGCAAATTGCAGATGGTTTTTAAACAATGATACTTAAACTAAAAAAAAAAACTCAATGTTTTTTCTTAAACTAGAAGAAACCACACAGACTCTGACAGAAGAAACACCAAAATAAACTCAGAGAAAACAGTCTCTTTTAAACATTATCTTGGTAAGCTATGATATTGATCATTTGGAGAACCATGCAGATTAGTGTCCGAGTTGGTCTTTGGTGGAGGAACCAAAAAGTTGGTAGTCAGTGTCTCATGTGTAGCCGTCCTAAGAAATATCACAAGTAATAAAGTACTTACATTGTTAGTGCAATAGTGAATGAAAAGAAAATTGGAGCGGCGTTATTTCCCACAGTGCAAGTTTCTTCATTCATTCTCTCATCTTGGGAAGTCGCTTTCGTATCTTGCTGAGTAAAATTGAGCTATTGAACTAGTCAGGCTGAGAAGTATGGGAAGATATCCAAGTTTGAGAAGACCACTATAGTAGCGAAAGCAGGATTTAGAAAATGACATGTCGTTGGCGGACATGAAGGATTTTGAGTAGGTATGCAGATTACGTATATATGCCGTGATAAAGAATATTGTGCAGAAAACGCAAAAGAAAAAGTGAATTGAGTGGTATTTGTTTGGCAAACGTAAAATTAATATGTCAATCTTTAAATCATTGCTTTTATTTATTTATTCATTTAATACTTTAAGCACACAAATGTACAGAGGCGGACTTAATGCCATAGGCATGATCTACCAGTCAACCTTTGGGTGATGCAGAGACAAACAGTGGCAGGTGCAATTTCTTATATTCATTTAATCGTTTAAACTTAAATAACACAAACAAATATTAATTTAAATAGGTATATACTTTTCTCTAAGTATATATCTGGTATTTTAAGAAAGACAAAGCATTATGATATAGATAATTATATGTAAAGTTTCTGTGAATAAACATAGTTGAACGACCACGACATAAAATAATAGTTTTTTTTTATCGGAACGGAACGAAAATTGCTGGAATCCAAAAGCAAGACGAAATTCGGTCGATCCCTAGAAAATGACTCGCATATTGTGTCTCTGACAGTTTAATGCCAACAAAACTACTGACTTTGATAAAGTTTTCATCATCATCATCATCAGGCTATACTAGTCCACTGCTGGACATAGCCCTCTCCTAATGAGCGCCATAGCGCCCTGTCTTCAGCTTGCCGCATCCAGCATCTGCCTGCAGTCTTTCGCAGATCGTCATCCCACCTGGTCAGAGGGCGTCCTACACTACGTTTGCCGAGTCGCGGTCTCCACTCAAGAACACGTTTACCCCAGCGGTTGTCGGTTCTTCGCGAGATATGGCCAGCCCACTGCCACTTCAACTTGCTAATTCTTTGAGCTATGTCGGTGACTTTGGTTCTATGTCGGATGTATTCGTTTCGAATCCTATCCTTCAGAGAAACTCCGAGCATAGCTCTCTCCATAGCTCGCTGAGCGACTTTGAATAAGTGTCCATGTCTCGGCTCCGTAGGTCATGACGGGTAGGACGCACTGATTAAAAACTTTCACACAAGATAAAGTTTTAATAAAGTTTTATCATCATCTTTCTCCTGTCCTTATCCCAATTTATTTAGGGTTCGCGCAGCATGTCTTCTATTGAGATGACGAAAAATGTATGGAAGACCATACATCTCTATTTTCCGTCATCTCAATAGTCACGTCTTTCCTAGCCATATCACCACATCTTTTTGTCTTCCTCTTCTCCTGTAACATTCCACATTCATACTCAAAACTTTCCTCACAACGTGTTCCTCATTCCTTCGCACCACATGCTTATGCCATAACAGCCGATTTCCGCACAACTTTTTAGATTAGATTTCTGTTTTATATGTTTTTTTTAACAAGCTATCTGCCAAACGCCAAAAAAATTGTGGAACATCCTTAGAAGTTTCTCTACTTTATGCTCCGATTGGTTACCAGTTTTTTGTGCAGTTCATGCTCATACCGCGAAAAATAAGCATACAAATTGTATATTGCATAGCTGTGTCTAATTATCCGGTTAATTCGTTTTAGCATCATCCAATTCTACACGCATTGAGATGAACTAAAAACTTGTAGGGAGGTAGGTATTGACATCAGTTCTGGTATTAAAATTCAGCAATTGTATTTTGTGCGATGTTTAAGTGTTTTGTCAGTTTCGTAACAAAGTGGTAAAAGTGGTCCCTCCATTGTCAGTCAGTCAGACTGTCCGGATGTTTCACGGTAATTTTAGTCACAAACTATAAGCACTTTATCAATGAAATTTAGAAAACAGGTGTACCTATTATATTTACTACTAAGGAATGGTGAAATGAAATAATGATTAAATAATTAGTTTGACAAAAAAACGGGTATTTTTGGATGCCATAATTATTAAAAAAAAGAAAATTCCTAGTGACTTTTTTGCTTACGTTAATAGTTAGTAAGATAACCGATTCAAAAGTTACAACTGCTGGAATAACTTAGTTTTTTATAGTAACTTTGAAAAACACTACGAAATACAGACGCCAGCACATCAGGCTACCCTAAACTGTAAAATTTCCCAATTGTACATGAACCTTATTTCTATTGGGATAAAGTTGAAAAATTATCAAAGAAATTTGACACATTGGGGTAGCTTGATGTGCTACACATTTTTGCAGTCGATAAAATTAATACTGTGCTTGCAGAAATGTGTATATCATTTAGAAGTAAAACCTAAAAGTAATAATGTTCAATGTTGTACTTGTTAAAATAAGTGTGTAGTGTGTTTGGTATCTATCCGAACAGTTTAAGTCCGTATATTACCGAGACCAGAGCTACCCCCTTACCCCCCACTCCTGAGAACAAGAAACCGTGGCTCAATACATAGAACATTCTCCATCACCCCTCACTCAGCATTCAAAGTCGCTCAAGAGCACATAATGAATTCACAGAAACGCATACAATACTGAAATAGCGTTTATATTTGAAGGTAGTTCAAAGACTTTGATAGCAAGGGAGTATTTGTGATTGAAATATTAAATTTAATTGGTTTATTTTAATGAATGATTTCGTTCGGGAAAAGCCTTGCATAATAATATTTCTGCCTCGAAACTGCATTACTTATTTATTTAAATTCAAAGTAAGTAATTGGTTGGGATATAGTAGGTAAGTCAATTTCTCCAATAATTGGCAGCAACCAACGCCAAAAGAAACTTTGCAATGGATCTGTCTTGGATTTGAAAAGAAACGGTATTTATTTTTGTAAATAAGTTTAAAAAAAGCAATTGTACAAGTCAAAAGGAATTAATAAATTTAAGTTAGATTAAAGTCGGTGTTTCCCTAACTGACTTCTCTGAGAAGAAACACTGAAAGAAACTCAGAGGTCACAGTCTCTTTAAAGGTCCAGACATTATCTTGGTTTTATCATGTGAGGGTTTTATTTGTAGATCTTTGACAGTCGTTACGGGTAGTCAGTAGCCCGAAAATCTGACAAAAATCTGTCAGGATAGGCAGTCGCTCCATGTATAATACTGGGAAAAAGGCTAGGCAGATGATGATGATTATATCATAATCATTTCTAATTTAACATTTACGTATTTTATTATTTGTTGTTATTACTCTGTAAGCTTTAAAACAAAATAAAAACATAAATACCTTTCACACAATCCATCCATCGTTGTTTGGGTCTCAAAGTCTACACATCTGAAGATGATCTTTCGAACCAAACGAAACGCTTGTCGACAGACATTAAATCATAACATCCACGTTTACGACAAAGTCTGACAAGTTTCGCAAGTTGAAACACACCGTGTGTGGTTAAAGTTAACGCTAACCCATTGCCTTCACTCTATAACTTACCGGTCCCCTTTAATTAAGTATTTCAAGTTGCGTAGGTGACAAATTGACGCCTAGCAACGTGAAATATGTCGGCAGACTTTGAGATGGGGAAAGACTTGTGACATCTTGCCTCTGTTTGACACGCTTTGTTACATAGGAAGCGGTATGTGTTTGTCTTGGTATATTTTGTCGCAGTTTAAGGTCCATTCTTGAGTAAAGAATTGCCCATGGCTTGGCGCACCTCTTTTTCTACTTGTCTCTGTACCTAGTATATAAACTTTAAGTACTGGGTTATTTTATTATTAATATCCAAATTTGAAAAATGTCCTGAACGCCCGGTGGTATAGGCCTCGCATCTCGTGCACGAGGTTATGGGTTCAAACCTGGGCAAGTACCAATGTGACTTTTTCAATTCATTTGTACTTTCTAAGGTGATCTTGGACATCGCTAACATCAGTGAAGGAAAACATCTTGAGGAAACCTGGACTTATAATTAATATAAGTCTGAAATCGCCAACCCGTCTTGAGCAAGCGTGGATATTAATGCTCTTGCCTTCTTTGTACGAGAAGAGCCCTTTCCCCTCCAGTGGGACAGTAACAGTTAATAGTGATAAAAAAAATACTTTGTATTATACCTAAATATGTAGAAGAGGCAATGGAGAATTGAGTATAGGCGGCACGGTTGGCGCAATGGGTGAGCTGCTTGTCGTGGTCTTGAATCCCGCACGGAGCAATATTTTTATGGCCTACAGGTAGTTGTTCCGGGTCTGGCTGTTTGTGTAAGTGAGTTTGAATGTTTTAAACGCACCCACAATACTGGAGAATTTCCTAGTGTGGGGCAACGTCATGTACAAAAAAAATGCAAGCAGTTTTGATTATCAAGTTCCTATCCTCACTGAATAAATCACCTCCTACTAAAGAACAAAAAGTCGATAGATGCCTATCGGTCCCCCACAGTCTCCTAACATTGAGTTTATTGAAAAAAACTCTCTTGAACCGTAAAATTGGGTGCTTGAGTTGTGTTGATAGCTTGTAGTCATCTCGTAAATTGCCTATGAATTTACTGCATTGTGTTAGAGACAATTTATATTAGCTCTAGCGGTTGAGCACAACTAGGTTAGCTTACGATGTAACGATCAACCCTATGTTTTACCATGTTTAAGGGTCGAGTTTCGGTAAAATTAGGTATTGCACAAATTATCTTCATTTATTTAATTAAAAATGTCATTTATCAAGATAAAAATCAAGATCTTTTTTAGAAGTAAAACAAACGTAAAAACTAGGTAAAGCTGCATAAATTTCAACACCAAAATCATCGGGTTTTGAGTCGATGTCCCTTCAAACCTGTATGTGGTGCTTTTGAACTCCTCGTAAAGTATTTTTCTACTTTTAGGAATCTTGTTTGATCGTGATTCAAGTGAAGGAATAAAGATGATTTCAGAAAGTGATACCATTGGGGCACGCAGCACGGATTGTAGCAGGAGCGGTTCCATGCGTTCCAAAATATGGTCACGTTCAAAACTTTCAATAATTGGGTACCTATTGCCCCCAAATCGTACCTATCCGCGTTAATTGTGTTTTATAACTGTAATTACGTAATTACGAATAATTTATTCGTATTCGATAGAAGTTAGGAATAAGTGCTTAGAGTTTGCTTGGATTGTCTGGTCATGTTGAGAGGATGAAGGAATGGTGACTAGTAAAAGGTACCTAGTTATCATGCAGATGTGAATGGAAACGGCGGAGGACAGACCTTATTGGTGATGTTCTTCAAAAAGGTTATATGCGTAGTACTCACACTCGGCGTGCTTCTATAACCAGATGGTTGAACGTTAACAAAGCATAAGGATCCTAGCAGCTGACATTCTGTAGTTTTACATTTATCATCATATTTACTCAATAAAGCATTAATTAAAACTACTAATACATGAAAAGGAAAAAATAAATAAAGTTTCACTGGGCATCGAAAAATTCATCCACATCACTGTCAACGGGAAAAGTGCCCAGAAGGCTGGCAGCATTGCCACGTTGAATGGCAATGCTGATTCTCTGGGCACACGGACCCCATGGCCCTAGTGTTTCAACCCCAAACGGCTCAAATATATAACTCCCAATTAGGTTGCTATCTTCATCTTAGTGAATATAAACACACACAGCACGTTTTCTAATCCACCCCGACTCTAAAGCAAATAATCTTACAATATCACTAACACAAATTCTATCAAAATTATAACTTAGTTCAGTACGGAATATTATCTTCTGAATCAAGTAAACAAATCACGAAAAAACATAGTAGAAGGCAACTCTTAGGTTGAACGACCTCGTCTCAAGATTTCAGATCGAGGGTTGGGTAGATACGAATATCTGGAAAGCATCCCCAAGAGAGGTGTCAACAAACTCTATAAACATAAGTCGTGTCAAATAAACAGATGTTTATCTCTGAAGTTTGAGTCTATCATTTCATAGGTTATTTTTTTCTTAGGCACATCATCTTATGCCTTTGTTCCAACTACTCGTATATGGAGGTCGGCTTCAAGTCTAACCGAATGCAGCCGAGTACCAGAAATTTACATGTAGCGACTGCCTGACTTCCACAACCAAGTCACAGGGTAACACAATACTCTTCGGCAAGACTGGTTGTCAGACTTTCAGGTTTCTGACTATCTGTAAGGACTGTCAAAGATCTACATATGATAGCCGGGATCAACTGACTGGGTATAATGAATGTTCATCCAACCACGGATCAACCTTGGCAAGCGTAGCTTAACCTTCAATCGACCTGTGTGGCTGTTATTATTTTACTACAAGTTACTTGTTGTTAATTGTTTTCATTAGGTTATTCAAGGTTATTCGCTGGAATTCAATTGTTCTGAAGTTATGTTCGAAAATGGAAACGAAGCTTCGGTCGATCACTACCAATAATATATTTCTTATCTGTGTTTAATGCGTGGTTGTAAGATTTGAAGTAAAAGAAGGGCCTTTTGTCAGGTCCAGTTAAAAACCAGCGTCAGGCACTAGTTGTCTGGCATTTTTGCTGAACTGGACACTGTTAGCGCAGCCGTTTGGCACATACTTACTAATATATGTATACCGATATATATTTTTAATGTATTTCTAGTTACTCGTTTTATTCTTTATGTTTTCTATGTTTAGTTTTGTGTCGGTTTGTGCCTGAGCCTGTGCTAAATAAATGTTTTTTCTTTCTTTTACTTAATATTTATGTATTGTAACTCTTGCAATATGTTTTGTTACAGGTACGGAGAGGCTGCTGCATTCAACCCTGTTTATGACCAGTTAAAGGTAAAAATACTAACAACCTATAAATTATTATAATTAAAATTTTCTGCGCATACCATAGTAGTTGACGGTCGATAATATTTAGCGACCGCAAAATTAAATTATGTTAAACAAATCTCATTACCATATCGTTTCGATTTTATTTTTCCTGTAATATTTACATAGAACTAGATAAATGTCAGATTTCTTGGAGATGAGGAGAGTGGGGAGAGATCATTTTTTAATTATGTTTAAAAGCATGTGGCTAAAAATATAATATGATGAACAATGACAAACCAAGTCCTTCAAAATGTCCTACAAATGACAGAAGGGACCAACGGCTTAACGTGGTCGATCCGATATGGTCGATATGGTCATACGGTAAGCGTTGCTGTACCTTGAAGATCAACCCATGTGGCTTTACGTACTTTAACCACGAGCGTCTCATAAACATACAAATACAATACTATATTTTTCGCAGTTCATTTTGGCATAATAATATGTAATGTATTCTCCCTAAATTATATTTTTATTTAGGATTAAGTTATTCTTTTTATTTTATTGTGTAGAGTTAAATACAATTTTTTTGGTATTTTTTTTCTAGACCAAAAAAACATATTATTATTGTAAAAAAAACATGTTATTATTGTACGCCATTAATAGCAATACATGCAGATCTGCCTATTATTTTTAAGACCACATATTGTTTGATGTATACTCATGTTTTACAATAAATATATTCTATTCTATTCTATGTTAGGCAATAAAGTATTGAATATTAAGGATCCCATTGCAAACGGTGTAATATTAAAATACAGTTACTTATAACATTGCGTTTCGTGTTTCAACTATGCACTAGACACCACCCAGTAATAACATACGCGGACATCACGAATTTCATTAAAACGTTGGGTAATATGAAACGCTTTGTTTCGCCCCTAAATGGAATAGTTAGCAGATTACATTGCTCGCAGTTATAAATGTAGTTTGCTATGACCGAGTGATGGGAAAAGTTGGTAACGCATTTATTGTTAGTTGGAGGAGCTCGTGGATAAATAAAAACAGCAGCAGGGATTGATCGAAGGTTTAGCAACGCTTGCCGAGGTTAGTCTGTGGATGGGTGACCGTTTATAACATATCGAGATTAATTAATAAATAGGCCACTGAAATAGGTTTCATTATAATGTCACGATTACAATATCCGTAGCCATAAAATTACATAATTCAATATCGAATCAATAAGGAAAGAAACTTTCTATGGAAAAGTTACTTTCCGTAACGTTTAACCATCCAGAACTTTCCAACAAAGATTGGTACTCGTCACTTGACTACCAGGAAAAATCAGCCAAAATGACATTGAAAGATTTAATGTTAACCGATCAAATGAAACTACCTAACTAACTTGTGATCCGAGTTTTTCCGCTCTAAGCAAAAATATTTTTCCGGAAAAAGCAATCTAAGAAAAAAGTTTTTCCGTTAACGGAAATAGATATACGTCAAGATCGGGATTCTGAAGGGACACATTCGTCATTGAGTAAATCCAGTGAACCTTTCATAAGGGTGGCGGTGGATTTGCGATTTTTAGTCGCAGGCCGAAAATGTCGTGTTGAGGATTTTGAGCGAGTATTTATTACTTGTGGATAAGTCTATTTATTGCTTTTATTGGAAATAAACTGACAAAGGTCAATATTTTGTTTTGAAATTGTATCTAAACTAAATGAAGAGAAAAGATTTGATTGTTTGTACGTTTGTTTGTAATGGATAAACTCAACAACTACTGATACGATTTTTATAATTATTTCTTAGACAGCATTGGCAGCGAGTAACATTTAGGCTATATTTAATTTTAAAAACAATTGAGATTCCTACGAAAATTGTAATAATGTAGCCCAAAGTATCAAGAATTCGAAGGGAAAAGTACGAAATCTACGCGGACAAAGTCACGAGCGATAAGCTAGTTCAGTATTTTCTATTGTGTCTAAATAATATGTCTATAAATAAGGCCTCGTGAAGTTGTTACTGAATCATAACAGCCGGATGTGTTGTTTGAAGGACATTAAAGAGTATTATATTCTATTGTATGTCGCTGTTATTTGTAGATCTTTGACAGTCGTTACGGGTACTCAGAAACCCGAAAGCTTAACAACTATTCTTATCAAGGTGTACCGTGCTACCCTGTTACTAGGTTGTGGAGATCAGATAGGCAGTCGCTCCATGTAAAATAGTGGTATCCAACTGCATCCGGTTAGACTGGAAGCCGACCCCAATTTAGATGTGAAAAGGCTAGGCAGATGATCATCTTGTTTTATTCTAATTAGCGACTATAAAATAATACGAGGATCCTGTATCTTTATCTCTGTTAGATTTAATGAGGTTATTTATGTGCACCAGGTGCGCGTATTAAGAACCGATTTTATTGTTAAATAAATTAGCTTGTGTGCAAAAGTGCGCTCTTATCGAGTTCTAAAAATCTTAATAAAAATAGAGAGCTATAAAAATCGTCGGTAAAATGACGTGCTCTGTATAATTAATCAAATATCTTTATTTATGTTAAATAACAGGTGCCATTCCTACATAAATTTAGTAAATAAATCTTACTACAGATTGTGTTTTGTCTTTAATAATATATTTTAAGATAAATATTTACTAAAAATTAGGAAAGGACACACATCACGCCCTTATTACCTGAAGGGTTAGGCAAGAGGCCCGTGCCCAATTGATGGCAATAGGCTCACCCCCTATATGACATGGGACCTCAAAACATAACTGCTGAAATGTGGGTGTATTGTATAGCAAAAGGAATTCCTAGTATTAAGTTTCTTTTTCATATGACATGCACGTGAGTCCTCTGTTTCAAATAATCATTTTTCTTTATTACTTACTTTTCTTTCTTACTTTTGCTTCTTTATTTTCTTTCCTCATTTTTTTTAAGTTTCTTTTTTTTTATTTCTTTTAATCAAAAACGAAGACAAAAGTCGATCAGCTTGCCAAAAGCCTTTAATTGGAACAGACGCGAGACGGTTGAAAAGCAATCCTACCGTATAATTCGTGACAGAACAGCGTATTTATATAAAATTGTACTAAACCAACAAAATATTAAGGTATATAGGATAATACGGATAAAGTATTCAAACAACCCACCACTGGGCAATGTTGGAAGTCATTCCGTCTCATTGATTTCCGTTTAGCTCAACAGATAATAGAGATATTTGTAAAGGTCTCTAAGAAAGGATAACAAGTCAAGGATCTTTGAGTTTGTCATTTCAAATCTTATATGAATATATTGCTTTTTCTCGTGGCTAAATAAAAACAGCCGCACGGGTCGATAGATGGTAAAGCAACGCTTGCCGAGGTCAGTCCGTGGATAGGTGATGGTGTGGATCTATATACCTGCCTCTGAGATACATTACTCTGACATTTGATGCATGTAATTTTATTGATTAATGTTATCGTTTTGTTGTGATATTTATGTTGTGATATTTGTTGATTTTCATTATTTAGTGAACCAAATTGCATTGTTAAATATTATTTCTTTGTATATTTTTTTGAAGCAATTTACTTTTATGTATTTACATATTTGGTGAAACATTTTGTACACCCAACGGCGAGATACGGATAGTTTCTGAAATTTATATATTAATAATAGGTCTTTACCTATGAAATTGCCGTTTTGTATGAAAAAATTTAAATGATTTTTTTTCATGTATTTTTTATTTGTATTAATCGAAGTAATCACCCATGCAATCAATGCATCTTTGCCAACGCAGTGGCAGTTTATTGATGCCCTTCTTAAAGAAATCAGCTGGACGGGAGGCAACAAATTCTTCAAAGGCATTTTGTACTGCCTCTCGGGTATTGAATTTTTTTCCCGCCAAGAAGTTATCCAAATTCTGGAAAAAGTAGTAGTCTGTAGGCGCAAGGTCTGGTGAGTAGGGCGGATGACGGAGAGCTTCCAACCCCAGTTCTTGCAACTTGGAGACCGTCTGCTGTGCAGTATGAGGTCGCGCGTTGTCGTGCAGGAGCAGCGGAGACGAGCGATTGACCAATGCTGGTTGGAGATGTGCCAGCTTCTCCATCATTGTGTTCAATTCTTCACAGTACACATCTGCAGTAATGCTCACCCCGTTTGGTAAGAAGCTGTGTTGAATCACACCGGCGCTAGACCACCAAACAGTGACCATCACTTTTCTTGGGGTAAGTTTTCGTTTAGGGCATTGTTTAGGTGCTGAACCAGGATCCAACGAACTTGCTGAGCGCTTGCGGTTATCAAACAGAATCCATTTTTCATCGCAGGTAACAATGCGGTTCAAAATTCCTTCATTAGTGTGTCTGTTGAGCAGTGCAAGGCACGTCTCGACGCGTATTTCGCGCTGGCGATCATTGAGTTCGTGGGGCACCCATTTGTCAAGCTTTTTTACCTTGCCAATTTGACGCAAATGGACCAATATTGTTTTGACGCTAACGTCGAAAGCTGCTGCTAATTCAGCCGTAGATTGTGTATCATCAGCTTCCACAATCGCCTTTAATTCGTCATTGTCGACCAAAGTCTTCGGACGACCGCGAGGTTCATTTTTCAGGTCGAAATTTCCAGAACGGAAGCGAGCAAACCAATAACAGGTAGTGCGTTGGTTTGTAGTGTTAGCTCCGTAAACGTCGTTGATGTTGCGTGCCGCTTGTGCCGCGTTGCTGCCACGACGGTACTCATATTCCATAATTACTCGAATTTTAACGTATCCATGATGACGAAAAAGATTTAAATGCGATGAAAATGTAACACTAATCAATAAACAAATGACTACTTTTGGAAAAAAAAATCCATGTTTTTAAAATAAAATTAATTTGAAATTAGAATTCTTAGCCAAACAAAAAATATTTTGATTTGAAATGGCCAGTACTGCAGAACGGCAATTTCATAGGTAAAGACCTAATATATCACGATATATTAATATATAAATTTCAGAAACTATCCGAACAGTACGTGTGTACGTTCACTTATACTAACAAAATAAATGAATTTGAATTTGAGTCTCTCAACTATCAACACGTGTAACTTTTCGTATGTAGCCACGAGCCCCTCTCACCCCAAGCCTATTGTATCGTTAAACTAAACCTCTATACATCACAACTCCACCTCAAACTATTCTCATAACACCCAACAATGACCTCCCAATCAAATATTAATACTGCTGTAGCGACATCTATCTCGCCACATACGAACTAAATCGACGTTTCCTACATCGCGATATTAGAATTATCCACGCGACTGAGTATATATAAACAAGCCCGACAACAATCGTCGGGCAGTTGCCCACCAGACACGACACCCGTCTGGTCGGAGGATCCTCCCTTTTCAATGGTGGATGAGGAACTTTACACCCTGTTCCTCATGCCTCTAAATTGGTGATCCCGAACATGAACGTCAGCGCAGCCTTCAAGCAGAGCTACACCAGCGTGACGTCATCATCACTTCCTCAAGCTTTCAAGCAGAGAGTCATACAGCCAGTCAGCAACCACGACTTCTACGGGTATCCTGACCACTAGCATGCAGCGAACGCGCATGCCTGGTCATCACCCACAACCTTCTCAGCAACCTTGGCACCGCACGCTGCACTTCGGCCGGTCAGCAAGCAGAGACGCACTTCCTCTCCTGGTCGACCCTAGCAGCCAGCCAATACGCAGCACTGCACCACGACTCACTGGAGCCTATACGCAGTACCACCGCAGACAGTTCCGACTCACCGCGAACTATGCGGCATCCGGTTCCGACTCACAGGAACACTCCACTGGCCCGACAAGCATCACAAAAATGACTCACAAGCTATCAACCTCCGGTCTCGGAGGGGAGTGATGTAGCGACATCTATCTCGCCACATACGAACTAAATCGACGTTTCCTACATCGCGATATTAGAATTATCCACGCGACTGAGTATATATAAACAAGCCCGACAACAATCGTCGGGCAGTTGCCCACCAGACACGACACCCGTCTGGTCGGAGGATCCTCCCTTTTCTATGGTGGATGAGGAACTTTACACCCTGTTCCTCATACCTCCAAACTGCTATTATACACTCTATGAGCCCGCATCCGCTGCAGCGCTGCTGAGCAGCGCTATAAATACTATAATAGAATCAATAAACTTTATAGCTTCGTTGGTAGTTACGCTGTATACTGCTGAGTGGTCTTAAACACGAAATGGCATCACTTTGACTTCTTATGAGTAAGAATTAAAAGCCCGTATATAAGTTATATTATGGTCTTCGATATTACCTGGCTTGTGAGTTTATGGAAATGGACTGAATAATACCCTCAAAAAATTGTAAACTCCGTAGAATGGCGTAGAGTGAGATAAAACGACCGTGCGGCCGATTCCTGTCTTTTCGATTTTATGAACAAGTTCTGGCCGCACGTTCGCTTTGTCTCTCTCGCACAGTCTTGTCCGTATTTGTTTCACAGTTGTTTAGGGGACCTGAGTGTTGATGCCCTTAAAAGATATACGACTCTGCAGAAATATACTAAGTAACCACGGTTACTTACTTAGACAGGAATTTGCCTCACGAGGCAAATTCCTGTCTCCATGATTTGATAGACAACTACCGCTCGTTTTGTGTCTCTCACACGTTCTTGTCCACATTTATTTCACAGCTCAGTCTATTTCCAATGTCTATGGAGTTCACTGTATTACTTTCAGGTAATTTACATAGTATACTAGGTACCCAAAGGGCAAAGGCCTCTCTCAACCAGATAAAGCACGAGCAGTAATCATCACGCTTGCTCACAGGTGGGTAGGCAATTTCAGACTAATAATTACAGGTTTTATCACAATGTTTTCATTTACCGATGTCAATGATAAACTTAGAAAGTACATATTGTTTTATTAATTGAATAATTCGTTGAGCCGTTGGTTGGTTCCGGCTGTTATTTGACGGAAGACAGAATCCCGAAAGTCTGCCAACTGGGTTTTAGAAGTCGCTCTATATAAAATACTTACTAATATCCAGCTGCATTTGGTTGGACTGGAAGCCGATTCCAACCTAGGCAGGCAATTGAATTAAGGCTAGGCAGATGATGTAGTAACATCCAGTTGATCATATCACTCCTCAAGACCCCATGACCATAACATAATCCCTCCAGAATACTAAACCCATATGGAACAGTGTTCATTTATGAACTGCTATCGGTCCGTCGCAATTATGGTGGCATCCCCACGGAATTGGAAATTAGGCAGTCATTGCACGTTTTGGCTGATACAATGTTATATATTTGAGAAAGAATATCGGAAGTTATTTGGGGGGTAAAGGTTAATCGTGTTACAAAAGTGAAGGAATTTGATGAACGCTTTAAAAGACATACTATGCCAGAAAAGGAGAGGAAAGTTTGTATATGTAAGATCGCTTTTAGCGACATAGCCGCCCATTGTGATACTTTATGTTGCTCTTAAAAATATTTTTTTTTTTAAATGTACCGTAAAAAGTACCTATTTTTTTCTATTATAAGTTCTAGAAGGAATTAAGTCAACAATACATATTGTAGTAAAATAATGGATACTAAACGCTAGACAGAAACAGCTCAAGACCTTGTTTGGTGTGAAGCCTTTAGCAGCCAGATCGGATACAGCTAGTGTATACTGTAAAAATCATCAGTCAATCCCCAGCATTAATATAGAATGACAGCTCACTTCTACATTTTTCTGGGAAATTTATACAGAATATCAGTGCAGGTTTCCTAAAGCTGTTTTCCTTTATCGATGTCAGTAAATTCTGAAATAAACTTAGAAACAAATTCTGTAGGTATCCCATAACCTTTGCTACCAAACAAAATATCATGAAACAAAACACGTCGTACGTCGTACAAAATGGCTGACCCTGCAAAACTATTAACAGAATATTAACAAATTTTAAGACGCCTAATAGGTTTAATACAAGCGGCGATTACGCCAACGACAAACATAGCCATAACAATCTTGTTGACAAGGCTGTAGGTAGCCAAAGCAAGTACCCACGTTATTTGTGGATACACCGTTATCTTTTATATCTTTTAAACGCTTCCTCGGTGACGTCATGAAGTTAAGGCGTCCGGATCTACTGACACAGTAAAGGTCAGTTTAGACTATGCTATAATATAGCATAGCTATAGCAAATATTATATAGTACAACAATATCGCTCAGCATACATGTTTTAGCCGGCGATAAAAAAGGAGGTTCTCCATTCGACACGAACCTATTTTTTTTCTACGCTAAACTACTCACAGTGAAGTCCTATTTCGATGATTCTTTTTTTATTGGGCAGGGTATATATATACTTCAAAGTTGGTCTGATTAAAAATTTTAATCCGGGGTGGATTAAAGATTTTACTTACTTACTGTAGAAAATAGAGATAGATGATTGATTTTGCACTTACTGCATTTTTGTAAAAAGTTCTATAGTACTCGTACCTTAGGTAAATTATAAACTGACAAAACTGAATATAAGCGAAAAATATAAACTTTTTCACAAAAAACTTCAACTGACTTCAAAAATAAAGTGTAAAACAACTACTTGGCCGCTTGGGTTGTTTCTTTTTAGTAATATTTTGCCACCAACTTCCGAAACTAAGTCGGCTGAATTTTTTTGCTAAACATTTTTAATGAGTTCGAACCCGTTCACAAAACGCTATGCTATAAAGTTTTGAGTTATAAGGAAATCTCGCAATATACATATATAATATGTACCTGTACCTACATAATTATGTAATATAGGTACTATATTGCGAAATAGTATAGTCTAGTCTGAACTGCGCTTAAGGCAAGTCTGGGGCACGGCTGTTCTATACCATCCCTTTAATAAGACGTATTGAGTCTATTGTTTGTTAAGCTATGTGTATTGGAAGCCAGCCCGAATGGGAGTATTATTTGTGGTATTCAAGCTATTGTAGAGTGTATTTGATAAGATCGTGTTGACCGATACTATACAGGATAGAAAGTATATTGATGCACAAAATGGTAAGTTGACTGACATAATATGTTGACTTACAGTAATCACAAAACATATTATTATTACGACCCAAAAACGACCTGCGTCGCAGGCGGACCTTTGTCCGCCTGCGACGCAGGAGGTTGCGGGTTCGATTCCCGCCTTGGGGCAAATGTTTGTACGATCTACAAAGATCTGTTCCGGGTGTTCTGGGTATTTGCTATGTATGATAAAAAATATCTATCTATGTAATGTATCGTATTAAGTATATCAGTCATCTAGTATCCATAACACAAGCTCAGCTTAACTTCGGGATAGATGCTATGTGGATTGTGCAGTATTATTTATTTTATTTTTCTATTTATACTTTTTTTTTTAATAGACCGTTGCCCCACACTAGGAATTTCGCCTGTGTCGTGGGTGCGTTTACAAACATTTAAAGTCACATTCAAAAACAACCAGATTATTCTAGTATATATATATAGATATTCCTGCAGGTACATCGTACCGCTTCCTCTACACTCACACCCATGTGAAGCTGATAAATTAATCAGGAACTCAATACCTGAGTACCTACTCTACTACTTAAAGACAGCACCTCAAGTATTTGCTCGCTGCGCCTTAGACAAACACTTGATGACTAATTAATTGATAAGCAAATTATTATTTAAGCATTAGGTTATGATTGTCTAGAGATAAGGTGGAAGGATCTCGTGGTTAAGTAATAACGTAGAAGAAGGTTAAGCTACTCTTGCCGAGGTCGGCCCGTAGAAGTGCTGGTCACTCACTACCACATAGCAAGACCTCGTCGTGCTTCGGTAAACCGTAGATCCCGGCTGTCTTTTGCAGATCTTTGACAGTAGTGACTGGTAGTCAAAAGCCCGAAGGTCTTACAACCAGTCTTACCAAGGGGTACTTATCGTGATACCCAGTTAATCGGTTATTTTGCAAATTCGTATAAGAACCGAGAGGGTATAGAAACTTGGAGGGTCCATGAAAATACCTTGATATATTTTATCAAATATTTATTCTGGATTCTCTACAAAAATGCTGGGCCGAAATCGTCCGTCTTAAAATACAGTCGCAAATAAACATCACAAAATAAATAGACAATACATTTTGATTGCCGAGATGTTATCAGGAAAATTAACAATTTGGAGAGAAAGAGCTCAAAAGGCGACGTAAAAATACAACATCAGCGTAAAAGAGGCGCGAATTGATGAGTTACGGCCTCTGAGGGCTCGGACATAAATTATGTGACGCAATAGGCCTGGAAAAAAATGATAAAAAGTTTGACACGGTTGGCACAGAGTCTAAACGATTGGCTACTGTACTGCGTGTCGGGCCGGACGGATTCCATTCCCGCACGGAACTTATATTTGTATGGCCTACAGGTTCCGGGTCTGTGTTTTTGTGTATGTGTGAACACGGTTGGCGCTGTGGCTGAGCGATAGGCTGCTGCGCTGCGTGACGCGGGTTAAATTCCCGCACGGAACTTATATTTGTATGACCTACAGGTACTTTTTTCGGGTCTGGCTTTTTGTGTATTTGTTAACACGATGCAGGAGAAATACCGAGTTTCTACTTAAAAAAATATATAATGTTCCTTCATATCAGCTGTCGCGTTAGAGACTATTTTTTTTTTGTTCTTGTGTACAATTTCTTCATGGATGACCTCTGCTCTAGGGGGTGGAAGGTTCTGTGAGATTCTTGCTGACCTAAACCATCAAGTGTTACATCTCACACGTACGCCGGGGGTCCCAGGTACTCTCCAAGAGATTGCCAGCAACGTCAGATCACTGCTGGCCTTTCTTGAGGAGCTGGGGCGAATCAAATAACGTATTATTCCACCCCTTTCGCAATATACGTGCAGAGTCGTGGAGTTACGGATATCGGCCCGTCAAACAATACAACAATACAATACGCCGGGGGTCCGTGGGAGCGTACGATTCATCCCCAACCCCTGAGTGGTGACTGACTCCCCCCGTGACGTCCAAGAAGCCATGTGGAACCTGAAACCTTGGGTAGCATTCCTGAGCAATATACCTATGAGGCAATTGTTTAATAGAAAATAATTTCAAAATCAAAAATCAAAATCATTTAATAATTTGCGAATATGGGTACGATAGAAAAGGTCTTAAACATATCATAGGGTCCATTAGCCATATTCTACCATAAGGCATGCAAATGTACAAATACTAATTATTTTATTTATGAAACTAGAAATTAACTATAAAATACATTGTTTATGAAGTAACATCAAATAAGTTTATCCTGTAAATATTCAGTAACAGAATAATATGCTTTTGTTCAATTCGATATCTCCACGCGTTCCCGAGATAAAGGGTCTTGACAGACAGACAGATAGACGGATAACAAATTGATCCTATAAGGGTTTCGTTTTTTTCTTTCTTATGTGGTACGGTACCCTAAAAATTACAAACATGCACGAAATTGCCAATGCTTATACCGTTGTGTAACTCCAGCTATTAAAATGGGCTGTAATTTGTAATATTTATCGCTGTCTGCAAAAGGGTAACAATTAAAATTTACATAATTAGTGTAGAGAGTGTGTCCGTACATTAATTGAACGCGAAAGTATTTAGAAATGCCAGTAGTGCCAACATTCTCAAAAGTTGGTGTCAAAAGTGACTGTAAGAGGCAGATTTAAAATTATTACCTATAAAAATAATGTTGTGTTGACCCAGTAGTTAGGACCTCGGCTCTCTTGCACTCAAAATCAAAATTCATTTATTCAAATGAGGCTGAGAATCAGCACTTTTTGAACGACAGTCCCCTAAAACGCCCACCCTTTACCACTTCCTAGTGTTTTTGCCGGGAAGAACAAATGGCGGAACAAACTCCCGAACATACGTCTGTCTGATAGTTTTAAAGAACTTGAAGCTATACAATATATTATGTAAAAAAAATAACAATTATAATGATTACAGTACTAGGTTGAGAGTTCAAATCCGGGCAAGTAGAACTTGACGTATGTAATCACGACATACAATTATAATTAAAGTTACAACCCAATGCAACAGCGACGCAAACAACTTTTTATCTTAAACTTATTACGTAAATGTTATCCTTGTAAATTCATTGGTTTATTTTTTGTTCTTATGCTACTAAGAAATTCCAGATGAAAAAATCCAACAACACGTTTCTCGACTCAGGAATCGAATCCAGGACTTCATGCTCAGCAGTAGTCCTTGCGGCCATTAAAACAACGTGGCAGTAATTCAGTCTCAACCTGGATAATAAAAATGTGTCGCAAAAACCACACAATACCTTGATTGCACTTATCTATAAAACCCACCTTTATAACACTATCTTTTAAAGTACCACTTTCCATTCCATTCTTTCCGATGGCGTCATAACATATTTTAGGGATGATCCCTACAAAAAAAATCAACGAAATGACTTACGCTAAAGAGACGGACAGAAACCAAATTACGCTCACTCTCAAACGGTCGCCCTACTTAGGGACTTACCTATTTGTTGGCCTTAAAAACAGCGGTGTATTCGGCAATGAATGATACGATAAGTTAAAGAGGTTAAAGAAAATTTATGAGGCTGTTTACTTACTGGTTTTTCTATCGAATAAACTACCGGGTATAATGGTTCGCGGTGCTTAAGTGACTGCAGGTGAACCCCTTTTTGGGGTTCCGTGGCCAATAACTGAAACGGAACTTTCTTTATTATGACTGTCTGTGTAGACAGCCAGACCAGACAAAATTCCTGTGTAATTTTACAAATTACACCGCCATTTTGTCTGGTTTGGCTGGTTTGTCGAGTTTGAATGTGGAAATCCTAGTGTGGGCAACTTTTTTTGGAGACGATTGACACTATGACGATATTTAGGTTATTTTCTATAAACCGCTAATACATGTGAGGTGTAAAAAATACACATAATCGTATGTTGGAATCCAAAATAATAAAAAGATTATTTATTTATTTATTTTATACTTTTGCCAAGGGGTTATTGTGTTGTGGTCACATAGGCAGTCGCTCCACGTAAAATACTGGTATTCAGCTGCATCCAGTTAGACTGGAAAGCGACCCCAATAAAGTTGAGAAAAGGCTAGGGAGATTATGAATACTTTAAGCACACAAATGTTACGAAGATAATAAGAAATTAAACATAAGCTTATTAAGTTTGCAACGTTTCTATTTAACATCGGGTAACACTGCGGGACACAGCCTGTAATAAAAAAAGTTGTAAAAACTGTGTGTAACTTTTTACTGCAATATTTTTATTTACTTTTTTTTATTAAAATAAAATTACAAACTTATTTTTATGTAGGAGAGTAGCGCATGCGTAAACATTGATTCGGATTACGGAACTGGACTATGTTTTTTTTGTTTCGTTCTTTTTCTTTCCATTTCGTGTTTGTGTTTTGAATTACTTTAGAATAACATATCATTAACGGTCTAGTTGGTTTAGTGGTCGCAAGTGCTGAACTGAGCTGAGAGGTTCTGGGTTCGATTCCTGGCTTCATCATCATCATCAGGCTATACTAGTCCACTGCTGGACATAGCCCTCTCCTAATGAGTGCCATAGCGCCCTGTCTTCAGCTTGCCGCATCCAGCATCTGCCTGCAGTCTTTCGCAGATCGCCATACCACCTGGTCAGAGATTCCTGGCTTGGCAATGTGTTAATGGATTTTTCTATCGGGAATTTCTTAGTAACAGCCTGGAATCTGGATTTCAGCCCGGTTGACTAGTGATATGGAGGTGTACTATAGATAAAACTCTGCCTAACCCCTCGGGGAACCGACCACATGTATGTGTGTGTGTGTGTATGTATTTTAAGTATTTGTAACTGACGAAAAAAATAAGAGGAGGTTCTCAATTCAAACACCCATACATTTTCATACTTACTTTTTTTTAACGTTGTTCCAGTTGCATTTTATTCACATACTTACATACATAACACGCCTTTTTTACCATGGGACTGAGCAGAAACCACAGAACGCCACCTGCTACGATCCTCACATACTCCGATTTTATTTATTGTTAAAAATAGTTTTTCGACACTAGCCAAAACCAGTGGCACGTAGTAGATTGTTTTGTTCCAACCTACTAAGTATATTGAAGTGCCTGACGATCATTAATTACTGTAACCAGGTCGCTTTCATTCTTTAGACGCGGTGAGGCGTGAAATACTTTTGCGCAAATTTTTTGTCTATCTTTGTTCCATCAAAAAACGTCTGCCTAGTTCTTATAAATTGTTACAAGTAATAGATATCGTGAAGGGCTAGTCGTTTTCATAAAATAAAATAAATAATGCTGGACAATCCACACAGCATCATCTAGCCCCAAGCTAAGCAGAGTTTGTGGTATGGGTACTAGATGACTGATATACTTAATACAATACATTAAATAGATAGATATTTTTTTATTATACATACCAAATACCCAGAACATCCGGGACACATTTTTGTAGATCGTACAAACATTTGTTGTTTCAATTTTCCCGGCTCCCAGTCTAAGCGAATGAATCTAAACAGTTTATTACCAGTATTTTAAATGTAACGACTGCTATCTGATTTCCATAACTAAGTTACTGGCAGCACAATACCCTGGCAATGATCTACAAAATTATGACATCCGAGACCGATGGCTTAACTTGTTTTTTGAGGCATGGAGGGGTTTCAACTACGTATACCAGTGAGTGCATGAAAGAATACCTAAGCCTTCCGAAACACCACTCCGCTGTTTCCATGGCCCAACCGTAAGGCCAAGTAGATAATAGTTTCATTTGTATTCGGCGCGGGAAGACCCGGTATCCCGGGATCCTGTGTGATCCCGGAAAATGACCGATGTCTCGGAGATAACTGAGGTACATCGTAAACTTAGTGAATGTCTCAATCTCACTTATTCATTCCCCGAATTGGGTTTCTGCGTTATCTTAATTAGGTTTTTGGGAGATCATAAATTACATTACAGCCACGTTATAAGGCTATGTAGAACAATTAATATCTATAGCCGGCAATGTAAAGGACCAATTTGAGAACACAAATAACATACAAACGTACAATAGGTAGAATAAACCATACAATAGGTACGCCTTTGCCTAACCCTTTGGAGATTATAGGCGTGATGCTATGTCTGTAAAACGCGATTTTTAATAAAAAGAATACTTGACCTTATTAGCATGACACTACAAGTTCAATTAATTGATTTTCAATTAATTGGCAATCTTTCAGTGAATTTAAGCAACTTTTACTATGGTATGAACTCTGCAATATTAAAAAAAACAGCTGCTTTTCTTTTTATGGTTTCGGATTGGGTTCAGTAGTGAAAATTATTTTTCGCCTCCTGAATTAATGAAAAGTCACCCTGTATAGGCACACACAGCAATGACGCAGTGATACTCGCACTACTTTTGTAATCCCTTTATTTTTTATTTTATTTATTTCATTTTAGGCTTATAAGTAAATTGTTATTCATTGTATGTTAGTATTTTTTTTCTCACTGTTTGACAGCCGACTATAACACACTTTCCGCGTCCCTTCATTTATCATAGACCAAAGTAAGACAACAGACTGTACAATCGACAACTGCTGTTGGATCGCGGGTGCTGTCGACCATAGATAACACACTGTTTAATGTAATCGGTCGACCTCATATATTTAGTTTTTGTGTATAGTTTTAATATATTATTTTAAATGTTTAATTACTAAACTCTTTATTATTTTCTTTTTTTGTTTTTGCACCCTAGAGGGCTGTAATGTATGTCCGTGGGTGTATCCGTGGCATCACAGCAAGCCCTATCGGAATAACAGCGCTGTGGTAGTTTTACTCCTTGTTAAAATATCGCAGCATATGCTGAGAACTTTAGCCTCACACAGGTCCTTTTGTTTTATATTTTATTATTTAGATTTTAGTTCCTTTTTTCTTTTGTATTAGTTAATTACCTGTGAGTGTCCTAGTGAATAAATGTTTTTCTTTCTTTATATATAACAACGAACATACAAAGTGTGGTACGCGTCTTAAGGTTGCACCGAACGAGAGTCAGCTCAGCTTGACATGTGTCAGGCAAATATAAGTATATTATATTGCAACCAAGTCATAGACAGATGCTTGATAATATTAGGAATGTATGAGTACAGTACAGTACAGTCAGCGCTCCGGACTGCGAAGCTAAGGGATGCGGGTTTGAATCCCGTAAGGGGAAAATGTTAGTGTGATGAGTGCATTTGTGCCCAAGCTATAGATATTTATATCTATACTAGCGGACCTACCGGGTCCAATTGTGAATCTAAACCATCCAGGGCGCCACCCAAACGCATACAAAAACAATCATTCAAATCGGTCCAGCCGTTTAGGAGACGTTCAGTGATATACACACGTCCACTGTACGTGTGTATGTCATATACACGTACAGTGTAATTATATATATAAAAATATAAAGTATGTATGTCTATCCGTTAACTAGTCGCCATAGTACAAGCTCTGCTTAGTTTAGGGCTAGTTGATTGGAGTGTTACTCCAAAATAATTTATTTATTTGCCAAGTTTTACTCCTGAAATGTAGGAGTAGAGATAAATATTATTAGTAAAAGGAGCTCCAGTGTCTATAAAAAGTAGAACTAAAATTCAAGGTCAAGGTCTTATACTTCATTTTAATGCTTCAACCCTCTGAAAACACGTGATGGCCCATCTCTTTCGCAAATCCGGAGTAAGCCTAAAAGCAAAGCGTGGTAAAAAAACAACATTACGTGTGTTACAGATTTTCAGAATTAATTTCAGCCTCTGTGTGGTAGGCTGCACGTGGTTACATAACCAGTATAAAAAAACAATCGCAAACGACTGAACTTTGACTTTTTTTTAAAGGGAACATTACAATAGGGACGTGTCGTAGGTAAACATATATTAAGTCTATTTAGTCCGTCAGTAAGATTACCAAAAAATATTGGACACGTATTTTTTTCTTACTCAAATCAATAAAACGTGACAATGATATAGCACATCAAAGTTCAGGAGAAGAGGCTTGTGACGTCAGTTTTACGTTAAAAGTGTAGCACTGCGTGACGTCGCGCCCAATTTCAACTCACTATATCGTCGTCTTTTTTGGTTTACGTGACAAAAGAAAAAATACGTGTCCAGTATTTTTGAGTAATCCGACTTTCGGACCAATCACAATTTTTAAGGACGGTACCCTATGTATACATACTCGTATAAACAAAAATGAAGTGGCTTTTTGTGATGTTAAAATAACAGCTTTTTATTAAATGCATATGAAAGTATATACGGTAGAAATACCAAAAAAGCAATTTTTAAAATTTGTGTTTGGCTGACTGTGTGTTTGTTTGAGATAATCTCCGAAACTGCTGAACCGATATTGACCACAATTTTATTAAAAAAAAAAAACCCTGAATTTTATCACATTCCACGTGAACAAAGTAGCGGGCACACTATTACAGAATACACAATTTATTACATGGAGTGACTGCCTATCTGATCTCCACCACCCAGTTACTGGGCAACACGATACCCCTTGGTAAGACTAGTTGTCAGACTTTCGGGTTTCTGACAACCCGTAACGACTGTCATAGATCTACAAATGACAACCAGGACCAACGGCTTAACGTTTTTCCGAGGCATGGAGGAGTCTCGATATGTTACGAATGGTTACCCATCCACAGAGTGACCTCGGCAAGCGTAGCTTAAACTTCAATCAACACGTGTGGCTGTTATTATTTAGCCACGAGCTCTTCCAAATAACTGTCAAAAAATATATCATATTTAAGTTGGAAATTACTTTGCGGACTGAAGTATACTGTTGCTTACCCTCTGACTCCATTATACTCGCTTAAAGCAAGTTATGCAATTAAATGCAAAAACAAAACACTGTCTCCCTGCCACCATATTTGGTGCTCGGATAAGTCCGTATGCTGTTAAATGGTGCTTCACGTCCAAGATATTAACATATTAATAAGCTTTTTAGCGCTTTTTACGTATTTTAAAAGCCAGTGTCCCTCCACAACAGTACTTTTTATTAAGCAGAATTTGCATTGGACCTTAATTTCGCCATTTTTATGAGGATTATTCTAAAAGGGTCCGGTCATAACTGGACCTTTGTTAGCGGTCCTAGATCTTATATATGGTCTTAAGTTAGAAATTATTGCTGAGAAATAATCTTCTTTGTTGTTGTGGAAAAGAAATGCTGGGTCTTTTATTCAGTTTTAAATTAAAACACGTAACTGCGTTGTTGGTGTAGTGATATCAAGCGCTATAGCTAAGTGCGAGGCCCTGGGTTGGATTCCCGGGCCGAGAAATGAGTATTCAGGTTTTTCCATCTGAAATTTCTTGGTAACAGCTCGGAGTCTGAATTTGCGCCCGGTTGATAGTAAGTAGGAGTTATGACATTATACACAAATATTGGAGAATAACTCTATAATGGCTCGCCACCAGTTTTATGTAATAACATAAAACTTAAAAATAATTGCCAAAATGTTGGTGTTCCATATGTAGGTACACCACTGGGATACCCTTCAGGAGAAATAGGCGTGATGTTATATTATATAATTCTGTTTAAGAGCTTAGTTTGTCTTCTGTCTATCATAAATTGACGACCGATGTGGCGCGGCGGGCGAAGGTCCGCCTGCGAAGCAAGAGGTTGCGGGTTCGATTCCCGCCTTGGGACAAATGTTTGTACGATCTACAAATATTTGTTCCGGGTGTTCTGGGTATTTCCTATGTATAATAAAAATATCTATCTATGTAATGTATTGTATTAAGTATATCAGTCATCTAGTACCCATAACACAAGCTCTGCTTAACTTGGGGCTAGATAATGCTGTGTGGATTGTCCAGCAATATTATTTATAAAGCATAAAATCAAATGGATATCACTCTATAGATATATAATACACACTTCTTGTGTCGACCTCTTTAGGATTCCTTCTGTTAACCACTTAAGAGTAAACTCTTTCAACCAATTTAGACCTTTATCGAATAACAATGGAACGAACGTCATCAACAAGAGTATCATTCCCGGCTCAAACATTATTGATCTGTCCTCGTAAAACCCTAGATTTATCTGAGGCCTCGCCAATAAAGAACTTAGCTTTGTTTTTCGTCTGACGCTTTTAGATTATTATTTTCTAGCAAAAAAAGTGGGTTTGGGTTCGAATTATAGGTAGGTACGGTATTTTGTTGCTGAAACGCTGAATTTGGCCTTAGTTTGTTTTGGAATTTGTGACTAAAAGTGTTACTGACTTTTGTGAGCAGAGGAAGTATGTAAGAATCGTAGCAGGTATCGTTCTGTAGTTCCTGCCCATCCTCATTGAAAACAGGCGCGAGTTTATATATGAATGTTTGTGACTTGTCATATTTAAAAGAAGTAATAGCTGATGAAATGCTACCTAACGGATAATGATAACAGCCGTAAGGCACATACTTAATAATATATGTATACTTACTCGTATATTTTTAATGTATTTTTAATGTATTTCTTGTTACTCATTTTTGTTTTTTTTTTTTTTCTTTCTATGTTTAGTATTGTCTTTGTGTGCCTGAGCCTGTGCTGAATAAATGTTTTTTCTTTCTTTCTTTCTTTCTTTCTATTACTAGCTGTGCCCCGCAGTTACACCCACTCCTAAGGGTAGAATGATGTTAAATAACCTTACTCAAGAATTGGGTTATACCTACTATTCAAAGATATAATTTTTCAATTCCACTTGATAGTTGCTGAAACTATCAAGTGGAATTGAAAAATTTGCTCTTAAGCCATATTATATTACTATAAGTAAATTTGTTACCACTTACGTGCGACCAACTATAACTTATTTAAATAAGGAAAAAAAACAAACAAACTACCCACACTATACAACAGTTATTCCTTTGACAGTTCATGCGATTGACAGCTCTCAGCAACAGAAGTGGGTAGCTGTTGATATTTTCACTTTCCCGAATAAATTACCTTCTCTATTTCCCTATAACGTTTACCCGGATTCCCTGCAAGTTTCATGTTTACTGTAACAGGGCAAGTATTTCACCAATTTTATGAAGGCTGAACATGTCCAATAAAATTTTATTTTCTGTTCATCGTATCGGCTTTATTGAGTTGAATATGTGAACCCTTTTCTGTTGTGGCGTATAACTATTGAGTGTAGAATGAAATTGTGTGTTATAGTGATTGAGTTCAGAAGGGTTTTTGTTACGGCATTTAGGATTGTAGTTCCTTCGAAGGTTTAAGCAGAGTTGTAGCCCTATAATTTTTGACCAGTTATATTTAAGTCCCAAGCAATAGGGGGCGTGTTTGTTGCCATCAACCAAGCGGAAAAATTCCAGATGTAAAGAAACCCAATAACACTTTGCCTCACCTGGGAATCAAACCCAGGACCTCATGCTCAGCAGTAGCGCTTACAACCACTACAGCCCTATAAATAGTAAGATGCTACTTCAAGGTCTAATGTCACCTAAAAAACAAAATACTTATACCAGCCTGTTACTGTCTCACAACAGGGCAAAGGCCTCTTCTCATACAGAGAACACACGAGTATTAATCACCATGCTTGCTTAAGTAAGGTTGGCGATTTCAGACTTATATTAACTATAAGTTCAGATTTCCTCATGGCGATTTCCTTTACCGATGTCAGTGATGTCCAAGATAAACTTGGAAAGTACATATGAATTGTAAAACTCACATTGGTACTTGCACAAGAGGCGAGGCCCAATCCACTCCGCCATCACTTAACTAGATTTTGTTATCACAGGGAAGTGGGAAGTTTCATTGTATCTCGGATGCTATACCATCACCCCAACTACATAAAACATTTCAGTGTCCCGCGGGTCTTGCTTGTGTTTTCATTTTTTTTTTTTTTTTACTAAAACGTTGCCCCACACTAGCTATTTCTCCTGTATCGTGAGTGCGTTTACAAACATTTAAACTCACATACACAAACAGCCAGACCCGGAACAACTACCTATAGGCCATACAAATATTTGATCCGTGCGGGGATCGAGCCCGCGACACGCAGCGCAGCAGCCGATCGCTCAGCCGCTGCGCCAACCGTGTCGTCTTTTATTAAACTATAAACAAGTTATCTCTTAGAAAATTCTACCAATGTAGGTCATATTGTAAGTACTAAAATGAATATGCTTGTCATAGGAGAAGGTCTTGATTTAAATTTTTTCAACCTGTCATTTTGCAAATCTAACTTTTTTCAACTTGACTTTTTGCAAATCAGACTTTGTATTCAACCTGACATTTTGCAAAATCAGACTTTATATTCAACCTGTCATTTTGCAAATCAGAGTTTTTTTTTTCAACCTGACGTTTTGCAAATCAAATTTCTTTTTCAACCTGACATTTTGCAAATCTAACTTTTTTCAACTTGACTTTTTGCAAATCAGACTTTGTATACAACCTGACATTTTGCAAAATCAGACTTTATATTCAACCTGTCATTTTGCAAATCAGAGTTTTTTTTTCAACCTGACGTTTTGCAAATCAAATTTCTTTTTCAACCTGACATTTTGCAAAATCAGACTTTATATTCAACTTGTCATTTTGCAAATCAGACATTTTTTTTCAAAATTAACTTTTGCGAATGGGACATTTTTCGTCATACATGAGCTACTATGACACCGACAAACAATCCGTTTTCTTTATAAAAACCCGGTGTTAGTGAAACTGCGAACTTTAGACCACGGCTAGCTTTGGAGATATATGACTGTAATATATTAGAGGAAATGTTTTTCCGGTACATTTTCTTTGTCCCGTAAAAGGGACGTTCAATTTGAAGACTGAATATATCAAGCCACCGAATTAATGGCTTGTCGTTTAAACTTCGTGTTTGTTCCATTATTGGTTTTTAAATTACTTTTTTGTGATTGAATTTTCCGTTTTTTTTTTCATATAACTTGGTACAGAGCCAGCAAGTGCAGCATCAAGCTACCCCAATCCGTCAAGTTTTTCAACTTTATGACAAAAGAATAAGGTTCTTGTTAAATTGGGACAATTGGACAGTTTGTAATAGCTTGATGTGTCTGTACTTAACTATTTACTTATCAGCTATTTCCTCAAAAATAGCAGATGTTGTTAAAATCGATTATCGGAAATTAGAAAAAAGTGATCAATTTTTTTTTTACCCATTATATCTTCAATCGGTCCTTCATGACTGAGGATCATATCTGCCTCTATCGAACTCGGTCCAAAGTTGCCATCACCACTTGCTGAAATTAGTTCGAGGACATAGCATCTTTCGCACCAACGTGTTGGTGATCAGCCCCGTGCTAGAGAGCACGGGGCTGGTGCCTTTAGTGTTGCCAACAACGACCAGCTTTTCGACGCTGCTATCTCCCCTTCGCCCCTTCTTTGAAATTGGCCAAAATACGCTGTAGGTAATTGTAGAGAACTGGTCGAGGTTGGTAAAGGACAGACACACCAGCTGACGGACGGATTTTGGCGGCACGGTTGGCGCAGTGGCTGAAACATCGGCTGCTGCGCCTCGTGTCATGGGTTCCATTCCAGCACGGAACAAATATTTGTATGGCCTACAGGTAGTTGTTACGGGTCAGGCTGTTTGTGTATGTGAGTTTAAATGTTTGTAAGCGCACCCACGACACAGGAGAAATTCCTAGTGTGGGGCAAAGTTTAAAAAAAGAGTATATTTTAGCATACATGAAAACTTGGAAAAGTGTTATAACGCTGGTAGGTCTAGAATCGTGTACCTTCTGAACACATGGTTTCAGGACGTGCGTTGATGTCGCGTCCATCCTATCTTGTGTAAAATAGACCTTAAAACATTATAATTATGTTCTTTTGTCAACTTTGTTAATATGAAAATTTATGCAGACACAAAACCAGACAGACGCGAAAATATAATACAATTCATAAATTAAACTGAAATGGGGACTCGTAAAATTTATTACGACATATCAAGTTGTGTTTTAAACATGTTAAAATGTATTTCATACAATAAAAATAATGTACAGTCGTGTCCCGAGGTATTGTGTAGAGAGTTATGAGTCGTGAGAAGGCCAAATGTGGGTGATATGTTAACATTACCTACATTGTACGTAGTGTTTTTGTTACTATGTACTACCTTGAAGGACGGAATACCAGTATAGTCTAGAAGTCGTGTGGCCTTGTGGGCACTTTCTTTTGTTTTCGGAGATACTGTAGAAGTTAATAAATAAATAAATAAATAAAGCTGGACAATCCACACAGCATCATCTAGCTTAAGCTTAAGCTAAGCAGAGCTTGTGTTATGGGTACTAGATGACTGATATACTTAATACAATACATTACATAGATATTTTTTTTTTTTATAATACATTGCTAATACCCAGAACACCCGGAACAAATATTTGTAGATCGTACAAACATTTGTCCCAAGGCGGGAATCGAACCCGCAACCTCCTGCGTCGCAGGCGGACTTTCGCCCGCCCTAATGTAAGGACGTAGGTATATGTCACATTATGGCGGGCCGAGTTGCAAACCATAGGGTCTTCTTCATGATCTATCATAGTTTTAAGCATGTATAGGCACAGCCGTGGTTACCCATACGAAACACAATTCTTGAGTTTATTGAAACTGATTATAACTACGAAAAAAACACGTGTCCAGGTGCCGAGCGTCCGCCAAGACTCTCCGAGAGTAACTATCATTAACTACCTGCAAGTGCTGCTTACTATCAAGCTAATAGTGGTGGAAGTGGCAGCCCACAAAATTCAATTTCTCATAGGATTTTTTGTAATTTGCAGATCAGTAAAAGGATGTATGTTATAGTCACGGTAACAAATGTGTATTTTACGAAACATTAATTGTTGCACTAATTATACTTACGACTTTTTTAAGTTCAAATTATACGATTGGATGACTGGATTCCATGAAATCAAGACATTTGAGCACAATTCTATTTTAGAAAGCTGTTGTGGTGATTTTAATTACTTTATCATTAACATACGAACTAATACTGAGCTGATAATTTGAAAAACCTACGACACTTTCAATTTCGCGGGCTGCCAGTACGCATTAGTCTTAACAAGTTGTCATGGAGTCTTAAATATTGACACCCCTAGTGGTGGTTAACGTTTTGACGTTTTAAAAGTGCTGATTCTCAGCCTAATTTGAATAAATGGATTTTGATTTGGATTTGTTGGTGTTGTTACTAGGCCATACTCTAAATTTCACACAGAGAAAACGCAATACTCTATTTCTACTTTAACAACGTTTTATAATACAAAGGACTATTCAATAATGACAAAGAAGGTTTTCCTTTTATCATTCGTTGTACTAAAATATCAGTACAACAAAACCTTTGCTTTACATTAGAATACCTTTCTTTTCGCAGACGGGGTTCCCTCGGTGGGAAGTATGTGAATGAAGGAACAGATTATCCTGGTACGAGATATCTATGCGTAGTCAAACTCGTATGGAAAGCGAAAGAAAATAATAAAAGCTCCTTTTTTAAATAAAAATACTGTTGTTTGCTTGATTCTCGCGGGGTTTTCTTTTCTATTGCCGTTTAGTTCTATTTTTAAAAACTTAGCTGCCCTGGATTTTGTTGAACATCACGCCTGTAATCCTCGAAGGGTTATGCAGAAGTTAAGCTATCGTACCTACACCAACATTTCGTCGCTTATTATTTTATTTTTAATTGATTCAACCAAAAATTACGCAGTAAATATACTCGTAACTAAAATATTGTCTGAAATGTAAAAAATATAGAATCTACAATAAAGTTCACAGAATATATGTATACAACAGTATGATTGCGACTCTCGAGAGTTTAAGATTATGTTTAAGTCCTATGTAATAGGAGGAGAGAAATCCAGGCTCCGGTCTAGGACTGCGAAACTCAAGATAAAAAACTCAATAACATATTGCCCAACCCGGGAAACGAAGTCAGGACCTTACGCTCAGCATCATCGCTTGCTGGACCAATCAAGCAGTCACTCATTCCACCACTTCCTTATCAATCTTAATTAACCAATAGGTACGTTCACTACCTACTCCGCTCCCTACCTATAGAATAAATCCAGTTCTGTACAGTAACTCAGCACTTTCTCTCGACGCTGATCAGCGCCGGCGCAGTGAGGAAGTGAAATTACGACCGCTGTCGGGACAGGATACTGTACCGCTATTATCGCTGGGGTTGCCATGTTACTGGGCTAAAGTGAGACAGATCCTGGAATTTAAATGGTCTTTGAGAATACTTCAATCTAACAAACGATCTGTTTGCGGACGAATGGACGAAGATTTTGTCGGATCGAATGGACGAAGAGCTATGAAAGTGTTATTAACTTTATATTTGATGATTTTAATATTTTATCTTTAACAAAAAAAAAAAAAGAATTAGTAAATTCCTTTTTGTTTCTTTCTTTTTTATTTCGTTGCGGGATCCAAGACTGTTGAATCGTTTCTCCGGGACTCGTCGGGCTTCATCGTCTCGACGCTTTTCTGGTCGTTTCTCGTCGCCACTGTTGACTCTGGTTTTCAGGAGTTGCAATGGTTTGGGAATAGTACTGTTATTGGTTTTAAACTGTTTTAATTAAAGATATAAATAAATAAAGTTATGAATTAATGAGTAGATTAAACATGCCCGTATACAATACTCTTCAGGTCATAAAAAGGACTTGGGGTAGGAGTTGTTATAAGGAGAAGAGTTGTTAAGAGGGAAGGGTTGGCTGGTGAAGGTTGAAATCCATAGAATATTTACTAAGGCAGATGTAAACAGAAACACCGGGAAGGGACGCCCTAGAAGGATATTCACTGACCTTATTGGTGATGTTCTCAAAAAGGTCAGGTGCGTAGTACTTACTCGAAACCAGCGTGAGCGTTTGACCAGATGTATGAACGCAAACGAAGCAAAAGGAGTATGTAAGGAATGATCCTTACATACTCCTTTTGCATCGTTTACGTTTACGTTACGCCAGACTACAGAACTCTGCATACCCCCATGGGAAATAGGCGTAAGTTTATTTGTGTGACTTATGTATATAATACGAGCCAGTTACTGACGCTATAATGGGTAAAGGCCTCTTTTTATACAGAGAAGGCACGAAGCACTAGCTCAAAGCGGGTTGACGATTTCAGTCTTAATAACCCAGGACCGCATGCTCAGCAGTAGCGCATACAACCACTAGACCAACGAGGTAGATATGTTTTAAAAATAGAACCAAAAGCCATTAAAAAAAAATCTCCGCGTGTATTAAGCTTAGCCAGTTCCTTATTTTTATTTAAAAAAGAAGTTTCCATTTTTTCCTTTCATTTCCATTCGTGTTTCTATGTAAATAGATAGATAACTTGCACCAGGATTATCTTTTTCTTCATTCGTATATTTCACCGATCTCAATGTTACTTAAGATCAATTACAACTAGAAAATACATTATGATTTGAAAAACTCACATTGATACTTGCCTAGTTTCGAACTCACTACGTCAAGAATGATGATCGGACACCGTAGCAATTTTGACATTATTGTCATGCCTGAGTCATCATCTGCCTAGCCTTTTCCCAACTATGTCGAGGTCGGCTCCCTGTCTTCCAAGATGCAGCTTAGTACTAGTATTATGCAACGCGCGGGTGCGACTGCCTATCTGATCTTCACAACACACTTACTGGGATACACAGTAGTCTTTGGTAAGACTGGTTGCCAGAATTTCAGGCTTCCAACGACTACGACTACCAAATATCTGCGAAGGACAGCCGACCGATCTCGGTATCTAATGAATGGTCACCTATCCATGGACCGACCACGGCAAGCATAGCTGAAACTTCCATCGAGTGGTGTGGCTATTATTTTTTAGCCTTTTATCCATTTATGTCCGAGTAATGATCTGAAATTGTGGTAAGCCTTGCTATAACGGATGTATTGACGCTAAGCTCGCTACGGAGATGATTTGAGTATTTTCAACTGAGTGCATGTCGTTTTAGTGTCGTTAATTCTGCTAGTGTAATACGGTGACTTCATTTTATTGCAAGTTCTCTGCAACACATAATATAACGCTTGTATTCTCCGAAGAGTTCGGCAGAGGTGTACCAGTAGTACACTCACAATTCGCCAGTGCAAACGTGATCTTATAAAGCTTTCAAATTCCCTCAAGAACAGGGCTACGAGTATTTAATACGTTTTTTTTTTAAATCCGTCTGGTAGTTCCCGAGATTCATCTGCCTGTCTTTTCCCAACTATGTTAGGGCCAGCTTCCAGTCTAACTAGTGTTTGACATGGAGCGACTGCCTATCTGACCTCCACAACCCAGTTATAGGGCAACACCATACCCCTTGGTATAATTGGTTGTCAGAATTACGGGGTTCTGACCACCCGTAACTACTGTCAAAGGTTTACAAACGACAGCCGGGACTAACGAGCTTTTCCGAGGCAAGAAGGTCACCCATCCACAAACTGACCTCGGCAAGCATAGCTTAACAAGATTCCGCCAGCATAATAATGACCGTAAACCAGTCGACAACTTCAAACTTATTATGAAATCGGACACTGATATAAAGAAAAATAAAAACAGGAAGCAATACGTAATTTGATTAATATCAGTTAACACCAGTTTTCCGGAAAATGTCCCAGTTCGCGACTTTTTGATGAATTTATTGATGCACGTCACTTTTTGTTGAAAAACAACGAATATTAAATGCTTTCATTTAGTGATGGACTGGTTGTTGATTCTGCTGAATGTTGAATTCGGCAAGGATTGGATTGATATGCGACTAACAAAAGGTATTCAAAAGGCAGGTGTAAGAGTAAAGCAATAGAAGCCGAAAATTAATGCCGGGTATGCCCTGAAAGGACGCACTGATCTTATTGGTGATGGTCAGGTGCAGTCCTTGCAACTTGTGTGCGTGTATGACCAAATTTATGAACGTAAATGAAGCAAAAGTAGTATGTAAGGATTGCAGCAGGCTTTATGTGCGATTGCAGCAGGCTTTATGTGCTTAGTGTGTATGTGAAGATAAGGCTGAAGCCGAGTAAGTGTAGGAATTAGTTCCATATGCCTATTAAAAATCAAACCCTCGGCATTGAAGTTACAACCAACCAGCCAATATTATTATTTTCCAACGTATTGAAAAACTTCTTGTTCTTGGAGAATGTGGTTAAAAATATACGAGTACTATGCCGAGACTAAAACTTCAATCGTTAGTTATTTTGTCTGATAAATCGCTAGAATGCTTCCAAAGATCACATAACCTTACATAGATAAGATGATAAACAAATGAATTATTAGCAATTCAATCTTAATCCCCATTAATTGATACTGCCCATACAGCGATAATCCACTCCTAAGTGTATTAATCACTAAACTATCACCATCAATCACCATATTGTAAACTGTTCCCATTATCCCTAAATTGCTGGCTCTGTTTCGGCTTCTTGGCTTTCGGCCAGCGTCGAAGACAACACAGGCGCGGGCCTATGTGCTATGGTCCAGCTGTCAGTTGTTTTTAAAAAAGTTCGGTCCAGAGTAGCACGTTCTTATCTTGATTTGTTGTTGTTTCAATTGTTTTGTACGGTTGGTTTTAAATTGTTTTTGTTGTTTTTAAATCCAACATTTAAAAACAACAAAAACAATGTCAACGTCTCTGGACCCATCTTGCACAAATATAAAGCAGCTATTTTAGTTAAATTCCAGATTTGATGTCAGCGTCAGACTCTTTTTTAAGTTTGGAACTTTTTAGTTTGTTTTGCAGTCGGGTTTTTTTGATACTAAGAACCATTTTTTTATAAAATTTTATAGTAGGCACCTATATTCCCGCTGGTTTCCGCCGTTTAGAATGACGTAATATAGGCATGGATTATGCAAATAATATTATATAACATAAGCCAAAATAACTTTGCACTATGTGCGCCAATTCGAAATAATATACCTACCAGTAATATAATCAATATTTAAATACGTACAATATAGTTATGTGTAAATTTTAACTTAAATTTGTGATGACAATTTCCACTGTAACAATTTACACATAACTATATTATACATATTTAAATATTGATTATATTACTGGTAGGTATATTATTTCTAATTGGCGCACATAGTGCAAAGGTATTTTGGCTTATGTGATGACTTAAATTTTGGTAGAATTTAACATGACCAATATAATTATATTGGTCATGTTAAATTCTACCAAAATTTAAGGAGATGGATAGGGTAGAATCTTGATACCCCGTAAGATATAATTTACTGTAACATTGCAGAAAACTACCAACTTAATAGAACTACGAACAAACCCTGAAGCTATTAAATAAAATCTCCTTACTCAAACAAAACTAGTTCTTAAGTAAATAACCTAACAATTTCCCTATCTTCAATTAAATCTAAAATTGAACAACAAAATGCTGCAGCCAACTGTAGGTACATTACTCCAGTACTCGGCTGTAATTAAAAGTTGTGTTGCCAGCTCAGTGCAAATGTAGCGTCTTCGTATTTTCGTTGGCAACACTGAGTCTGGTACTACGTAGTTATCTCAGTGAATATCGTAGTGCTTATCCGGTGGAAAAATGTGGCGTATGCTGTGTCTGCGGTTGATGTAAAAATAATACAAGTCTGCGTTAGTTATTCGGTGAACATTTATTAAGGTTAGGTAAGGGATATTTTCGGTTCTAACCGCAGAAATAAACAAATTAGCTGTCTTTCATAGTTTATCTAGAGAAATAATTATAATAATGCATTATTGAGATTTCTTGTTAGGAATTCTTCAGAAGCGGCCCCAAGTCTATGTGTGCGAGTTGTTGGTAATGGGCTCACCCCCTATTACAAGGTACAGACGCCAGCACATCAAGCTACCCCCAACTGTCAGATTTTTCCAATTGAACATGAACCTTATTTCATTTACGATAAAGTTGAAAACTATCGAAGAAATTTGACACATTGGGGTAGCTTGAAGTGCTGACATCTATACTTAAACATAATGTGGGTGTACTGGTAGGTACACCACTGCCCAACTCTTCGAGGAATACAGGCGTGATGTTATGTTATAATTATAACAAAATCAATATATCGGACATACAAATATTTAACTTAAGTTAGTCTTAGTACTAAAACGAAATGAGTATATAAGAGGAAGTCTGAAAGTGGCGCCTGTGACAGAGAAGTTGTGTGGAAATCGGTTGTCATGGTATGGACATGTGTTGCGAAGGAATGAGGATCATGTAGTGAGGAAAGTTTTGAGTATGAATGTAGAGGGTTACAAGAGTAGTGGGAGTCCAAAGAAAGATACAATGATATGATGGATGGATTGTGTGAAAGATGATATGGCTGGGAAGGAGGTGACATCTAAGATGACGGCAAATAGAAGATATATAAATTGAGATAAGGGCAAGAGGATGGTGATGATGAGTGTTGGTACAAAAACAATGACTTAACCTACTGTTAGTAACTACATGTTACTGGGTAATGCCTACAGATGCGACAAAAATACTACAAAAAATACTATGCAGTAAAAACTAATATTTGCTGTTGATGAAACCAATATGATACGCATGCGTCAATATTGGTCCTATTGGCACACAAATATAGCCGTTTTTTTAGAAGATATTAAAATGGTTGCTGTAGCATAAATTCCCACTAGACGTGATCAATTACGTTTTACATATTTTAAAAATATGAATCATAAAATATGAGTTCATATTTTTAAGATACAATTTTCTTTTTCATAATTTTTACCTAATAAATCAAAAGTCTCAAGAAAAACACTTCACAAAATGTAGATGAAAAATGACAAAATTTTAAAATGCCATTTTTTCTCACGAAATTTGGCATCGCTCCACTGTGCGCCGGGTGTAAGCAACACCCTGTTATTAATGGCTATGCTGGTTGCAATTTTTCTTGTAGGTATTCAGTTCGATGTCCGGGTCGGGCATTTAGTCAATGGAACTGGTCTTAAAGTATAAAATTCAAGCAAAAGCTCTTAAGTGGAACGGACCGATTTAGATAACAAAAGAGGGAAGATTTGATTGTTTGTAATGGATAAACTCGATTACTCCTTAACCGATTCAAAAAAAAATATTTTACTTATAGAAAGCTACAATATCAACGAGTAACACAGGATAAATTTTATTGTCATAACTACTCTTTAAAGGGTTTTCCCCGTTTAAAGCGTAGTTATGAAAATAAATAGAGAAAAAAGGGATGTTAAAGTTTGAAGAAAAAATCGAAATCCACGCGGACCTGGGTAAAAGTTGCTAAAAACATCAAGTGATTGATTAGACGACCTCCTAGGGTTAATATGGCCTCCTAAATCAGTCTGCAGCCCGAGAGTTCATTGCATACCATTTATCTAATAGTTGGTAATCGGGATCCACTTTCCCCTCCTCTCCAGCCAACCATTTTCAATATTCCATCATCATTCTTTCAAAATTTGAAACTATAATCACCGGGAAACACTAAATACTGCACAGTGTTCCACGCTTAATTTCTAGTTTACGTCGACGACAATGATCATTAATTTCATACGTGTTTGGTCCACTGGGCAACTGTGCCACAGCTCGGACAGATTTTGTCCCGTGACATGCGAGATCGTCACACTGTGCGACGACCGTGGCTTTGTGATTGTGTGTCATATGTGATATATTATTATGAGTGTCGTTACTGCTTGTATTCTGCAGTTTATGATATGGTTAATGATGAAGATGTACTTTATTCTGGGTGCATTATTCTAGTAGTTTCCAGTTCGTATTGATTGTTTTCATCGAAGGATTTTAGAGTTTACTCCTTGAGAATCGATTTGCATAGGTACAATGTATGGCAATTTCCGTGACCCCGGAACGTAAAGGGCAAAGATAGAACACGGATGGGTTTTAGTAAGTAAAAGACTGACACGCCGTCCCGTTCCCCCCAGAACGGGAGAAGTCATTGAATGATAACCCATTATAAAAAAAAGGTATGGCAATTTTATAAGGAGAAAAATTTGGTTAACTCAAATGTTCTTCGCCGATATTATCTTTGCCAATGTTGGTGCCAATAGATGATCGCATTTGAAGAGTAAACAGTCGCGCGTCGGAGCGGACCCGCACAATTTTTTTTTATTGGGAGAAGTCCAACACACTAACCTAACCACTACAACTCTTGAAAACCAGAATCAACAGTGACGACCCAAATCGACCAGAATCAAAAACGACGAGTCCCGGGGAAACGATTCAAATGTCTTGGATCCCGCAACGAAATGAATCGCAAAATAAAAAACAGCAGAGCAGTTAAAAATATACACAATTTCCACATCTCCACATGTCGGCCAGGAACCAAAACAGAGCTAAGCCAATAAAACGCACGTTCACCCGTACTGTTGAAGATCTGAATAATACCTCTAACGCCGTAAAACTCAAGAACACCTGGGTCCAAAGGGTTAATATTGATACATCGTTAATGGCGAAAAGGAGAAGTCGAGAAGGAACGACCGAATGTCTGAAGGTCAAAAATAGTTCATCATTTGGGAAGTATATTTTTACCAACCTATATCACCTGGCTGTTGGGATAAAATTCCCAAACATATCCTTCCATACCACGAATTCTGATGCTAACTCCAAAAAGCTTGACAACGTGAGTGTTTCCATTTTTAAATTTTAAATAACCGTTTTTGGGATGGTCGTTTTGGAGGTTTCTAGCGACTATAAACATTGTATTAGGTACATTAAAAAGTCCTTGAAGTACAAAAGAAACAAATCACTAAATTCCCGACATAACTTTACAAAAATTGTCAAGCAATCTAAAGAAGTATTTTAAAAATGTCGCTATCCAACGTAAACTGAAGTCGTTTACAACATGGCGGGAATCCAGGAATTTTAACATATTTATAAGATAAGTGACGATGAGTTCCCGCGGTCTCTAAGTTACCCAGGTATTCCATTAGGTATGAAACTTCGTAAAATACTTTAAAGAACCGATTTGTAACCGAGACTTGGGAGTTTATTTTCTTTGAGCGTAGATATTTAAGAAATGCTGTTGTTTTGTGCAGTTTTCAGGCATTATGTTGGTAGTGACGTCATTAAAATGACATCATGTCGGGTCACTAGGTTCGAGGCAGGAAATATGTTACCCATTCTAAACTTTGAACATTTTCTATTCTTTAAAAATGTACTACCAAGTCGTTTCGTCTGTTTAAACTGAAGATGGTGTTGTGTTCTCATTTACTAAATGTATCCTTCAAGACGAAATGTTTAAGAAGTTTTGACTGAACTGCATTTGTTTAAATACTTAAATACATACACTTCCTCCTCTTTCGTGGGCAGAAACCACAGAACGCCACCTGCTACGATCCTCACATACTCCTTTTGCTTCGTTAACGTTCATACATACATCTGGTCATACACGCGCGCTTGTTGTGAGTACGACCCACCTGACCTTTATGAAGAACATCACCAGTAAGGTCAGGTATGTCCATCTAAGACGTCCCCTCCCGGTGTTTCCACTTACGTCTGCCTTATAAATAGTCGTTAATCGTTAGTCGCCTTTCAAACAAAAGAGCACAGCCGAACCGCCATTACGATTATTATGGGCAAAAAGCGCAATGGACACAGAAAATACGTTTACGTCTTGTAAAAAGCAAGATGGCGGATGACAAAACCAACGACCAGTGGCCCAGGATCGAAGCTGGAAGTCATGACGAGAGTGCTTGCCCAGCACTGGAATGATGCAGGCTTGCAGTATCTGTATATAATAAGCATGTCTCACAAATATGAAAGGTGGTGTAAGCTACTAAACACTAACATGAAGGTGTGTACGATTTTCCCAGTAAATGCCAGTGTTTTTCAGGCGAAACCCTTTAAATGTTTCTTTAACGCTTACTTTGAAACTTGCAACACTTAGGACGCTTTAAGTTTCCAAGTCCCGTCGTTCCTTAAGTCCACTTTTATTAAAAGCAAGAAGTATATTAACTGAAGGAACACTATTTCTTTAATAGTTCACTTCTTATGAAGTATTAACACTACGTTAGTTACTGTACTACTTCTATTCAAGGAAAGCAAACGCGTTGCTTTAATTAAATTCTCTGTACAAATTCCTCAAAACGTTATTGGAATATTTTAACCTGCGAAATTCATCAGTCATCACCTCGTTGTAATTTATATTGTAACGTTCGACCCGATGGCTGCTTCGTTGGACTAGTGGTCGTTAGCGCTACTGCTGAGCTTGAGGTCCTGGGTTCGACTACAGGATCAAGCAAAGCATTATTCGGTTTTTCCATCTGAAATCATCATCTCAGTACCAGCCCGGTGACTAGATTTGTGCCCAACTTATACACAACTGACATATTTTTTTTATCGATATTTAGTATTATTGTCATTGGCTACCATTGCCTGCGCTATTTTTTTTTGTTTTTGTCTTTCTTTCAACTGGCGAAATGTGGATGTAGTACTATTGTTACACCATTGCCTGACCCTTTAGGATTACAGGCGTGTTGTTGTCTTCGACCCAAACCTGCGAGGTACGAGTAGTACCTACTTCACGTGAACTGCCTTATAGTATCACAACTTTGCCAATCCACCAGAAAATAATTTCGTTATCTTAATCCAAAATCTCGCCACGCACCGAAGTTTCCTTGACATGTCCGGGACATAGACGAAACATCATTAATTTTAGCGTATTTTGTCCAGCAGACAGATGGAGGCCGCCCACAGTGGGACAATGAAGAAGGATCGCTTTAAAAGGGCTAGATGCTGAAGAGGAATTATTTCGTGTTTGTTTTAGAAATTTCCATTTTCGAGATTAGTTTTTGAAGGTTACTAGACCTTATTTTTTGTTTTTAATCCTGTTTTCCTGCTGGCCAGTTGGTATCAAACCTTCTCTGCAAGATTTGCCTTTTCTGTTTGAAAATAGACCTTTCCCCTGCAGTGAGGCAGTAACAGGCTGGTATTATGAATTTATCATAGAAAATACACACATTTTTATTTGTTTTATTCTTATTTTATTGCACTAGTCTCATGACGTTTCCAAATCAATTTTCATTATTTTTTTTAAGTACTAAGTGTAGCTAAAGCGTTTAGAAAATAGTCACGTTAAAATTATTTAAAAATCTTGACTGCCTCGTTGGCGTTGCCTAGGTACGATTCCTAGGTCAGGCAATCCCTTATCCCTTGGGTGTTTTAAAATCGATTTTTATCTGCCTAACTCTTCGGAGAATATCTGTTTTGTTTAGGTCGATGTACTTAATATAAAAATGTAGTCGAAATCTCGATTTTCACTAGCAAAGTTATGGTCAAAAAGCTAAAAGAGCGATGGTCCAATGAATTTTTAGAAAGGCGTCTCTATGTACAATTCCATCGCTGCTCTACACTAACTCGTTCAAAAACCAACCACCTTTTCCACGCTACGTAGGGAATGTATATTGAATTTCGGAAAAAGGTGTGAAAAATGAAGTTATTTTCCAAACAGGTGCCGCCACGCAGCCACTATCTAATCTGCGTGGTTTCAGGCGTACATTGCGTTTTATTTTACACTCTAAGCCAGTGATTTCCAACCGTTTTCTTTTTTATATTTTCAATAAAAATCTGACCTTAAGACAGATGCTATTAAGCCCAAAAACATACTACTGAAAACATAGATTAATGTTCAATAACTCTGACTTCTAGTTAACTAACTAACTAGGTGTATGTTCCTGTGCCTTAGGGGTACTTCTGACCTGGGACCATGTTGATTTCTTCGTTGAAAAATTATCTTTGTCAATCTTAAAATCAAAACGTTAAGCATATTAATTTAACTCAGGAACCTGCGTTAACAGTACCTACTTTTGTAATAAAAACACAACAGTTTTATTACAAAATTCAATTCGGTTTGTATCAATGTGATTTTGGAGTTAATTTTTTTTGAAATTTATCTTTCGCGGATCTATAAGCTCTTGCAAACCTCGGGTTGGGAACCAATGCTTTAGACGAATGGCTCGTGCCTGTTATACCTTAAAGCCTTATAGCCCCATTCACACTACCACAGGTGATCTATTTACCAGATCGGTTTTTACTAAAGATACGTTATCTATTGTCCGTAGCGTAGTAAAAACTCAGGTCTCCATTTCAACGATGAAAGAGGCCGTAATAGAATTTAAAAAAGATTGTCTTTTCTACTTATCGCTATGTTATTTTTGAGTAAATTAACTAGAAAGGAGGTGAATATTGAGAAGCCGGAAAAATTGACACATATGGAAGAAGAAGAAATGCCTAATAAATTGGGATAAGGGCAGGATGATGAGGTAAAATTAAAAAAAAAAAAGTTTTTTTTAAATTTTACCTCATCATTAATACACTTGTAGTTTTTGCCCAAGGCTTCGCTCGCGTTAAGAAGTGGGGGGGTTAGAAAGAGACTAAAATTAGTCTATGTCACTCTGCATATCTTCAACTATCTCCACTTAAAAAATCACATCTGTTTGTCCGTCTTTCGCGGTAAAACGGAGCGACGAATTGCTTAATTAATATATTATAATTGGGAAAGTGTGTGCGTACACACTTTCCCATTTATAATATTATTAAGTATTAAGTATGAATTATGAAGAGGTTTTCTGTTCTACGAATTCCGAAGCTTCTTCGTCTGAACAGACCGTTGAAGCACGTTCTCACCACGGAAACAATGGCACTTAATCACTCCAGTAAACGGTTGACACCCGATGTGGTGCAGTCGCGCCACTAACTCATGCTCAACCTGACAGATGGCGCCACGTATCCTGTCATATTTTTTGGCATCCATTTTTATTAATTAAAAAGGATTTTACAAACAAACAATAAGATAGATGACCAACCCGCCTCGGGCAAGCGTGGTGATTACCCCTAATTATCTCAAACAAACAAACAGATAGACAGACAAGCAACAACACGGCGATATGACGGCACTGTTGACGCAGCGGCTGAGCGATTGACTGCTGCACCACGTGTCGTGGGTTCTATTCCCGCACGGAACAAGTATTTGTATGGCCTACATGTAACTGTTCCGGGTCTGGTTGTTCGTGTATGTGACTTTAAATGTTTGTAAACTCACCCACGAGAAATTTCTAGTGTAGGGCAACATTTATTTTAGCAAAGAAAAAATAAAAAAAGGTATTTTTGGTATAACTACCTACTGCATTAACTTTCATACGCATGTAGTTTTAACGCTGTTCTTTTAACATTACAAACAGACACTTCAATTGTATTTAGTTGTTTAAGTGTATAGATAAGTACGATTACATTTGGGTATTGCCTAGTGCCTGAATACCCTAAAGGCCGGTAAGCCATGTCCTTGACATGTGTGTACAAAAATAGTGACCATAATATCCCTTTCACGGCTCTTGTGCTAATTTTTATTAACCTCACGGATTACGTCATGATAAAATAGGCTTTTTCCAACTTATTCTTCGAAGAAACGCCGAAGGAAAGTGAAAGGTCAAGGTCGCTAGGCTGGTCCTATATAATGTGAGAACAATTAAGTAGGATAACTTTGGGATTGACCTTTCGAGACAGATGATTATATTCGTATCTTTTTTGCCTATTCTATCTACTAAAATTAGCTATCATCCGTTTGTACCAATGAGTAAATGTTGACTGTAAATTATAGAAGACATCAAATGTCTATTTTATAAAAAAAAAACGAATCCAAGAAAGCGCTTAAAGTTGTAAAATTACTTTAGTGTCGGAAGTCAGTGGCGTTGGTTGCTTCGTATGATTAATTTTACCCGTTCAGGTTGCGCTTACGTCGATGTCATACCGGGATAGCAGTGGGCCACAAACGGTTAAACAAAAAAAAACAATATTCAAAATCGGTTCACTATTGACGGAGCAATCGATGAACAAAAATAAAAATAAAAAAATACACATTTGACCAGAGTAACTCTTTCTTAAGAAACTAAGAATATTGGTTGGTTACTTACATAACTCAGCCGATATCAGTCCAATTTTTTATTTGAGACAAGCCCGCCACACTATTCCCAAACCACTGCAATTCCTGAAAACCAGAATCAACAGTGGCGACCACCAGGAAAGTGTAAAGTATCAGTCCACTGCTGGAAATAGACTTCTCCAAAGCGGCGTCACAAAACTGGGTTCTCCGTCTTCCACATCCAGTCTGTCCGTCTTCTGCACCCATCCCAGCCACCTTTTTAAGGTTGGTTGACCACCTAGCTCGGGGGCATCCCATGATACGGTTGCTAGAAAAATCGTTGATCATAGTTAGTTTTAGGGATCCTTAGTGAACTTAATAGTTTCACCATGTCCGTCCGTCTGTCACCGGCTTAGCACAGAGACTATTAACACTAGAATGCTGTAATTTGACACATGGTTATAATGTATACAACATTATGACCACGCCACCAAAGTGGTAAAATAAAAACTTAAAAAAATGTCGTCTAACAAACTAAAGAAATGTATGTACAAATTTGATTGAAAATTACTTAAATCAAGTTATTTTTGTTAAAGACAAATCAGTCCATGAGAGAGATCAATCAGTTATAACTGCAGGAATAGCTTGGTTTTTTAGACATGGTATGCTTAAAATAAAAACTTATTTTAGCATTCGATAAAATCAATACTGTGCACGCGTATGCAACGGCTACGGAACCCTTCCCTGTGCGTGATCCAACACGCATTTTGTACTTTTTTTACTTTCCTGTAGATTGAAATCCTGCCCTAAGTTCAAGTCGCAGGTGGGCAACGTGGCCATTTCTTATCCAAAACCCTCTGGACAATGGAGAATAAGTTACACTAACTTAAAACCCCACAATGTTGCCAGAGTAAAAATATTACCTGTATTCAGCCATAACTTATCGTATAAAATTTGATATAAACCTCAGACAAAGTTGTCCATTGCTCAGTAGATTCCACGTTTTATGAAAGTGAAGTTCTTTTTAAAAATACGATGTAATAAATAAGGCTCGTAACGTAATGCCGCGTTGTACAGTCGAGAACACAAGTGCTTTGTTGTGGAAAATATAAATTCTATGATTTGTGGTTCTATGTCAAAATTTGAATTATAATAACAGTATATTTTTTACAATTTATTATAAATACTGACTAAAATTGTATTGTAATGGGTGACCATTCGTAACATATCGAGACTCCTCCGTAACTCGGTAAGCTTGGCTGTCATTTGTAGATCTTTGACAGTCGTTACGGGTAGTCAGAAGGCCGAAAGTCTGACAACCAGTCTTACCAAGGGGTATCGTGTTACCCAGTAACTGGATTGTGGAGGTTAGATAGGCAGTCGCTCCATGTAAAATACTGGTATTCAGCTGCATCCGGTTAGACTGGAAGCCGACCCCAACATAGTTGGGAAAAGGCTCGGCAGATGATGATGAATTACTGAAATTGTATAGATTCTATTTGCCACCTATCGGGTATCCAGCTTGGGGCTTCCCAACAATACATTACCCGAGCCGGGATTCAAACCAAGCTACTTAACCAAGCTTAAGCTTAAGCTTAGCATTAGCACTGGCGAGTAATAAGACCAACGAAAGTGTGAAGGAATGATTTTATTTGTGAAATTGTATTTTTTTTGCTATTGAGAGCATGAAATAGTTTTTTGGTTTACTCCGAAACAAACTTCTTAAAAGGTTTAGATAACGAAAATATTTGTTTTCGTGAAAGTTTTGTTGGTTTTGGATAGGGCCTTTGTCAGTAAGTCTCTGCAGAATCACAGACTTATTATTGCCATAAAATAGGTATATAACTATTACAACTCATCCCTATGTAAAGACACCAACACATCAAGCTATCCCACACTGACAAATTTTCCCAATTGAACATGAACATTATTCTTTTGTAATAAAGTTGAAAACCTAACAAGGAAATTTGATAGATTGGGGTAGCTTGATGTGCTGGCCTCTGTACCAACAGCGTACGAGAGGCAATAGCAGTTCCTTAGTAAAGTTCAATACCTACTTGTTGAAAATGTAAGTAGGTACTGAATAGCGGGTCGCGGTTTCTATTGCTACACGGAAACAATATTTGTATGGCCTACTGATAGTTGTTCCGAGTCTGGCTGTTTGTTTATGTGAATTTTAAATGTCTGTAAACGCGCCCACGATACAGGAGATATTCCTAGTGTGGGGCAATGTTTAAAAAAAGAAAAGAAACACTGTTGAAAAAAAACTTTATTTTTATTCTATTTAAAATACACACTCTGTAAAAATTTTGACTGTCAGTGTCTACCTATGTGGGGTCATGAGATACAGTCCGCAGACAGACATGGAAGGACGGACAGCGAAGGCGTTCTAGGATAGGGTTCCGTTGGCACCCTTTTTTTTTTTTTTTTTTTTTTTAATTATTTATTTCTTAATGTTTAATTTTATCTTACAATATTTTGTCTCGCCAAACTTGGCAGTTTGATGGCGAGAAGCGCTCGTATGATATTCACAAAAACTAAAATTACACTATACATTACTATCTTAACATTAACATTTTAGATGTAGACTTAAATTAACCAGCCGGTCATCCTAGTTCAAAACTCAATGTTCACTGATTAGTAAACAATGAATTCCGATCGATTTGTGTATGGAACCTTAAAACATCGTGTATAAAGGAATGTAGTGACACGGATATCAAACCGCAAGACGAATCTAGCGCCAACGCGGCAACGTGAAGATGAGACCGCGGTCCGCTGAACATGGTCTAGAAACCTCATAATCTTGTTATCCATACGATACTAATTTCACGGGTAGATGGGTAGGTAGGCTGCTCTCAAAGCAGCTCTCTGCAGTCCGATGATGATGATGATGATGCCATCTAGCCGATTTCGGCCACAAGGACTGCATTCGATAGCTTCGTAAGGTGGTTGTTGAGAGCTGCTTTCATATGGCTAGCATATCCAACTTTGGCCGGAAAACACACATTTCAGTGTCACCTAGCATACAAAGCTAAAGTTAGTTATAGCCAAGATCATCAGTTTTGGGTATTTACTATGTATAATAAAAAATATCTATCTATGTAATGTATTGTATTAAGTATATCAGTCATCTAGTACCCATAACACAAGCTCTGCTTAGCTTGGGGCTAGATGATGCTGTGTGGATTGTCCAGCATTATTTATTTATTTATTTATTAGTATTATTTGGTGACCCTTTAACCTTTATCCATGAATAGTACCTAAACACTTAAAGCGCAAACTGAACAATACACTACATCAACTCACTTTGTTTACGTAATTAGAATAATTTTAATATGTGTAATACATTACAGTTATTCATTATTCTGCATTTATTTTTATTTATTTTCCATCAAGGCTTTTTAATTATCACCATTTTTTTTTAAACCGAACACTTTTGCACAAACCAGTACATGGGGTGTAGATTTCATTAGGCGTCGCGATCGGGGGGTCCCCGAGGGGTCCCAGGGGGAATTGTCAATAAAATGTAATTGGAACACCGAGGCAGCTGCGACGATCAATTAATAAGAGACACTGCTAGACTACCCTTAATACTGCTGAGATTTTTTTAGGTCTTAAAAGGCGACTTAAGAGTATTATATTTTTTATAGACAGCTGGTGAAGGTTAAAAGCCATTGATCGTTAAGGTTTTTTATTGTTAGGTTATAATAATTGCCAGTCTTTTATTGTTATGTTGTTAGTCGAAGTTAAATTTTTTTAAGAGGTTCTTTTACGAAAACAAATTTTAAATTTTGAAACTTTGCATGCATCCATATGCACAATATTTTGCGTGCTGTATACTGGAAACAGCCATTTTTCACTCCAAAAATAAAAGTGGATTTTCAGCAATTTTTTCTAGACTTTGGGTTGAGTAGATGACAGCTTTTTGATGGATCTTTGAATACCCTGCAGGTAACTTGTAGAGATGTACGGACAAGTCGGGAAAGTCGACTATGCCACCATATTTGTAGCCAGAGACTAGTTGGCAAAAAGCATCAACTATTTCACCCATTACTATACCTATTCATATGTCTATGCTTGACATAGGATGATTGAAACTATTTTTAAATAGAAACGGAAAATCTTATCCTCCATGTCTGCGCACGCGGTGGATGCGGGAGTAGCGAGACGAACATTACCGAATTACCGATCCCACCCGAACATCACCGAATGATCGGCTTGTCCGACTATTTTGACAACGAACTAGTCGGCCAGTTGGCTAGTTGGTCAAAGACATGGTAGGCAGTACCAGTGACTCCTGTCATGCAAAAATCAAAGGTTCAGTCAATTTTATTCGACTCGCTATTTAAATTAAATTTAATTAATTTATTTTATGTTTTCTTTTTTAATTTTTATTATGGGTTAAAGAACCATAATATAAAATTAAAAAGGAAATTTACATTTGCTGTGCTTGCACTATAAATTTTACATATTAATAACAATATATTATATATCAATTTTAAATACAGATAATTGAAAATGAATTTAGAATTATAGGTCCAATACAAAATATTCAAAAATGTCAGAAAAAAAAATACACAATATATCAAAACAAAATGTCACAAAATGTCACCAAATGTCAAAAGTAAAATCGAAAAAAAACTATTTGCCAAACGCTTCATAAACTCCAATGACACTATTTATCACTTTGACACCTGTCCCCTGACACACCCACCATTAATTACGCCCACGACAAACTTTGCTTTAGTTAGGCTGAAAATAAGATTTTGGTCTAAGATATTAACATTTCTTTTACGGTATTCCCGAAAGTTGGAAAACTTTTTGTTCCATATATTATGTTTTGGTTATAAATATGGTATAAAAAGATGGGAGGACGAATTCATAAATGTTGCTGGACTGGTAGATAGGGACTCGTGTAGTATGAAATACAGGATTACGTGAAAATCTTTAGAGGAGGCTGTCCTCTGACAAAGTTGTAACAGACAAACTATCGTTTGCCGATGGTTACTTTAAATGTTAAGAAGTCAATAATCACATTTATTCAGCATTTTAGTAGTTAAGTATACCATACCATACCCCTTAGTAAGACTGTCAGATTTTCAGGCGTCTGATTACCCGTAACGGCTGTCAAAGATCTACACATGACATATATGTTTGAAGTAAACACTTAATATAATTTAAAACAGCAATAAAAGCTTATTTCATTTTATGACAGAAGTTCGACGCTTGAAGAATAAAATCAGACACACAAAATTGACCCCTATTGCCCAGTGATAAGTGATAGGCTTATAACACGGGTTTTAAGATATAAATAAAGGAAATATAAAAAAAAATAAAGAAGACTTCCTATTTTCTGGAATAAGGACTAGGCATAAAGAACGGGATTATCTGTTATGTTTTAAGTAATTTATATTCAGAAACTTCTAGTTAGAACAGTAGGCCGCAAATAACTTTTTATTTTCATTTATTTCCGTAATTTTTTCCGTCAAGACTCTGCATAACTCGTTCCCGTGCCCTCTGTAAAACCGTATCGCAAATTTTTCAAATTACTTTCGTTTAAATACAAAATACATTTTCAAGAAACCGAAGTTTTCGAAGTAATAAGTACCCACTCAGAAAAAAGTTACATTCAATAAATTATTAAAAGATACTAACTTGTTTTCGGAAACTTTCAATTTGAGAGAATCATGGTAAGAGCTGAGTATTCTCATTGGGTAAATAAATAATTAAACAATTTCAAACGATACAAGTTGCTACTAAGTCCAATTGAACATAAATTTCAGAAGCTTTTAATTATTTTGTTTTCTAAAAAGTTTCAGTTACTAGGAATTATAAAGGTTGTCTGCAAGAGATCGCTTTCAGCGATGAGACGCCCATTGTAACACCTTATGTAAAGCTTAAAGTTATTATCTGTGATGTACAATAAAGAGAATTCGATTATATTCTATTCTAAGAAGCTGTTAGACAAGATAAGTACCTACAACGAAACTATAAGCACCAAATAAATCTATAGTAATCATCAGGGCAAGGCCACTTCTCATACAGAGAAGGCATGAGCATTAATCACCACGCTTGCTCAAGACGGGTTGGCGATTTCAGACTTATATTAATTATATATAAGTCCAGGTTCCCTCTCGATGTTTTCCTTCACCGATATCAGTGATGTCCAAGATAAACCTAGAAAGTACATATGAATAGAAAAACTCACATTGGTACTCGCCCAGGTTTGAACCCACAACCTCGTGCTCAAGAGGCGAGGCCTAAACCACTGGGCCATCATGGCATCAAGTTTGTATGTAGGGAGTTATCTCCTTAACTAATGATCAAATTCTATTTTTTTTTCACTGATTGAAAGTTACATTATTCCTGTGTGCTATAGGCTGTTAATATTTTCAAAACTATGCTTCAACGGGGGTGGAGGGGATATTAAAGATCGAAGGGAAAAGAACGAAATCCACGAGAACGAAGTCGAGTCGCGGGCGTAGTTCTGGTAGCTAAAATTGCCTCAAAAGGTTCTTGATAGACAGACAGACGGATAACGAAGTGATCCTACAAGGGTTCCATTTTGTTCTTTTGATCTAGACATTTCGGAGATCTTCCCAAACAAACAGACAGACATACAGACAAAAATACTCAAAATTGTTTTTCTTAAATAAGAATCATGTATTCTTTGCAATGCATTTAGTAAAAAAACTACATTTTTTTTAATAATCGTTTCCTCACACTAGGAATTTCTCCTGTTTCGTGGTTGCGTTTACAAACATTGAACAGCCAGACCCAGAACCACTACCTGTAGGCCATACAAATATTTGTTCCGTGCGGGAATCGAACCCACGGCACGCGGCGCAGCAGCCGATGGCTGAACCACTGTGCCAACCGTGTCTTCCATATTAATATTACAAAGAGACAATTCAATTTTTATTTTTTGTTTGTATAATACTTTTGGGTCTATTCTTCTAACAAAATAAGCACAGTGCTGCTCACTAACTCACCCACAACACACTTTGTGTGTGTCTAACATGTTCATAGTTACACCCCACTGTGCACTTCTAGTTCGTGTTTGTGTTGTGAGGACAGGATGCGCTGTCTAACGCCTACTTTAGCTTTATGTTAGTTCTGCCACTTGTTTTTCTAAGCTTCGAAGCGTTACTACACTGGGTGAATTTAGTATGGATATGGATGTAGCGACATCTATCTCGCCACATACAAACTAAATCTGACGTATCCTACATCGCGATATTAAAGTTATCCGAGCGATTAAACATATACACAAGAACCTGACAGCAACTGTCGGGCTGTAACCCACCAGATACAACACCCGTCTGGTCGGAGAATCAGGACTTTACACCCTGTTCCTCTTAGTTACTTCTAAAGAGAAAAACACTGAAAAGAGTAATAATATTGTCGTGATGACCCAGTAGTTAAGGGTCGGCGTTCGTGCACGAGGTAGTGGGTTTGAAACCAGGCAAGCACCAATGTGACCTTTTCAATTTTTATTTACTTTCTTAGTTTATCTAATACATCACAAATATCGGTGAAGGAAAACATCGTGAGGAAAACTGGTGAACAGTCTGCAACAGGCTGGTCTAAACTAATATTTTTTCTCCGCATCACCCAAAGTTGACTGGTAAAAATGCATATGGCATTAAGTCCGCCTCTGTACATTTGTGTGCGTAAAGAATTAAATAAATATTATAAATAGGAATGATTTGTTTGTATGTAATGGATAAACTCAAAAATACCTGATCCAAATTTAAAAGTTCACTAACCTATAGAAAGCTACAGTATCAGCGAGTAACATAGGCTATATTTTATTTTCAAAGCGCTTTAAAGGGAGTGGAGGGTATGTTAAAGAAGGGAAAAGCACGAAATCAACGCGGACGAAGTCGCGAACGAGTGCTAGTTCTTTATAGCTGCTAGAAGGGATACTACACACGTAGATAAACAACTAGCACTTTACTTTCCGCCATTTTGTGCTACTTCCATAAGAGGCAAGCGTTTTTTTTCCAACATCGGCATCTACACACATGCGGGCCGCCATTTTCGTCTGCTATCTAGAATTATCCCTTAACGAAACCATCATGGCGGCCATAGTTTTTGTAACAAATAGTCTAGCTTGTTAGCCCAAAGTTGTTAGGTTCAAAAGGCTACCTAGAATTCTCGTTTGAGGAAACCGAGCTAAAATGAAACAACAGAGCATCGTAAAGGTGCCTTTAGATGCAGTCTACTCCGTCTAGCCAAAACAAACGGGACTAATTTTCACAATGTTTTGACGGGGTGTTACACACTATAATAGCCTATTTTACATAAAGTAACATCACGTTTGTATACCTTAAAGGACTAGGCAGCTTTATACTTATGATATACCAATATTTTGTCAGTTATTTTTAAGTCCCATTAGTGTACGCAAAATACGCTCAGAGTCGTGGAGTTGCGGATATCGGCCCGTTAAACAATACGGTACCCAGTACCCCATGTTATAGGGGCGAGCTTATTGCCACCAAGTTGGAACAAATCCAGCATCCGGGCTGTTACCAAGCAATTGCAAATGGAAAAACCCAACAACACTTGGTCTAAACCGGGAATCCAGCCAAGGGCGCCTAGACAAAATCCCTTTACTCTAAGCGGTAACGCCAACGGAAAGATCCAATTGTATGAATTTGACATTAAGTTAAGAGATGTCACGTAGCATCTGGCGTTTTATGCTACAGAAAACTTTTTGTCTGGGCATGCAAGACCACAGTTTGCAACCGCCAGACCAACCAAAATTAACAGTCAGGTTTACTTGTGACGTGTGTACCATCACGAACGGTCCTGGTCTTCTTCTAAAGGATGGAAGTGACAACGCCACATAAACTGATACCATGAGGTCCATACTTGATTTCGCACCCCCCCCTGGTGCCACGTTAAAAAAAAAGTTCGATGTAAAAGTTCAACAAGGGGGTTGTTGAACTTTTTTATCGTTTTCCCGATGTCTACATTTCTGATATATTTTTTTTTTAATTTTTACTGTATACCATCAAGATTTCAACTTCATCCTATGAAATTTTAAACGAGATACGTAAAGTATACATTTTAAATTAAAAATCTTATTGGGTTGGATCATAAGAATGATAATTTTCTTACGTGTTATACTGCTTTAAGTAAAAAACAAACCCGAAAAAAAGTGAAAATTAAGGAAAACCGACAAAAAATTCCAACGCTTCAGAATCATATAAGTACTGAATTCATAGTAAGAGTCTGTGCGTCATGTACTTTCCACTTCTATAACAACGCAAAATATTATAACCGATACGAAAATTTTCCAAACTAACTTCTCAAACTATACACGAAAACTTTCCGTTACTTAACTAGCTCTCTATTAACCGTGGTAACAGTTAAAGTTACAATAACACATTAGTTCCAGTAACTCTTAAACTTAATATTTGTGGGGCAAACTGATCGAACCGTTTGCTATTGAGTTAAGGGGTAATTAACTATCAACAATGACCGAGTTTGAAACTTCTACTTTGAATATATAATGTGAGAGGTGTATTTGGAGTTGCTCAGCTGGCTAGACTGAGTTTGTAATAAAGAGTAAGGGAGACGGATAGTTAAGTTGATATGCGAAGAGGAATGGATTTATTGTATACTGGCACTCCGCACACGACTTCGTACGCGTGGATTTCGATTGAAAATCGTTTCCTATTGAAAAAACTCAATAACACTTTGCCCCTCCCAGAAATTGAACCCAGGACCTCACGGTTAGCAGTCGCGCTTGTGACTACTAGACTAAAGAGGCAGTCAAGCGAAAATTAATATTAAAATCGTAGGAAATACGTAAAAGGCACATAGATATACCTACCATGTTGGAAATTGATTAGTACATACTTAATTTGAAACATATCATTTTTAACATCTTTTAAACCACAACGCACCACCGTTGTGGTTTAGAAGAAGATGTAGTGACAAAAATTGAAAAGAGTATGCTCAGGTGGTCTGGTCACGTTGAGAGAATTAATGAAAGATGACTAACAAAAGGTATTTATAAGGCAGATGTAAGCGGTAAGGCCGGGAGTTGACGCCCTAGAGGGACATATGTACACTGACCTGATTGGTGATGTTCTTTAAAAAGGTCAGGTGCGTAGTACTCGCAACTGAGGGACGTGTATGGACGTAAACGAAGCAAAAGGAGTATGTACGGATAGTAGCAGTTGGCGTTCTGTAGCTTCTGCCTACCCCCATTAGAAAAAGGCGTGAGGTTATGTATGTATGTGCGTTGAAAAATCTTCAAGAGTGACTCATCCTTAATTGACATCTAGCCGCGTTACAACCCTCCCTGGTATCCACCACAGCTCAAGCAATACTACTAAACCTCGTGCCGACACGAGAGAAATCGAATTCTTGAGAATAACACTTTGTGTAAAACGGCGACCAATAAATATCAAGTAGCTAGCTCCCTATCACTTCGAGACCTGATCAAATTATCGGGAAACTGCGCCCGGTGAATATCCAAGTTCCTCTTAGGCAACAGAGTCCTTTCAGTCATGCCGCATCCACACAACCACGACAAATTTTGTAGAAACCCGTATTTTCATTTACAACTGACATCTCGACAGTTGACAGTCGTTACGGGTAATCAGAAGCCCGAAAGTTTGACAACCAATCTAACCAAGGGGTATCGTGTTGCTCAGTAACTGGATTGTGGAGGTCAGATAGGCAGTCGCTCCATGTAAAATACTGGTATTCAGCTGCATCCGGTTAGATTGGTAGCCGACCCCAACATAGTTGGGAATAGGCTAGGCAGATGATTACCTCGACAGTTAGTGACGTCACATATATAATTCTAAAAGAGTATTAAAATGTAAAACGTTATTAAACTGTTTGATATATTTTTTTTTTTTTTTTAGAATCAAAATCATAATCAAAATTCATTTATTCAAATTAGGCTGAGAATCAGCACTTTTTGGAACGTCAAAACGTTAGGTTAAGTAGTTTTAGGGTATATAAGATTTTAATTTGAAATTAAAAAAGTAAAAAGTGTGTCAAACCAGGAAAGGAGATCCAATAACAAAATACAAGTACGTGAATCCAAAAATTATGAGATTTGTGTGAATTAATTTCTGGATGGCTCCTAAGGTGTAGTTGTCATGCGTAACGTCTGAGTAGACCCCGGCAAACGGTGGAGACTACCCCGTCGGGATCTTCTTCAGATAATTACATTAACTATGAACTAAGAAGTTAACAGAGCTATAGAAATTTGTATATCAAAGTTTGGGTGAAGGAAGTTTAGTATCGAAATGTAACAATGTGGAGTCTGATCAAACTCGAGTTGTTTCAGAGTTTCAGACAAATACTTGATCTAGCTCTCTATCGGTTGTTACGTGTTACCTATTGGCAACTCCTTCTGTGTATGTTTGTAAAGATAATTAAGGAGAGAGGGGGGTATATATAAAATAGCCATTCGTAATTTTGATTTTACGCGGGATTTTGCGCGGGCGTAGTGCATGTTCTTAACATGCACTTCGCCCGCGCCTTATCTGCGTGGATTTTATTCTTTTCCCTTCCAAAGATCATATCATCGAAAATTAAAGCTTTTCGAAGTGCTTCCAAATTTCTGATAGCTATTTTCCTCGCTGAGCTTACTGTAGGTGTAATTGGTATCTAGTATTGTTTAAAAACTCGAGTTGAGATGATATGAAATTGTAATGAAAATACTCAAAAACGATTTTACAAAAATATTTCACCTGTACAAATCACCGAGTAATTAAAAAAATACGTTTTAAAGATCGTGGAAGGGATGTTAAAGGTCGAAGGTACAAAATGAAAGACATCAACATCAATGAAAAGACACTAGCACTTCGCCTTCGACTTTGTTCGCATAGACAAAGTCGAAGGCGAAGTGCTAGTGTCTTTTGGAGGTATGAGGAACAGTGTGTAAAGTTCCTCATCCACCATAGAAAAGGGAGGATCCTCGAACCAGACGGGTGTCGTGTCTGGTGGGCAACTGCCCGACGATTGTTTTTTTTTTTTTTTTTTGGAATGGGCATCTCGCAGTTTATCCTTTAGGGATATTTACTGCTCAACCGAACTTTCCTGTGGGGGGCTTAATTAAAATTAAGGCCTCCAGCCAGGCATAAAAACTTATAAGCTAAGCGACTATCGCTAAGGGCACCCCCTGCGGGGTACGAACCTCGGCTTAGGACGTCGCTGAAGAGGACAGCAAGGGACAGGCTGGATCTGATTGTTCCATTATTTAGGGACATTTTAAACATTAATCGGCTCAGCTTCGCGGGCTGGCTCTAGCAAAGGGTCGGGAGGGGGGCATTGACGGGGTCGTCGCGACGGGCCTCGGCGGCGAGGACGGAATGTCCGTTTTTGTTTGCGAACAGTGCTGGTGGCCTTATCGCTCTCCTGGAGGAGAGTGATAGGATCATCTGGCTCTGTGAGTGTGTGTTTCGGTCTTCGAACTGTGCTTATTCGCGAGGGAGTGTATCGGACGGCCGATGACACTAAGGGGTTAGGATGAGCGGTAGAACAGTCCATGAAGCGCTGGGTGAGTCGCTTCATGAACTGTTTCACCGTAGGTATTTTGAGATCTACATGGAGAGTCTCATTTCGGACGTAGAAGGGGGCTCCCGTGACTCTGCGCAGGAATCGGTTCTGGACGGTCTGAAGCCTATGAATATGATACGGCTTGGCGTGAGCGAACACTGCGCAAGCGTATGTCATGATTGGTCGGATGACCGAGACGAAGAGCCGCAATTTGCACCTGAGTGACAACTTGCTTTTCTCGTTGGTCATACAATAAAGCCTGCCGGACGCGAAGACGGCGCGCGAACGCGCCGCCTTTATGTGTTCGGCGAACGAAAGTCTGTGATCGAGTATCACACCTAAGTATTTGGCTCGCTTATCCCAAGGGATAGGCTTGCCGTACATGGCTAACGGACTAGGCGTGGGGACATTGCGGCGTCCGGGTTTCCTAAAGAGAACCGCTTGACTTTTGTCGGGATTGACCTCGACTCTCCATTTCCGGAACCAAGCGCCTAAGACGTTTGCGGAAGTTTGGAGAGTGCGAGCTATGGTGGTAGGGTTGTGACCGGTATAGTAGATGGCCGTGTCGTCGGCGAAAAGCGCCAACTGGGCCTTTCGATTGTTGTCGGGCTCGTTTATATATACTCAGTCGTGTGGATAACTTTAATATCGCGATGTAGGATACGTCGGTTTAGTTCGTATGTGGCGAGATAGATGTCGCTACAGTCTTATAATAAATACATATTTTACTCCAACACATCTCACTTAAACGTACGAATCAATTAGGGCTTAGAGTACTCCCCCGACCCATTTCACTTGGCATTATGTTATAAGAGCAGACAGATTGTTAGACCTTCCAATGTGACAGCAACCGTCTTCTATCTTACACTAATACATTTTCCCAACATTATAATGAGTTTCTGTAGTAATGAGTTAGAACACTTAGCATAATTAGATGGTTTTCTACGAAAAAGTTGAAAGAAATAAAGAAAAACATTTATTTGGGGGAAGCACAGTTAATGTAAGCACCAATTACTAAAAAGGAACAAAGAAAAAAAAATTAAAAAATGACCTCTCTGAGCCCAAAAAGGCTACTATCTCATTTTTTTAAGATCGATATATTTTTTTAACCCGTCTAGTGCTGAATATGCTCGCAATTCAGCACTACTGAATAGGATAGAATAGGCTGTTTACTGCTTAACAGGTCTATCCTGTGGTGACCTCAAATGAATTTAAGGCCCCCAGCCAGAGTTTACAACTATATTTACAGGCTCCTATCTCAGGAAAAGCTGCGATATTTAAACAAAAGATAAATACCGTAGCGCTGTTATTCCGATAGGACCCGCTGTGATGACGGACACACGCAACGCTTGCCTAGGTCAATCTGTAGATGGGTGACCGTTCGTAACATATCGAGACTCCTCCTTGTCTCGGAAAGCATGTTGTGCCGTCCCAAGTATGGTTTAGAACTAAAAAAATGCTAAGTACCTACGGGAAGCGCTCTTGGCTCCGATAAGTATCTTTTCTACATTCCACTTTCATATTTTTAGTTTAACGACACGGTTGGCGCAGTGGCTTAGAGATCGACTGCGCCGCGTGTCGTGGGTTCGATTCCCGCACGAATCAAATATTTGTATGGCCTACAGTTACTTGTGTTTGTGAACGCACCCACGACACAGGAGAAATTCCTAGTGTGGGACAACGTTTTTTAAAAAGAAAAACAAAGATATATGTTTTAACTGCAGTAGAAAAAAAAATACCAGCCTTCTCGTACAGAAAGCATGAGCGTTCATTACCACTTGCTCAAGGCGGGTTGGGTAATAAAGACAATACGTTACACCTTTTGAGGGTGTCTATTTGACAACAGCCACCAAAAGCTTGCGAGTAGTTTCAGACATGCCAATTAATCTATTATTCAATTTAGCGGGCGCAGTGCTTGTTATAAGTTTAAAGTGCCCTGGCTTCAATACATACCAACCCCCTTTATTTTGTTTTCTGTTCCGACCTTAATTGAGAGTCCCTAGCGTAATATACGAGTATATACCTACTATTGGAATCACCTGTAACAGCTCATCATTTCGGACCCATAAATATCGGTGTTAATTTTAGACCGTGGGGCTGAGCAACTGGACCTAACACAGAAGCAAACGTCCCTTTTTGCCTATTGGTCTAGGTCCGTTCTGTCTCCTGCTTGAAAGGGAGGGAAGTAGAATTTATGTGTTTTTCTAACTCCTCTGGTGTTCTTTTCTGATTAATTACCTTGCGAGATCCAAGACAGTTGAATCGTTTCTCCGGGACTCGTCGGGCTTCATTGTGGCGCTTCTCTGGTGGTCGTCACTGATGATTCTGGTTTTCAGTGTTTTGGGAATAGTGTGGCGGGCTTGTCCTCGTCTCTGTCCATAGTTACACTTACAAATCGGGATCAGTTTTAAGGGTTATTTATACCTATTCAAAGGGGTAAACCTATCCAAAAACAACAGAACTTTCACGAATACACTTTACACGCAATACACAAACATTATGCCAGTTATTTTTCAGTCCCATGTAATAGTAGAAAGTGCACTGGGCACAGATCTACATAAATGCAGATGGAAAAACCCACTAACAACAACCCAAGATCTCATTCTTAGAAGCAGCTTTAAACCACGAGCCACTTAATTATAATTTCTGATCTTATGTATCTTCCAACTTACATTTTCACCCGTAAAACAGGAAAAAATCAGGACAAAAATACAATTAGGTCAAATCCTCGTACTACGTACAGTTATCAACGCAAGTTGTAACAACTATCATTCTTGCTCTCACAGTTTGAGACCCACAACATGTGTGGGCTATCCTAACGACATATAACCAAGTAAGTTTGGCTGAAGCAGGAAAAAGTCGCTGTTTATTAGAAGCCAAGATTTTGGGACGGTGTTTTGAAGTTGTTTTGGGGATGTTAGCTTATTATGGGACGAATTGTGGTGGAGTGTACTTACAATATAACAGCACGCCTTTATTCGTCGAAGGATTGGGCAGAAGTGCACTTATGCACACACAATTTCGCCAGTTATATTTAAATTCCATGTAATAGAGGGAAATCCTATTGCCATAAACCGGGTATGAATCCAGACACCGGGCTGATAATGCTAAAAACAAATATTTGTAGATCGTACAAACATTTGTTCCAAGGCGGGAGAGGTTGCGGGTTCGATTCCCGCCTTGGGACAAATGTTTGTACGATCTACAAAGATTTGTTCCGGTTGTTCTGGATATTTGCTATTTATAATAAAAAAATATCTATCTATGTAATGTATTGTTTTAAGTATATCAGTCATCTAGTACCCATAACACAAGCTCTGCTTAGCTTGGGGCTAGATGATGCTGTGTGGATTGTGCAGCATTATTTATTTAATGAGAAAATTTATATTTGAAAAATCTCAATAACACTGCCCGACCTGAGCCCTGGACCAACGCGACTGCTGAGCGTTTATTTTACCTTTGCTTGTCGTCATCTTTCATTCATCCTCTCAACGTGACCAATCCACCTGAGCTTACTCTTTCCAATACTTGTCACTACATCTTCTTTTAAACCACAACGCACCACCTTTAAAAATGATTTGTTTCAATTTTTTTTTTTTTTTTTTTTTTTTTTTATAAAAACATTGCCCCACACTAGGAATTTCTCCTGTATCGTGGGTGCGTTTACAAACATTCAAACTGACATACACAAACAGCCAGACCCGGAACAATTACCTGTAGGTCATACAAATATTTGTTCCGTGCGGGGATCGAACCCACAACACGCGGCGCAGCAGCCGATGGCTCAACCACTGCGCCAACCGTGTCGTCAAAATTAAGTATGTACAAGTTAATTTCCAACGTGGTAGGTATACCCATGTGCCTATTACGATGTTTAACTTAAATGTCAATTCGTAGTATTTTAATATTATACGTACTATTTTTATATTTTTTTGCGTGATGTCCTCGAACCCAGGACCTCACGCTCAGCAGTCGCGTTTCGAACCACTAGACTAACGAGGCAGGCTTCTATAGCAACTGTTAGTAGGGGTAGTTATGAGGTATCTCGACCTGTGAATTTATGCTACTTTTTACCTAGTAGATATTTATAAAAAGCACTAACTAAATGGTTATGTTGTCTATGCGAATTTTCCCAACATAACAATCCCATGATTGTGTTCAGCCAGGAAGTAAATAGCATCATAAATATCAATTAATGGGTAGCGTTAAAAGCACTAATGGTTTAATTATTGCAAGAAAAGTTCCCATGCAGGATTTAAAAGCGGTTAATTTATTGGTTCCCATGTTTTTTTTCTTTGATCGCAGTCCCGCAGTTTTACCCGCTCCTAAGGGTCGTACCGTGATGTTTAATAGCCTATAACCTTCTTCAAGAATTGGGCTATCAAATTAATAAATAAATATTACTGGACAATACACACAGCATCATCTAGCCCCAAGCTAAGCAGAGCTTGTGTTATGGGTACTAGATGACTGATATACTTAATACAATACATTACATAGATAGATATATTTTTTATGATACATAGAAAATACCCGGAACACCCGAAACAAATGATCTAAGATTAATTTTAATGAAAGAAGAAATAAAGTAAAATCATTTATTTAGCACAGACACTCAGATCCTAAAAGAATCCAGAACTGTCTATTGTTTTCAAACATTACTTTTCTCAGCAAATAAAATGTTTTTTTTATTTACAAAAAAAGGTTGGATTGAGAAAGAGCTGTTCTCTTTAAAGGTATAAACAATAAATAAAAATAGAACAGACTCAACAATTAATCGAGTCGATTTACTATAGACAGTAATAAATATCAAAAACAAAGAAAGAAGTAATAATAATGACACAGAAGTAATATAAAATAACATAAAATATATATTTTAATTATCTGTGCCTTAAGGCTGCGCCCAATGCGGCTGGTAGTTGCAAACTAAAAGTTTAACAAGTTACCGAAAGACCTCAAAGATTCTAAATCCAAAACCACTTTTAAAAAGCTACTTAAACAGTTTATAGTAAAAAATCCACTTTCCCTACAATAATGTCGAGCCACATCCAGTTACCGCTTACCTGTGTTACACGGATACTTGTTTACATGTATCGAACGAACATTTGTCCACAAAAAAAAATTATACTACCTGCAAAACATATAACCGATGCCAAATTTTTGTAATACCCCCAACCTTATTTGATATTTTTAAGTATTTAGTTTTAATGGGTCTGCCTTGTTTTACCGAAAAGATTTTGCCAAATTTTCATTACCCAAACAAATTTTCGCATAATTTCATTTGCCAAATTATTACTTACCAAAAAATCTCTTTCCAAATAATTGTTACGAAAACCTATGTTTGGAAAGTGAACGTTTGAACCATAAATTGTTCACCAACTAGTACTTTTTTTGTTAAATTTGATGTCATTTGCGTATTTCTTTGTAAGCTTATGTGCTTGAATTTGTCTGAAACAAGTCAAATTTATGGTTTGAAACTTGCCATTAAATTGAATTGTAACAGTATTTATACAAGATAGGTAGAACTTCACATATTTACCTTACATTACGTAACAACACGCCTCTATTCCCCCAAGGGTCGGGCAGATGTGCACTTCTAGTAACTCCCACATTTCGCCAGTTATGTTTAAGAACCACGTTATAGGGTGAGCTGATTTCCATTAACAGGGCTCAAATCCAGACTCCGGGTTGTTTATGAGAAAATTCCTGTTGGAAAAACTCAGCTATACTTTGCCGACATGGGAATCGAACCTAATTTTAGTGGCTGATCTTATGTATCTTCCAACTTATACTTTCACCCCCAAAACAAAATCAGGATAGAGATACGAGTACAATTAGTTCAAATCCTCGTGCTACGTACAGTTATCAACGCAAGTTGTAACAATTATCATTCTTGCTCTCACAGTTTGAGAACCACAACATGTGTGGGCTATCCTAACGACATACAACCCAGGACCTCACGCTCTGCAGTCGCGCTTGAGACCACTAGACTAGCAAGGCAGTCCACATGTTTATGTTCGTATAACTTAACAATATGAAGGGAACAGCGGTTTTTATTTTGGAGATTTTTTGGCTATAATAAAAGTTGATCGCTCATCTTTTCTCCTTATCTATTGAGTCCTTCTAAAAGTTGTCTGTTAGAGATCGCTTTTTACGATAAGGTCGTCCATATTAACGCCTTATGTTGCTCTTAAACTGATTATTTGTAAGTTTTCGTAGTAGGTACCCGTAACACGTACTATCTGCCAGTAGGTATATTTAAGTTATTTAAAATAAAATTATAGTTCAGTAACTTTTCCTTCATTAAAACTGTAAGATGACCCCTGCTTAGAAAAGGTTCAGATCATTATTTTAATAAAGGTTTTTTGATACAAAACTTAAAATGAGAGCCCTTTTATTTATATACTTACTGAAAAGATATTAAAATATGTCCAAGCAAATAGCTAAGGATAGGTATACCTAAACACCGGCATGGATCTTCAGCGGGGGGAATTGTGAAGGTAAGTTCGCCCATAGGCACTCGCTATGCTAAAATCGATTTCGAACTTTTTTTTGGATATTTATAAATTTATTGCATATCAGTGAAATAAATACTAATTCTTACTAAGAAGGTGGATAGCGATTGGTTGACAGGCTTTTAGCATGAAATACAAATGTAGATGTATCCAATATTTTTTTTTTACTTTGCTCTACACTAGGAATTTCTCTTGTGTCATGGGTGCAAACATTTAAACTCACATACACAAACAGCCAGACCTGGAACAATTACCTGTATAATAAAACGTGAAGTGAAAACTTCTTATTCCTTTAAATTTTTTCATTGGGCTGTATATTTGCAAATTTGATAATGTTTTACTTTTTTTTCTTAAATGGTATTGGGAAGAAGTGCAGGAAGCCAAAGCGATCATAAGTCAGTATAAATATACCTTCAAGTGCGAATCGGGTACCTCTAGAACCGTTCTACGTTCTTATAGCACTTAACGACCTTTTCTCGATCTTACTATAAAAATCTACCAGGTCGATTGAACGATATTTATGACGGAATAACTTCTCAAGAACCTTAAATGGAAGGAGTAAGTCGGTGTGTCCTAGAAAAGAACCCACTATAACAGTAAGGCGAACTAATAGCACTAACTTACACGTATGTGACCTAAGCTGTATACCTAGATCTAGGGCTGGCACCTGAATTCTTGTAAACATAATAGTTATTTTTGTAATGGTCATTTTTTTTCAAGATATTATTTATTTTATTTTTTCTTATATAAATAAATAATGCTGGACAATCCACACAGCATCATCTAGCCCCAAGCTAAGCAAAGCTTGTGTTATGGGTACTAGATGACTGATATACTTAATACAATACATTACATACATAGATATAAAGCTAAAAGGGCTCAAAGATAAAGCGCATTCATGCATCAATGACGCAGCCCGCGTGTGCGACGATCTCATTGATGCGCGCGCTACTACTTAGAATACTTAAAATATTGGTAATAAGTATGTGTCGTACAAACGCGAATTGATTACAGTGTTACTATACTGTCCATCAGCTTGCCAAGGTCAGTATGTGGATGGGTGACCGTTCGTAACATATCGAGACTCCTCCGTGCCTCAGAAAGCACGTTAAGCCGTTGGTCACGGGTGTCATTTGTAGATCTTTGACAGTCGTTACGGGTAGTCAGAAGCCCGAATGTCTGACAACCAGTCTTACCAAGGGGTATCGGGTTGCCCAGTATGATGATGTTTATTTCATCAACTTCAAATTTTGTACAGTAAAAAAGGATTTAAAACCCGCCACTCAATAAAATGCTACAATTTCCAATAAAATCACTAAAAGGGTTACGTTCAACCCTATCTAAAAGGGGAAGAACAAAAAAGCTTCAGTCGCCCCAATGATTTATGATCGCATACCGTGACTTATATTTTCTGATGTTCCCCGTTTAGTTCCTAAAATAATCCAGAACTGTCTATTGTTCCCCAACATTACTTTCCTCAGCAAATTAAATGTTACGTTACTTACAAAAAAAAAGCTTGGATTGAAAAAAAAACTGTTCTTCTTCCAGGTATAAACAATACATAAAAATAGAAAGAAAAAACATTTATTTAGCACAGACTCAGGCACACAACTAGCAGCTGGCTTTATGTAGATTCTGCCTACGCCTACATAGGAAAAGGGAGTACATTAGTTATTGAATTATCAGAGCTGTACAACTACAAGAAAACACATAACCTTTCTCTTTATGTACAGACGCTAGCACATCAAGCTACCTTAAACTGTCAGATTTTCCCAATTGAACATGAATCTTATTTATGCTGCGATAACGTTGAAAAACTATCAAAGAAATTTGACACATTGGGGTAGCTTGATGTGCTGGCCTCTGTACAAATACATAACATCACCAGTTAGGTTTAAGTCTCCTGTAATTGGGGGCGAACCAATCGCCGTCAACCCGGTACATAACCAGACCGGCCTGCCACTAAACTAGTAAACTTGATTCTCAGAATCAGAATCGAACACAGATTCTCCGAATTTGAATCACGAATTGAGTCTCCAAAATCTCGAGCATATTTGATTCTGATTTTGGTGACTCGTTACCAATTTCCAGGTACCAGTCGTAACTGGTACGTAAAAATTGGAATCGAATAAAATCATACAATCTGTTACACGTGCCTATCGAGTTAAACACAATTTTCATGTGATTTGGAGCATTTATTGAGAAGCATTTGTTAAGAGCCCCAGGTACTCTTCAATTACTCTTCTTTTATATTTTTATCTCCCGTGTGTGGCTGTCTCACAAGTTTCATTTATTTTTTTATTCTTTTCGAGTTTTTTGGCTTTTGTTGAGCGTCGGATCTGTCAATCATAACAGTGTGCCAATCCTTTTGTAGGGTTCCAACGAGACCTTTTGGTACACTGTTACTAAGCCTCTCGTGCCCGTGCGTTTGTCTGTTAGCGGACTATATCTCATGAACTGTCATAGGTAGACAAGTGAATTGAATGATACAAATTCAATTGAATTTTTAAAAGAAGCGTGATGTTTTCGGAATTTTTTGCTCGACATGCTTTTGCCCGGTGCTTTTAAATTTTGCTGTCTTTTTGTATTCCTTTTAAAGTCCAGACATTATTTTAGTCAGATTATGGCAGCACCTGTGTTTTATTAGTATCTGAGATGGTATTTTGAGGAAAGAACCACACAGATATGAGTCGAGCTGTCCACTCAGTGCACGCATTTGTCAGTAATCGTGTACTCAGAGCTTAAGGAGCTCAATGCCTTGACGAATAATACCAAAGAAAGTACATAATTTTGATTTTTAGCTGTAAGTCTTCCAAGTTTTATTAAATAAATAATATTTCACTGATCGACATCACTCACACATTCTAAACTGCTGGGACTAGAAGTATGTAATTTTTGATTTTTGAGAAGTCATCACCTAAATCCACATCAACTTCAGTGGTAAAATGTTTCATGCTCACAACTCCGGTTCCCAAGATACAGGCGCTGCCTCGTTTGGGAACCACCGTATAGACTGAATGAACGTCATTTACAGTTACAGATAGAGATTGAGTTAAGGTTATTATAAGGCAACAATTGTAACAATGGTTCAATAAAGATTTATTATTATTTATATAAATGGTTTAGATCGAGGACAAAAGTTTGAATGGAAGCCTCATCGGGCATACGGCTAGAGTTGGTCTAGTACTGGCTAGCGCTACTGCTGAGCATCAGGTCTTGGGTTCGATTCCCGGGTCGGGAAAATGTTATTGGATTTTCCAACCTCTCTCATTTGGAATTTCTCAGTAACATCATATCAAAATATAACTAGCGAAATATCAGATTACTATTGGTACGCCTCTGACTTACCTTTCCGGCAATACATGCGGGATGTTACGGTGTATTATTATTTTTTTCTTTTTTTTGCGAGTAATAGAAAGAGAACACGTATCAATATTTTCTTAGAACCGTTCCTCACAAGTGGAAAAGTTCTTTATCGCGATATTCTAAGAAACGGTCGGGATCGAGTTTCTGTAAGGATTAGAATATTGATATTTCATTGGTGCTGAATTTCTTTACCAAAGCTATATTTAGTAAATATCTGTAAAAGTAAGATACTAAGAAACTCAAGTTCTTTAATCTGCGTAAATGCTTCATGATCGAGCCAAAAGACATTCACTGTTGGACAAAGGTCTCCCCCAAATATCTCCACAACGACCGGTCTTGCGCTTCTCTCAGCCATCGGCTCCTTACAATCTTCACCAGATCGTTGGTTCGCCTAATGGGGGGCCACGCTAAAAAGCTTTAAGTTACTAAAAGATCTTAATTTACTTTAGATGGATGATAATAATTGGAATTTTCGTTCCATACACTCTTAGCTTAAGAAGGTAATACGTAAATATGTGTAGTAAAGAATTTGTAAACCTATATTTAATAACACAAGGAAGGAAATCGGTTGGCATTGTATAGGTATGTGATGAGGAGGAATGAGGAGTCGTCTGTCGTGAGGAAAGTTTTGAATATGAATGTGGAGGAAGACAAGAGTTGGGGAAGCCTATAGATATGATGGATGGATTGTGTGAAAGATGGTATGGCTAGGAAAAAGGTGACTATTGAAATGACAGCAGATGGAATCAAATGCTCATAATTTAGGACACATTAATAACAGTGTTAATTTTGGGCCGTGGTGCTAGGCAACTGGGCTTAACCCAGTTGTAACATCCCTGTGTGCGTATTGACCCAGCTCTGTTCTGTCTCCTGCTTGATATGGAGGGAAGTGGAAATTATGTATTTTCTAACTCCTTCGCCGTTCTTTTCTGATTAATTTCGTTGCGGGATCCAAGACAATTTAATCGTTTCTCCGGGACTGGTCTCTGGTTTTCAGGAGTTGCAAGGGTTTGGGAATAGTGTGGTGGGCTTGTCCCAATAAAGAAAACAATTTAGAGATGTATGATTGGAGAAGAGATGGTGCCTGAAAGAGATAAAGGCGGGAGGGTGATGAACACAATGCCTGTATGACGAAATCTGTTTTTGAGGAAAAAACCTTCGTTTTCATTGTAACAAATATTGTCAATGTACCGTAAATATTTGAACAACCCAATTTTTGTGCAATTTTCTCTTAAAACAAACCAAGCATATATTGTAAATATTTTAGTAGACACGAACGGTGAATTTAAAAGAGTCTAACTTAAAAATGTCTTGCAATTGTGTTATACATTGAACGATAGGTAGGCTACCACTTAGAACTTTGTCGCTATTAAAAAGGTTTCTGCAACAATAAAAACCGTTTCGCATAACATCACGCCTGTAATCCCCAAAAGGTTAGGCAGATGTGTAACTATAGTTCACCCACATTTCCCCAGTTATGTAATAGAATAGAGGACGAGCTTATTGTCGTCAACCGGGCACAAATCCAGATTCAAGGCTGCTACTGAGAAATTGCAGATGTCAACATATGTCTAGCCTTTGCCTTACCATGTTCGGATTGGGTTCCAGTCTACACGGATGCCACTGTGATGCCAGTATTTTACATGGAGTGACTGCCTATCTAACCTCCACTACCCAGTATCAGCAGTTGGGCAACACGATACCTCTTGGTAAGACTGGTTGACAGGCTTCTGACTACCCGTAAGGACTATCAAAGATCTACAAATGACAGCCGGGACCAACGGCTTAACGAGCCGGTAAAATACAGATGTTAACACTTTACACGACCCAACAGTCGATCCCAGGACCTCATGCTCAGCAGAAACGCTTATAACCACTAGACTAACAAGACAGCCAGTCAATTAAAAGCGTTTAGTATATTTAATTAAAGCCAGGTCGTTATCAAGTTGGTATTGTTGACCAAATGGTGAATAAACCACATAATGGCGTCTATATATTTTAACTAGAGGTCATTAGTGAGGCTTCGTCTTCTTCCGAATAGTGCCATTGTTCCACCAAAGTTCGCGTTCATTTTTTTGTATTTGGCCTTCATTAAGAGCCACATTAGGGAACTGGGAACTGCTGCTATTAGAGTAAATGGTTACTGAGCCTACTTCTTGCCATTGTTCTTCAAAAAATAATTTTGATGGATATTTTTTTTTACACATACCTCGCCTATTATCGCGCCTGTTAGCTCTGAAGTTAGGCAGCGATGTATGTACTTACAGTACATCCACATTTTACCAGTCATGTTTAAGTCCCATATATCTGTCCATTTTTTATGTGTTATAAATACTTTATTATTTAATTTTTGCTAGCTGTTACCAGCGACTTCGTCCGCGTGGATTCGAATAAATTATCATGTGTTTTAATTTGTTTACGGTTTTCTGAAATTTAGTAAAACTTCCCTTACGACATTAGCTATCTGCTTGTGAAAGTCACATTAAAATCGGTAAAGCGGTTTCGTAGATTAGCCAAAAGAAAGAGGCATGAAAAGCACCGAAGGGATTAATGTCTTAAAAATATTAAATTAATTAGTTTCAAGCAACGCACAGCCACTGGATCTAAAAGCATGCAATTTTGTCCAAGAGCTCTTAATATCGAAAGTAATCATCAATTTTTAAATAAATAAGGAATAATTTTTGAAAAAGCCCGACACATTCCATATTTGAAACGATTCAAAAATCGCTTGACTGTTTCAATCCAGCCAGAACTAATATTCTGCCAACTTGTACCTATCCTACCTGTATCCTTCTACATACAAACCTTACAGTATTTAATCAATTATCGTTACCAAACTATTACATTAATAACTTTTTTCTCTATTTGTTACAGGTAATAGCCACTGTGTGCCACACGGGACAAAACCTGGACATACACATCTGTGAGAAAAATAATTATACTAAACACGAACGTTAATTCTATTCGTAGTGCCATTTGTTATGTCTGGAATCGCTGGCATTTTGCCCACAGTGCGTTGTAGGCTCTTAATAAAAAATGCTTGTCTTTGGTGCGCCAGACATCGGTGAAGGATGACATCGTGAGGTAACCTGGACTTATAATTAATATTAGTCAGTAATCGCCAAAAGCGTGGTGATTTATTCTCTGTTTGATTAGAGGCCTTTGCCTTGCAGTAGGAATTTAACAGGCTGAATTTAACAATTACTTATCTTATATATAAAATTCTCGTGTCACAATGTTAGTTACCGAACTCCTCCGAAACGACTGGACCGATTTGTATGAAATTTTGTGTTCACATCGGGTAGGTCTGAGAATTAGCCAACATTTTATTTTTCACACCCCCAAATGATAAAGGTGACCCCCTAAATATTGTTTTTTTTATTTATTGGATTTTTTTGACTTGAAATGGCGAAACAACGTTTGCTGGGTCAGCTAGTTTTTTTATATTTCTATGGACCCTGGGGTCCTGGACATTTGGAAGGAGTACGAAGGGCCAAAGTCCACTCGCAGATGGTTTTTAATTATATGAGGTACTAGTACTAGAGGTCACTGAGGGGTTAAAACTCGACCGCTTTAGCTTTTTCACTTCTTTTCTATATAAAGTTTAGCTGCGCCAAATCTCACAGTCGCAAGCGCATACGTTTAAAGATTACTTAAAGATATGTGGTTTACGTTATATCTATGTGTGATTGTTTTTAAAACATTTCTTATTAATATCAGACCGAGTAAAAGTATCATGGAATATCGCCTTTCATAAAATTCTTAGGTTGAAACCCTGGTCTGTAGGACCGGCTTCACCGAAAATGTAAATCAAACTAAGGTCACAAGTGGCGGGTTAAGAAAATTGTGTTGACACTAGCATTTCTTTATGCATTGAAAATTGAGTCTCTTGGCCTTGACATTAGATTTAATTTTCTATGGCTTAATCAGCGGTCAGTATGGCAAAAGACAGTCATTATTTAAAAAAAAATAGGCACACATCTAATTACTGAAATCGATTCAGTAGTCAATTATAAAGAAAACTACTCTCAGTACATCTTGTGTAGTCAGTTTCAAATTAATTCCGATCGCAATAAAAGACGGTAAAAACGAAAATAACATTCAAATAAATTGAATAATAGTTACGTACGGGTATGAAATATAAATGAAATTCACAGACAAACTCTGATGAATTTATAATAGCATGAAATCGTAGCGATGTTCCGTGAAATACTTGGAATTATTGTCGGTGTTGGCTGTTAGACGTTATTCAGAAAATGTTGATGATACTGGCAACATTGATTGGACATTAATTTCCAAAATTTTAGAGCCTCGGAGTTTTCTTCAGTGTTTCTTCTCAGAGTAGGTATGGAAACAAAACCTAGACCAGTTCACATTCATATGTAAAAGTGTTTTCTTGAAACATATTTACAGAAAGAAATATCGTTTCATTTCATTTTAATTCATAAGGATTTCTTTTTGTATAAAAACGTCGTTACGGGTAGTCAGAAGCCCAAAAGTCTGACAACCAGTCTTACCAAGGTGTATCTTGTTGCCCAGTAACTGGGTTGTGGAGGTCAGATAGACAGTCGCTCTATGTAAAATACTGGTATTGAGTTGCATCCGGTTATACTGGAAGCCGACCCCAACACAGTTGGGAAAAGGTTGAGATGATGAAGGTATGAGATTACGCTTCGCACACTCTGATACCATGATTTCAGTAGGTACATGTTTCTGGACCCCACACCGTCGGAATTTCGGTCGGCTTGTTCATACTTTTCGTCTTTTCCTCATTACTTTCAACTGTAAAAGGTCATGATTTATATCTAACTATTTTATTAAAAAGGCAAGGAATTAAGAAATTATTTCAATTTCAATCTTATGGGTCAGGAAATGAATCAAATACTTTACAGTTAAAAGTATAAAAAGCATCAGTAAAACACGTTTGGGCTTGAAACACTAGGCCCATGGGGTCCGTGTGCCCATTTAGTTTTTCGTGAAATCGCGAAGCGTTTGGTCAACTCTTCACGTGACCAGAGGGCTGGCCTTTTTTTTGGGCAAAGACTCAGCGTTGCCATTCAACGTGGCAATGCTGCCAGCCTTCTGAGCAGTTTTTGACAGTGATGCGGATGTATTTTTTGATGCCCTGTGATTATCTATTTTATTTTATTTCGTCATGTATTTATAGTTGTATCGTTTTAAACTGTTAATTATTAGGAAAAAAAAACTTAATTAGGAAAAGCCAAAGAAAACTTTTAACACTGGGAGGTCCAGAATCATGTAATGAACTCATGGTATCATTGTAAGTCGATGTTCCTTACACCTATAGGAACGACATCGCATCCTTAAAAAGTAGCGAACAGTAAACGCCTAAATCAACAAAATCAAGTTATATGTTAATACAAAGCTTTCTAAATCTCATTATGTACCATTTTAGGGTTGCGTACTAGTAGGGTCCTATCGGAGCCTTAGTGCTTTTGTTCCGAAGAAACTTTTTAACTTCCCATTGACCTATGAACTTGAAGGTTTGTGATAATAATATTGTTTATTATACTAACGTATTATAATTATTTATAATTTACCAATATATTGATAAATCAGATATTTTCCTTGAAATACCTCATTTTGCCTATAACAACCAAATTAACTATGCGGTAAAGGCAAAATACACACTGTGCCGCGCTACGTTGCGGGGTGCGTGGCAACGAAAGACTTTCTGTGTGTTGCACTACGCGTGTTTTCTATACAACCACAGATACCTTCAAACAACGTAAGAATACGCACTCCCGCGCTACGTTGTAGGGTGCGTGGTGACGAACAACGAACACTGCTCGTAAATGCGTTTTCTGTGTGTTGCACTACGCGCGTTTTCTATACAACCACAGATACCTTCAAACAACGTAAGAATACGCACTCCTTCGCCATGTAGCGTGATGCGGTGCAGTGTGTCAATCGCCTAATACATTTGGTACGGAACCCTTAATGTACAAAGTCCAAAACGCACTTGCCCGTTTTTTTTTTGAACTAGACATGTATTATTCATTGTATGGTAATTGATGAAGAATCTCAAAACTTGTGTAAAAAAGCGTATCGATTTAGCAATTTTCTAAGTGCCCTGTTTAATATCAAGAGTAAACTGTTGACTGTTATATTAAATTGGCTTGGGAGTTTGGGAAATGTTCCAGCTTATAATATTCTTGCAGTGATATTAAGACCAGAAACAAAGCTAGAACTTGCTGCTAACTTAGCTCTTGTGAAACAAGAGTACATACGTGCCGTAATTTTTAGATTTAATACCAATTTTTTCTTTAATATTATAAATGGGAAAGTGTGTGTGTCTGTTTGTCCGTCTTTTACGCCTAAACCACTGAAGGGATTTCGATAAAATTTGGCAAAGAGATAGATCGCACCCCGGGAAAGCACATAGGCTACTTTTTTTATTAAAAAACTACGGAACCGCGGGCGGAAACTAGTTATAAATATATTGTTTTAGCCCAGGCTGGGGGCCTTCATTGTAAGGTCACCACAGGATCATTCGGTTAAGAAGTAAACAGCCGTCTAGTGCTGAACTGTCAGTGGCCCTACCTAAAAAAAATAAAACCTCTTTGCTATACAACAAATATTATGTATGTTTGACGCGAATAAACAGTTTTTCTCTCTTTCTTCTTTCTACCTACTGAAACCTGTTTACTTCTCGAATAATAAAAGGTTCCATTCGTATATTACTAATATTGTTACGTATTTTCAGAGCTTAAGCTTTTTTCTTAAAGATAGGTACGAGAAAGTAGTCTTTTGTGAGTAGTAAGTAGGTAGATAATGCCAACCGATTTTCAAATAATAGGCATTGGGAACCAAATGAAATAATTTTGGGAGTCATTGTTTTTGGTTACATTTCATTTCATTTCTGGCCACCGACTTTTTAAACAAGTTATTTTGTGCTTACACTTAATGTACCTTGTGTTATTTTTTTATTTCGGTTGTAGTTTTGTTAGCAAGTTTCCTGCACACAAAAGGCTACGTATCTATCTTTAGGAAAAAAACAGCCAACGGTTGATGAAAAATTTACTATTTCTTGTTCTTAATTTTCCAATATTCAACTTCGAAGTCGCTAGAAGACAATTACAAGACAGTTACAATTCTATTTTTAAAAAAAAAAACAACAACAATTCAACATAATATTAATCTCCAAAAGTCTTCTGTCTTTGGTCTTCTTCGTGTAGTCACAGTTCACTACACAGAAGAAAGATAATTTATAAGCACACCTAATTTTGAGTAAGGTAAATAATATATATTTCGCTGGCAACCCTCACCCTTTTTTATGTCCAATAATGGCCGCTCTACGCACCTGATAGCCTAGTGTAGTATTATTTACCTATTTTGCTGAGAAATATCTCAGAACGTTACGTAAATAACGTTCCGTTTATTCTTGATTGTAAGGTAAAATGTTAGGCTGAAAAGAAACGTATGGATTTCTGTATAACGCCGTGTAAATAATCTGTTAGCGAAGTATTTGTCGTAACAATAGGGTGTCCTTAAAAAACCTGTTTGGTACGAAAGTTAGATTAGTCTAAAATACTGGACACGTATTTTTTCTTACGTACGTAAACCAAAAATGACGACAATCTCGTGACGTCACGCCGTGCTACACTTTGCACGTAAAAGTGACGTCACTAGCCCCTTCTCCTGAACTTTGATGTGCTATATCTTTGTCAGTTTTTATTGATTTGAGTAAGCAAAAAATACGTGTCCAATATTTTTTGGTAATCTAACTGACGGACCAAATATACTTATTATATTTCACCTAGGACACATCCCTTTAGGGATAAATAGGGAAGTACACAATTAACACGCGATTGAAGTCAAGGGTAGCAGCTAGTTTTAAAATAAAATCTACATCTCTTTCATATGTATATCACCGAGTACACATTATTCGTTTTTTCGGTCCAACAAACAAACAGATAAACAGACAAACAAACATTGCCATAGACAAAGTAACAAGTTGGATCTAGCAATCTAAATAATGTAGATTTTCAACAAGTACGCTCACCTCAGGTAATGAAGTGGTTTTATTATACAGGCTGTTCAATTTGAGGTACAATGTAAGTGTTGTTTACTCGTATATTCTAGTTAGATATGAGGATGTATTAAGTTGAAGGATAGATTCGAGCTACACACATATAGACATACATAAACTCAGGCTTTTTCCCATTGGGGTAGGAAAACACTACAGAATGCTATGATCCTAATATAGTCCTAGCACGGATTTCTTGCGAGAAGTTTACCGACCCAAATTGTCAAATTACATAGTTATTAGTCAAACGAAATTAGTTTCAGGTACGTAATTGTAGAGGCGCTGTTTTAAACGTTCTTTTGCCATATAGGGGTTGGTGATAGCAGGGTGAAAATTTAGCGTTGTCTGTATTTTTAATGCTTATCACTTAGGGGTATGAAAAATAGATGTTGGCCGATATTCAGAACTTTTTTTTGTTGTTTACGGGGGTAAACTTTCAAAAGGCGCCTGGACTTTTGGGGAAAAAACCAGGGAGTGTGGGATTCTTACCTCACTAAAACCACCCCGGTGATCACCATCAGCACATGGAAGGGGCCCCGTTAAGCCGGTTTTCAGACCTACCCGATATGCACACAAAATTTCATACAAATCGGTCCAGCAGTTTCGGAGGAGTTTGGTAACAAACATTGCAACGCGAGAATTTTATATGTATGATTTTGAAGCAATCATATCCTTTCAAATATTTTTGAGGTTTTTACGCAGTTGCAGTGCTGATTATGTTTTCCACCAATATAAAACTTCACTTAATCAAAATTGGCAGCCTGTAACCCCTCTAAAGAAAGGCTTATGGAGTTAACTTGAATCTCACTTGTGAAAAAGTAAAGTCGTCAATCAACTGATCAATGAAGTCGTGAAAATTTCATTGAAAACATCGTTCTTTAAAAAAAAGCTTTTTTTTTTCTTAAAATGTAGCTCTACTCTAGGAATTTCTCCTATATTGTAGCGGCGTTTACAAACATTAAAACTTACATACACAAACCGTCAAAACCGGACCAACTCCCTGTATGCCATACAAATATTTATTCCGTGCGGAAATCGAACCCGTGACCCGCAGCTCAACAGTCAATCGCTCAGCCACTGCGCCAACCGTGCAGTCAAAAGCTCACCGTAGAGAGCTCTCACTATTGTTTTAGGTACAAAAGTAAGACCAATTAATATTCAATTCTTGCTCTACCATGACAGTCTTCCAAGGAATGAACACACTGTATGTTAAGGTCTCAACACACGTCCCTAAGGACCAGACCGGAGTGTCCCCTTAAGTTCCCCCAGTCCCATCCTGCTAACGCATTTCAAGTGGTTTCTACTTAATTGATTTTAAGTGAATATTTTTTTTTTTTTTTTTTTTTTTTTTAATAATAATAATAATAATAATAACTTTATTTCACAAGAATACAGATTTAACGTATTATATAGACATAATTTAAATGAGCTTTGGTAGTAACACAATGCATTACAATCTAAGAGCTGAAATCTGTACACAAAATGGAAAACCCTGCCTCTCAAACTAGGAAACCTGTATCTTGAGAGACAGTGATTCAGCTTAAAAGTGATGCTATGGGTATAAAAGTAGACTGTGTCGATCTACCTGAGCGACTATGAATATAAAGCTAATTTAATTTTCAATCACAAAATTCAAAGTCAAAAATTCCGAGGACAACCGACACGCGTCCACTCGGTACAACGTACAAACGCAGAATGTGTGTGAAATATAGGATTCGTAACGAATACATCTGACAGAGAACCTAAGTTACCGACATAGCTCAAAGAATTAGCAAGTTGAAGTGGCAGTGGGCTGGCCATATCTCGCGAAGAACCGACAACCACTGGGGTAAACGTGTTCTTGAGTGGAGACCCCGACAAACCGACCTCGGCAAACATAGTGTAGGACGCCCTCTGATAAGGTGTGATGACGATCTGCGAAAGACTTCAGGCAGATGCTGGATGCGGCAAGCTGAAAACAGGGCGCTATGGCGCTCATTAGGAGAAGGCTATGTCCAGCAGTGGACTAATATAGCCTGATGATGATTGGGCTTTTTCATCTGAAATTTCTCAGTGGCAACCTGAACTATATGGAACTAAATCTTAACTGGCAAAATATGAGTTTTGTTCTAAGATTACACTGCTTCATTGGTTTGTTGATCGCAAGTGCAGTAGAAATTGCTATCATCAGACCAATGAGGCAGAAGCAGTAGCATGTGGTCCTAGGTTCGATTACTGGGTGGCGGGAAGTGTTCTTGGGATTCGCCATCTAGAATTTCGCAGTAGCAGTGACGAGTCTGGATTTGTGGAATAACCGGCGAGAAATGGTTGTACTAACGGTACAGCTTACCTTCGGGGAAAACATGCGTAGTGTTTTATACTTAGCAATATGGGCTAAAAAGTACACAAGCATTTAATTATAAATAAATAAATAATGTTGGACAATCCACACAGCATCATCTAGCCCCAAGCTAAGCAGAGCTTGTGTTATGGGTACTAGATGACTGATATACTTAATACAATACGTTACATAGATAGATATTTTTTATTATACATAGCAAATACCCAGAACACTCGGAACAAATATTTGTAGATCGTACAAACATTTTGTCCCAAGGCGGGAATCGACCCCGCAACCTCATGCGTCGCAGGCGGACCTTCGCCCGCCGCGCCACATCGGTCGTCATAAACGATACTTTTTATTTTTGTTATTGTCTAATTGCAATTAAAAAACGATTTATTTTTAAATTTCAAGATAAAAAGCAAGTGTATTTAGTGAATGAATAATTTTTGTTTTTTTAAACGTTGCCCCACACTAAGAATTTCTCCTGTATCGTGGGTGCGTTTACAAACATTCAGACTCACATACACAAACAGCCAGATCCGGAACAACTATCTGTAGGCCATACAAATATTTGTTCCGTGTGGGAATCGAACTCACGACACGTAGTGCAGCAGTCAATCGCTCAGCCACTGCGCCAACCGTGCCGTCATGCCGTGTCGTCTTTGGCTTCTATTAATAATTGAAAAGAAACAATGACACTTATATGTGACAGCGAAAAACAATAACAAAACTGGGTCATTCTGATGTCTCACGTCATTCGAACGCCATCCGAAATACAAGATACGTGAAAAATTTTCAAACGCACATCGGTGGTACGAAATTTTTGTCTTACCTTTTTGGCAAGCAGCCCACAGTGCAACGTGCAGAGAAATGATGGTCCCCGCATCGCGAATTCACATACTTGTTAGACAAAAGAGATGTAATAACTGTCTTTTGTGGTATGATAAAATATTATATAAAGGGATATTATTCTGGTATTTCGTGTTTTCAAGAATCTTTATGTGTGTCGTAATGGGTGGCGGTTTTAGCTCTGTTGGAGATGTGTTGTGGTGTATGTATATATAATGTCGAATTAAGGTTGTGTTATTACTAGGATTCGTAGATGGCTGAATAAAAACAGCCGTGTTCAAAATCAAAATCAAAATTAATTTATTCAAATTAGGCTGAGAATCAGCACTTTTTGAACGTCAAAACGTTTACATAAGACCCCCAAAACGCCCACCCTTCACCAACTGGTTGATCGAATGTTAAGCATACCGAGGTCTGTGTGTGATGACCGTTCATTACATATCGAGATTCCTGTACTTCCAGTATCGTGTTGCCCAGTGCCTGGGTTGTGGTGGTGGAGGTCAAATAAGCAGTCGCTCCATGTAAAATCTGGTTAGACTGGCACTGTTAGTGTACTGACTGTTAGTCCCCAACAGAATATCCGTCCTCAATTTGGGAGATCAGCAAAGCCCTTAATCTTTCCAGCCTTTTAATTTAAACGAGTTAAAAGAAATCATTCTGTTTGTTGCGTTGGTCTAGAGGTCGCAAACGCTTCTGCTGAGCATGAGGTTCTGGTTCCTGGGTTCGATTACTGGTCGGGCAAAGTGTTGTTGGATGGTCCCCGGTCCACAGCGGCCTTAGCCTTTTAGTCACGAGCCCCTCTTCCAACACGCTGAAGACTTTGATTTCTCTCTAGAACTGCCAGTCGGGTTTGAGAAAATATTTTTTCATTTGATTGCCTAATTCTCGAGGAACATTATATTTACCCGCCACACTATTCCCAAACCACTGCAACACCAGAAAAGCGTCGAGTCAATGAAACCGGACGAGTCCTGTTCAAACGATTCAACTGTCTTGGACCCCGCAACGAAATCAATCGGAAAAGAACAGCGGAGGAGTTAAGGGCAAAAAGAAGTACATAATTTCCAACAAATCACGCTACGACACTTCCCAGCGAATGAAACCGCGGGGCGCTGCTAGTATATAACACACTGTTTCATCTTCGCCCGTCAGCCTAGCTTAAACTTAGCCTAGTTTTACCCCATCTCTTGAAGCCTAATACTCCTCAACTTCAGACTCACGATTGACCTAAATGTACGTCTATCATCGTTCAAGACTTTCTCTGAATGTAGACTTGAGAGCTTGAGGCTCTTGAATTTTATTGAGGTCAAAATGACTTCGAAAGTTTGAAGTTTAAGAAGAATAGGCAAAGTTTTCAAAGGGTTGATTAGAGCTGGTAATTTTTGGGGTTTTAGGAATTCTACAAATGGTTGCTAGGGTCCAAATGCTTGTACAAAATTGGTCCTTCGATACAGCCTTTATAATTATATAAGTACGAGCTGCTTGTGAAAAGGGTCTTCTAAGGAAGAAGATACCTACCATACACAGTTTATTTGTAGAGCCTTTTAAAGAAGGTCCTTTTGTATAATAACTTTTTCATGTCGGCTTCTAGTCTAACCGGAAACAGCTGAATACCAGTGTTTTACATTGAGCGACTGCCTAACAGCAACGGCAACACGATACTCCTTGGTAAGGCTGGTTGTCAGACTTTCGGGCTTTTGACTTCCCGTAACGACTGTCAAAAATCTACAAATGACAACCACGACCAAGGGCTTAACGTGCTCTCCGAGGCACGGAGGAGTTTCGATATGTGTGATATGAGAAGTGTTATCTCAGAATATAATCCAAATTGAAATCAGTGTTGCCCGTTTATATTAATATGGCAAAGAGATCTAACGAAAAAAACATCAAAATTGATAAGGTGTCAAATTACAACGCAGCATTTACCGAGTTTACGAGCAACCTCAACAGGGAGATAATTCTTTATGACTTTCATTATTACAAGGAAGTCGTATAATGCTAAATTTTTACGTAGCCAAGAGAAATAATCTTCTCATCAAGATACTTGGAGCAAGGGCCCGTTGAGCTCCTTAGTTCTGAGTTGAGCTCCACAATTTCTGACAATTGCTTGACTGACTGGACAGGTCCCCCCCCCCCCCTCATATCTGTGTGGTTCTTTCCTCAGAACACCATATCAGGCACTTATCTGCATGGTCGTCACATGATCTGACCAAGATAATGACTACATTAAAAAACAACTGTGACCTCTTTGTTTCTTTCGGAGTTTCTTCTCAGAGTAGTCATTTATTTATTTATTTATTTATTTATTAAAATCTCCCTTACAACTATCATTACAGGACTGACTACTGTCATCTGACTACCTACTCTTAAAAACAACAAAAAAGCTTTGAAAAATCAAAACCAAAATTCATTTATTCAAATTAGGCTGTGAATCAGCACTTTTTGAACGACAAAAGGTTTACAAAAGACAGTCCCCCAAAACGCCCACCCTTCACCACTTCCTAGTGTTCCTGCTGGGAAGAAAAAATGGTGGAACAAACTCCCCAGCAACTGACAAAAGATGGGCCATCAGCCAACCTGAATGGACTGGCACGGTGTATTCTCGCTATAGATCTGGCTGGTATAGAGGAGGCCTCTATATCTATTATTAAAAACAAATCACCACGCCTGTATTCTCTGATGGGCTTGGCAGGTGTGTGTGCTCATAGTACTGCAGAAGCTGGACTTTTACAGCACCGGATTGGGAGCTTATTGTTACAAATAATAGGACTCCGCTGATTAATGTGCGTGTAACATTAGTAGGTCTTTAAATTCGCACGTCACATAAAAGAAGCCTGTCTTTTCTAGACAAGTGACACGTTCTTTATTCTAAACAATAGGGATGTGTCGTAGGTAAAAATAAATAAAGTCTATTTAGTCCGTCAGTAAGATTACCAAAAAATATTTGATTCGTAGTTTTTGCTTACTCAAATCAATAAAAAGTGAAAATGATATAGCACATCAAACTTCAGGAGAAGGGGCTTGTGACGTCACTGTTACGTTAAAAATTATTATCACGCGTATTGTCACGCGCAATTTCAACGCACTATATCGTCGTCATTTTTGAAAAAATACGTGTCCAGTATTTTTGAGTAATCCTACTTTCGGACCAATCAGAATTTTTAAGGACACTACCCTATTCTAATATAATAGGTCTTTACCTATGAAATTGCCGTTTTGTATGAAAAAATTTAAATGAATTTTTTTCATGTATTTTTTATTTGTATTAATCGAAGTAATCACCCATGCAATCAATGCATCTTTGCCAACGCAGTGGCAGTTTATTGATGCCCTTCTTAAAGAAATCAGCTGGACGGGAGGCAACAAATTCTTCAAAGGCATTTTGTACTGCCTCTCGGGTACTGAATTTTTTTCCCGCCAAGAAGTTATCCAAATTCTGGAAAAAGTAGTAGTCTGTAGGCGCAAGGTCTGGTGAGTAGGGCGGATGACGGAGAGCTTCCGACCCCAGTTCTTGCAACTTGGAGACCGTCTGCTGTGCAGTATGAGGTCGCGCGTTGTCGTGCAGGAGCAGCGGAGACGAGCGATTGACCAATGCTGGTTGGAGATGTGCCAGCTTCTCCATCATTGTGTTCAATTCTTCACAGTACACATCTGCAGTAATGCTCACCCCGTTTGGTAAGAAGCTGTGTTGAATCACACCGGCGCTAGACCACCAAACAGTGACCATCACTTTTCTTGGGGTAAGTTTTCGTTTAGGGCATTGTTTAGGTGCTGAACCAGGATCCAACCAACTTGCTGAGCGCTTGCGGTTATCAAACAGAATCCATTTTTCATCGCAGGTAACAATGCGGTTCAAAATTCCTTCATTTGTGTGTCTGTTGAGCAGTGCAAGGCACGTCTCGACGCGTACTTCGCGCTGGCGATCATTGAGTTCGTGGGGCACCCATTTGTCAAGCTTTTTTACCTTGCCAATTTCCAGAACGGAAGCGAGCAAACCAATAACAGGTAGTGCGTTGGTACTCATATTCCATAATTACTCGAATTTTTAACGTATCCATGATGACGAAAAAGATTTAAATGCGATGAAAATGTAACACTAATCAAAAAACAAATGACTACTTTTGGAAAAAAAAATCCATGTTTTTAAAATAAAATTAATTTGAAATTAGAATTCTTAGCCAAACAAAAAATATTTTGATTTGAAATGGCCAGTACTGCAGAACGGCAATTTCATAGGTAAAGACCTAATATCTTGAGTTATTGAAACCAGCCCTTATTCAACAAGTTTCGCTATTGTATACGACCTTTACAGTACACACACATTTTGCCAGGTAGGTTTAAAGTCCCATGTAATAATTTAGAAAATGTTTAACAACAAAGTTTGGTAACAAAAAGGTTTGGTGTAGAGAAAAACAACATTTGCTGCGTCTTAGCAAGATAGTAGGGGCGAGCATATTAAGAAGATCTTTTCTATACTATTATAAAGAGGTAAAATTTGTTTGTAAGTTTGTATGTAGGGGGTTATCTCTGGAACTAACGATCAATTTTTTTTTTAACTTTTAAAAAAGTTACATTATTCGTGAGTGCTATAGGCTATTATTATTTTCAAAACTACGCTTTGAAGGGTGTGGAGGGGATGTTAAAGTTCAAAGGGAAAAGTACGAAATCCACGCAGAAGTGCTAGTAATTAAATAGAAAAACGTAGGTTGGCTTGGAAGAAACATTTCAGCCAAAATTTTTCAACGTCTTAGCTAGATCAGTTAAATACATATACTGATATACCTACTACTAAATATGGAAAAGAATAGGTAAGTGCTCTGTCTTTGTAAAAAACTAGGGCATTATCCATCCTTTGTTGCATAGAGCCGAGCCTGCTTTTGAGTTCTGGCGTTACTTACAGCCAGAATGATTTTCGTCGCAAGGCACGCCCTCGTTTTCGTGAATTTCAAAGGCATGGGTTTTATTTGGACGACAGATGTGGCGTGGCGGGCGATGATCCGTCTGTAACGCAGGAAGTTGCAGGTTCGATTCCCGCCTTGAGACAAATGTTTGTACGATCTACAAACATTTGTTCCAGGTGTTCTGGGTTTTAGCTATGTACCTATAATAAAAAAATATCTATCTATGTAATGTATTCTATTAAGTATATCAGTCGTCTAGTACCTATAATACAAGCTCTGCTTAGCTTGGGGCTAGATGATGCTACGTGGATAGTTCAACATAATTTATTTATAGTATCATTATGTACTCCCATGCGTTGACATACGTCACAGTCAATTCCCCAAATGCATTTGTGAGTTTCATTATTATCGCCTTGTCTTTATCCCAATTTATTTGGGGTCGGCGCAGCATGTCTTCTTCTTCCAAACATTACACCTGCTTCCTAGCCGTGTCATCTTTCACACAATCCATCAATCGTTTCCTAGGTCTCCCTCTACTCTTGTAACCCGCTATATTCATACGTTTTTTTGTTCGCAATACAAAACTGCAAGTAAGAATTTTCCGACTTTTCCCGTTACTTGTGCTGTAATATCTTGTTTCTTGCCAAATTTCATGGTTGTAGGTCAATGGTAAGCCGGTACCCTATAGGTTTAGATTTACTTGCAAGTTTTAAAACATGTCTCACAAACAGCCGTACTTTTAATGCGTTGACTTAGAAGCTTGTTTTTTTAGAGCTCCAAGGGAAGGGGCTGTTGATCTACGAAATTGATATTAATTTCAACTTATAACCTTCACGCGTTCCTGAGAAAAACGGTCTTGATAGACAGACAGACAGAGAAAGTAATACAATACAAGGATTCCGTTATTTCCTCTTGAGGTATGGAACCCTAAAAGTAAACAATATAAGCTTTAGGATTTCAAAGAAGATTCTTACTTTTAATCTATCATATTTCCTTTACAAGGAAGCATAAAACTATTAGTTTTCATAACAAACATAATAACAAAGTAATTTTCACGCTGACATTCCCTTGAGACTGTGCTCTACTTAAATAAATTGATAGACCCCTCCAGGGTCTCACACAATTACATTATACCCATAATGGTTCGGTACCTACCATGGAGCGCTTCTTCCATCGCTTCTCATGGTAAATTACCAATCATTGTCAAAGCCATCTGTAATATTCTTAGAAAACATAAGGCGGATACTTTGAAACTAATAATACTGAATATTGCGTTTAAAAACAAGAAAAAACTGTAAACATACCAGTTGGAATAAACCCAATACAGACGACGACCGATGTGGCGCGGCTGGCGAAGGTCTGCCTGCGATGCAGGAGGTTGCGTGTTCGATTGCCGCCTTGGGACAAATGTTTGTAGATCTACAAAGATTTGTTCCGGGTGTTCTGGGTATTTGCTATGTATAATAAAAATATATATCTATGTAATGTATTGTATTAAGTATATCAGCCATCTAGTACCATAACACAAGCTATGCTTAGCTTGGGGCTAGATGCTGCTGTGTGGATTATCCAGCATTATTTATTATTTTAATTTATTAATACCGTAAAACGGGGTGAACAGAAACGCAAGGGTGAATAGAAACAAAACTTTGAAGAGGATTTTCGCGTTTGTTTAACATTCTTTGTTAGTACAAGGACTCTTATTTTTTAAAAGGAATTGTATTTAATCACTTCGAGGTGTCGAAGTGATTAAATGCTATCTATTTAAGTTAAATCAAAGTTATTAGCAGATACGTTTCATTTCCTCTATTCAGATGAATGTAACATTCGTGTTTTGAATGATAAAACAAAGGGAGAACGTGCTCAGTTGAAAGATTCACGATTTTGACAGAATAGGTTAGTGTCGTTGAAAATTCTGATTGGATTACTCTAAAATACTGGACACGTATTTTTTCTTTTGTTACGTAAACCAAAAATGACGACGATATAGCGCGTTGAAATTGCGCGTGACGTCACGTCGTGCTACAATTTTAACGTAACAGTGACGTCACAAGCCCTTTCTCCTGAACTTTGATGCGCTATATCATTGTCACTTTTTATTGATTTGAGTAAGCAAAATATACGTGTCTAATATTTTTTGGTAATCTTTATAACGGACTAAATAGACTTAATATATTTTTACCTAGGACACATCCCTATTAGAAATGTTAAGCCGGGTTTAAAAATTATTTAATAATAATAATATAATACCAGCCTATTATTTTCCTCCTGCTGGGCATCTTCTTATAAAGAGAAGCATTTTCCAATTTGGATTTCAGAATGGTTTTTTTCAACATGGGATGTATTTTTAAATTGAAACTTTTATTTCTTATTCATAAATAAAATGACAGAATGAAGACAGACGAACCAGAAGAAGCACAATAAAAATCCCAATAAGACCTTAAGGCATCACGTCTCACTCTTACGTCACCAAAAACCACAGCAAATAAATTTTGTAGTTTTTTTTTTAAAAAAAAAACGTTGCCCCACACTAGGAATTTCTCCTGTATCGTGGGTGCGTTTACAAACATTTAAACTCACATACACAAACAGCCAGACCCGGAACGACTACCTGTAAGGTCATACAAATATTTGTTCCGTGCGGGGATCGAACCCACAACACGCGGCGCAGCAGCCGATGCCTCAACCACTGCGCCAACCGTGTCGTCAAATTGATGACGATCTACGATCGTGATTCTACTTGACATACGGGTAGGGGGGCTCACAGGCGTGGATTGCTTAGGGCATCAAGTAGTCTTAATCCGTCACTGGAGGTAACGCCAACATAGATGTGAAAAAGCTACGCTTATGATGATAAATTAAAACCTTCCACTCAAAACAAAATCCAGAAGAGCAAAAGAACTGCATCCTCATCAGAAATTCTCATCTCTTGTAAGCTCAACATTTTCTTGTTCAAATAACACATGATTTTAATATTCGTCCGCTTTTCGCTCATATTTTTATATGCATCCATTATAATATATTACTTTTTCGTCTGAAGCGTATGTAAGCGCACTGTGCTTTGGAGTCTGCATCAAGATTGTCGGCAAACATTTCAGGATGCTGTGTGTGTGTGTGTCTATATGGGTAGGCTTGTGTGTGTGTGTGTGTGTGCGAAAATGGAAGATTATTATGTGAGTGGGGATGTGATACACTAAGGCAGTAACCATTTTATATTTAAATATTACATTACGTAATATAATAAGATAGTACCTAAATAAAATCAGCCGCATGGGTTGATCGAAGGTTGAGCTACGCTTGCCGAGGTCAGTTTGTGGATGGATGACGGTTCGTAACTTATAGATACGTGCCTCGGGAAGCACGTTAAGCCGTTGGTCCCGGCTATCATTTGTAGGTAGACAGTCGTTACGGGTAATCAGAATCCCGAAAGTCTGATAACCCAATCACTGGAAGGTCAGATAGGCAGTCGCTTCATGTAAAATACTGGTAAAATTACGAAATTCCGACGAATACTTTCAACGCTGGGGAGTCCAGTATTTTACCAGTCATGTACTGATCTCATGATATAAATTTGCGCATCGTTGTCCCAAACTGATACCAGGGTCGAAGGGATTCTACCTTGTATAGTATATATACCTAGTTTGCTGACAAAAAGTAAGTAAGTCCTTCCTAGGGATACTGTCTATCTCTCTGCCAAATTTTATCGAAATCCGTTCAGTGGTTTTGCCATGAAAGTCAAACAAACAGACACACACACTTTCCCATTTATAATAGCGTAAATGAAAATGATTAAGGCTTTAACCTAATAAACAAGGCTAGCCCAATACAGAAATAAAATCAGCGAAATCTAACAATCCGATCAAAATCCAGATTTATCCGGAAACCACACACGTACACACACCCACATCTTATGCAAGTGTGCTGTCTATCTTTGTGAGGCCCAATTTAAAGCTCTTAGTCCGGCTTAGCCCTCCGACACGCGATATGAACGATGAAAGTTATGAGGCTCTCGTGTTTCAGAATGTAGAATTTGAGAACTAGGTATGTGTTGCAGTAGCAGACTAAGCCCGTCAGAGGCCCGGGGCGGCAAAGCTGAATGAGGCACATTTGTATGTAGTGTTTATGTTTATTTCGTCAAAATCTGGCAAGTGAAGTGTAATTTCAAAGTACCCGCTGCAAAGACGGGAATTCCCCCAGCGTATTGGACGCGTTCAGCAGAGTTAAAAGAATATTGGTACCGCGTAAAAAGTCTGGATGGCTGTAGTGTTTTGTTCTTGATGAAATTATTTAGGTACTGAGCACATTTAAAGTCTTGTTTAGGATTTGATCATGTGGCAATGGATGGGCCCCCCAAGACCGGAGGCCCGGGGCGGGCCGCCCCTTCCGCCCCCCTTTTAGTCCGGCACTGATGTGTTGGCTCTGAATATAAGCTTTGAAGTGCTGAAAAAAATGTGTGGTGAAATGCCTGTAAGCTGCATAGATGCGCATTGCTTACTTTACAGCCCGTATACAACCTGTTAAGAATCCATACTAATATTATAAATGGGAATGTGCACACACATTCCCATTTATAATATTAGTATGTCTGTTCGTCCGTCTTTCACGCTTTCTGAACGGATTTCAATAAAAATTGGCAGAGAGATAGATTGCACCCCGGGAAAGGACAAAGGCTACTTTTTTCATCAACAAACCACGTAGGCGAAGCCGCCGGATAAAACTAGTAATAAATAAAAATACCTCATATTAAAACAGGACCACACTAAAAAAACAGACAAGTGAGAGTCAGCTCGCGCACGGCGGGTTCTGTACGTGAAAAGAATTCAAGTAGGAAAGGATTCAGCCACTTTCACCATTATAATAAACATTAGAAAATATTTTTATGTGAAAAAAAAACACAATTTTATGAATTTTGGACTTATCCCTTTACTCTTGCTGTAAGACCTTGCTTCTTGCCACATTTCATGACTCTGGCTCAGCGGGAAGTACCCAGTTTATCAAAGTATGAATAAGAAGCTTAATTCTTTCACAGCTCAACTTGATACCTCCACACGTTCCTGAGTAAAAGGTTCTTGACAGACAGACGGATAACGCAGTCAAAACATTAGATATTTTCCAGTCAAAGTCCGTCAAAATCGGTAAGACCCTTTCGGAGATTATCTCATACAAACAGACAGACAGAATGAAAAATTGCTTTTTAGGTATTGCTACCGTATAACGTTTCGTATGCATTTAGTAAAAAGCCGTTCTATTTTATTTATTTGTGTAAATAATCTCGCGAATGTATAAGGTAAGCACGATTTAAGAAGGAATAAAACTGTAAAAACAAAAAACTACTAACGCTGCTCGAGGCTCTTAATCCTGGCTACTGGAAAAAGGCACGTACCATTTACTATATTAAAGTCTACACGTATGTATAATCCCACCGAAATATGACACGTTTTCAGGAACTTTCAGCTTGAAAGATTACGGACAAGGAAATCCACTTTATCGCACAGCAAAGGCGGGACGCAGATTTTCTTCTTATTTTTATTTTAAAAGTAGTATAGTGATCCCAAGCGTCCCGCGAGCACTGAGCGTGAGGTCCTGGGTTCGATTCCAAGGTCGGGCAAACTGATATTGAATTTTTCCAAGAGGAATTTTCTCATAAGCAGGCTGGAGCAGACTCCAGCAACCAGGCACAAAGCTCTGGCTTGCCGGAGTTTGGTTGATAGCAACAGGCTCGCCCCCTATAACATGGGACTTAACATAACAGGCGAAATGTGGGTGTAACTTTAGATGTACCGCAGCTTCATCTTTCAGGGAATATACGCGTGCTGTTTTTATGTATGTTTAAATTTAGAACAGTGGTTTATCTGAAGGAAAGTTATGGAGTAAAAGATTAACTCCTGGTCGCCAACCCTGAATGTGAACCCTGAATGTGATACCTCATATTAAAACAGGACCACACTAAAAAAACAGACAAGTGAGAGTCAGCTCGCGCACGGCGGGTTCTGTACGTGAAAAGAATTCAAGTAGGAAAGGATTCAGCCACTTTCACCATTATAATAAACATTAGAAAATATTTTTATGTGAAAAAAAAACACAATTTTATGAATTTTGGACTTATCCCTTTACTCTTGCTGTAAGACCTTGCTTCTTGCCACATTTCATGACTCTGGCTCAGCGGGAAGTACCCAGTTTATCAAAGTATGAATAAGAAGCTTAATTCTTTCACAGCTCAACTTGATACCTCCACACGTTCCTGAGTAAAAGGTTCTTGACAGACAGACGGATAACGCAGTCAAAACATTAGATATTTTCCAGTCAAATAATAATAATAATAATAATCATTTTATTGTCAGGCAACTGAGGCCCATAGATAAAATACATAAAATAAAGTTATACATTAATAAACTAATACATAACAAAAACATAATTAAAAACTAATTGACACGTAAAGTCGGCGTCGTGTGTCGCGCGGTGTCGGGTATCCGGCCTCGGAATCGCCGGAACACTACACCTCTCGGCCAAAATTCCTCCTTCATGAAAGTCGATAGATGTTGAGTTGGCACCCTCACCACGAAGGAATTGAAACTCACGCCGTGGTGAGATTCCAACCGCTCGACCCTCAGAGTGAACTTGGTCTTGATGCTGATATACTCTACAATCTCCGCGACCTTTGTAGAGTGATGCAAACGGGACACGTACAATGGCGTCACTGGTACAGCAGGACGCAGCAGGAAGTTCGGCCCGCTCGGTGCAGTACCGCACTGGTTGCGACAAGCTGGCTTCCTCTTTTTCCTCTGCACCTTGATAAAGCCATCTTTATCGCATGTATCTTGCTCGGTTTTACGCTGTGCCAGATCCTTGCAGGTAGTATCACAGCGCCTCTGCTTACCCCCTTTAACTTCATGCCGCTTGACTTGCGACACAGCTGGTTTGTTTGCAGCCACTATTGCAGCGTAGGCACGTTTAGGGGTCAACGCACCTACGCATGTCGTCACCTCAGCTGGTGTTGAGGCGGGGACGGCGGCGACGGGACACGATGCATCGCAGACAATATTGGCAGCCGGTGACGCATCAAATTTCGCCGATTCAAAACTGCCGAAGGAAGCATTTTGCGCCCCGCGACGCGTGTTCACGTCAAAGTCCGTCAAAATCGGTGAGACCCTTTCGGAGATTATCTCATACAAACAGACAGACAGAATGAAAAATTGCTTTTTAGGTATTGCTACCGTATAACGTTTCGTATGCATTTAGTAAAAAGCCGTTCTATTTTATTTATTTGTGTAAATAATCTCGCGAATGTATAAGGTAAGCACGATTTAAGAAGGAATAAAACTGTAAAAACAAAAAACTACTAACGCTGCTCGAGGCTCTTAATCCTGGCTACTGGAAAAAGGCACGTACCATTTACTATATTAAAGTCTACACGTATGTATAATCCCACCGAAATATGACACGTTTTCAGGAACTTTCAGCTTGAAAGATTACGGACAAGGAAATCCACTTTATCGCACAGCAAAGGCGGGACGCAGATTTTCTTCTTATTTTTATTTTAAAAGTAGTATAGTGATCCCAAGCGTCCCGCGAGCACTGAGCGTGAGGTCCTGGGTTCGATTCCAAGGTCGGGCAAACTGATATTGAATTTTTCCAAGAGGAATTTTCTCATAAGCAGGCTGGAGCAGACTCCAGCAACCAGGCACAAAGCTCTGGCTTGCCGGAGTTTGGTTGATAGCAACAGGCTCGCCCCCTATAACATGGGACTTAACATAACAGGCGAAATGTGGGTGTAACTTTAGATGTACCGCAGCTTCATCTTTCAGGGAATATACGCGTGCTGTTTTTATGTATGTTTAAATTTAGAACAGTGGTTTATCTGAAGGAAAGTTATGGAGTAAAAGATTAACTCCTGGTCGCCAACCCTGAATGTGAACCCTGGTGCGTTTGCGGACAAGTTTTCTGGCAAGAGTGATTGTCAGACTTTCAGTGTACTGATGGCCCAAAACGACAGTCAACGATCTACAATTGACAGCCGGGACCAACGTCCTTAATCCTGTACACAGCTCATGGTATCAGACTGTCTTTCGATCAGAGACCAGGCTCAAGTCTAAGGAGATGTATCAGCAGCATTGATGTGGCTCACTTGAGAGCCGAAGCCTGCCAAGGTTGCGAGATGTTCGAAAGAGATACACGCACTCCCGTTCCACCCAGAACGGGAGAAGTCAGTGGATGATTTCCAATCCCTAAAATAATATTAAAAATATGGTACCAGACTGTGCGTCAATGTCCTTTCCCTTCCTGCTAATAACTTTTACAATGTCAGGGAGTTCCTAGAGCATATAATCCGATGATAATAGTAGTTGTACTGGATTGTTTGACGACCGATGTGGCGCAGCGGGCGAAGGTCCGCCTGCGACGCAAGAGGTTGCGGGTTCGATTCCCGCCTTGGGACAAATGTTTGTACGATCTACAAATATTTGTTCCGGGTGTTCTGGGTATTTGCTATATATAATAAAAATATCTATCTATGTAATGTATTGTATTACGTATATCAGTCATCTAGTACCCATAGCACAAGCTCTGCTTAGCTTGGGGCTAGATGATGCTGTGTGGATTGTCCAGCAATATTTATTTATTGTTATGCATGTAAAATTTTCACGCTTATATTGATGAAGCAAAACATGTATGTTCTACAATTATATTTACCTTACCATCCTGTATACCATGTTTTGTGCAAATAAATGACATTCTATTCCATACTGTATTTGTAAATTTTACTGAGACCAAACTTCCATAACATCTCAACTTGTCGTGTTTATATCTCGTGTCACTAGATAACGAGGAACCAAGTTTCTTGAACTTATCTCTGTCTACTACTTGTCCCAAGTTTTTAAGACGAGATGCTTCATTTTTTAGAAAGTTTTATCTTTGAGTTTTTGAAGAAACTTGTCCCAAATGTCTCTACAGCTTTTGATTTTCAGGGCTGCCTGCAATATATGCATTATTACATGATTTAATTGCGTTTTCTATAGCTTGGACTAGTGGTCGCAATAGCTACTGCTGAGCACGAGGTCCTGTGTTTGATTCTCGGATCGAGAAAGGTGATATTGGATTCCTCCATCTAGATTTTCAAATCTGCTAAAATCAGATCAGACACAGATTCAAATCTGTGCCCGGTATATAGCAACAGGCTCGCACCCTATTACACGACATATAAACATGAAATGTGGGTGTTCTACTTTGGAGTATGAGGGTTTAAGGTTCTCATCCACCATTAGAAAGGGAGGATCCTGCGACCTGCCTGACGGTTGCTGTCGGGTTCCTGTATACATATTCAATCGCGTGGATAACTTTAATATCGCATGCAGGATACGTCAGATTTAGTTCGTATTTGGCGAGACAGATGTCGCTACACTACAAGTCTTGTACACGTCTGCCGATGGCTTTGGTTAATACAGGCGTGTCAAAAACCAATTATCATCGGAAATAACTCGATCTACAAAATTAATTAAAACAACAAAAAACCCGTCAGAACATCAACTATATTTTCAATAATTTAATGCAATTTTTAAACCATGTAGCTGAACAAACTTTCATAAGATAAAACAGTAAGTAAAACCTATGTATACTTATATACAAATGAATAAATCTACAAAAACGTAAGCACACCTCATCAACTTCATAGAGACCAATTGTTTTGGGAAGGTTTAGTTGAAGCCCGTAACTCACACGAAATATGTCAAAAGTCCAGATGAAATCCAACACCAAAACGAACCCGTCTTTGTTTGTCTATCAGAGTACTTCCAACGAGACGAAGCACGCGGATCTCATTGTGCGGCTCATAGAACAAAATGTCCCTCTGGAAGGTGAAACCACCGCAGCGCTGAGAATCAATAAATATCTTCAGCTCTGCACCATTCTGGTAGTTCTTGTGCATCGCCAGACTAACATTAGTTGGCCCTCCTTTGCAGCCTTCGGTAATGATCGTCGCTAATCGCAACTCTGGGGAGAATCGCTTGTAAAGACACAACTGGAGGCCAGCTTTGCTGACCGTGGACGACACCGTGAAAGTCGGTCTGTCGTACCGAGCACTGATCGAGAACTCCGGGGTCGGTGGGTACGCTAGCGGCCTGAACCCAATCTCGGTACCTAAACAAACATCAGGCAGAATCTTGTACATCCACTGGGTCACCATGCGCAGTGTGTTGGGGTCCACATCCCGCACAGAACATGAAATGGAACCCACTGACTTATCATTGTCTTTCTCGAAAATGATTTCCGTTTCTGATGACACTAAGTCTCTGATTCTGGAAGTCAGTCGCATCTCGTACGCTCCTTCTAAGGTTTCCTTGTACGTGGCAGTCGCAGAGCCAGCAGAGTCTATCAGTAGCCCTTCACCACTGCTCTTTGCCTCCATTTCCTTGTGGATCAATTGGGAGAAGCACTTGTAGGACTCTCTGGTCTTCCCATAGTTGTACTGTTGAACGAGTTTAACCTTATCCAAGATTTCCCTGAGGATGATGAGTCTGGCACCTATGAAGCACTTCGGGAACGTACTTTTCGCTTCGGCGTGAATGTCACATAGCTTGATCGTTCTCAGCCGGCGCGGTTCGACCGAAATGATTTCCTTTTTCTTCGGCAGTAGTCTTTGCAGGGAGTTCACGAAGCTGCTGACTTCTTCCTTGAGTTTGTCCTCGTTTATGTCCATTGTATATAATGTATTTAGTTGATATTTTGTTTGTTCGATAAAGTTGGATAACAGGTTAAACGTCATTGACCTGTCTGATTTTATTTTCGTATCGCTGAGCGCTGACGACGTGTCCGGCCAGTCGTACGCTGCAAGGAGTTTGTATATTTTTAGTTGTCTTTGAGATAGCGCGGACTTATTTTTGTAACTTCTTCTTGCTGGGTGAACTAAAGCTGTATGTAGACAATACACGAGCTGTAAAGCCACCCACCACTAACAGTAACTAAGAGGAAATATGTGAATTTACTGTATGATTTATTTTCTTTTCCGAGAGTATTTTTTTTAAGCAAAAATTACTTCGGGTTAGGTTACTAAGTGTTATCGTATTTTAACCGACTTCAACCACATTTCACCACTACAAGCATAATCATATTTTCTTTATATACATATTGCCCTAATCCTCATAAGCAGGAAACACCGATTCCATTCATCGTCAATCTGTATCTCCGTCAAGATAATAAAGAAACCGTCTTTCTGTCGCTCGTCCATTCATGGCCCATTCATTCGCATTCATGACACTTTTGTTTACCCGACCATGTCTCTTGGTAACACTACACCTTCAGATAACAGCGGTGTATATAATTTCAAGGGCATATTTGTTTATTTATAGGCGATGGACAACTTTATGTAACTGATACTTCTGAGACTGACAACGGAGTTTTGAAACTTCAAGCGCAATATAGGGATGATGGCTGGGTAAAAAAATAGAAATTATATTTAGTCTGTCAGTCAGATAATATAAAATATTAGACCACGTATCTTTTGCTTAATCATTTTTGTAAAACATTACTTAGGTCAAACGCATTAAGCGTTTGAGTCGTGGAGTGGGGGCTTAGTACGTCATATCTCCGTATAAAATCTACAAAGGCGTGACGTCATGCCACATTACGTATACGTTATGACGTAATCTTTTACGTAGGTATCTAATTTTATTTTTTTATTATCCTAACTCATGACGGAAAAAGAAATAATAGTCGTCAAGCGTGATACTTGAACTTATTAGTAAAATAGAGCCTTATTTTCAAACGGGTTTTAGGAGGTCAGTCTGTGGATGTCAGGGTGACCGGTCATTACACATCAAAACTCCTCCGTGCGTCGGTAAGCACCTTAAACAGTTTGGCCCGGCTGTCATTTGTAGATCTTTGGCAGTCGTTACGGGCCGTCAGTAGCCCGAAAATATGACAGTCTTACCAAGGGGTATCGTGTTGCTAAGTAACTGGGTAGTGGAGGTCTGATAGGTAGTCACTCCACGTAAAATACTGGTATTCAAATTCAAATGCAAATTCAAAACATTTATTTCAGACTTTTCGGTCCATACAGTGTTAATAGTACATCAAGATGACTTAAAACTATGTTAGTACGACACAAATACAACAAATAATAGAACACCAGTCAGCCTAAAATATGTGCAGCCCAATCCAATGCCTCCAAACAGGAATATGGACGTAGTCTGCAATTACCCTTAGGTAGCGGTAGGTATTCAGCTGCATCCAGTTAGACTTGAAGCCGATCCCAGCATGCTTGGGAAAAGGCTAAGCCGATGAGATGATGTGGTACTCCGAAACACAACTTTCTTATTAATATGACCGAAATTTTCCATTTAGTAATATAGGACGTAACTGTTTTGATACAGCAAGTAAAGATATATATGGAGGAAGGTTAGTTTCGTGGTCGTTATTTCGGATTTTTCATAAGGAATTTCTCAGAAGTAGTCCGAAGACTGCACGCAGATGCTGGATGCGGCGAGCTGAAGACAGGGCGGCATTAGGAGAGGGCTATGTCCAGCAGTGGACTAATATAGCCTGATGATAATGATGAGCCCGAAGTCTGGATATGTACCCGGTCGATGGCACTAGGCTCACAGACTTAAATACTTAAATCATAAGTAGTGAAATATGGATGTACTGTATTAACACGTCTGCCGCACCCTTCGGTTAAATACAAGCGTGTTATGTTTCAACCAGACATTCCAATTCAACAATCAACGAATACGTACCCAATCTACTTTATTTTAAACCCACTTCGTACCCTCGACAATCATCCAAAAGCTTTTACTTGAAATCAAATAAAATCAGCTTTGAACCTGAAACATACTGTTCAAATGCTTGTCACATTTCACACCAATCCGCTAAAAGGGTTCAAGCTGTGTACACTGGGATCCGGGCAGTTGGGCACAGGTGGGGAGCAATGGCGCAGATAAATCATTTTGTAAATTAAAAGGTATTTCGATTGTACAGTCGACCTTGAGCTGGTCCAGCGTTGTAATTTGAGAGTATTTTTCCGTATTCTTTTTTTGGGGTAAGTAATAGATGATATAACAACAAAATCTCTAATATTAACAACATATAACAACGGAACCTATAATTTTATTTAATATAGCGATTAGTAAATATAGTAACGATTGATATAATTTTAAAATAACTATTTTTATAAGCATATACATTAAAAATAACATCGCTTGACATAACATACATTAAATATAAAAACATTTGACATACCACTCCAAAAATGGCTAATTGATTACCACCTGCGCTAAGATAGGTCGACGGATTTTTGGGTGGTTTTAAAAAAAACCACGAACGCTAAGGAGCCTTCTAACCTAACAACAAACAATTAATTTTCTATTGTCTCTCGTTGTTTGGCAGTTAAAGTGTTACCAAAAATATGTATGAAAATAGTGCTCCGCCCGCAGCGTGGTGGTAAGACCCAACCGAACGGTGGTTAGGAACCCAGAGTGAGGAACCTCCTCACAATGCGCGCTGTGTCCAAGACGAACGCCTTCTGCATCTGGTTCTTGACCCATCTGTTTAGCTAAAGTTATTATTATTATATTATTTGAAAGTATTAATGTTTTGTGCCTCGGAAATATAGGTGAATGATGTTTTACTTACAGTTCCGAGACATCGACACACCGGCTTAAGCTGAAAACCAGCGCCGTGGTTTCGTGCCTTCATGCACTTCGTAACATATTAAATAAACTTTTTATGATGGTAGGTACAGACGCCAGCACATCAAGCTATCCTAAACTATCAAATTTACCCAATTGAACAAGAACCTTATTATTTTGTAACAAGGTTGAAAAACTTTGAAATAAATTTGACAGAATGAGGTATTTTGGTGTGCTGGCATGTACATGAAGAAAGGCGTATTATAAGTGGAAAGTTATTTTCTTTGAAAGGGTCTCAAGGTGGTCCCATTGTCACCAAGCCAGGGTTTAATGATGGAAGCCTGGAAAAATCAAGGTAACTCATAAAACAAACAGAAAAGCCAAATAACACGCCGACCCGGGAATCTTATAGGTTAAGTTTACTAACATAGTTGTTAGTAACATATTGATTAACTGTTGCTTATGTAAAAGTAAAAAAAAAATCCCGACCCTGGAATTGAACCAAGGACGAGAAGCTCAACAGTAGTGTATGCGACCACTTAACCAACGAGACGGACACAGCACACAAGAGACTTTATAAAAGTGTAACAATTCAGGCAGATAATTCCTCCACACCACCACTAAAGGTTATTGTAACAGTTTGTTTTTAACTGAACTCTAGTAAAATAAACTACCGTAGCGGATACCATCAATATAAGGAATAGGTGTGAATTCCGCGCAACACCGCTCGCTTCCCGGTTCGATGGCCGACTCGGACATTATTTACTGGTCCAAGGCGTGTACTGTTCGATTCCTTTATTTATTACCCGACTGTTGCGGTGTTGAAAGAGGTTCTGTTTTTTTTATCAGTATTCTATTCTTTGTAAAGCTATGAGATTAGCTTTTGTACTGTATGGAAGTTACGCCTAGAACTGATTTTTTAATAGCATGCGTGGTGATTAATGCTCGTGCGTTTTCTGTATGAGGAGAGGCCTTTGCCCTGCAGTGGGACAACACACATAAATTATATTTTTTAATATTTCAATACAAAAACAAAAAAAAAAACATTTAAAAATAAAAAAAATATAAATATACAATAAAAAATGTTAAGGAAATAATAACAATACCAAACTATTAACGTTCCTATGGTCAAGGCGGGTGGGCAATTTCAGACTGATATCTTTATCTATACTTACAGCTTTTTACTCAATGTATATAAAGTATACACGGTAATTATACCAATAAACCAAATTTTATTTTTTTTGTCGGTCTATTTGTCTATCTATCATCATCTGTCTAGCCTTTCCCCAACTATGTTGGGGTCGGCTTTCAGTCTAACCGTATGCAGGTGAATACCAGTATTTTACATGGAGCGGTTGCCTATCTGACCTCCACAACCCATTTACTGGGCAACACGATACCCCTTGGTAAGACTGGTTGTCAGACTTTCGGGCCTCTGATGACACGTAACGATTGTCGAAATTGCATGTGAATTGAAAAGTGACATTAGTTTTTGCCCGAATTTGAACCTTATCGTCGTCATAAATAAGGTAATGCCTATTGCACTAGGTAGTGGGTGTTAATTCCCACTAGTTTTGGATTTTAAAACGCTTTTAGTAAATACGATAATATTTTTTGTCCTTATACAAAATTTAACTATACACCTATGTTAGTATAGCTCGTATATGTATAAGTTTTTTTTTATAAATAAAAACGTTGCCCCACACTAGGAATTTCTCCTGTATCGTGGGTGCGTTTACAAACATTTAAACTCACATACACAAACAGCCAGACCCGGAACAACTACCTGTAGGTCATACAAATATTTGTTCCGTGCGGGGATCGAACCCACAACACGCGGCGCAGCAGCCGATGGCTTAACCACTGCGCCAACCGTGTCGACAAGTTATTACAAAACTTCCTATAAGGTGGTTATAATAATAGCTATAAAATCCGGGATATTATAAATATTTATAATTTATTGGTAGCACAACGTTCCGGGTTCGACACCCGGGTCAAACATTGTTTACAGTTTCAGCTCGTTCCGTTTTGTAAACATGAAACAGATGTGTTTAGGTTGTTACCCGACCGCGCAAAGAATGTGTAATGGTGTTACTAACAAATTGAATGGTGCTGCTGTAATTGGCTGTGAAACGATATTAAAAATGTTTTTGGTGATTTTGTAATTGTATGACGCTTTTAGTTATTTTTTTTTATTTAAAAAAAAGTACGTTGCCTATTTAAACTCATGTACACGGACAGCCAGACCCGGAACTACTATCCTGTAGGCCATACAAATATTTTTTCCGTCCGGGATTCGAACCCGAGACACGCGGCGCAGCAGCAGACCACTCACCCACTACGCCAACCGTGCCGTCCATTTATTAGAGGCTAGGATACCTACTGATAATGTAAATGTGTGAGTAGAAGTTTTTTTATTATTAACTAGCTGTACCCGCGACTTTCTCTGCGTGGAATTTAACATAACATTGGTTTTCATATTTTCGCGCGGAAATTCAATTGTTTTTCAATTGAACTCCTTACAACATTAGCTGTCAAAATCGTCTCAGCGGTATCAGAGATTATTCTAAACAAACAGACAAAACAATTTAAAAATGTTCTTATATGTATTTAATACTTTCATATTAATTCTGTATAAAGCTGTTATTTTAACATAACAAACAGACACTTCAATTTTATTTATTTGTATACGTATAGATATGGTCACTTAGTGGTCTCAATACAACAGTTTTAGTTTTATCGATCCTCCTCTACATAAATATGTACGTAAAAAAACACCCGTGCGAAGCCGAGGCAGGTCGATAGTTTATGATATAACCATCGTATTACCCATAAGTCATCTCTTAACAATTATTTTCCTGCAAAAATCTGAACCCTGTAAAGCCTTTCTTCTGAAATAAAGCGCTTGAAATATTCCCCTCATTACTCTATCAGCCTATTAATCGATCGGTCTCCAGTTGGGGCGAAGTGCCTCTTAAATTGCTCATAATATCCCAAACCCATTAAAGTTGATGGGACAAATTGGAGTTATTGAGACCTCCCTTTTAGCTGATTTTGTTGAAACTTATTAAGTGCTACCCTTAAGTTTCTGTTGAAGTTCAGATTTAAGACTCATTTTAGTTTTGACTGAGTTCAGCCAATAGTGTCTTAGGGTAGGATACACAGTACCGTAAAACGGGGTGAATAGAAACGCAGGGGTAAGTAGAAACAAAACTTTGAAAGGCATTTTCGCGTTAGTTTAACATTGTTTGTTACTGTTACAAGGACTCTTATTTTCTTTTAAAGAATTATTAATTTCAACACCTTGTCTGTAATTAATAATGTTGAATCAACGATTAAATCTCATTTAAAGTTTTGTTTCCATTCACCCAGGCTTTTCGATTCACCCCGTTTTACCGTTACGTAATTATTTTTTACTTTTCTTTTCTAGGGATAGTTGTAAAACAAATCTGTTATCACCATCTGTTCCTAACTATGTTCGGATCGGCTTCCAATCTTACCCAATGCAGGTGATTAGGAGTTGGTGAAATCGGGGGCACAGCTAGTATTTATAAATAAAAGCTGAAAAGCTCGTTTGTTTAAACAGGCTAATCTCTGGGTCTACCAGTCGGATTAGAAAAATCGTTTTGTTTTTGATAGCCAAGTTTTTGGGGAAGGTTATAAACTATTTATCGTCACGCTACGATACTTAGTAGTGGATGAAATCGCGTTGCACAGCTAGTAACTATAAGTTCCACAAACCTTTATTACTCGTACACTTACCTAAAATATCTCATATACATCCAATTTAGATTACCAACCATCCATTAATAATAAAACTGTTGATGGAGTAAAGTCGGCTCACCAAATACAGCCAACAGGCGATTAGCGTTCGTGTAATTAATGTAGCAAGGGTGAAATTTGATTAAATCAGCTGCTGAAATGCACCCCGGTGTTGGCGTGTTAAAATGTAAATTACTGAGACTGAAATTAAGCAAGCTTCAACTTTATGTGTAACCGTAGTGTTTGACAATTTAAAAAGTAGTATTTAGAGAGTATTAGGAGATTTTTGACAGTCGTTACGGGTAGTCAGGAGCCAGAAAGTCTGACAACCAGCCTTACCATGAGGTATTGTGTTGCCTAGTAACTGGGTTGTAGAAGTCAGATAGGCAGTCGCTCCGTGTGAAATACTGGTATTCAGCTGCATCCGGTTAGACTGGAATTCGACCCCAACATAGTTTGAGAAATGCTAGGCAGATGCTGTAAATCACTAACTGCAAATTTCAGTAACGCATCTTATTCCACGGTCTAAAACTGCTGCATCTGATTCGCCCTCTCAAGGTGTAACCTCGGCCATTGATTGGTTACAAACAAAGATCCCTAGGTTTGGAATGAGATACGTTATCGAAATTGGCATTTAGTCAACATTCTTCAACGGTGCCTTATAGCCACATTTCTTTTCAACCGACTTCAAAAAAGGAGGAGGTTCTATGTTCGTCTGTATGTATGTTCATCAATTAGCCGAATAAAAACACTCTTAATTATTTTGAAAGGGTATACTCCCAAGGTGGTCCCATTATCAACAATTCAGGATCTGATGATGGAATCTCAAAGAAATGGAGGAAAACCTAACTAGCTTCGAGCTTTAAAACCCGCTCCACCCCTTTAAAAGCTAGTTTTGAAAATAATAATAGCCCATAGCACTCAAGAACAATGTAACTTTCTAACAGTGAAAATGTTTTAGGATAGGATCATAAGTTCCGGAGATTACCCCCTACATACAAACTTACAAACAAATTTTATGTCTTTATAATATTATTACTAATATTACTAATTACTATATTAGATGGTACATTCACCAATAAAGATTCGCCATCCCCGATCTAATATATTGACTGTCCTTTAAAAAGTATTGGGCTCTAGACTTTTTGCATGTCTGTGTTGGTACTTGTTTTTTAATTTACTTCGTGGACTGTTATTTGAAAGTGTGTGGAGTGTATGGGACGTGTGCTTAATGGGATTTTGCATGGCTGGTAATAATGCAGGGACGTACAATATGTTTCGGTTAAGGGTGCAATCGTGTAAGCATATAGGTACCGGCTTTAGTTTACCTCACTGTGTTCTCCATTGCCATAAATACGTAGTGTCAAAGATGAGCTACCTGTAATTAATTTGTGGAAAGCAGCTTGTACGAGTTTGGTTTTGTTTAAAGTGTGTTAAAAATAAACTTTTTTTTATTAAAATAAGTATTATTTCTTCTAATTAATATGGATTTAGGATCTATTATTAATCCATTTAGATTTGTACACCTCGTGGTACATAGCGCTTTATTCACCTATCCTCAGATTTGTATTTCTTTGTACGCAGGCCAGAACATCAAGCTACCCCAATCTGTCAAATCTCTTTGGTAGTTTTTCAACTGATAAAGTTTTGTAATAAACAAAAGAATACGATTAATTTTAAGTTAGGAGTATATGTCAGTTTGCGGTAGCTTGATGTGTTGGCGTCTGTACCCATATTAACGAAATAATAAATAGATTACTATGACTATTATCTTACTCCCAATTAGTCCTAAACTTTCGAGCCGGCACGAGGTAAAAGAGCCCAAAAGTCTAATTCCAACATTTCGTAAAATGAACCTTAATAAACTTTCAAAGATACCACTATACTTAACATTGTTAACATCAAAATTATCTAGAACACGCTTAAGTATATTCCTGCAAATTACGATCAGAAAGTCGGTTGTTACTCCTAATTAGTGTTGGTTTGTTGAAAACATTGGCTAATCAACTAATGAAGGAATATTTCCTAAGATATGACTAACACCAGTGGGTCTACCACGAATACTCGGAGTAAGCGTGTCGAGAATTCGAACGATTTTATTACCAACTTAAAAATGCTCATTTTTGACGACCGATGTGGCGCGGCGGGCAAAGGTCCGCCTGCGACGCAGGAGGTTACGGGTCCGATTCCCGCCTTGGGACAAATGTTTGTACGATCTACAAAGGTTTGTTCCGGGTATTCTGGGTATTTGCTATGTATAATAAAAATATCTATCTATGTAATGTATTGTATTAAGTATATCAGTCATCTAGTACCCATAACACAAGCTCTGCTTGCGGCTAGATGATGCTGTGTGGATTGTCCAGCATTATTTATTATTTATTTATTTATTATTTTGTACATAATATTCATTGACGATATTGTCCACCAATATAATGTGTGGACGTTAAAAAAGACTGTGACCTCTGAGTTTCTTTCGGTATTTCTTTTCAGAGTAGTCAGATAGGGGAATACGAGCCTCGTTTAAGCACAATTAGTATAACCCAGAGTTATGAGTAAAGTCTTAAAAATAAATCAATACTATGTTCGAAACGAGTATCTATTTTAAATTTTAAGAGAATTCTCATCTCATCTGCCTAGCCTTTTTCCCAATTATGTTGGGGTCAGCTTCCAGTCTAACCAGATGCAGCTGAATACCATTATTTTACATGGAGCGACTGCTTATCTTACCTACACAACCCAGTTATTGGGTAACACGATACGCCTTGGTACGAGTAAGACTGGTTGCCAGACTTTCGGGCTTTTGACTACCCGTAACGACTGTCAAAGATCTACAAATGACAGCCGGGACCAACGGCTTAACGTGCTTTCCGAGGCACGGAGGAGTCTCGATATGTTACGAACAGTCACAGACTGCCCTCGACAGGCGTGGTTTAAACTACGATCAACCCGTGCGGCGGTTGTTTATTAAGCCCCGAGCTCCTCATGTATTTTGAAGGACATCACCAATAAGGTCAACGAATGTCTTTCTAGGGCGTCCTCGTGAACTTGTATATAGTTTCTATAAATAAGATATTAATTAACACTTCTAAAAGTTGATACATTTTGGCAGAACTAAATTGGAAAGTCAAATAATTTATTTTAATTAGACCATTAAAAAGGGTACTCTTGGACGTTAAATTTAGAAGTTAAATTACATACAATATTTATTTTAGTTACCCTTTCCAAAAAGTAGATACTACTGCAGTTGAACGTTCTTCAGAACGTTCTCTAAGTAATATCCTTTAGCTGTCTTATGTTTATTTTGACATTCTCAAAGATTCCCAGACTAAATTAAAAAAGAAAAATGTTTTTTTTTTTTTAATGTTGCCCCATACTAGGAATTTCTCCTGTATCGTGGGTGCTTTTACAAACATTCAAACTCACATACACAAACAGCCAGACCCAGAACAACTACCAGTAGGCCATACAAAAAATTGTTCCGTGCGGTATACGAACCCACGACACGCGGCGCAGCAGTCGATCGTTCTGCCACTGCGCCAACCGTGCCGTCAAACATTTCAATTCAACATTATTCAAATTGGTGTTACAAAATTCGTGCTAAGCACACAGATTAAGAAAAACAATCTTGTCCGGTAAAAAAAAAACATTTTTCCTGTTTGTTTCGTTCTAAAAATAAACAACCCCTTGTCTTCCCATAACTGTCGGAAGAGGGTAGTGACAATTTTAAATTGTTAGGGTAGAATGACTTCCTAAAACTGTGCCAAATTGCAACTTTCAACATGAAACTTTCGTCACAGAAAAGGGGTGACATACGGATAGACATCGTGACTTGTTTAGTGTTACGGTTTGCCAATAGTTTTCGTGGAACATTGAGCTGGGAATGCGATTATTTTTTGTTTCAAAAAACGTTTAAATCAAAATTAATTTATTCAAATTAGGATGAGAATCAGTACTTTTTGAACGACAAAAAGTTTACAAAAGACAGTCCCACAAAACGCCCACCCTTCACCACTTCCTAGTGTTTTTGCTGGAAAGAAGAAGTGGCGGAACAAACTCCCCAGCAACACGTCTGTCCGATAGGTGTGACGAACTTGAATCTATACATTATATAAAAAAAAATGTCTATCATCTTGACACACAAAGCCATATATATGGCTATATGCTTAAAGGAATCCTGTAACGGTATTTTTAACTTAGTATTCTTTACTTAACGTTTATACTTTTTAGATATCCAATAACCGTATGGATGGATACTTTTGTACCTATTATATTTAAATCAGTGTTATCTTTTTGGAGTTTTCTCCTTAAAATCTATTTTCATTTAAGGCCCCTGATATGGAAATTTTATCAGACGTGATTTCATACGAGCGTTAACTCAGAAGCGTGATGTTTGGCGCCAATGTTGATAATCAATGTTGGTTGCCAATGTTGGTTGCAAATGTTGGTAGCAAATGTTGGCGCAAACAGACAATCGCACTAAGAGAAAACTCCAGTCACGTGTCGGAGCTGACACGCACAAGTTTTTATGTTGTTTTTGTTATCCACGCACATGACAATCCACCGGCTATGTTCTCTCTCCATCACCATTCGTTGGCCTAAGGCATTAAGTTCACCTTTGTACAGACGCCAGCACATCAAGTTGTCCCAAACTGTTGTGAGTTTAGCCGACTCCCTCTACAGGGATTCGGGTTACTTTACAATAAACGACAAGGCGTTTATTAATCAATTCAGCAGCTACAGCGACCTACTTAGTCCTAGGCGTAAGGCTTACCGTCTTCAGCGACAAGCTTAGCGTCGAACTATTACAATAGTGTGTGCGTCAGCCATTTACTCTGTCAAATTTTCCTTATTGAACCTGGACCTTATTTCTTTTGTTGTAATGTTGAGAAACTATCTATATTGGCTTGTACACTTGATGCATGAAGTTTCAATAAATAAAACTTGAATGAATCTACCGAAACAAAATCAGTAACAAATCGGTATTCTTAAAGTGTTCCATAACGAGTTACTTTCAAATCTAAAGGCCCAAACATTAACTTTGAGTGTAGACGTTCCGATTTTTTTTCTCCACAGAGCATAAACGCAAACGAATTTACGCAAAAGCAGTTTAAAATTCTTGCCAAAACACACGCCATTTTGGCATTCAGAATGCCAAGCAATGCCGCGTTTTCTTAAATGGGCATTTAACGAAAATATTACTCACAAATCTGTGCGAAAAGGTTGTATATTAAGAGATAAAACTCATTATACGCCTGTTACGGAATAACGATTATCTACATCTTTTTTTGCTTTTTTAAAAAAAACCGTTGCCCCACATTAGGAGTTTCTCCTGTATCGCGGGTGCGTTTACAAACATTTAAACTCACATTTACAAACAGCCAGACCCGAAACATCTATCTAGGTATGCCATACAAATATTCTTTTCATGCGGAAATCGAACACGCAATGCAGCAGCCCATCGCTCAGCCACTGCTCCAATCGTGCCGTGTCCTCTGCGCTTTATAAGGGATGAAAAACAACTGTGTGTCTAACAAGTTAATTAAAATACAATAGCTTTACTTACACCCTTTTTTTATAAGTAAAGAATTAAGACAATCGTATCTGGCATATAATAAAAACAAAGTTACCCTGTAACTGGGTTGTGGAGGTCAGATAGGCAATCGTTCTATGTAAAATACTGGTATTCAGTTCGACTGGATCCCCGACATATTAGGGAAAAGGTTAGGCAGATGATGAATTAAAAAAGTAGTAAAGTACCAGCCTATTACTGTCCCACTGCAGGGCAAAGGCGTCTTCTCATACAGAGAAGGCACGAGCATTAATCACCACGCTTGCTCAAGACGGGTTGGCGATTTCAGACTTATATTAATTATATAAGTCCAGGTTTCCTCACGATGTTTTCCTTCACCGATTTCAGTGATGTCCAAGATAAACTTAGAAAGTACATATGAATTGAAAAAAACTCACATTGGTACTTGCCCATGTTTAGGTTTTCAGGGATGTTGAATTAAATAAGAATAAATAGTGAAGGCATCTAGACACCGTGTCCACGGCCTCAGTAAATTTGTGGTGGAAGCATTTAGATTTTGGATCAACCGATCCACCCTGCAGCTAACACTAGCTTATATTAGCATAGGTAATGCTTGCGAAATCCTGGGATAATCTATGTTTAAACACGACCACTAACACAATGATGGTCATTGGCCGCTGTTTACAACTGCATAAATTAACCATCATACTAAAATCAATCTAAATGCTTATGCTGAGTAGTGAAAGCTGCGCGTGTCGATCGAAAGTTAAGCTACGAAGGTCAGTCCGTAGATGGGGGACCATTCATAACATACCGATACTCTCCGTGTTTCTAAAGGCAAGGTAAACCGCTGATAGATCTTTGACAGCCGTTGATGATATTCAGAAATCTGTAAGTCTGACAACCAGTCTAACCAAGTGGTATCGTTTTACCCAGTAACTTATTTGCGTAGGTCATCTGACCTGGACCAAACAATCCTAACCTGTGTTTGCAATAAGCTATATTGCAAACACAGGACAGAATTGTTTGGCTAACGCTCAGATAAAAAAAAATGTAGTTTTGGAAAAAAACAACTTTAAAAATGCTTTAAATATTACTAGCCATTGTGATATCGACTTAGTTTAAACCGACCCAAACTTGAAATTTGTTGTAAATAGAAATGAGATAAATTGTGAATATGTGTTATAAGTGGTTGATAGGAATAGACTCCCCCCCCTAGTACATGGGACTTAAAAATAACTGGCGAAATGTAGGTGATACTGACAGCCGTAATCTTACGTTATGTATTTGAATATGGAATAACTCCAGCTTTCCTTTGTTCCAGTTCAACAATGTGGTCAGCCAAAAAGAATGATAGCAACAACGCCAGCACTCCGTCTGCTGAGGAGGAGATCAAGGTGGTGCTGGTGGGCGACACCCAGTGCGGGAAGACCTCGCTCGTCCAGAGATTCGTCTCGGACACCTTTATTGAGGTAAGTCTTACATAATTCATCTATACTTTTTATCTTATTTGGTTCAAATCCAGGCAAGATCTGAACCAAATACAACTAAAAGTATAACCAACTTATAATTCAATTTGTCTATGGCAACACAACATTAAATATTTTTAATCTGTGATGTATAAACGTCAAGATCTAAGTTGTCCTCTGTCGCTTTGGCCTTTTGGCCTAACTTGCGTGCTTCGTGTATCGCGTCTCTATCAGTGAAGATAATTTAAAGTGTTAATAAATGAGCGAATCGTTTCAAGCAATAAAACAGTCCATGAAACAAATACACGAAGTTACCACAATTTACCTGTACTTAGTAAGGTTATATCACAGACAGTAATCTAATACACATCATCGCCAGAATCTTGATTTAATAGTAATTAAATATCTGTCAATTACATGTTAATTACTCGATTTGCGTTAATTAATTATAATTGTATTCCTGCATCATCAGTGGTCTGGGTTGTTATAGATCTAATTAACTTTTATTTCAATCCACCCAGAGGTTTACATGACACTTGTCAAAATAATATCTAGTGATTATATGGTGACGGTTCTTTTTTTAATATCGATGTCAATACATTCATTAAAAACACAAGCAACAACAGTAAAAAAAGTAGTGTTTCAAAATTGGCTCAGTAATAATCAATTTACAATCACGTGGTAGACAGAGACAGCGCTACAGACAAATGACGTCATCTGACATGTCTGTTACAATGACATGCTTCCAAAGAAAACTTCTAAAGCGTGTAGCTACTCCTTTTTTTATCGACTTTATGGCTTTCATACGCCCAGTTGCTGAGGCGAAGGAATTATAGAGTGACGTTATCCTGTTACAATAATATTTTAACTAGAAGGGTGAAGGTTGAATAATTTAATTAATGGCCCTGTCTTTTCTGACGTCTGACATTTCAAAAGTGCTGATTCTTAATTTTATCTGCCATGGAATGAAAACAATGGTAATCGCTTAATTTCTGCAATTAAAAGTTTTATTTAGGTTGTTATTTTTAGTGCAACTTTACAGTAATCTTAGTTTTGAAACTTTGATCTCGCCACATAGGGACTAAACTGCCGAATCCTAGATCAATAAGGACATATTATAAACCCGACAACAACCGTCGGGCAGTAGCCCACCAGAACAACACCCGTCAAATGAGGAACTTTACACCCTGTTCTTTACACCCCCGAAAGCAGAATCTAGGATGACTACCCGATAATTCTTTACAAATACAAATATTTTTTATTCGTTGAACATAGGTTGGTTAGGTACAGATTTTATTATTATAAATGAACGATAGGTCTAGCCGTCATTAGAGTACAAATATTATCACGTTTAAAACATGCCAATTACTTTAAATTATCTCACAAAAAAAAGAATAAAATTATTATTATATTACCACATTGTGCTCCAAAACACAAATTACTGACGATGTTCAAAAAGCCTCGAAGCTGAAGTGGGACTGGACTGGCCACATCTGCCGCATGCCCAATGAGCTGTAGGCTAAAATAACCACTTTCCGGAGCCCTGACACAGCCAGAAGCCGTCGCGGCAGGCCTCGTAGAAGATGGTGGGACGAGCTAAGCAAAACCAACGACCAGTAGACGGCACGATTGGCGCATTGGCTGAGCGATTGACTGTTGCGCCGCGTGTCGTGGGTTCGATTCCCACACAGAGCAAACGTTTGTATAGCCTACAGGTAGTTGTTCCGAGTCTGGCTGTTTGTGTATGTGACTTTAAATGTTTATAAACGCACCCACGATACAGGAGTAAATCCTAGTGTGGGGAAAAGTTAAAAAAAAAGTATCCCACATTAGCCCTGGATCGAAAAATCAAATCAAAATCAAAATTCATTTAAGTATTCAAATTAGGCTGAGAATCAGCACTTTTTGAACGTCAAAACGTTTACATAAGACAGTCCCCCGAAACGCCCACCCTTCACCAATTCCTAGTGTTTTTGCTGGGAAGAAGAAGTGGCGGAACAAACTCTCCAGCAATACGTCTGTCTGATAGGTTGGAAGAACTTGAAGCTATATAACATATGTCAAAAAATAATAATTATGTCAATCATCTTTATACATCATTCAATTAAATAATTTGCTACATATTAGCTAGCACACACCAATATGCCAAAATAAATAAATAAAAACTAATATATACCAAAATCGACAATTAACTCAAGCAAAGCCAGCTAAACTGAATAACAACTGGAACAACTGGAAGTCATGGGGAGAGAGGCCTTTGCACAGCTGTGGATTGACTCACCGGTGTGAGATGGACTATCGGGGTGGTTTTGTTCAGTAAGAGTCTGGCAGACCCGTCCGCCCACTTCAGGGCGGAGGACATCCATGATGTTTTTCCACCTCGGCAAAAAAAGGCTAACAAGATACAGTATCAATATTAAAATAACTACACAATAAAAAAATAAAAATTGATTCACACCAATCACGGGTTTTTTTTTATCCGGTGGGAAAATGACATCCCACGCTCTTGGGCGGGGCGGGAGATAGTGTCAGACTTTCACTGACTAAAAACCCACTCCTGTTCCTTCGTTGCCTTTCGTACACACCACTCACGGCTAAGATTACGAAAGTGTGTAGAATCTAACTTTTAACTAACCATAAGGAGGAACAGTAACTTAATCTCAATCCTATAACGAAGTTGTAAGACTGAAACCAAATTAATACGGTTATATACCACCGACTAATTCTCTTATAAATATCTCGTTCGAGGAAGCTGTCACAGCTCAATCTACATAATTACTGATAGCACAAGACAGACACAGATTAAATTTCACACGCGCTAATTCCTGACAGTCCTGACTGACAGTTTGACATGTTTTTCCAGTGAAATTACGAAGTAAACATGTTTTGGTAGAACATTGAGAGATGAAAATGTCGCGGTGTAATAGGGGAATTTGTTTAAGGTTGGCGTTTTCCTTCCTTGTTTCTTTCTTTTGTTTTTCTCTTGGTGACAGACTGAAAAGAAATGTCAGTGGGCTGTCAATGTCAAGATGTTTTTGACATCAATAAATCAATGTTGTTTTTGGCGTAGGTTATATTTAATAGTGAACGCCAATCATGTGAGAGCTTCTTGTGAGATTCAGATTTGATTGATACAAACTTCACCTTTACGTATTCAGAGAGAGTATTTTTCCAGTATTTAGGGTTCCTCTTCCTCAAAAGGATAAACGGAGCCTTTATAAAATGACTTTGTTGTCCGTGTGTCAGTATGTTTAGTCTAGACCCTTTTTCTCTGAAACGCGTGGAGGTATCAAGTTGAAATTAATATTAAAAGTAGGTACACTTTTGATATGAAATCTGGTCCATGATATAAATAAATAAATAATAAATAAATAATGCTGGACAATCCACACAGCATCATCTAGCCCCAAGCTAAGCAGAGCTTGTGTTATGGGTACTAGATGACTGATATACTTAATACAATGCATTACATAGATAGATATTTTTTATTATACATAGCAAACACCCGGAACAAATATTTGTAGATCCTACAAACATTTGTCCCAAGGCGGGAATCGGACCCGCAACCTCCTGCGTCGCAGGCGGACCTTCGCCCACCGCGCCACTTAGGTCGTCAAAGGATCCAAGGGATCATAGACCTTTAGATCTATGATCCCTTGGAGCTTTCAAAATCAGATTTTAAATCAACGCAATAAAAAATACGGCCGTTTATGCGACTCGCAAATAAATTAACACCTAAAGAGTGCTTCCGGTTGACCTGGAATCATGAGATTTGGCAAAAAGTGAGGCATCATAGTATTTGAAGGGAAAACGTCCGATGATCGTTAATTTTTACGACGGCCGATGTGGCGCGGCGGACGATGGTCCGCCTGCGACGCAGGAGGTTGCGGGTTCGATTCCCGCCCTGGGACAAATGTTTGTACGATCTACAAAGATTTGTTCTGGGTGTTCTGGGTATTTGCTATGTATAATAAAAAATATCTATCTATGTAATGTATTGTATTAAGTATATCAGTCATCTAGTACCCATAACACAAGCTCTGCTTAGCTTGGGGCTAGATGATGCTGTGTGGATTGTCCAGCATTATTTATTTATTATTATTTATTTTAACGTAAGTCATAAATTTCGCTATTACAACTATTTTTCTAATTTATTGTATACTTAAAGTACAAAGCAATGTACAGAGGCGGACTTAATGCCTGCCTTAATGCATGCTTTCTTCTTCTTCTTTCCAATTACTCTCAGGGACATGTAAATTCGATTACAATACAATTATTGCCTATTTTTACCTTTAAGAAAGCTTATTTCATTTTTATATTTATAATTCTATGTTAATTAATGTAATTGGACTTGTTCTGTTTTAATTAACTATAAATAAATAATAAATAATTTAAAAACAGTCAACTTAACCACATATTTCATTAAATACCTAAAAACTTTTGAAATAATTTTAGTTTTACCACTAACTGGTAACGAAAATAACATTCCTTTGTTTTTTTTTCGAGACCATGACGTGTCAAGACTGACATTGCAATATAAGTTTCACAAAAGCTCCTAACATGACATTTTTAACCCCTGTTTTAATAAAAACACCACGCTTACCGAGAAATAGTTTAACACCTCTCGTTTGAACGTGAGAATGCAAAAACATAGTTAGTCTGAGCCTAAAATAACATCCTGTTGTTAATTTGTACTAGCTGAGAAACGAGATGAGTCAAAGTCAAAGTCTAATTATTTATTTAAAGTAGACCATTACAAAATTCTATTTTCAACGTCAAATTCACAAGTTAAATAAATAGAAAAAATGATTTTAGTAGCCTCTTTGAAAAGGTTTATAGTTTCGTATCGAGAAGAATGGGCAAGAAACTCCATTTTCTTTAATGGTTTATTTTACAATATTTTAGGGTAGGTAAAGTTTTTCATAACGTATTAAGCAGTTAGATATTGTCAAAATTAAGAATTATTTTGTTCTTATTAGGCTTTAGTATTAGTAAGTTTTCTTTTCTTCTTTCATTTGACGACCTATGTGGCGCTGTGGGCGAAGGTCCGCCTGCGACGCAAGAGGTTGCGGGTTCGATTCCCGCCTTGGGACAAATGTTTGTACGATCTACAAACATTTTGTTCCGGGTGTTCTGGGTGTTTGCTATGTATAATAAAAAATATCTATCTATGTAATGTATTGTATTAAGTATATCAGTCATCTAGTACCCATAACACAAGCTCTGCTTAGCTTGGGGCTAGATGATGCTGTGTGGATTGTCCAGCATTATTTATTTATTATTATTATTTATTATTATTTATTTATTTTAAAATAACTGTTACCCCACGCGAGGAATTTCACCTTAATCGTGGGTGCGTTTACTAACATTCAAACTGACATACAAAAACGGCTAGCCCCGGAACAACTACCTGTAGGCAGCAGGTTAGGAGTGGGTATTAGCCGCTTAGAGTCCAGCACTACCCAGACTGGCTCACAAGTGACTCAGTCTGGTCGTCCATGAGTATTTCCCACTCCTGCCAAACCAAAAAATATTATATACATACAAATATTGGTTCCGTGTGACAATCGAACCCACGACACGCTGCACAGCGGTCAATCGCTCAGCCACTGCGCCAACCGTGCCATCTCAAAACAACAACCACAACTTATTTCGTCTTTTGAAAGAATCAACGCGTTTTGAACGTCAAAAATTACTTAAGACAGTGCCCCTTATTTCTATCACCTATTTTAACATAAAATAAAGCTAGAAGCATCACAACTCTCGTTACTCCGTCAAGAGACACGAATGGAAACAAAAAAACAACACGTCGACAAGTGTTTTACTTCGTCCTAAGTAAACATCCTGCCATGTTTTGTTGAAGCCATAAGACTCCCCTTCGCATGTTTATGAATGACCATAGAAATGGGTTAGGGATTTGTAGTAAGACGTGTTTTATGTTTGAGTAGAAAAACACCATTTCATATCACTTTTTGGCATATGGTGAAATGTGGATGTTACTTAGGTGCGCCTCTGCCCAACTCTTAAGGGAATACTTGCCAGATATTTTATTTGTTACAATCTCAGACAATAATCTGCACGGGAAACGATCTCCGTTTGCAAACGTGTGAGGGAAACTCGGAGGTTAAGATGTTAATTTTAATATGTTGACTTTAAAAGAAACTTCTGAGTTTCTTTCGGCAATCCTTCTCAGAGCCAGATAAGAAAACAACGACATAGTTAAAAAAAAGAACTTGTAGACGATGATGATCAATGTCAAAAACTTGTCAAAAATATAGGGGTAATACAAAGATTTGTTCCGGGTGCTCTGGGTATTTGCTATGTATAATAAAAAATATCTATCTATGTAATGTATTGTATTAAGTATATCAATCATCTAGTACCCATAACACAAGCTCTGCTTAGCTTGGGGCTAGATGATGCTGTGTGGATTGTCCAGCATTATTTATTATTTATTTATAATAACAGTATTTTTGACAGATTAACACTTATATTAGATTGCGAACTTTCTTTATAATACGACAATGCTTTCATTTTCATCCATTTACAAAAACACAAACAGTTTGATCACCAACAAAGATTAAACCCCACTTTGTCACCATTTTTAACCATTTAAGGACCACGCGACACTGATGAACACAAAAAAATGTTCGCTTTACATTGATCGTTCGACAAGAACAAATGACTGAATTACAATGCAATCTAACAAATTGGTCAGCATTGGAACGGTGTTATCGATTGTATGGCCTAACACTAAAAATGGAAGGCACAGAAGTACTGGGGACTTCGCGTATCATTAGATTCAGAAGGAAAAGTCTGATTAAATTTTTCTTATCAAATATCATCATCCAATCCAATATACTCATAATTCCAATTTACTTGGAGTTGGCCCAGCGTGTCTTCTTATTCCATACATCTCTATTTGCCGTCATCTTACTAGTCATCGCCTTTATAAGTGTATTTGCAAATACAGGCTATATATAGCTTTTAGAATCAGAGGGAATTTTGGAGATTGAACTTCGAACATCGTGCAAAAAATCATGTTGCTGTGATCAGATGCTTACTTACCTTTTTCAGTAATACACACATCAGAAAACAACTCACAAGAAATTATACCTTCACGCTTGAATGTCCCAAAGGGTAAGGCAAAGGTGTACCTACAGTACACCCACATTTCGCCAGTTAAACAAGTCCCATGTAATATGTTGTCGTCGACTGGGCACAAATCCAGACTACGGGCTTCTACTGGAAAATTTCAGATTGAAAACCCAATAACATTTATTCCGACCGAGGGCTCAAACTCAGGAGCTCATGCCTAGCAATAGCGCTTGCACCCACTAGACCTACTAGGCAGAAACTACGAGATACATTATAAATTTCATTGGGTCCAAAATCTACTCGTAGTAGTAGTAGTTTATCGAATGGTTAAAGTGATATTTCGTTTGGTTGCGTTCGTGATCAGTTTTTAGTTTCAATTTCAATTACTTATCTCAATCCCAATCTAGAGATCGATCTTTGTTTGTAACCAATCAATGGCCGAGTTTGCAATCTGTAATCTTGAAAGGGCGTATCAGAAGCAGCAGTTTAAGATCGCGAAATTAGGTTGGGATTAAGATAGTTATAGAACACAAAACATAACATCATGCCTCTATTCCCCGAAGAGTAGGACAGAGGTGTACCCAAAGTACACCCACATTTCACCAGTTATGTTTTTAAGTCCCATGTAATAGGGGGTGAGCGTATTGCCAGCAAACGGGGACATATCCAGACTCCGTGCTGCTACTAAGAAATTTCTAATGAAAAACCCCAATTGCTCGTCCCGGGAATCGAACCCTCGGATCGAAAATCGGACCTCATGCCTCATTCGTACGTTATTAAAATTGGCAGTTAATGGATTATTGGACAGGCTTGGACTTCTGACCTATTCAGGTTACATTCATTGTAACCGCAGTTTCGAAATCGTTTTTTTGTCTGATGTTTGACAAATTTATCTGTATGGATAAATGGAATTTAGCGAGGGTCTGTATTCAAGCTGACATATCGCATGAATTTGGAAATGGACCAATCTATCGTTTTGTTGTTATAGGCTTTTGGGCACTTGCTAGGCTTAAACATGATGGCAATTTTTAGGTGGTCATTTGGTATCATGTTGTGGGTTCAAATCTGGGCAAGTACCAATTTGACTTTTAACTCTAACATTTGACGTCTCTCGTGACTCTGCCAATAAGGATACCACTCAGCATGATGCTTTGCCATCGAGACCCCATGGCACACCGCTGATTTTCAGTGATCACCAAAACACAACGTCCCGTATCAAATCATATCACCATACACAGTGCTAAAGCCAGAACTAGATGACCAGAATTAAATAAAAACTATGCACCCTCCCTCAACATCACAATAAAAGATAGGATTAGAGTGACCCTCCCTTATCCCACGTAGTGTATAAATAAGTGAGATTTATGGGGCACATGTGAGAGAAAGTGGCTCCGGTGTCCTCCGTTTGTGAGGACTGGGAAGGAAGCAGGGAGTGTGGATGTAAGTGTGTGGTGACAGAAATAAATAACAACCAACTCAAGAAATCCTTATTTCTATCTAACACAGTGAGATATAATTCACTTTTTTCATCAAAAATCTCACTAGAATAGTTAGAAAGAAATCACGATTTTTTTAAATTAAAATAAAAGAACAATCACGTTGCGTAGAACTCGCAACCGGGCGTGCGTGTATGACCAGATGTATGATAACGAACCAAAAGCGAGTCTGTAAGGATCGTAGAAGGTAGTGTCCTGTAATTTCGTCTTCACACATGAGGAAAAGGCGCTAGTTTATAAACCTAAATAGAAATCAATCTTACGATCCTAAATATACAAAACAGGCAGCCGGCGTAGCTCCGAAATATCTCCAACCATTTTACTTTCAATGGAGCAAAAACATTGGTCAATATCAATAACACGACTGGTTGAACATTGATCCATCAAGTAGAAAATGGTTGGATTCATCCAAAATATCTCTCGGTTTTCCATTGTTTGTGACGAATTAACGATCTCTTGTATTATTTGGGCGATTGAGAATTTGAAATAGGAACAGATAACTTGAATCGTTATATAGAAGGGTCTTTTTCACAGGGTGTTAAGTTCCTCATTCTCCATAGTAAAGGGAGGATCCTTCGGTCAGCGTCCTTACTCTTAATTCCGATCCATCGACATTGGAATTTAGACCTTTCGTTGGTACCTGGCTTGGCGCGCGCTAAACGCTGCTCTTGAGTTTATTTTGACAGCTGTGTATTTCGCCAAATAACCTAATCATGTGACTGCCAAATTTACGCTGGAATCTAGATATCATATTGGCTTTAGAATGAAAATTTGTTTGAAGAGTAAGGCCCCAGTCGGGAGTTGTCTGGTAGGCTACTGGCCGACGGCTGTTATCGAGATTTTGTATTATTATTACGAGAAATGCACCGATAATTTTGATATCACGATCTAGGATCCGTCAATTTAGTTCGTATGTGGCGAAATAGATGTCGCTATTCGGATCAAAATTCCATAAAAAAATATGGATAGTTTCCTAAGACCATTTTCGCGTAGCTGCAATGGATAAGGTACTTCCCCTTACTGCCCCGCTGAAAGTTTCCACCCTGTATATGATTTGCGGTAATTTTGATGTAGTAACAGATAACTTTCATTGTGATATAAAAGGTTCACAAGTTCCGATACTTGTTATTATACAATTTCTTCGAACTACACGGAAAGTTTATGAACTATCTATGGATTTTAATACAAATTATTGTTTTGTTTACAAATTAAAGGTTTTGTTCACAATTTGTCGAAAATTTACAATCTCGCTAGGTTTATTGTAATATTACGGCGTTTACAATTAGGTTTGTAAATATTTACACTACCTGACCCTGTTTATGGAGAGAAAGTGCTTTCTTTTTTCTCTCTATATATAAAAAAAAACATCTTATCAAAAATCCTTACACTATTCAATTCTAACATAAGTAACATAAAACATCATTTACCACGGTACCGAGTTAATGTAAAAATATGACATACATAGCTCACATTTTGACCGAGGCACTACATATTTTACGTAAGTATTTTCATCTTACTAGGTACGTAAGGTATATAAATTCTTGTAATATTCCGTCTCGGCTATCTTTTCTGAGTTGGGTACTCAAGTATTTTGATAAAGCATCTTAGAGATGTTAGAGTAAAAACTGGTAAAGAGCGAGTCCAAATCGCCAAACGACGCGCGACGACACGGTCCCGTATCTTAGCAGGAAAAAAATACGTGTGGCTGAATTTAGAGTTGAGTTTATAGTTTCTAGAGTTTAGTTTATTTTTCAATTAGTCACTTAATGTTCGAATTCTACTAAAATCTATTATATATTCTACTAAACTCGTTCGAATAAAAAATTGTTTACCAAATAGTTTGAATAGTTGTTTTTAACATTTTATTATACTTTGTGTGCTTACTTTAAAATATTCAGTATTATCCAGTCTATTTCTACACGTGAGGACTTGTAATTGGCTTTCTGTCGACTATGTCTACCTTTCTATTTTGTTTTTTAACTCTAAGTCTTCAAAGTTCTATTAAATAAATAAATATATGATTACCCCCCTTAAGTCCAGTCCGTTATTTTACGAGGTATTTTTTTAATGGCTTAGCGTACGTATTTTTGTTATCTACCTAAACCTACCTAAGGTAGTAGTTGGTTGTAGTACAAATTATCATTTAAAAAAATGTATTCCTTATCTGAATATCAGCGCTACGGTACTTACATATTTGTTTTAAAATATCTCAGCATTATGCTGACATAGAAGCCTTTTTGGCCTCGCATAGATCCACTTTTTTTTTTGTAAAATTACTTTTTTAGTGTATTTTCTTTCGTATAAATTTTTCTGCGTGTGTCCCAAATGAATGTTTTTGTTTCTTTCCTTCTTTTACTAATAACCCTGACATACGTATCTACTATACCAAAGCCCAAGAAGAACAAAACAACAAATCATATTTCATAAACAAAAATAATTTCATAAAAGAACCCAACTCTATGAATGTAGACAGAAGCCAGAACAAAACAAAAGAAAGAGATAAAATACTAAGTGAACTGTTTGTTAGAAGAAACTTCTTATTTCATTTTAAAACGAAAGTACGTACCGTTTGAGGAGCGACTGCTTGTTTCGTTTGGGTGTGGGTAGGATTCAAGCTTTCTGAAATTATATTCGTAAAGTTCTTTGGAAGAGCTCGCTCTTGTAGTTTTTCTCGTAACACACAATTCTCCATTGCGAAAATATACGTAATAGTGCATGAATTTCAAAATAAAAAACCTTTGGATCTCCCAGTAGCATAATTGGACACGATAAAATATGTTAATAGTGATCAAAACAAAAACGAAAATTTAAATATTTGGTTTTCTGAAAGTATACCTACATGCTTTTATTGTTCGTAACATCATCAGGTATTTCATTATAAAGGGTGGAATGGAGGAACATCGACACAAAGTATAGAAAAACGAAGAAATTATAAAAACCTAAAAAAAAAATGGTATCAGCTTGTCCGTCGATGTGCTTTTCTCCCTGTTTCGTTTAGCTCCCTAATATAGTATATTCTTCCTATCATAGTTAGTTCTAAGGTTTCTTAATTCTATTTTGTCACGACGCCGACGCGACGTCTTGATTTTTTTAATTACTTATACTTAGCGTTTAGAAGTAAACGTTAGTACGTAGTTATTTGTGGTACAAGCTGGACTTAGAGTACCTACTTACAACAAAAAGTTATCGTAGTATTAATATTTAATGTATTTAGATACACATAGAAATTAAAGCGACCTACGTGGCGACCTATGTGGCGCAGCGGTAGAAGCTCCACCGGCGACCCAGGAGGTTGCAGGACAAATGTTGGTTCGATCAACAAAGATTTGTTCCGGGTGTTCTCGGTATTTGCTATGTATAATAAAAAAATATCTATGTATTGTATTAAGTATATGAGTCATCTCGTACCCATACACAAGCTCTGCTTAGCTTGGGGCTAGATGATGCTGTGAGGATTGTCCAGCATTGTTTATTTATTTATTATATTTAAACGTTGAAAGGCTTAGTCAGCCGCACATCAGTGATAACAAAACCAGTATAACCTGGCCTAGTATACTTCTGACACTTCTTAATATGCCAGCTTAAGTGAACTAATTTGCTCACAAAGAATTCTAAATTACTTTTTATCTGGTATGAAATTTACTTGTCAAAATTCCTTGAATTCGGTCTAGACGTTCTAACCACATGTGAGTAAGCAATTTGTTATTAATTACAGAATTAGCAGCAATGCGTAGATTTGTGGAAAATGGGGTTTCTGCACGCAACATAGTTTATACCTTAGGAATTCTGATAATAACCACCATACATGTGGAGTCTACTTTTGGTACCACACGTGAATTTTACAGGGATTATATGTAATGGCCGAGTGGTTCAGGCATCGCTTCTGGTGCACGAGGATGTGTGTTCAAACCTGGGCAAGTGCCAATGTTACTTTTTCAATTCATATGTACCTACTTTCGAAGTTTATCTTGGACATCACATGTTAAGGAAAGCATTGTTAGGGAAGCTGGACGCGATCGGCGGATGGGTGACCATCCATTTTATTTCTTGATACCCGTGTCTCGGAAAGCACTTGAAACCGTTGGTCACGGCTGTCATTTGCTAATCTTTGACAGACACAGTAACTGGGCTAAGTGGCTACTGTAACCCAGTTACTGTTTAACTACGAGATCTAGCGACTGCCTATCTAGTCAGATAGGCAGTCGCTGGATCTAAAATACTGGTATCCAGCTGCATCTGGTTCGACTAAAACCCAACCCCATCATAACGTCACGCCTGCATTACCCAAAGGGTTTAACAGAGGTGTAACAATAGTGTATTACGGCAGTTATGTTAGTCACATGTAATAAGGGGCAAGTTTATAGCCATCAATCGCGCAAAAAATCAAGATCAGTGAAATCAAGATAATCTAGACGGAAAATCCCAATAAAAAATCAAAATCAAAATTCATTTATTCAAATTAGGCTGAGAATCAGCAGTTTTTGAACGTCGAAAACTTTCTACGATCCGAGAATAGAACCCAGGACCTCATACTCAACAGTGGCACGTGCAACCACAAGACCAACGAGGTACTTCCAACCTGCAGAACCCAACATAGTTGGTAAAAGGCTAGGTAGATGATGAGAGCTTCTTGCTCACAGGAAGCAAAAGTAAGTGGAAAATTAATAAAATACAAACTCAATTTAAAAGTTAACTCGTTACTTCTCTTTGACATGAACGATGTTAAAACTTCAGTCTTATTTGAAATATCTAATAGCATTATTATTTATTAGAACACTCCGAGCAATTATTATGAAGTTCTTAATTAATACACTCAGAGGGTTTGACTTTATAACAGCAGAGTGATCGACGACACGGTTGGCGCCGTGGCTGAGCGATTGACTGCTGCGCCGCGTGTCGTGGGCTCGATTCTTGCACGGAACCAATTTTTGTATGGCCTACTGGTAGTTGTTCCGGGTTTGGCTGTTTGTAAACGCACCCACGACAAAGGAAAAAATCCTAGTTTCTTTAAAATAATAAAGTAAAAATAAAAGATCTGTAAGGGTAAGCCAAGGGCAGTCTATAGATGGGTGATTTATATAAACATATTGGATATTTTTAGGTAGTCAGAAGCTTAGAAGTCTGATCTCCAGTCTTGCCAAGGGCTCTTGTTGCTCAGTAAATTGGTTAAGGAAAATTATTATTAATATTAAATTAATTGGTTGGAGGTTAAGGTAAGCAGTTGCTCCATGTAAAATACTGATATTTAGCAGCATCCGGTGAGAATGGAAGCTAGCCTCAACATAGTTGGAGAAAGGTTTGGTTAGGAAAACATGGATACCCCGTGGTAAGACTGATTGTCAGACTTTCGGGCCAGGGACTGCTGGTAACGATCGTCATAGATCTACAAATAACAGCCGGGAGCAACGGTTTATAATAAATAATTAATAATAAATAATGCTGGACAATCCACACAGCATCAACTAGCCCCAAGCTAAGCAGAGCTTGTGTTATGGGTACTAGATGACTGACATACTTTATACAATACATTACATAGATAGACATTTTTTATTATACATAACAAATACCCAGAACACCCGGAATAAACATTTGTGGATCGTACAAACATTTTTCCCAAGGCGGGAATCGAACCCGCAACCTCCTGCGTCGCAGGCGGACCTTCGCCCGCTACGCCACATAGGTCGTCAAGCTTATCGTGTTTTCTGAGATAAGGTAGGCTCTCGATTCACTCGGTGTGTAATGAATGGTCACCCCAATCCACGTTCTGACCACGGCAAGCACAGCTTAACCTTTGATCAACCCGTGTGGCTGTTATTATTCAGCCACGAGCTTCACTAATGGCTTCTTATTACCTACATGTTAGAGATAGAATGTGAACTGCGAAGGTTGTCTAGGATTCTTGGCGCCCGTAATTAATTAAGTTCACGAAGGTAAATAACTCACTAAATAATAAATTTAGGTGTTCAATTGATACCTAATTTCGGGTTTGTAGTTTTAAACTTAACACCAATAAAAAAGCCTGCATCATCTTCACCATCCTCGTGCCGTTATCCCAATTTATTTGAGGTCTGCGCAGCATGTCATCTCCTTCCATTGATCTCTATTTACCGTCATCTCAATAGTCACCTCCTTCCTAGCCATACCATCTTTCACACAATCCTGCAATCATGTCCATGGTCTTCCTCTACTCTTGTAACATGTGGAGGCATATTCATATTCAAAACTATCCTCACAACATCGTCCTCATTCCTCCGCATCACATACCCATACCATTTCCATAAAACTTCTCGGTCACCGGCGCCGCTTTCAGAATTATGACAGTAGATCAATAACATAACGAGATATTCACCTTTTTCTATAACAACAATCATCTATTCTTGGAGCAGTGAATACTGGCTGCCATATCGAGGCGGCATTTAAAAAAATATGGCGCCGGCATTCCACGAATGAATGCTTACAATTTGTGTGGTGTATGGAACTATAGATTATTATAGACCAACGCGATGTCTGACGATATTATACTCTATGGTGATCTGTCAAAAATACTAGTGGTTATGCTTACAAGTAACCAAGTAATGATTTATGTTTAAGTTAGTAATAGAATACAATGTAGATGGTTTTTTTTTGTAGTCAGTTTCAGTGGTTATACACAACTGACGTAAAATTGATTTTTGTGTCATTTAAATAGATTGGAATGATAAGAGTCAGACTGAATTTCGTTTTCGGCTTTCGGCAATGTTCGTCTATAATTCTAAATTATCGTCAAATACATCATTCACATTATTCATTCATTTTCGGTCAAAAAGTAACAGTATCTAATTTAAAAAAAAATGACTGCACAATTAAACAGTAGCAGAAGGTACTAACTTAAAAATAATCTCGAATATGTATAAATCAGATCGTTAATATCTGTTATTATAGTCAGGTAGCTACTAACCTAGATTAATTAGATTGATGCGTATATAAAACAAGCATAAAGTTAACTAATGTGTCATCTAAGTCAAAACTCAGTGATTAAAAGCTTGACCTTGTACATGACCTTATCGAATAAGTACCTATCGACAAACATAAAAAGATTTTTTTTTTACGGTCACACTAAAACGAATAAGCATAATTATTATTTCTATCACATTAGAGCCTATCTAATCTCTCCATAGCTGTTTTAAATAGTTGACTTAACAACAGTTTTTCGATAGATCGCGAAGCATTTGGTCGACTCTTCACGTGACCAGAGAGCTGGCCTTTTTTTGGCCAAAGAATCAGCATTGCCGTTCAGCGTGGTAATGCTGCCAGCCTTCTGGGCACTTTTCCCGTTGACAGAGATGCGGATGAATTTTTCAATGCCCTGTGATTCTTTATTTTATTTCTTCATGTTATAATACAACAGATTTAATTTGAATGAACACTTAAAAGAAGTGGATGACATATTTCCACAAAACACAGTGCAATCCCTTCACCCATATTTAATTTCGAAAAGAGAATGCATGTAAAACGCTGTGCAATTTGTAAATACTATGCGCGTTACACCGTGCGGGGACAAAAGGACGGTTCACACCCACCGACTGAGATTTATTTCACGTAGTACAGTGCGCCACGAATTTGCAAACGTAAAAAAAACGTTTTTTTTTCTAGTAATATCTCATATAACAATGCAGCTCAAACCGGTTTAATCTCGTTCTTACTTTCATAATTGTTTTACAGCTTCTCACTCATAATCATCTGCCTGAAACCTCAGGCCATGTGAGGCATGGTCCTCATGATCTGACCATGATAATGTTTGGACTTTAAAAGGGACTGTGACCTCTGAGTTTGCTATTGTCTCGTTTCTTGTCCAAGAACACAGCAAAAAAAAGCCAACCTCATCTGTTTATAGGTAGTCTAAAAAATATTATTGCAAAAATCTGAAATATTTTATTTGTGATACATAGGTAGGTACAGTGGTTGGACATGTTTTAGGTTAATGCGCGCTATGATCAGCCTATTAGGCATACAAAAATAATTAATTACAATTTTTACATTCAAATAAAGAGCTTACTCGTAATAAACTACAAAAATTTGGAAAATCAAAAATTGCACGCCTCATAATCTCATTTTTCATTTCTTATTTTTTTTTTTTAGTTTTTTATTAATTGTAATTAAACGACAACGAATTACCCAGAGATTTTCATTAGCAAACAGCGCGCTGCGATTATGAAGCTTTAAAAAAATACTTCGATACATTAATTTTTACGGTCGTGAGAGCGCCCGATCCATACGGACAGACATCCGGACGTCCTCGAACAATTTTGTATTTTTTTTTCTACTTTAAACAAAATAATTGTTTTTTAAAAATATCAAATATGTTTAAACGAATGTTTTTTCTTGATATACCTATGTATGATAACATTATCCTGTAAGTGCAATGTAAGAAAAATACAGTCATTCAGAGGCGTGCAATTAACTACATAAATGATTGTATTATTTTATTACTATAGGCCATTTAAGCTTGACGTGTAAAACAGTGTGTGTTTAGGCCAATTGACAGAAATAAATAACATTAATCGCTGTCCGATAATTAAACTCATGTCCAGTCAGCAAAAAATATTCCAAAAAAGACGGACAAAAATAAACAGAACACCATGTTACCGTATTAGGCGTCTCCTTAACCGAATACCACCCATAGCCCATTGAACGGAGCGACTTCCCCGAATTCCCGCTAAGTGCCAAATTCTAGAGAGCCCCTCTAATTTATCACTTCCTTAACACGGACGGACCGGTTTTGTCCATTCAGCCTTTGTGGGATAAACACTTAATACTCCTTGGAGATGCGTTGGTTGTGGAACTGCATTTATATTAATCTTTTCTAATATATAAAATGCTCGTGTCACGTTGTTTGTAATTAAACTCCTCCGAAACAGCTTGACCGATTTTCGTGAAATTTTGTGTGCATATTGACTAGGTCTGCGAATCGGACAAAATCTATTTTTCATCGTCCTAAATAAGGCTTCACACAGATAAACATGGTCATAGATCAATTTTTATTTTTCTACTATTTTTAAGAAAGGCATTGTTGGCTGGCTCAGCTAGTAATTATATAATAAATATTAAAATGATTCTTTTTTTTCACAAATAAGACAATGACTTTCTTAAAAATAGTAGAAAAATAAAAATTGATCTATGACCATGTTTATCTGTGTGAGAATGGTGCCTAAACTAAGCCGAGACTTTTTCAGGACACCAGGGACTCCTTCAGGCAAAACTATCATCAAACATTATTGTAAAACATTAACAGTGCTTAACGAGTTACATTTTTATTTTGAGAAGAGAAAATATAAAATCTTATTTTTGTATGAAGTGTAGTAGAGTTCGGGGTGAATGTGTCAAGTCTTCAAATTGAACATACATACATACATACATAAATTCACACCTTTTTTCCCATGGGATAGTAGAAACTACAGAACGCCACCCGCTACGATCCTTACATACTCCTTTTGCTTCGTATAAGGTCAACAATACTATTGGTGGTAAATGGGGCATTAGACAAACTGCTAAAATTATAGAATATAATATCATGCGTGTAATCCCGTAAGGATTAGGCAGACGTGAATCAATAGTACACACACATTTAGTGTTTAAGGCCCAAGTAACAGGAGCAAAGAGGGCGGGCCTTTTGCCACGAACCGGGCACAAATACAGACTCCCTCATCGCATGAGGTTTTTGCGTTCTATTCCTGGTTCGGGCAAAGTGGATAGGTACTTACTTAATTATAATATGGGTGACCAAAGAGTCTCTTAAATAAAAATATGACCTTTTATTGATAAAACCCTATGTCACTTGAGTAAAGAGCCGTCTCTATGTGTTTAAATTTAAAAAAGGAACCAGATGATAAGGTTTGTCGAGCAAATCCTATTCAATTAAAAACAATTATTCCAGCATAATCTTTTTGTTCATTAACTCCACTAAAAGGGAACTGAAGCAGACACAATAATACATTTTACATAAAATCGCTTTTAAAAAACTCCTGCAATACAGCGTACGTGCTGATTGCCTTTGCAAACACTCCAACGTTTCCGAACAAATCTGCGCGGTAGAAGCTTTACGCCAATTTATTTAACAACTCATGCCAAACAAAACTCGACCTTACATAAACGTAATAAGTGTTCATAATGGGAACAGTAAGTTTGGTGTCGCTTACCTGTTTTGTTCTCATTGGTGTATGCAGTGGTGATTAGCCTTTTTGCTCATAGGTACCCTGTTCCCGAACGCAGCCGCAACGGGTAACAGAAAACAGACTGATTCTGGGGTGGAAAAAGCGCGGGTAACTTTATCTGTGGAGTCTTTTTTTTACGTGGAGCGAGATTCTATGAATGAGAATTGATTTTTAATTTTCAATGCAAAATGTTTGCTCACAGATTACTGAAAGCTTTTGAATAAATTACTCAGTATTTGTGGTTTGGTGAAATAAAACAGTGCTATTCAATGAAAATTTCGAACAGTGCAGACCAATAAATAGGGATATATCGTATTTGTTTAGTAAGTACGCCATACATACGAACGTTAAGCGTGTCGGCAATTTTCTATTATTTTAAATGACCTCTTTTATAATTTATTTGCGGAAACCTAGCATCACACATTCGAACCGTGTTATTTAATGGCTTATTGTAAAATCACGTAAATCACACGTTGTGGTATCGCGCCCATAAATAACAGAACAACGCACAGATCAAAAATAAAACAGACTAGATTGAGTATCGAATGTTTTATTACTCCAGTTTACTATTTTAGTCTATGGAAAATTTGATGTGGCTTTGGTTGTTGAAGGAAAATAATACCTAACATCATGTTTATCTAGCTCCTCGTTTCCAATTTATTTATTCTTATCCGCGACTTCGTCTGCGTGAGTATGTTTATAAATTATACAATAGAATAAGACAGTATAGTATATTTATATGCAAAAAACAGGTGATAAGTACATATTGTAAACGTTTCCAAGTAAATTTTGCCTGATTATAGCCGATGTGTTATTCTGAAGTACCTACTTATCAAAGCGGTAAATAGTTAGTTTTGCGTGAAAGTGTAACCAACATCCGATAGGTACCAACATCCACACAAACTTTCACATTTATAATATTAGCAGGATTCTGTTTACTTAATCAAACATGCTTTTTTATGCTATGGACAGTCTTAGAACAAAAACCAGTGTGAAGTTATCTCTAACTTTAGCAGTCGTAAAGTAATCTAAGAAAAATCAAAATTAACGTTCTCCATTTTAAGTTGCATGCAAATCATGTAACGCAAGTTCTATTCATTTTTTATTGTCGATATATTCTTAATAAGAGCTCGCTCGCATCGTCAATGAAAATCCGCGTCCTTCAATCACGTTCCAATTTCAAAATCTGTCTCTTACCAACGCACATCCATTCCTTTCACAAAACCCCAGTAAAATATTTTATCAATTCATTTTAACATAAAAATCACTACACATTCCGTTACCCGGCTGTAGCTGTACCCAGCACTTATTACTTCCATTCCATTGCGGTTCATTTACCGCCAATGGCTCCCACGCTACCATTCAGTCAAGTGCATTCATTACATCGTGCATTTAACTATGAACCAATATTCACTGATCTCTTATTTCCTACTCATAGAACAGCTAGACAGGTCTATGTAAACTGGTTACTTCGGACCGCCATCGTCGACTCGCCTTCCAACTGACGTTTAGTCGGTTAAGTTTTTTTTTCTATTGAAAAAATGGCTTTCAGTTCGCTGTGAGAAGTTTGAATTTCGAATATCGAGTATTAATAATTTTCTGTGATGTTTTTGAATGTGATTTTGTTTTTAATGGAGGGAAATTTTCTTTTGAGCGAGGAGAATCCTAGTAGGACCTCATTGATCAATATTCTTAAAATTACTTATTGTTTCTAGATTTTACAACGCTGTAAATCTATTTTTCTCTGTAATTTAAGTTTGTTTTTCTAAGCGTGATGTTAAATATTACTCAACTCAAGAATTGGGCTTTTTAAATACAAAAAAAAATGTTTACAAATCCGATAAGTGCTTCCAGAGATTAGCGCTTTAAAACAAAAAAAAACTCTTTAGCTTTATCATATTACCTATAGATTAGTATATATGCAAATAGATGACGCAAACCACTTAAAACATCTTGCCTAAGTTTATCTATTCATGTTTTTTCTTCTTAATACGTTCCGTTTCACTTTTAACGACCTCTAAATCATGGAAGATTAAGGTAAATTGAAATAGCATCCACTTGAAGTATTACTAATTTATGCCGACATTCATTGTCTTCAAAATATATGTATATGGTGGTATAACAGAATTGGACAAACTTTTGCGCACTTAGGGACCGTTTCGCAAGCTCTCAAACTTTGGAATATTCATGCCAGAACCTACAAATTAAGGTAGCGTACATTATTATGTAAATAAATATTCTGACTCAGCACTGACGTACGGTGTGATTAACAAGATGGTGGAATTAAATGAATGGTGTGATCATTTTTAGGCTGAATGAGATGCTTTCCTTGGCCCTTGGTGTGGGAGGCGGGAGATCGGGAGGGGACAGAGTGATACCTTTTTAGCGCCAAATTGAATATGTGGTGAATGGAATTATTATATTTTCTTTACAGACTGTTATTTTATAGATATTAGTACAAACAAATACAAACAAACAAATATTATATGTACAGAAGCCAGCACATCAAGGTATCCCAAACTGACAAATTTACATTTTTTTTAATAAAACGTTACACATGTACCTTATTTCTTGTGCGATAAAGTTGAAAAACCAACAAAGAAATTTGACACATTGGTGTAACTTGATGTGCTGGTCTCTGTACATACTTACATGTGGAATAGAAAAGGGAAAAATAATACAGTTACGCAAAATTCAGCCGCATGGCTGTCAACGGGAAAAGCGCCCAAAAGGCTGGCAATCTTGCCACATTGATGGGCCAAATAAAGACCAGCGCTCAAGTCACGAAACTAACATACCATATTAAAATGAAAATAACCACTAAAGAACAGAAATAAACATAATGAAGGTCACCGAATTCATTAAAATAGGTTTGTGGGTTATCTGAAGATTGTACACCTCGTTTTTGGAGCGATAATTATCGTTAAATTAAAGTGACAAATTATTGTCAAAGGCGGGTAACCAGCTGTGATTGGTTGAATGAACTTTCAACAACCAATCGCGTCACTAGACTTGTGTTTAACGTGCCAGGGTTCGATAATTTCGTTCCAAGAAACAGGTTTTAAGAGAACTTATTCGAAAATGTATTTAAAGAGGAAGAGATAGCTATTTGTGCTATTCTTCAGCATAAAATCACGCCAGTATTTGTCTAGGAGATAGACAGAGGTGTAGTTCACTCATATTCGGCCAGTATTTTTAAGTCCCATGTAATAGGGGACGACATCATATTCTATAGAAAACTTAATATCGCTCTCTCTTTCTCTCTGAACTCTTTTTCCAAAATGTTCTTTACTAACTTACTAGATCTGTGTATCTTACGTTTGCTTATCAAATTTCATTAAAATCGGTTAATTAATTTGCAAGATGCCTTGAAAGTTTGTATAACTTCAGTATACTTACCTACTTACCTAGAAGAGGTTTCAGATTTATTAGCCCAACAATAAATTAGCATAATATAACATCACGTTGGTATTCGCCAAGGAGTTAGCAGAGTTGTACCTACCTATCGTAGGAACTAGGTGTCCTATATCGGTATCGTGTGCCTAGTAAGGCACACCCACATTTTGCCATTCAGTTCAACCAGGCACAAATCCAGACTCCGGACTGCTACTGAGAAATTACACCTTGCTCGACCCGGCAATCGAACCCAGAACCTCATGTTCCGTAGTAGAGCTAGCAGTCACTAGACTAACGAGGTGTATCTACCGCGTAAACACTCTTTACGTAAAAGTCTAGAAGAGCTCTCAGATTTATTAGATTGCCAATAGATTAGCATGAATTGGGTAAAATAATTCAAGAACGGTTTGGAAGTTTTTTGCGGTATCGGTAATTTTCGAAAGGTTTCAAGTATCCCTCTAAAAAAAGATCTACCTGCTTTAATGTGTGCAACATCCGTGAGAAAGTTTATGGTTAAAAAACTGCCGTGAAATTGACTTAAATTACTGTCAACGGAAATTGTAAAAGCAAATGATAAATTACTTGTTTATTATAAGATTAATTGTGATTACGCTGAGGATAAAAAATAAGAATTCAAAAAGAATTTCCCGTACCGGGAATCGAACCCGAGCCTCCTGGGTGAAAGCCAGGTATCCTAGCCACTAGACCATACGGGATACTGTTGAACAGCTTGAAATAGTCGTACTGTTTCAAATTATAAATACTATTCACGAACTCGTGACTTTTATATATTTTTTGTGTGATGCAATGAGATAACAAAAACTACTATCGCATTTCGCAGTATCAACCGTGGTCAGTGGATCAACGTGTAATACTTTGTTGTAAGTTTTGTGTTTTATGTGTTTTATAACTTTGTACATAACAAGGTTAGGCAGAAGTGTATTTGTAGTTCACCCACATTTCCTTCACAACCTATTACCATAAATCACACACATACGTAGAGTCCGGGCTATTACTAATAAATCCAGACGAAAAAATACAATAACGGTCTGTCCAACCCAGGTTTCAAACCCTGGCCCTCATACTCTAGACTAGCTATTTTAACCACTAGAACAACGAGGCAGTCAGTCGACGCTTTTTGTTATTATTGAGTCAAAACACTGACCAACTAACAAACAATCCCTACCTTAAATCTCGTTACAAACTAGCGACCACGAAGCTACTCCGTTCTGGCGACATATTTCAATTTTTATTAAAGTTGCCCGTGACATATTTCAAATAATAAAGCGTAACACGGCCAATATAATAAAACCTTGAACACACATCGAGCCAATTATAATAGCATTACCAATTTATGATTGAAGCTAAATAAAAAAACAAAACTATTAGACGTACTTAACTACGATAGAATTATTAAATCGGATTTTCACTGGCCAGTTATTAGAATCAAAATAAATTGATATTTAAAATTCGAATTTTAATTCGAAATGCTGGCAGCATTCCAAATTAAAATTCTGATTTCTAATTAAGACGAACTTTACTTTTTTCCTGTGGGTGTCTTAAATAAATGTTTTACTTTGTTTCCTTTTCTTTAATTTGGTTTTTAAATAAAAAACGGTTCAACAAACTGATGTCCGCCATTTTGAAGTCCAACAATACTGTCTCCAATAAATTGAAGTTTTCCCAGCGTTGTGGAGTGTGGAACAGAAAGTATTACAAGTGTAGTCGTTACGAGCGTTATCTCCCGTCTGCCCTGTTACAGCGGGTCATTGCTTTTAACAAGGATATAGGTCGGATAGAACCTTCATACGTAAAGGAATTTTAAAAAGTGGCTATGTATGCTGAAAATATAATGTATCTACGTCGAAAATCACCTCAATCCTAATCCAATCTAAAATTGTATCCATTATTTTGGAAAAAATGTATTAATTCAACACTTAAAATAACCTAAGTAGTAGTATATAGTGACAAGAATTGTAAAGAGTACCTAAGTACCTATGCTTAAATGCTTTGGTCATGTTTAGAGGCTGAATGAAAGACGTTACAAAACGCCGCCGGGAGGGGACGATCTAGAAAGACATACGTAGTCCTTAGTGATGTTTTTAAGGGGGGTCTCGTGGGTGGTACTCCCAACCAGGCAGCGTGCGTGTAAACGAAGCAAAAGGAGTATGTAAGGATGGTAGCGGTTGGCATTGTGTAGTTTCTGCCTACCCCATGAGAAAAAGGCGTGAGTTTAGGGATTATTTTAGTGCCAGACTAAGAAGCAGCTTGTTAGACTGACAAGTCCATACAAAATTGTGACGTTTTGGCTCTCTCAGAAATTCAGCGATACAAGAATTATTTAAAGCAAGTATGACGTTTACGCAAGAATAGGGCGACCTGCTTGCTCTTTTACCCCCTTCATTAACTAAAAAAACTTAATATTTTATAGAAAAATAACTAAAAAACGAAAAATAATTTTCGAGTTACCGATCCATACTATACGCTTAGCTTACCCACGAAACCTACACATGAGAAACTATTTAGATGCCATACAAAAACAAAAAAAAATAAACCTTATACTTAGGAATTTCTTGTTTAATGGTGACATATTATACATTATATTCTAAGCCATTAACTTAAAATTGAGACTTAAAGGACCATATTTTACTCTGCGCCTAGATAGAAACATTGTTCGGAGGGAAAACGCCTAAGTTTAGAATACAAATGACAGAATTATGGTAGTTGAACCTTAAGTAACCCTTCGTCTTTATCGTAAAGAGTCTAGAAATATTTTAATGAATAAAAATATTTTAATTTTTATAATAATGTTTCTTGTGGAATTTTCTGGAAGGGAATAGCGTTGAATTATGTCCTAAAATATTTCGATGACGACTGTTTACGTGAGTAGATGATGAACTAAAGTTACATTTGTTGGTTCGTGTTCATTTTGGACAAATATTTATACGAGCTACAAAGAATTGGTTCCAGGTGTTCTGGGTATTTGCTATGTACCTATAATATAAATATATATCTATGTAATGTATTGTATTATATATATCAGTCATCTAGTACCCATAACACAAGCTCTGCTTAGCTTGGGGCTAGATGATGCTGTGTGGATTATCCTGCATTATTATTGTTTTTATTATTCATGTTTCTAAATTTTCACGTTTGTTTGTAGTTGAGGGAAAATGTACCAACCCATGTAATTTTTTTTTCGTATTTTCGGAAGTGTTTGGAATGAGCCTAGATGAACATCATAATTTATTTTTTTAGGTGGGGCTTAAAACTATATTTAAATTTAAACGACCGCTCGCTAAGGGCGCCCCCTGTGGGGCTCGAACCTTGGCTTAGGGCGTCGTTGAAGCGACAGCAATTCAAAAAGGCTGGGTCTTATTATTATTATTATCGGGGATTTTTATACTACTGACTCAGCATCGCGGGTTGGCCTTGTAGAACCAAGAGATTGAATTAACATTACAGTACATTGTTAGGTTTTAATTTGAACTCTGTTTATTGCTAGGTAGGTAAATGTTTTCCTTTAAGTAATAAGTTCCAAAATTTCCTAACAGATTGCAGTGTAAGTTAACTTCAACAAACTACAGTAACGCGTGGCTGGGTCAGTATAGTTTCGGTATAGATTGTTGGTCAATCAGCACGAGAAATCCCCCATCATTCTGTAAAATACTGTGTGAAAATGCGTGAATTGACAATTGTCAATCCATAGCACTAGTACGTATGAAATTTTAAGAGGGCACAGGGAATTTACAGAATACCATTGCAAATAAGAACTCCACATTATGCTGAGCATCGCATCGTTTCTAGTCTAGGGCATTTTTTTTTTATTGAATACCAACTTTTTCTTGTTTTGGCATTTTGTAACCAACAATTCTTCTGTATGTGCGTCACGTTCAAAAAAACATTCTTGTTCATTCTTATTCAGTTTTTCTTTCTTCATCTTTCTATAAAACATTCTTGCGTTATTATAATAGCCTAGTGTCCACAATAGCCGGCAGGATGGACAGCCCAATAATGTGGCACTGGATGACGACACATCGAGCGTCATCCAGTTACTTGTATTGATTGATTGAATAATTTTAATTGAATTTCATTTGGAAATGTTTTAATTTAATGTAATTTAATTTAATTTTGATCTGATTTTGATTTAATTTTATTTGTAATTCTTATTATCTATGGACCGTGGTCTGAAATAAAGTTTTATTTATTTATTACTAAAAATAGGAATGCATTTGGCTCATCCATTCCCTTTTACATCCCTGTACTCTAGGTCAACGTTTGCCTCCACCCACCAGACTAAGCATATATGTACTATATCTACTTGTTTGCTATATATAAAGACAGCTAACGGGATAATGGGAGACCAATACAACTATAAAAACTTGTACTGTGTCTCGTTTGTAGCTATTTGTTGTCAAAAAGATTTCTTTTTATGTTGCTCGATAGAGACGTTCCTTGCGTATCTGCCGTAGATTTTTATCTATCTTGCGAAGCTAGATTGCCAACTTTATGAGAATGTTTTATCATCGAAAGCAAACATCCTAACTATATATCTTATATATAAAATTCTCGTTTCACAATGTTACTTACCAAACTCCTCCGAAACAGCTGGACCGATTTGTATGAAATTTTGTGTGAATATCGGGTAGGTCTGAGAATCTTGCCAACATCTATTTTTCATCCCCCAAAATTTTAAGGGTGGTGCACCCCCAAACATTTTATATGGCAAAACAACGTTTGCTGGGTCAGCTAGTAATATTATAAATTCTTAAGTAAGTTTGCTTGTTACCTTTTCACGCCTAAACCACTCAACGGATTTCGAGAAAATTTGGCAGATAGATAGATAGTATCCCGAGGAAGGACATAAGCTTCTTTTTATCAGCAAAGCAAGCGGAGCCGCGGGTGGAAGCCAGTTTCAAAATAAACTATAGCCAACGACGAGTACCTAAACTTAGCAAGTTTTAATTAAAAATAACCTGCATATCTTTTCTCCTTCTTTTTCAAGTCCATCCAAAGGTTGTATGTATGTATATAGCGATAAGGCCGCTCGCTGTCACACCCTATGTAGCTCTTAAAGTTATTATTTGTTAGGTTTTATGGCGTTGTAACAATAAAGAGTATTCTATTCTTGAAATGGAACCAAACAGTTGAAATTGTTTAAAAAAAAAATCTGTCACATTTGTCCTTCTCTATGGGATTTGTATATCAAATAAGGTTTAGTACATTTTCAAAGAATGGTATGTTATCCTCTTTGCGCAGTGTATTAGAGTCCGATCGATAGTACTTGGTAAGCAGAATGACAAATAGTAATGCGCTACTACTTCTAAAATTGACAACGAAATTCCATAGAGTATCCCAAACATAATCTGTATACCTATCATACCTAATGACGTCACAACACAGGTTGACAAGGCACAACATGTGCCCTAGGGCTTGACGCGTTCAGAATAATATTAAGGACAATTAATCATACTACACAAGTCTCCCTGTGTCTGACACTGCGACACGACCTTACATTATTCCGAGAGGTTTAGGCCTTTGAAGAGGCCAGAGGTCTAGCTTGCCTGACGTGAGATTGGCGATAGTTGACGTGTTCGTGGTTTTAGAGTTTACTTTGGTAAGCTTTGTACTAAGGTATATTATATAGCTAATTTAAGGTAAACTTGAATGTTTTAGACATGTTCCACTGAATTATTCAAGATTTCAGGGCCAACGTTTTGTGATTGTTCGATCTGAATAATGGATCTTAAAGTAAATTGTATTCTTTAATATGGAAGATGACAGATTATGTACTATGTTAATGGAGTGGCATATGCTTACCTACGCATTTTTAACAAAACTCGTGAACAAAACCACGATGAAATTTTCGTAAAGCTGACATTTATAAAAAAACATAATAATTAAGAAAAATGGTTAACTGGTGTTTTTTTTTAATATTCATTTAATGTTTAGGGACTAAATCTATTTCCTGAGATTAAAGAACTGTACACCTCTGAATAACATAGTTCTCTGAGGCGCACCTTTTCGCGGACGCAGGACGCGTGTTAAATACACTGCATTTTGAACCTAAAAACTGTACAATAAGAACAACTTATATAGCAAGAGTGTTGCGAATCTATTTCCAGAAACCACAAACAAGATAGATTTATCCATAATACCATAAACTGTAAAAACTTCTTCGAAAACCGTTCTAGAAATCGCGTGATTTCGTATTCAAGAGCAGTATCCCATTATGACTCGTGTAACCCTACCAAATTTGATATACGCTTGAATAGTTGACCGCTCCAATAACCATTGGGTGTGGACGTCTCTCTGAGAGCCCTCTTGCACGTAGCCGGGATGCCCGGGCAATAACTGTAGAGCATTGCACTTTAAGGAGGTGGTGCAAGTCATGAGGGACTTGAAGATTTATAATTCGGTGTTATATCACCGAAATTCAAAAGAAGAAGAAAAAAGCAATAAGAAGTTTTTAGAAGGTATCTGACTTCCAGCTATTGGTAGATGACCATAATATGAAGGATCATAAAGACCTTTTTAGCAAACAAACTAAGGCATTTACACGTGGTTTCTCTTTGGATTAAGCTAATGGAACCAAGCACGTAACCACCGCCACTTACCACTAGACACCATTAATAGTTATATTCGAATAAATGATAATCTCGCTAAATAAATAAATAAATAAATAAATATTGCTGGACAATCCACACAGCATCATCTAGCCCCAAGCTAAGCAGAGCTTGTGTTTTGGGTACTAGATGACTGATATACTTAATACAATACATTACATAGATAGATATTTTTATTATATATATAGAAAATACCCAGAACACCTGGAACAAATATTTGTAGATCGTACAAACATTTGTCCCAAGGCGGGAATCGAACCCGCAACCTCTTGCGTCGCAGGCGGACCTTCGCCCGCCGCGCCACATCGGTCGTCAAATCTATCAGAAGTTAATTCACCAATCCAACTCTGCCACCTCTGTTTTTTCTGTACTCAATTTTGGATATTAGGAACTCTGAATGAAGTAATATTTTCATGCATTTGTAGCGACATCTATCTCGCTACAAACAAACTTAATCTGACGTACCCGACATCGCAATAATAAAATTTATCCACGCACATAAAGCGTCCGGCAGTAGCCCACTAGACACAACATCCGTCTGGTTGGAGGATCCACTTTTTCCACTTATATCGAGGATGAGGAACTTTACACCCAGTGCCACATCCTCTCAAGCATTTCTTATATTGAGAGGTTTTTGCTATACGCTTCATATTCTAACTTAGACCAAAATTCATAGTGGATTCCAACATCATGATAGCGCAGAAAAGCTACATGATCAAATCTGATCTTTAAATATTTTAAATTGTAGAAGCTACTTCTTCTACTTCTTCTTATATTTAGTAGGGTTATTCAAGTAATTTCTATTCACGTTTACCTACAAATATTGTAGCAATACATATACCTTTGAACTAGTATAACTCTTCAGAAATGTCAGATGCGTAGAACTTGCCGCAACGGGCGTGCGTGTATAACAAAGCAAAAGTAGGATGTAAGGATCGTAGCAGGTAACGTTCCGTAGTTTCTGCCTACCCCCATGGGAAAAAGACGTGACTGTATGTATTTGTGTACCTAGATAGTATTTTTTTAATGGTACAAGCCCGCCACACTATTTCCAAACCACTGCAACTCCTGAAAACCAGAATCAACAGCGGCGACCACCAGAAAAGCGTCGAGATAATGAAGCCCGACGAGTACCGGAGAAACGATTCAACTGTCTTTGATCCCGGAACGAAATTAATCAGAAATAAACAGCGGGGGAGTTAGAAAATGCATAACTAACACTGACTTCTGCGACTTACCAGTCACAGATATCATTGGTAGTTATGCATTTTCTAACAACAAAGGTACCTTTGTACCAGTCGGATTTGAAAATTACATAATTATTAATTGGCGTTTTATAGCCCATTTCCTGAGTAACGTGAAAGCAGGTTGAAACCGCGGGGCACCGCTAGTTTCTATATTGCTGATTCTCGCTATTTTTATCCTTTCAGGCACTCACAAATGTCATCTATTCTATTCTAATTTTCTGTTCTACGCTCTATACAGTTAACCAATCGCTGTAAACAATTTCAAAACGAAAATGATCGTAAATGCACTTGTCAATATCACAGCACAGTCCATTACCGTTCGAAGAAAATATTAAAAATACATAAAAAAGAATGGCAACACCCCGTAAATATTAAACGGGAATATATAAAACGGCTTAACACCGTCTACAAGGACGATTATCGTCAAGGTGAAGTTGTGAAGATTAACAAAAGTGGAAGGGGTGAAATGTGGGGCATTCTCAACACATCTGTTGAACTAGAAAGATTCCAACTTTAATACGTCTTTCGTGAGTTATTACGTAAGTTCTGTTATTTATCTTCGTCGTGTGTAGGTATTTTGCTTTGAAGAGGGGACTGAAGTCGAGGGTTTTTGTAGTTACTTATGTCAGTTCGTGCTCTCCATCACTTAATGGGCTGAGTAAAAGACAGCTTTTATACTGTCCAAGTTTTGTTCCAATTCTTCTACCAGTTATTTTTGTACGACAAATTCAAATTAAACATGACTATGAGGACGATGCTGGGAGGAAGTTTTTGAGTATTAATGTAAAGGAAGAATGAAACAGTGGGTGGATTTTGTGAAAGATGATGTGGTTAAAAAGGTGATTATTGAGATGCTGGCAAAAATAGAGATGTATGGAAGAAGAAGACATGTTGCGCCGACCCCAAAATAAATTAGGATAGGGACAAGCCCGCCACACTAATCTCAAACCACTGCAACTCCTGGAAACCAGAATCAACAGTGGTGACCACCAGAAAAGCGTCGAGACAATGAAGCCCGACGAGTCCCGGAGAAACGATTCAACTGTCTTGGATCCGGCAAAGAAATTAAAATTAGAATACGGAAAGATTTGCAAGTTGAAGTGGCAGTGGGCTGGCCATATCTCGCGAAAAACCGTCAACCGCTGTGGTAAACGTGTTCTTGAGTGGAGACCACGACTCGGCAAACGTAGTGTAGGACGCCCTCGGACCAGGTGGGATGACGATCTGCGAAAGACTGCAGGCAGATGCTGGATGCGGCTAGCTGAAGACAGGGCGCTATGGCGCTCATTAGGACAGGGCTATGTCCAGCAGTGGACTAGTATAGCCTGATGATGATGATGATGGAAAGATGGATCATGATTCAACTTTTGTTTTTGAGCCTTAATGTACAGAGTACAAACTCCGGGGTTGGATAACGAACTTGATGAGACGTCCCTACATAATGGCGACAGGCTTTACATCGTGGGAACCAACTCAACAATCTAATTAAACGTTATTAAATAACCTTAACCATATGGTCTAAGCAAAAACGATCCGTGTCTATTTGGACTTCTTCGTCAAATCCGGCGTCGAAGTGCTCCTACAGTTAGTCAATACAGGTTCCTATATAAGGCATCTTGTAGTATGTGGCCTTACTTGGAAAGTTACTACTTGTTCAAATCGAGATGACTCATTGCTTGCCTTGATATCGTGTAGTTGATATTATTTAAGTTATGACCCTGTTTTCTCTTAAAGAACTTGTTGCGAAATGAAGTCTTCACGTGTAGAATATTTTAATATGTTTGTGGTTGTTCAGTTGCTATATGTAGTTTTAATAATTTGGTATTTTGACATGTAAATCAACACTTATCTCTCACTTACTAACACTAGTGTTAATAAGTAAGAGATAAGTGTTATTGTATAAGGTATTTATCAAGGTAAGGTATGTATTACTATCTATGTAATGTATTGTATTAATTATATCAGTCATCTAGTACACTTAACACAAGCTCTGCTTAGCTTGGGGCTAGATGATGCTGTGTGGATTGTCCAGCATTATTTATTACGGGTTGATCGAAGGTTAAGCTACGCTTGCCGAGGTCAGTCTGTGGATGGGTGACCATTCGTAACATATCGAGATTCCTCCGTGCCTCGGAAAGCACGTTAAGCCGTTGGTCCCGGCTGTCATTTGTAGATCTTTGACAGTCGTTACGGGTAGTCAGACACCCGAAAGTGGCAACCAGTCTCACCAAGGGGTAACGTGTTGCCCAGTAACTGGATTGTGGAGGTCAGATAGGCAGTCGCTCCATGTAAAATACTGGTATTCAGCTGCATCCGGTTAGACTGGAAGCCGACCCCAACATAGTTGGGAAAAGGCTAGGCAGATGATGAGGTTTTTACGAACACTTTTACACGTCACCCCGTAAAATATTTTTTTCTCTAGCTCTTCCTAATTTTTTTAAACATGTTTTCCATTGTCCACAGGCGTACACACCTACCGGGTTCGAGAAATATGGCTGTTCCTGTACAGTCGCAGACTACAGAGTTAATTTCTCCGTGTGGGATACATCGGGTGAGCGTCTTCAAGTTTTTATCGTAGAACAAGCTCGCTTGTCTCGACTTTGTTCGCGTGAAATTTAACTAAGCATGTGTTTTTATTTTTTACGCGGAACCCTAATATTTTTCTCAGATAAAAGTAGCCTTTTAAAAAAAAAACGTTGCCCTTCACTAGGAATTCCTCTTGTGTCGTGGGTGCGTTTACAAACATTTAAACTGTCTTGGATCCCGCAACGAAATTAATCAGAAAAGAAAGAAAAAAATATTCAGCACGGGCACACAACGATACAATCCAAACATAGAAAACAAAATAATAATAATATGAAACTGAATAAGTAACACAAAAAACATAAAAAAATATATCGCACTGCTAGATTAAAACTGAGACAACTCAAAATACGAGATTGTTTAGTTACAACTCCAAAATACTAATTTATCAATAGAAAGTACTGATTCCTAGCCCCATTTAATATGCAGTGACATTCTACAATATGTTAATGACCTACTATAAAATTACGTTTCAATTACGTTTTGTCTTACAAAATCTAGAAAAATGGGTATTTTTCATCTGAGTACTGAAAAAAACTGTTTTTGGAGTTGTGTCAGTTTTGATCTAGGTGTGCGATATGTATAAATATATTTTTAAGTATGTGTCTTACGGCTGCGCTAAAAGGGTCCAGTTCAGAAAAAATGCCAGACAACTAGTGCCTGAAAACAACAGCGGAGGAGTTAGAAAAATACATAATTTCCACTTCCCTCCATAACAAGCAGGAGTCAGAACAGTATAGAATAGGCACAAAAGGACGTTTACAACTGGTTTAGAATCAAGTGGGTGTACTATGAGTACTCTGCCTAGTCTTAGGGAAGTACAAGCGTATCGTGATGTTGTTGTGTATGCATCGAAACTGTAAGCTTTCCGCCGCTCTGTCGTTTATAGTACGCAATATCGGCGTGTTTTTATACAGTACGTAAATATTGTATAAAACGACTACGCCGTATACAGCGTGGAACTGACGTCGACAAACAAACGGATACCATCACACACGGAGTTCAGAGTCTGATTTTCCCAATAGAACATGAACCTTTCTTCTATTGAGATAAAGTTAAAAAAACTATCAATGAAATCTGACACATTGTTGTACCTTGATGTGCTGGCCTCTGTATGTACATGATTCTGTATTCCCACGCTTGAACTTTTTCGTCGACTTTTCCAATTTTTTCCATTTTTCACTGATACTGTAACCCAATGAGATTTTGAATGGGAGACGTAAAGTATTAACTCTTTAATTAAAAATCTCATACGGTTAGATAGACGCAGGGTTGGCGCAGTGGCTGAGTGATAGGCTGCTGCGCTGCGTGTCGCGGGTTCGATCCCTGCACGGAGCAAATATTTGTATGGCCTACAGGAAGTTGTTCCGGGTTCAGCTGTTTGTGTATGTGAATTTTAATGTAAATGCACCTACGATACAAGAGAAATTCCTAGTGTGAGGCAACGAGTTTTACAAAAATAAATAATTATTATCGAATGGTTTTTATACTGTTTCAATCAAAAACACGTAAAAAAGTCACGCTTAAATAGAATCACCATGGCCATATATACTCAAGTATAAACTGTTCAAACTTAATATAAGTTACATCTGAAACTAGTTCAAGACTTTCATATAAAAAAACGACGTATTTGCTCTACCCGTTTGTGCAAAGCCCACTGTTTACGATCAGTCGTACCATAAACGCCGAAATCAAATTTCGAACCGCTGCAGTTGTGATGTATTTGAGGTTCGCAATTGGTTGTGGTTTTGAGATAGTTGTTGCTGGATCAATGTTTGTTATAGGTTATACTGTAGTACTGTAGTACTTTGACCACACGTTACTTTAAATTTGAGGTAATTGTAGGTAATTATGTAAGTTTGGATTGCATAGTGGCAGCCCGCTAAGTTTTTATTTTCATAAGGTTTTTAGAATTTGCTGTTCATTATGAGCTTATATGTCACTAAAACGATATTCACGACCGTAATAAATGTGTGTTCCACGAAGTATTAATAATTGAAATAATTTTACGACCTTCCAATTTCAAATTCGGCGATTGAATGACTATTTCATGAAGCCATGACATTTGAACACAATTTTAGTTTAGAGAGGTGTAATGGTGATTTTAATGATTCTATTTCGAAAAATGAATGCTTTTTATGGGTGCCAGTAATATTTTCAATAGCATTTTCATTTTCAACATTTTCATTTTCTACATAAAACTGAGCTGCAAATTGCAAAGAACTTAAGGGAATTTGAATTTCGCAGGCTGCTGCTACGCATTAGCCTTAAATTTTGTAAAGGTAAGTTTCGCTGACCGACTCATGGAATTCATTTCAGAACAAGCTCTTTGCTTGGGTGACTGCCCATAACATACGTTTAATACTAATTTTTACTTTTTTCTTTCTATCTGATATGTTTTTTTCTTTAAACTGTATAAACCCATGATTTCTATTTCAGTCAATGAAATTTTTAATAAAATAAATAAAGTAATTTATGTTTTAATTAAGAATCTCTTTGGTTTGGACAGAAATTGTAAATGTTACCAGATAAAATTGAAAAAAAAAGAAATTATAAAATATCCTCAGCGTAACGTAAAGCTGTTTTAATTTTAGTACAAATTGTTGATGTTTTCGGTTGGGATATTATCTAAAGAAATTCGTGCTAGGGCTAACAAACAATTGCGTATCAAACAGTAAGCCTCCTATGTCAGTGGTTTACACCGTCGTAAAACGCGGCTAAAGTTAACTCGTGTTTATTTATTTAACACGATAATATTTTATTTACGCGCCCAATGTTTTCGCCCACAATGTTTTGCGCCCCGTGTAGGACAAGTTACGACCAACCTTGACGATGCATCGTTTTAGCTTAACTTTCGCAAAGCTGATGATGGGGACTTATCTTTTAGACGGCTAAAAGATAAGTCTTAATCTTTAAAAAATATTCGTGACATCACTCCTATATTTCGTGATGGGTTGGGCAGACGTGCCCCCATATTTCAATCACAAGTATAATTAGATTAAGTAGGAAAGATGAATTTTTCATGGCTTTTTACGATTTGAAGTAAATACCACATCCGAAAAGAAAGTAAAATGAAGACAAAGCCGATGAAAAATCTGAAGGCTGAACTCAGCTTGTGCATCGATTCCACTCTGTATACAAAAAGATTTAACGTAAAAAAGAAATACTTAAAATGACACAATAGGGTGTTTGACTCGTTTTTTTTAAAAGATTCTCCAAAACTTAAAAAAAAAGAAAAGCCGCGTTAAAAAATTCATTTCGAAATATATTACAAAGTGGCGATGTTGCAAGTGCTTTAAAATCTATGCTCGATGCTAATCGACAATACTGCTAGTATCTGACGTCACTAGACAGAAACGCCATAGTGAGTTCGCACTCACTACAAAGGCCGTTCTAGGTAACAAGCCTGGAAGAAAAACTTCAAAAGAGTATTACTTTTCCATTTTTTGACTAATACAATTTTCTAGAAATAATTCTGAAATAAATGACTTGTTCATGTACATTTTTGATAGACGTCCAATGCCCTACCTTCGTACTACAGTGCTGCCGCACTGCCCCTCAGTGAGCAGGACGGTTTTTTCTGTTCCCATTTACGACCACTGTCCAGTAATACATACTTTGTTGGATTTTTTGTCTCTGTTCTTGATGTTACACTCTAACAATAGCCAGCTGTGGTATTCGCGTGTCTGTTGTAGATTTCCCCAAAAACAATGAAGCATAAAATTGTTAATACCCGAACAAATCGCTACACACAGCTCTTATCTTCGGCGAACACGCACTTGTGAGCGTGACAAATGGCTGTACATTTGCATGCACACTGAATTTCATTTTATGTTTAATTATGAAGGCGAAACTTTGGTGGAACTTAACAAAAAAGAGTTATATTTTTTCAGTGCTACATAATATTTAATAGGTTTTATTAAACTTTTGGGAAACGAGGAATTTGCTATCAATAATTATAGATTACACCTCCCGCTCGTGACTACGCTTGTCAAGATCAGTCTGTGGATGGATGACCGTTCATTACATGTCGATACTCCTCCGTGCCATGGAAAGCACGCAAATCTGTGGGTCCCGGCTATCATTTATAGATCTTTGACAGTCGTGACGGGTAGTCAGAAGCCCAAAAGTCTGACAACCAGTCTTACCACGGGGTCTAGTGTTGCCCAGTTGGTTTGTACCGGGTTGTGGAGGTCAGAAAGGCAGTCGCTACATGTAAAATACTGGTATCCAGCAGCAGCCGGTTAGACTGGAAGCCGACCCCAACGAAGTTCAAACGTAGTTGGGAAAAAGGCTACACTGATGATGAGTTCATTACGTGCACCTCTAGTTTCGGAAATCCAGACTTTTACCGTTTTTTTTTAATCCAGTTTCAAAATCTATTTTAATATAACAAAGCTAAAGAGTTTTTTTATTTGAACGCGCAAATAAACTGCTCTGAAACTATAATAATAATACCAGCTTGTTACTCTCCCACTGCTGGGCAAAGGCCTCTTCTCATATAGAGAAGGCGCGAGCATTAATCACCACATTTGCTCAAGACGGGTTGACGATTTCAGACTTATATTAATTATAAGCTCTGGAAATGCGACTCCATTTTGAAAAATAGTTTAGTATTTGATAGGTTAATTCTTGAAAAAGGCAATCGGCCATGCAACGACCCACGGACCTTTAGAAGCGAGTAAAATCGTGGGGCATAGCTAATCAAAGGAATTTGTCCGAATGAGTTCCTGTCACATGGAATTTGTCATCATCTGCTTAGCCTTTCCTCAACCATGTTGGAGCCAGCTTCTAATCTAACCGGATGCAACTGAATATCAGTATTTCACATGGGGCGACTGCTGATCTGACTTCCCATGCCCATGACCATGATGAGACTTGTTCTCTGACTTTCAGGCTTCTTACATGGAGCTCTAACCTCCACAACCTAGTAACTGGCTTGATAAAAGGGTAGCATACGTAATCAAACGGTATTTTTTTACTTTTCAACTTGCAACAAGTCGGGAAGTAATATGTAAATTTGTCAAATTACGTTTGTAAAGATGCTTATGAATTTTCATAAGTATCTCCATCTCTTTTTTTATTATTTATTAATAACAAAGTATACAAAAATCATAACTCCAAAACTATGCCCCACAAAAGTACTCATTCGTTCTCCCTCACCACATGAGGGAGAACGAATGAGTACTTTTGACAGTAGTTTAATTTTGATTAAATTCAATATAAACAATATTTATATATTACTAGCGGACCGAACAGACGTCGTCCTGCCCGTACAGCGCCACCTACCGGGTCCAATTGTAAATCTAAACCATTCTCAAATCTCCACGAACACACACAAAAAATTTCATCAAAATTGGTCCAGTCGTTTAGGAGGAGTTCAGTCACATACACACGCACACAAGAAATATATATATTAAGATATAGTTTTTTAAGTTTTGATTTTGTATACTTTTGTTATTCATAAATAATAATAAAAAAATAACACGGTAGATACCCTTAAGATCAATCAATCGATTGTTCAAATAAGTGGATCAATCCAATCAACATCTCGGTACAAATCCATACTTAAACATCTGTCTAGTTAGCATGACAGTGCACTGAAATGCAGCCTTCTCCGAGCTTGCGCGCAATCCTAGCCCTTATTGACATAAAGACATAGAGCCCGGAATCGCACTAAAGACGCCATACTAAATCATGAAACTTGGTACACATATTCTTGGAAGTATTAGAAGTAACAAAGGATACTTTTTACTGAAAAAAAATCTTATCAAAACAACGTTTGCCGGTACAGCTAGTAATATTATAAATATGATTGTACGTACAAGCCTTAATTACTCAACCGATCATCTTGAAACTTTACATAAACGTTGTCAGGGCTACAGAAAAGGACATAGGGCATGGATTTTTCATCCAGAAAAATGTACGGTCAACAATTATTTGAAATAATTATTAATTATATCCGAGATATTGCGAAATGTCACGGACTGACACAAAAACAAAAAAAGCTTTATTGTTCAAGAAAACATTACACAAGCTGAACTATCACTAGCCTCCACACTAGGACTCCCTGTGTCGTGGAGACTAGTCGAATTTGACTTACAAAAAAAAAAGAAATAGTCAGTTTCCACAGATTATTTGTGACACTCACTGATACTATTGATTTGTATGAAATTACCTAGTTTTTTTTTACAATACCATCTCTAGCAGCGTCCACCGAGATGTTTCTGTACTCTGTAGAATACATCTACATCAAGCTCTGTGGTGCTAGTCTGCGTAATTAAATATAGACACGTTAGACACACTAGGTAATCCAAAAAATTATGTTATCTGAAGCAGTAGGCACTCTTTGATTACGTTCTAGTAGAAAGTTTTTTTATGTACTCGTAAGTTATTTTTTTTCTGAAAAACGTTGCCCCACACTAGGAATTTCTCCTGTGTCCTGGGTGCGTTTACAAATATTTAAACTCACAGATACAAACAGCCAGACCTGGAACAATGAATATTTCACCCTCGTAAGAAAACAAATAAAAACAACACAGATTACATTACTACAAGTACATACAAATAATTAAAGTGATACTTGAATACCCTTAATGAGTAAGCCTATAGAGCAGTCTGGCTTCCTCCAAAAGGGGCGAATACAAAATGCTATTGTACCTACCATCCATTGACAAGGATAAGAAAGAAAGAAAGAAAGAAAGAAAAACAGTTATTTTGGGGCACGCACAGCAAAAACACAAAAAAGGACGTAAGCGAGACCAAAAAAGCTCCCATTTCAGCATATGCTACATTTAAACCAGGAAAAAAGCATAGAAAAGATAGAAAAAAAAACTGTTATTTGGGACACAGCAAAAACACAAAAAAAAACTAGAAACTTAACAAACAAAAAAAATACAAATGCAAAATATAATGACGCATGCGAGGCCAAAAAGGCTCCTATCTCAGCATATGCGATATTTAAACAAGGATTAAATAGCGCAGCATCACATCGCATGTTACTTACAGTACTGTATCATCACTTGTACAATAAACATTGTAATCCACAATCGATGAAAATATCCCGATTTCAGCGGATTACAGTCATCGAACATCACGATCGCGGGTTCCACTGCGGGCCATTAAAGTTACCCAAATTTAACATAATATTATGATACATTATTGAGCGGCATTTATGCATATTGGAGCTCGAGGCTAAATAAAAACAGCAGCACGGGTTGATCGAAGGTTAAGGCTCACCTCTGTCTAACCAATCGAGGAACATAGGCGTGATGTTATGATTTAACATTATTGTTTTTATACTTATTTTGTTACATTGCCCCTTGGGATTTTTTGGATGGATATAATAGTAATCTGCGTCCGAAATAAACAGCTTTTCTCAATCCCCAAAAGCCCACTTGCCAAAGTATATTTAACACCAGACACAGATAACTTAATAATTCTGAATATTGGTGTATTTTATTGTCCTCAAGTGTACAATCTGAGCTATACTGGAGTACGAACGGGTCACTGAATCCGACTGGCCAATACACACATGTACATGCATTTATGTACATAAAATGTGTACATTATGTATGTATATCAAACTGTACTGTGGTATTCCAATAGTGTGTGATTTATTTGCATTTCAGTGTACGGTTGAATTGTTTGATGTTCAAAATGGATGCTATGCGAGTGTCATTTAAAAGCATTGATTGGTTGACCACGCGTTTATTAAAAATAACACGACGACATCAAAATGGCACCCAATCACGCCTTTGTAGTGTGGTTAGTTTGAGACGTTCTTAAAATGCACCCTCATTTCGCTTGTTATGCTTAAGTTGCATGTAATAGGATAGGGGCGAACCTTTCGTCATCAACCGATGCACACATCTAGGCTCCGGGGGGTGCTGGGTCTTTCCCAGTAACACTTTGCCCAACTAGAAAATCGTACCCAAGAGCTTATGTTCAGTAGTAGTGCTCGCGACCACTAGACCAACGAAGCAGTTATTAACCGTTCTAGCGATAAAAATCATTAGGCATTCTTGCGGTGTTAGCTGTGGTCAAAAAGTCAGCATGAGGGGCCTTGCCATCATCCGGAAATAATTCACTGTTCGGGATATTAAAACTGGTATTCAGCTGCATCCGGTTAGAGTAGAAGCTTACCCCAACATTGTTGGAGATAGGCTAGGCAGATGATGGTATACATTCATAAGATAATTATATGTGAAGACGATGTTGACGACCTATGTGGCGCAGCGGGCGAAGGTCCACCTGCGACGCAGGAGGTTGCTGGTTCGATTCCCGCCTTGGGACAGATGTTTGTACGATCTACAAAGATTTGTTCCGGGTGTTCTGGGTATTTGCTATGTATGATAAAAAATATCTATCTATGTAATGTATTGTATTAAGTATATCAGTCATCTAGTATCCAGAACACAAGCTCTGCTTATCTTGGGGCTAGATGATGCTGTGTTGATTGTCCAGCATTATTTATTTATTTATTTATTTATATACCTACCTAGAATAAAAACGACTATACCAAAATAGGTAAACATTTGAGCAAAAAATCAAAATCCAAATTCCATTTATTAAAATTAGGCTTTTTGAACGTCAAAAATAACAAAAGACAGTGTCCCCAAAACGCCAACACTTCACCACTTCCTAGTGGTTTTGCTGGGTAGAAGAAGTGGCGCAACAAACTCCCCAGCAACACATCTGTCTAATAAGTTTGAAGAACTTGAATCTATACAATACAATACTTTATACAAAGCAGCAAATAGATAAAAATATAAACAACTCTGTACCGTGTCTCTGGTAAATAAAATATATTCTATTCATACCGATCATAATCGCATTCCAATTTAAGTATGATTACATTATTACAATCACATCAAATATATTTGTATTAGTTTAATATCCGTAATAAATAATAACAGTTATTTAGCAACTAATAATATCTCCTATTATTTGAAACTACAGATAGTTTGCGCAATGTGGTTCCCACACCTACTAAATAGGTACAATGGGTCTGTCGGACCATGCCGTGTCCACCCACAGCTCTGTGGGGTTAATTTATATTATCATGGTCTTCATTCTCTAACTATAATTACTTTTATTAGCTTCTCCTATATCTTAGAGCACGTTCTCGCTACACAATCTACATCTCATCAGAAACGAATACTAAATGATTTACCAAGACTGCCTAAATATAATAAAAGCTGTTTAGCCATGTGTGTTCGGGTATTTAATAAAATTCCCAATAATTTATAAAGTTTACATCTTAGATTGTTCAAAAAGAAACTGTATAAATAGTTAAGCAGCCATAGTTGCTGGGTGCTAAAGTTTAAAGGGAAAAGTACGAAATCCACGTGGAGTCGCTGACGAAGTCGCGTGCGAAGTGCTTTTCAAGAACAAAATATATGACCATGTTTAGCGATACACTTCAGTTTGGTACCTACTAAACTATTGTACACTACTGAGAATCTGCGACTAATACTTGCAAGATGTCTATGATCCATCAATAGAAACATAACAACACGCCTGTATTCCCAGAAGGGTAAGGCAGAGCTATACCTAGAGTGCACCAACATTACGTTAGTTATGTTGAAGTCCCATATAATACGGGACAGGCGTGTCAATCGTGTAGAAACTCCGGCCTGCTTCTGAGAAATACTATTATTATATTATATACTGAAAAATGTCATGATGACCGAGTGGTTTAGGCCTCGCCTCTTGTGCACGAGGTTGTGGGTTCAAACCTGGGCAAGTACCAATGTGAGTTTTTCAATTCGTATGTACTTTCTAAGTTTATCTTGGACATCACTGACATCGGTGAGGGAAAACATCTTGAGGAAAACTGGACTTATATAATTAATATAAGTCTGAAATCGCCAACCCGTCTCGAGCAAGCGTGGTGATTAATGCTCATGCCTTCTCTGTATGAGAAGAGGCCTTTGCCCTGCAGTGGGACAGTAACAGGCTGGTACTGGATACTGGATATTATATACTAGCAATTCGTCCGCGACATCGCGCGTATGGATTACGTGCTTTTCCCTTCGATCTTTAACATCCCTCCACCCACTTTTAAAACGTAGTTTTGAAAACCATTACAGCCTATAATAGCACTCAGGAGTAATGTAGCTATCTAACAGCTATTTTTTTTTAGAATTGGATCATTAGTACCAGACATTACCCCCTACATACAAACTTACAATATAACAACTGCATAACCACTTGGGGAGGAGCATGCAAAACAAATATGATAATGCTTGAGAGAGCCCAGAGGATGATCCTAAAAGTGAGTTTATCAAAGCCGCGACGTTTCCCTACCTCCAAACTCTATGAGGAAACTCAAGTTTTGACTGTTCGTCAACTGTATATAATGTTAACGATACTTCGTCAACGCTCCTATTTATCCGAAGAACTAAGGAAACGCAAAGCCTTCACTAGAAGATGTTATGCACTTTGTGAATCAAAAGCTGTACGCACCTCTTTTGCTCAAAGATTCTTCTCATTCCGTGGAGGATTATTGTTTAATAAACTCAATAAAGAAATTGATATATCTGACTGTCGCAAAACCGAATGCAAGACTAAACTTAGAAAAAGGTTACTTGAATTAAGCTACACTGACACTGAAAAATTGATTGAAATGATTTCCTGATTATTGCATTTTGGTAATTTACTTTTTTGCATACATACATATATATATATATTAAGATTATACAGGTATAATGTAGTGTTGTATTTCAAATTGACACACTCACGTACACACACACACACATATGTACACACACACACATTTACACACACATATACACATACACACACACCCATACTCTCACACACACACACACACACACACATTATACACACACACAAGCACACATGCGCGCCGCACGCACATATTAGCTCATTCATCCACTCACATATCTGCTTACTCACGACGTCAACAGTCTGAACAACAAAACTTAATTTGGAGGGGCCTGGAGTTCTAAAATATAGGCCTAGGCTTAGTTTAGACTCCAGATCTCCCACAAATTACACACTTTGCCAAAATTTCTGTATCTGACTGTAATTTATACTCACGTTGATATTATGTAATTTGTGGAGATAAATAAATATTTTTATTATTATTATTATTATTATTAACAAATAAATTTTATCTCTGTATATTTTTTTTTTTTTTTAAACGTTGCCCCACACTAGGAATTTCTCCTGTATCGTGGGTGCGTTTACAAACATTTAAACTCAAATACACAAACAGCCAGACCCGGAACAACCACCTGTAGGTCATACAAATATTGGTTCCGTGCGGGGATCGAACCCACAACACGCGACGCAGCAGCTGATGGCTCAACCACTGCGCCAACCGTGTCGTCGAATTATAGTATAGATATGATATATGTATATAGAAATAATATTACTTTGCAGAAACCGGGAATCGTGCAAATATAAATTTGGAATTGGATGATATGTTCCCTGTTTAACCTGTGTGCATTCGAACACAAACAAAACTACTCTTGCTAATATATTTTTTTGTTATTGTTGACAGGCACAACGGCATACGACACAGTCAGACCCCTCGCATACCAGGACGCAAGAGTATTCATGCTCTGCTTCAATATAGCCGAACCTGAGACCTTACACAACGCTGCTGCCAAGGTAACAACTGAGACAGATATGCGTAATGCTATGAGATATAATGCATATCCCGTGGATCTTATATTGCCTTTTAGAAAACAAAATAGAATTGTGCGCTATTGGCAACAAAATGACTGCTCATGATAACAGCCGTGCGAGTCGATAGAAGGATAAGCTATGCTTACCGAGATCATCCACTGGCAGATACAAAAATATCTTAATACCTAGGGGATCAATCTTCTCACGATTTCCCTTAACATAGCGGAAGATGTAGCTGCTTCTATCATTTTCATTATCATCACCTCAACTTTAGTTACCCAAATGATTTCTATTTTCAGTGGTACAGAGAAGTAAGAACCCATGGTGGCTCGGCCCCTGTGCTGCTCTGCGGCTGCAAGGCTGACCTTAGACATGAGAAGGAAACGCTTACCATGCTGTCCAAGCTAAGAACACATCCAGTCACTAGTGAAGAGGTAAGCATCAGCTTCATCAATAAGTGGTCCATTATCATCATCGTCATGAGACCCCAGACACCAGCACCCCAGTCCCAGACCCCAATAGACGAACTGCAAATTTCAATATCGAAACTCAATCCGTAATCTGTATCTATAATACTGTAAAGTTAAATCAAAATCCGTTCCGTAGTTTTGGCAAGAAAGAATAACAAACATCCACTCATCCGCAGACAATTTCACAGTTGTAGTATAAGTAGGATGAACACCGAATAAATCCTATACTTAGCAGTTACCAATAAACATTCAGGTCATCTTATTACCCCACCTCCACAGGCAATTACACACTCCAAAGACCGTGAATAAACGTATACTTAATTCTGATACCACCACACACAACCCAAATCCTACGTACGTACGCATATTTCTCAAACACATACTACCGTTATTTAGGACACCTTCCAATGGTTCTGGTTTTATTTTACCTCAATTTCACGGAGTTCACTACCATCTCAAATTGGAAAGCTCCGATCTCTAGCAAAGCGATTATACCTCATTCATCGGAATTCCTAATCTAAATTGAAACATCCTGACGCATTTACACGTATTGTGTAAGGGGGCAATTGAAAACTCGGTCGCAAATTCAGACTGGACGTCCGTATTAATTAGTGATCTTATTCAACTAGTTACCATTTAGTAAATGGGAGCGGAGTAATTGGCTCGCTCCGTGAATGAATCAAATGGGCTCTCGGATCGGGCTGACATTGAAACTACTTGGACCGTTCTCTTGTGTTATTCACAGTTTTGTTTCAGTAAATTAAAAAGTTGCTGCTAGTTCGTTTTTATTTGATGTCTATTTCAATTCATAACTTTTGATGAGGGCTTATGTAGCACAATTTTTATTGAGGATTCCAATTGATTCATCATGACGGAGTAGGGTTCATATTTGTTTGATATCGGAAACAATTAAAACGGTGTGAGAAAACAATTATAATTCCTTTGTTTCACATTGTTATACGTATATGTACAGTTTTGTTAAACATTGAATATGGTGTAAACTGAATTAATGTAAATACTGTCTTCGGTTACACACAGTAAGACTGGAAGCAGATGATGATTTATTTTAATATGCAAAATATACTATATGAATCTCCAATTTTCACAGGCTTTAGCAGTAGCAAGACAGCTAGGAGCGATGACTTATGTAGAGACATCAGCTAGGGCTTCTACTAAAGGTGTCAAAGATGCTTTCGAAGTAGCTGCGCTAGCCGCCCTCGGTAAACTAAACAAGCAGCAGATGAAACAACAGGTACCTATACATCTTTTCCTTTCACACCATACACAACAAAATATTACTTTAATCTTATCTTCCCCCTCTTTTTTCCCTTACGTGCTGGACAGCATTCCAAGCGGATTCTAAAGTAGGTACGTAGACAAGGCTTATAGCTATATCCAATAATATTATATGTGGAAGTCCTTAATTTGATCTAAAATTACTTCCATTCACAAATAAAAAAAGGAACAAAATAAATAAAATATTTTTTTTCCTAACAGAAACAAGTGGGGCGCAGCAAAAGCAAGCGCGATCTAAAAGCTGAGCTGAAAGGGCGCGCGAAGAGTTGCTGCGTCATGTGATCCGTGGCCGGCCACCCGTCCCGGTGGCCGCACGACTGCTAGGCGACCACCGCCCTTCTTCTTGAACCCAACCGTTCCTACGAGGAACCCACCCGGGCCTAAATATACGCCTTGCGGAACACCTGACGTAAATTTTCACCAACGAGTTCCCCTCATAAATAGGAAGCAACAAATACGACACATATATTAAGTGTCATTATTTAAAATGTTTATGTGGAATAACTACGTGCAAAGTGATCAAATAATTTAATTTTAAGTGTGATTCATATTATCAAAAGCCTAATAGAGAACTATTATTATTATTGTACTGTAAATTTAAATGGGAGCGGAACGAAGTTCTTTGGATTTTAAGGTAATGGTATCAGTAACATAAAAAGGTGCAATGTAATTATAGCCCTCAGGGTTGGAGCGTGAGCCTGTGATAAAGATAAAAAATAGAAATTTCGCGAGAAAAAATAGGAATGTTTTAGATTGAATTAGAAAGGCGAGACGACGCTCATTTTGGCATATTATCATCAATAACAGTTGAAACATTAATGTTAAAGAATCATGTTAGTTAGGAACAAATGCGTGTTTTCATATACATTGACATAACGTAAGTGTAACTTGATGTTTTTCTATAAGATAGCATTTTCATAATGTAATGGAAGTTGTAGAAGCTCCGTTGTTTTGTGTAGGACCAATGTTGCTCTTAATTTTGATGCAGTAGCTTATTTGTTTAAAAAGCTACGAGCTAATCATTTTCTTTGTGATATACATACGTAAATGTAATTGATAAAAATAAAATGCACAATGGTGGACAATACTAAATTACGGAGGTCCATAAGCTAGTTAGTTTCACGTCCATGTTCGCTATAGGTGTTAGATTTTTGTACGTTTACAATATGAAAAATTAAATGTTGCTTGCTGTAGTAGTTCGTACACCATCTCGTAAATTAGGATAATCTTTCCTTATCATTGTATAACCTTTATTTGCCTTTAACATATTAGTAAAAATATATTTTATTATGTGACAAAGTCCGAATTTTAGTTATCAAAATCGTAATATTTAAGATTTTTAAAAATACATGTCTGATTTTGTCCACAATCCTTTTCAATTTTGCTTGACAAAAACATCAGAATCTGCCTAGCCATATTGGGGACGGCTTCCAGTCTAAGCAGATGAAGCTGAATACCAGTATTTTACATGGTGTAATCTATATGACATCCACAACCCACGGTAGCACGGAACCAAGACTAGGTGTCTGACTTTCGGGCGCCCGTAACAACTGTCAAAGATTTACAAATGATAGCCATCCAAATCCAAACAAGCGTTGCTTAACCTTGAACGTCGTTCCATACGGCTGTTTGTTACTACTGAGCAATGAATGTCTGCTTGTGTAAAACATCGCATTGAAAGAAAGCCTCATCGTTCTATGAAAAAAATAAAATGGCGGCCGTTTTCGTGTCGTGATTCGTGAAGCCTAAAACGTCAAATAATAATAAAGGTCGCTATTGAGTTTCATAATTAGGTTTTCAAGTCACGCGTGGCAAAAGCGAAGCTTTGGCGGAGTCACGATTGCTACTCAGCTCCCTAATGTCAAGTAAAACTAGAAATGAAAATAAGTCATGAATATATTCATAACACGGGTTTCATTGTATTTGGTGAAATGTAATGTTTAAATAATGATATCTTTTTGTAATGAATTAGTGATTATAATAAAAGCAAGTTGCTGCAGATCCAGGCATAGGCTTTTTCTCATACAGATCAAGCATGTGCATCAGCCACAGCGCTTGCTTGAGGTGGGTTAGTAATTTCAGATTTTGACTAGCCAAAAACTTTTCTGTAGCGTTAAACGACATCATCTGCCGAGCCTTTTCCCAACTATGTTGGGGTCGGCTTCCAGTTTAACCAGATGCAGCTGAAAACCAATATTTTACATGGACCGACTGCCTATCTTACCTACACAACCCAGTTATTGGGTAACACGATACGCCTTGATACGAGTAAGACTGGTTGCCAGACTTTCGGGCTTCTGACTCCCCGTAACGACTGTCAAAGATCTACAAATGCCAACTGAGACCAACGGTTTAATGTGCTTTCCGAGGCTCGGAGGAGTCTCGATATGTTACGAATGGTCACCCATCCACAGACTGACCTTGGCAAGCTTAGCTTAACCTTCGATCAACTCGTGCGGCTGTTTTTATTTAGCCACGAGCGTTAAACGCCAGACGCTTACGTCAAATTGGCTGGATTTTTACCCACCACTGGGCCATCACGACTACTTAATATAATTGCTGCTAAACTAAAATTACTCTCAGTGATAGTCTTTTTCAATATATGGAAATGTTGGTTGTCAAACGGTCATCTGTTAACGAACCAGAATATGTTTTATTTTTAATTGTCTTGATTAATACATGCAAATATATAGATATATATATGTATATATATATATATATATGTCCAGACAGTTCAAATTATAAAATCGATTGTTGGCAAAATCAGGTGTGCTTCAAATTAAGTACATTTCTAGTTAGGTGAACGAAAAAATAAAAATTCTAAATATGGAACAAATTAAATGTTAATTTTATTAACATTATTTTCGATTGTTTAAAGTATTGTAAGTCGATAACAAGCTTTAAATTCAATGTTAGCTTTAATTATCATTATATTTAAATATTTAAACATGTAGTTTTAGTATTTTATTTTTCTGTAAACGCGATGATCGGACTAAATTTTAATTCTACCACATTCTTTATTTATGAACAAATGTACATATCATGTAAGTTTTGTATAAATAAGAACTCTGACTTCATTACGAAAAAATAACTTTTGTATCTTTCGAACTATCTAGTTATTACAATTATTATTACAGCCCTTTATATCCTAGACTAGCCTTTGCGCCTCATGGATAAAAAGACCTCATAAGATGCCGTTGCCATCGCACGGGGAATACTTAACTTTACCGGAAAAAAAATTATCCCATATGTTAATCCAGGGTATGCGTTACCTTCATAACAAATTTCATCCAAATCCGCTCAGCCGTTTCAGCGTGAAGGAGTAACAAACTTACCTACACACATACCGACAAACTTTCGCGTTTGTGTGATAATCGTTAAACCAATTTATTTAGATACAGTATCATTTGGAATTAAATGCATCATTTCGAAGCAAAATATAAATACGTTGACTGGCATTCAATTAAGTATCTAGATTTTGTTTTCTTTAAGAAATGATATTACAATTTCAATTCAACTATGTAATTGGATTTAAGGCATTCGGATTACTATTTTGAGAACGTTTTTTTATTTATTTAAAAGTTACTTTTCACAATTTATTTTTCAAGCGCAAAAAGACAGGTTTCAGATTTAAATTAAATAGGTAAGATTTCTGCGATCCTAGCAAAATGTACCTCTTCTTGCAATATCATTTGACTCGGAATGTCTTATAAAATAGATTTTGCATTTTCATAATAGACACTTTGCAAAGCTGCGAATAGAATAAAAATCCGTTGCTTATATTCCACCTATTGTTACTGTGTATAAAATGTAAATGGAATGCTTTTTTTTGTATCTTACCACCAATGTTAACATAAAATCACGCCTTTTATTCCCCAAGGGTTAGCAGAGGTGTGCGTTTAGTATACACACATTTCCCCTGCCCTATATAACAAGAGGAGAGTCTGTTGCCATTAAGTGGGCTACCACCAAAAACCCAATAACACTTAAACCGATCCGCATCTCTAACCCAGGACTTCACACTCAGCACTAGCGCTTGCAACCACAAGACCAATGTTCTTGAAAAAAAAGAAATTTTAAAGGAATGACGTCAGAGTTTCTACAAATGCCTTGTATGTTATTTCTTAAGTGTGTAATGTAAAGAAATGTTTTTTAATTAATACTAGACGAGTTAACTTGACGTTAGGCCACTTTGAATGTTGTTTCTAGATATCGAATATAGCGTTCAGTGTTTTTTGATATACGTGTTTTATTTTAACCCCCCTTACCCTAGCCCCTCCTATCCCTCCTTACACTTTTATTAAAAGAAAACTATATTGACGACTGATGTGGCGCGGCGGTCGAAGGTCCGCCTGCGACGCAGGAGGTTGCGGGTTCACACCCCGAGCACCCCGAGCCCCTCAGTCCGGAGCATTACCAAGAGCACTGGTAATGCTTACTTAAAATGGATTATGAGAAAGTTTGTATGGCAAGAAAGGAAGTGACTATATTGAAATGATGTGAAATAGAGATGTATGGAAGAAGAAAACGCGGACCAACCCTCAAATAGTGAAAACACGAGTAAAAACAGATCTTCCCAAAATTTTGTTAAGTATTACGGACATGGATGTTTTTGTTTCGATTTAAAGATTGGTCGTAGTCAAGGTCCCTTAAAGTATATCCACCGACCTACCACCTACCACCCCGTACAGGGCGGAAGGGACATTGACACACAAACTGATGCCATGTGTTCAATAGATGATCTGGTCTGGAGCGTTGAAATTTTTTCTTAGGTTTTATCCTCATTTTTTGTTTTTTCCGGAAGTGATCTTACTTAACACCTTAAATGCCAGGTGACCGACAAACAATACATTTTCTACTGTGTCTCGTTATCTGGCAGTTAAGGTGTTAAAGTAGTCATAAGAAAATCATCATTTCTATCGAACACAGTAACGTTTCTAATTAAAAAGTGAATACTTTAAGTCTGATTCAAATTTTTATATTTAAAAGGGAAATTATTTTTGGTTAAGTAGAAATCACGACATTTAACAGTTTTTTTTTCAAGCATCATAAAAAAGGTAGAAATTAGGAAAAGCTTCAAGGCTGGGGATCGAGGACCATGTTCTGAAATCATACTAAGGATAAATAAATAAATAAATATTGCTGGACAATCCACACAACATCACCTAGCCCCAAGCTAAGCAGAGCTTGTGTTATGGGTACTAGATGACTGATATACTTAATACAATACATTACATAGATAGATATTTTTTATTATATATAGCAAATACCCAGAACACCCGGAACAAATATTTGTAGATCGTACAAACATTTGTCCCAAGGCGGGAATCGAACCCGCAACCTCTTGCGTCGCAGGCGGACCTTCGCCCGCCGCGCCACATCGGTCGTCGTCATCGGTCATCGGTAGTATCATTCTGTGCGTCGATATACCCCTTCCACCCTGTATAAATACCAAGGGCTGAACCACACTAAAACGTATACGAGTCAAATGTATACGTTCAAGGTTGTAAGTCACCGTAACAGCCCATAAATATCCGTAAATGTCCAATTCCGAACATAGGCCGTTACGACTAACAGATCTGGGGTAATATCGTCACCACACCGGATGGCGGATCTCAGTAAGATGTATTTTCTCTGATAGATGCTCCCATTTATACAACTGAACTGTTAAGGCGTAAATATGAGACGAGAAAAAATATTTAAAGTTATCAGAAAACGCGATTGCAAAGAAGAATTTAAGTAAAAATAAAAATAAACCGGAAAAATGCGAGTCTGACCCGCGACACGGGGGTTCCGTTAAAACTTTAGGAATAGCTCCACGCATTCCAGAGATAAACAGTATTGACAGATATGCAGACGGATAACGAAGTGGTCCTAAAGGGTTTCTGTTTTTTCCTTTTAATCCTTCCTACGGATCCCTAAAAAATGAGGGACTTGTCGAGCAGCGGTAGACCTCAAGTAATTTGGAATAACGCTAAGAAGAATGTTGATGTTAATGTTGTTCCTAATACAGAAATATAGAACAGACCTTATAATATACGTCATTAATTAAATATAATAAAACCCTATCACTTTATTAGTAAGTAACGAATTTAACAATATTTCAATATTTTTATCTGTTTGTAACCCTCATTCTTTTTCATAAATTAAAGTTAGTCAGAGAGCAGCTGTTTCGGAGATTATCTCATACAAACATACTGACAGACAGAGAGAAAGACAATTTTTTTTGGTATTGGCTTTTCTATTTCTTTAAGAACGATAAAACTATTAATACATGAAAAAAATAACAATCACATGGTATCGAACAATTCATCCGCAATACTGTCAACGGGAAAAGTGCCCAGAAGTCTGGCAGCATTGCCACGTTGAATGACAATGCTGATTCTTTGGCCAAAAAAAAGGCCAGCCCACTGGTCACGTCAAAGTCTACCAAAGTTTGATACACTTGTATTTTGTAACTTTCATAAACATTCAGTAAAAAACACATTGGACAATACAAACAGACACTTCAATTTTATTTATTTGTATAGATGACTTTTTGAACCCCAAAAAACATTCCTTATAAAAGTGTATGTTCATAAAAAACCCATTTAAGTCTTTTCTAAATTCTTTTCCCTTTTATTTTTTGGAAAGGAATACTATGATATTTACCTCAATTAATACCCTGATTTTAAAGTCGTCGGAAGTCAAGGTGAACGATACCCTGAAGTTGTTAGTTTATTATTTGACCTTAGTAGGTCATGTCCCGTGTTTGGACACGTCGCGCCATCAGAGGTCACCTACAAAGGTGACCTCTGTCTGGTGACGTTCGCCGGACAAAATGAATACACAAATATATAGCAAAAAACATACTGTATGAGGGAGCTTAAGTTTACAACGGCCAATAGACTTCCACTCGTGAAAAGAAACCTACTCCAAAGATTGCTTAATCGATTGGTCCTGCGCTACCCTCATCAATCGGCTTCCTGCGATCTTAACCAGATCGTCTTCCGGTCCAACCGTCTACCGAGATAGAATTGTTTAACAAATTAAATATATCTATTAAAATACAGTCACTTATCTCCAGCTACCGTTCTAATTGTAATATTTATATATATTAAATAAGTACTTGAACATGTCTAGTGCAAAATATTGGCTACTAGCTGCGCCCCGCGGTGTTCCCCTCGATTGAAATTCACATTCATCAAACGCGCGAAGTTTTAATAACCGTTGATTATTCTAGAATTTTCAGATTTTTCTTTCCGTAAGGACCTCTGTGAAAAAATAAAGATTGATGAAATCGGTAAAAAAGTAAAACCAGTGTGACCAAGGGAAACAGGGATTCATTTTTATTAATATTATAGATAAGTAATTATGAAACCTTTTCCCCGAAGGTAATTTAAGTGTGAATCTCATTTAAATGAATTACGAGTTCTTATGAGAAATACAGTTCTTTAAACTTAATTATGCACCCATGGTGACATGCTGTGCCGACTCTAAATACATTGGGATAACGGAAGGAGGTTAAAACAAAAGAAATGAAAACATATTTATTCCGCACACGCACAGATAATAAAAAACACAAAAGAAAAAAGAAACTCAAATCTAAAAAATATAAACTATCTCAGCATATGCTGCGATATTTTAACAAGGTGTAAAAATACCGCAGCGCTGTTATTCCGATAGGGCCCGCTGTGATGACACGGATACACCGACGGACATAAATTACAGGCCCCTAGGGAGCAAAAACAAAAATAAATACAAAAAACAATAATAAAGAGATACGTAAGAAATAAAAATAACTAATTTAAAAGAATACAAGAAAAGGTTGATGATTTATAAAAAGAGTTTACCAGGTGATGGTGACCTTTCGTAGTTCGTTGTCCTAGTATTTCAAACGACCTTGTATTATCAAATACATTACTGGTTGATATAATTTTCTGAGCAGAACAACATGTCTTGATAACAGGGCACTAGTACCCATTGAAACCCTGCCACTGTAAATAGTAACCAGTAGTTCTTTTTTCTTTATATTTTTTAATAAAAAACGTTGCCCCACACTAGGAATTTCTCCTGTGTCGTGGGTACAAACATTTAAAGTCACATACACGAACAGCTAGACCAGGAACAACTACCTGTAGGCCATACAAATATTTGTTCCGTGCGGGAATCGAACCCACGACACGCGGCGCAGCAGTCGATCACTGCTCAATCAATCAATGAATTCGTTCAGTCAACCGTTCAGTTCAAAGGATATTCGATTATTTGAAAAATATCAGAAAGGACCAAATAGTATGATTTTTGGAGAAGTTTAGTTCCATGTCGTAAAGCGGTAAACGTGATGGCCCAGTGGACCAGGTTGGAGGGTTAAATACCAGCAACCAATGTGACCTTTCCACTTCATATGTTCTAAGATTGGAGGAGGAGATCGTCGCTAAATAAAATAAGCTGCATGGGTCGATCGAAGGTTAAGCTACGCTTGTCGAAGGCAGTCTGTGGATGAGTGACCGTTCGTAACATATCGAGACTCCTCCGTGCCTCGGAAAGTAAGTTAAGCTGTTGGTCCCGGCTGTCATTTGTAAACCTTTGACAGTCGTTACGGGTTGTCAGAAGCCCGAAAGTTGGACAATCAAGGGGTATCGTGATACCCAATAACTGGGTTGTGGAGGTTAGATAGGCAGTCGCTGCATGTAAAATACTGGTATTCAGCTGCATCTGGTAAGACTGGAAGATCGAGACTCGTCACCTGATGTTTCTCCACACAGCACAAGAAAAGAAGCCATAGCCCTGCAGTGGGATAGTAACAGGCTGGTATATTATTGTTACTATTTTTATTAAATCTCTCAGACTATCCACATGGTTTGATCTCATAATTCGCCGAGTAGGAGTCCAGCGGTACAGATGTTTTATCTCACGAAGGCCCTTGAATGTGTGTGTTTGTTGCACGTATACAATGTTTCTGTGTGAGTAAGCCCGGGAGCGCTCATTATTGGCCGACCTGCCTTCACGCACAGAGAAACAATGTGTGTCCACGGGCATCTAAAATCCTACCCCTACTTCTTCCATATGTATACAACGCTGGCCCTAGCCCTTAGTAAGGCAAGATTGTCTTTCTTTCTTTGAATTATATTATCAAATCATAAAAAAATGTGAGCAAAACGGGATGCCGCCCAAAACGTAAAAAGTAAATTAAAAAGAGTCATGGCCAAATGTTTTCTTAAATTCAATTTTCATTTTCATTCTGGCCACATTCGCCATAAAAAATAAAACGAGAAATAGTTTTCGCATTTGGCATTTTGGCAGCCTAGAGAGACCACACCTCTCGTTATACCCTAGGGCCGCCGCTGAATGTATGGACCTTCTATCTTTTCTTTCCAAAGTGAACACATAACCTCTTTCCAGTGGCAGTTCGTTTTATTACAACCGAGGGAGCGAACACGTCTCCCTAAGTGCCAATTCCAAGCTTATAAGCCATATACTATAACATCTGACAAGATGTCTGCTAAATATTGATGGAGTCATGTAGGGCATGAGTATGAAGTAGTGTTGCGTGTGTTTCTGGTAAAATAATGGCCTTTATTATGTTCAAGACTTAGGGTTATGTACCGAAATGGTATAAAAGGAACCGTTTTTGAAGTGACACTTCTTTATCGATAAGTCGATAAAGAAGTGTCACTTCAAAAAGGGTAGAAAGGAAGCCGGAAGAAATCTTATAGCAATGTTAAAAAAAAATCGTCACACTTTCCGACGCCATCTTGAAAAAAATCGTCACATTTTCTGTCACTTTGGACCGTCAAGGCACCATGCGTGTTCACTTAAATTGAGGAGTGACTTATTCAGAAATTATTTCTGAATAAGTCTAGACTTAGTTAGACTTATCGAAATTCATTTAAATAAATAGTGAAAGTGAGAGATTATAACTAATTTATCATGAAAAAGATAATTTAAACATAATACATTAAACATTAATACACAAACACACTTTCTTTTTTCAGGATGGGACATCATCCAATGACTTCTCCCGTTCTGGGTGGAACGGGAGGGCGTGTCAGACTTTTACTGTCTGAAACCCATCCGTGTTCATTCCTTGCCCTTTACTTTCCAGGGTCACGGTAGTTCTTTCGAACATCTCGCCGCCCTGGCAAGCTTTGGCCGTCTAGTGGCTCCGTCAATGCTGCTGACACATCTCATTTAGGCGCGCGTGGCGTCCCCTACAGTTGCAATCGTACACAGTCTGACAGTTGCAGTCGTACGTCGAATCAGTCTCATATAAAATAATAACTTATCCCGTCTGGTGTTCCAATTCCCGGAAGGGTAAGACAGAGGTGGACCAACCTCGTGTGAATGCCTTGTTGGTCTAGTGCCCGTTAGTGCTCCCGCTGAGCATGGGGTACTGGAACCCATTCCCGGGTTGGTCAAAGCGTTATTGGGTTTTTCCATTTGGAATAAGAGTGTCAGACGCGTCAGATGGCAGCAACAGAAGCCAACGGCATGCGCTGCGACGGCAGACAGCATTAATTTTTAGCAGAGGTGAACTTTCTTATAGTACTCCCATTTTTCGCCAGTTATGTTTCAGTCTCATGTAATAGAGAGCGAGCCTATTACCATCAACTCACATCAACAAGAGTTACAAATAATATTCAGGTCTCCTTCAGGAACTAATTAGCTGTTTTGAAAGACATTACGATTTAAATGTGACTTACAAGTTAGAATTAGTTTTGTGGTCGTTACTGTGTGGTTAATGGGTTCGGGTTAACTTGACGTGGTTCAAAGGTGTAGGCTTAAGGGACTAAGGGCCTATGCACACTATGGGCTAAAGACGTATATTGAACGCGACGACGACACGCGTATCTAAAACGCGCGCTTATGGCGCTGTACATTATCAAAAAGCCAATTAGACGCAATAGAAAATGTTTTGTTTGTGTATCAATTGGCGTTTAACGTGTTAAAAAAAGCTTAACCGAACTTTCCTATGGGGACTTAATAACATTATGTCCGCCTGCGACGCAGGAGGTTACGGGTTCGATTCCCGCCCTGGGACAAATGTTTGTACGATCTACAAGGATTTGTTCCGGGTGTTCTGGGTATTTGCTATGTATAATTAAAAAAATATCTATCTAAGTAATGTTTGGTATTAAGTATATCAGTTATCTAGTACCCATAACACAAGCTCTGCTTAGCTTGGGGCTAGATGATGCGTTGTGGATTGTCCAGCATTATTTATTTATTTTATTTAAGGCCAGCCAGGGCATAAAAACTTACAAGTTAAGCAACTACACGCTAATGCTATGGTACCCCCGACGGGCCTCGGCTTATGGCGTCCCTGGGAGAGGTCAGCAAAGGGACAGGCTGGATCTGATCGATACTAGTTAGGGACTAATTTAAAATCTACTGGCCCAGATAGAGATAGACGAGAGACAGGGTGGTGGGGAAAAGCAAATTGATGTATTTGTGTCTGGTCACATTCAAGGTTACTCTCAGTATATGAATTTCGTGTTGTGAATTAAGTGCGTAATCTGCGCGTTGTCGGAAAAATACGCCGTGTGCATAGACTCTAAGGTTGGGTATAGAAATGGGCGACTGAATCATTGATTGCTAAGTTTGTCAGACATGGTAAAGTTGTATCTAAGTAAATTAGGCTTTGAAGCATGAAGTGTCCTTTGTTGACTTGTAAGTTACATAAGTACAGAAGTTTACACAGCTGTTTACCAAAATTGATAAGGTAAGTATTCAAAATTATAAGTTATGAAAGAAAACAATTTGTTAATAATTTGTTTTTGTTTTATGTTACGAAATAATACTTTAAGTTTAAAAAATTTCTTTAAGTGAAATCTTTGTAATTTATTTTAAAGGAAATATAATAATATTCTATACCAAAGAGCATCGAAAAATTCATCCGTATCACTGTCAACGGGAAAAGTACCCAGAAGGTTGGCAACATTGCCATGTTGAATGGCAATGCTTTCGCCAATAAAAAGGCCAGCCTTCTGGTCACGTGAAGAGTCGACCAAACGTTTCGCGATGCCCTGTGATTATTTATTTTTTCATGTATTAATAGTAACACAACCTTGCCCTGTGGCTTTCTATATTCTTTTTTATTAAAAAAAAAACTGTACGTGTGACTTCTGCCATGTGGAATTTGAAAAAAAATCACAGGTTTTTTTTAAGCTTAATTATAATTTTTTAAATTAAGGAGTAACTACTAACCTCTACTTTCGGTTATGAGTTACTCCATAACACAGCAGCTATCTGCCAGTGAAAATTCCGTCAAAATCAGTCCAGCTTCTTCGATGATTACCTCAAAAAGACCGACAGACAGACAAAAACATAAATTAGTTTTTTGGTATAACTACCGTATAAACTATCTAAAAAAGCTGTTTTGTTTAAATTACAAACTGACACTTGTAGTTTATAAATTTAAAGATATTTTATTTATTTTAGTATAACGTAATTTGTCAAAAAAAAAACTATAAACTTATAAAATAGAAGTGTCTGTTTGTAAGTCACTTCTATTTTAGAAATATAAAGATTTTTTTATATTTTTTGGAATAACCTAATTTGTGGAAAATTACAAAAAGTTTCGATTCGAAAACACCAGTCACTCTTAATAAACCCTGAAATAAATCTAAAAATAACTACGAAAGTTGCCAAGTTAGCGTTATCACCGTCCTACGCAATATTTGGTAACTTTATGAAACATTAACAAAATTAAGCCCAAAATATCTCCGTGGTTATTATGTAGGTATATTGAACTGTACTGACACTGCGGGAATTGTAAACAAAACCCACAATAACTATCTATGGTAACGCTTTCACAGCAGTTCCCAACCCACTCTTAGATCAGGAGCTAGTGCATAAAATAGAATGTCATTTGTTTTTTATACGACTTCAGAAAAGGTTCAACCCGGGTCCGGTACCGGTTTTAAGGTAGGTCGGTTAGTTAGGTTTTAGATTCTATGCCCTAGAACGTAATGTTTTTTTTTCTCATGCTTATATCATACCTGTATCGTTGGTGGTTGTTAGTCGCAAGCACTTCTGAGCATGAGGTTCATATATCATTCCTGGGCCGGGCAAAGTTAAAGTGAGTTTTTCTATCAGTAATTTCTTAGTAGCGGTCTGGAGTCTGGATGTGTACCCAATTACATTGCACATGGTACTTAAACATCAACAACAGAAAGGAGTTTATATAGGGGTTTCTACCTACGCCTTGGGAAGGAGGCGTACCACCTCTAGCTTACACGTCAACGTTCAAACTGCTAATATTTTTTAACGGCCCGAGCTCCGGGACCACACGGTAACTCGGCAAAACAAAATAATCTGTTTTATATTGACAATAACGGAAAACGCGCGTACGTGACAACAGCGTGCGTGGAGGAACGGTGAAATGGGGATAATAACTCCACAGAACCGTTTATGGGATTCTTTTGGGGAATTACTACGGGGAATATAGTATGGTGGCGCGTTTACTGTGGCTGTGTGTAATGGCTCGAGTTTAAATAGAGATATATTCTAGGTGAAGGTCACAACACTGGGTATCTCAAACAGGTCAAAGTCATTTCGTTTTCGTATGTCCTCGTAGTCACAGCATCTGAACGTCCTTGGTCTCATGCGGGAGGGAGTAGCCACTTGTAGGAACGAGATGCGGCAGTCCATGCACAATGGGTGTATTGTGCTCTAAAACCTGGAAAATTGTAATTTAATAATTATGTCCTGAGGTATAAATCATCATCAAAAACCAAAATCAAAATTCATTTATTCAGTTTCGGAAAAGAATCCCGCCCTTCACCACTTCCTAGTGTTTTTGCTGGGAAGAAGAAGTGGCGCAACAAACTCCCTAGCAACACGTCTGCCTGATTAGCTTGTAGAACTTGAATTTATACAATATAAGTCAAAAAAGTAATATAAATCATCTTTATGAATTTGCCACATGTTAGCTAGCACACACCAATATTCCAAAAAATAAATAAAAAAGGAATACATACCAATATCGACAAGTAACGCAAGCAGAACCTGCAAAACTGAATACATAAAAGCCTCCAGGTGTATAGGGCGTGCTCGCTGACATATATATACGTATATATATACGTTTTTAACAGGCGTTAAAAAAATGACAAAAAATACAAAACTGAAAAAGTTATATGGTGTTGTGTTAAGTGGGTGGTACAAAAAAATATGGTGCGCCAATCTTGTCACGATTGCAAGTTTTCCAATGATCTGAAATAAAAAAATAAAAAGATAATTTAGATAAATGCTGCTATCGTTCTAACTAAGAAAAAAAGGGAAAATATATTTTTTAATATTTTTAAAAAAATCCCGAAAGTCCAAAAAAATTGAATAATGTATCACTTTTCAGACAGCCGTAATTTTGCGTAAACATTTTTTTTCGCAAAATTACGTCTTAAAGGTGAATGTAATGAACGTTCACCTATCCACAAACTGACCTCAGCAATCGTAGCCCTTGATTGACCTTGGCGGTATTATTTAGCCACGACCTCCATTTACTATCTTACATGAACTTGTCAAAAAAGAAAACGTAGCCATTACGCCTTGCCTGGAAACTAACCCTCACATTTTAGCAACGTCACGGCCAATAGGCCAAACTTTAGCGTAATTCATATAAGATTTTTATTAAAAATATAGGAACTTAGGGCCCGGCCATTCCTGAGACACGGAGGCCGATATTAGGCCCCGTTTAGTACGTGACAGTATTCCGCGAACGTTTTGGGTCATGATATTAAAAAAGTCCGTTTCTGGGTCAACGTGAACAAATTCTGTATTAAAATTTTTGGGACCATTTTGGTTGGAATCCATACTAATATTACAAATGTGAAAGTTATTCTGTCTGTTTGTCTGTCTAACCGATTTATATGGAATGGAGATAGTTTGAGACCTTGGGAAGTATATTGGATTGTTTTTGATGTGCAGCTTTGTCTGTATCTGCGATAACAGGCATTCACGAATAACGTGTCGGGCAAAAGCTAGTTAGAAAAAAAGAAGTTTCTGTTTTTACACACTTTATATTAGCTTCACTTGTATGTTAGTTTGTATGTTTGTTTGTAACCGATTCCTTAGGGCGCGATTTTGTCCCGCTTTAACACGCTAAACGCCAGGTGACCGACAAACAATACATTTTCTATTGTGTCTCGTTTTCTGGCAGTTAAGGTGTTACACGGCCAGATTTCATTCAAATTTTGCACACCTATCAAAGACCGATGACAATGCAATAATCCGATTAAAAAATTATAGCTTAAAAAACTAAAAAAACACGCTTTTATAGAAAAATCAACAAAAAAATGAAAAATAAATAATAGTTTAAAAGAACTAAAAAAACACGCTTTTATAGTAAATCCAAATAAAAAAATAGAAAATAAAATTTCATAAATTTGGATTAAGGAAAGTGTAAATAAGACTATATTAATGGAAAAAAGCGTTGAGTGCATAGTGTTAATATTGAAGAATACACGCCGATACATGTAGCTCAAAGTGAATGACAGTAACCATGGAAAAATAGAAAATGTTTAGAACTATTGATACCTACTAACCACGAATTGGCGACTATGGGACTTTTTCCTTTATTTGTGCTGTGAAACCAAGCTTCTTGCCAACTTTCATGATTCTTGGTCAATGGTAAGAATCTACTGGTACTTTTATAATGCGTTGACTTAGGAACTCAATTTTTTAGAACTCCAAGGGTCCGTACACCTACGTATTTGATATTAATTTCAGCTTGATTCCTCAACGTGATCTTGAAAAAAAGGGTCTTGATAGACAGGTAGACAGACATACATACATACAGACACGCAGACAGACAATGATGTGACTCTATAACCCTTATAGTAAGGAGTGTTGCCCACTAATTAATTTAGAAAAACAATATTTGCCTGGCTGTTAGATAAATGTTGCTATTCAAATAATGATTTTATTAATTTTAAATTTCGACATTACAATATATCAATACTTTGTGTGTGCATGTGTATACCTTTTTTATTTCATTTTTTTTTTTTAAACATTTGGAATTATGTTATTAGTAAAATTTGGCTGGACCTTTTATTTTGTAAATTGGTTTGAATTATTTTTTTTTTTAATACGTTACGTACGTTTTTAGTACGTGAAACTATTTTATGTTAAGACCTTAATGTACCATACACTCAGAAATAAATAAATAATATTATTATATTATATTTATTTTATTATATATTATAAGGGAAAATTATTTTTCCTTTTGAGGTGCAATACCATAAAAAGATACTTTTACTAACAAAACGAAAACTTATTACTTTTACTTTTTATCATAGCAACCCAAACTATTTTTAAGTTTCGTCAATTACTTGGTAACAAAAGAAGCGATCGTACCCAAGAAGTAAACCACTATACGAAATAGTATTAACAATTTCTTAACGTCACCATAATGGCGGATTGCTTTTACAGTGTCATCTGCCGCCATTTCTCTCCCGCGTTCCTTTCTAATACAGAGTTTTGAATCAGTAGTTCTACTGCAAACAACACTAGGAATTCTTCCGGTTTCTTGGGTGCGTACAAACATTTAAACTCACATACACAAACGGCCAGACCCGAAACAACTACCTGTAGGCTAAACAAATATTTGTTCCGTGCGGGGATTGAACCCGCAACGCGCAGCACAACAGCCAATCGCTTAACTACTGCGCCAACCGTGTCGTCAAATGAAAGTAGATTATTATTTCTGTATGTAAATAGCTCTTTCCCAGATATTTAAACACGTCAAGATTTTATAACGTAAATGGCGTGGGCATTTCTAAATTGACTGTTTTCTGATGAGTAATGCTGTAAGAAACACCGAGGTCATGGTCTCTTTTAAAGTACAAAAATTTCATATTAAAGGTGTTTGTAGAAATACTCATTGAAGCTTTGAGCCTTTACTATATACAAAAAAAAATAAATTGAATTGTCTTTTTGTAACTTCTTTCTATACTCCGTGGTTTGTAATTGCAAAATAACGGCTTTTAACTAAATACTTATGAAAATATACTATACATAAATAAGTACTCGTATGTTTTAAAAACAAAATTTTAAAAATAATCGACCAAAAAGTTTTTATTAATTGTAGTCTTTGCTCCGGCTAGTCTTCGAAACAGCTTGGGACCAATGGTAGATCTTTGACAGCCGTTACTGGAAGTTTAGTTTTAGTTACAACGACTCTTTGCGAAAGCCTGACAACGAGTCTTACCAAGGGGTATCGTGTTACCCTATAGATGGTCTGCGGAAATCAGATAGACAGTCGGTCCATGTCATCATCTGCCTAGCCTTTTCTCAACGAGGTTGGGGTCGGCTTCCAGTCTCACGGGATGCAGCTGAATACCAGTGTTTTACATGGAGCGACTGCCTATCTGACCTCCACAACCCAGTTACCGGGCAACACGATATCCCTTGGTAAGACTGGTCGACAGACTTGATCGATTTTCTGACTACCCGCAACGACTGTCAAAGATCTACAAATGACAACCAGGACCAACGTCTTAACGTGCTTTCCGAGGCACGGAGGAGTGTTGATATGTTACGAACGGTCACCCATCCCCAGACTGGCCTAGGCAATCGTAGCTTAACCTTCGATAAACCCCTCCTCGAGCGAGTCAGTCGCTACATATCAAATAGGAAAATAAAAACTGACAAAGATAACTCGACCGTACTATTCGAGTCGAACCCTCTGTTTTATCTCTACACGGTGTCATCTCATTTGCTGAAATTCGGCGGAATAGTTAGTTAATTTAATTATCACGCTTTTAACTTCGGACGGCGTGCAATTTGAATTCCTTTGCGAATGTAACGAATGATTGTATTTTCGTGTAATTGTCTGCGATGGACGTCTGTAGGTCGTGTTTTGTGAAAGAGGTATAGACGGGTTGTTTTGAACATTTGTTGAATTTAATACGATGTATTTTGTGTCTGCCGTATTATTATATTAAAATATCAAACGGATCTTCGATTTTAATTTACTGCTTGTTAATGTTTAAGTACAAGAAAGTAACTGGTAGTTTTGTTAGGCAATAATCTTATATCGACTCCTTGAAATAATTAAGATGACATCATTTCGCAATCATTTACCAAAAAACCGGCAAAAAACGTGCGTGTTTGACCACAGTGAAGGGTTCTATAATAAGGATTTATTTATTTATAGTTAATTAACACGGCATAGCACCAATTACATTAATTAACATAGAAACAAAACAAAAACTATACAATGCAGATACAATCAAAAACAACTATTCTCTACTTACTAACATGGAACAGTAGACACCCTTGCATACTGTCTCTCACAGAACATCAGACATACGCGCTTAATTTTACTCCATTCGTCCGCAAACACATCACATTCCGGGTTGGCCGTCAGGAGAGTATTGAGCATCCTCAAGGTACGACACACTGGCGATTCAGCTCTGGCGACCGTTCTGCAAGGCAGTTGCGCGAACAGATTGTGTCGGCGGCTTTGGCGGTGACAGATGTATTTGTCCGGTACGAATAGTTGACAGAAGAGGTCATGGAGCTCAGGGCAGTCGATGCGACCGTTAAGGGTCTTACAAGCTACCGTGAGCTGGTCAAGACCTCTTCTTACCTCCAACGAGTTGAAACCCAAAGTCCCTAGGATATAGTTGGTGGGGTACATGTAAGGGTAGAAATTGTAGGTTCTTTTAAAAAGATACCGAAGAAAAGTTTTCTGCACTTTCTCGAGCATTAGTGTTTGAGCCGTAGTATAGGGATGCCAGACACAACTACTAGACTCCAGCTTACTGCGAACTAGGGTGGTGTACAGTAGTTTAACAACATGCGGGTTGTGAAAATCACGAGCATTTCTCAAAACAAAACCTAGGCGTCTGAAAGACTCTTTAGCAAGGGTCGAAACGTGATCTCTGAAAGTCAGAGGACGGTCGAAGGTCACTCCTAGGTCTTTTATGTTGGTGACTCGGGTTAGTTTATTACCACCTAAGCTGTAGACAAAGTGGATTGGTCGTAATCCTCGACCGAAAGTCATGACGAAGCATTTATTTGTGTTAAAGTACAGCTTGTTGAGAATGCTCCACTCGTAGATAGCGTCAATGTCCCTTTGCAGGAGTCTGCAATCTTCATCCGTTTTGATGTGAGCAACTAGTTTTAGGTCGTCTGCATATAGAAAGCATTTTGCAAACTTAACCTTATTAACAAGGTCATTGATCATAATAAGGAATAGAAGTGGCCCAAGCACGGATCCCTGACTCACACCAGAGCGAGTATTATAAGGCTTGGACTCGAAATAGCCATGTCTGACGAATTGTTTGCGATTTCGTAGGTAGTCTGAGAAAAAGTTAAGAAAATTAAAGGAGAATCCCATGGCCGCTAGCTTTGACAGGAGTATATCGTTATCGACTTTGTCGAACGCCTTGCGAAAATCAAAATAGAGGGCATCGAACTGCCCGCCAATGTCCAAACCGCGAGATTTAAAATACTCAGTGTGGATAAGAAGATTCGTGTTTACGGAGCGACCTGGGCGGAAACCGTGTTGGGCATCTGAAAGTAGCACATTAATCTTTTTGTAAATATGTGCGTGGAGTATATGCTCAAAAGTCTTGGCAACGGTAGGCAGGATAGCGATGGGTCTGTGTTCCTCCACAACTTTCTTGTCACTTGTTTTAGGGATGGGGATGACTCGCGAGATTTTCCACTGCTCTGGGTATACACCAGTCTGGAGAGCCAGATTAAAAATATGACAGAGAGGAGCCGTGAGGATATCACGGATATTCAGTATAAAGGCAGGAACATTATCAGGACCGATCGAACTACAGGATTTGAGCCTGGCTATGCCGTTATTTACATCCTGAAGAGTTAGGATAGGAATAGGTATATTCATGCTCTCATTACTCACTTTTAGACGCGACGGGTCCACTTTGGGTGTGTCAGACAGAAACACGCTAGCAAAGTAGCGGGCAAATGCCTCGGCCGCTTTAACACCAGAACTTGTCTCCCCATTGTGTATAACAATAGGTTCAAAACCACCCTTTGATCTGAGGCTAGAAACATGTTGCCAGAATTGTCGCGGATTTATACTTAGATTCTTTTCGGTATCATTACAGAACAATCTGTAGGCTTCCTGAGTTCTAACCTTTAGGTCCGATCGCAGAGCACTAAACTCCGCATATATCAGACTACATCGTGAAATTATCCACTTATGATGGAGTCTTTTTTTACGTTTGGTGTCTGTAATAATATCAGGAGAGAACCAGACAGGATATCGCCTATTGCCGGTGTTCGTTCTCTTCTTTTTTGGGATAGAAGTGTCAAATAAATTACACAGTATCTTGTAAAACTTACCCGCTGCGGAGCTTACATTACTTGAGTGAAGAACTTCTGGCCATGGAGCAGAACAGATTTGGTCCCTTAGAAGTGCGTAATCTCCTCTGGCAAAGTTCCAATCACCGCTTCGATCAATGTTGCAGGAGTCTAATGTTTCATTAGCCTTAAGCGCTGCGATTGTTACCCCAATATATAACGGAGGGTGATACAAATCGATTGGAACCAGCTCCGTTCCTTCGACATGCTCGCAAGTTATATCGGTACCTACTCGGGCCAACACCACATCTAACTTACTCCCACGCATATTCATCACTTCATTCATGTCAGTCAGATCACAAAAGCTTAGAAAATAAGAGTAGTAATTATTGACATTTATAGATGCACTTTTCAAATTGAGGTCGCCTAAGATTAATATAGTTCCCTTCAAATTGTACACGATGCTCTCAACCTTGCAAAACCAAGTCATATAATCGTTGTCGGTCGCAGATGGCTTTATGTAGACAACACAAACCGATATATTACGCCCAAAAATCGTAACCGTGGCCCATAAGTCTTCTCCACCATCCGTCTCCAGCTCACGATGCCTCCTCATGGCTGCACCAAAGCGCGCAAAAAAGGATGAATATTACAGTAGCTATTTACAGTAGCTGTAATTATTTCTGAAGAGCATTTCTCAAAAACTATCGACATATGGACTAGATGAACAGGCCAACATTATAAAGGGTTCAGCTTTAATAACTGGGCAACAGAGCCCTGACTAGAGCGGACTGGTGTGATACTACGACACGTGCCTACGTAGCACGCGTAGCCATGACGTCATCGCCTGTCGCTACGCAGTAGAAGACGTAGCAACAGTACTCCTATGAAAATCATTATTTGATTACAAAATATCTACTATAAGTCTACTGTCCTGTCCCGAGACATCAAGTTTTTACACAATACCTATGAAAAAAGTAATAAGCATCTAATATGGCCTATTGTATGTTCGTACTTTCCCTAAACAGAATAAAACATTAACGTCGAAAACACAAAAATATCCCGCCAATTTTCAACGATAATGGCGGCCGTTCGACCTATTTGTAACCAATTTACATGCGCGAACAACTCTTTATTAAAATACAATATCAATACTCGACCGAAACACGAAATTATCAATGCAATATCGTTTAACGTTGGCCCCGAACAAATACGGCGGCCATTTTGTGCTCCACGACTGTTATATACAGGAAATGGAGTCGTTTCTAAACGCGAAATAGTTTCCTCTCAACGTGCTGCGATGGCACACGCAACGGTTTATACGGCCAATATAGAAACCTTTTTTTTCTGATTTCGTTTTAATGGCTGTGAGTGTTTTATGCTTTGTACTTTTGGAAAAGTCGTACATGACCTTGTGGGTGAATAATAATAGCCACACAGATCGATCTTAAAGGTTAAGCACCTTTTTTTTCTATCCGAGGTGGAAAATCCTCATAGATGTCCCCCGCCCTAGGGGGGCGAAGGGGTCTGGCAGACTCTTACTGGCTAAAAACCACCCGGTGTTCCATCTCACACCCACGCCGAGGGTCGCGGGAACGTACGATTCTTCCGTAATCCCCGGCTAGTGCCGGCCAGCCTCTGCAGGCCAAATGCTATAATCAAATGCAGCTGGTCAATTCTGTAGAAATGGCCCCTTGAAAACATGTATGAGATGAGCGTGAAGGGTACTGTCAACAGTTCTCACTTCGCCTTCAACTCACCTACATTTTCACGGGAAGATTTTTACTGAATGAAATGAGGAATGAAGCAGCTAAATAAAAACAGCCGCACGGGTTGATTAAGCTACGCTTCCGGAGGTCAGTCTGTAGATGGGTGACCATTCGTAACATACCGAGACTCGTCCGTGCCTCGGAAAGCACACATCGCAGCAGCCGATCGCTCAGCCACTTCGAAAACCGTGCCGTCATTGGTTAAACAGAGTGGTATGGTCTTCAAAGCACAACCTGATTCTGGAGCCCCCAGCGATGAAACTTTTTGTCGGCACAAAGGACGTTAAGCTGTTGGTCTCAGCTGTCATATGTAGATCTTTGACTGTCGTTACGGGTAGTCAGAACCCCGAAAGTCTTACAACCAGTCTTACCGTGGGGTTTCGTGTTGCCCCGTAAGAAAATTATGGAGGTCATATAGGCAGTCGCTCCATGTAAAATAGATAGGTTACAATGGTAGCCGACCCCAACATAGTTAGGAAAAGTCTAGGCAGATAGATGTTGATGATAGTTACAGAATAACACTGCAAGTACCGATAGTGTTTGCATTTCGATTTAACCCCGATTGTGTATTTGATTCAACCTGAAACACGACAGTTCCACCGATTGCGGTATTGTTATAAATGTTTTGTTTTCCACAACTATTTCAATAAATGTTTTTTTTTTATCTAACTGGGATTCGTTATGGTTATGCGAAGCTTTCAGTACAACTGTTACCAATTATTCTCGACTGCCTCGTTTTCTAATGGTCGCGAGTGCTACAGTCGAGTCCTTGTTTCGATTACCGCGTCCGGCAAAGTGTTATTGGGTTTTTACATCTAGGATTTCTCAGTTGCAGCCCGGAGCCTGGATTCGTGTCGGTAGCAATTGGCTCGGCTCCTATAACACGGGACTCAAATATAACTGGTGGGTGTACTGAAGCTGGACTTCTGCAGCAACTGATCAGAAGATTTTTGCAACAAATAATAAGACTTCGCTGACTTATTCACGTTTATTAAGAGGAGGTCTTTACATTATTGATGTGAATGATACGCAGATTTCAACAAGACTGATTTTTATTATCAACGGGTAGTTGAACATAATAAATAATTATAGTACCGACAACACGCACAATAACTTCCCCCAAATATTTTTAAGCATTTTACAGTAGATAAACAATATTAAACGTTAGTTTAATAGTAAGTAGTTGCTTACAGTTTGTTCTTATTATGTCCTACAGTAATCTGTGGAAAATGTTGTGGGTTAGTATATTTAGTTTAATGTTAAGACAACACTGTTTACCCTTAATGTACTGCTGTTTGTTTTTCCAAATATAATAAAAAAATTACTTTAATTAATTAAATACAATTAAGTACATTGTATTTATTTCATTAAAAAGTTTTTCTCTTTGTATACATGAAACGTTTCATCTTCTAAACAATTCTAACACATCTTGAGTGATTGCAACCAGCCTGTTTACAATAACTTCCTCTATTGCACACAACTTTTATAGTATTAATAATAATCATTCAATTATTTGTTCAAATAACATAACTATATACGATAAATTAATTAATTTTAATCACGCTGTAAGACCAGCAGAAATTTTGCAGCACCGGTTAACGATAGCGCAATCTAGTCAGCCAGAGATCATTTTTAGGATGCTGTTGGTGCTGTCCCGCACCCTGCGTACCAGGGAAGCGCATCTCTTACGCATTACTGTATAAAAACAATCTACGATTATTCTTCTCACGGCGCTACAGTACCAGATACCTCTGTCTTATCCTTCAGCGAATACAAACGTGATATTTTGCAGCGAAATCTATCTCGCCACGCACGAATGAAATCTAACGTAACCCACATCGCGCTATCGAAGTTATGCGCGCGATTGAACATATTAAATACAAGAACCCGACAACAAACGTAAGGATAGCCTACCAAACACCACAGCCGTCTGGTTGGAGGATCCTCCCTTTTCTATAGTGGATGAGGAACTTTACCCAATGTTCGTCATACCCCCAGAATTATCCTATTTTTGTTAAAGCAAAGGGTAAACATTTCAAAGCTTGAAATTATTACATTTAGGTAACAACGTTTGCTTGCATTTACTTACATATGCGTGTTTATTTTTTTGTGTTATCGGACTCATAAAATAGGATTATCTTGGCACTTACCTTCGTACCTTTTGCCACGGTAACCATTCACTTTGTAAGGATTACCAAAGGTTTTTTTCGTTAAGCCAGGATACCAAAAAGTATCGTTTTTAGCTGCAGAAATGAAAACTTTATGGTTTTCAAATAACCATGGGTTTTAGAAAGCGGTGACATTGGTTGTTTATTTTTTTTTCCACAGACTGCCGAAGGTATAGTTATTGTATGTTAATATTTTAGTGTTGTTTTTTAAATCGGCTTTTTCTTTTTTTTTTTCTTAGTAGGGGGTTAGTTACTAGTATCCTACACTAATCTTACACATGTATTCTTTGACATAGGAATTGAGTATTACAAGTATACATCATCAACATTTACAAAGCAGGTAAAATATTATGTACCTATTATTGAGGATAACTCAAAATCCACTATTCAGAACTTGAACCAAATTCTATGGGACCAATCTAGGACAACATTATTTCCAATAAAGAAATAATTATTTCAATCGGTTCATAATCCTTGAAGATATATCGCAAAACATATACACTCAGCAAAAACAGGTTGCATTAATTACCTCCTACTTTTTAAAAGTCGGTTAAAAACACGAAATGATTCGATAATTCGTTTCATTTGGCATTACTCAGTAGCAGCCCGAGGATGTGCTGGATTTGCCCGGTTAATGGCAATAGGCTCACCCCCTATTACGTGGGACTTAAAAAAACACAACGGGTGAAATGTGGGTGTACTTAGGTACACCTAAACCCAACCCTGGCGTAAAGTTATGTAAAAATACGAAATACCGAACTACAATTTAGTTGTGGTAAAGCAAAACTAAATTAGGCTAATACTAATTATAATATGTATGTACATAGCACCCAGTGCATATCGTCATTAATTTTATCGAACGAGAACCACAACGCGGGGATGTGGTTTCAAATACGTGTCACAGGTCAAATGAAATTGTAATGCCTGCAGGAATCAACTGAATTGTACTGTTATTTTTTAAAAAGTTTGCCCCACACTAGGAATTTCTCCTGTACCGTGGGTGCGTTTACAAACACTTAAACTCACATATACGAACAGCCAGACCCGGAACAACTATCTGGAGGATGGCCTTAATTCCCGAAATTTCCGATGGGAATTCAATTCCCGCACGGAAAAAATATTTTTATGGGCAAATATTTGTATGGGCAAATATTTGTGCCGTGCGGGGATCGAATTCACGACACACATCGCAGCAGCCGATCGCTCAGTCACTGCGCCAACCGAGCCGTCATTTGTTAAACCGGGTGGTACGGTCATCGAAGCACAACCTGATCCTGGAGCCCCCAGCAATGAAACTTTTTGTCGGCACAAAGTACGTTAAGCCAAGGCTTAACGTACTTCAGCCGGGACTAAGGTCCCGGCTGTCATTTGTAGATCTTTGCCAGTCGTTACGGGTAGTCAATAACCTGAAAGTCTGACACCCAGTCTTAGCAAGGGGTATCGTGTTACCACATCGTGTAATCAAACTGAAGATTGCATTGTTCCTTGCACAATGAAGCAAACATTTTACAACAACTGAGATCAGGACGGGCGGAATCCAACCTTTTGTATAATTTTACGAGCGCTACAAAGATCCTCCGTTATATCAAGCTAGCGAGTATAGCTAGCGAATACTACTTTACGTATTATATTTCTATTATCAAATAAAATATAAAATGCTGAGTACAATAATATTACTCAGCATTTTATCAAAAAATCCATCAGTAGATTTCTATTGGCGCCCAACTGGGTCAGGTTTTTCCAGAGACTTCTTGCCACCTTCTTTTTCAGTTTTCTGTCCACGCGATTTGAAATCAGTAATGTACAGTACTGTAGCTACACCATCGCGCCGCCCAAGTCATTCCACCCAGATTGACTGACTTCATCTATAGTCCAGTGGTTCCCAACCTTTTTTTAGACCGGACCCATTTCGATCGCTTTGTTGTTGACAGGTAGCAAAGGTTTCAAGAAAAATAAAATGTGTAAATGTAAAAATAAATATTGGCCAAAATTTTTAGCTTATATGTTTAACTCAACTGTATCGTGTATATATAATAACCGAGTTAAACATTTGCAGCCCCTGGTGATAAAAGATAAATAAAAAATAAAATAGAAACACTTGTTCACGTGTAAAAGTGTTTGTGATAACCTATTTTATACACACATACACGACAACAAGTCACACATTTCTTTAAATTAGGTTGATTCGTGCTCCGCGGACCACGGTTTGGAAACCAATAATTCTTACGTACTAGGCAGTCGCTGCTTTTGCTTTTTGTACTGAACTCATGGTTACTACAGAATGAATAAATAAGTATAAATAAATAAATAATGCTGGACAATCCACACAGCATCATCTACCCGAAGCTAAGCAGAGCTTGTGTTATGGGTACTAGATGACTGATATACTTAATACAATACATTAGATAGATAGATATATTTTTATTATACATAGCAAATACCCAGAACATCCGGAACAAATATTTTTAGATCGTACAAATATTTATCCCAGGGCGGGAATCGAACCTGCAACCTCCTGCGTCCGCTGCGCCACAATAGTTGTCAAAGAGATCATCAATCGTCGAATGAGACAAGTAACTGTCACAAAAAAAGACAGCAATCTTCCTCGTTTAAGATTCACCTATCAACACACACAGTGACTGGTTCCAAAAACTCTCAAGTCACTGGGCTCATATAAACCTGCCTTTACGCAGGACCTTAAGAAATGACCTCCAACTGAATAAACCAAAACATCATACATTTTATGGCTCACGAAATAAAACGGGGAAGCCGTTCCGTTTATGATGCAATACGAATTGTTTGATAACAAAGTAACGCTCTTGGGGATCGTACAATCAAAGTCCGAGGAATTAGTTCGCCAGGTTTTTGTTGAGACTGTAAAATGAGGAGATTATTCTCTTTGAATCGGATCAAGTCATTATTCTTCACAAAGTTTCAGTATTTCATTTGCAACTCTGAAATAAGTTCGAAATTGCCCGATTGATGGCGACGCAATTTGAGAGCTGTTAAGAAAACATAGCCCAGACTTAATGTTTTCAGATTTAACGATAAAACGGTTTTTCTTCGTATCCACGCAAATGTTGTAAAATATAAACCTAGTAGTATTAATAGTCTACAAATATCAATATATGTAATAATGCAGACATGACTGTTATAAATACCTGGCCTAGTTCATACTATAAACATAGTTATAGTTTCTAGTTTTCATAAATTCTATCAGCTTTAAATGAACCCGTTTCTCCATTCTCGCCACATCTGCAAAATGACTTCAATTTAGAACTAAAACGCCTGAAAGTTTCGCCGAGTTCATCACACGTGTTATGCCAGCTTATTGCTCGTCAGAACTTAACAGGCGCTCAACACTCAACGGCAGTGCACTGCGGCGGCGCTTGGCGGCGAGCTGCCAAATAATATTACAGTAGTTTAGAAAAGCTTGTTTAGCGGGACTAGGGCGAAATCCTCATGTGCTAGGTCAAAAATGTATTCTGTATACAGCTTTATTAAAGATTTAGGATCAACTTGAAATCGGGCGTAGATTAGGCTAGATGTTAAAGGAACCTTTCGTTCGCCGAATCAAAGAAAAGCACGCTCAATTAACTGTAATGTGTAAGTAAGTAGGGAGAACATAGTTATCAATAACTTTTGTTCAATAAATAGTAGTATAGAGTTCTATAGAATTTGGAGGTAATTTAGATTACCTAATCACCACCAAACTATAAAAACAATGGATTTTGGGACTGAAAACAGAAATAAAAACTTAGAACATTAGAACAACTGCCGCTCTGGCGCACTACATCACACTATAGCATATCGGTAAAGCGAACCCGATAGTTTTAACCTTACAAAAATCGTTCAACGAAGTTAAAAAAGCTTTTCCCAAAATAGTTTGGTTTCTATCATATTAAAGAGATGGTTCAAGCCACATCCTGTCATTTAACCAAAAACCCATTCACAATAGTTTCGTTCCCAAAACAGGACGGACTCTAATATTCTGCAAAAAGCACTGGGATCAACTTCTTATCTCTGATACCATGTGCAAAAGGATAAGAAAAGGGGAAAAAAGTTATGTGAAACACAATTTGAAGATCCTACTTATTACATTGTATTTATAACGGATCCGACCCTTTGTCCCCAAAAAATGATACCACAGCCAACTAATGCAAAAAACTACCCTTTTCACAGAGTACATACGTGCCAAAGATATAGAAAAATCGACTGAGCGTTCCTTAAATAACTAAGAAATAAATATGGGTATGAAAGCGTGCGGCCAGTAGTACATCATCAGACTTGCCTTTTCCCAAATATGTTGGGGTCGGCTGCCAGTCTAACCGGATGCAGCTGAATACCAATATTTTACATGGAGCGACTGCCTATCTGACCTCCACAACCGAGTAACTGGGCAACACGATACCCCTTGGTAAGACTGGTTGTCAGACTTCGGGCCTCTGACTACCCGTAACGACTGTCAAAGATCTACAAATGACAGCCGTGACCAACGGCTTAACGTGCTTTCCGAGGCACGGAGGGGTCTCAATTTGTTACAAATTCGATCAACCCAGTAGTTGTATGACAAAAAAGAGATCTCTTTCTTTAAGAGTTTTGATGGTATTTGCTCAATGCATTTCTCTATGTCTTGATCCGAGCTGAATCGAAAATGGTTTCAGTACCTTACTATACTCAATACTCAATTTTTTATTGCATTCCATATGTTACAAAGATAAAAAAAAAACAAGTTAAGGATACAATATGGACCCTGTCGGGCACGCAATAATTTAGGAGAGAGGAAGAGGACTGAATAGTATTATTATTATAAATTATTAGGTGTCTTTCATTTCATTAATTATAAGTATATTATATTAAATTAATTATATATTTTTCATTTTGCAATCGTTCTATCATCTAGAAACTCCTTTACCATAGATACTCGTACAAGACTGATATAAACTAAAACCTACACTCGTCAAAAAAAAATATCCCTTGTCCCGAAACATACTTGCATACTTTACAGACTTTACTGTTACTAAAACCTTTTTATTGAAAAGCAAAGATAAAAATGTTAGCGCAAAAAATGAACTTTATACAAATATCAACCATAAGAGTAGAGAATAAGGTTTGTCTACGTTAATTTTGATAGCACAGGGAGGCTGGTAAATTGACTCATTATTTTTTGTGGTCTCGCATTCGCACTAATGAGATTTCGCGATATCGCTCCTTTAGGGTCGCTGCGCACTGGATAGCTATGATTAAAGAGCTTTTGTAGGTAGGTACACTGAATTAGGAGCACAGGTCATATGGTTTTTGCAGAATAAACTTTTTTCGTAGTGAAAAGGTAAACACTATACAGGGTGAAAGGGACATCAATGGACAACCATGAGTTTAGTTCTTTAAACAAATTATGTAACAAACTTGAAAATCATTTAGAATCATCATTTGTATGTAACCCAATGAGGTTTTGAATTAAAAAGTACTTCACACACACACACATATACACTTCTTTCGGGTCCAGTTGAAAACTAGCGTAAGGCACTAGTTGTCTAGCAATTTTGCTGAACTGTTCCCATTCAACAAACTTTTTTTTTTTACTAATTAAGTACTTCTGTTTCATATAATTTTTATGTTTTCTATGTTTAGTATTGTATCGTTGTGTGCCTGAGCCTATGTTAAATAAATATTTTTATTTTTTTACCTTCCATAAAATTCTAATTGGGGATAGAACTCATTATTTTTTTACAGTTTAAAGAAAAAAAAACATTAGGAAAAGCCATATAAATTAAGAAAAGCTGATGAAAACCCTCATCGCTGGGAGGTTCAGAGTCATCAAGCCAGCACATCAAACTACACCAATGTATCAAATTTCTTTAGTTTTTCAACTTTATCACAAAATAAATTAGGTTCAAGTTCAATTGGGAAAATTTTACAGTCTGGAGTATTTTGATGTGCCGGTGTCTGAACTGAACGTATGGTATCAGGTTTTGCGTCCATGTCCCTTCCACTCTATAGTAAAAAAATGCTGATAAAGAAACTAAGCTAAACGAGAGCTTTGTTCAGTTTTTCTCTTATTTTCTTAACAGGTACTTAGAATAAATGCTTGATAGACCAATTTCATCGGCTTGATATTATCCCTGAGGTTGCAAAAAAACAAATTGGACATTGATTTTGGTTTTTGTGTTAAAAGATCGTGCCTAGAGTTCGATGTTAACTGAGAGCAAAATACTCTCACTCACACACACTCACTTATACTCTGCGTGCACATCTCGCCTGTGTTCCCCGATGAGTTGGGCAGAGGAGCACCTATAGTACACCCACATTTCACCAGTTATGTTTAAGTCCCATGTAATAGACTAGATACTATAAATAGAATATAATAATAAAAAAGAAAATAGAATAGTATAAATGACGACCTATGTGGCGCAGCAGGCGAAGGTACGCCTGCGACGCAGGAGGTTGCGGGTTCGATTCCCGCCTTGGGACAAATGTTTGTACGATCTACAAATATTTGTTTCGGGTGTTCTGGGTATTTTCTATGTATAATAAAAAAAATATCTATCTATGTAATGTATTGTATTAAGTATATCAGTCATCTAGTACCCATAACACAAGCTCTGCTTAGCTTGGGGCTAGATGAAGCTGTGTCGACTGTCCAGCATTATTTATTTAAAAAAAAAAAAAAAAAAAAAAATAGTGGACAAGCATGTTGACATCAACCAGGCACAAATCCAGACTCCTTGCTGCTAATAAGAAAATTTCTAGTATTTTATAGTCTGGTTCGGGTGTTTTTCCTGTGAATTGAACTCAGTACCTCGCACTCTGCAGTCGTGCTTGGGACCACTAGACCAACGAGGCAGTCAATTCTTACAATCTACCAGTTGCCGCAAAGGCTAAGCAATCGACTGCCACACCTCATGTGGTTTCATTCCCGCACGGAACAAATATTTGTATGCCCTAAATTTGGCCTAAAATAGCGTGCGTGAATTGAACCAGTGAATACGTAGTGCAGCAGCCAATCGCCAATAAATTGGAATATTGTCATGAGGATGATAAGTACAAGAACAACAAAAAAAAATCTAAAACCGTAAATTGTACGAAACTGGCTTTGAAATGTATTACTAAAAAACGTATCACGTGTTCAATAACTTTCAAAATTAGTTCGAATATATTCCACTACAGCTCGACATGTTGAACTGGTCCAATGCATGGCTACCCTAATGAAATTGCCGATGAAAATACCTTTTTGTAACTAATTAACGTGAAACGGTTTTGTTCGTGAATCCAAAGTTTTTTGCAATTTTCTCATTTATTCAGATTGTATAAACCTATAGGTATTAGCTTTTCATTACGTAGCTATATTCAATTAAGACTTTTGCTATGAATTCCATATACTATGTGGTTTTATTATTGTCTAAGGTTGATTTCAGGGCACATCACACCTGTATTCCACGAAGGGTTAGGGAGTGTTGTACGTCCAGTACTCGATCCACATTTCACCATAGATGTGTGCAAGGGGTAGGTATTTGATGTAATTACAAAATCTCTTTTTAGTCTAATATGGTATGGCTTGTTTGCATGCTTGCTGCATACACCATGCAGGCAGCACGCAAGCAATCATGCAACATGCAGGCCTGCAGGCTTGCAGGCATGGTTTCTGTCACAGCTCCGGCGCTGCGGGCTCCGGCGGTCCCACGCGAGCTTATCGTCGCAGATGTGTTTCAGTGTTAAAACCACCTGCTCCTCAGCTCGCACACCACCTCGCAAATTATACTCTAAGGGCAGGTCAGACAACACTACGTGGAGTCGATTTTGCAGCGATTAGTTTCGGTCACGCCGCTCCAGCAACACGCTTGCTTTACTCGTTCGCCTTCGCGCGTTAATGATCACTATTCTAACCTTCTCTTTTTATTTATCGTGGGGAAATCCTTTTGGACTGTCCCCCATCTTGGAGAAGACGGTGACTCACCGGCTAAAACCACCACGGTGTTTCTCGACCGACCTTTGGGCGGGGTTACGGGATTCGCTCGCGGATTCTACCGCGCCCCAGCCTGGCTTTGACCCACCAGTGATGAAGGCGGGTCTCGTCTACGTCAGCTGTCTAAGCGCCGCCGAATCCTCTAGCCTAGACGCCTACAAGGGCCTGCATCTGATCGGGTGGTGGACTAAGGGGCACCTTAGTCAACCACCCTCAGGCCGGCAGCTCATAGAGGCTGGAGGTCATTTAGCACCCTTCTGGCACCCGATACAGCTTCCCCAGGAGAAAAGTGAGGCAGTAACTTTCCTGTCCGTCACTGCCAACTCCTTTGTGTGCATGATTTGCTCGCAAAAAAAAAGCGAACACTCATGATCAATTGGATATTTCAGACGTATTTTAATTATATTTCCTCTTTTATTTCAGTGTATAGCAGAAAATGTTAATTTTGTAACAATAAATAAATCATTTTCTTTTGCAGCTTAAAATAAGAATAAACCTTGAAGCTACCATATTCGGGTAAAAATGCATTTTCGTCACACAATATACATATATTTACAAGTATATTATTTGGATATTTTTTGACACTACAAAAAATATCTAAGTACTTTTATCGAAATTCGATAACCTTCGTATATTTTTACTAAGAATGAAACACAATCACTTTATCAAGATTTACGAGATTGCCCATACATAATTACCTATAAACCAGCAGATACACGAGCCGACAAACTCCGGATAACACGAATATTTTTCTATAGCGAATTTACTAAGTTCTAAGTGTGTGAACGCCTTGTTGGTTTGGGTCTTGGGTTCGACTCCCAGGTCGGGCAAGGCGTTATGAGGTTTTTCCATCTGGAATTTCTGAGTAGTAGCCTGGGTTTGTGCCCGATTGATGGCAATAGAGTCGCCCCCTATTACATGGGACTTAAACATAATTGGTGAAATGTGGGTGTACTATAAGTACACCTCTGTCTAACCCTACGGGGATTACAGGCGTGATGTTATGTTTGATATGTAGTGTAGCTTAGCGATTAAAATTAGACGTTTTAGCTATAGCTGCACTCTTTCTGCATATAAACTTTAACCATGCCATGTCTGTCAAAGTGAACTAAGTATTGCTCATTATAACTCACACACCACACAACCTCACTAGACACGCTCACACCCACACTCACACACACACTCACTCATGATGCACATACCAGGCGCACACGCACGATCTTCTTCTGCACATAGCTGTTTGTACAATTTCTAAGTTACCCTTAACTTTTTGTACATTTAAATTGCTTAAAAATGACAAGTGCGCAGTCTCCTAATACAAGCAATTCCTTGCTTAAAAGGAGATCTCCAATACTATGTATCAAAATACCTATAGCAATTGAAATACATATATATATATATATTTTTTTATGTATGTCTCACAATCCTCCGTGTGTGGATTATGCTTATAAAGAGGCCAACGTTTTCTCTTAAAACTTTGTTGACAGATTGAGACTGATACTATAATGCGAACCTTCTTAAAAATACGGGAATCCAGCCTCTGATCCCATCAATTAACCTCTTTTTGAAGCCTTGTCGATCGCGTGAACAAAACATGTATATGGAAAATATGTAGTACTTTTTATCTAGTGAATACTTCACCTAAAATTCCCACTCAAAAAAGGGTATAACATTACAGAAATTACGATCTCAGAATTACAGGATTATCCGAATAAATGTGCGTGTAATGGGTAAAGGGATACATTAAAATGTCTGCGGAACCACATCGGGATATTTATTGCTCTACTTAACCGTCCTATACAAGGTGTGGATCTGAAGAATGTGTAAAGGGACGTGTCTGATCTAAACTTTAGAAATACTAAGAGCTTTGTGCGTAAGTTGGGCTTTAAAAGAGATAGGGTAAGGAGGTTCACGAAATTATTCCCTGATAGGTTAGGTAGAGGTGACGAATAGAACACCCAAATTTTACCAGTTGTGGTCAAGTCCCATGTAATAGGGGGTGACTCATTTTACGACGACACGGTTGGCGCAGTGGTTGAGCCATCGGCTGCTGCGCCGCTTGTTGTGGGTTCGATCCCCGCAGGGAACAAATATTTGTATGACCTACAGGTAGTTGTTCCGGGTCTGGCTGTTTTGTGTATGTGAGTTTAAATGTTTGTAAACGCACCCACGATACAGGAGAAATTCCTAGTGTGGGGCAAGGTTTAAAAAAAAAAAAAAAAGTACTACCAAACTGACACCAATCCTGACTCCGGGCTGCTATTTCTGATGTAATAACTATATATATCTTTGCCTGACCCGAGAATCCCAGGAACTCACTCTCCAACGTAGCGCTTGGTACAAATGTAATTCTACTTGAACAACTTAAAACGTAAGACAACACTGGAATTAGCAAAGAAAACGTAAATAAAAACCGGCCAAGTACGAGTCCGATTCGCGCGCTAAAGGTTCCGCACAAACTTGTATGTAGATAGTTCGTCGATAAGTAGGATTGGAGGACTAACTTTTGAGTTGAAAAAATGTTCTCCGATACTTCGATATTACAAAGGACTAATCAAGATACACTGAAAATTGTAATTAAAACCAAAAGACTTGCTTTACTAAGCACCGTTGCTACGGCGTAGCAGATAGAATGATGTCATTCGCTACGCAATCGTAGCAAATAACTAAACCGCTACGCGACCAGGCGTCGCGCGTCGTCGATCTCCATTATTTTTGAGAAATTGCTGGCTGACTGACGTGTTTGTTGGAGAGTCTGAGTAACAACGATTATTCTTTTTATTTTTATTATTTCTGAGTCTTGCAAAGTGTTATTGGGTTTTACCATCTGGAATTACTCAGTTGCAGCCCGGAGTCTGGATTTGTAGTGCTCAGTGGTAGCAATAGGCTCGCCCCCTATCAATCAATCAATCAATCATTTTATTTGCATAATATGGGTTTACAAAGGTGTTACACAGGTAGGGTTTCACCATATTCAGCTTATGGTTAGCATGCAAATTTATAATATAGTGTCACATGTAAATAATTATGAAATAAAAAAAATAAAAAACTAAATATGAAATATAAAATATAACTGTCGAAGTGTGAGAATGCCATGGGCACACCTCTGCCTTATCGTTCCTGGAATACAAACGAGAAGTTATATTATGGAACATATAATAAAAAGGAATTAGAATTAAAAAAAACAGATACTTGGCATAGTTTAGGGTCATCATCGTAATAGTATCCTACTAACTATTTTAACTGTCTTCTCCCTCGTACCCGTTCAAAATACAAAATACATGTAGTTTTACTGCATCCGGGTTCAATCAGCTGGATGAATGGCGTCCATGTAGTCTCCAGGGATTTATAGTTGGTTACATTTTACATCGCTCTGTACCAACAATAATTGAAATACCGTCCCGTGCCGTGAAACGAACATAACGTTTTATATTTTCACGGTTTCCGTTGGAATTGAAAGGAAGAAATAACCTAACCTAACCTTTTTTATTGCCGGGGTGGACAATCTTCATGGATCTGTCAGTCTCCTGCTGACTAAAACCCACCCCGGTGTTCAACCTCACTCCTACGCCGAGGGTATTGGGAACGTACGATCCTTCCACCATCCCCGACTGGAGAAATACTAACCTAACCTAAAGTATTAATCCATACTAATCGCTTTAGAGATTACATCTTGATCATAAGAAGAGCAAGCGCTATTGCTAAACGTAAGATCCTGGGATCGTTTCCCGTGTCAGGCGAAGTGTTATTGGATTATTCCATCAGCACTTCCTCAGTAGCAGCCGGGAGTGATTTGTGCTCGGTTGATGGCAAAAAACTCGCCTTCTATAACATAGGACTTAAACATAACTGGCAAAATGTGGGTGTACTATAAGTACACCCCTGCCTTACCCGGGGATTACAGGCGTGATGTTATGTTTGATATGTAGTGCAGCTTAGTGGTTGAAGTTAGACGTTTTAGCTCCCTGCACTCTTTCTGCATATAAACTTTAACTATGCCATGTCTGTCGAACTGAACTAAGTATTGCTCATTATAACTGTGGTGTGGTGTGGTGTGTGTGGTATAACTGTGGGTGTACTCCTCTGCCATACCCTTCGGGGTATATAACAGGCGTTTATGAATAACCAATGTGAAGATGTCTTATCACCGGACTTAACAACAAAACAAAAGAAAGAAAGAAAGAAAACACATATATTCAGCACAGGCTTAGGCACACAACGACACAGTACTAAACATAGAAAACAAAAATTAAAACAAAAAAAATATAAGAGACGTAATAACAAAAAATAAATTATTATTTGCCTTACGGCTGCCCCAAATGGGTTCAGTTCAGCAAAAATGAAAGAAAGAAAAGAAAGAAAGAAAACACATTAATTCAGCACAGGCTTAGGCACACAACGACACAATACTAAACATAGAAAACATAAAAAAAGGGTAACAAGAAATACATTTAATTATATTTAAGTATACATATAATATTAAGTATGTGCCTTACAGCTGCGCTAAATGGGTTCCAGTTCAGCAAAGGTGCCTGATAACTAGTGCCTGACGCTGGTTTTCAACTGGAATGCCCGACAATTAGTGTCTGACAAACAACCAACAACAACAGATTGGAGGTGTCAGCAAAGCGTCGTCTCTTACGATTAAATAGGATTCGAGGGCCATTGTCTAAAAGTATGGGTGGCCATTTCCATTCAAAATGAATGGAAATCTAAATACATTAAGTAATTATGGAAGGAATTAGTCGGACATCTTCAATTCAGCGTTCCTTCTAACCAAACTGGTTTATTATACTTTACTGCTTTTTTAGGGTTCATGGTTCGTTCTTAAACTCCTTTCACAATGTGAATGAATGATTTTTTCGACGCATTACTATAATTTACTTTCAGGTCTATAGTTTTTAGCTTTTAGGTTTAGTTCCTGCTGTCACTTGTAGATCTTTGAAAGTCATTACGGGTAGTCAGAAGCCCAAAAGTCTTACCAAGGGGTATCGTGTTACCATGTAACTGGGTTGTGGAGGTCAGATAGGCAGTCGCTACATGTAAAAATACTGGTATTCAGCTGCATCCAGTTAGACTGGAAGCCGACCCCAACATAGTATATATTGGGAAAAGGCTAGGTAGATGATGATGATGATACAATGTTCACTTGTTACTCCACACAGAGATACAACACGACTGGCTGCAAGGGCTGAAGTTATTACAATGTCAATTTACCCTACCACTCGATAGTGGAGGAAGGTTTACTCAAATTATTTATTTATTTAATACATTAAGCACACAAATGTACAGAGGCGGACTTAATGCCATAGGCATTTGCTACCAGTCAACCTTTGGGTGATGTGAAATTAGTGACCAACTAATAAAAAAATGATCAACATAAATACTTTCAAAGCTTGAACTTACAATTAAATTCATATTACACGATTACACAGTTCAATAAATAAAGTCCTTAAAGGAACGGGAAAATGGTAATTCACAAATACATGCTTATTTTACACACAATCATTAATGTGACTTCGTAATCAATTCACTATCCACTACTTCCTACAATACTAACAGTTCTACATATACTGCAAAATACTACTTCAAATTCCATGTGAACTACTAAACATTCCAATTTAAATGTAAAGAACCCACTTCATAAATCCGATTAGCACTTACCCGTCTCTCCACAAAGAAAAGCCTATCAAAGTAATAAAAAAAACGAAGGAAAAAATCTAAAGAATAAAGAATTAAAACACAATGAATGCCTGCCGCGGCGGCACTTACCAAATGAAAAAGATTGTATATTATCATTACGTTATACAGAGGGATTTAAATGTAAGGAGAATTTCAGTAAGGATGTTAAAAAAAATGTAACGGTATCAGTTAAGTAGGTGTGTTAAGTACAGACGCCAGCACATCAAGCTGACGACCTATGTGGTGCAGGAGGTTGCAGGTTCGATTCCCGCTTTAGGACAAATTTTTGTTCGATCTACAAACATTTGATCCGGGTATTTGCTATGTATAATAAAAAATATCTATCTATGTAATGTATCGTATTAAGTGTATCAGTCATCTAGTACCCATATCACAAGGTCTGCTTAGCTTGGGGCTAGATGATGCTGTGTGGATTGTCCAGCATTATTTATTTATTTAAGTTACCCCAAACTGACAAATTTTCCCAATTGAACATGAATCTTATTGCTTTTGCGATAAAGATGAAAAACTGTCAAAGAAATTTGACACATCGGGTATCGTGATGTACTTGCCTCTGTACATGTCGTCTGTTCAGGGTTGGATTTTTGTCGTCTATCATTTTTATTAGGGCGTTATGGGTACCGATCAAGAAATAAACTCTGACATACTTTGTACTTAGCCGTCATATTTTAAATGTCAACAGTTTTAACAAAATCACACGACTCCTATCTTTTTACATCTCTCGAGGAATACAAACAATTTTTTTTTACCAAGGAGCAAAATCCTCATGGGGCGGAGGGGTCTGTCAGACTCTTACTGACTAAAAACCACCCCAGTGTTCCATCTCACTCCTACGCCGGGAATACAATCACCGGAAAATCCAGAAAAACCTAATCAGATCAATAAAATGTTTACAACACCATTTGGTCCACCATTATAGTTACACTTTTTAATACACAATAGTTATACAGTAGGTACTTCAACGAATCACGTACAGTTCTGCGACTTCATAACTCTGATGTGTAAGTCTTATCAAAATCTATTCTACTACTATCTATATTATATACATATTATCTTTATACTTTACTACCTGTTCAGACAGAAAGACCGACAAAAAGAATGGTTTACTTACTAACACAGTAACACACTGTTAACTACCTACCGTATTTATTTATTAAAAAAAACGTTGCCCCACACTAGGAATTTCTCCTGTATCGTGGGTGCGTTTACAAACATTCAAAGTCACATACACGAACAGCCAGACCTGGAACAATTACCTGTAGGCCATACAAATATTTGTTTCGTGCGGGAATCGTACCCCGCGGCACTCAGCGCAGCAGTCAATCGCTCAGCCACTGCGTCAACCGTGTAACGTATAAACCTGCCTGCCGTGCCGTATAAACTTTCATATGCATGTTAAGGCATGGCAACCCCGCGCAAACATCATAGATGAGTTTGGAATTGTCAACAGTGTCAGTGTGATATCTATCAGTAGTGAGTTTTTCATGTTCCTGAGTTTCGTGTTCTCATTACAGCGCCAGCACCGTGCAAGATAATTTAATGTCTGTGTCAAAATTTCCAATTTAGGGTTAGTTACAAAAAGCTAAAATTCTTGCTAAAAATTCTAACATTTAATATCTTTTTTCCTGAGATATTTCCTTAGCATATTTTTTTCCCCTTTTTAGCTAGACTTTCCTCATGGATACAAAATAAAAGTGCTTAGCCTAATTATTTGTTTTATAGTTTTTTTAATTAAAATATCCAGGAGCTCGTGGCCATATTTAAAAATGCCGCGCGGCTCGATAGAAGTTTACGCTTACCGAAGTCGGAAGGAACATCGTAGTCATCATCCTGCGTCAGTCATGGTTTGTTGGGGTGTCTATAAAGGAGTAACAAAGTGTATCAAGAGACCATTTTGGAATTTGGACTAAACAGAAACTAAAGATAAAAAGGAAATAACACTTTTGAGGTAGGTACACAGGTCAATGACTTCTTTTAAAAATCTTTACTAAAGGTGATATTCAACTTGTTCCTTATCAAATCGACATTACCTCAAGATCATAACTACGATCACCGCTGTCACAGATACATTGCAAATAAATACTTCTTCTAAGAAAAAAGAATCAAATTCAAAAATTAATTCTATCTAAGAAGAATCTATTGCAATGTGCCTGCTGGATAGTCTATTATTCGTAATTAAAGAAATACCTTGTTGTTTATTTTCCTGTTTCCTTGTTTTATTACACAAGTAAGGCTTACTTATAGGTAAATAGATAGGTACCTACTAGGATTGCACAATGGTATTTAATTACGATTATTTGAAAATGCGATACTAGTTCGTTCCAGTGAAATTAAAGGCATTTTTGCGAATTTAATTTCAGATGTACTGAAGAGGAGTCGCTTTAACCATGAACCATGGATGAGGCAGAAAAGTAAAGTATGAGATTATCGAAAAGTATAAAAGAAAATACACATGTTTAAAATAACACCATAGCAAAAAGGCTGTAGAGGTCAGATCCATAAAAATAAATAAATCATGCTGGACAATCCACACAGCATCATCTAGCCCCAAGCTAAGCAGAGCTTGTGTTATGGGTACTAGATGACTGATATACTTAATACAATACATTACATAGATAGATATTTTTATTATATATAGCAGATACCCAAAACACCCGGAACAAATATTTGTAGATCGTACAAACATTTGTCACAAGGCGGGAATCGAACCCGCAACCTCTTGCGTCGCACCTTCGCCCGCCGCGCCACATCGGTCGTCAAAAAAGACAGTACTAACTAGGTTTGTTTGAGTAGACCTCGACACACACTAACAGAGCCTGATGACCCTATCACTCTCCTACAGGAGAGCAATAGGGCCACCAGCACTGTTCGCAGAATCAGACCGCAGTCATACCGTCCTCGCCGCCGAGGTTCGTCGCGACGACCCCGGCTATATCCTCCCCCGGCCCCTTACTCGAGCCAGCCCGCATAGTTGAGCCAGTAGTTGACTAAATTATTCCCTAAATAATATTTATATTAGATCCAGCCCGTCCCTTGGTGTCCTCTCCCAGCGATGTCCTAAGCCGAGGCTCGTACCCCGCAGGGGGTGCCCTTAGCGACTGGTCGCATAACTATTAAGTTTTTACGCCCTGGCTGGAGGCCTTAATTTTGAATTAAGTCCCCACAGGAAAGTTCGGTTAAGCAGTAGATATCCCTGAAGGATAAACTGCAAGACACCAATTCAAAAAAAAAATGCCTGTGTTTGAAAAATATAGACATTTATTTTTGGAATATGTCGAAAGTGATATCAATATACATATTTGACACCAACCATTTCGACATCCCTATCAAAAATACCGCCAGTGTTGAATAATTTAGGTAGTGTCTTTTACCAACTATGTTGGGGTCAGCTTCTAGTCTAACCGGATGCAGCTGAATACCAGTATTATACACGGAGCGACTACCCATCTAAATTCCACAACCCAGTTACTGGGTAACACGATACTCCTTGCTAAGACTGGTTCCCTCCTACCATCGTTACGGGTAGTACGAAGCCCGAAAACCTTGTCAGGTTCAGATTTTCAGGCTTCTAACTACCAGTAACGATGGCAGGAGATCCTTTTTTTATTATTATTATCTATTATACATTTCGGGGCTTTTGGTCACAACACGACCATGCCAGCCCCATCATAACCTAATTCAATAAAAGCTTTACACTATTCATATTTCAAAACCTTATTCTCGTATACTATTATATAAAGTAAGATAGCTGCATTCGGCTCATAGCTGCATAAGGCTCTGATAATATGCTTTGAACAAAACCAACATCTCCCAAATTAAAGGAGATCCTACGGTATGGTAATTGTAGGCCATAAAATTTTGAAGCACCCATGTTTATGTTTTGGCATTATCAATCTTACAGACACTGTTGTAATTTTTGACCTTGAGACGACAATGATGGTTAAGAACAAGTTAGGGCAATAACGACTTCTGACCTTGACTGATTTAACTGGCAAAAAATAAAACAAAACGCGTTTACACGTTGTAAGTACTCTTCTAAAACAAGTTATGTTGATCACTTGAATACCAACGTGGGAATGGGAAAAAATAACAAATAATGGTGCCAATTCCCTTATTGACAAGCTAAGCTAAATTTGAAAAAAGAAAAAAAAATGATTTTTAAAATCGTTCGATTTGATATAACGCTTACGTCAATCATTCGTGCTAGGTACTCAACGCACGGTGCTCGGTTACATACCTCTTTTGCTTCGTTTACATTCATACTTCTTTATCATCACACACGCCGGCTGTGTTCTTGTGTTTAAACCCATACGTTAATACCAGACTAATCCACAGCGATGTAAGTCATGATGGCCCAGTGGTTTAGGCCTCGCCTCTTGTGCACGAGGTTGTGGGTTATAACCTGGGCAAGTACCAATGTGAGTTTTTCAATTCATTTGTACTTTCTAAGTTTATCTTGGATACTACTGACATCGGTGAAGGAAAACATCGTGAGGAAACCTGGACTTATATAATTAATATAAGTCTGGTACTTTAAGCCACAGCGAAGTGTCTGCAGTAGCCGTCGGACGAAGTCCACCAACCGGAAATGTCAATAATTTATATTAAGATTGAAAGAGCCGGACAGGTTTTGACGTTTTCGGTTGATAAGTTGCATCGAACCGGATCAGCAACAAAAAAAGAACAAAACAAAACACCTGTCATCCTCGAAGGGTCAGGCAGAGGTGCACCAAAATTTAACCAGTTTAAGATAAGATCTTACCTTTATACTTGTGCAGGCACACATCATCATCCTCCTGCCCTTATCCCAATTTATTTGGGGTCGGCGCAGCATGTTTTCTTCTTCCATACATCTCTATTTGCCGTCATCTCATGGGTCACCTCTTTTCTTGCCATATCCTCTTTCACACAATCCATCCATCTTTTCTTTGGTCTTCCTCTACTCATGTAACCCTGCACATTCATACTCAAAACTTTCCTCACAACATGGTCCTCATTCCTTCGCATCACATGCCCATACCATGACAACCGATTTCCACACAACTTCTCGGTCACAGGCGCAACTTTAAGACTTCCTCTTACATACTCATTTCTTATTCTATCCATTCGTGTAACACCACACATCCCCCTCAGCATTCTCATCTCAGCTGCATGTAACTGCCTTTCATTCATGCTTTGTGCAGGCACACATGTCAGAGTGAAGCAATCAGCTGCTGGTAGCGACAGTTGTTGTTGGGTGGAGTCTGCGGTGGACTCACCACTGGCTCAGCGATGTTCGGTCGCACCAGCTCGAACCGGTTCCAGCCGAAGAATTACTTAAGATCACGTCCTTACTCGCTTGGGCAGAGGTGAACGTATACGTAACGTAAAACCCACATTTCGCCAGTCATGTTTAAGTCCCATGTAATAAAGGTGAGCCTATTGCCATCCACCAGGGACAAATCTAGACTCCAGGCTGCTAATTGGAAAATTCCTATGGGAAAAACATGGGTAAAACCCAATTACACTTTGGCTGACTTGGGAATCGAACCCAGGACCTCACCGCCAACAGTCGCGCTTGGGACCAATAGACCTACATGGCAGTCAGTCTATCAGTGGTTAAGCTAATTGTAGATACGCCGCGGCGCTCTGCACCAACAGCATCCTGGCCTGGATGGCTGAGGACCCATATGATGAAGTAATGGTTTTATTAAGTACTAGCTTCCGCCCGCGGCTTTGCCCGCATGTTTTGTTGATAAAAAGTAGCCTATGTCCTTCCCCGGGGTGCAATCTATCTCTCTGCCAAATTTTATCGAAATCCGTTCAGTGGTTTAGGCGTGAAAAGGTAATAAACAAAATTACTCTCGCATTTATAATATTAAAGTTAGGATGTCTTTTTTGTTTTCTTTTATTTTTGTTACTAACACTCATTGTTTGCTTTTTTTTACCGTACTAACATTCTAAGGACTCCGTAAAGCTGAAAAAAAAACGCTTTTTCTGTATCAAAACTCAAATTGTTTATATCGCTACAAAACCACTGGAGCGACCTATAACTAGCCTGTCAAGTTGCACACTCAAACCTGATTCAATCATTATAACACCCACACATGTATTTAAAATTCACACACACACACAACACATACATGCACAAAGCAAAATGAAACAGTAGTGTCCATACTCTTGTGAAGGACAGACTGTAATTTCAAGATCGAATTCTTTAAATAATATTTAAAAATTCAATAATAATTTATACAAAATTAAATATATTTAAAAGTTAAAGGTTTAGCGGAAGTGTCGTTATCAAGTGCTTGATAGTGTCTAGTGGCTGAGGTCATTACATATAAAGGTATCAGGTTTTTATTAGTATTTAAAATATTATATGTCGAAGTGGATTCTCACTGAAGTCAAGTTTATTATGACTACATCAAGCAGAGTTCGAGGTAGACCGTCTTATGTTTATGCATTCCTTCTTCATATAAACTTAAACTATGCCTAATCTTACCCGGAGCAGTGTGAGATGGCATTGTTTAAATGCTGTCAATTTTCTTAAAACACCATCCGATGTTTTTGCTTCCCCTATTGGTATATAGAGTGGAAGGAAACATGGACACAAAAACTGATATCATGAGCTCAGTACATGATTTTGGATCCTTCATCAATTAAAACTTTTATCGGTTTTTCTTAATTACCTTTTCTACTGCTTTTTTTTTATGTTGAACTGTATATTGGTATATATAGGGGAAGGTACATCAACGGACAAACTGATATCATGAGTTCAGTACATGATTTTGGACCCTATAGCGATGAAACTTTCCGTCGGTTTTTCTTAATTTCTAGGTGTTTTTTTTTAGTTGAACTCTAAAAAATCATGATTAGAATAACACTTATAGTCAACAGCCTTAACTTTAGACCTTATACATTTAACTTTGGACCCGGAAATCGATTTTTTAGCTGCAGTCACGACAGAATAAAACAATATGGTTGAGACACAGACGAGTATGATATCAAACGCATGCACAAAATCATGTATTACATTTACTGCGCCCCGCGATGTATCCCACGGTTAAAGAGTCAACATGAGATTAACTTGACAATACGGTTGGCACTGTGGCTGAGCGATTGGTTGCTGCGCGGAAAAAATATTTGTATGTAGTCTGCAGGTAATTGTTCCGGGTCTAGCTGTTTGTGTATGTGAGTTTAAATGTTTATAAACGCACCCACGATACAGGAGAAATGCCTAGTGTGGGGCGACGTTTTTATCAAAAATGAAAAAAAAAAAATTACATCCTACGGAAATACGGGAAATTTTTCCAGGAGGGAAATAGCCTGTATGTTAATCCAGGGTATGAGCTACCATCACAACAAATTTCATAGAAATCCGTTTCACCATAAAGGAGTAAGAAACAAACACAGCTAAGCAAGAAAATAATAATAATGAATCATCAACGCTTCCATATAAATAATGCAGATTATTCAAGATATCGTCTTTAATAGAAGCGATGTCGCTTCAGCTATAACCTGTATGTCTTCCCATATTAAAACTGGTTTCTCCAGTACGAACCAGTATCCCTTTTTACAGAGTAACTCAGCTAAATATAGCTCAGGAATACCTATTTAACGACTAGTAAGAATTTCTGAGCAACAGCCCGGAGTCTAGATTTGTGCCCGGATGATTGCAAAAGGCTCGCTCCATTATAAGGGACTTAAACATAACTAGCGTAATGTCAATTTATTTATTTATTCGACGTTAAATAAAACAGTTGAATACCAATAACTATTGATAACGTCAAAATCAAATCATTTATTTCAATAAGACAAGGTAAAACGCACTGTTAAACGTCAACTTTATAATAAATAGGTACTCTAAAATGATTTTAGTTACCCCTTCCAAAAGGTAGTTTGAAGAATGGGCAAGAAACTCGACATATGCTCTTTTAAAATAGGTTTTTACAGTATTTTGTATAGGTACATTAATAAGATAATTATATGTGAAGACGATTGTAGGTACCTACCTAGAACAAAAAAAGGCCCGACATAGTTTACACAATAGAATAACAAAAAGATAAAATTAATAACAAGTAACTCTTTGGTGAATCCCTCTCACAGAAGCTCATTAACATACATTGAATATACTTTTATACTATTTATTTATAATTTACAGCAGACTAGGTTTTCCATAGAATGTTAGCAAAACTATGTAACTATGCCGAGCCCATCGGAGAATACAGGCGAGATGTTATGTTAAGTGAGGTTCAAAGTCACGATCTCAGGGTCAAATTACTGTTGCTCTATTGATTGCAGTGATAATACATCGCTTATTGCAACAACGCAGAATCCCAGTCCTAACACATCTTCTATCATATTTAAAAACTCAAAACGACCAATGCTTCAATATGTCTGACCTCTACAACCTTTAATAAACCAGATTTGTACGATATTAAATACGTTTCTCTCGTGATATTAATTAATTAATAAACATGGCAGTTATATCTTATTGTTTTTATACGTCTCAATAATAATAATAAATTATTTATTTGTATTGAATGCAGGTGTAACAATAATGGTGTTAGATAAGAAATATATGTATAACCAGTACATTCTGCCGGTTGGCGTACAAAAAATATAGGTTAACTCATAGATTATAAAAACTAGGTATATAGTAAAAGGTAAGCAAAAATTACAATTAGTCATTAATAAAATCGACAACAGAGTAATAACATTTCTCTATCAACAACGATGACAAGAGTTTTTTGAAATGAGTTTATCACAGGACAGAGACTATTGAAATATTAAATATTTATTGTATATTGATGAAGAAGAGCGGAGTGTCCTAATACAGGCATTACTTGCTTAAAAGGAGGCTCCAATCACCAACTTATGTAAAACTTTTTTAATACAGAAATAAAGATTTTGTATTTTTTTGTATTTGTATTATATAGGTAAAAATCAAAATCAAAATCAAAATTCATTTATTCAAATTAGGCTGAGAATCAGCACTTTTTGAACGTCAAAGACGTTTACATAAGACAGTCCCCCAAAACGCCCACCCTTCACCACTTCCTAGTGTTTTTGCTGGGATGAAGAAGTGGAGGAACAAACTCCCCAGCAACACGTCTGTCTGATAGGTTTGAAGAACCTGAAGCTATACAACACATTATGTCAAAAATAATAATTATGTCAATCATCTTTATACGTCATTCAATTAAATAATTTGCTACATGTTAGCTAGCACACACCAATATGCCAAAATAAATAAATAAAAAGTTATATATACCAAAATCGAAAATTAACTCAAGCAAAGCCTGCTAAACTGAATACATAAAAAGCCTCCAAGGCAGTCCAAGGGCGTGCCCGCTGACATGTGCAATGCTGAATTATATCAATACAACTCATTCACACAATGTAATGAGAGGATCATGTCAATAACATAAAAATATGGATAGTAGAAGAAACATACACAAAAATAAAGAACTATTAAACAGTAAAAGAACATAGTAACATTGTCCTGCGTTCAACAAAGCGACCAACTATTCTTGTCTTCTAAATAGTCGTTGATCGAATAATATGCTTTAGAACAAAGGTTTGATTTAACTTTAGCTTTAAACGCGTTAAAAGGTAAATCCAGGAAAGAATGAGGTAGCATGTTATAAAAGCGGATACCGAGCCCCACAAATGAGCTCTGGACCTTATGAAGCCGGTGGAAAGGAGCGTACAGTTTGTGCTTATTTCTGGTATTAAAATTGTGGATGTCACTGTTTTTAGTGTACATATGTATATTTTGCCTAATGTATATTATGTTGGCAAAAATAAATTGAGAAGCCACTGTGAGAATACCAGGTAGGTAGGTAGGTTTATAATATCATTAGTATAGATGATTATTAGAATAATGTATAGTAATAATAATAACGACCTATGTGGCGCAGCGGGCGAAGGTCCGACTGCGACGCAGGAGGTTGTGGGTTCGATTCCCGCCTTGGGACAAATGTTTGTACGATCTACAATTATTTGTTCCGGTTGTTCTGGGTATTTGCTATGTATAATAAAAAATATCTATGTATGTAATGTATGTAATGTATTGTATTAAGTATATCAGTCATCTAGTACCCATAACACAAGCTCTGCTTAGCTTGGGGCTAGATGGTGCTGTGTGGATTGTCCGGCATTATTTATTATTTATTTATTTATTATTATAATAAAATGAAAAATGGTGAGACTGGGTGTTGACTCCGACACAGCTGTGATAAGGCTAGGCAGATGATCCCCGAAAGTCTGGTAACCACTCTTATCAAGGGGTACTGTATTACCCAGTAACCGGGGTGTCCAAGCTAAGTGTTTGTTTAGTTCAGAGACCAATAATTCACCCATTGCGTCATCGATCCGCAAAATTAGACCCGCTTTTGGTGTCTTAACAGCTAGACAATTACAATCTAGAAATACCAGTTCGACTAGATTCAAAATGCTTAGGTTACTTGTATGGACTTGTATGGTAGGATGTTGAACTTTTTCCTTATCAAATAAAAATAATATTTGATAAGGAAAAAGTTCAACACCACATTTTTGGAAGAAGGCTTTAGCCTGCCGATGTGCCTCAAAAGCGGCAAATTTGTTTGATTCGTTTGCTTCTTTAGATCATCGTCTAATCATCTGCCTTTATTTCATTAAAATTATACAATTATTAATTTATGAAGAAATAAAATAAAATAAATAATCATAGGGCATCAAAAAATTCATCCGCATCGTTGTCAACGGGAAAAGTGCCCAGAAGGCTGGCAGCAATGCCACGTTGAATGGCAATGCTGATTCTTTGGCCAAAAATAGGCGAGCCCTCTGGTCACGTGAAGAGTCGACCAAACGTTTCGCGATTTCTAGAAAAACTAAATGGGCACACGGACCCCATGGCCCTAGTATTTCAACCCCAAATGGCTCAAACATATAACTTCCCAGTTAGGTTGTTGTATTTTCACCGTTTGAGGTTTTCTGCACCTGCAGCAGCCGCACCTGCACAATCCACCGTACTAGGAAGATGGGATGGCGCAAGGGTGTCGACACATGTTGCATTCCACACCAAAGACCTACCCATCTTCCAAGGTATTATGGTCATTCCATCTGGTCTCTTACCATCGTCGCGTGCCAAGCCACTGGGTTCTAAAATAGCTGGTACCCCGGCGGTGGCAAGAGCACGACGGATGATGTCATTAATACTAGCAAATAATCTGCCTAGCCTTTTCCCAACCATGTTGTGGTCGGCTTCCAGCCTAACCGGATGCAGCTGAATACTAGTAATTTACATGAAGCGACTGCCTATCTGACTTCCACAACCCAGTCACTGGGTAACACAATACCCCTTGGTAAGACTGGTTGTCAGACTTTCGGGCCTCTGACTACCCGTAACGACTGTCAAAGATCTTCTAACGACAGCCGGGACCAACGGCTTCACGTGCTTTCGAGGAGTCTATATGTAATGAACGGTCACCCATCCACAGACTGACCTCAGCAAGCGTAGTTTAACCTTCGAATGACCCGTGCGGCTGTTTTTATTTAGCCACGAGCTCCTCAGTTTTCTTCTTCAGATATGACTGTCGAAATTAAGTAAAATAAATAAAAATATTGATAAGTTTTTACCTTATTTTCACTGGCCTATACGTGACATCGACTATCGGCCAATTTCAAAAACGTATCTCTATCCACGATCTCCAACTGCTGCTTCTGAATTGCACTCTCAAGGTTACAGATTGCAAACTCTGCCATTGATTTGATGCAAACAAATAACAATCTGTAGATTGGGATTGATGCATACGTTATTGAAATTGGCTGTATAATAGTGTGAAAAAACCCCACGGCACAAAAATCTCATGAAACCCAGATTCGAAGAGTAAATACGGATAACTTTTGAACGGCTTAACCGATTTTCATCATACATGGCTGAGAAAACTTCCGAACAAAATCAAAATTGGTTCATCTGTTCCTTAGCTACGATGACACAGACAGACACAGACAAGTCAAACTTATAACACCCCGTCGTGTTTACGTCGGGGTTAAAAACTGGCATATTGCGTATTATAGTGAATCGTCGCCCGTCGGGACGAATATTTACCCACGCAAAGTATTGGCTGAAAAAATAAGTTAGTCTGTCATCGTATGAAAAACAGTTTTTTTTTTTAAACTTTGCCCTACCCTAGGAATTCCTCCTATATCGTGAGTGCGTTTACAAACATTCAAACTCACATACACAAACCACCAGATGCGCAACAACTACCTGTAGGCTATACAAATATTTGTTCCGTGCGGGGATTGAACCCGCGACACGCAGCGCAGCAGCCAATCGCTCAGCCACTGCGCCAACCGTGCCGTCATATATATAAATTCAGAGGTGCATGTCTCATCCCGTCATCTGCCTAGACTTCTCACAACTATCTTGACGTCGGTTTCCAGTCTAAATCCATACCAATATTTTACATAGTGCTACTGCCTATCTGATATCTACAACCCAGTTACTAGGTAACGCGATATCCCTTCTCAAGACTGGTTGTCAGACTGTCGGGCTTCTGACTATCCGTAATGACTGACAAAGACCTACAAATGACATCTGCCTGCAGCCAAATGGCTTCAGAATTCTAAAAGACCTTGGAAGGTAATTATTTGTGTTTACATTCACGATTTCCATGAACTTTTGATCTTCATATTATTTTTAAGAATATAAGTTTAATAATAGGTAAAAATATGTTAAGTCTAGGTATATAGTCCGTCAGTAAGATTACCAAAAAATATTGGACACGTATTTTTGCTTACTCAAATCAATGAAAAGTGACAATGATATAGCACATCAAAATTCAGGAAAAGGGGCTTGTGACGTCACTGTTATGTCACAAGTGTAGCGTCACGGTAATATTATCATACAGTATTGCAACTTCATACAAACGGACGAAACGCGAGCTATACCTACGCGGCTCGATCCTGGGTTGCGCTCGGGGTGAAGACAGTCACGGCTGTACCGCAGTGTCGAACGGACGGTGTGTTATTTTTTTAACAATAACCGCGCGATTTTTTCTCTATAAATCAGTTAATATGACGAGTAGGAAATATTGTGCTGTTTTTGGTTGTATGAATTCGTTAATAACGCATCCAGACATAAGTTTTTTTAAATTACCTGGAAACTCTGAAAGGTAAGACTATAAAATAATTTTACTTACTAGTAGGTAGGTACATAATGTGTGTCTTTTTAATGGATAAGTATTTCCTTTTATCTCACGAAAAAAGAGGTGTTTGGATTAACAAATAAAGCGAATAGAGTAACGGAAAGTTATTGAGACGAGTGAAATAAATAGTCATATGCGGTTCTGAAAGAATCATGATACGGTAGGTACCTACCTACTTACTTTAATTAAATCTACCAATCAAAAAACAACACGCATTTTTATTGAACACTTCCTATTCAGTATACAAAGTATTTCATTTATTTATATAAAAAGGATATTTACAATCACAAAACTAAATAGCAACAGAAAGTAGGAAAATGTAATTAAAATGCTGGAGACGGGCAGCCCTAACGCATGTTTACGTACCGCGCGGCTGTAGGCATTTATTTCTGAAATGCGGCCGAGTTACAATACTGTATCATAATATTACCGTGGTAGCGTGGCGTGACGTCACCCGCAATTTCAACGCACTATACCGTCGTCATTTTTGGTTAACGTTACAAAAGAAAAAATCCAGTATTTTTGAGTAATCCAACTTTCGGAACAAACAGAATGTTTAAGGACACTACCCTATTCTCCCAATATTTCAAAAAATAAAGTATCCGGTATGAAAGAGAGTAACAGTACGCATTGTACAAAAGAACATATTAGTATCAAACACAAACATCACGCCGGTATTCAAGCAACGGGTTGGGCAGAGGTACACCAATACCAACACCAACATTTCGCCAGTTATGTTTAAGTGCGGGCCTATATAGACGACCGATGTGGCGCAGCGGGCGAAGGTCCGCCTGCGACGCAGGAGGTTGCGGGTTCGATTCCCGCTTTGGGACAAAAGTTTGTACTATCTACAAAGGTTTGTTCCGGGTGTTCTGGGTATTTGCTATGTATAATAAAAAAATAGCTATCTATGTAATGTATTGTATTAAGTATATCACTCATCTAGTACCCATAACACAAGCTCTGCTTAGCTTGGGGCTAAATGATGCTGTGTGGATTGTCCGGCATTATTTATTTATTGCCATCAACCGGACATGACAACAACCAGATTCCGGACTGTTGATCAAAAATTCTTACTTGTCGCAATATCGTCATTAATTAGGTACTCCCGAGCTATATTTACCTCAGTTTTTCTATACAAATCCAGACTACGAGCTGCAATGAGAAAATTCCTATTGAAAAAACCTAATAACACTTTGCTCGACCTGGGCCACTCACTCAGGCCCTGAAACCACTAGACAAAAGAGGCAGCCAGTCGGTTGGTATTCAAATAAAGCAATCTCATAACCATCCGCATGTTTTATGTAATACTCAATATTATGTGTTGTGGTTTGTGTGATATTATATCTCTTAACTTGCCATTATTGCGATGAGGATCTCGTGCTTAAGGAAAATCAAATCGATTTAAAAAACACCTAATGATACGGTTTTCAAACGTAAAAAACACACATTACATACCTACATGGGAATGTGTTGTGTACCACAATAAGAATGTTTAGTACGATGAATTAAATATTATAATTATTAGGACGCCCTAAAAGGACATAAACTAAACATACGCATTACAAAACCAAACATTCTTTCATAAAAAATAACGGTGGGTTAGATATAAATAACGATTTTGTACAGTATAAATTATGTAAAGTAAAAAGAACATCAGAAATATTTCGATAAATTAAACGTATCTGATCGTAAATGTTTCTTTTTACGTTTAAAGTAAGAACTATATCAGAGAAAAAACAGTAAAATTGAGGATAATGTCGACAAAACATTTCAACGCTGGGAGGTCCTGTATCATGTAGGTACTGAACTCATGATTTCAGTTTTTTTGACGACCCATGTGGCGCAGCGGGCGAAGGTCCGCCTGCGACGCGGGAGGTTGCTGGTTCGGTTCCCGCCTTGGGACAAATGTTTGTACAATCAACAAAGATTTGTTCCCGGTGTTCGTATTTTCTATGTATAATAAAAAAAAATCTATCTATGTAATGTATTGTATTAAGTATATCAGTCATCTAGTACCCATAACACAAGCTCTGCTTAGCTTGGGGCTAGATGATGCTGTGTGGATTGTCCAGCATTATTTATTTTATTTTATTTTTTAGTTTGTGCGACGTGTCCCTTCCACTCTGTATTTTTACAACTAACATCACCCCTGTATTCCCCGAAGGGTAGTTCAGAGGTGTACCCGCAGTACACTCACATTTCACCTATTATGTTGAAGTCACATGTAATAAGAGGCAAGCCTATTGTCACAACAAAACCTTCATTTTTGATAAATCAATCTCATATTCCTAGTTGGTCCAAAGTTAGCTAGTCCCAACATTAATAGCGGGGTTAGCCACCCAGAGTGCGCCGGATGCACTTAGAGAGGACGTGTAGTGTAGAGGCTATTTTGATGCGGTCCATTTAATAGCATTTGAGTGGGATGCCAGAGCAGCCTGCGAAGCTAAATGTTTCTTACTTGTTTTGTGTTTTACAGCTTATTCCCTTTATTCTTTTTTGTACATATAAATTACATTTTTAAATATTTCAAAGCAAAAATAAAACATTTAAAAATATTAAAAAATAGTAGCCCACCGGCATTGGGAACAGGGTCCAAGCTACCGGTGGTCAGGGCTCTTGAGAAAGGAACCTCCTAACGATACGTGCCGTTTCCGGGAGTACCGCTTTCTGGATCAAGCCCTTGGTCCAGCTACCTAACAAGAGCCTCCTTAGGTGTTGGTCGAGGCTCTTGGCTATTATACTCGTACCATTGGCCGTCACAACTATCGGCACAATGACTGCTTACAGCTTATTATTATTATTACTACCCGCGACTTGGTTTGCGTATGCATCTTAATAAAGTATAGCCGATTTGTTTGTGTGTGTGTGTGTGTGTATGGTGTGTGTGTGAAAGTATAGGCTATAAAACTGTAGTTGTTTTTGCGTGAAAGAGTAAATGATAAACATTTTATATTTCTGTAAAAATGTTTTCACAAACACTTTTACACATCAACAAGTGAACTATTTATTTTAAACTTTGGTGGTGATGGTGTTTGGCTATCTCCGAAACTTCAGAGACACCGGAAGAAACTCAGAGGTCTCTTTCAAAGTCCAGACATTATCTTGCTTAGATCTGCATGGTGATCACATGGAGCACCGTGCAGATCAGAGTAAATCATCAAATCAATCATCCTTACAAACTTTTCATTTTTAATATTAGTAGGATACATTCTTCATGAAAGCATGATGTTTGATGCCAATTTTTACTTAGAGCGTTGTATTTTAATGATTACTAACTGACCCCCGCGGTTTTACCCGCTCCGAAGGTCGTTACGTGATGACCTTATGACCTTCCTCAAGAATTGTTTAAAAAAATGGGCTATCAAATGCAATAAGTTTTTTTTTATCTGACAAGTAGCTTCAGAATTAAGCGCGTTCATACTAACAAACTCTTTGGTATTATTATATATTGTATTGATACTTACTTCAGTATTTGTTGTCATCATACAACCTTATACGAAGTTGCAAGTAGCAAAAAAAGTATGTCTATTTTAATGTCGCTGGCAAACCGCCCACCTGCTCCGAAGCACAGATTACTGAATACTACGAACTACGTAATCCGAAGGGTCGTTGCGTGATGACCTTATGAACTTCCTAAACAATTGTTTAAAAAAAATGGGCTATCAATTGCAATAAGATCTTTTCTAATCTGACATGTAGTTTCAGAATTAAGCGCGTTCATACAAACAAACTCTTAAGAATTATTATATATTGTATAGATACTTACTTCAGTAAATACCTATGAAGTATTTGTTGTCATCATACAATCATAAACGAAGTTGCAAGTAGCAAAAAATGTAAGTCAAGTTTAATTTCGCTGTCAACCCTGGCAGTTTTATTTCAATGGACAAGAGTAGCAAAACTACCTCCTTGGTTTATTGGTTGTAACCACAAGCGTGACTGCTAAGCGGGTCCTGAGTTCCTTTCCTAGGTCCGGCAAAGTGTTATTATCGGGTAGCAATTTGGGTTGTTAACAACTGCTGCTGAGCGTGAGGTCCAGGATTTTATTCCCAGGTTAGGCAAAGTGTAGGAATTTTCTTCGTAGTAGTCCAGAATCTGGATTTGTGCCCGGTCGATGGCAAATATGGCAATAGGCTCGCCCCCTATTACATTGGACTTAAACATTACTGGTGAAATGTGGGTGTTCCTACAGGAGCACCTCTGCCCAACCCTTCGGGGAATTCAGGCGTGTTGTTAGGTGATATCAATGTGAGCGTTCCCAGACACGTAGGACTCTCGACACGTATTGGATGATCTCCCATCGACGCACCGACCTCGGTAAACGTCGCTTAACCTTGAAGATCGACCCGTGTGCCTATTGTTATTAACACTAGTACTTATACGTAATTTATTTTATTTTCCTCATGTATTGAAGCGGAAATGCAGACTCGTAATGGTTCATTAAGATTTTATTTTGTATCGAACGCGAATGATTAATAAAAGCGCAGTTAGTATAAATTATTCATGGTCATCTTCTTCATCCAATGATATTCCATTTCATTCAGTACTTCCTATTAAAATATAGTAATACCTAATACCGATTTTTTTATATGTAAAATCTATCCTCTTGCTCTCCTGCAATATGTGGTCACTTCGGTCAATTAATCGTCGGACGACTAACGTAGCTGTTCCCATTATAAAAACTGTTTGACTTCATTTGTTTTATCGTTTATCGTATCTAGTGTATCTTGCTGTTCCCATTGGATCGCGACGAAATTTTACAACACATGATTTGCCGTCACGATTTAGTCGTGACGATTTGTTATCGTTTTACGACTGTCGTACTAACCGATCCCACAGTCATGACAATCTGTGAACCCCAAAAAAAGTCGTAGACGACAGTTAATTGTGTCGTCATATATGTGAAAACCTCCATTTAAATATATATGCCACGACACTTAAAAACTACACGATTATCTGTTGACACGACAAAGTGGGAATGCAGCCTTATGCAGAACGTTCAAATTTACGTTATAACGTCAAGCATTCGTGCTAAGGCCTTTGAAAACTACATTCAAACGTCAGTCAATCCCTAAAAAGCTAGACATTCAATTAAGACATTTAAAAAGAAAGTTTAAAAAGAAAATCGGAATCAATTTACCATTAAAGTAAGGAATGGTAGCAATAAATACCAGTCTGTTCAATCTACAATTAGGTAACGGACACAGACTACTTACTTACAGAGCGAACAGTGAATCAAGAGGAAATTGTCGTAGTTAGCACTACACATATCGTTACACTGTGGGATTAACTGGGGCGCTTGATTTTATTGTATTTGTTTCTTTTTAAATAACGTTGCCCCACACTATGAATTTCTCCTGTATCGTGGGTGCGCTTACAAACATTCAAACACACACAAACAGCCAGACCCGGAACAACTACTTGTAGGCCATACATAAATTTGTTCCGTACGGGAATCGAATCCACGAAACGCAGCCGCCATCATCAAAGCAAAGCAATGCAGGTTTTCAAAGTTTTTTGCTTAACCGTCTATCAGGTAGAGCGTCGAGGGGTAAATTTTAAGGCTGAAACAATTATTATCTTCGTATTACAAATCAGGTTTAAGATTGAAACAAAACTGAGATCGTTTTGGCTTAAATCTAAACCTTCGGAGTTTTTGTATTTCGACCTTATTTCGATTGTGGTTAAGTTTGTTGGGGGCTGATAATCGTACCTCCGACTATACATTTCACATTAAACGTCAGAATAATTGAGATTATCAAAATATGCTACATAAAATGGCCTTACGTTTTATTGCATGGGCTTAATTTTTAGCTTAATTTTGTAGATCTCCAAGAATCAATACCTTGATACCTTCACGTGCTCCTGAAAAAAAGGGTCTTGACAGACAGACGGACAATGAATTGATCCTATAAGGGTTCCGTTTGTTTCCTTTTGAAGTAGTACTAGTAGTACCAGCCTATTACTGTACCACTGCTGGGCAAAGGCCTCTTCTCATACAGCAGAAGGCACGAGCATTAATTACCACGCTTGCTCAAGACGGGTAGGCAATTTCAGACTTATGTTAATTATATAAGTCCAGGTTTCCTCACGATGTTTTCCTTCACCGATGTCAGTGATGTCCGAGATAAACTTAGAAAGTATATATGAATTGAAAAGTCACATTGGTACTTGCCCAGGTTTTAACCCACAACCTCGTGCACAAGAGGAGAGGCCTAAACCACTGGGCCATCATGACACCTTTTGAAGAACGTAACCCTAAAAATGGCTGAAACCTGACCGTAAAGTTAAATCATTGCTTTGTAATAAGCCTTGTTTGCATTTTGTGTGCTTGAAGGCAGCAGACACTGAAGCTTAGCACTGAAGTAATCTACCAGTAAAGCTCACACCTACCCCGAGAGGTTATTTGTGCCAAATCCGTATTTGGCTTAGTGCCTGTACAACTGGCAGTGTTACGACATCTCACATGGGAGTGCTTAAACGGTGTGTAGATGCATAGGGATGTCTATGTGATAACAATTCATCGTTCTAGATTCAGATTTAGTTTTAGTGTGTCTAACTTTTTCCGTTCGTGTTTTGTTTTCATTGCTTTTTTTTAAGATCACGCCGTCTTACACTTACTATGAACCAAAGAACGAATACTTGCTAATATACTGCCTCCCAAGATACAGTCTTCGCCTAGTTTGGGAGAAAGTAGGTTATGAACTTGGATATGTACTAAATTAATTGTCATCGTTCTAGCTATTAAGACTCTGTAATTTATGGTTGTGTTCCAAATAAAAACAAAATATTATTATATTATTCAAATCCAACTTTGATTTCTGTTTTTGAAGATGCAGAATACCGTTTCTTGACTTTCATTTACCTTTAATAACTTTACGCAGCCGTGAGTCAAACCTTTTAGTTTTTTTATTGTGATTTTAGTTTTTTTTTTAGTGTGCGTATTTTTATGCCAAAAGAAAGAATTAACATTTTATTCTTTCTTTTCAATGATTCTAGGATATCACCGTTTTGATGGCAATGAAACTATGATAAATTCCACAAAGTAAGTGGGTTCAAACCCACTAAGACACTCAATTTGGGCCATCACCCATTACAATTAATTACAACATCGACTTTGAATCTTAACAATTTCGTCAAAGAATTCCTTGCCATACATTTTAGATTCAAATATTTTTCGACAACACACTTGAAATCGAGTAGATACGAACACGTTGGTGCACATCCCTATATGTTCACTGCAGTGATGCGAAGTATGGATCAGAGCTTTGACTGACCACTATATATGATGTGTTGCCCGGTGTACTTATGTCTTACATTGAAACGTAAATGTGTGCACACAGTGGGCGGTATCATGAAAAAGAAAGACAGAATATCAAATAATTCATCCACTTCGATGTCAACGGGAAAAGTGCCCAAAGGGCTGGCAGCATTGCCACATTAAATGGCAATGCTGAATCTTAGGCAAAAAAAAGCTAGCTCTCTGCTCACTGTGTCTCCAGCCGCTTAGCGATTTCGCTATAAACTAGGCACACAGACCTCATGGCCCTGTGTTTCAACCCCTAAACGGCTCAAATTTATAACTCTCAATAAGGTTATTAGATGGTTGATGTGTAACATTTTTCCTTTCACTTTTCGCCAATCTCCATCCTCTTGCCCTTATCCCAATTTAATTTGGGGTCGGCGCAGCATGTCTTCTTCTTCCATACATCTCTATTTCCCGTCATCTCAGAAGTCACCTCCTTCTTAGCCATGTCAACTTTCACACAATCCATCCATCGTTTCCTGGGTCTCCCTCTACTCTTGTAAGCCTCTACATTCATACTCAAAACTTTCCTCACAACATTATCCTCATTCCTTCGCATCACGTGTCCTTACCATGACAGCCGATTTCCACATCACGTCTCTGTCACAGGCGCCACTTTCATACTTCCTCTCGCTCTTCGGAAATCTATGGGAGCAATTTCGTGAAAAAAGACAGGAGTGTGTAACAGGAACCTGACAAGAACCGGCTATTTGATTTGACCAATGAGCGCACGTGGTCACGTAAAATCATTTAAAAAAATACCTGGGCAATTTTTCCAGGATTGCTTTTATTACCAAGACGAGATGCCAGATGTATGTACACATCATATGCGACTACTGTTAGGCTTGCACTTTTTTTTTACGTTTGAGGTTCTCTGGACCTGCAGCAGCCGCACCGGCACAGCCCGTCGTACTTAGAAGATGGGTTAGCGCAACGGTTTTTACAGTTTCTAATCACAAACTTCTCTTGCTTTTTCAGATACACAAGAAAATAACAAAAGATGCATGTAAGACCGTTGGTGGCGATACCAATATGTTTGTTTGCCATCTTCGTGTTCTGGATAACTGGCTCAAGTGGTGAGGATAATTTAATTATTATGAAAATACTACTACCTTGTTGTCGCATGAAGTCCTGGGGTCGATACCCAGGCCGGGCAAAGTGTTATTGCTTTTATCCAAAAGGAAGCTTCTCATCAACAGCTCGGAGTTTGGATTTGTGCCCGGTTGATGGCACTAGGATCGCTGCCTATTACATTTACTCAAACATAAATGGCGAATTGCGGGTGTTTTTTATTTATTTATTGCATTCATGTCGTTTACAAGGTCTTGTTACAAAAATAAGTTTTGTACATGAACCCTGCAAGGGCCCCGAAACATTTTGTTTCTTAATTATAAATTAAATTATTATTTCATGCATTATTATATAAAATTATTCGAAAATATATTTTATACATTATTTCTGTCAACATTTAATTATTAATTTATTTATTATTGGATGTCTTTATTACATTTTTACATTATCTATTACATTGCATCAATCTTCAAATAAAATAATATTGATATTTCAGAATGTCAATTGCACGTATCATAAACAAAGCGTTTGAGGTGATGCTCTACTCCCGGTATATGAAAGTCAAGGACTTTTCAAAACTAAAAATGACTGTATTTTTCTCACAATTCACTTATAGGATAATATATTATTATCATACATATATCAAGAAAAATCATTTGTTTAAACATATTTAATATTTTTTTAAACAATTATTTTGTTTACATTTTTTTTTTTTTACAAAATTGTTCGAGGACGTCCGGATGTCTGTCCGTATGGATCTGGCACTCTCACGACCGTAAAAATGAATGTATCGAAGTATTTTTCTATTAAAAGCTTCATAATCGCTGTTTGCTATTGAAAATCTATGGGTAATTCGTTGTCGTTTAATTACAATTACACAGTGAGGGATATTTGTTTTAGTGAAAAATGAGATTATGAGGCGTGCACTTTTGGATTTTCCAATTTTTTGTTAAGTACCTACCTACACATTTAGGCTATAAAAACACTCCTGTATTAGGTGCATTTTAAGTGCATTTACTTATTATACTTATTAGTGCGTATACTTCTTTTCTTTCTTCTCTTCAAGAGGTCCCTTAGGACCTCTATTAAAATACTCTCTAAAACTAGCTATGTTTCACTCATGAAACATAGCTAGTTTTGTTATAAGTGCACCTCTGCCCAACCTTTCTGAGACTACAGGCATTATGTTATATATAAAAATAATAAAACGAACAGTCAGAAATCTGGTATTCACTAAAATAATTTAGGCGGAGAGGTTTGGTCTGACTATACGAGGAAAGTCGTTCAAAAGTCAGCCAAGAAGGAAAATTATACTAGGAATTTAAAATATAAAGATAACGGAATATTAAATGAAAGTAGAATAGAATACTCGGTATTTTTTGAGTTGTTTATGGTGTAAATATTTTGCGACCAAACTTTTTTTTTTCCTCTTTATGTAAATATTTCGGTTTGACATTCTGTGGTATAATTATAAATATTTTAACTATAGGTGTGCGTCATGTAAGATTTTTAGCTTTTTCTTACTAAAGTATATTTTACCTATTTTTACCCAGACAATCAAAGATTAATTATTACGCTGTTTGTGAGTTATTATTTTAATGATTCCCGCTGAAGCAGACTCGAAAAAAGATGCGAGAGGTCTTCATTGTATGCTGACTGTTGTCTGTTTTTCTGTTTACGAGAACAAACGACTGAACAGTTTGAGGTAATCTCCCAAACAGCTGGACCGATTTCGATGGAACTTTTTCTGTCAGATAGCTAATGTTATAAGGAGTAACTAAGGCTAATTTTATTTAAAAAAGGAATTAGATAGACTGGTAGAGCTTTTTTGAGGTTTTTTTACTTGTGCATAAAGTTTAAATAAATTATGGTTCCACGCAAAAAATAAAACCCATGTTTTGTTAAATTCCACGCGAGCTAGTTAGCAATATAAATATAATATTTCATCAAGAAACAACAATATTTAAGCTATGACTATAAATTATAAAAATGATTCGATTAGTTAACATAAAAACTCCAGACAACATACGGACCATACCATCTGTAGGAAGATTAATTATTTAAAATAAGTATATACAAACACAATCTCAGTTTTTACAAAGGTCATTTGCAAAACTCGATTGGCTGAGTCTCACCTGACACTAGGAATTGCACCTGAGAAAGTTTCGCGAGAATGCGTTTTCTGTGTGTATTTCGCGTGTTTTCTATACAAACACAGATACCTACTTACAAACAACATAAGAACACGCACTCCCGCGCTACGCTGCGTGATGCGGTGCAGTGTGTCAATCGCCTGAGATTCAGATTTTGACATCTTTATGCAAAATAACGCTCGTCCCTATAGAGCTCGGATAGTGTTTGGCTACCTGAAGATGTCGCTTCTAGTTGTCAGGACACAGCCCAGACTTCAACCGAATCGAGCATTCCTAGGATGAACTGGGATGACGTGTACGCCAGCGAATTTCCCCTCTTTCACAGGTTTTTATTTCACGAAGTGTGATTACGCTTTGTGAAATGAAAGAACTGTAGCGACATCTATCTCGCCACACACAAACTGAATCTTACGTATCTTACATCGCGATATTAGCTTTAGCTTCTCGATTGAACATATATACAACACCCGTCTGTCCTGAGAATCCTCCCTTTTCTATAGAGGACGAGGAACTTTAAAAATTCAAAAAATATATATGAAATAGTGTTTATGGTAAAACAAGCGTACCTACTACACTAATATATATATATATAATACTTTCAGCAGGTAGTAAAAAAAACTGTTATTCTGACATAATAAACGGACACTTAAATTTAACTTTATTTGAATGTTGTACGCAGGTAGGCATAGATGAAAAAATGAACTTCATAATTCTAACTTTTATGTCATTAATTTAAGCACTATAAAATTGCCTATGATATAGTCTTTATTTCATAAAGCTAGCTCCAATACTTTGGAAGTTATTGAGGTTTTTATTACCAACTCGCTTTCTTCGCGGACAGAGGGCATAAATAAAATTCCTTTGCTGTAAGCGTTAACTCCAACAGAAATATCAAATTGTCTGCAGTTGACATTAGCTTTAGAGATGTCACTTGACTCCTTTCTACGTGTAATGTCATTGCCATACATTTTGACATTAGCGTCTGGCGTTTTCGGTTTTCCGCTACAGAAACTTCCTATGCTTAGTCCCCCAGGATTGGCCACACTAGTAACATGAATCTTTCATCACAATTTCAGGCATCTTCATCCCTAACCTAACAGAACGATGCTACAGATGCCTCTGCTTCGTTTCAACTAAATGCAACATGGTACATGGGTGCACTGGCGGTTACTGTGGACCCTTCAACATCTCCAAGATCTACTGGGTAGACGCTGGCAAGGTCGTCTTGCCTGATGATGATCCGGATAGGAATCATGGTGAGCCTATTTTTAGTTATTAGTTTTAGGGCTTATTTGTCAATATTCAGATGACTAAAAATGTAAAATATGGTCTCACTATTAGCTTTTACGATATACTCGTAATCAATATTATTGCCCAAGTACAGCTCGCGTCAGTTTGACGTTGACGGTGGCATACCGGGATGACAAGTGGTCCGGAACCGGTTATCCACCGTAGTAAAGTCGGACTTCTCCATTAAATTATTTCCCTGTAAATTCCGCCAGAGGTATTTCAGGCCAAAAATCATGACTCGTCCATATTTCCATTTTCTTCTACGTTTGTTACATATTTTTTTTCTTTTCAGCGTGGTCAGACTGCGCAAGAAGTTACCACTGCTCAAAAAGGATCATTGAAGGGTATCTGCAGAAGTTTGGACAGGTACGTACCTATACAGCATTGGTTTCCAACCTGTGGTCCGCAAGAGATTTAATAAAGTCCGTCAAAGGTTAAAAACCTAAACATTTTCAAGTCGAAAATCAAATTGATGCATACCTACCGAATTTAATTTTTATTACTAAAAGTACTGTTAATCCATGGTACTTGAAGCTTCATTTTAGTTTAATTAAAGGATGACAGAGTTTATTGTTCTAGTACCTTCTGGTCCTTGCTAAAACAAATAAAGCGAAACGGTCCCAGGTCAAAAAAGGTTGTGAACCACTGCTATACACTGGGTGTTGGGTGTAATGATGGACATAACAGTGCTCATGAAAATGAACCACTTTTACTATAGGACCAACCCTGAAATCGCAAGAATAAAAACTGCTGTTCCCTACATTTTGTTAAGTTGTACGATCATACATCTTAGGAGCAGCTGATTCTTTACATCGCGATTATAGAGTACTAGCTTCCGCCCGCGGCTTTGCCCGCATGGTTTGCTAATGAAAAGTAGCCTTTATGCTGGGATGCTATCTATTTCTCTGCCAAATTTTATCGAAATCCGTTCAGTGGTTTAAGCGTGAAAAGGCAACGAATAAACTTACTTTCGCATTTATAATATTAGTTAGGATGCCCCACATTCAAAGTTGTTCATTTATACTGTGTAGTTATACTGTGTACTACGAACCCATAAAGTTTGTCTATCGTTTCACCATAGACAATATTTAGAAAAAAAAATAGGACTAATATTAAATACCATTCACCATTTTGGCACAGAATCCTAAAACAACAGAATCAGTTTATACTTTGCCTCAACAAAGCTAACCTGATCTTCAAATTCCAGGATTGCAACGACGATGGCGTCACTAACTGCTATGACTACATGATGGTGAACGGCAACGGGGGATACTCGTGCTCCAATCCTCTGAATAAGACGGAGAATGGGAAGAGATGGATCAAGAGATACCAAGAGTGCAATCTATAGAAGAAACTGACTTGAATTCCATCTTCATCATCAGCTGTATGTCTTCTAGTGCTGGTTAAAGGTTCCCCAAAGATCTTTGTGCCAACCACAAACGCTTGACGTAACCATCACGTCTATTAGAACGATTTTAAAATTGGAAAAAGCCGTTTCAAATGTTATGCTAGTTTATTTTTAATTAAATTCTTATCTATGGATGATACTCAATATGCTTAACTACAGTATTTTCTTTTAAATTTTCGATGCAAGCACAATTGCTAGTATCAATAGCTATGAATAAAGTGTAATATAAGTGAAGCTAATAAAAGCATGATACAAATAAATCACGATTATTTTCATTTTGAAAATCGTTCCATTTTACGTTACATTGACCTGAAGCATTTGTGCTAGGCACATTGTTTTGGGCCGCGAGAATTCATTGAAGATTTGCAAGTTTTACCACGAGCTTTCACGAGTATTCTGTCCACATTGCTTAGTCTATAACTTTAGGAGTTTAGTCAAATCAGTGTTCCTAGCACGCAGTGTTGCTTGACGTAAACTTACTGTCATTTCGAACAATTTTAAAATTGGAAACACTCATTTCGAATAGAATACTAGTTTATTCTTAAGTCTTTATTCTTATCTATGGATGGATACTCAATGTGTGTCCTTATTAGATTTAAACTTACATACCATAGGATAGTTTTACATTCAATTTGAACATCGTTCGAATTGACGTTACGCTTACGTCAAGCATTCATGTTTAGGGATGTGTCCTAGGTAAAAATATAATAAGTCTATTTGGTCCGTCAGTTAGGTTACCAAAAAATATTGGACATGTATTTTGCTTACTCTAATCAATAAAAGGTGACAAAGATATGGCACATCAAAGTTCAGGAGAAGGGGCTTGTGACGTCACTTTTACTTAAGAAGTGTAGCACGTCGTGACGCCACGCGAAATTGTTTACGTGACAAAAGAAAAAATAAGTGTCCAGTATTTTTGAGTATCTAATCCAAATTTCGGACCAAACAATTTTTTTAAGGATATTACCCTATTATTTGTTTTCACGTTCACAAAGTGTTATTAGAACATAAATCCATGGCTAAACATGTGATCACAAAATACTCATTTAATGTTGAATAGGTACAGCCCGTGCCAGCTAACTAGACACCTCGCGGGAAGGAGGCATTAAACGAGGCGTTGTATACCTATCTAATGTCAGGTAGGAACTTAAATATATTTTTTTACACTTGGTCTTCCTATTTTATTTTTCCCTGTCGCCCAAACAAATTATATTTTCAAAAGCATGCCAGAATGGCTTACGACACAGCCTGAGTAGGTAAATATGATTATAGCATCATAATTTTAATAAAACTTACAATATACTGGGATAAAAGACGACCTAAGTGGCGCGGTGGGCGAAGGTTCGCCTGCGACGCAGGAGGTTGCGGGTTCGATTCCCGCCTTGGGACAAATGTTTGTACGATCTACAAAGATTTGTTCCGGGTGTTCCGTAAAAAAATATCTATCTATGTAATGCATTGTATTAAGTATATCACTCATCTAGTACCCATAACACAAGCTCTGCTTAGCTTGGGGCTAGATGATGCTGTGTAGATTGTCCAGCATTATTTATTATTTATTTATTTATAATAGATGGTCATACTTTATTGACTGATGACTTTTGATACTTTATTGATTATTGACGACCTGTGTGGCGCAGCGGGCGAAGGTCCGCCTGCGACGCAAGAGGTTGCGGGTTCGATTCCCGCCTTGGGACAAATGTTTGTATGATCTACAAATATTTGTTCCGGGTGTTCTGGGTATTTGCTATATATAATAAAAATATCTATCTATGTAATGTATTGTATTAAGTATATCAGTCATCTAGTACCCATAACACAAGCTCTGCTTAACTTGGGGCTAGATGATGCTGTGTGGATTGTCCAGCAATATTTATTTATTTATTTATTTATACTTCAAGGGAGTTGAGAACTCATGGGAACGTGCAGATTTCTTTGATAGTTTTTCGTCTTTATTACAAAAGTATAAGATTCATCATTATCATAACATCACGCCTATATTCCCCGTAGGGTTGGTAGTGAAGCTATAAGTAATAGCATCCACATTTCTCCAGTTATGTTTAAGATCCATTTAATAGGGGGCGAGGCTTGTCATCAACCGGGCACGCATCTAAACTCCGGGATGTTAACGAAATAAAAATCTATTGGAAAAACTCAATAACATTTTCCCCGACTTTGGGACCTCTAGACCAACGAGGCAGTAAATGTTTAATTGGGAAATTTTGACAGTTTGGGATAACTTGATACTTGTGGCATCTTACTATATTGGCATTGGAAACAACCATGAAATCACGAAAGGAAATACGTCCATTCCCTACATTAAGTCAAATAATGCGAATATAAATGTATGTAGGAACAGATTTTTTTTTCTTCGCCATTTTTAGTTTGGACCTGTAAGAAAGAAAGAAAGAAAGAAAAAAGCATTCTTTTGCACAGACTCAGGCACGAAAAGAATATCGAAAAAGTTTTTTTTTTTTTTTAATAGCTATACGCACTGCTGCACTAAATGGGCGCCGTAGTCAACGTTGTTCAGTTTTAGAAGTACTACACCCTCCAAACATGTCCATCGTTGTACCAAACACCCTGTTCATCACTTTAATATTACTTACGTATTCATGTTTATCTAATAACAGGAAAATATTCTCGGAATTCTATTTATTGAAGATATTTCCTTATAACCTGGAATCGCTATAATTACATCATTGTTATTACACGTGCCAAACTAGAAATATATAAATTTTTCTTGCGGGAATACATTTTTAGATAACAAATTGCGCAGACGAAAAATCCTGATACTCTGATTTAGAAAGCTGTTCATCATCTGCCTAGTTTTTTCCTAACTATGTTGGGGTCGGCTTCCAGTCTAACCGGTGCTGAGTACCAGTATTTTACATGGAGCGACTGCATATCTTACTTCCAAAACCCAGTCACTGGGTAACACGATACCCCTTGGTAAGACTGTTTGTCAGACTTTCGGCCTTCTGACTACCCGTAACGACTGTCAAAGATCAGTAGATCTTTGACAGGACTAACGGCTTAACGTGCTGTCCGAGGCACGGAGGAGTCTCGATATGTCACGAACGGTCACCCATCCAGACTGACCTCGCCAAACGTAGCTTAACCTTCGATCAACCCGTGCGGCAGTTTTTTTTTATTTAGACACGAGCTCCTCTCTCTCTCTCTCTCTTCTGAAAGCTGTTCTTTGGGAATTATCTGATTGGAGACTCATCAGCAGCAGCTAAAATAATAATAGTAAATTTAAAAAAAAACCCGGCAATAACTCGCACCCCAAAAGGATCAGTATCAAAGGTGTACCCGGCCGCACGCGCCTAAAGATCGGTCCGGCAACGATCACATAATAGACAGATAATTGGCACCGATTGCCTTGTACACAAATAAGAGATAAATATTATTAATAGCCTAAAGCTTTCAGGAATAATGTAGCTTTCCAAAAAGAAAAATATATTGATTGGTTAATTCGTTCCAGAGATTACACTCTACATACAAACTTAAAATATTAGATCTTATTAGACCTCCTTAAAATATTAGTATGGAAAAAGAGTTGAAAGTAGTCTTAATTGCGCTGTGTTTATAATTCTTTATTCAAATATCGCAGCTTATGCTGAGATAGGAGCCTTTTGAGCCTCGCATTGGGCTTTTTTATTTCTTTTCTTTTAATATATTTCCTGTGCATGTCACAAATAAATGTTTTTCTTTCTTTCCTTGAATTTAGTTAAGCTTGTCAACAAGGTAGTCAGCACTCGGGTATCTACATCAAACGCATCCTGACTCGCGTCACCACTACGGGACCCGCAAGGTAGACAAGTGACGTCATGAATGAATATTCAAACGGAACGTGTTGAAACTTTAATGAGGAACTAGACGGAACCTGTAGAAAAACATGTCCTACAGGAGTTTCTTCACATCGTGCTAGATTAAAAACGAGGATAAAGTTTGGAGACTCGTTAGGAAAGATAGCTTTTTCATTTGGTGGTTTAATGTTTTCTGTTTCTTTTTGACTGCCATGTTGGTTTGTGGTTTTTAATCAGCGACTTCGTCTGTCAAAAGTCGCGGGCGAAAGCTAGTATACTAATGTAAAACCTAAAGTTGAAGAGTTTGTTATTTTGAATTTGGACTCACTATTCACAGAAACTATCAGTCGTTTTGTGTCGTATTACAAAAATAATTTTGCATTCGAAATGCGAATTCTTCAGCAAGCTATTTAACATCACGCTATGACCTTTAGAAGTAGGTGAAACCGCGGAGCAAAGCTTATTAATTTTTTTAAATATCGCCAAGTAAATTCTATACATTCACAAAACCTAATCATTTATCTTAATCACAAGTAATAACTTTACGAATAACTTAGAACATAAAAGGCTCTAACATACTACCAACACATTAAGAACACCAAACTACACTCAGGATAACATTTTAACAGAAGATATACATTCTCTTTGGTGTAGTTTAACCAAAGACAAAACAAGTGGGCGCATAAATCGTGAACTGTGTTGTCTGTGGAGTTGAAGCAATTCTCTGGTTGGCGCGAAATCAGGCGGGAAACATGGCCGCGGTTTGACTGCATGGTTGATACTTAGCCCAGATACTTAATCATTGCTTGTGTTACATTGAAATGTAACATTTAGACCCAGTTTCTAGAACAAAATGTAATGATTAGGGATGTATCCTAGGTAAAATATAATAAGTAGTAGTAATGTCCTGTGTCTAGTGGTAGTGTCCTTAAAAATTCTGTTTGGTCCGTCAGTTAGATTAGGTACCAAAATATTGGACACGTATTTTTTGCTTACTCAAATCAATAAAAGGTGACCACATCAAAGTTCAGGAGAAGGGGCTTGTGACGTCACTTTTGCATAAAAAGTGTAGCACGGCGTGACGTCACGCGAAGTTTCAACGCACTATATCGTCTTCATTTTTGGTTTACGTGACAAAAGAAAAAATACGTGTCCAATATTTTTCAGTAATCCAACTTTGGGACCAAACAGAATTTTTAAAGACATTACCCTATTGTCAAACCCGCTTTATATGCTGTGATTGGTTGAATGAATTTTCACCAGCCCATCGTTTCAGTTGACATGTATTTAATTTGTAACGCGTCTGTAATTGCTTTAGAGACTGGGTGTCTGTAATAAACATTTGAAGAATTAAGATTATTATTTTGTGTCAGTGTAAACGGGCATAACTCAGGAAAAACTAGTTACGAGTAGGTACAACACGCGTTTCTCTGTGATTACAAAAAATGACTCCTTGAAATTTAATGAGACTTATTTATTCTCTATATTATTATGATTTAATAAGTGATTTCTAGGTAAGTATTGGCCTGGCATCATACATTATTTATTAAGGTGACTATAAAGTGCTTAATTTTATGACAGAATTACATAACAATTAAGTAGGTAGGTAGGTATGTAGATAGAAAATTTCTTAGAAAAAAATCTTAAGTCAAGGAAATGAGATGTTAGGTAAGTATTAAGTTAACTTAACTTCTGTTTCTGAAGGCGGCAAATCTGCATAAATGGGATATCTCGGGATATCTGGGAGCCCCTTTGACAGGAAATGCCTTCTTTCCTGTCCAGAATGTATGTGCAATGCAGAAATTTGACGACACGGTTGGCGCAGTGGCTAAGCGATTGGCTGCTGCGCTGCGTGTCGCGGGTTCGATCCCCGCACGGAACAAATATTTGTATGGCCTACAGGTAGTTGTTCCGGGTCTGGCTGTTTGTGTATGTGAGTTTAAATGTTTGTAAACGCACCCACGATACAGGAGAAATTCCTAGTGTGGGGCAACGTTTTTTTTAAAAGTAAGAAAGAAAGAAAAGAATGTATAAGGATCAAAAATATTGTAACACCTAATTGTACTAATTACCTACATTGTAAGCAAATAAATAAATATATGAATGCGGTTGCAGATCTTGTATGGGCAGCAGATGACAGAAAAGAAGAATCCGGTAGATATAAATCTGAAGAATCAGAGCACTGCGCATTAGGTAGGTACCATCTGCATAGGGGAGACATCTTAAGCGTCTCCTCAGGGATGTGCCCTAACAGGCGTTGCACAGAGAGGGTCCCGGAGTGGTCTCTTAAGAGGTAACGGGGCCCCTTTCATGTGCTGATGGTGATCACCTTGTGGTTTTAGTGAGGTAAGAATCCCTTACTCCCTGGTCTTTTCCCCAAAAGTTAGTGAAGGAATTGTAATATTTTTTTATTTTTTTTAGTTAATATAAAAATATAAAATATTTTTAATTATTTATTATGTACAAAAAACCTGTATACACTCAGCAAAAATAGTCGTCGCGACACCACACTGTTCAATGCGAAATAGAAAGACGAAACGAAAATAACTGGCTTGCTTTCTATAAGAGAGACAGACAGAGAAACGCGCGCACGCCGCACGGCTTACAACTAAAGCAAAAAGTGTCGTTACAACTTTTCATCTTAATTTTTTCCGTCTAGCCCCCTTTCGCAACGCGCGATAAGGAATTTAATTCCAAAAAAAAAGGTACCTACCATCTGCAACCACCAATCCGAATGAATAAAGTCAAAAGTCAACGACATCAACACTGCAGTATTCGCAACGACATCCATTTCATTAATGTACCAAAAAGGAAAAAAATCTCACGTCTCTCCTAAAAAATAGTAGGTAACATAAAAACATTCTTCAGCTCTTCAGCCGCCATTTTTGCGCGCGGAACTCATTATTTTCAACAAAATAAGCAAACGTATTTGAGCACGCATCCCTTCCTTTCTCTCGGGTCCTTACTCCGAAATGTTCTGTCACATAAATTAACAACGCATCGCAAAAAAATGAATAAAAATTACGCAAAAACCAGAAAAAAAACATAACTCACAAGTTTAGACATTTTTGGGCAAGTACTGGCCATCCAGCTTCGGGTTCATTTTAATTTTTAGGGTTGTTCAGTGGCTAACTGCTTCGTGAAGTGTAAAATTTCAGCTAATTAGACTGTGACTTGATGAATATTCGAAGAAGTATGGTCGTATTTAAATTCAAGAATGTATAGATATTTTTTTAATATCTATACATAATAATAATTGTTATTATTTTGAGTTCTTTATTTTTCTTCTCTTTTTAAGAGGGTTTACGACCTTACACACGGGCCGGAACCAAGTGTGTAAGGGGAAATTTAAATTAAGAAGGTGGATGACAATGTAGATGAAGTCAGGAATTTTCGGGTGATTTATTTATTTATTTATCCATTTATTTCAGGCATCAAGGCCCATATAAATATATACAATACTATATTAACAATATAAAACTTAAAAATACTATAAATATATATTACATTAAAACTAAAACTAGTGCACACGAAGTGTCGGCGTCGTGTTTCGCTGACTAGTGTCATGTAGGCGGCCACGAAACCGGCGATACATAACACCTTTCGGCCAGAACTCTTCCTTGAGGAACTTCTCGAGATTGTCGTATATGCGACAGGTGTTGAGAATGGTGGCTTTTTGAAGCATGTGAAGTGTGTGGGAAGGCATGTGTAGAGTGTTAAGGCTTTGTGTGTGAGCCTTTCGTACTACACCGGTAGAGGACAGTACTATAGGGACGATGTGTACGGTCTGTGCTTGCCATTGGTTTTTATTTCTATGGCGAGATCTTGGTATTTACTAGGTAATTATTATTATGTATAGATATTACAATTTTAAGGACCCAGCGCCTTATATTTCTTGTTTTTTGTAAAAAAGCGTTTACAAACATTCAAACTCACAAACACCAACAGCCAGAACCGGAACAACTACCAGTAGGCCGTACAAATATTTGTTCCGTGCGGGAATCGAACACACGACATGCGGCGAAGCAGTCAATCGCTAAGCCACTGCGCCAACCGTGCCGCCAAGCATGAAACTTGTAAGTAACTTTAACTAAGACCTGACCAAAAATGTGGGTGACTAAAACTGCTTATACTGATACTGATCATCATCATCATGCTCCTTATCTGAATTTATTTGGGGTCAGTGCTGCATGACTTTTCTTCAATACACCTCATCTCAACAGTATTCTCCCTTCTAGCAATATCATCTTTTAAACAAATCTATCCATCGTTTCTTTGGTCTTTCTCTGCTCTTGTAACCCTCCTCATTCAAAACTATGCCTGGAGTGTAAAATTCCAAATATTCCGTATCGAAATTCGTTTAGAGGCTTGACTTGTGTCAGCGCTTTTAAACACTGTACAGACCGCTTTGTGTTAGCAATCTACAAGGTTTTGTGCTTATTTGCATAGAAATGTTTAGAATTTGAACTGTTTTATAACAAAGTTGGGTAAAGAAACATATAAGCTGGACTTCTATTGTGTTTTCTAAGGCGAATTCTATCTGCAAGTAAAAGAAAAAGTGACTAAGAGCTACGTTTTATTTCATAGCTTTCAGAGCTCTCAAAGATTACTTAGAACATTGATCAGATTTTGCGCCGATTACAATGGCACTGCTGTAGAATTAAATATCTCTTTGAGAATCTTTTGATATTCCTAGGACTTAAACTTAGTTAAATAGATTGCGCGTACGCTCATGCAGCGCGAGCGCTTACGTTGTACCTAAACTCCGACACATAATTAGATGCAGTACTTTGACAGGATCTTATGTCATTAAACATGAGAGATAAGCTGGTGTGCCGTAAATAAAATAACCTGCAAAGTAGATTGTAGTACATGGTACTGTAATAAACTGTAAGTACTAGAATCTTTGTAGGTTATTTTCGAGTTTGAATATTTTTCAGTATTTGACAAAACTAATGTCACACATTAGTTGTGTCAAATTACTGTATATAATGTAAAAAAACCGTCTATATTACGCAAAGACACTTTTACACATAGACTTTGGCTTATGTACAAAATAGTTCAAATTGCATAGCAGCATCATCCTCCTATCCTTATCCCAATTTATTTGGGGTCGGCGCAGCATGTTTTCTTCTTCCATACATCTCTATTTGCCGTCATCTCAAGGGTCACCTCTTTTCTTGCCATATCATCTTTCACACAATCCATCCATCTTTTCTTCGGTCTTCCTCTACTCATGTAACCCTGCACATTCATTCATTCATCATTAATTCCTTCGCATCACATGCCCATACCATGACAACCGATTTCCACACAACTTCTCGGTCGCAGGCGCCACTTTCAGACTTCCTCTTACATACTCATTTCTTATTCTATCCATTCGCGTTACACCACACATCCTCCTCAGCATTCTCATATCAGCTGCATGTAACTGCCTTTCATTCATGCCTTTTGCGGCCCAACATTCTGATCCATACAAGACAGCAGGTCTTACCATTGTTTTGTAAATCTTCCCCTTAAGTTTAAGGGGAATATGGGGGTCACAAGTTGTTCCCGTTACCTGCCGCCATTTCATCCACCCTATGTTAATTCGGTGCTTAACAGCCCGATCTATTTCTCCGTCACTTTGCACCGTCAAATTGCATAGCAGCATCATACTTCAATGTCAATCAATTCAAAAGTCTACGAACCTTCCTCTACATTACGAGAAAAGTACTTAATGGTAATATCCTTGTATGGCCCAGAATGGCCCATAGTGTACATAACCCAACCATTTGTGACAACACTCCATTACCCACAAAATTAACAACGTAATAGTCAATCCATCAGTCTTTGTCACGTGATATTACGCCGCCATTTTGAAGCGTTTTGTTTCACGCACTCACGCTAGAGGGCGACGGGGATGGAAGAGACGTGATCTATGAGAAGTATTTTTGAATAATGGTCCTTTATTTCTGATGTGTCTGGTTTTCGAGACGAGGCCATTTTATTCTTTGAACTCGTTCTGCGGAAATTCAGTGCCGTACTCCTGCTACCCTACGTCCGTAGGAGATAAATTGAGTCGGCGTTAGAGTAAGCAAGTTATTAGGAATGCCGTTATTAAAATTACCAAGCTAACGTTATAAGGTACTTAAATTTAATGGTATTTTATGAAACTGTTACGTCATAACAAGGGTTATCGTGTTTAGTTACGTGCAGTTTTAATAACTACTTTATCTAAACAAGTTGAAATAATATCGCACAAAATACTCGGTACTTGCCTTAAAGCAGTCTGCACCACAGAAAAAAACAAAACTGTTGAAATTATGAATGAAAAAAATACTAAGCATTGGAACGTGTGTTTTAATAAAACCTTTTAAATTCACGTGGATTCTTCTGTCAGTATGGAACAATTTTCTTTTTCATTTATTAAATGTACAGTATAGTAATAACGAAATAACGAACGCCTTGCCCTCGTTACATGGATCTTAAACAAACTTACGAAATGTGGATGTACAGACGCCAGCACATCAAGCTACCCCAAAGTGTCAAATTTTCTCAATTGAACATGAACCTTATTTCTTTTGCGATAAAGTTGAAAAAGTATCAAAGAAATTTGACATTGGGTACACAATAGGTACGCCTCTGCCTAATCTTTCGAGGATTACAGGCGTTATGTTATGTGAACTTTTCCACATTAATTCAGTGGTCTAACACAAAATATAACATAGATACAAGGCTCATCAAATAAATAATGTCAGCAACTATCCCACATTACAGAGGCCAGCACATCAAGCTACCCCAATGTGTCAAATTTCTTTGACAGTTTTTCAACTTTATCGCAGAATAAATAAGGTTCGTTTTCAACTGGGAAAATTTGACAGTTTGTGGTAACTTGATGTGCTGGTACATAAATCCTTAGGTTACCTAATTAAAAGTTAAGGATAAGTTGTTGAATCTGGTTTTGTAATCTTATCATCCCGGAACTACTTGAAGGATTTTAATGAGATACCCTAGCCACGATGCAAGGGAACATCGTGAGGAAACCGGGGTTTAATGATATTACATACATACATAAACTCAGGCTTTTTTCTCATGGACTTCTCTGATCCTTACATACTATGTTTGCTTCGTTTACGTTCATACATCTATATCCTTAGCACAAATTTCTTGAGAGAAGCTTACCAACAGGAAACGTCAACAATTTGTACTGAGATTGAAACAGCGCCCCTACATTATGTACGTGAAACTAATTTAATTTGAATAATAACTAGTTATTTTGACGACCTATGTGGCGCAGCGGGCGAAGGTCCGCCTGCGACGCAGGAGGTTGCGGTTTCGATTCCCGCCTTGGGACAAATGTTTGTACGATCTACAAAGATTTGTTCCGGGTGTTCTGGGTATTTTCTATGTATAATAAAAATTATCTATCTATGTAATGTATTTGTATTAAGTATATCAGTCATCTAGTACCCATAACACAAGCTCTGCTTAGCTTTGGGCTAGATGATGCTGTGTGGATTATCCAGCATTATTTATTTATCATTTATTTATTTATTATTTTGACATTTTCGGTTGATGAAGTTCTCACAAGACATGCATGTTACGGCTGCAGGTCATGTACACGCACGGCCGGTTGTGAGTACTAAGCACCTGACCTTTCCGAAGGACATCACCTATAAGGTTAATGTATGTCCTTAAAGGGCGTCCCCACCCTATAATTTAATATATGATACTAGCGATGATAATATAATATAATTGTGCCAGGAGCTTGTGGCTAAATAAAAACCGCCGCACGGGTTGATCGAAGGTTAAGCTACGCTTGCCTAGGTCAGTAAGTGGATGGACGACCGTACGTAACATATCGAGATTCCTCCGTGCCACGGAAAGCACGCTAAGCTGTTCGTCCCGGCTGTCATTTGTTGATCTTTGACAGTCGTTAAAGGGTTTGACTACCAGTCTTACCAAGGGGTATTGGGTTGCCCAGTAACTGGGTTGTGGAGGTCAGATAGGCAGTAGCTCCATGTAAAATACTGGTATTCAGCTGCATCCGGTTAGACTGGAAGCCGACCCCAACTTACTTGGGAAAAAGGCTAGGCAGATGATGATGATATTAGCGACCCGCCCCGGCTTCGCGCGAGTGCAATTTAGATAAAGAAATACTTATTTGCGCTTAACAAGAAAACATAAATAATACACACCTATATGAACTTATATTATTTATCGTTAGCGTCGGTTTAGCTACAGCAGCACGTAATCTTTGATATTTTCTAGAAAATAAATCATTAAAATAGTCCCAAAGAGATATCTACATTTAATACCCAAGGTTACTGACGTATTTCTCTGAATAAAAATTAATACTGTGTGGTTAGAAAAGCCTTTGAAAATAAAGCATTATTTGAGACCACATTTAATCGTAATTCAATATGTTTTTAACCATCATCTACAAGGTTTATGCTCAATATAACTTTTTTGAGCTTGAGCTAGCCAGACGTTTTATTTTTGGGGTTACTACTTCACATCAATATTTACACACACAATAGCTTTGCGGTCGGACCTACATATCCCAAAAAAATCAACACAATTGATTTTATAATACAACCCCAAAACCCGCTGATATTTTAAATCTAGTCAAACACAACGAACCTTTCATACAAATGATATTTTAAATAAGTAAACAAGCGGCCTTCCTAAGCCAAAAGTAGGGTTCAGCAAGAAAAACAAATATAAAATCAGGAGGAAACGCCAGGTTATCACAGAAACGAGTCCAGTAGGGGCCATCGGGGGTCCGTACAAATAAGCATCCGATGTTAGGGTACCCACAATGTTGATGCTATCTGAGACTGGTCTGTTTCGTTTTGTTTCTTAAGTAGATATGATTTTTATCTGATATGTTGAACAATGTTATGTGGCCCATTGGTTAAGGAGTCGTCTTTTATGTAAGTATAAGGTTGTGGGCTCAAGTACGGGCAAGTAACAATGTGACGACACGGTTGGCGCAGTGGTTGAGCCATCGGCTGCTGCGCCGCGTGTTGTGGGTTCGATCCCCACGCGGTACAAATATTTGTGACACAGGTAGTGGGTCACACAAATATTTGTACCGCGTGTAGTTACCTCGTAGTTGTTACGGGTCTGGCCGTTTGTGTATGTGAGTTTAAATGTTTGTAAACGCACCCACGATACAGGAGAAATTCCTAGTGTGGGGCAATGTTTAAAAAAAAAAAAGGACTTTTTCAATTCATATGTACATTCTGAGTTTATCTTAGAGGTCACTGGAAAACATCGTGAAGAGTTCTGGTTTTATAATTTTTCGTCATCGTCGTCTTTTATTCATCCTGTCAACATAACCGATTTATTCCGTTCTAATACAACAAATTAATTTACTTATGACTACTATCTAAAAAAAATCATCACCATCAGTCATAAGTAAATTAATTTTAGGCACACGAAACTACTTACTCTGTGTAAAACTTGTTAACACAATAAAGGCATTTTTTTTATTTTAATACAACAAAAGGAAATAAATATCAGTTGAAACAAATGCCAGCGGTATTAGTTGTTGGTATTAAAACGGAATAAATCACATGACCTAACCATCGTTTAAGATACTCTTACCAATATTGCCATTACATATTTATGTAAAAATTGTCTTGTTGTTGTGTTGTTAAAATGTTAAAACTATTATGTTAAAATGACTATGTTATAATTATTATTATGTTGTCTTGCTCTAACCTGATTTCATGTTGGAACTTACCCACTTTTAACACCTAAATGTACGCATGAATGCAATTAAGAGATTTGATGTGACATTTTAAACTTCAACGTTGTTTAAACGCATACATACGAGTACTTCTTCAATTTACTATTCAGAGTTACACCACACATAAATCATTTGTTGATTTTAAGGAAAAGAGAAGTCTCCTAAATAGCTCTTCGACCTTGTTTGATTGATAAAAGTATAGGCGATGTAAAAGCCATTACAATGCTTTATCAAGCCTAAGTTCCTATTGATTAAACATTAAAACAATTTAAACTTCAAATGAGTATGTGAAAGTACGTTGGAATACACATTAAAAATTAACTACGATTATAAATAAATTTCCGCGTAATATTTCGAAGCATCATAACATCACGCCTGTAATCTCCGTAGGGTTAAGCAGTGGCGTACCTAAAGTACACCCACATTTCACCACTTATGTTTAAGTCCCATGTAATAGGGGGAGAGCCTATTGGCATCAACCAGGCACAAAACCCCAGTCTGCTACTGAGGAATGCCAGAGGGATGAACCTTCAATCAGCCCGTGCGGTAGGTTTTAATAAGCCACGATCTTCTACGAGCTCCGTTGATACGTTTATATTTTTACGTTTTTCTATTGTTTTTCTTTTTAATTTTTGACTGTAAAATAAAAATAAAATAAAATAAAATACATTTATTTTATTTTATTTTAAAAACATATTTAAGTTATATTTAAGTAAAACATATTCAAGTTAATTTTGCATAAGGTTAGGTTGTATCGTTTTAGTTATCAGTAATTTTGTATTAATGTACCTATTGTGTTATTGTTAGTAATGTAATATTATTTTAAACAGTTAATAATTATTACAAGTAGTCTTAGCTATCGCATTAGGTTTGTAACCTGTAATTATAGTATAAGAGTTTTAACACCTTAACTGCAAAACAACGAGACACAATAGAAAATGTATTGTTTGTCGGTCATTTGGCGTCCAACGTGTTAAATAAATAATATTTATAATAATTATTTTCAGCAAACCTTTCAGTTCTTATCAGTGCCAAATCTGGTCACCCCAATTTTAGGTAGCACCGAGATTAAAGCCGGCCATATTATAGGATACCACACCATTCACAACTGTTGTCCGCTAATAACGCGGGGCTCAGCCGGGATTTGCCGCCAAACGACTCAAATGGCGCCCAAGAATTCGAGATTACAAACTGGACGGAGGAAATAACCAGTTCCAGCGACCAACGCCCCTGGGGACTCGTAAGATTAAAAATAAAAATGGAGAAAAAAAATACAAAAAGGGACTGCACTGCCCGGGAATCGAACCCGGGTCGCAAGAATGGGAATCTTGCATGATACCACTACACCAGCAGTGCGATATAGTATAGTACTAAAAATAGATGGATACTGTTGTGAGTTGCATTTTAATGAATTGTGAGGCATGTCGTGGCGTGAAGGCGGTTCTGAATTCTATTATCGAGTACTTATGAAGATGGATAAAAATGTCCATCACGCACCATCGCACACCCGTGCATGGTAACATAAAAATATGCTCATAATTTCCTCAACGTGTGACGGTAGATTGCTCTTTCCTCGGAAATAAAACGTAATAAGTGCGATAACGTTTTATTGTCAAAATAACAAAAATAGTAAGAGTTAAGTACAGTGGCTAGCACATCAAGCTACCTCAATGTGTATAATTACTTTGATAAGTTTTCAACTTTATAACAAACGAATAAGGTTCATGTTCAATTGGGAATATCTGACAGTTAGGGGTAGCTTGATGTGCTGGCGTCTGTACAACATTGTTCAACTATGCACACTGCAGTAAGTATTTTATATATTCTAAAGCAGCTTTAAGTTGGGTGTTGTCCCTAGGTCTAACTGGAACAGAAATGAGCTGACTAATCACGAATACAGGAGTGCCTTCCAGTAAACCGATTTTAAACAAAAATTTTGTTTGTTTGTTCGTAACCGACTCCTTTGGACGATATTTTGACCCACTTTAAACCGTCGAGTCCCAAGTCCCAGCCTGTTACTGTCCCACTGCAGGGCAAAGGCCCCTTCTCATACAGAGAAGGCACGAGCATTAAGCACCACGCTTGCTCAAGACGGGTAGGCGATTTCAGACTTATATTAATTATGTAAGTCCAGGTTTCCTCACGATGTTTTCCTTCACCGTTGTCAGTGATGTCCACGATAAACTTAGAAAGTATATATGAATTGAAAAACTCACATTGGTACTTGCCCAGGTTTGAACCTACAACCTCGTGCACAAGAGGCGAGGCCTAAACCACTGGGCCATCATGACTGGCATGACTGGCATGACTTTAAACGGTCAGATTAGTGTTAATATTGAAGAATACACGCCGATACATGTAGCCCACTGTGAATGACAGTAACCATGGAAAAATAGAAAATGTTTATAGCTACTGACACTATACACCCCACGGTTTTTCCATTAATATACATTTGTTTCTTATTTATCTACACATTTCTTCATAATATACATTTATTTCAAAATTATACAATTATTAATATATGGAGAAATAAAATAAACTAAATAATCATAGGGCATCAAAAAATTCATCCGCATCATTGTCAACGGGAAAATTTAATAAATTTCTTCATGGATATTTATAACATTTTATTTTCAATTTTTAGTTGAATTTTCTATAAAGCGTGTTTTTAGTTTTCTAAACTATAATTTTTTTGTTTTATGTTTAGTTAGTATAACATTGTGAACCCTGCATGGTTGGGAAAAGGCTAGGCAGATGATGACACAACCACACATCTGACGGAGGAAAAAACAGCAGCTATGCGAAAGTAACCCATCTCCGCATAACTCAGCGCATCTCCCGATAAAACCTAGCACCCAAACTTCTCTATCCCATTGTTGAAAGTTAGCAAGCTGGATAGTTCCGCGAGCTATTTGTGTTTCTTTAAAAGCGATACTCGAAGTGGTGCAGCTGAGTTCTATCCACACCTACCTACAGTACCTAGGTACGTAGGTACATAGTTTGTACGCTTTTGAATAATAAAAACCGGCCAAGTGCGAGTCGGAGGGTGCCGTCCCACGTCGAGCAAAAAAACATATTTCTTGTATGGCTTTCAATTTTTATTATAGTTTAGTTTGTGAACCCTTTCGCTGCCCAGTTCAAAACTACGATTTAACTTGTATGTCATAATGTTTGGCAAATTACATAATGCGTGGGTATAAGGTAGGGGGTGATGGGCATGTTCACATCTCATCTATAGCTTTTTACATGTACGATTCGGGAAGCGAGTTCTGGGTACATGAACAACTCTTTTTCGACCCGGGAGCCGGGTGCTGGGCACTAAAAGTGTTAATATGCAATGAAACAAATTAAAATTCACAATATCAAAATTTCAACTGTCTACCTATTACGGTTCATGAGATACAGCCTGCTGACATACGGACGGACAGCGGAGGATTATTAATAGGGTCCAATTAGCAGCCTTTACGTAAGGAACCCTAAAAATGTACGCGAAAGTGTTACCAAGTTGGGAGTTTTAAAGTTCTAGCGAAGGACATATGTTACAAAGAAGTACGTCCAGAAAACAACATGTGTATAGGATGCATTAAGCTAATATATTATAAAGAGGAAAGAAGTTTGTATGTTTGTTTGTAACGGATAATTTAAAAAAACTAAGATAACTTTAAAAATTAATGTATTTAATAGCACATTAAATTTTATGAATTCCGACATAAAATTGTATACCTACCAGCCTGTTACTGTCCCACTGCAGGGCAAAAGCCGCTTCTCATACAGAGAAGGCACGAGCATTTATCACCACGCTTGCTCAAGACGGGTTGGTGATTTCAGACTTATATTAATTATAAGTCCAGGTTTCCTCACGATGTTTTCCTTCACTGGTGTCAGTGACGTCTAAGATAAAGTTAGAAAGTACATACGAATTGAAAAGTTAAAAATTGTATATCAGCACTTTAAATACATAAATAAATAAAATAATAAATATTGCTGGACAATCCACACAGAATCATCTAGCCCCAAGCTAAGCAGAGCTTGTGTTATGGGTACTAGATGACTGATATACTTAATATAATACATTACATAGATAGATATTTTTATTATACATAGGAAATACCCAGAAAACCCGGAACAAATATTTGTAGATCGTACAAACATTAGTCCCAAAGCGGGCATCGAACCCGCAACCTCTTGCGTCGCAGGCGGACCTTCGCCCGCCGCGCCACAACGGTCGTCAAAATAACAACTTTATTTTGTATCATAACAGAACAACCTATAATTAATTAATTAGGTATTTTTGCATTCTGTAGGTAGGCATTACATACGTTAATAAATAAGTTACACTTAAGTACTAACCGGTAATGTGCAATGTTTCTAACCTTTCTAACATCTTATACTTACATGTTATTCGTTAAGTACTTACTCACTTAAGTTACTCAGTTACGTACTCACTCATTAATAATAAATCCATAATTTAATATTATCAGTACCACTTTAATAAACATGAACCAACTTTACAAAATAAGTAAGTACTATAGGTACTAACTTTTTTTTTTGCCGAGGTGGATAATTCTCATGGATGTCCTCTGCCCTGGGGGGGCGAAGGGGTCTGTCAGACTCTCACTGTCTAAAAACCACCCCGGTGTTCCATCTCATACCTACGCCGCAGGTCGCGGGAAAGTCTTATCCTTCCGCAACCCCCGGCTAACAGGTACTAATCTAACGTAATTTCATTCATTTAATTGTAAAGCTAAACATTTTAAATAAAATAAATAAATAATGCTGATCGATCAGATCCAGCATGTCCCTTTGCTGACCTCTCCCAGCGACGCCATAAGCCGAGGCCCGTAGGGGGTGTCCTTGGCGTGTAGTTGCTAAGCTTGTAAGTTTTTATGCCCTGGCTGGAGGCCTTAAATAAAATAAATAATGCTGGACAATCCACACAGCATCATCTAGCCCCAAGCTAAGCAGAGCTTGTGTTATGGGTACTAGATGAATTATATACTTAATACAATACATTACATAGATAGATATTTTTTATTATACATAGCAAATACCCAGAGCACCCGGGACAAATCTTTGAAGATCTTACAAACATTTGTCTCAGGGCGGGAATCGAACCCGCAACCTCCTGCGTCGCAGGCGGACCTTCGCCCGCCGCGCCACATCGGTCGTCAAATAGTATATATTTAATTTTATCTTTTATTACATGATGTTGAAAATGCATTTATACATATATTCTCCCTTTAAAAATTCACCCATTGAAAGCTACATTATCAGCATGTAACATAGGCTACATTGTATTTTCAAAACTACTCTTTTAAGGGGGTGGGGGGATGTAAAGTTTGAAGCGAAAAGTACAAAATCCACGCGCACAAATAGAATAGAATATTTATTTGCGTAAAACATGGTACAGGGTTGTTAAATGCAAATTGAGGCACAAGCATGTTTAGCTAGGTTAAAACATAGCATGCAAAATTTTAAAAACAAGGAACAAAAGCAAGTAAATCATCAACATTGTTTGTTTATAAATTCTTTTACATTATAAAAACTACACTCAAGTAACCACTTATGCAAGTTAATTTTAAATAATTTTGTATTTAAAGTTTTAAAATGCCTTGGTATTTTATTATAAACGCACACACACATTGCCAAGCAGTTACTATTGTACTTAGACAGTCTAGGCAAATCATTTAACACAAGCTTATATGGATCTCGCCGGTTCCGAGGATCGACATCATTTGCAGTCTTAAATAGCCAAAGTCACGGTCGAAGTGTGTAGCTAGTATTAGAATAAATGTCGTATCGTGTTACACAGTAACTGAGTTGTGGAGGTCCGACAGGCAGCCACTCCATGTATGATATTGGTTTTCGGCATCTAAACTTATTTATATTTATAAGGTACTCAGCTACATCTGGTTAATCTTTCCAGGTCATATAGCAAGGTGTGTAATCTATACAAATATAGAGTGTTTTTTGCATGGCACCAATTGTCTACAACAAATTGCCCAAAAGTTGGAGAGAATGAAATCTTTTTTGGCACAAAAAGCATATTATAGTATTGCTGAATTTTTAAACGACTCATTGTGATAAAAATATATAACTTAAATATGCCATAATAAATGTTATTTAATTGAATTCCTGTTGTAAATCTTCATAATATAATTTTATTATATGTAATTTGTATTATTCAAATATAAAATGAATAATTGGATAATGTAAATGATTGAATATATTTGTTTAACTGACATTAATTAATGTATAATATTATTGTATAAATATTATTGTAATATTTTAAAATCAATGTATTAATACTATTTTTATTTTATTTTTTCCAAGATATTTGCACGCCATGAGAAATGGCAAACATGCATGCATCTATTATTTTAATTTTGTATGTGTACACATAAATAAAATTTCTTATTCTTAAATAAATAAAATTGAAGTGTCTGTTTGTAATGTCCGAATAACAGCTTTTTACTAAATGCATATGGAAGTGTATATGGCAGTTCATACCAAAAAACAAATTTATACAATTCTTGTGTATCTGTCTGAGGAAATCTCCGAAACGGCTAGAGCGATCTCGACGAAACTTGCACTGACAGAATACAGATAGCTAATTTTATAAAGAGCAGATAACTTAGGCTACGTTTGTTGTTTAGAAGAAGAATTAGAGTTCCGCGAAAGCATATGAAAACCCATGTTTTGTTAAATTCCACGTGGATAAAGTAGCGGATACAGCTAGTACCTATATTGACCCTTTTCCAGAATATTACGCACGGATTAGTGTGAGATTTGGTATAGTAAATAAAATAAATAAATAAATAGGTATTGCTGGACAATCCACACAGCATCATCTAGCCCCAAGCTAAGCAGAGCTTGTGTTATGGGTACTAGATGACTGATATACTTAATACAATACATTACATACATAGATATTTTTTATTATATTATATACAAATACCCAGAACACCGGAACAAATCTTTGTAGATCGTACAAACATTTGTCCCAAGGCGGGAATCGAACCCGCAATCTCCTGTGCTGCAGGCGGACCTTCACCCGCCGCGCCACATCGGTCGTCATCATCATCATCATCATCAGTCAAAGTTTATAGGGACATTTTTTTATAGTCTTTGGGAAAGAAGAAGACCTTTTAGCAATAATGACGCCCATTGTATGCCCTATGTAGCTCTTTAAGTTATTATGGTGTACAAAATTAAGTAAAGAGTATTCTATTATATTCTATGACCTGGCTATAAATTACCTACGTCTATAGTCATTTATATCTCCAATATATGGGCATCGTTATAAGAAGTCACCATGATAAGCCTTTTCCCAATTATCCACTCTATCCGGATGCAGCTGAATACCAGTATTCTACATGGAGTGATTGCCTATCTGACCTCCACAACCCAGTTACTGGGCAACACGATACCCCTTAATAAGACTGGTTGTCACAGTTTCGGTCTTCTGACTACCCGTAACAACTGTCACAGATCTACAAATGACAGCAGGAACCAACGACTTAACGTGCTATCAGAGGCACGGAGGAGTCTCGATATGCTAAGAACGGTCACCCACCCACAGACTGACCTCGCCAAGCGTAGCTTAAACCTCGATCAACACGTGCGGCTGCTTTTATTTATCCACGCGCTCCTCGTTTTTAGAAATGATGACCTTAATATGAAGCTCACTTTTCTGCCCCGTGACCCAATTTAACGGGAAGCAGCCACAAAACAACCCTTAGGGAAAACAGGACGTACCAGTAAATAACTGCCAAACTTTCACTAACTTCTGAACAACTGTCTGACGACAACAAACATAACACCACAATACGTACTTATTTACTAGTAACTACTTATCTATCTATACTACAAATATACCTACGCGTAGAATTAAACAAAAGATATAAGAAAGAAACAAAATAAAAAACATTTATTTGGGACACGCACGGATAATGAAAAGCACAAAAGAAAAAAAAAAAAAGGACAGGTCCTTGGTGAGACCAAAAAGGCTCCTATCTCAGCATATGCTACGATATTTCAAAAAACTTCAAAAATGTATCAAAACGTGGGCTTGCATTTTTTTGAGCAGAAGCATAATTATTTTAGGGAAATAAAAGTAGCCTAAATTACTCCTTATCACTCTGAAGCCTCGTCACAATCGGTCCGGCCATTTCGGAGATAACCTCAAAGAACAGACAAAAAAAAAGGTTTTTTGGTTTATCTAGTATCAACTTTCACAGTTATGCATTTAGTAAAAAGTTGTTATCTTGACATTACAAACAGTCACTTCAATTTTATTTATTTTGTATGTATAGATGCATATATTAGTTTAGATAAACTTTGAAAGTACACACACGCGTAATAGGCAATGCCCCCACCACAGCCTTCGCGACTTTATAACCAATATTGAGCCAGTTGCTAACGTTATCCAAAATTTAAGAAGTACTCGTTTTATGAACCAAGTCTCAACCGAATCTGTCCAGCAGTTTCCGATCAATTGATTGATGAACCAACTTTCGACTCGTGACGGCCGCGGAAACCTTATAATTTCAGCGGTCCCTATTCCGCCTAGCAACAAGTCATCAATTCAAATTAAGTAAAACACTCAAAGCCCGAGGTTAACGGTAACGTCCGGCCTCTTTGAAAATAATTCGTTGAATATTAAACATTTGTAAAGGGTTGGGATCTACCCCTACTTTATGCACGACGATATTACTTGGTGTTTTGTTCTGACCATTCCAGTTTTATTAGAATTTATTTATCTACTCACAACTGCCGCTACAGGATAACCCAATGCGATAATTGCGTTTGTACTAACATAATCTATACTAATATCTACAGCTTACTTGCCGACCTGACAGACGTTGTCCTGTCAATGGCGACAACCGTCAAACATGTGAAGTTAAAATGGTAGTTAAGTTTTCTGAAATTTTCCAATTTTCTGCGCAATTTTATCTTGATTTTTCTTAACGTAAGAAGTTTCTACAAAGTATTAGAAAACTCAAAACGAAAAGGTGAATAATACCGGTAAAGTCGTTCACAGGTTATGGCGACTAAGGGAAACAGGGATTCATTTTTTTTAGCTTTTATTAACTTTATTAACTTATTTGATTGTTAATTTATAGTAGTATATTTCGATTTGCAATTTATTCGTTTATCAATGTAACATGAAATCTTACGTTTTTTACGGTAATTAAAGTGTAAATTTTAATAAATAACTTAAAATAGTACAAAATTATTGAAAAAAAATCATTTGGATTCGATTTCGTTTCGTTTTCTTGCATTTTCTGAGAAAAATTACCAAAGTAATGTATATATTTTTTTACACCATCAGAAAGTAGAGATTTCAACGAACATGGACTTTTTTAAATGCAGATATTTAAGAATATAGGAGAGAATAGAAATAGACGTGAGAATGTTCGATTGAAAATTAGGGTTATTTTTCGATATTAAATCAAAATAAGGTGACAAAATAAAAATTTCAAAAAAACACATTGAGGGTCACAAAAGATAAGTATTTTTTGTATTAGATTAAACTGAAAAACCAAAACCTTAGTTATTTAGTTTCAAACTACAATTATTTTTTTCGTTTTTACCATTTTGAAAGGCTACAGCCGTGGTCTAATACTACTGTAGACCGGGATATGTAATTATTAGGATAGGTATAGATAGGGCTTCGCTGTTTTTTTTACATTTATTAAGGAACGAACCTTCCTTTCTAAAATACAATCAATAATGTTATCTGCCCTCGACACAGGAGCCTGACCCGTTCTAACTTTGATTCCTTCGAATCTTACTTGAGTGTTTGAAACCATAGAGAACCATGGCTCTACCAGCCTATATGCAATAAGGTCTGTTATAACATTCAACCTCTACACTACCTAGCAGTATAAGTATAGTGCAAATGCGAGAATCGCGAAACGTGGAAACCACGACAGTAGGTACAGTCACATACAAAGATAGGGAGCTAGACATCAACAACTACTTTCTGTTGTGTTCTCTTCCGGTATGTTAGAGTACAGGAAATTGTAGTGCCGGTGCTGTAATGTGTTTTGGAGTCGCCAAAAACCTTTTCAGATTGTGGAAAGTATCAAAATAGTCGAAAAGGACGTTGTATTTAGGTGACCACTGAAATCCAGCGCCGTTCTGTGGGCTCCCCATGGTGCAGTATTATGCTGAGTCAAAAATCAAAATTAAAATTCATTTATTCAAATTAGGCTGAGAATCAGCACTTTTTGAACGTCAAAATGAGAGTGAGAGTGGCATCCGTCTTGCCTCAATACAACTGCTGTAAATTTTTTGTAACCTTTAATTAGTATTTTGTATAATGATGGTGAAGTCTAGTAGGAACGCAAGTGTTCCTGAAAAACTTTTCCCTGAAACGAACCCGACGAGAAACACTAAAAGGAGTAAAATAACTTTAATTTCGGAAGTCTGTGGCTTTGGTTGTTTTGTTTGATACATTTTTTTTCCCTCATTTCAGGAGGTCGGTTTGGACTGCTCGTTACCATTTACAAAATTCAGTAGGAGAAAAATCCATCATCCTCTAATTTCTAATGGGTGGTTTTGCATGTTTAAAGTAAAGGAAATGGCACCTACTTTGAATCATTTAAATTGGACTACTATCGAGCTTCGTGTGGTCATACATTAAAAAGTGAGCCGTCACGGGATGCCTGGCAGATGTAAATCATCGAAATTAGGTTGTACAAGTATATGTATACAAGAACAAATTGTTGGGTTATCGATCTCTAAAACAAATAAAACAAAAAAAAATCTAATAAAAAAAACATTTGGTTTTTGGCGATGCGTCGCCACGCCAACAATCGGTTTTACCCGCGGCTAGTGATGTTTCCCATCAAAAATATAATTGTTTTATTGAGAACCAAAGTACCAAACCTACCAAATTCTGCCGAAATCCTCTTTAGCTATAAATAAATTGACCTGGTGATAATCTATTAGATGACCACTGAAAACTGTGTTATGAGCCCTCCATGGCACAGTATAGACATGCCATGTATAAAATCTTTATTTTCTTACAAAACCCACATAGGTGATGATAATGTTAGTCAATATTAGCTTAAATTGTCGGCAGTTGGACGTCGTAATTGAGGCAAGCAGAATACACCATGGTACTGTGCATATGTCGAGGACATATGTCCTCTGTGGCAAAAAAACATTTTTCCTATATTTATTTCTTACATAAGCGGGCACCATCGGCAGTACAAGGAATTAGCATAACGATGAACGTGGTCTAATGGCCTATACATTTTACACAAAGTTTCTTAAAATTTACATAAGTATAACAAGCACCAGGCCTGCTTCAGATTTCGATACCCTCAGCAAACATGAACCTCCATTTTCATTTTCAACCGACCTCTTTTCGCTTCTTAACCTACTTACTCGTTGTACAGCCAGTGTTATGCTAATAGGATCCAAAAATATTCCAAAGTTAAATTACCGCGGGAACCACCATTAAAAATTCAGCATCAAGTTTTCGGAAATAAAAAAACATAAATCCTATCTACTATCCATTCCACAAGGCTATGATTTAAATCGGCTTCGCGTCGGTACGAGAGACGAGAATACCTTCCAAAGACAAAAATGCAACAATATTTTATTTTATTTGAGTGACAAGAGGTGTTTAGCATAAACGTCCACTATGTATGCAATGGCGGCCCGCTTTCCCGCCATTCCGACGAGTTTTTCTTTTTACATTATTTTCTCTTTTTGCAAATGAATTTAATATGTAATCGTGTCGGTCTGGTTAAATGATACTACATACAGTACACCGAATTGGGACTTATAAGCGTCAGTACTAGCAAGTCTGTTTCATTATCTTGGCTCGTAATACATTGGTAGATATTTATGGTAAGATATTATTGGAAGATGATCTAAGGAAGGATACGTTGATAACAGTATTGTGAAAACAAAGAAATAATCATAATAACTTCATAACATTCGTTACGAGTGTTACGACACAACGCAATCACACCAAACTGACCACAAAAATGTTGGCCTTAGTTTTGACGGAATGCGTATAATAATAAAATAATAAATCATTTTATTGTCAGGCAACTGAGGCCCATAGATAAAATACATAAAATAAAGTTATATGTAAGTTTTATGTAAGTTGTATGGTCAGTACCCTACATTACCTGACCCCACATCCTCTCTTCTTCTTAATAAGCGGTAGTATAAGGTAATATAGGTAGTGTCAGGTTATATAAGCCACTGACAGGACCCTTCTGCCTTAGGTTCAGGCATAGGTATTCCGACCGGTTTGTGAGACTGTGAAATGTCTTTCTTCGCCATTCTTGGTAGGTATCTAGTTCTGAAACTGAAAAACGCTGTGTCTTTTCTTAGCTGTAGTAAATTAACCACAGTTTGTTACTTTCCTACTGTAAGACAAAGGTCTCTTCTCATACAGAAAAGGCACGAGCCTTAATCTGGTTATTACTCAGTCGGTGGTTACAAACCTATATTCATTACACGTCTGAAAATGTAAAATACTGGTATTCAGCTGCCAGTGAGACTGGAAGCCGACCCCAATATAGATGGGAAAAGGCTAGGCAGATGGTGATTCAAGTCCAGTTTTCACACAATGTTTTTGTAAGCATTGCGAAAAATAAAATTCAGCATAACAGCCACTTTATATGGGTTACCTGGGTATCTTAAGAGGGGCGGAAGGAGTAAAAAAAAAGAGTAAAGTACCATTCTATTAGTGTCCCACTGCAGGGCAAAGGCCTCTACTCATACAGAGAAGGCATGAGCATTAATCACCACGCTTACGCACGCACGCACTCAAATAGTGCCGTGCCGAATACGACTATCCATGTTTCTTCTAAGTAGATGTATCGTATTAAGTATATCAGTCATCTAGTACCCATAACACCAGCTCTGCTTAGCTTGGGGCTAGATGATGCTGTGTGGATTGTCCAACATTAGTATTATTATATTAAAATATTTAGTAAACGATAACAGTTTTTTTTTTATTTGGGAAATGGAATCTCGCAGCCTATGATGTTGTTAACCGGCTGCTTAACCCGTCTATCCTGCCATGACTAACTGCCAATTTCAATTACGTATCTTCAACTGCTGCTTCCGATTCGTCCTCTAAAAGTTACAAATTGCTAACTCGATCATCGATTGGTTACAAACAAAGATCGATCCCTAGATTAGGATTCAGTTATCTACAAACTATCTACCTACCTATCGAAATAGGCAGTTCATAGGTTAATAATAATATAATACATATAAATTCATTTATTTCAGAACTAGTCCATAGATTGTGGAATTTAAATATTATGAATTCATCAATTTTTACATTAACAAAAATATACCTACACTAAATGTTTCATCTAAGTTAAAATTTTGATTGCATCCAGAGTGCTGAACATGCAGCGTGGTCTAATATCGCATTATTGGATAATCCACATCCAGATCCATGCAGCAGACTAAGTGTGCAGCAGACTAACTAGTGCATAAATACACATACAGTGGTGGTCATATAATTAAAAACGACTATTTAAAAACAAGCTTTTTTTCAAACTTACGAGAATTACACTTTTTTGCATATCTCTCGGTAACGCAAAATTGTTCCACATTGTCGTAGCACACAGTTGTAACATGATTAGTTCAATAAAATAATAAATATATTATGTAGATACACGTTTCACATTAAACCTTAACATAATTATTATTGCGAACTTAGTGGCTGGCCATATAATTAAGAACGCTGGATAGTTTATTTTTTTATTCAAATTTAAATAGAGAACACTCTGTAATTAACCCATTATTCGCGTAATTTTGGCCCCATTTAGTGCTGTAAAAGTCATTAACTTGATTATTTCACATAAAAACAATGGGGGAAAATAAAAGTAGCGACGAATCTACAAGGGAAGTTATAATAAAACTCCGCGATAAAAATTTGTACCCCCTGCAGTGCTCAAAAACGATGATATTTCACGCTGTGAGGCATTTTAACACGTATCAAACAACTTTAAATATTCCACGTGTAGGTACCTAAATAGAACAGCACGCGCTAAAGGCACCCTCTGTCCCCACAGGGGGTGCTGTTCTGTACAATCCTACCCGTGAAAATGTCGGCGAACTGAAAATGAAGTAAGTGGTCACCCCATACTAATGCTAGGTATTCACAGTTCACATCACCTAACTTTTCGCGGGAAGATTTTTGCGGAATAGAGCGTCTGCCTTCGAATCCCCCAGGTCAGACAGTGCTATTGGGTTTTTCCATTAGGCATTTGTCAGTAATTGCCCGGAGGAGTATACAACATAACTGGCAATATGTGGGGGTACCTACACCTCTGCCTAGCCCTTCGGAGTATAAATGCGTGACGTTTCGTTAATAAAACACTTTCGTTACATACTCCATCTATCGCGTATTGTTTCAGGCTGTACCTTGTTCACGGGAGTGAAGTTTTCTATCGGTAGTCTTGCTTACAAACTGAGCCTTCACCTCCAGAAAGTTGTTCAGATGATATTATATAGAGGGCGTAATAATCGTATAGATAACACTACACAATCCCATAGACTTAAAAATTAACTCCCAAAATTTGCAATGTATTTAACAGTTCATTATATTTAATTTAAAATGGAGTTAGAAAAAGAATAGTTCCAAAAAGATACACTTGGGGCACTGGCATGTCAAACGCACTCACGCATGCGTAATAGCAGTCCTTATTTTTCAATGTCCAAAAGATTCATGAATGACGGCAATCACAACCAATCGCCAGTAGTAATAATATAATTTGTAATTTAAATGTAAGAAAATGCTAGTTATAATCACATATACTAACGAAATTGAACCAATTAGATAGTGTTCCGGCAGAAAACAGTGGAATTGGATTATTCTATGACAATAAAATACTAAAGTAATCGGTGAGTACATCCTCTCTATTTTGATGTTTTTATTACGAAATAAAGCATGTTACGCAATGGCATCACAGTTATTATGCCAACTTGAGCATAGATTAGCAAAAGGAGGTTTAATATGTGGTGATAATTTATTTGCTTGTCATTGGTGCTTCCGCGATTTCCTTGAAAACAAAACTGCGGTAATTTTATCGATTTGACACTTTCGCCCCAATAAAGTTATTGTGGTTGGTTTCTATGCGAACTCATCATTAAAATAAATCAATTTTTCGATCATTAAGGCCGTAGACACAGTTGAGGTCACAATCAAGGTTTAGGATAAGTACTTCGTACAGTACTAAATCAATATTTTATTCTATTTTTGTCCGCTCAATTTATGTAGATTATTTATTTAGGTCAATAAGATTGAACCAAGAATGTTATGCATGCGGCACGGGTACAGAGACAATATTATTTGTGGGAAACAGCATGTGCGCGTATCACGAAAACATGTCGACATTGGAACTTGATCCAAAACACTGCGACTTCCTGGTTTTATTTAAATACTTCAACTTCGTTCTGTTTATTTGGAATGATATAAAGATAATTCATTAAGTTATTATGAAGTCAATTCTTTCTAAAGTTTCTTTAAATTTACATACGTTTTTATGTAATCTAAAGATCAAAATGATATCGGTATGAAACGGGATACCTTCCGCAGGAAAGTCTCTTAGGCCCGTTTCTCATTACATTATTTTTAATTAGTTATCCGTATTCCAGCAAACTTAGCCAACTGCTGGATATAAGTAGGTCGCTTCCTTAACCCGGTTCGTCGTTTTCCGCATCCTGTCTACATTCATTAGGTCGTTTGTCTCTCTGTAGTAGGAACCTACTGTTCCCTCCGATAATTTGAGATCTTTAGGCGACGGATTGTCTTCTCCGTTTGGTAATTGGCAGCGAATCTTTTGAGGAAGTCTTTAAAGTAGTTGCTTTCAAAAGAAACTACTAAGACGCAGCTTAGTTTCTTAATAAGTTGTTAGGATATCTGCAATAATTTAATAAGACAAACGTAAACATGAAACAGCTTTTCCATCTTTCCAGAGATGACTTCGAAAACAAATAAAGTGTCTCCTTCATCAAGCAAAATGTCCACCAGTCCTTTTCCCTATACCTGTGAGCTTTGCGGGGCTGAAGGTCTTACAGACGAGGGTATGAGGTCCCACACCTTGGAAGCCCATGTTAATGGGAGGCCAGAATGTCCCTTCTGTGACTGTGCGGTGCCTCAGCCTCAGCTAGTGGGACATGTACAGAAGGCTCACCTGCACTATCTCACGCCTGAAAGGGAACTGATGGCATTTATTGATGACCAGAGCCCGAGGTAAGGAACATGAACCTTATTCTTTCGGTTTAAAGTTGAAAACCTATCAAAGAAATTTGACACATTGGGTTAGCTTGATGTGCTGGCGTCCGTACAGTTAGTGATCATGTTCCAAGTAATAGGTAAGTACGTCGTAGACAGTTACAAAACATTAAGTTTGTGCAACTTATCTATGGTTTCCTTTAAGTAGAACCATGGTAGAAGTTGTACTTATTGTCTTTACTTGGACCTAAAGTTTTGAACTAAAAGTTTTGTGACTTTTAGTGGGTACAGAGGCTAGCACATCAAGCTGCATGTGCTGGCGTCTGTACAACGTAAGTTGACATACTGAAATAAATTCGACCTTTCTAGTTTCGACGATGACTCCAAAATGACGACAACAGACAGTTGCAGTTACAATACGCCGGGGTCAATAAATGGTTGGCACAGTCCTGACAACTCTACGCAATATCACAACGGAGCGATATCCAAGAACATCAACTATTACAACGGGTACCAAGAAAAGGAAAGCTACAGCAGAAATGAGAAAGAAGAAGAAAAGTGTTCAAGGTCACCAAAAAACATAAATCTTGTCAATGGACTGAAAAATATCAATATTAGTAATGGAGTGGTTCCTAAAAAGGCTCAAAGCAGACAAAATTCTCATGACGGTGAGGTCAATGGGATTGATAGAAAAGGTATACCTACCAACACATCTTCTTCTAAGTTGAAATATTTTTTTGATAAGCACTTTTACGAGTAACTAACATTATTTCTCAGGTGCGATTTCTAGTCCAAGTCATAATAGTTCTGGTAGTTATGAGGGGTCACCTAATAAAAATAAGGTAAACTTTCTTCTAGAGATAATGGAATATGTAGATTTAAAAGTTGTCCCAAATAAAACTAACTTGATTTTCTTTCATTTCAGTTGTCTATGGCTAGTGCCGGACAAGGATCGCCTCTAAGGTCTCAATTAGCTTTAAAATTAAAACCTAATACACCAAAAAAAAATGCCCCTACGCCAAGTCCTTCCGTGCAGGTAACTTATTATTATAACGAAACTCCATTGTGTTTAAAGAAATTGTGAATATTGTCCTTTGTCATTATTATTATTTTAACAAAAGTAAAATGAATCGTCATTGTGACTACGCGCGTCAAATGTCAATGTCAAACAGTGTTTTTGGATTTCTTTATTTACCGCCAAGACTGATTTTAAAACGTATTCCCTAAATTATTGTCTAAACCTAAATTAAAATTGTGTTAATAATAACTTATTTCGTGAAAGTAATCATACGGAATTTATTTGCAGTGTCTATTGTGTGACTTTACGTCAACATGTCCAAGAAAGTTGGAAGAACACATAAATCGCGCTCACTTCGATCTTACATCGCCGTCTTTAAATGCTAACGCGAACTCGGATAATCCAACTTTGGGGTTGACCAACCCCACAATAACTCTGGACAATCCGACGCTGGCGCTGAGTGCAATGGCAATGTCTCCTGGACCCCACAGTTCATCGTATCAGTGTCCGATTTGTGAAAGAGAGTTTGCTCATGCCAATGAAATTGAAGTCCATGTCAACGTCGAACATCGAGATATTTTGAGTCCGCAGAAGGCAGTGAGTATATTACAATATTTTAAATTTCTAATAAGAAATAAAGAGGTTTCAACAACCGCGCCTTATCCATCGGGAAAGCTGTTAATTTAAACTTGTTTTGAAGACACAGTAAATCATGATTAAACATTACATTACATACACAAGGAAGAAGAAATATATAGAATACTGTTGTAAATTAAATTATGAAAATATCAAGAGGGTGTCCGAGGTGCGAGACTTGGGAGTCCAGTTCGATAGTAAACTGATATTTGATAGACAAATCACGTCCATTATAAATAAAGCTTATCGTAAGCAAAATCGGCTTTGTGATGAGAATCACTAGGGACGAGACCTATTATTTTTGTATAAAATATTAAGAAGTCAAGTTGACTCTTCCTACCTTCTAAGCAGGATAGTTTTGGGATGTCCACATATTAATTTTCGTAAGAAATCTTTATTTATTCCCACTGCAAGGGGTATATAATAAGTATTATGGAAAAAACACATTTATCATAAGATCTTCCCGACTGTACAATGACCTCATAAATACCAGTAATAATATCCACATGGATAATTATCACCTTTCTTTTCCTAAATTTAAAAAAATTGTTCATGACTGTTTGGTTCCTGCACCTAATTCATTATATTAAAAATGATTTTGGTCTCATAATAGTATTTTTGTTTTTTATTTTCATACATGTTTAAATATTGTTCTAGTTTGTATTGCATTGCATTTTATTAATGTGGAAACTGATTTGGTAAGCGAGCGCTCTACCATCTGAGCTACGCCCCCTGCCCTGGCTGGGGGCCTTCTTGTAAGGTCACCACAGGATCGACCGGTTAAGCAGTAAACAGCCTTATAGTGCTGAACTGCGAGTGGCCCTACCTAAAAAAAAAAAAAAAAAAAAAAAAAAAAAAAAAAAAGGAAACTGATTTGGATGATGTGTCATTTACTTTGTTTTTTTTTTGTGTATCATATCTGTTGTTTCCCTATAAAATAAACATTAATCTAAGTACTCAATTTATGTCTAAGTTCTCACACCAAGCATAATACAATTGTTAGATATTCCAGAAAAAAGTTTTAGACCAACTCAATTGTAACTTCTATCACCAGGACCAAGTAGATAATGCATCATGCAACGAAGATGTGGTGATGATGGAGGAGAGTCCTGTCAGCAACTGTCCAGTCTGCTGCCAGCCATTACCACTCTCACAACATGAACTTGTAAGATGAACATAGTATTTTTGAAACGCTCAATATCTTACCTTGCCAAGCTCATAGCTAAAGCTTGTTCAGTGAATGGGTGAGACTCACCCTTCATTATATGGGACTAAAACATAACTGGAGATATGTGTGTGCACTGTAAATTCATCTATGCTTCAGTAAATTTGGGCTGTAATGCCAATCATCATTACAGCCTTTATTTCCCTGATGTCTTCATACTTTACCCACTGTTTAAAACAGATTCAACACATTGAAGAACATTTTGAAAGAGGAGAGGAGTGTGGGGCCACTTCAAGTATGTCTGTAGCCGAGAGGGAAGCCCAGAGGAACAGGGAGGAACATGAATTTCAGTTATTACGGGTAATACTTTTTGCTCAGATGTCTTAAATAAACTGATTCTGTCATATGGCATCATTGTTGCTATCTTTTACTTATTACTTTTTTCTATTCTGATGTCCAGGCACAATATGGAATGGAAGAAGATGACGAAGAAGGCTATACACATCGTGCAACCAATAGCCTCAAGCGTGCAGTGTACAGCGGAGCCCTATCGGTGGCAGGATATTATGAACGAAGTGTAGGCCTCCGTCGGGCTGCAGCTTCAGGAACTGATACTGGCTCATCAAGGACCACTGGTGAGCATCTTAATAAATATAGTTCAATGTACTGATGTATATATATGTATGTTATTTATTCTGAGGTGAAATAGGCTGAGATTATTTAATACTGATTTCATCTATCTCTTCAGGGAAATAAAAAACAGGTATCTTTTTTAACCATATTTACATTAGATTACGAATATTATCACAATATAATGTGACGAATTGTCAAATGCACATTAACTGCTGTGATTGTTTGAATGAATTGTCAACAGCGAATCACATCACTTGATTAGCTTTTAATTCTTGACGTGTGATATTATATTGTTAGACGGGCCGATTTCCGCAACTCCACGACTCGAGTTTGCGTAGCTAGTGACGTGTTGATAATTTTGTTTGAGAAATTGGTGTTAGCATCGCTTGGGCAAACTCACATCCTCCCACTTGTGACTCCATAATCTACTAAATATTTCTACCATGTGTAATATGTACTTAATTATTCCACAGCTGAATATAAAAATAAAATTGTACTACTCAGAATTATTTAAACTTGATTCACAAATTATTATTTTTTAATTCTAGGCCTCCTCGAGAGGATAGCTCAACTGAATGCTCAGAACACAAGTATATCAAAGACGTACTTGTGCAGTGCGGTGGACCACTACGCCAGCACCTACGGAGACAGGGGCTGGGGCTGCGGATATAGGTAAACTTACCAATATAAATAGGGTCCATATCGAGAATGTTTTCCAATAATTATCTATTTACGAACCAGAACTGCAATTACTGAGGACCTCTAAAGAGTCGTTGTACTAATCATTATAAACAGAGTTATGCCAAGCCAAATGTATAATTTTTTTTTTTTTTTTCTTTAAAAGAACCGTTGCCCCACACTAGGAATTTCTCCTGTATCGTGGGTGCGTTTACAAACATTTAAACTCACATACACAAACAGCCAGACCCGGAACAACTACCTGTAGGTCATACAAATATTTGTTCCGTGCGGGGATCGAACCCACAACATGCGGCGCAGCAGCCGATGGCTCAACCACTGCGCCAACCGTGTCGTCAAATTTCAATGGCACATTAGCAAATATTAGTATGGCCCACAGGTACTTGTTCCGGGTCTGGCTGTTTGTGTATGTGAGTTTGAATGTTTGTTAACGCACCCACAAAACAGGAGAAATTCCTAGTGAAGGGCAAAGTTTTATTAAAAAAAAAAATTGAGCAGATGTTTTTGTGTCGCTATTGGAAGGTTGGTTCTTTAGTGAAAGTTGTTCATAAGTGAGTACAATCCCGATTCTTAAGAGGTTTAAAGTTTTTTCAATAACACCTATTTATTTGTTTCTAACTCACTTCTCGCTACTCACTCATCTTAGTCCGAAACTGGATAGGCTGATATAATCGCAAACATTAAGAGACAAAGTTAAGACGTCTTTAATGCCTGTAATAAATAATAACAAGATCCTTTTTTGCCTGAATTTATTTGTAACTTTGACCTTGTCCTCAGAAACATGCAAATGGTGCTATCCTCCCTGATGCGCCACCCGCAGTACTCCACACTCCTCAGCTGTACGCTAGAGAGAGAGCGCGAGTGCGAGTGTGTGCCGTCCATACCGCGGCTGCAGCTGCTCGTGGAGAGAGCCTGGCAGCTCGGGTTCGATACACAGGTACACTGACTGATACTAGTTGTAGAAGATAGAATTACCATGCATGAGGCTGTGGGTTCAAATCTGGGCCAGTACCAATGTGACTTTTTGTAAAGATTGCAGTATGAAATATTTACCAGGCAAGTGCATAGAGACAGCCAGGGTTTTTTTTATGTTTTTTTGCAATTTGCAGCTAAGTATTAGGTTGCATATCATTGAAATACTTTTTCGCGATCGTAACAAATGTACATTTCTCGAAAAATAATCACTAAAATCACCATTACAACTCAGTAAACTCCGTGTTTAAATTTCATAATTTCTTTCATGATTTTATTAAAATTTTACCTTATTCATATTTGTATGCCATTGATGGCAAAACATAGCGGAATACCTAACCAGTTAAGATCCTTCTATGGATGCTTTGTTTGACATTGAGGAAATATGTAAATTTACTAAATCTCACCCTGAGATGTTTGAAAAACTGGGAGATAAATGTAAGTTCAAAACTAGATATCCTAATAGACTAATTATGCCTGGAACGAAAACGGAGCTATATAAGCGAAGTTGCTATCCTATGTGCATTCAAATATATAACAAGATTCCTGACAAAATTAAAGAACTCCCATTGGTCCGCTTCAGAAGGGTTTTACACAGGTGGCTAATTGAGCATCCCTTTTATACTCTAAATGAATTCCTTCAATTTAAATTTAAATGACCTAATTGTATGTATGTACCTGTACTAAAAATTTGCATGTCATTATGTTATGATTAACCTTTTGACCGCCATCGTCACAAATACGTGACAAGCGAACGCATGCCCTGTACGCCAACGTCACAAATACGTGACAAACGCCGTACAGTCTTAAGTACTATAACACGAAATAAACAATTAAATCATTACTTTTGTGTGAGTTAATTTATATATCTTAAAAGTTGAAGTGCCCGTGCGTATTTAATTGCATGAAAAAAATTAAAATAAAACACGGATATTGATACATTCATGATGACAAAGAAGAGATTTAACGTTTTTATTGAAAAGGCTTGGCGTGGAGGGCACGCGCGTGCGTTTATCCTCTGGCGGTCAAAAGGTTAAATATATTAAGCTACTATTATACTACCATTGTAAGAACTTTTGTAACCATATTTATCTGCAAATAAATCTTTGACTTTGACTTTGACAAATCAATGATTCTATTCTGTTTGCACGAGTTCCGGTTAAAAGTCGAAAAAGTAATGTATCATTTTCATTGCAGGGTTCAGAGCAGCTGGGCTCCAAACTGTACAACACGCGGAAATGGATCGGCGCCTGCGAAGTGGTCACTGTTCTCTCATCGCTCAGGATAAGGTAATGTCGTTAGTTAATAGTTAGATTTGTATGTAATAACAATATCTTAGTGTGCTTGTGTGTATGTGTGAGTATGCGTGTGTGTGTGTGTGTGTGTGTGTGTTCTATTCTATTCTATTCTATTCTATTCTATTCTATTCTATTCTATTCATATTTATTTATTTTGCATTCCATATTGTATAAAAGGTGTTACAAAGGGCTTAAAGCTAGGTACATAAATATGGACCCTGTAAGGGCACAGCAAAGTAGGACAGAGAAAGAGAGCTTTAATTTTCCTAATAAGTTGGTAATACAAAGTAACAATACTTAAAATAAAAAATATATGTGTATTATATAATTTAAAATTTGTCATTTAGATATTCATTTATAGTATAATAACATTTATATAATAAAAATTGTTGTAATTTATTTAAGAATGAAGTAAATTTTTGTTCCTTTTTAATTATTTCCGGCAATTTATTATAAACTTTCATTGACATGACTAGAGTACTTGTTGAATGCATTTTTAGCTTAGAGCTTGGTAGGTTTAGTCTATTTTTGTGACGTAATGTATATCTTGACTGTATATTTTCACGTGTAGTGTAAAAATGTGGGTACTTGCGAACAAATTTGCAAATTTCTAGAATGTATAGGCAGGGGAGGGTTAATATTTTATGTTCTTGAAAATGAGGTTTACAGCTGTCAGTGTCTTCTATATTTACTAATATTCTTATCAGTCTTTTTTGCAGTGTGAAAAGTGTCGGTGCGTCTGTACTGTTTCCCCACAATATCACGCCGTAACTGAGCCACGCATATGCATAGGCATAGTAGGTAACTAGTGCAGTTTTAAGGTTGGTAGTCTTTTTAACTTCACGTAGGGCGTATGCAAATGTGGATAGTTTAGATCTTATCTTTTTAATGTGAGATTTCCAGTTAATGTTAGTATCTATGGATAGGCCAAGTAGAGTAAATTCTTGAACGACTTCTATTGTAATGCCGTTGTAGACGAAGTTTATTTCTAGTGGAGTTTTTTGACGGGGGTGGAAGGACATTATTTTAGTTTTAGAGAAATTGATTTCTAGGTTATGGTTTTTGAGCCAAGTTATGGTTTTATTTAGTGTAGTGGTTAGGTCCTCGCTCAAGCCAACATTGTTACGGCATGAAGTTAGGAGTGAAATATCGTCAGCAAACAAGACGCATGGCCCCTCTATGATTTTCGGAAGGTCGTTTATGTAAATTAGAAACAGGAGGCATCCAACTACACTCCCTTGGGGAATAGAGGCGTTAATTGTTTTACAGTCAGACCGAATATTTTGTATTTCTTTGGTATTTTCATTATAAAAATCTATTTCGACCTGGTGTTCTCTATTTTTTAAATAGGATTTAAACCATTCGTGAGCTTTACCGCGGATCCCTATACCATGTAATTTATTCAGTAAGATGTCATATTGCACTTTATCGTAAGCTTTGGTCATATCTAACAGTAAACCTACGGCATATTTTTTATCATTTATTATATTTAAAACTTCCTGTATGTATTTGTAAATTGCTAATATAGTGGATCGGTTTCTGCGAAAGCCGTTTTGGCATTCATTAAATATGTTGTATTTTTCGCAGAAGGAGTACACACGATTACACATCGCTTTCTCAAAAATTTTTGAGGCGGTTGGTAAAAGAGCTATTGGTCGGTAATTGCTTGGATCCGTTTTCGAGTTTTTTTTGTGGATTGGTTTTATTAGTGCTTTCTTTAGGAAATTCGGGAAAGTGGCTTCTTCGAAAGATTGTTGTACTAGCAAGTAAAACGGTAACGTAAGTTCGTTTGCACATTGTCGTATTAAGATTGGTGGTAGCTCGTCTATTCCATGACTTTTTTTGTTTTTTAGGTTTTTTAATAGAGTGTTTATTTCGCCGGGGTCTACTGGGCTGAGAAACATGGTGTTTTCAGTGGGGTTAAGCACTGGGGTGCCTGCGGGCTCATTGCAAGGTGTTTTGGTGCTACCAATGGACGCAAAGAAGTTATTAAAAAAGTTAGCTATTTCCTTAGGTTCAGTGATGTTTTTATTTGTTTGTAATTTAATGTTATTTTTATCCCTTTTTAATTTCTTATTTGTTCTTTCATTTATAATACTCCACATAGTTTTAACTTTGTTATTTGATTTTTTTATTTGGTTTATATATTGCAATTTCTTTGCAGTTATAACTGTTTGCTTCAGTGTTTTTTCGTATTTTTTATAGTTATTTTTAATTATCGGATTATTAGTTTTGAGTGTAAGTATCTTTTCAAGCCTTTTATTTTTACATGAAAGTTTGATGCCACGGGTTAGCCAATATTTTTTATTATTTGTTCTTAACTTTATTTTCATTTTAGGTATACATTGGTTTAATATGTTGGTTAGTGTGTCATTAAATGCTGCATAGTTTTCGTTTATGTTTTTGTTTGCTTTTATTATTTCGTTCCAATTTAATTCATTTAATTTAGATTTGAATAGCTGAGTGTTTTTATAATTGTATAACCTTTTTTTGACATACCAGATAGTTTGTTTAGATTGTTGAGGCAAAGCTATGTGTATGATGGTACCGCTATGATCTGAGAAACCTAACTCCTCTACTGTTGTATGCATTTTGCTATTGAGATTTGTAAAAATTAAGTCTAGACATGTTGATGAAGTTTGCGTAATTCGTGTTGGTGATTTTATTTGTTGGTTGAACTTATATTCTAGCATGAGATCTAAGAATTGGTTTGTTTTCAAATTATTTTCCAAAATATTTACATTAAAGTCCGTCATAAATTAGACATGTTAAAACGTAGTTTATTCTATGCTTTCACGGCGAGATGTCGATAAATACAACAAAGTTGTTATAACAAGCGTTATTCTGCCCGCAGATGTCAACTAATCGACTTCCACAAGCCGACGAGCGCGGATGGCAGCCACCCGGCTCTGTTCGACTGGGTGCTGCGGTACTTCACGGAGGAGCCTACTGGCTTCAAGGCCCCTCTGTACCTGCAGCATCAAGGTATGATGGTGACCTTATCATACATTCCTTCGAAGGCCACTCTTGGAAGGAAAAAAAGGAAGTTGTCTCCTCCTCGCTTTGGTTTCGTAAATGCTGAGGGTCGTAACCACCTCCTCACAGCAAGAGTTTGTTTCAGAGGAGGAAGTAGATTGCTGAAGGCACCAAAATATTTTTATCTAAGTATTAGAATGATATCAATTTCTACATACATGAAACATCATCAATAGATTCAATCAATTTGGCGGATTTATTTTTGTTGTTTTCGTAATTTTCAATTCAAGTTTTGTGTGACAGAGTTTTATTCGAAAATCCACCAGAAAAGTCTGAATTTTAGATGGTATTTTTGTACTAGAATCTTAATTTAAAAAAATCTTAACAACCGTACGAAGCCAGGGCGGGTGGTTAGTTTTTTTTTTCCGTGAGGCCTGTCTTCTTTGTCCCTTTTTTGGGTAAAAACAGCCAGGAAGGTTGTCATCTATTGTGATTCTTCTAATTTTTGTAGAGGTTATTTAATAGTCAATAAATTTCATATTTTTTGCAGGTCACTCGCGAACGATAATAGGTTACGAGAAGCACAAAGATGGCAAGGCTACGCTGTTAGTGCTGGACCCTTCACATTCTCCCGCTCAAGTGAGTGTCTATACATTTCTCTGTAGCTCTTAGTGGCGAGGTGTCCATATAACTCTTCTTTCTTACTTTACTATACTATTCTTGCGGGTTCTCTCTGGAGACAGAAAAGGGAGGTTCTCAATTCGACACGTATATTTGTTTTTTGTTTATGACCACGCAAACTTTTTAGTGCTAGCGGAGTTAGTCCCATTTCGATGATTCTGTTATTATTGGATTGGGTATACTTTAACGTTGGTCCCATCATGTACATGATGAACATTTAAAGTTGAAACTAGGCTATTGTATCTTTCAAACCGGACCAACGAAAAGCGAGAAGACAAAGAGGCGTAAAAGGTTGGGAGCCACTGATCTAAAGCAGACTTCTGAATTTATATAAGGCCGTGTCTGCTGCGCGTGTTTTTCCGAAACATTGCACAAAAACCTTTTCATTCATAACAACACATTGTATGTAGATATTGTAATGAGTTCCGACACGGGAGACATGCTGTCAGTTTTAGCAATAATAAACTCAATATCGAGGAGAACATCCTCAATTGTTGACATTTGACTCAGAATTTTCATGTCCTACAATAAAATAAAATTTTAGCATTTATGAAACAAGTGGCGATGTCATTTACAAAAATATTAATTAAAAGAGGTCCTAATAAGCATCCTTGGAGAACCCCCGACGGAATGTACATCGCTGTTGAGGTAAAACCGTTGAGGATTACAGTCAAGCATCTATTTTTATCTATTTTCAACATAGGTTACAAACCATCTACACACAATCACACCAATCCCTAGCAGTTTGCGCATAAGAAGCGCATGATCGTATGTGGACCATTGATATACAGGTTTTTTGTATACCAATGATCTGGACACGCTCGTGTCCGAGCGACTTGGAGGACGATCTCGCATCACCACTCGTAAACAGGACCAGTACATCCAAAATACTGCTCGACGGAATCGTACCATGATCGCCAGGATGATGTTGCTGATGCGACCAAACCATCCGAAATCGATTACGTGTAGTGGGTGGCCGAAAGCCGCTTAAAGCACCATACAGAATTTGGGAGGAATAAGACTAGCGTTGTGCTTGCTTTTCCAATGAATTTCGTTGCGGTATGAGGCCGGATACAAGACGTTCTAGAGTTAGTAAAATTTCAAACATTCTTGACGTCCAGAGGTCCTCACCTCTGGACGTCAAGAATGTTTGAAATTTTCAGGAACGGGAACAATCATAGTTTTGGCCGGTATTTTGATCGGTGCAAGAACCGATCTCATTTGGATCAGGGCAACCTCAATGTTCTGATGTATTCGGAAAGGATTGTTTGATCATTACTTTGCGACGCCACGGCCGGTTGGGTTATTCGTTCCGAGTAATACACGTCCACACACGGCTAGAGTCGTAACGCACTCCTGCCAATGCTCGCATCAACGTTCTGCCAGGCTGCGGTAGCCAAAGCCTTTGGGGGAAACATCGTTCAAATCTAGTCTAATTGGCAAATGCGGTGAAAATATTTGAGACGAATAGATTTGACGTGATGATGTTTTTGTGTAATGTTTCGGAAACACAAGCGCAGGAGCCCCGGCTTTAGTTACACTGGTGTTGTGTGTTGCAGGTCCGCCAGGTGTCGTGCGGCGGCGCGGCGGCGTGCGCGGCGGCGCTGCGCCTGCTGCGGCGCGGCGCGCCGGCCCTGCGCGCCCGGCAGTACCAGCTGCTGTGCGTCAGCGGCCTCATGGCGGACGACGCCGAGTATGAGGTAGCCTTCGCCACTATTGACGAACGTGAATTGAAACATCACTAAGGTTGAACTGTCTATCATATTGATAGTTAGACATTTTAACTAGACCTTGTCGTACTGACGACTATCAGTCATCATGTGTTAGTTGCACTATTCATAGTAAACGTTCACTTCTAACATTGCCATTTTATTCAACCAAACTTAGCCAACCTGTTATATTTGTTCCTTACGAGTGTACTTCTTACATTGCAGGCCAGCAAAGTCCTTCAATCTGTCCGCATTCCATAGGACAGGTGAGCGGGGCGGGTCCCCACTCAACTTCCCGTTCGTTTTTACTCAACACTCGACCTCTCGACAGCTCAACAAGTCGGTAGCTAACCTAAATCGCTCAACATTATATTTTGCTTTTTAGAAATATTGTTTTTGACGAGATTTAGTGTTTAACTTACTTGCGCCTAAGGCTATTTTTATGATTTTCTTTAACTGATCCAGAATTATTAGATGTCCAGAAAACAAATAATTCTTGTCGAAAAGAAATATAGAAAATAACACCAAACTGCATATATCTTCCCTTCACAGTCGTCTGATCTAAACATTGTTTCTTCAAATGCTTGAAAATTGTGTTCGATTTCTTAGAACCCTTTACTAATTTATGTCAATCGGAAATTACAAGCAAGAATTATTTCATATCTTTACCTCGCCGTTCTGGTTTTGTCAATTATTATAGTTTCGTCAATTTCATCTGTTAAATAATGATAGTTATTAAAAAATAATGCCTTCTCCTAATGCTTCCCAGTGCGTCAATATTTGATAAAAAATACTATTAATAAAGTATGTAAAAAATGTCACAAATAAGAGCATTGCTCAAAAAAAAATATCCAAATTGGTTACACAACGATGCATCTTCCAATGTAACCAAAACTCTCAGTAATTAAAAAAAAAACATCTTTTTTTGTTATTCAAAATACCGCCGTCCCAAACGTTTGCTTCCTCAATATACAAAAACAAAAATACTTATAAATATTGACGCATAATATAAAAATATATTTTGGAACTAACATTATATTCTGACATAACTGAATGTTTGTACTCTAGACTCTAAAGCATACCTTTTAAGCAATCCTTATACATAATTACATTCTTAAGAGGCTTAATACTTATGAATATTTAAAATTTTAATAAAATAATGTTTTTCTCTTTAGCGGGCAGCTTCTGAAGTCATAATGATTTTTATGCCCTTTGTCACCAACACTAGAAGACACGTAAATAAGTTCCCAAATATTTTTGCAACTTTGGATTTTCAACTGAAAGCTGCGCGTGCGCTGAAAATCCAACAATATTTAGGTGTCGCCTAAAGTTAGTGAAAACGGGTTTCATATTCTTGTCTTTTCTTATATTTTTTATTAAATATTGCGGTCTACACATTTCCATTCCGTATAATTAAATTCTAAATATTTGCAAGGAAAATTTTAGCCATCAGTTTTAATTTTCACCCATTTTAATTGAATTCATGAATACCTATTTGATTTTTATATTTTTCTTATCAAACCCGTAAAAACTTTCAAAAAGTCTATGGTTTTCATCCCCGGTAAAACATAATATTACAATGGTGCATTTAAACATCGCCTTCATAAAAAACAAATATTTTCAGCTTAAAAAGCTAATTTATAACAACGATTATAATTTTATCCTTTTAGCCTACATCGATACGGACTTGGCGTAATGATATAATGTATTAATAAATATATATTAGTTATCATAAAAAGATAGTTTTATACCAAATTATCCGGTGGTTTCACGAAACATCTAGTCATAGTGTAAAGCAGTTGATAATTAAATATAGTTATTACAATAATATTATGCTTTCATGACATTGCCTTTAATTATTTTAAGGGCTATTTAGGTATTATTTATGGAACAGATTGAGCCCTTGAAACACCAGGCAGCCTTGCCTTGATGAAAATATAATATATGTAATTTATTTGTTGACAAAAATTCTCACTGACCACCAAAATATTAATAGTACCATCCTATTACACACATAGTACATCCTCTTCTCATACAAAGAAGACATGTGCATGGATCATCGCCCATCATTGACCATCGTATATTAATTATTAGTCCAGGTTTCCTCACGATGTCAGTGATGTCCAATATAAACTTAAAAAGAACATAATTCACTGACAAATTACAATCAGACTCAGATTAGTCACTTGATCAATAAAAAAAGAGTAGTACCTTTTATTTGCTGCATATACAATACGTATTAGAATGAATATAATGAATCTTTAATTGCATTTTCAACAATATGTAAAGGCTCAATCTCTTCCATAATTTAAAATAATAATATTAGGTGCGAATATCGCAATAATGTTGACATTACCCGGTCAGTTGACGTTCATTCAGTTGTATTGATTCACGTGCTCTATCCGGGCAATGTCCGCATTACCCCTTACTTACCCCTATACAGTTGATATAAAAATAGATGTATTATTAGTATATATATACATAATATAATATATTTTCAGTGGCTTGAGAAATATGAGATCTTATTTATTTTGCACATTGGGAGTTCCTAAAGGGATTGAGTAAATAAATAAATAATAGAGATTTTTAACGAAGAAGGTGCTTTTATTTTGCTGAACTTTTTAATATATTTAAGCACTGCTTGAACACGCTGATTCCATTTAAAACATACCTAAAAATATTTTAAATTTTCAACTTTTTATATTTAATTGCTTGTAACATTTTGATGGTATGTAAAAAGGTTATGAATTTTGACTGGTAATAGTAATTTTAATGTGAACATATTCGACTTTAAAATGGCAAATAACTAAAAAAAACTATCTCTTACGTTAGAAATAACAGGTTTACAACTGATTAATATCTAATACCTTTAAACAAGCAATTCTTGTATACATGTATGTATATATACATACATATAATCCGAATCTCGGAAACGGCTCCAACGGTTTTCATGTAATTTAGTATGCAGGGGGCTTCGGGGCAATAAATCGATCTAGCTAGGCTTCATTTTTAGAAAACGTCGTTTATCCGACCAAATCTCGGTCATCCAGGTAATATTATTAATCAGTTGTAAACTTGATACTTACAATTGATTAAAATGTTACAAATCGTTAAATATAAACATTATCTTTTAATCATGATTGGCTTAAAGCATTACCTTAAATATTCTACCTTTTCTCTTTATATCTTGTTAATTGTGTCAATTATGAAACTTAACAAATTTTCTTCTATTAATATTGTCTTTTTTGTTGATTCGTATACTAAGTGTTGATTGACCAAATTGTTGTTTAAGTGGTTAATATATTGTTGTAACATTATAATTTCTAGTTATATTTTAAGTACTTGAGGAGTTTATTTATCTGTGATATGTAGATGTTGGATATTTTGTGTGATTTTCTGTTTCGGACCACGTTTCTATAGGTTATCATGGAAAAATTTAAATCGTAAAAAAAGCTCTTCGGTATGACTTTCTAGACAACGAATGGTTCTATTATTTATTGTCTTAAACAAAGATGTAATTATCAGCTTTACTTTGTCTTACCGGCAATAACATGCCTATCTTGTAAATATATTTTAGTATCACGAATGAAACAAACTCCTGAAAAGTACAATGATAGTAAAATGTATAAAAAATTAAATATGAACTAATTGGATGTTTTCTTAATTAATTGGTGTTATTGAATGTTGGGAACAATATAGAAGGGTTGCTGAAAGATAATAATGTGTGGCTGCATCGGTTTGGATCTGTGGTTTTTACTAAGCAATGTGCTTGAAAAACAGTCATAGAGGCTTGAAAAACAATGTCAAAAAAGGCTTAAACAAACAATGATTTTTATGTTTGTATTTTTCGCAGGGATTATTAATTTTAATTCATGTCTAGTTAGTTTGTAAAAGTTCCATGAACGACCCCAATACCAGACGGACATTCCCTATAAAGTCGTGTAAGCAATGGAAAATGTACTTAATTTATTATTATTAATCAAGCACCCAAATCACTGCTTGAACACATGAAATAAAACATTGTAAAGTTATTTAAAAGTATCTCAATCCTAATCAGGTTAGTTTTATCAGTAATTTAGTGAAATCAAATGAAGAGTATTTTGAATAAATATACAATAATTTCAGCCGGTATATCAACAAATCAACTGTAATAAATATTGTATTTAACGATTTTTTTCTGTTATTTACTAAAGGCAGGTTTGTTCATATAAAATACTGGTAATGTGTAAACTATGTACGTATGTATGTACAATGTTGTTAATAGTTTGATTTGATACTTGTTTCTTGTCAATATGTTGTATTTTTAATACACAGAGTAGAAAGGACATCAACCTAATATAACATGACCTCAGTAAATGATCCTGGACTTCTCAGCATAGAAATGTTTCGGTAGCTTTTTCCTAATCAAAAAACCAAAAAAACTAAAGGTTTTTTTTTTAACTGTAAAAATCATAATTACAACAATGAGATCACCAAATAAATTCAACGCTGGATCCAATATCATGTACTGAACTCCTGGTAAAAGGTTGAGCGTCGATATCCCTTTCACATTGTATATTTGTCAACTTTCCTTACTTAAAAATCATTATTAATACATCCTGTGTACTGTGACCACCCATTACTAAAACTATATTAACAATCATTTTAAAGTTACGTCTGGAAGTGATCACCTGCTGTTAAAAACCACCAATAATATGAATAAACTGTAAGGAAGTCTAGATGGTGTTCAGGTGTGTAATAGAAGTGAATTATGCTTTAGTACAAATGCTAAGGGTAAGCCAGCTCATGCTGTTACATTTAGTTAGTTATATTAAACCTTAGTTTTATTAGGTGGGCACTGAGAAATCTCGGTGGTTTTACACCTGAAAATAGCAACAATGTAGCTAGGAAAAAGGTGGGTCAGTAATATATCTTGGCAGATATGTCCTGATGTAAAAGTTTGGGTCATTACAAATGTGGCTGAAATTTAGGTACATGTGAAGCTGTCGTATTTCGGTGCCCAAATGATCCTAGTCATAGTTAGTATTAGAAATGTTATGTGTATAGCTGTGGTGTCTTACAGTTTTTTACAGTCTGTGGTACAATGCAGTAAAGTTGAATAGATCACCAGGAAACTGTAACAATATCCCAGCTATCCAAATAACATTTCAGTTTTTATTCAATTAATATAAAAATGCACTCATTCATGTGATATTTACTGAATACTATGTCTCACTAATTCATGTTTTATTCATAATTAAATATCGTACATTTTGATATTTCTATGGAACTTATGAAAAATGAAATATGTGTAACATTTTCAAGTGATGTCAAAATGTGCGATACGGAAGTATAATTATATTGTAAAAATGCTTACGTTTCACTGATGTAATGATAGACAAAACCTGTGATAAGACGTATGTCTAGTCACTACACTCACTGTTAGGTTTGATCGCTTCGAAAACATCATAAAACTTGTGAAAATTAAGAGGAGAGTACTGTAATCTTATAATTCTGAGTGATAACGCATAGTCTTGAACCACGGAACTTCCGCATATTAAGAACGTCAGTGTACTAAGGACGGGTTTCTGAAAAATCCTCTTCTAAAAGGTTACAGAGGGAATAAAAAAAGTTTGTAATTTTAGCTGATGGAATATCCACCAGGGCTTGTTTACGATTAATAGATTATTAATCGGAATATTCGGAGACTTATTTTAATTGTGGGTACCTATTTTTTTTAATTGACCGTAGCATCAGTTTTTCTTATAAAAACGGTAAACTACAATGATCCATGGCCCGTCTGCTAAATGAAATTCAAGGAGGTATGTTCTAAATCCACGGAAAACTTAAATAAACGAAACTTAAAGAAAATTTATCACGCAATTATAAATTATTATAATCGTCTTCTATATTAATAATAAAAAATTAGAACTCATTCTATTTTTGAATGTAAGTAATAAAATAAGCTACAGTTCAGGGGTCCAGAGAGGAAAACCTAAACTACGTGCGGTCTCCAGAATCATTATTATTTCTTAATGTCAACCATATACGATAAAGAATATGTCGAGCGCCCCTTATCAGATATTTCTTATACCTTTCATGATGTTTCCTCAGCGATCAAACGTATGTAACATAATAAGTCGGAGCTGTAATCAGTCACCATGCCTTGTATCGGTAGTGAGAAGCGAGAGCTTCGTAGGAACAGCTAGGCTGTGCTAACATGTAATGTTTCTTCAATAAACATATTGTAAGTTACCCACCAATGAGTTTTATTACATACGTACCATATTGATGGCTCCAAGTAGCAAGAAAATGGTACCTCTGTGCTCCAAATAAACCTAATTTAGAGGTATTTGCCGTATTTTTTTCTCATATAAAACAAAGACATGACACTCTCAATGGACTCGTATCATTTATTATAACCTCAAAATCTTGTGTTTTCTAAAGCGGTTGTAATATTATTAGGAACAAATAATTGACTCCGCTCCGCTGCTATTGCTGCTGAAACTAACAATATACAATTTTTAATATTAAGCTACAAAAATATAGACATTATCTACATTTTATCCTGTAATTTTTATATAATATAGTCAAAGTGGTTCTGCTGCGGAGCACAACACGCGGCTCCCTAATTGGTGAACAATAGGAACAAAGGTAATAAGCACCATTGAATTTAATTGCTTGACCTATATTGGACAGTAGTATAGTGTACAGTTTTATCTATTAACTAATACAACGGTGATTGATTAAAATTATTGTGGCTATATTTATGGATGGATTGTGTTAAGTACCAGCCTAATACTGTCCCACTGCAGGGCATAGGCCTCTTCTCATACAGAGAAGGCATGAGCATTAATCACCACATTTGCTCAAGACGGGTTGGCGATTTCAGACTTATATTAATTATATAAGTCCAGGTTTCCTCACGATGTTTTTCCTTCAGTGATGTCCAAGATAAACTTAGAAAGTACATATGAATTGAAAAACTCATATTGGTACTTGCCCAGATTTGAACCCACAACTTCGTGCACAAGAGGCGAGGCCTAAACCACTGGGCCATCATGATTAGATGGATGGATGGATTGTGTGAAAGATGATATTATGGCTAAAAAAGAGGTGACTATTGACATGACGGCAAATAGAGATGCAGGAATAGAAGAGGACTCGCTGCGCCGCGCCAACGCCAAATAAATTGGGACTACTAATTACTTCTTGTCAAATTGAATGGTGCTAGTTCAATAATCTAGAACCTAGGTCAATCATCATATCTCCTGCCCTTATGCTGATGAAGGCAAGCAGGGCTGGCTGGTAGCGAATACATAAAAGAAACAACTTATTTTGGTAAAATCTTTATTTTCAAAAAAGAAAATGGTTCACAAAATTACAGAGCTGTCATTTGACATAACAAATTGTTACATTTCACATGCATTATTATACGAAAATATATAAATATTGCCTTACATATACGCGTTGAACACATGCAATTACATTCATTCCGTTTACTGAATTCGTCACTTCATTAAATATAGGTAAATAATTATGTCTTAGTTACATAACTTATGATTTTATTGCCATACATACAGTTATTTAAACATCTTCATGTTGGTTTTGAATACAGAAAGGGAAGGGACCTCGACGCACAACCAGATACCAAAGAAAACATGATCCGACCCTCAGCGTTGAAATTTTTCGTCGACTGTTCTTAATTCTACTTTAAAACTGTAAAATATGCAAAATGGTTCAAAATCATGTACTGAACTCTAGCATCAGAATGTCGTCAATGTATACCAGCCGTTTTAGTTCGTTACACAAACAGAGGCAGATACAGATTTGCTTGTTGAATTGCAAAGTAAAATTGGGCCATATTAATTATAACCTCATACGTAACTATAGCTCTTTAGCAAGTATCTGTCTTCTACATGGTGGAAAGAACATATTATGAGTTGAGTTCCTACATGATTTTAGACCCGAGTTGAAGGTTTTCATCGGAAATTCCTAATTTCTAAGTATTTTGGCTTTTTTTTTTACTTTGGACTAAAACATCATAATGTCTATCTAACCCAATGAGATTTTGAAATGAACGAATTAAAATGTTAAAACAACATCAGAAAAGAGAACCTAAAAATTTGGGAAACACCAACGAAAAATTTTACCCTTGCGTTAATATTTTTAATCTTCTACCATGGTACCAGGATGGGCATTGATGTCTCTTGCACCCTGTTTTTACTTTGCCAACTTTAAAACATAGCTTTAATGTTTAAGCGATAAAAAACTCAACCTCAAACTCTTACCGACATTTCAGATAGATATCAAACTAATCATGAAGCCTTTCAAACAACGCTACTCTGAAAAAGAATATATTTTGTTCCAATACAATCTTAATTACTATTGTGATGCAGTTACATCACTAATTAACTTAAACTTAAATACCACTTCAAAAGAGATTTCTTTAATTCGAAACACTCAAGTTTGATAGCAGTTACTTGTAAAATACTTTAATATAAATATGCACAGAAGCCAGCACATCAAGCTATCCCAATCTGTAAAATTTCGTGATAGATTTTCAACTTTATTACAAAAGCGTAACGTTTATGTTCCACTGGGAAAATTTCACAGTTTGGGATAGCTTGATGTGCTTGCGTCTGTACACTCATATACAGAATAGAGTGACTTGAAAAAAAATCGCGATCACAGTTTTGGTCGCATAGTAAGTTTTTATAATTCATAGGTACTTTCACCCCCTGAAAGATTGAATTAAAAGTCATTCTGTATATTTTTCAGATAATAAGTTCAATTTTCTAAAGATATCTTCTGAAAAGAACAAGTGTGGTTCAACCATTTTGTGGAATCCCATTTCCAATTATTATGAGATTAGTAAATAACTCCATAGATATTTGGGTGTTCACATAAAAATGGAAAAAGTCAAGATGATTCAAATTGTTGATCAAATGGGATCCTTTTTTACAAAATGGTTGATGTGATGTTTAACTTTTATTATAGATAAATATAAATAAATCGAAAAGGCTCTTCTACACGATCGACATTCATTAGGCAGGCACTGAGCGTGTTTGCCTTTCAATAGAGTATCGGACTATTTTATTATTACCTATTAGTAATGGCATCAAAAAGCCGTTGGGTTATTCAATTTGAAACTCCTAAGTAGCAGCCCGGAGTATGGATTTGTGCCCGGTTGATGGCAATAGGCTCGCCCCCTATTACATGGGACTTAAAAACATAACTGGCCAAATGTGGCTGTACTATTGGCAAACCTCTGCTTAACCCTTTGGAAATAAAGGCTTGATGTTTTAATTATGATGATATTATAAATGGTTTAGTAAAAATCGAATTATAATCACTAAAGGTAGACTGAGACAGCGCTATAGACAACTGACGTCATATGTTAACAATTGTTTCAAAGTACAAATTACTGTTTCGCGCTAAAAGGATACAAAAAAATCTGGAGCGCACTGCAACTCCATTTTCAGACTGATTTTTTTTCTCACATCGTGTTATTTCGTTAATTCTTTCAAATAAGGTAAGATTTAATCAAGTTTTAGACCGATCCTCTATCGTTTGAAGTACCTGTAGAATAACCTTAAATTAAATTTACATAGTTATATATAATATGAGACATATACAGAGATAATACTAACATGATACACTGCAAGTTTCCACAGACAAGCTAACTTACTTACGTTATTATTATTTTGTTTATAAAATGTACTCTATGGACTTAGTTACCCTGCAATCGTTGGAAGGATACGGTCGATTGTCTGTGGAAATTGTTTATGGGAATAGACGGACTCGCTACGGTACTTATTGTTACTGATAGACTTTTAAACATAGCTTATAGAACACAAGTCATTAACACCTGGTTTCTGATTGGTCAATTGTTTTCTGTTCTGTGATTGGCTGTCGAAGATTAAATGGACCGGGGATTATTCCAACATTAAGTGTCCATAAGCTTGTTACGAGACTAAAAATAAATAATAATTCATAGATTGTAATACAAGTAAATATTTACGTAACTGTCATGATATTGTCTTAACTATTAAAATACAATTATCTTGAAAAAATCCGTCTATTCCAAAATTCCATACAATAAAAAAAAATGGACAAAAATAACAAAACCTTTACGAAATACTGATCGTAATTTAGGAACTACAAAATAGCCGTAAAAAGATTCGAATATGATTTAATTTTTATTACTTCATATAAGTTCATAGAGCGTACGTTACAAGGACACTAGCGAAGTAACGCCATAGACAAACCTCTTTATCACAGCTGTTAAAATGCACACAAACATAATGCATCGTCCCTTGTAATAAAGCTTAGTGCGAACATGGCTTAGCGGGTGGTCCTACCGAACGTGGGTGGGTTCGAATCTTAAATTCATTATTTTTCTGACAGGCTAGGCTTGGTCTCTAAGATTGATATTTGAGTATCCATTTATTTAATCAATTTTAAAAAGTTAGCCGTCACGGACGCCCGGTAAATGTGAAACGTCGAAATTGATGGTTTTTGAAATAATTTTAAATGAAAGAAAACGAACAAATAAATATGGAGAAAAATTAAAGTTAGTACTAGTCAGACGTTGAGCCGGTCGGTCGGTCATACAGGGAAGCAGCGGTGTGTATAGTATGCGCGAGCGCACACACATAAGGGAGTCGAGAGCGGTGGCAAAGGGCATGACGATATGAGCGGGTCATGACGTTTGACCGTGACGGCAAACGCGCGGCTTAAGATGTTTCACATCAAAACTTGAATTAGTGCCAGACAACGCATAATTTAAACTGAGTATAAGAGAGTCACGATTGTTGAAAATTCAAAAAAAAATATTTTGTATGGATAATCGTCATTTTTGCCGATCGAAGATCCCATCAGAAAACCATCATATTGTATGACTATGGCTCTTCTAAGCTCAAATAAACCCAATACCACAACCCAGTGGGACCACCCTCATAATCTTAATATCTATGTCTTACGGTAAAAAAAAAGTAACGAGACTTGCCTATGGTCGGTTGCGAGCAAAGCTATGCGCTCCACTGGTTAGCTAAATGGCTCTGAATTTTCCTAAACCTTTGACGTAGAAAAATAAATAAAATACTTACAAAATTTATAATTATTCAAGAAATCATTGATTTCATGTCTGTAGTTGAGCAACAATTTTGTCAAAAGCTACTTTATTTTTATAATAAATTCGGAAACGTCAGTTTTTGCTTAAGATAATACATCTGCTTTACATAAACTTCTTTACGTTCTACGCATAACTCTAACACTCTGAAACTGGGTATAAATCTATGAGTTGCAGCCATTTTAAGCCATTTATGTGTGTGTGTGTGTGTGTATTTGTGTGTGTATGTGTATTTGTGTGTGTGTGAGCTCTAAAACTCGTTATATGTAAGTTTAAATGGAGTACAATAACGAGTATTCTGCTCTATGAGTGATTCGAGTTCAACTACAGACAAGAAAGATTCGTTACTATTCTGTTGTCCTCACCTTTGGTCCCCGGATCACATCCGCGCCTTACGTCTATCAGTACAATTTGGTAAGCTAATCTATTTGATAACTAACACTGGTACAGCGTCATGAAATGTAAACGAGCTAGGAATATTTGTTAGTCCACGTTTCTTTTTGGGACATTATACAGAGTAGTAGAAGATGGCGGGACGAGATGGGCCATCGTCGGTGCGTTTACAAACATTTAAACACACATATATAAACAGCCAGACCCGGGACAACTACCTGTAGAACATACAAATATTTCGTTTCCGTGCGGGAATCGAACTCGCGACACGCCGCGCAGCAGCCAATCGCTCAGCCACTGCGCGTGTCGTCGTTAGGACACAAATTGGTGACTAACAAATAAGAACACTGACTAAAAATATGTCTAGAATCCTTTAAATTTCATAACGCGTCCTCCTCACAAATTGTCTAACATGCTTGCATTACCAAAAGCGTTGAAGCAACAAAATTATTTTTTAATTATGTGTTGTGGCGGTCAAATGTAGGGAAGCGTTAGTATCTGACAAAAACATGTAGTAGATAAAGGAAAATAGATCATATTACACGAACAAGAAGAGGTTAAATTGCTTGATACTTCAGAATTTTCAGCAAGTAGGGTCTTCATTTGTTTTTTTTAACGAATATGGGTTACTACTTCTGAGCTGGGATTATCAAACTAATTACTTACCTACTAAGATTAATTTTAAAATACACTATTTTTCATGTCTGAAACATTGTTATCACCCTCTGAGCATTTAAAGTTATATAAAACCGAAATTTTGTGCCTTAAAAAATCCCTAGCCTTCTTACCTACATGTAACCGCCACAACGCACATACATGCGCACGCGCATGCATAGATTCCATGACACTTATCACTACGTATGAGTCGGGTTTCTCACGAACCAAACGTCATCAAAGTCCAAGAGCGCGCCGGTTCCATATAAATACATCACATTATATATTTACACACTAAACAGCCTTTTTTTGAGTTTTTTTTTCTTTCTTTAAGTATATATTTTTTAACAATACATAAGGAATTATTTTAACACTTGTAATTTAATTAGAAATGGGAAAATTATTCCTTTTGCCTTTTTAATGGTTCTAGGTGATTAGCAGTTTGATCGTATCAAGAAAAACATTAAAAATGATGTCTTAGAACGTTGTAAGTTTCTTGTCTACGACTGATCTAGAAAAGGCGCGATATTAGTTTATGTATAGCCGTATTCAGTAACACTACGCGTCATACATAAACTTGAGCCTAAATAGTTTTGCACTCTTGCGCAGTGCAATAATAGTACCTAGTAGTTAAGGCGAATACGTAGTGGCAGCCTGGGAAATTCAAATTTTCTTAGGTTTTTTGTAATTTGTAGCTCAGTATTAGATTGAATGTTATTCGCGATCGTAACAAGAATGTTTGAGTTGACGTTAAACTGCTAATTTCCTAGATAAATAACAATTTATATAGAATGTAACTAGTCTCGCAAAATCTCGCCTCGCATACGATTTGTGATAGTACAGTACACCGCACGTAGGTGGTAACATTTTGACCTTGACCTGGCCAAGCATATTACGATGTTTCTGTAGAATAAGAGGCCAGCTGGCACTGATTTTGTTTAACACCCACGTGCGGTATACTGGGCGTGAAAACTTTAACAAAGTGTGGTGTAACAATAATTTAACGTCAGACATGCTTGTGCAATCAAAAAGTGTACATTTTAAGAAAGATTTTTAAAAAAGGTGTCACAAAATATGCCTTGCGAACTAAGTACACAATCATTGTAATGATTATAGAATTGGTTCTTCAATTTAAAATTGTACAAGGCGTTAGAAAAGTCTTTTTTTTTGTCATAATAATTTTGTCGAAAATTGTCTTTTAATTTACTACTATATAGTTTCCAAGCCAAAGATCTCCAGGATGATCGACCATCGAGTTTTTGATGTCTGAATTAAGTAAGGTGCAACTGCAAAGTGTAATCAAAATAACTGAAAACCTCTTAACACCTTAAACGCCAAACAATACATTTTGTATTGTGTCTCATTGTTTGGCGGTTAAGGTGTTAAGGATTCACTGTACTCATTATCGTACAGCGTGCGACCCAACCCTGAAATCTGGAACAAACAAATCAGTTTTTCGCTACATGTCGTCAAGTTATGCGAACATAACTGTATTGAGCGGCTGATATTATTTTCTTGATTTCAGGTAAGGTCCTATAGTAAAAGTTGTTCATCATTTTGAGTGACGCCTTGTTCAGTTATTTTAAATTACACCTTGTATGTTGAATCGATGACCTCTGCCAACACCCAAGTCACCTTCACAGCATGTCTGACTTCCTAACTCCTGAACTCTTCACGCCTTCTCCTCATTGAGGGGTTGTTCCTCGTGCTGCTTCTCAACCTCGGCGGTAGGTTTGGAGTTGTTCCAGGGTTGTAGATCCCCGGAACCGATGCTGACGAAGCAGAGGGCGCCTGTGATGTATGTGCCTGCGAGGATGTAGAACACAATCTTCCATTGCTCAGGGGTGTTCTGGGGAGAGAAATAGATATGATATTATTTCAAAATCAAATAAAAAAATCATTTATTTAAATTAGGCTGAGAATCAGCACTTTTTGAACGTCAAAACGTTTACATAAGACAGTCCCCAAAAATGCCAACCCTTCACCACTTCCTAGTGTTGAATTCATATATATATATATTTACAATTTATATAATATTTTTAATTCAAATATTCCAAATCTCAAAATCAAAATAAATTTATTCAAATTATGAGAATCAGCACTTTTTGAACGTCAAAACTTTTACAAAAGACAGAACGCGTCGATCAAAAACAAACTAATTTGACATCTCTTTCTTGAATCTTATCTGTCACCATCAATCTCCGTCATTTTATAAAGATATATGTCGGAAAGAGGCGTCAATTTTCTACCATTAACAAAATTGCAGTTAAACTTACAGTTTCTTTCGTCAGTTCCCCAACCATGAAAGTAGACAGCCAACCGCCGAAGGACGACAGAGTGTTCGCCATACCGAATATTGTACCTGTAACGTTACATTAAAATTTTTAACACACTATATTTTACTTAATCAACATTATTTCTAGTTTGTCTACAAGCCAAGTCTCTTTTTTTGGTACAAGCCCACATTTCCTAAGCAATGCCACTCCTAAAAGCGAGAATTCTCAATGGCGATCACCAAAAAAGCGTCGAGTCAACGAACTTCGACTGTCTTGAATCCCGCAACGAAATTAATCAGAAGAGAACAGCGGAGGAGATAGCAAAATACATACTTTCTGTTTGATCTAGGTACTTGTCGTAATGCGGCTGGGTCCAATGCCAAGGTCAGGCATTGTTATAGGCTAATCCTATTTGAAAACTGCCTCTGGTGTTACATATAAAGGCGGCAGATACCACCAATCAGGTGCCCGTGAAATAAATCCGTCAGGCGACAATGGGACAATATGACAAGTCTCTTTCATACATTTTCTGCATTATTAAACTGCCTTTAGCCAAAGTGCGTTTTTTTTTTACTAATATGTCGCATTGTCATGTTATATTAATGGCTTATCACACATTCTTGTAACTGTTTTGTAAGCCTAAATCCTTAGAAATGTTTACATATATATAGGTACATACATATACATACATAACGCACGCCTTTTACCATGGGCGGCGGGTAGGCAGAAACAACAAAACCCTGATACGATCCTAACAAACTCCATTTGCTTCGTTTACGTTCATACATCCGGTCACATACGCACGCGGGTTGCGAGTACTACGCACCTGACCTTTTTGAAGAACATCACCTATAAAGTCAGTAAATGTAGTACAAGGAAGTCCAATAAAACAAATATATATTTAGTACTAACCACTGAAGTTAGGCGCGATATCGAGTCCATTGCCGAGGTAGCCGGCAGTCACAGCGCCGTTGATGGTGAGCGCTGACGTAAATATTGCGATGGACCACACGCGGTCGCCGCCGAGATACGCCTGCGCTATCATCAGCAGACCTGGGAGCATACGTGTCAGAATTAGAAATGATAAAATCTTTACGTAGTTGTGATACATGCTGTAAATTGCAAACAAACAGTTTTACACGTCATATGCAAAATCTTTAAAACCAGACCTCATCGAGTTTTAAAGTTTTTTCTGAGCTCTGACTGGAACCCCACCCCAAAATAGTTGGGAAAATGCTAGGTAATAAAATAAGGCACAAGGCTCCGATAACTGGTGTTGGACAATCTATCTTATGTCAGCGCACATTAAAGATCAATTCTGTAACTCAGGCCATGCTAGAACCACTTCAAGCAAGTGACTTCAGGCATTGTATCCTTATATCAACATACTTGATTATTGAACTACAATAAATTGTTAGTGTGACTCAGCAGTAGCCCGGAGTCTGGATTCATGCCTGGTTGATGGCCATAGGCTCGCCCCCTATTAGATGTGACTTAAACATAACTAGCGAAATGGGCCTGTGCGATGCGTAGGTATGTAAGTTGTAGAAGTATCTAATATTCTTCTACAGGACCGGGTCGGAGGCTCACTGCTTAAGAATAAGTCTTTACATCAGCACTTAAGCACGTCTCTTAGAATAGTCCTCTCGGCCTTAGGCAAAAGGCACATCCTATATTTTAAACAATTCTAAGCTTTCATGAGAGTTTCCAACCAGAAAGACTAATGTTCTTCCAGCCTGTTTGCAATAAGGTTCCCTTTTGCATAAACCTTCACACTACCGACTCCTCTGCCAAACCCTTCTACAGCCGTGGTGTTATGTTTAAACTGTTAGTCTTACCCGGCAGTCCAACAGCTAATCCAGTGAACAGCTTCCTGGCAGCCGTGGTGGACAGCTTGCCGCTCCGTCTCAGCGAGTCAGCGAGCACGGATGAAGCCAACGCACACAAGTATTTGCCGAGGTACGGCAAAGACGAGAGGAGGCCGTTCTGTGGACAAATGGTAGGATGTTAGTAATTTATTTTAATTATAATAATCAATCGAAATTTGTTGTCATGGTATGGGCATGTGATGCGCAGGAATGAAGAACATGAGGTGTGGATTGTTTTGATTGCGGATGTGGGTGAAATTGAATAATACATTGTCTTGACGTATCAATTGTGTTGAATCTCATTTTATGCGCTCTTGTAGTCTTACTCTACATTCCTAAAATCTATAATTCTATAATTGATACCTGGTTTGCAATAAAGTGTAGCGACATCTATCTCGCCACATACGAACTAAATCTGACGTATCCTAAATCGCGATATTAAAGTTATCCGAGCGATTGAACATATTTAAAAGAACCCGATAACATTACTGTTGGGCTGTACCCTACTCAGCACCCGTCTAGTCGGAGGATCCCCCCTATTCTATGGTTTGGGGGGATGAGAAACTACACCCTGTTCCTCATACCTCCAAAAAGTATTAAGTGTTAAATATTGAGTATACTGTGTGAAATATGGTATGGCTAGTGAGGAGGTGACTGGGATGACAGCAAATAGGGATGTATTGACCCGATTATTACCAATCAAAGAATTTTTTTATCAAAATGGTGGAATATCCCGTTTATAAAGAATTATGTAGGTTAATAATTCTGAAGTTACTATTCTTGTAGTTACAACAGACCGCAAAAGGAATTGTTTTCCTGTAAGGTTTAGGTAGCTCAATGATTTGTGTTTAATTAGCAACTACACGATTTGTCTAGGAAAACAACATCATAAATAGAGTTTAATAGTTATATCATGATCATAGTATAATACTTTATTCTCCGAGGGGTAAGGCAGGGGTACACCAGTTATGTTTAAGGAATTCTGTTTGGTTAGCAATCTCTCTGGTAGATTGTTCTTACCCGTACACTAAAAGGCAATTACTTTTCCAATTTCCATGTAGCTACTTACGTACGTACATTTCCAATTTTGACTTGCATGTAGCAGTGATGCGTCATTAATTTCTTTCCGGAATACAAACACACATAAACACACGCATTTTTTTTAAAGAAAAGAAAACTATTTTTTGTTTTAACAATCTCTGTAAATTCTCCTAAATCACAACATACCGAATATTCTAGATCTAGTATGTAGTGCTCAATTTCCTGAACGGTTGATGAGTTGATTGATTAATTGTTTGCTAATATCGGGCCATTGACCTTCGCGAAGTATCCTGTTCAACCGTTAACGTTGGTTTTGGTTTGTATTTATCTGACCAGCCCAAAAAGATGGTAATGATTTCAGAGTGTACACATGTGGTATGAATATGTACAGGCGCCAGTACATCAAGCTACCCCAAAGTGTCAGTTTTTCTCAATTGAACATGAACCTTATTTCTATTTATCGGTAAAGTTGAAAAACAATCAAATAAATCTGACACATTGGGGAAGCTTGATGTGCTGGCCTCTGTACATATGTCTATACTGTTACCTAAACGGCTTGATGGATTTTTATAAATTAGTTATCAATACATTTGTCTTGACACCCAGAGTGGCAAGACAATGGAGTTAAAAGGAAGAATAAACAAGATAGCGCCGCCATTAAACGAATTCGTATTTTTGGGACAGGTCCTATAGGGTATCAAAATAAAACTCTTGTGGAGTCGATTTCGAATCTGTAACTCTGGTATCCAAATTATCCTAGAAGGAATGTGTTATTTTCAACTAGCAATCGCATCATTGAGTTGCATTTAGTATGTGATGCATCAATAATTTATTTCCAGAATACAAACATATATAAACTCACGCCTTTTTCGAAAAAACAGAAAAAAATACATTTATTGACAACATGCACGGTAAGAAGAAGAGTTAAAATAACAATTAATTAAAAAAATGGAATGTCTCATGGCTGCACTCATTCCCACTACTGCACCTGACCTTACTGAAGAACATCACTAGTAAATTTACATTCCAGTAACCGGGTCTAATTGTGGTAGGGAAATCATCAATCAATGACGAGTAAAAATGAGTCCAATAGCGGTAGTGTCTACATGCCTATTGGACTGAAGCCATAATGAAGCATCGTAAAAGTTTCATCGATGTACATATTCTATGGTGATTGTCAAATTACATTATCAAGGCTACAGGCGAGCCAACAGAAAAACGTGGGAACTGGCGACCAGCTTTTGAATTGTTATGTCTGAAATAGATCTAGATTTTTCTTTAATTTTATTAGACGCGGATTCGTTTTGTAAGTCGACGTCATGCAATATTTTAATTTACAACAACAACATTATCTCACATCTTCATCTTTTGATAACGAAAAAACACATGTGTAAAATTCTCGTGTCGCAAAAAACTCCTCCGAAACGGTACGTGCATATCCGGTAGGTCTGAGAATCAGCCAATATCTATTTTTCATACCCCTACATGATACGGCAAAACTACGTTTGTCGGGTCAGCTAGTATTTCATAAAAATCTACTAGACATACAAAAAAGTACCTTTAGTCCTCACCCCTATTCCCTTCAAGGCAAGCGACATCGCGGCAATCTCGGGCGGAGATGGCGGGATAAGCAGGACTCCTCCAGCTATTAAACTAGTCCCTAATAGCCCTGGACAGACAGTAGTTGCAGGAGAGCACGGTCTTTGCCCTTCAATGGGAAAACAAAGGCTCGTAACAGATTATAATAATGTAAGTATTATTATTATTATCTTAGGTAAAAATCTATTAAGTCTATTTGGTCCGTCAGTAAGATTACCAAAACATATTGGACACGTATTTTTTGCTTACTCAAATCATTAATAAATGACAGTGATATAGCACATCAAAGTTCACGAGAAGGGGCTTGTAACGTCACTCGCAATTTCAACGTACTATATCGTCGTCATTTTTGGTTTACGTGACAAAAGAAAAAATACGTGTCCAGTATTTTTGAGTAATCCAACTTTCGGACCAATCAGAATTTTTAACAGTTTTTTTTTTTACAGCCTATTGGCCTTAAAATAAATAAATATCGCACTTGAAACCAATATCAAACCTACTTTTATCTCTTCAAGTATTTTTGAGTTTTCTGTTACTAAAACAATTTTTCTGAAGCGTAGAAGACGTATCAGCAGAATTTATACCTACACCCATTCAGTGACCGCGGTTCATACCACATAAGTATATTCATATTTGATGAGTTCATATTCCATGTATCAGAAAAGAGGTCATTACTGATGCTTAAATTTAATAGCCACCTGCATAAAAGTGATTCTTCGAAAGCCTACCATGGAAAAAATATGGTTGAGGAAAAAGGCTGAATAAAATGGTAGTCGTGCAAGCACTTGTTTTTTTATATGGCGCCATGAGATAACATCCGCTTAAAGGTATGTAGATAGATACTGCCTATGCCTAAGGACCTATTGTTAGACGTAAGCCTATGCACGTGGCTTTACCTACTATCAAAGTGTCCAGTCATAATAACTGAATAAGCATTGCCATCCAGCGTGGCAATGCTGCCAGTCTTCTGGACACGTTTCCAGGTGACAGCGATGCGGTGGAGTACTGAGGGTATTTAATTAATATTCCTCGCTTTTTATTTTGTTTTTGTATAATACGTAAGTCATTCTGTAATTATTATATCTTTTTTTTTGCAATAGAATAAATGTTTTTGTTTCTCTATTAGAGCAAAACCATAATTTAAGGGCCGGTTTTTCAATTGCCAGTTAACTTTTATCCGATGAATAAGTTTGTCATTTTGACAGTTTTTGTATAGACAATCTGTCAAAACGTCACATTTATTCCTAAGGTAAAAGTTAACTGGCAATTGAAAAACCGGCCCTAAGTCAAGTAAACAGTTTTCATTCGGGATGCTATTTAAACTTGACATAACATTCTATTCTACTCGTATGTATAGTTGCTTTTACCACAGCAGGAGAGAGAATGTGTTATTTCCTTACACGGAGTATGGCAGATTCTTGCATTATATTAGGGTTCCGCCTACGTTAGAATAGAAAGTTAGTGTTTATTGTTACAGCACACAATTGACGACCATTTCACTCAGTTATCTGTAGTGTCTGGAATGTTAGATTGCAGTTTAAATAGAACTTTATCTAGTCAGTTATCATCAGCGCCTGCTTAGCCTTTACCCACTTGTTCCAGTCTAACCTGATGCAGCTGGATACTATCTGATCTCCACAACACTTACTGGGCAGCACCGATAACCCAATGTAAGACTGATTGTCAGACCTTTTGGCTTCTGACTAGGACTACAAAATGAAAGCCGGGATCAACGGCTTTCCTTGGACTGGAGGGGTCTTGGTGCGTTATCTATAGTCACCCATCCACGGACTGACCTTGGGAGGAATTATATTAGCTGTTAAATAGATCAGTATTAGGCCACACAATGGATGAATGACAGCCATGGAGCCGAGATAAGAATACTAAGAGGGATGTGAGGTGTTAGACGCTAATTGTTAACTGGATAAGAAACGACAACTTATATGAATAAGAGGAAGCCGGAATTTGACAACGGTGATTGAAAAGATGCGTGTAAATCGGTTGTCATCATATGGACATGTGATGTAGGCTGTAGAGGAGAAGGTACACTCATCATCTACCTAGCCTTTTCCCAACTATGTTGGGGTCGGCTTCCAGTCTAACCGGATGCAGCTGAATACCAGTATTTTACATGGAGCGACTGCCCATCTGACTTTCACAACCCTGTCACTGGGGAAGACGATACCCCTTAGTAAGAGTGGAGTGGGCACACTATCGTGAGGGAAGTTTTAAGTAAGAATATGGATGGTTACGTCCAGGGAAAGACCAAAGAGACGAAAGATTGAATGTGTGAAACATGATTTGTCTGGAAAGGGGGGGTGAGTACTGAGATAACTTTAGAGAAGAAGGCATGTTACGCCAGTTCCAAATAAACAAAAGAAAAACGATACGTAACGTTTCAACTTTTAGATTCATCTTCTACTTAACATGTTGGTCACGATTCTACGGAGTTGGTCGAAACGTTGTTTTAATATTTAACGTAGGTAAGTATATTGAAAAAAAGGTCGGGATTAATAATAGCTCCTGGCATCTCCTGCCATCATGGCGGTCGCATACGAATTGCAAAGAGCTGACTCAGAAACCGGACATCGAATAAGGGAACACGAGCTCACAAGTGTATCCATACCTTACAATATGATTATTTCATTTTTGACATACAGGATACAGCAAAACGGGGTGCATAGAAACGCTGGGGTGAAAGCTTTAAATGAGATTTGAACGTTAATTCATCATTAGTAATGACTGACAAGATGTTGAAATTATTCATTTCAATTCCTTAAAAAAAAATAAGAGTGCTTGTAGTAACAAACAGTGTTAAACGATCGCGTATATGCCCTTCAAAGTTTTGTTTCTATTCACCCCGTTTTACGGTATGTTGTATAGATTCAAGTTCTTCAAACCTATCAGACAGACGTGTTGCTGGGGAGATTTTTACGCCACTTCTTCCCAGCAAAAAAACTAGGAAGTGTTGAAGGGTTTGGGTCGTTTTGACGTTCCAAAAGTGCTGATTCTCAGCCTAATTTGAATAAATAAATTTTGATTTTTGAATATTATTTGGTACACAGTAAATTATGACTGCCCCGTTGTTGCTGCTGAGCTTGTGGACTTGGGTTCGATTCACAATACAATACAATGCCCGGTTATTAGCAATTGGATTCCCTATTACATAGGACTTAAACATGACAGGTCAAATGTGTAAGTACTTGCTATAGGTACACCTCTCGCTAACCCTAAGAGGAATACAGCAGCCCTCTGCTAGACGCCGACGACGAAAGCGGCCGAATAGTGGAAACATCACCAATAGAAACTCATCAAAACAGAAAATTAATTTCAATTATGTCAATGCGGGACACCAAATGTGCGTATTAAATATATCCATACTATTACACATACATACATACGTACCAAGTACTGCACGATTTATTTTCCCATAAAACCACAATATTGCGATATTATCACTTTTCCTTTCGCATATCCGTTGTGAGTAGGTATTAGGTGAGTCAACCGTCTAGACTCTAGTCGGTAAAGATGTTCTTTGAATTTAATTATGGCGGTCCACAGTAGCCTGTGTACCTACTTAGTTTCGTTTTGTATGAAACTGTAGGTGAGGGGCTCGTGACTAGTCTATTGATCTTTAAGGCTAAGCAACCATTGGCGAGGTTGGTCCGTCGATGGGTGACCATCCATTTCTTATCGAGACCACTCCGTACCTCAGAAAGCACGTTAAGGTTTGATGGCCGGGCTGTCATTTGTCGATCTTCGATTTACGGGTCCAACCAGACTTACCAAGGGTCATCTTGTTACCCGGGTTGTTGAGGTCAGATAAACAGTCGCTCCATGTTTACTGGTATTCAGCTGCATCCGGTTCGACTGGAAGCTGACCCCAACGGAGTTGGGAGAAGCATAGACGAGATGAAACTATATTTCAAACTATGAAGAATTGAAGACTACTTCCGATATTAGCGAATGTCGATGATCTATGCTTGATGTAATATAAGCAAAGAATCGGGCAGTACACAATGCCTACGCAAAACACACAACAGGTCACCACCGGATCACCGTTGTACCTATAATATTTGTTCTTAAACCTATTATTTTCCTAACAATAAACAGGTCAGGACATTCGGTCATTGTATTGTGGTCAACCACAATCGATCAGTAGGGAGCATTCGGAATACCTATTGTACGTAATTTTATTATTAATACTAGCTGTGACTTTGTCTGCGTGGAATTCAACAAACCATGGGTTTTCATACCTTGCGCGACACCCTTATTATTCTTTAAATATATCAGGCGCCTCAGTTACTCCTTAACTCGTCAGCTATCTGACAGTGAAAGTCCAAATCTATCCTGCCGTTTCGGAGATCACCTCAAACAGACAGACAGACAGACAAAAGATTAGAAATATTTTTTGTATTACTTCCGCACATACTTTCATATTTTATTTATTTATTAAAAAAAAAAAATAACGTCGCCCCACACTAGCAATTTCTCCTGTATCGTGAGTGCGTTTTCAAACAAATTAAACTTACATACACAAACAGCCAGACCCGGAACAACTACCTGCAGGCCATATAAATATTTGTTCCGTGCGGGGATCGAACCCGCGACACGCAGCGCAGCAGCCAATCGCTCAGCCACTGTGCCAACCGTGTCGTCAAATATGAATTTAGTAAAAGGGTTCAGTACTTAAATTTTATTTATTTTTATAGATTGCTGATTCACTCACTTAAGTCATCGCTTAGGATTCCATAAGGAGATACGACTGGTTTAATATAAAAGTAATTTTCCTGCGCTAACTACAGAAGGCTCGAATAACTCATCGCGTTTAAGTCATCGCTCGATTCTGGCTCTGTGGTTGTCCCGTTAAAGAAATAACTGGATTACAAATGAGGTTGAATATATATTTTTTTATGAATCCTTTTGTACAGTAATACTGACATTGATTGGTTTGCATCAGCAATGATGATTGTCCCATAATTTGCGTTTCTCAATGTTACGCTCTGCGGGTCAACATGAATGGGATCGCATTCAGTATTGTACAGAGCATGTCAAGTTACCCCAATCCGTCAAGTTTTTGTTATGATTTTGCAACTTTATTACTAATTAACTACAACTTTATAGCAAAAGAATAAGGTTCGTGTTTAATTGGGAAAGTTTGACAGTTTCGGGTAGCTTGAAACTGTTTTGCTACAAATGTGGTTTTGTTCCGGGTCTGGCTGTTCGTGTATTTGACTTTAAATGTTTGTAAACGCACCCACGACACAGGAGAAATTCCTAGTTTGGGGCAACGTTTTTTAAAAGAAAAGAAAAAAAATGATTAAAAGGTTCATTTCATTTCATTTTTCGATCCAACAATTTTTATTCTTTCATCTTTTATTTTTATGATTGATTTGTGTTCCGTCATTTCATGACAAATGAACAAGAAAGTGAAGCGTCCTATACCTATAAGCTTTATCTATCAGAAATATTTGTCAACTCTAAATATCGATAAAATCCTGACAATGGGAAAAGTGCCCAAAGGCTCTCAGCATTGCCACGTTGAATGGCAATGCAGATTCTTAAGTCATAAAAAGCCAGCCCACTGGTCGCAAGAAGAGTCGATCAACGGCTTGGCAATCTACTATTTATTATTAATAGACCGAACTGTCTTTTGGTAAAGGCCTCCTTCCATTCCTCAAATCAGTCGCAATTCCGCGCCATATGACCTCAAATTGTATCCATAAATAAAGAAGTCAGTAATACGTCAGGTAAACAATGAACATTGTTTACCACTGAAAGCCTGAGTATCCAGTTCGGTATGTTAACCGGAAAATGTCAGCAATAGCCTAGATTTCCCCAGACGGACAAACAGTCCTATATTCATATATCAGACAACATTATCTTTTAAATTGCCATTCTATCTATCCCTGAATGTTATTACTTGAAACACAAACACTCAACAGTGGATTTTCCCTTTGCAATATCACCCACGCGGGGTTTATGTGTATTTACCTACTAGCTGTGTCAGTGCTAATATCCCACCATTGACGTGACCATTGTTGAAGATCCCACAGGAATACATCTCTTTTTCGGGATAAATAGACTTTGCAATCTTAGTCATTTTATTACATGTTTGGATAAGAAGGAGGTGACTTCTGTGATGACGGCAAATAGAGATGTATGGAAGAAGTAGACGTACTGCGCAGACCCCAAATAGATTGGGATAAGGGCAAGAGGAAGAGGACGATGATAATTGTTTGGAAAGAAAACCTCGGGACGCACGCCTTAGTTTTAACACCGAAAAAGTTTATTAACCTGTAACGCCCTTTATGACGGTTAATGAGAACCTCTTCAAAACTCACGAGAGACAATAAACTATAGAAAAATAAATACTGGGTTTCGTTTTTTCTTCCTCCTGTAAAGTTACCTCTTTCGCATTTACGAGGTTTTCACATTATGGCATTGTCGCCTTCGAGTATGTGTTAATCTAGGGTATAAGCTACCTTCATAACAAATTTCATCCAAATCCGTTCAGCCGTTTCAACATGTAGGAGTAACAAACGGACATATAGGTACCGACTAAATTTCGCATTTAGTAGGAGGAGATATAGTAAAAGTAAAATTCACCACTTCCATTCTATTCGAGGTCAAATCTAGACTAGAACTTGCCGACAACTCTGTAAAGAGACCTTGACCTTGACGGATATGGGAACAGCAAGGTTATTTCGATATGCGTCACATGTGTTCTTGTGAAATTATGCGAATGATCCAAACAAACCTTGAGTAATAATTAAGAATCTATTTAATGTTAAATGTTTAACTGGTAAGATGCTGAATTAATCAGTCGGTAGCAATTAACGTACAACTAACGTCACTTCTAATAGGCAGAAGCTACAGAACGCCACCTGCTACGATAGTTTCGTTCAACTTTTCATTAGTCAGTCTTTTGTAGCTACTAAATACTATAACCTTGACTGCCTCTTTGGTCTAGTGGCCAGAAGTGCTACTACCAAGCATGAGATATTTCGTTTGATTCCCGGGTCAGGCAGTGTTATTGAGATGTGCATCTGGAATTGTGCCGGCTTAGTGGCAAATGGCTCGTCCACTATTACATGGGACTTCAACATAACTGGCGAAATGAGGATATACTTGGTAAAGACATCTGCTTTACCCTTTAGGACTTACAGGCGAGAAGTTATGTAACATATTTAAACGAATGAATGACGGCACTGCTAGCTGGAATAGGTAACTAAAAAACAGCTGCGTGGGAACTACTCGTAAATAGAGAATAAATGAAATCAACGAATTTATTCAACGATTTTAAAGATGCTAGCAGTGCCCCTCAGTTTTACTCGCTCCCGAGAGTCGTAGCGTGATGTTACATAGCCTTTAACCTTACTCAAGAATTGGTCTACTAAATCCAAAAAGATCTTCTTACAATTCCCAGAGATAAGGGCGTTCAAAGAAGAAAAAAAACTACTTTATAAAATTAGAATCTACTTTTAAAAATAAGCAAGTATACGTGCGAAATCAATTGTTTCACCCTCTCTTCAAGCCACATTCAACCCCAGCCAGCAGTCCCCCACACCGAGGTCCGTGCGAGCAAGGGGTGACCCTAGCATCCGTTTCCTGGAATACAATTAGGGGCGAGCACCCATCTGCGCATTTTCCAGTGAAGTATTAACCCCCATCCGGCACAACTGCTGCTTTCCCTGACGACCCTTTGGTAAAGCGGTTTTTGATACCGTTAAGTTTGGTCGGAGTATTTTATATGCCAAGTTAAGTGAAAAAATTGAAAGCCTGGTTTTGGCTATGGGTAACTGCGAATAGTCTGTGGAGTCTTTTAGAGTTTGTTTATTTTAATTAGGAGCTAGCTACGCCCGCGGTTTTATACGCGGTTAAAAAGTCAATATGACAAAATTTTAAATTTCCACGGAAACTCTTCACGTTTCGGGGATATAAAATATAGCCTATGTGAGTCTAAAAAAAAATCCTCAACCTCAATCCGTTCGGACGTTTTTAAAAATAAGCCTTCAATATTAAAAAGAGAAAATATTAGTTTCTTTGTAATGACATAAAAACTATTTACCCTTAAAAAAAAATCTTTCATCATTTTTTTTATCAGCGGGTAACCTATGTTTTTTTTTTAAACTACGCTTTAAAGGGGGGTGGTTTTAAAATTCGAAGACAAAAGTACGAAATCCACGAAAATAGCACGCAGGCAAAGTGCTCGTTCTGCATTTACAGCATACAACATTCCCACTGATGGTACAGAGGCCAGCACATCTAGCTACCCCAATGTGTCAAATTTCTTTTAATAGATTTTCAACTTTATCTCAAAAGAAATAAGGTTCATGTCCAATTGGTAAATTTTGACATTTTAGGGTAGCTTGATGTGCTGGCGTATGTACATACGACTCCATCATGCGGGCCCAATACTGGCTGGTGTATATCTTACTACACTTAGTAGGAATCAGGCTTATGTCATGTCTGGTCACGGTGAATGATAAATCGGATTAGACAACACTTCCTTGAGATCTAGATGACATATGAAAACCTACTTTTCTAGGACCGCTTCTAAGAAGAACTTTGTTCAGTCTACTCGAGAAACTCGCTAGGATGGGGCTTATTTTTAACCCTAACCATTACAAATAGGCTATTTATTATAGAAATCCTAGCAATTACTGGATAAGTGACTGACCTCATTGGAAATGGCGTCCGTGATGGTGGTCTAGAACTAGAAGGTATGATATGGGGGGGCAATGAAGATTAGTATCTGTATTGCCTTCCACCCTGTATATTAGTATATACAGGACGGAAGGGTCATCGAAGCTCAAACTGATACCATGTTTAGAACATGACCCGAGAGTTTTAATTTTTCGGTCGTTTTCCGATTTCAAGTTTTTAACTGATGTCTTTTATTTAAATTTAAACAGTAAAAAATCATGATTTCTACCTTACTCAATGAGAGACGTTAATAATATAATTAACTTTTTAATCAAACACCTATTGGGTCAGACTGAAATGATGTGTCATTTTACTATTTTAAGTAAAAAACAACTACAGTTTTGAGCCGTTTGGGGTTGAAACGCTCGGGTCATGGGGTCCGAGTGCACGTCATCTTTATAACGAAATTTCTCGACGTCTGATCGACACTTTGCGTGACCAGAGGGCTGGGAATTAGTATTGCCATCCAACGTAGCAATGCTGCCAGTCTTTTGGGCACGTTTCCAGATGACAGCGTTGCGGAGGAATACTTTGACGCCTGAGTGTCCTGGTCGGCTTTTTTTTTTGTAAATATGTATATAGTTAGTTTTGTGGTATAATTGTATATATGTAAATATCTAATAAATATTTAAAATTGGTAAAAAACATAAAACAAATGAAAAACTTACTTCAGAATCATGTAATGTACTCATGGTATAAATTTGCGCTGTAATGTCCTTTCCACCCTGTATATACTAATATACAGGAGTGGAAGGCAATACAGATACTAATCTTCATTGCCCCCCCATATCATACCTTATAGTTCTAGACCACCATCACGGACGCCATTTCCATTGAGGTCAGTCACTTATCCAGTAATCGAGTTACAAACCCAGTCTAACGAGTACAGGAGCATCTATCTTTTTTCTCATCTTTATCTTTACTACGAACACGTAGCAACTAAGTATTAACTGTTCATGAAGTCGCGACTCGGGACTGCATTCTTAGGCTAAAGATAGACCAAACAGCTAACATCGGCGTTGGGAAAAATTACCGGTTCTATCTTATGCTGGGTACACACACTACGACTTAATCGATGGCGACGCGCTGGCGATCTCAAAATTTTAACTGTTGACATCGCTAGCAACAAATCAGCTGTCAATAGCTGTGTATGAACATGAGATTTTGAAATCGCTGAAAGCAACATCAAACCTATATTCCCCGAAGGGTTAGGCAGTGGTAAGTTATTATACCCGTATATTATACCCACCAAGCAAGTAGCAATGTGAGTTTTTCAATTCATATGTACTTTCTAAGTTTATCTTTGACATCACTGACATCGGTGAAGGAAAACATCGTGAGGAAACCTGGACTTATATAATTAACATAAGTCTGAAATCGCTATCCCGTCTTGAGCAAGCGTGGTGATTAATGCTCGTGCCTTCTCTTTATGAGAAGAGGCCTTTGCCCTGCAGTGGGAAAGTAATAGGCTGGTACTTTTATACCCACATGTCGCGAGATATGTTTAAGTCCCACGTAATAAAAGGCCAGCTTATTGACAATATCCGGGCACAAATTCGGAGGGCTGCTACTGCTAAATTCCAGCTGTAAAAACGAACAGTCTGATCCGGTAATAGAACCCAGGATTTCATGCTCAGCAGTAAAACTTGCGACCACAAGACCAACGACGTTGTTATCGCTGCATGTGCAGTTGTGTACCTAGTATGACACCGATTACACTCTAGGAATTTTAAACATAAGTTTTATGGAGACACCGTAAACATGTCCGATGATGGTGTAGAGTCTAGATTGTACAGTGTCTAGACGTAAATGTTTAGACATATTGTCGGGTGTGAGTTGGTTTCAACTAAGTATGAGTGTGAATTACATACTACCTTGTAGTTAAATTATTATAACACCTTTAAACAGGCCATACAACCAATAGCACAATGTTAAGTTTAAGCTATTTTTTGCGTTCTATGATTGTATTACACATGATTATTTGTAAAACACGAATAACCTTTTAGGTGTTGAAAGTGCCGCTTAATCATTTTTAACAATTTCTAAATAAGACCAACCCTAAAATATAAAAACAGGTGTTACATATTTATAAAGAACATCTGTTCTATTTTATATATCAGGATTAGTTTAATTGTAAAAAAAATGTTTATAATCATAAGTACTTTCTTCCCTTGAAGGTTGTCTTTCATAAATAACCATTTACTAACGAAAGCACAGAATACATAATACGAGTAGTAGGTCTACTAAACAAAAGTCTCATGCAAATTTTTGAATTAAATGTCATAAATTTGATCACATATTCAGGTAGATTTCCCGGGTCGTGCAAAATATTGTTGGTCTTTTTATGTCTTTAATTCGTCAGTAACAGCCCGAAGTCTGGATTCATGCCCAGTCAGTGGCAAAAGACTAGCACCCTAATACCTACACGGTACTATAGGTACACGTCGCTATACCTCTGCCTAACCCTTCGAGGATTACAGGCGTGATGTTGTCGTTTGTATATTCAGGTAATTCCACTTTCACATTCTGTTACCTCTTGGAATTCCCCTCACAGGCGCCATGTTAACGGTATTCAAGATCCAAAGATTGGAATGATTTTAATAAATAATAATACCAGCCCGTTACTGTCCCACTGCGGGGTTAAGACAAAAGATGAGTCTCATGCAGAGAAAGTACGAGCTTCAATCCATTTCTGACTTACATTAATGTATTATAAGTCCAGGTTTCCGCACGATGTTTTTTTATTTACCGATCTCATCATCATCTGCCTAGCCTTTTCCCAACTATGTTGGGGTCCGGCTGCGAACCGGAAGCAGCAGAGTACCGGTATTTCACATGGACCGACTGCCTATCTAACCTCCACAATCCAGTTACTTGGTAACACGATACTCCTTGGTAAGACTGGTGTCAGACTTTCGGGCTTCTGAATACCCGTAACGACTTTCAAAGATCTACAAATGGCAGCCGGGTCCAACCGTTTAACGTGCTTTTCGATGCACGAAGGAGTCTATATATGTTATGAACGGTCGCCCATATACAGACTGACCTCGGCGACCTTCGATCAACCCGTCCGGCTGTTTTTATTTAGCCACAAGCTCCTCTTTAGCGATCTCAAATGAATAATAAACAATAATAAAAAAAACAATGTTAAATTTAAGTAATGAAGCCCTGACTCCCGAGCTTTCACAGTAGTGTCTTCTCCCATTTTTGTAGTACCAACTTTATGTGAGTAATAAAATATATGTAGTCTGGGTAAGGGGGCGTCCATCAATTACGTGAGGTGTTCTAGGGGGGGAGGGGATCAAGCTAAATCTTTCCAAATCTCACTTAGAGGACAGGGGGGGTCTTGGCAAATATCACATTATTTTTTTTTGCAGAAAACGGTGTAAACTTGCGTGAACAAAACGTTAAATATTAATTGAAAATGAGTTTTCAAGAATATTATCGTGCTTACGCCAAAAGACACGTCTACAAGACGAAAAAGTGCTGTCAAGAAGAGGTGTGTTTTTTTCGCAATAATCCAACACGTTTACGAGGAAGTTGAGGAAAATCTTACGATATCTCACTTAGGGGGGAGGGGGGGTCGAAAAATTCTCAAAAACGCCTAACGTAATTAATGGACGCCCCCTAATGCAATCCCAAAAACATAAATATTTCAAGTTAAAATTACAAAGTTGCGTGCAGTTAGTACCTATGTCCTGGAGTTTCTCAGAAGTCATCAATCCTGAGCAGTAGTTTAGTGCTTAAGTCTTCAGCACTTAAGATGATTGCACCAAGGCTCGAGGTAGACCATTAGGCAATGCTAATTACGCAATACTAGTGAAGGATTGTAATAATATTGAAACATGCAGACGGCATAATGTTAGGAAAAACGGTGGATGAAGAAATAGATGATAGCCGTTTTCAATGTTTTGAGCTATTGAACGTGCTATATCATTTTGTTTTGTGTGGCATCATTTAAAACTGATTGAAAGTAAAGTACCAGCCTATTACTGTCCCACTGCAGGGCAAAGGCCTCTTCTAATACAGAGAAGGCATGAGCATTAATTATATAAGTCCAGGTTTCCTCCCGATGTTTTCCTTCACCGATGTCATGATGTCCAAGATAAACTTAGAAAGATGAACTTAAAACTGATTGTTGGTCTATTATTACATTATAATATAACGCCTTTAGTCCCCGAATCGTTAGGCAGAAGTGTGCGGTACACCAACATTTCGCCAGTATGTCTAAGACCCATCTACCGAGCACTGATACAGACCCCGAACTGCTAATGAGAAATTCGAAGAACCTAATAACACTTTATCCGACCCGGGATTCGAAACAAAGACTTCATGTTCCGCAACATACATTGTTCACTTAATTATGAGAAACTTAACGGAAATAAAATATTATCATTATAAATCGACAGTGCACCCACATTTCGCCACTTATGTTTAAGTCCCATGTCCATAAACCGGGTACAAATCCAGACTCCGGGCTGGTAATGAGAAAATTCCTATTGGAATTGAAGTTTTGTTACTAATCTTTTCCATATAGATACATCCCAGATTTGACGACCGATGATGATGTGACGATTTTATGACGACCGATGTGGCGCGGCGGGCGATGGTCCGCCTGCGACGCAGGAGGTTGCGGGTTTGATTCCCGCCCTAGGACAAATGTTTGTACGATCTACAAATATTTGTTTCGGGTGTTCTGGGTATTTGCTATGTATAATAAAAAATATCTATGATCTATGTAATGTGTTGTATTAAGTATATCAGTCATCTAGTACCCATAACACAAGCTCTGCTTAGCTTGGGGCTAGATGATGCTGTGTGGATTGTCCAGCATTATTTATTTTATTTTATTTCTTTATTTCTATCTCATCCAAGGAAAGTAGGATCTCCGTCCTACGATGACGTAATGGTTGCATGAACACTTGTCATCGGCCTTGTGATGATAAATGGGTCAATTACTGGTATCTGCCCTTGTAAGGGACCATTTATAATGCCGGAACACTTTAGCGATTTGAACTTAGGATGTAATAAATAGGAGCGAGGTGACGTTACTTGGCATTTATGAAAATTTAATTATTACCAATGTGTATGATCTGTGTGTCTGTGTAATTTCTAGACACGGCACGGATAGTATATTATAAGTTATCGTATTAAGATACTCGTACGTATTGTAAATGAAATATTCTGTTCACAATTTATCCAGAATTTATAATATGGCGAGATTTTTTATAAACTTACGGTAGTTTATAAAAACAATCTCGCGACTAAATAAAAACGATAAAAATACAAACCATCTCACTCGTTTTTACATTATCAGGCGATAAGAAAATGTCACTTTCTGTTTCATCGAACCAAATAAAACATTACATAATTACACAGTATTAAAACGCTAGTGGTGCCCCAAGGTTTAACCCGCCCCTAAGGGCCCCCCTCCTTCCTCAAGAATTGAGCTACAAAATATTTTTTTTAATTCGAATCCAGCAGGATATAAAAATGTGTTTATAGTTTCTTTCGCGGTGAATAAAAAACAATCGCAACTCTAGATATCTCTAGATTTGAGATCTATTGTATAGAAGTTAATTATATTTATTACAAGCTGCTCCCTGCAACCCGCGATTTAAATTCATCAAACGCGCAAAGATAAAAAAGTTTCCAATTTTTGCGCAATTTTTTTAAACTTAAAAAAAACGATCCATGAAATCTCTAAAATCGTTCTCAAGCTATAGCGTGGTCAAGGGAAACGGATTCATTTATATATAGAAGACTAGATATAGTATAGATGTACAGTTTATTTCTCACAGCTCTCCATCTGACAATAGGGATCTCTTCTAAATTGCCGAGGGCTGACAATTTGTACCAATCAAACGGATCCGGTGCATCCTGCGCTCATGAGCAGCTTCCTATTGATACTGGCGCGAAGTGGTACGGAGTAGACCTACTTGTCATGACTCATGGTGGATTCCACAGGCAGGATCATAATAATATCACGCCAGTGCCAAAGGGTAAGGCAGAGGTGTTAAAGTATATATAAGTATATAGTTTTTGATATTATTTTAGCAATTTAGGTATACCTAAATTGGAAAGCTGCTACCTATAGCTAGCTTTCCTGCAAATATTGGAACGAAGTTCCTTATCGCGCGTTGCGAAAGGGGGCTAGACGGAAAAAATTAAGACCAAAAGTTGTAACGACACTTTTTGCTATAGTTGTAAGCCGTGCGGCGTGCGCGTGTTACTCTGTCTGTCTCTCTCTCATAAAAAGCAAGCCAGTTACCACAAGCCAATTATTACTAAAATTGAGCCTACTGATTAAGTTCATTATATTTGTTAATAATAAAAAACATATTATTATAACTTCAAAAAATATTACAATTCCTTCACTAATTAATCGAAAGGAATTACGTCCCATCCGGGTGTCCCTTGATACCTCTCAAGTTTTATATTCCTTCCCAGGTGATATCGATTGCTTTATAATAACTACAAAATTCGACATTTCTGCACTCACTAACTTTAAAGATAAGGGTAGGCACATATCTGCTTCTAAAACAATGATTATGTTTGTACATAAATTCCATTTAGGACCGCATCCAACTCATTTTAGGTCAAGTAACTTCTGACGCCACTGATGTATTTGTAGTGTGACCACGGTTCAGAGATTAGCGGGATAATCCACATGTTTTTGTGAAGATTTTGAATCCTTAAACTTGATAATTAAAGCTTTAATTTATATTATTACTGTTTTTATCAGAAGATATCTATGTATGTATATCAAACTGGAAATACCCTACCAACTAAATTCTACAAGTGGTTCTCAGATATGAGTAAAAAACAATGGAAGCAAAATATTTACAGCCCTATTGTTTCAGAACGGTAAAAACGGCAATTGAAAAAGTTCAGAAACGTTTTAAGGTAGAAACTATTTCATATATGACCAAACATTCTGGCAAGATATTAAAACTGAAGCAATTTTGTTACAAGTTGCACTAATTTTAGCATTAGTATGGTCAATAAGATAATATTACCGGTTGATATAAAGATTACTATGGGAGCTTCGAGGGTTTCCACTTGTCATATAGCAAACTAATTTCGCTCCTAGTCTAATCCAATGGTGAACGATAAAATAGCCCGTCCAAGTTGATAAGCGTCCAGTTTCACCCAATAAAGAACAAAAGTTTAATGTTTTGTTTGAATAACACTGGGCGATACCTAAATCATCTTCCACCAAGCCTTTTCTTAACCATGCTGGGGTGAGCTTCCAGTCTTACCAGATACAGCTAAATACTAGTATTTTACATGGAGCGACTATACCTATCTGACCTCTACAAAACAGTTACTGGGCAAACGATACCCCTTGGTAAGACTGGTTTTTAGATTTTCGGGTGACACCTAAATCTAAAAAACACTGTTGGATTTTCAACTCCTGACGCTGAACTGAAAACCCAACGTTATAAAGTATGAGATTTAGGTATCGGTAAGAATGAGTGAAAACGTGCGTAAGACTAGAAAAAAGAGGCAAATCGGGTGTCGCGCCATGGAAAATACTGGTATTCAGCAGCATTCGGATAGATTGGAAGCGGACCCCAATATAGTTGGGAAAAAACTAGGCAGATGCCAAACGCACCTTGCTTTTCCCCATGATGATAGGTGTAAAACAAGCTTGGCTTATTAATTGTATCTTCAATGAGAACTATTTTTGGGACTATGCCCAAGACTGGAAGATAAAGCGCATCTGAAGAGAATATCCATCAATAGATTCAATCTGTAATCTTTTTTGAACGAGGGATGAAAAGCAGCTTTTACATCGAACATAGTACATTATACAAAGCAAATGACGTAAGCAGTTTAAATTAGAATACTCATAAAAGTAAAAAGACTACATCATATTAATAATGTTACTGCGCAGTCTAGAAAAACTTATCTGAGGTCATCTAGGGCAACGTTTTTATTCTTATCTTACTTTTTTTTATGTAATAATAGGTAAATCTAGTACTAACTGGATTAAACCTCTTTTTAGACGTTATGGGCTACTTTTCGACTAGTTTTACAGGTTTTGGGTAAGTTGATTAAGTTTTAGCAAATACCTATTCGGATAACAACGCAATATGCATTTTTACAAAAAGTCCTGCGCTCATATTTAAATGTTTAAATGATTGAGCTATTAAACTTATTAAAAAAAAAACCTTTTTATATTTCACAAAAGTATATACTACATCTCAACACAGTCATGCCATGTTGTTTTACTATGCTTGTTTGAAATATTATTTCAGTAGGAGTTACATATATGTATTTGGCAGGTCGCAATAATAAGTTGGATATATTACTGTTTATTTTTCACACCTCAAATCGGTTTTTATAAACGTTTTAAGTAACGAAAAGAACTAATTTGAAAATCGAACTGCTTTTATTAACGCACAAAAGGTGTGAAAATTAATAGAGTGTATACTTCATGGGAATAAAGGTGTATTTGTCTTGGACTACATTGAATCCTTCGCTGCATTCAAGATTCTAGTCTTAACTACCTTATTTCGATCGTGATCCTTCGTTACACTCGGGATTCAATATGGCGCCCGTGACTGCTTTGTCCCCGTGGCGCATAATCTACTTAGTTTATATTCACATTAATTTTAAACAAGCAATAAAATCTTAAAGTAAAAAACTTGATTCAGGTCATCAGAAAAACAATACAACAAATGTTCACGTTGACAAGTACACAGTGAAACATTCGTAGAAAACAAAAATGCAAACTTTTTATAAGGTAGCCATGCGGGTAACCCTTTGTGGGACAGTCCCGAGTTCGGTGGCGAAGTGGCGAGCACGATGACTCATCAAATAGTGGAATATCTGTGTGTGACGTATGGCAAATGAAATGCTTAGAATATACATATTTAAATAAGTCATCAAATAAAAAGTAACGGGTTAATAAAAAGTAACGGAATAAAAAGTAATTTATCATCTGAAATAATTTGTAAATTCAAATTATTTCAGATGATAAATTAGTCAAATTGATTAAATTTCAACAACTAGTGTATAACATACAACTAATTAAGTAACTTGTATTTTATCAGAAAATCAATGAAGAAATATATTCTTCATTGATTTTCTGTTCATATGAAATGTGTAAAAATTTTAAGTCGTCAACTGTAAGTTCTAAAGGATATCCTTTAGAACTTACAGTTGACGTCAACTGTAAGTTCTAAAGGATATCCTTTAGAACTTACAGTTGACGACTTAAAATTTTTCGTCAGTCAGGTATATTATATTGATATTATGCAGGCATCATCCCGTTACTGCTTGTGATTGGATTTTTTTTATATACGCGTAAGTAACAAGTTAACAGGGTAAGCATAAATAGCAAGAAGATATGTGCAAAGTAAATTTAAGGACATGTGGCATTTAAGCGAGCTTCATTGTTAGGTGCACTAACAGATTTATTATTATTCCACAATTTTATATTATGGAGATGAAACTAAAGATATACTTGACATTATGAACAGATATCAGATTGCACTAAATTCAGAATTATTATCATAACATATTTAAGATTAAATATTACATAACACGATTAGTTTAAAGTTTTATTAACGTGGCAATGACATTTTAGTGGATAATAATAAAAACAAACTTATTTCAGTGTTTATGCGTACGACATGCGTGAGGAGCCACAGGCGATGGTTTTCAAATGTTTGCCACATCAATTTAGGTGTGGCAACTGGCTTTTGCTGCTATAAAACCACCGGAGGTTGTCAACTTTTTGGCTGATGCAATAGGGTGGCTGGCTTGCGTGATGCTTGTTTATCCTTTGCAAGTTCATAAGTGATCAAGCGAGATGAAATCAACAGCTCTTTAATAAAAAGGTGAAAATTGCATATCGTGGTTTGCTTTAGGTAACTGTTGGACTTCCAGTTTGTTATTTGAGCACACGCACACATAGGTAGCAACCTGATCGCAATCTCACACAGGTTTGTGATATAACTGGGTTTTTAATTTAATTTGCCTACCTTTAAGTGCCTTGTGTAACCTCAGTTTGCACAAAATAAGTTCTAATAAGGTTGTAGTTTGCAAATGGCGTGTAATAAAAACCTATTGCTTTAGCTTATTAGTTGAATATGTTATGGAATCTTCGCCATTTTAAAATTTCTAGTACAATATAGATTCTTTTAAAGAAGTAGCCTGTCTTGGTATTTGCCATCTACCTATTAGTTCAAGATACTTGGGTTTATTTTATTATAATGTTCAAAAAGTCTATTCCTAAAGACTTGTTAAAAGAAAGAAACATAAAACAGGTAAGTAAGACTTTAGGCAGCCGTTAGTACGTTTGTCATAGACCGCTCGGTTCTCATCCAGGTCCTCTTCATCTGCAGGTATATTTCTCTTTAACTTATTGTACATATTTACTTGTTGTAATTGTAATATATTAAAATCATACCATACCATATTTAGCTTAACGTGGCAAAAAGTGCGTTCTGAAAATGTCCAAGACATCTTCCGATTGTATGTCAATATTATTTATGGAAAATAATACAGTATCCGAATCTGTTATTTTGGTCACTCTATTGATATTCAAATAGATTATTTATATATTCACAAGGATGGTCTTAACTCCAGATAGAACTAGTTGATCTTATAGCAAAACTGATTCTAGTTTTATTATTAATGTCAATAATGTCACGCGATTGGTGGGTGTGGCAACGGTGAGGTTTGTCTTTGGTCTGTTTTTCCATTACGTACTAAGTCAATCAATATAATACTAATTGTATCCATTTAATAGATATGTAAACAGACAAGTAGTGAGGCATCTGTCACTAATGTCACCTGTCAGTCAACACGAATGGCGGGAACAGGATGAGATTAAGCCGTGCCAACACGATGGACTAGGCTGGGTGTGATGATGAGGTAACGTATTAAAATTATACACCATTATTTACCCTTTTCTAAGGGTATTACCATTAAAAATAAATGTAGCTAATAACTAAACATAACACCATTGTAATTTTTTTTTTATTTTAGCAATATCAATTATGTAACTGTTCATTGTGATTGATAACTATGCCATGACGTCTATTACAATAATGACATTTGGTAACTCCATTATTTATGATGGCATAAAATGTAGCAAACCCATACAGCTCTACATACTATTCACAGAAAAAGCGTTTAAATAAGTCGGATAACCAACTAACTTTTTACATACCATCATTAAGCTAAATGTAAATATAAAAACATCAAGGCTTCAGGACCAAATTAACGTAAATTTCTAGTAATTGAAGTAAACAGTAAACTCCTTTGAATAGTTAGAACGTGTCAGTGATAAACAATGAATTTTCTAGCAACAGATGGGTTTATTAGCAAGAAACACGAGGGCCAGAGTAGACACGTGGGGTAATAAATACTAATAATCAACTCTTGACTTGGTTAATAGAGAATAAGCAACCTTGTACCGCGTTTAACACAAAAACACGTGTTAATTACGTAGACTACAAAGTATTAAGTTTATTTATGACTGTTAGTTAGTATTCAGACTTGATTCTATTGTAAAAAGCGAAAGACCGTACCTAAGCGGCGGCAGATGTATGAACGCTAATTCTGACAGGAATTAATAACGCCAAGAAAAAGAGGCATACTTGTAAGAGTTTTTAAAACCTACAGGAGCAAAGCCTCTTATAAAGTCTACCAAACAGTCAAAACTTGATAACGTAAGGCCATTAAATTCGATAGGTATTATATTCCAGCAGTCGTTCGAAATTACGACAAAATGATTCCACAGTACACGTCTGAACAGAATTTTTGAAAATGCCGTAACAGTTTCATAAAAAAAACCATTTCAGCAAGAATTAACTATTAAATAGCTTGTAAACACCATTCAAAATCTCCAAAAGGCATGTTAATATTTAAACGTTGCACAATATACGTGCAATCATTTGCAAAACAAATAAATATTATTTAGCAAGAATTGTCCTTTCGCTGCGCTCAGTATGGTCACCGCGCGAAATCGTAAGTGCCGCGAAGTTCGTCGTAGTGGGGTGGATACATGCATCTTTATTATAAACCTTATTCCTTTGACATAAAGTTGAATGTATAAGGTGATTATTTTATCTGATTACCTGTAGGATTTATAACACGACGTAACACGAAGGTCTGAAGTAATTATGGACGTTGAACTCTCATTTTTTTTTCACTTTTGCTAATATTTCCCGGTTTATTAGTGCTCAATTATTTGATTAGCTATTTTTTTATGTAATATTTATGATGCTGATAGGTGCCGATTACAAAGTACAGCCGGTATTATTTGTAAAAAAAAACCCGCGAAAAGTTAGGTGAAACGAGCTGTGTTGCCAGCTCGTTTCACCTAACTTTTCGCGGGTTTTTTCGTCGCGGTCGCAGCCATAGGGCAAGTAAGTTGACTAACAGATATCAGTAACTATATGGGGTTATAATATTTGAGACGTTACTCTGCTTTCTTCTCGAACGCTTTAATGAGGATTTTGATAATTAAATACGAAAAAAAAAGGAAATATTTGTCATCTTCGACGATTGGGGGAGGCACCACAACCCCCCGTACCGCCCCTGGTTAGCATTGTACTGTCAATCCCTAGCATTAGCCTCGCCATCACGTACATTTTTTTTTTTTTTCTTTTTTAAAAACACATTGGGTGCGTTTACAAACATTTAAACTCACATACACAAACAGCCAGACCCGAAACAACTACCTGTAGGTCAAAAAAAATATTTGTTCCGTGTGGGGATCGAACCCACAACACGCGGCGCAGCAGCCGATGGCTCAACCACCGCGCCAACCGTGTCGTCAATTTTCACGGGGGAACGTGAACAATACAAATATATCAGTACCACTCTGAAACAATCAACAGAATAGTAGGTACCTACTGCTATATTTTTCACGTTTTACAAACTCATAACGACAATTGTATAGTTATCGTTACTGAAAATACTAAGCATTCGCAAAATGACCAGCTCGTAAAGACTTTGTGAACGATGGTCATGGTCAATATTGATTTGCATACGACATTGAGTTGTTTAACGCGCACAATAGAAGAGTGATGTAAACATTTTCCTAATTATTAGACCTTCCGTGAGGCTGATCTTTTATACAGAGTGGTTGGTCGAACAATGGACATAATTTAAAATAATTATTACGAGAACAACTTTGAATAAAGGTCAAAAATAAAAATGCGAAAAAAATAGCATCGGCCACTCCATACGTTTCTGTTTGCAGAACTTCACAAAAAAAACTGTAAAAACACTATTATTTCGGAAGTTTGTGTGTCAGTTAATAATTTATTAAGTTACAATAGCCTAATCGCAACTGGTCATCACGTTTTACAAAAAATCCAAATCCATCCCCTATTTTTTACAGTTAGGGTTCGATTATTTTTTTCAAATATCAATGGGACCAACTTTAAGGTATACTCCATTCAGTAAAAAGATAATTCTCTAAATCGGACTATACTGTAATAAAAAGACATTTTATATTATATTGTAAGTATATATTATACGTGTCGAATTTAAAATCTTCACCTTTAATTCGTCGTTTAACAAAATGTAACGAACATCTGTTTTTACTTTCGCGAATTCAGTGTTTCTTTGCTACACTAAAAAGTTGTTCATTATCACTCTCCCAAAGTACCTACATATTATGTCCACCGTTCTACCTAACACCCTGTATACATAGACAAAGAACATTCAACAGGTTTTCCATAAGAATAACAACTTCAATATGTAACATGGACAAATGTTTCTCACGTGGTTCCGCTATGACGTTTCTGATCAGTTTTCAAATATTGATCCTAACACGATCAAGTGAATTATTATCATTATCACTAAAGCAATCGTGATGCTAATTTGAATATTACACATACTTATCGACAGACTAGCAGCGCGCCACGGATAAAATTCTCAGTAATCAAACCCGCGAAGTTAAAATAGTCGTTTTCTTAATTTTTCTAATGGTTCGCGCAGCTTTCTTAGTTTTTTCTTTCTTTAGAACCTTCTCCTTACAATAACAAACAACAAAAAAGAATTTGTCTAGTCGTTCACGCGTGGTGACGTGACCAAGGGAAATAGGGATTTATTTTTATATACCTACATATGTTTGTATCATGTGTACATACGCCGCCATTTTGTGATTTTTCCGATTATTTCATGATGTGCCTTGAGCAGATCAATTAGAGCAACGAATTTTTCGATAACTTGGCCTGTGACCACATCGTGATATGGCTGGGCGCATCTTAATGTAGTTCTATTTCGCGACGCTGGTGGCGCTGTTTGCGCTCTGCCAGTTGTCCGTTTATGTCGTAGTAAGATGGTTCAAACCGTGCGTAGTAGTATTCGTACTACAACATAGTTATGTTATTATTATGTCTCTGCTTAGTGTTTTGATAAGATTTGGCTGTTCGCATCCCTGAAGGCAAATTCACTTTCTGCATAATTAGTTTGTTAAATTATTAACTAATTTGAAAAGAAAAACACTTACACTCCCATTACAGGGCACAAGCTACTTCTAATACAGAGAAGGCACCACGCTTGCTCAAGGCGGTTGGCCATTTCAGACTTACATGGATTTTAAGACTAGGTTTCCTCACGATGTTTTACTTCACCGATGTCTATGATAATTATAGTAAATGTGTACCTACGGCATTTTAAGTTTTAATTATGCAATAGCTAATGAAGCGTGCTGCAACGATTAGCAGCACTAAATGATTCACGTCTTTATATATGGATTGTTCAAATTTCGCCCTTAAAGCCCTTCAAGGGCGAAATACATTCATTGTAATCCTACTAATATTATAACTGTGAAAGTTGGATATATATGCCAGTTTTTGCCTGTACGGATGTTTGTTACTCTTTCGCGCAAAAACTACAGAACGGATTTTGATGAAACTTTACAGTATTATAGCATATACTTAAGCGTAACACATAGGCTATAATTTTCTAAGGTACCCGCAGACGAAGGTCGCTGGTGGCTGCAGTTCTTAACAAAAAACACATTACAGGTCCAAACAGAATCTGTAGAAGATTAAAAGAAAATACTCACATGTTTAATGTTGAAATGTAGGATGCTCTCGATGTAGCTGGGCAGTTGGTTGACGACGGTGAAGTAGCCAAAGACCGAGGCTCCATGGGTGATGATGATGGCCCATACAGGTGCAGACATCAGCATCTTCTTCCATGGCACTGGCATATGCTGGGGGCGAAGACGATATTGCGTTAATAGGTGCTTTGAAGATAAGAGGCTCGGTTGGCGCAGTGACTGAGTGATTGGCTGCTGAGCTGAGTGTCGTGGGTTCGATTCCCGCACGAAACAAATATTTGTATGGCCTACAGATAGTTATTCCGGGTCTGGTTGGTTAGTGTATGTGAGTTTGAATTTATGTGAACGCAACCATAATACAGAACTAATTCCTAGTGTAGGGCAACGTTTTTTTTTTCACAATAGCAAAAAGAATTAAAGGAACGAAAAGTTTGAACCTAAACAATTTCAGGGAAGCAAGAAGAAAGAAAGAAAATAAGTTTATTCGACCCCGATGAAGGCACACAATTTATTTAAACTAATATGTATAAGAAAGCTGAAGAGCCTTTTTGTTTGAACTGCTCGGATTTGAAAATATATCTTTGTATTTGATAACCCAATCCTCAAGGAAGGTTAAAAACTATTTAACACCACGCTTTCACCCTTAGGGGCCTGTGAGGCAATGAAAAAAGTATATCTAAGTAAATCTATCCACGGAATACAACATAACAATTACACATGCGTATCATTCATCCATACGCTACAGTGATATTTAAATTTTACACAGTTTTCCGTGAACAATCAATTTTCCATGTGTCTAATTCTCAGAATTGAATCATACATGTATTATGCATCGCTTATCGTTTGGCGTTGAGTCAGCTGAGTAGTTATGATGTCATTATTAGTTACTGCATTTTTGTTATAATTCAAACATCTCTTACAATCTTAGTGTAATTAGTCATGGTCTTACTGAAAACACTAGGAATGAGGATTATGTTGCGAGAAAAGTTTTGAGTATGAATGTGGAGGGTTACAAGAAAAGAGGGCCAAGGAAACGAAGCTTGTAATGTGTTTTTTTTTTATTGGGTCAAGCCCGCCACACTATTCCCATTCCACTGCAACTCATGAAAACCAGAATTAACAGTGGCGAGCACCAGAAAAGCGTCGTGACAATGAAGCCCGACGAGTCCCGGAGAAACGATTCAACTGTCCTGGATCCCGCAACGAAATTAATCAGAAAAGAACAGCGGAGGAGTTAGAAAAAATCATAAGGCTTGGATTGTGTGAAATATGATATAAGCTAGGAAGGATTTGACTTTGGAGATGATGGCAAATAGAAATGTATGGAAGAAGAAGACATGGTGTGCCAACCGCAAAGAAATTGGGATAAGGGCATGAGGATGAATCTGATGATGATGTTACTGAAAACAAGAGGAACTTCTTACGTTAGGTGCCAGTGTCCGCAAAACTTAGTACATTAGCAATAAGTACAATTATTTGTTTATATACTACTATATAAACAAATAACTATCCGACATCTACAACCCATAAACTCGGCTACACGATACCCCTTTGCAAGACTGGTTGTCAGACTTTCGGGCTTCTAACTTCCCATACCGACAAAGATCTACAAATGACAGCCGGGACCATCGGCTTAGCGCACCTTCCGAGGCACGGAGGAGTCTCGATAATATGTATTGAACGGTCCCCAATCCACAGACTGATATCTGGTAAGCGTAGCTTAACATTCGATTGACCCGTGAAGCGGTTTTTATATGGCCACGACCTCTTTATAAGCAGCTATACATTGCAGGTGTAGTCTGTAGCAAATATACAATACACAGTATAAGTTATACACTTCTATATTCCTATTTCCCTGCAATAAAAGGGTGAATGCCACGTCCATAGAAAAAATGCGACGCCTACAATCAACATAAGTCGCGATACGCGCTGTTCTCAGAATAGCACGGAATTTACTCGGTAAGGAAAAAAAGTTAAGGTAACCATTATTACGACTTTGTAATGCGCAGTGGAACTTTAATTAAAAATAACATAAATCTTTGCATTACGTACAATATCAAATGCTGTAATTGTGAGTGTAATTATAACAATGAGAAAATGTTGGTAGCCTGTTAATCTCCCACTGCAGGGCAAAGGCCTCTTCTCATACAGAGAAGGAGCTAGAATTAATCCCCACGCTTGCTCAAGGCGGGTTGGCGATTTAAGACTTATTAAATTTTAAGTTGGCACGGTTAATGCAGTGGCCGAGATTGGCTGTTGTATGTGAGTTTGACTGTTTGTAAATGCACCCACGATACAGGAGAAATTCCTAGTGTCCTTGTAAAAATCCTTCACAGATGCCAGTGATGAATATAAAGTCACATTGGTACTTGCCGGGATTTGAACCCACTGCCTCGTGCATGAAAGGCGGGGCCTTAACCACTGGGCCATCGCGACATTTATAAATGTTGGTAAAACTCGCCAAAAATACGTGAGGAGTTTTTAATCAGTGTCGGTATTTTATAGTCACATTTCAAACGTATACTTTAGATGCGAGATGAATACTAAAAATCTAATGCTCAGTCTTTTTTATCGTTCATCTGTCAAAATGTCAAGAACTCTTAGACACATCCTGGCTAGAACAACAACAAAAAATGGGAAAAACACAGGGACAATTAATGGGACTTGTCCCAATTTTATTTATTCTGTATTTCATTTTTATGCAGCCCGCGAAACACGAAATACCCTTCTGATGATGCGGAGGGGGGGGGGGGAATATGTATGTTGTATGTTATTAAAAAAGTTATTTGAATGACTACATCCGATTGAATGACTACATATTTCTTAAATTCTTAAAATGGCATTTGACAACAATTCGAATTTAGAGACTTGTGATGTTGTCGTATTTTAGTATCGCATTTCGAATTAGGTATAAGTATTATATTATTAATTGTGAAAATGTCTCTTTAATAACATACCTACAACCATATCGAGTTACAAATCGCAGAAAACCTAAGCAAAGCAAATTTAAGTTCTTGAACCAATCTACACTGAGCGGCCTATGGATCGGTCGTTGGTCTGACATTACTGTATGGCGCCTAATTAATAAATATGGAATATCGCGGGCTGCCCCAACGCATCCCCCTTAAGTCATATGACATAAGTACCTGTTTTGGTATAGTGGTTTTTATTCTAGGTAGGTACATCGTCGTCACATATATTTATCTTATCAATGTATACAAAATATTGTATGAAGCTATTTTAAAATAGTAAATGTGGATTTTCTTGTCCATTCTTCTCCATACGAAACTACCTTTTGGAAGGGGCGACTAGAATCATTTTTAGTATTCTATATTTGTATTATAAAGTTGACGATCAAAAGTGCCTTTTAATGGAATTCATGAAATAAACGATTTGACTTTATTTCGTATTTTTTATCAGTCAAGAGTATGACCTCGAAATTGACGTCATTGGTGGTTTGTTACCGATAGTAGTCTACATATAACAATTATTTACTTTATTTTATTTCACAAATATAAATTATATTTTTAAATATTTCAATACAAAGACAAAAAAAAACAAAAAATATAAAATTAGTAGCCCACCGGCATTGGGAACTGGGTCCAAGCTACCGGTGGTCAGGGCTCTGGAGGAAGGAACCTCCTAACGATACGCGCCGTGTCCAGAAGAACCGCTTTCTGGATCAAGCCCTTGATCCAGCTGCCTAATGAGAGCCTCCTTAGGTATTGGTCGAACCTCTTGGCTATTATACCATTGGCCGTAACAACTAACGGGACCATGACTGCTGTATTTACAATTATTATTATTATAGAAGGTACTTCAAAATAATTGTTTTGTCTTGATAGTGTTTATGTTTATTGAATGGCTTCATGACTGATGTCATTTGTTTGTTTCAGTTGAATAGCAAGAACGTCATCATTGATTCTCGCGTTCACTAACATGCGGTGAGACCTAAATTAATACTTAAATAATATTGCACTGTTGGATTTTAAACGTTCCGCTCAGCGGCGACAGTTGAAAATTCAGCAGCTCAAATATGATATTATGTAGACATTGATGTAGGTGTTGCCTATTGTATTGTATGCCTATAGTATTTAGTAGAATACAATTAGGTAATCCGTGGTAGGTTCAAGTGACGTTTGCTGGGGAGTTTGTTCCGCCACTTCTTCCCAGCAAAAACACTAGAAAGTGGTGAAGGGTGGGCGTTTTGGGGGACTGTCTTTTGTAAAAGTTTTGACGTTCAAAAAGTGCTGATCTCAGTCTAATTTGTATATGGTTTTTGACGAGTGTTTGCCCACACTAAGGCTTACTGCGCGGACCACATTCTCACGTGTCTCTGTTCTCGAAGATCGCATTCGTAACGAGCTAGATTTAGCGATCATATGAAACCTTACATTCATGACGTTACCAACTTAAATAAAATAAAATAAATAAAAATTTTATTCAAAATATAAGTAAAACTAAGATTTACATTAATCGTCATAGAGGAAAATTAATTCTAACTATAATGTAGACCTGCCTGAGCTAGGTTTATGAAAACCTGTGTTTCAGGCCATCAATTTAGTTCAAACATTTTAAAAAGAGGACATTAGTAAATTTTGTTAGTAGCTAACTTATAGAGAAGACATATTATTTTCAATGACTTAACAAGTAACTATTTAGGTATATAATATTAAGACTTCTATATTATTAATTATTATGTTACATTATCGAATGTAAGATATATATTATGTTACAATAAATTAACGAATAATGTTAAAGTAGATAGAGTAGATTAGGTAAACAGTGAGACTTTTATTAGAGTGTGTACATACAGACTTTATTTCACAATTTCTAGTAATTTTTCCGTGTCTGCATAATTGTGTTTTGCCAGGTATTCCTGAACTAGTAGATTACACCTATTATAACTTAGACTATAAATCTTTAGTACTCTGTTAAACTGGTTATATAAGTAGGGTCCCAAAAATAAGTAAAAACGATTAGCAAAAGCATGTTTCGTCCGAAGGTTAGCACAAACCAAATCTTTTCTCCTCCTATCTGAGGGTACTGGGTTAAAATAAAGTTCAGTGTGTTGTAATAAGATTACGTTCAAAACAAACAATTGACGTACTGTTAGCACCTTGCATGCTATATAAAGCTGATGTGTAGGAAATCTGAATGGGCGAAAAGTAGCAACCTTTAAAACTGCTCGTTGGGCGCGTTCTAGGGGCAGCAAAATTGATTTAGCGACACCACCCCAGGATGTTATGCAGTAGGTAATAATAGATTGACACAAAGCCAAATAAACCTGTCTAATTAATCGAAAATGGGCAATGTGACGTAAGTTTTTGAAAATGTAGATTAGTTTACGCACTCTGTTGCATAATAAATCGATGTGTTTGCGGAAGTTCAGATTTGAGTCAATCGTAATACCTAGATATTTGATATGTTCTGTTTTCGCTAAAGTGTGACAAGTGCATGCAATGTCAGCATAATGTGAATTACAATTGTTATGCGCTTGAATGCTTAGATCAGTAAGAGTTGGATAAGTGTTTCTCATTGTAAATAATAGGTATTTTGTTTTGTCTATATTTAGTGTTAAGAGATTTTTATGAAGCCAATTAGACACAGTATTAAAACCTTTCTGTGCAACATCATAGACATCGACTGTTGATTTAGCTGCGAATAGTAGAGCTGTATCATCCGCATATGACATAATGACACCATTTTGAAGTGTCAAATTGCATAGGTCATTTATATATATTAAGAACAAGGTAGGACCCAAAATACTGCCTTGTGGGATTCCGTAACAGGTATTTTTAAGTTCAGAACTGATGCACTGACCTATTTTTACACACTGATGGCGGTCGCTGAGGTAATCAGATAACAGTTGCAATTGTACACCCCGTATTCCCATCATCTCCAGCTTGGATAAAAGCAAGGTACAAGAAATTGTATCAAAAGCCTTGGCTAGGTCTAAAAATATCCCTATTGTGTGCATGCCGTTATCTAGGTTAGTGCTTATAAAATTAGTCAGATGGTGAACAGCTTGGCTTGTCGATCTTTTAGGCCTAAAACCAAATTGATGATCAGAAAGTAATTTATTACTTTCAAGATATTTTATTAATCTAGAGTTTATAATTTTTCTAATATCTTTGAGAGGCCTGTTAGAACTGAAATTGGCCTGTAGTTATTTACGCAACTTTTGTCTCCAGCTTTAAACACAGGGGTAACAAGGGCTTTTTTAAGCAATTTAGGAAATATTCCTTTTGTTAAACATAGCTGAAAAATGTGTGTCAAAGGAGGGGCAATGAGGTATTTAAGCTTTTTGAGTATGCTATTAGGTATGTCGTCACACCCTACGGCACAAATTTCCTTTAATCCATCTATTAAACCTACTACCTCATTAACATCGGTATTTAATAAGACAAAAGAGTTTTGTGTTGCGTATGGCATATTTTGGCTTTGGATGGAATAACTAGAAAGTAAGATTTTCTCTGCTAAGTTTTTTCCTACGTTAATGAAGTAGTTGTTAGCTTTATTTGCTGCTTCGGTAGGGCTGAGCTCAGAAGATAAAAGATCAAGGGCTGGTTCGGGATTTTTTGATCTCATAGTGTTAGTTTTTATGAATTTCCATATAAGCTTGCTGTTTTTACCTGCTTTAAAGCTGCTTTACTTAAAGTAAGAAAGTTTCAATTACGCTTTTCAGGGGCGAAAAAGCGACTGACACCCGGTTTCTAAATCGAACTTTTCGATTTTTTATAAATTAAACGCAAGTCAAGTGTTGATAATTTTCATTCAACCTAGACAATGTTTTTTTTTTGCAAAAAAAATCGGTTCATGTACTGAAGACTGAAAACTTGATTTCTTATTTTAGGCTTAGCGAAGTATTACTTAATATTTTTCACGTGATCAGGTGATCACAAGTGTTTAATTGTGAAAAGCAAAAAACAATACATTTATTAAACGGTCCACTTGTTCAAACACAATCATTGCAAATCTGGCTAAAATACTCATATAAAAATATGCGCCGGCGCACCGCTGACGTCAAGCACGTCAGCGGTGCGCAGGCGCTTAGATTGCGTAGCGGCACTAAACTATGGCGATGTTCACACATTGTTGAGTACTACGTACATCCATTGTTTCGTGAGGAGAGGAAGCGGGCGATTTTGTAGAATTATTGTGATTCATAGATTAGGCGTTTCGATGGAATCATCCGATTCATAGTCCCATCATTCGCCACGCTAAAGTAGGGAAAATTACTACGTTGCCAGATCGCAATCAGAGCTAGGGGCAATTCCTTTATTTTTAATAACATTCGCATTCTAATCTCAGTGTCAATCTGTCAAAAATACGTCTAGTAACGTACAGAGGCCATCAGATCAAGCTACCCGAATCTGACAAATTTCTTTGATAGTTTTTGAACTTTATTAAAGCATAACGGTCATGTTCAGTTGGGAAAGTTAAATAAAACCTACTTTTTGACAAGGTTTAGACATTTATTGTCGCTGAGATGAGATTACGACTAGATTTTAAACGTTTTTAATTACGGAAATTGGCTTTCAGGCAACAGCGTAAATAAGGGTTCCTATTAAGACTGATGTAGATATAGATACCTACTGTAAGGCATTTAACTAAGGAGCATTGCCTCACAGGACCGGGTCGAGCTTACTACAATAAATGATTCAATAATATTTATTTAGCGTACGTCTTTACATCAGCGCGTCTCTAAAACAAATGGCACATTCTATTTTTAAACCATTCTAATTTTAAAATTTAAATTTTAACCAGAAACCAGCCACAAGTAATTTTCTTCCAGCCTGTATGCTTTAAGGTTAGCAGACAAACGTCACAGTACCTACTGAGGAAATGACAAAGGCTATCCTGTGGTTTCTGTTCGAGGTCGAAACACCCCTCGGCTTTATAGAGGCAGATGGCAAGGTATAAAACTTGTATCTTTTTTTATAATCCACATGAATAAAGTAGCCATAAATATATTCGTGGCCAACTTTACAGCATTAATAACTAGGAACCAACTTATGTTAAAAAAAGGGTTTAAAAACGGGGTTTCGTATCGGCGTGGAGTTTTAGGTAAACAAAATCCTACACTCTGAAAATTTCATCTGTCGACCTATTACGGTTAATAAGATATGACCTGATAAGATGTCAGGAAAAATCGTAGAACTTAGAAAAAGCAACGAAAAACTTCAACGATTCTAGACCCCCTCGAATCGAGTACTGAAATCATGGTATCAGTTGATGCGTCGACTTCCCTTCCAACCTGTATTATCATCATCATCAGGCTATACTAGTCCACTGCTGGACATAGCCCTCTCCTAATGAGGGCCATAGCGCCCTGTCGTCAGCTTGCCGCATCCAGCATCTGCCTGCAGTCTTTTGCAGATCGTCTTCCCACCTGGTCAGAGGGCGTCCTACACTACGTTTGCCGAGTCGCGGTCTCCACTCAAGAACACGTTTACCTGTATTATAAACTTACATATTTGAACCTACTTATCAGCTAATTAAATACGCTTTTTCCCAATACCGATTATATTCAAATTACAAGCCTTGAAGTACCTTAAGCACAAAGTCTGAATGTGTAATATTTACTACATGTGTTCTTCGAATTTCAATTTATCTTCTAGACTGTTGCCTAAATACCCTTGGTGTTGTCGATAAGGGTCATAAATAATTTGAGGGTTTTCCTTAAGTGCAGTGCGTTGTAATTTGAGGTTTCAATGCAGGTTTGGCCATGAAAGAATATTTATGACTGCGTCAAGTGATACGGACGTAGGCGCGGTCGCGGTCAAATATTTTATATTTTACGGGGGGGGGGGGGGGGCACAGAGGAGGGGGCGGAGGTGGGTTGGTCAAAATAAGTTGACTATATCCCAAACAAATGGAAGTAGCAGCTGGTTTTTCCAATAGATGTGACGACTTGTCACGAACCCTAAGACCCTGATGGATGCAGGTCGATCGAAGGTTAAGTTACGCTTGCCGAGGTTAGTCTGGATGGGTGACAGCTCATTACACATTGAGACAGCACTGACATCCATGAGAGAAGAGACGAGAATAGAAGTAAGAAGAAGAAGAGAAGAAGCGTTTTCAATAAACTGTTGTAGACACTTACGCCTTTGCTATTGTTGTCCTGTGGCAAAGCCTTCATGAGGAAGTTCCGCTCATTCTCCGAGATGCGAGGGTGTTGCCCTGGCGTGTCGTACACCACCGCGAACCATGCCACTGACCACATCACGCCGATTATACCTGTGGGGAGGAACAGCCTGGTTAGAATGTCTTATGTTGTAATGATAAATTGCCTCTTTTGTGTAGTCGTTGCAAGTGCTACTGCTGAACATGAGGTCCTGGGTTTGATTCACAGGTTCAGGTCGAGTGTTATTAGATATTTCCACCTGGATTTTCTTAGCCTGCCTGGATAGGCTGCTCAAGTCAATAGTTCCTAGACAAGGGGTGAAAGTACTTCCGATTACAAACATTTTTTACTAAGACACCGACCCTGATAAATATATCACCTGATTCATACAAAGTGCAATAAACTTGTTAATCAGATAAAAATCTATGACTGCCTTGTTGGTCTAGTGGTCTCAAGCGCGACTGTAGAGCTTGAGGTCTTACTATAGGTGCATGTCTGCCCAACCCTTCGGGGAGTACACGCGTGATGTTATGTATAAGATGAAAGAAACAGCTGTTTTTTGTTTTTTTAGGCTGTAAATGTTTTACATGATATATAGCAAAATCGTGTAAGATTATCGCGTCATAGGCCGTAATATCCGTCTATGGGAGATCTTATACAAAATTCAAACTACGCCTTGCTATTTTAACTTCACACTTTCCTACCATAACAAAAATTTATCATAACATCAGTCATAAACAGTCCGATATCTCTGGGAGCTTTCCCCAACACATTTCAATATCATTACGACCGAGTTGATATACAGTACGGGTCCACTTTAATAGTAACGCGGGAAAGCTTGGATATTATCAATGATATATATTACACCGCGGATATTGGATATTTTATTGGATACTTGTGTTAACGTGCCTATAAAACACGTGTTGAACACTGAATTTAGCATATTACGTGATCTAGTAGGTACGGAAACCTCTACGAAAAGCTTCGAACATTACACTATCGTTATTAACTGTACTCATTTTTAAACATTGTGGGGCGCGTGGTACCCCACACGAATGCAGCCACGCTATCTCCTTTTGAATAATTTTGGAAAATATCTTCCCTTTAACACGTAACACGCTTGTATTCCCAGAAGGGTTGGGCAGAGGTACACCTATTATAGTAGGTAACAGCCACATTAAGTACAATGACCCCTGAGAGGTTTATTGACACCAAAAAATGTGATGAAATTTGTATGCAGTGTGTATCAGAAATGGGTCATATTTGAAGGCATGACCAATTCTATATTTAGTCTACCAAGAATTAAAATTTAAAACATGAAAGAATAAAATAAATAATCAAAGGGCATCGAAAAAGTCATCCGCATCACTGTCAACGGGAAAAGTGCCCAGAAGGCTGGCAGCATTGCCACGTTGAATGGCAATAACGATTCTTTGAACAAGAAAAAGGCCAGCCTTCTGGTCACGTGAAAATTCGACTCGTCGTCGAACTTTTCGTTCGTCTCGAAGAACGAAATGAGCAAATTAAAATGAATAAAATTTATGTGACGGGAACACTACAATTACGACTGACAAATTCGATAAACAAGTGTTTATACATTACCTGTGAAGTAGAAAGCGGACTCCCAGCCGAAGTGAGCAATAAGGAAACCACAGATCGGCATTGTCATCGCTGCACCCAAGGATGATGCTGCAAGAGAAATAGTCGGTTATAAAAAGAAATATTTGAGTTCCTTAGTGACAATTACTTGTTAAAATAATACTTCATCATCTGCTTAGCCTTTTCCCAAATAAATTCGGCTTCCAGGCTACGTATCTGATCTCAGTTACCCCAAGAACAGCTTAACTCGATATTTAATGAACGGTTACCATTCGCGGACCGATCACAGAAAGCGCAGGGGATTATTTTTATTGATTTCAGAAGTTTGTACGTAGAATAAAAACTAAGGTCCATTATCGATCATCTATAAACTCCTATGAAAACGTACCTATTTCTAAATTGATTAAGTAGGTAGGTCTCTGGCCACGAGCATTAATCCGTTACAATTATGCAAAAGTTATTTACTCCTTTAGTATTGACATAAATTTGATAGTATTGCGAACATGATTACGAAAGCATCTAGTATGCTTAAGTATTATGAAAAGGGTCTTTCCTCAAAGTCGCAATCGCTTAGTGTAAGGCATTAATGCTCGTAACTGTACAACAATAAAAACAGCATATTACAACAAAAGTCATGCTTAATCCTTTATAACCCACATTCAATAGGTTTCTTAACACAGTCCTAGTAGATACGGCTACATTACATCGACCTAAATCGATAAACTAAAGCTTGTTTACTCAGGAGTGTGAATTTCCTATGCCTTAATCTAACAACGCCATGTGGACAGTAAGATAGTGTGTACATGGCTTAGTTTACAGTACAAATCGTGGAAATAGACCATAATATAGATTATTTGTTCCTTCGCTTCGAGACAATAATGGGATTACCATGTTAGTGTAAAAAGTCGTAACTACGCCGAGAAGGTGGATTATCTTAGTGTTAAGTCAATGTTAATTCTCGCTAATAAAGTTGATGGTTTATTGCTTGGGTCCGAGTGTACTAAAGCAGCTTATCCGCATGTTATAAAGTGTTTTGACACGTCTCTTCGTGTAGTGGCGTTTATAGCCCTACTTTCAAACTCAATGACAGATGGGATGTGTTCCACGTAGATGTAAAGAAGGCCATAGATAGACAGTCCATTATTTTGAGCACGATTCAAGCATGATTACCGTCTAGTTCAGCTAACCCTTTGTCAATGCCAGGAAGACCAAATCCACCTTCCGAGACGAAAACTCAACTCTGACAGGTTTTTGATAAAAAAAATTGAAGAGTTGATTGAAGCGCGCATCAATTGATTGACCACTGATTGATCAAGCTGATAGTCTAAGGCCTGCTTAAGATTCTGTTATTGACAGTTCGTTTCCCACACATTAAACTATCAAGCACCCAGAAGGAAAAATAATCAAGAAACATCAGTGCAATAAAAATCTAAGGGCGAAGTTCTGGTCTTTTATAAATGATATGTAAGACATATGCTCAAAGATTTCTTAATGTTATAGTTTAAATGTCTGATGGACAGAAGAGAGGCTCAAGCAAAGCGGTCGCAGATTTACAAAGGTTGGGAACCACTACTCTGAAAAGATCAGTAACCAATCCCATTGAATCCTCTACACCTATTTAAAGATTGAGTAACAGAGTGCTAGCAACAAAAATGGCTGCGTTTATTTAATCGTGAACTTGGCAATGGTCCCGAGTAGGTCATGCCGCGCTGCCAACCACGCCTCTCGAACATATGACGTATATCTTTGTAACTTCAATTACCACCTGTTGTTGGAATAATATTGGGGAGAGCCACGACTCCCCCCTACATTATAATTACTTAGCTAAAATTATTTTTCTGTAAGCGTCAATAAAAAAATAATTTCTAAATATGTTATCATATTTTCGCAAAAGAATCTATATGCGAATTTATCTATAATACTACGCAACTCAAGAAAATCTCGAAAGTATTATTTCAAAATCCATTTGTATTTATCAAACCCATCATACGACAAAATCTTAAAAAATGCCGCAACACGAACGATAATAACTTTAATGGTTAATGGTGGTCACGTTGAGAAGATGTATGAAAGATGACTAATAAAAGTTTTAAGTAATTGCAATATATGCACGAGTCTGCACAAAAATCTAATCTACAAATGCGCTGAAATTACCGCCAGGTGGCGCCAGGGTATTTGTTTTGGCACAACCCCGCGACACTATTCCCAAATCACTGCAACTCCTGACAACCAGAATCAACAGTGGCGACCACCAGAATAGCGTCGAGACAATGAAGCTCGACGAGTCCCGGCAATATCATGTTTAAGTACAACTTTACTACATACAAAAAATGAAATAGTTTGAACAACAAAACAAGCTCTCTGCAGCTTTATCTGGAAGACCAAACTAAGTACCCAAGCTCTTGCATATAAGTCACACAATAATGAATAAACATTACTTATAATTAATGTACGACAATAAACTTTTCCTTGCGAGTCGCCCACAGTCGTCGAGGAAAGTTCCCTGTTCTTATGAGGTCAACGCATCCGAATGACGTTTCTACTGGTCTAGTTTAAACTGTCACACCGGTGTTGCTAACTGCGAATTTATAAATTCCCTTATGGTATTTATGGAAAAAAAATGATTTTAACTATACCAAGAGTCATACTTATTTAACGTCTTACTTTTTGTGAAAATGTTAATAAAATATATGACTTCGAAGTTGTTTCTCTATCTTAGTCATACAAAACGATAATTGTACCAAAAATTATCGTTTTGTATGACTGAATATCGCGTATTACTTTGGCATGTCTTGTCTAGGGAAGTCAGATGATAGCAGTTTTATATGCCCTTAGTTTTTAACTGAAACACTGTGCTAAACGCAGATAATGCATATAAGTAAGTATTGCTAAACAACTATGTAATATTTTCAGGAAATACATTTTTCAGAGAAAGAAAAAAGCATAACTTATCTTTATCACAATCACAATCTGTTAATTTAGATTCATAGGTTACGATAACACCATTATTATAGAAATTAAATATTTCCCACTAGCAACACTGGACTGGTTTAAATATCGAAAGTTCAAGGCGTAAGGTGTTATAAAACAATTATTCGCTAAGGCTGCAGTTTTCCTCCAAAATGCCTAGACCCAGTTGATAAAGGACGAGTGGAAGCCTCGAAGGGCGATCTGTCGTGACTAGAGGAAAAAATAATTACCTGTTAAGACCGGATATATCCGTAAAACGTTATTGGCAAATGACATCACTAATATTATAAATTCGAAAAGCTAAACGGATTTGGATGTTTGTTATGAAGGTAGCTCATACCCTGGATTAACCACATAGGATTCATTTTATTCCCAAAAAGTGAAATATCGGAAATAATTCACTTCTGGGAATTTCGAGTCTTCTCATGTTGACTTTTTAACCGCAGGTAACACTGCGCGGCGAAGTTAGTGATGTAACAAACCGCAAAAAAAAAGGAAAATTTCGGATTCTTGGAAGTTACATTGATCGGTTTTTAGAAAATATGCTTATATAGTAGCGATGACGTCAATACTACAAAAAATGGTTTTTCATGTTTAAGAATAAATTACCTACCTACTACCAGTTAACCCGTAAAGGTACCTTATACTCTACATTGTACTCTGAAAAAGTAAAGTATTTAAGTGAAAATTTCGAATCGTCTCACGATGACATTTAAACGCGGGTAACACCGCGGGGCGCAGCTAGTGAGGTTATAAACCGCAAAAAAACGGCAATCGGATTCTTAGAAGTTCGGTTTTTCGAAAATACATATGCTTGTAAGTAGGTTTGACGTCAATACTACAAAAAATTGTTTATCAAGTTCAAGAATAAATTGTAATTGTAAGGTTGAAATACGTACTTACCTATTAACTGATAACTGAGCGGTAGTACAGAGGCCAGCACATCAAGCTACCCCAATGTGTCAATTTTCTTTGATAGGTTTTCAACTGTATTACAAAAGAATAAGGTTCATGTTCAATTGAGAAAATCTGACTGTTTGGAGTAGCTTGATGTGCTAGCGGTCTGTACTATCATTTATTATGTGCTGATGGTAAAATTGCATGCGCATAGGTAAGCAATGTATTTTCAAGTCATTCACTATATAGAGATAAAATAATGCGTGTACAGAGGCCAGCACATCGAGCTACGCCAATGTGTAAATATTTTTGTTGATAAGTTTTCTACTTTATAACGACATAATGAGGTTCATGTTCAATTGGGAAAATCTCACAGTTTGGGGTAGCTTGATTGCTGGAATGCTGGAGTCTGTACTAGGTATCTTTTGATAGTTCGATGCAACTTCTAGAAAACTAAATTGACTAAATTCTTAAAGAATGTTATCAATAGGGATGCGGACAAAAATTTTCTGTTCGTCCAGTAGATAATTTCAAAACATTAGACACGTATTTTTTCTTTTTTTGCGTATCACAGGAGTACGTCAATACATTGTTAGTTAAAATAAACGTAGCGTGACGTCACATGTAAGTAGACTTTATACCTATATGTGACGTAGCGAGCCCCCACTAACCATCTTTAATGCGTTTTATCTAATTCATTTTTTTATTAAAATGATAAAGCAAACAATACGTGTCTAATATTTTTTTACTAACTGACTGACGGACTAAATATAATTCCTTTTTTTTTACCCAGGCTTCACAGCCCTATCCAAGCATTCAATATCAGCACTACCAATTTACTTTTCACTCTAGGAATGTATTTTAACATACCTGCAAGTAAAATTTACATTTTACTGACAGTTGCAAAATGAACCTTCAATACATATTTTTGCAAAATGACCTTTACTATACAGGTAATAGGGTCCACAGACTGCAACGGTGCCTAGTTGAACTCTTGACCTGGTATTTACGAACAATGCGCGTAGTGAACCGATTCCATTTCATTCATTAATCAGTTAGTAACAGAAGCAATAGGGTCACCATGGTATTCGAATTTTTTGAGACATCTTTTTTCATAAATCGAACTAAGACGCGTTCTAGAAACTTTGTAATAGTTTTACGCGTCAACTTTTTTCTTATGAATGAACGCGACGAATTTGTGTCAATTGAAAATTGGCATTTGCAAAGCGGGTCACGTTTAATGTCACTTTTGGTTTTACAGTTACGCACTAAGCTTTTGTGGGTACGTACAGTTAGAAAAAGTATTGTGACAATATATTTAGTGTATCACGGACAAAGAGTCTTTTTGATAATTTATTGTTTTGATGCGTTGAATAAATTTCTCAATTTCACTGATTCGAAAAGATATAAATAACATATATTATCTATACTAATGTAATAAAGCTAAAGTTTTTGTTGTTTTTTTTGTTCCAGCCTAACCTATCTAACTAGCAGTCTGATTAAAAAATATATTTTTACATTTGGTAGCTCAATTCTTGAGGAAGGCTGTTTAACATCACGCTACAATCCCTAGAAGAGGGTGAAATAGCAGGGCACAGCTAGTAACACACATACGCAAATAGCAACTCATACTATCTTCTTACATCTGTAGCGACATCTATTTCGCCACATATGAACTAAATCTGACGTCTCCTACATCGCGATATTAAAGTTATCCACGCGACTGAGTATATATTAGGTCTTTACCTATGAAATTGCCGTTCTGCAGTACTGGCCATTTCAAATCAAAATATTTTTTGTTTGGCTAAGAATTCTAATTTCAAATTAATTTTATTTTAAAAACATGGATTTTTTTTTCCAAAAGTAGTCATTTGTTTATTGATTAGTGTTACATTTTCATCGCATTTAAATCTTTTTCGTCATCATGGATACGTTAAAAATTCGAGTAATTATGGAATATGAGTACCGTCGTGGCAGCAACGCGGCACAAGCGGCACGCAACATCAACGACGTTTACGGAGCTAACACTACAAACCAACGCACTACCTGTTATTGGTTTGCTCGCTTCCGTTCTGGAAATTTCGACCTGAAAAATGAACCTCGCGGTCGTCCGAAGACTTTGGTCGACAATGACGAATTAAAGGCGATTGTGGAAGCTGATGATACACAATCTACGGCTGAATTAGCAGCAGCTTTCGACGTTAGCGTCAAAACAATATTGGTCCATTTGCGTCAAATTGGCAAGGTAAAAAAGCTTGACAAATGGGTGCCCCACGAACTCAATGATCGCCAGCGCGAAGTACGCGTCGAGACGTGCCTTGCACTGCTCAACAGACACACAAATGAAGGAATTTTGAACCGCATTGTTACCTGCGATGAAAAATGGATTCTGTTTGATAACCGCAAGCGCTCAGCAAGTTGGTTGGATCCTGGTTCAGCACCTAAACAATGCCCTAAACGAAAACTTACCCCAAGAAAAGTGATGGTCACTGTTTGGTGGTCTAGCGCCGGTGTGATTCAACACAGCTTCTTACCAAACGGGGTGAGCATTACTGCAGATGTGTACTGTGAAGAATTGAACACAATGATGGAGAAGCTGGCACATCTCCAACCAGCATTGGTCAATCGCTCGTCTCCGCTGCTCCTGCACGACAACGCGCGACCTCATACTGCACAGCAGACGGTCTCCAAGTTGCAAGAACTGGGGTTGGAAGCTCTCCGTCATCCGCCCTACTCACCAGACCTTGCGCCTACAGACTACTACTTTTTCCAGAATTTGGATAACTTCTTGGCGGGAAAAAAATTCAATACCCGAGAGGCAGTACAAAATGCCTTTGAAGAATTTGTTGCCTCCCGTCCAGCTGATTTCTTTAAGAAGGGCATCAATAAACTGCCACTGCGTTGGCAAAGATGCATTGATTGCATGGGTGATTACTTCGATTAATACAAATAAAAAATACATGAAAAAAATTCATTTAAATTTTTTCATACAAAACGGCAATTTCATAGGTAAAGACCTATTATTATATATAAGAGCCCGACAACAACCTTAAGGCCCGTCGCGACGACCCCGTCGGAGCCCCCCTCCCGACCCTTTGCTAGAGCCAGCCCGGGAAGCTGAGCCGGTTAGTGATTAAAATGTCCCTAAATCATGAATCTATTTGATTCAGCCTGTCCCTTGCTGTCCTCTTCAGCGACGTCCTAAGCCGAGGTTCGTACCCCGCAGGGGGTACCCTTAGCGATCGGTCGCTTAATTTTTAAGCTTTTACGCCTGGCTGGAGGCCTTAATTTTAATTAAGCCCCCCACAAGAAAGTTCGGTTAAGCAGTAGATATCCCTAAAGGATAAACTGCGAGATGCCACCAGACAGCACTCGTATGGTCGGAGGGTACTCCCTTTTCTATGGTGGATGAGGAACTTCACACCTTGTTCGTCATACCCCTAAACATTCTACTTGCCCGACCTCTAAAGCCATAAACACTTCCATTACAAATCCCGACACAAATGCAAAAAAATGCTTATGATTGCATTAGCTCCCGCCATTCATGCGTAATAGCAATTGCTTATAAAATCAGTCAAAGGAAGCTTGTTGAACAGAGTAAACATGAGATAAAGTTTTATTGGGAACTGACAAGTATTTGATTTATATTTTGATATGATTACGAGTGCCGACCCAATTTTAGATAAACGTCCGTTTGGTATAGTGTAGGTACGATGTGAAGTCTATTGACTTGAGGACAGTGAATATTCAAGCGTAAAGTCTTGACGTCACGATGACAGTTGTCTTATGCAAAGCGGTATACCTAATGATTGGATTATTTTCATTAATACGTCAAATATTGTGTAAACCAAAATTTAAAATCGTCATCTTGCTCCTATCTCAATTTATTTGGGGGTCGGCGCAGCATGCTTTCTTCCACACGTCTCTATTTGCCGTTATCTCAATAGTTACATCCTTCTTCCTATTTAAAAATTAAATATGTATTACATATTTTGTTTTTGAAGTAACTACCAATAACAATTAGAACAACAAAGACAAGATTTTAGAAAAAAAAATTGAAGAATCGAATCGAAAATATCGGGGGATTCCGGGATCGCGTAACAAATCAAATGCATTTTTACTTATAGTTCATTTAGTTTTCATAGTAAATGACAAAATAAATCAGTCCATGATTCTAAACAATGGGGTTTTTTTGTAAGTTAAACTAGCAATTAATTTTGCAACTTATTACCATTATATGACATTCTTTGTGAATTCACTCAGTGAACAAAAGAATAGGTAAATAATAATACGATTCAGTTTGTCATAAATTTGTCGGTACTGTCTTGGTATTGACTTAATTTTTGAGCATTCCACAATTTGCTAAATAAACATCCATACTATATTTGGTGAATCGGATCGGAATCACGGGATTTTATCGATACAAAAGGCTTGCGGTTTTGTTTTTTAATATCAACACATTATGCTGAGATATGCGCCCTTTTTGACTCGCACAGGTGTAGTTTTTTTGTTTGTTAACTTGTTAGTGTTTGTTTTCTCTCGTATTCCCTGTGCGTGTCCTATGATAAATGTTTTTCTTTCTTACGTTCCATACTTAAAAAACACCTGGATATTTCAGCTGAATATGTATCCGATTATCCGATCCCTACTTATACGACGTTTTAAAGCAACAGATTTTTCCTTATGTTCTTAAATGAGTTATCGTTCATAGCTAAGGACAAGCATAACGCAACACATTTCCTCTAAATTAATAACATTAATAATGACAACAGACAGTTTTAATGTTCTTATCATTACGTCGTACCTATGTTCCGTGTGAATATTTTATTTATATAGCTAACACAAGGAAATGCATTTACCGACATGTTTTGTTACCAAGGTTGCGGTAACCATGAATTAATAAGCAGATATATAAGATAAGATGTAATTGCGCTTTTGATCAGAATCTAAGTCACGCTTGCGCTTTAGCAATGTCGGAATTTCTGCAAAACATGAAATTATCTCTTGAGAGGAACAATGCCATTCATTATGATTCCCACACATGTTAATGACGAAATAGTATTATTACCATCAGAATAAACATCTGTTCGGGCTCGGGAATGATGTGGGTACATTTAAAGGACAATATAATCTTAATTGCATTCAAGAATAGTCTCCCCCGTGCATTCCCAGCCTTGCCTACTATCATAGTCACCACAATGACCACGTGACCACACGTCCCGTACTAAAATAATACTAAGCCGCGCTTCTCGGAACTGGTTAACTGCAGCATGGCAACGGTTGCGCAAGGTTAAATCGCGCGGTCAGCTTATAACAGCCAATCGGAGGGCGCCAATGCTGTGACGTCAGCGACCACGCCTGCGCGCGCCTCCGCCGCCATATTGTCGCTTTCAAATACACGCATCACTGCGAAATGTTTGCGCGGCAACACGGTGCGATAAGAATTCGAGCCCTCTTTACGTGTACGTTATATTTGTGATATCGATATCTCGCAAACGTCAGATGACGGAGGCAAACGGGGGCCGGTCAAGGCGGCTCGGTGGCAAGCTGATACAGATTTATGGCGCCCACTTTGAACTCTACAATTCGCGAACGTCATCTACCGGTATTGTTTGTATCATTTATTGCAACAAACGACCATGTGTCATCCTCACGAGACTATTAATAAAGCCAGACGTATGGTACAAACCAATTATAGCTTCTAGAACTTCTACTCACATTTAAATTGATTATTAACTATTTTAAGAGCACTTACCCATCATATTTGACATGAATTTGGATCTGTCCATAGGTGGGATCCATTTGGATGCCATTGGGAGGATTGCTGGCCATGTCGCTCCAAGTAAGAATCCTAATAAGACTCTTACAGCTACGATCCAACCGAAGCCGAGTACTGCGGAGCCAGGCGTGAGGAGGGTAAGGATACTGGCTAGCAGAGTACTGTAGCCGAACACCCGCCTGGTGACGAAACAAAAAGTCCATTTAGATAGTTGCTGAAGATGTAATATAGGAATTCATCTTAATAAAATATTTTTCGACGCACAAATTGTTATTTAAAGCTGAAATATGAAGACTCATCCATAAATTCAATTCGGAATAAAACATAATCATCATCCATTCGATACTTTAATGGTTATAAATAAAACCTGCGTGTCGATATGACAGGCAATTCAATACGAGGCATGTCAAAAATCCGCCGCCCGTATCGACGTGTTTAAAACTGACACGCGAACATTTCACGAATGATCACACAATGCTCGGTTACACGATAACGTTCATAAATCTTGGTGCAAGCCCGCATGTACTGCGAGAATGTTCCGCATGAGTCATTACCCGACATCTCCTTTTTTAGGACATTGTAAGGCACTAGGAATTCGCTGACTTTTAATTCTTTGATGTGAAACATCTATACTTCATCTGGTGCGCCAGGGAGTGAGACTAACTCGTATACGCAGTACAGAAAATAGAATGACGCTCTCTTTTGCCGTCAAGCTCGCTCCTTGCCGCATATCGTCGGCCTAGCGTCCCGTGACGGCCACATTATTTTACTGATTGTATAATCTCATTAAAATTATAATTTTGCCAGTGCTGGAAGTGTGCCATAATCTACGTGGACCCGGTATGGGTTGGTATGTCAATGTTTCCATCAAGGCAATTTTTGGAGTTGAAAGTGTTTCAACTCGTAAACAAAACCACGTTGGGATAACGACATTAATCAAAATAAAACACCCAAAAAACTTGATAAACTTGATTTCAGCGTCCTCAATATAGTGTTATTCACACAATTACTCACTAACCGGTTCCGTAAGCCTGATAAGTCCACGAGCGCCAGCGCACCGGTAAATTAATTCAATAAGTAATATTTTAATTGCATTAATAGTGGATAATAGAGTTGCTATTTTTATTTGCCCCGATCGGAATTATAGAACACGTTGCGGCTGCTATCGCGACATTAACCCGCTTTTTTATGAGAGCGTAGTACATTATCAACTGCACACACTACTACCGATGTGTATTTAATTCCACAAAACGTAATTAATTTGTAAGTCTTCATAGTTATGAAATCAGCTGTCATAATAATTGTAAGCAATATAATGGAGGCGTGGTTAACTGTTGCTATGATTATGAATGATTATCATAGTTCAAATCGATGGCAAGGACCAAAAGTTTCAGGCCAATCAGCTTCGTTGACTCTTCCTGACCCTTTAATTAATAGCGTCTAGAAAGTTCGAAGCTAAATTATTCGGCCACACAAATTACCAGACGCGTATTATTCAAAATGAAATAACGCCTGTACGCTTGATTGCATCGCGAAAAAATTAATAACACCGACTTAAATTATTGCGCAAAATAAAAATGTCGGAACCGGTCCCGCTAAATGAGAATTGCATGGTCACTAATATTTCAAATTCGAAATTCAAAAGTGAATGACGATAATTTTTGTTCGGTCGCCGCCCTCTGCAATGCGAGACTTTTTTTTTAAATTAACCGTCCCTCACCATGTCGCCAGTTTACATGACTGCTACCAAGAATGAATGGCATAGTATTGCAAAAAAAATGTTGTTTACCATTCAGGGGCCAAGTTTTTGTAGCGAATTGACACAATAGTAGCTATTATTCGTAAATTGGTCGGCATTCCGCCGGAGATGAGCCTGGGATTGGCTGGGATGATGCTGATGCAGTTGTAGTTTTTGCCAAATGCTGTTTATGTTTCAGTCTGGAATACGAGCTGTTTGGCTCGCTTATAAACGTGACTTTCTCACGAGACCGTTATTTTTAGAACTAGACATTATGAATTCGTGACAACCAAGCTTATCCGGCCGGTCCGTGCGACTTTCTGTCTCTCTGGCTATTACAGAGCCATTTTTTCTGGTACGTGATTTAATAGTTGGTAAAATATGGGATATTTTAGGTTACAACTGCATAATTAACTTAATTTTTTAATTTCTTTGAGGTATACCATGAATTACAAAGTTATTTATGCAGTTGATGAATTCAAAACTGCGCTTGTGTAAATCTTTAAATACAGACTACGGAACCTTTCACACGTGTGTGGACCAACACGCACTGGGCTGATTTTTCTTCATTCAAACACATCGAATGCATTACAATGGAAAAATGTAACATTTTTTGCCCATCGCCAGCTGACATATCCTGATTTGTCGACATCCAACATGGTAAAAGTACTTTAAAGAACTTGGCCTACTTGTTCGATTCTAGGTAGTGCGAAAAACCTGTTTACCATTGCATTTGTAAGGAAAATACGATAACATGTTATTTGAGGACTTCGTGGTAATCGATACGCGAGGTTAAGCAACATTATTGCAGTCTCGTGACGAGTTATTGATACGTCCAAATCCAGGTCTGTGACGAGCAGTTTTTTTTGTTTTTTTTTTATCGTTCCCCCACAGTAGGAATTTCTCCTATATCGTGAGTGCGTTTACAAACTTTCAAACTCACATACACACACAAACAGCCAGACCCGGAACAGCAGGCCATACAAATATTTGTTTCGTGTTTTGAACCTTGATTTGAACATTGAACCCACGATTTGCGACACAGCAGACAATCGCTCACCTACTACCTCAACCGTGCCGCCAGTAGAAGCTATAGTAATGGGCTGTGACCGACAGAAGACTTCACGACCAAGCCTATACGACTGACTGCAGAAGCCATTTCCTAAAAGATATTTGTAAGTAGTATCAGGCAGAATCCTGATCAAAAACCCCTAATAATTGATGCTCAAAAGTAAAACTAAAATGCAGGGTGGTGGATCCTTACCTAGCGCCTATGACTTCTGCTAGTCTGCCACCTGGCAGTTCTGTGAGCACGTATCCCCAGAAGAAGCAGCCCAGCAGGTGGTTCTTCTGCTTCGTGTCCCAGTGGTAACGAGTTTGCTCGATATGCTCAGGGTGCTGCAAGAAATATATCTACATTTAAATTTTCAAACTGAACTTTATTTTCTTAAAAACCACTGGTGTACTGATGTGTGATGAAAATGGATTCTATTCTTAAACTTTGACTAATTGGTTTAGTAAGCGGCATTGTGATCCTGTTTCTACAAAAGTACAATTACATTGTTTTAATGTGTGGTAAAAACAAAGGAAGTGACTATCAGTTCTGCGGTTTCACGGGAATAACCCAGGCAGTGAACCATAGTGTATTGTATTCTATTAAGTTTTTACTTAACTTCATACTAACAATAAAATGTACAAAAATGAACTTTGAGCCGAATCTTTAATTGAATCAAGAAACCCAAGATGATCACTAAAATTATTTACTGGGAAATTCACTGTATCGAAGATAATTGATCCCAAGAAGTTGGAAACATCGATTATTTTCTTAAAACGTAATTGTTTTAATAACAATTTTGGTTCTTACTGCACCTACAGACTTCTCACGAATTATCGCATTTCTATAAACATCCTTGATTAGTTCAACAATTCTAGAAAGTTCGACAGATACGTTTCTTAGTTTTCTCAAGTCTTGGAGGACAACCTAGCCGTGCTTGATTTAATGATTTCAAAGCAATAAATATTGATGAAAGCAGTTAATCTTACCTCAGTAACGTTGTGGGGACCGTGGGTGATGTTCATGGCAGCAGTGGCGTTGTCATTGTCATCGTAAATCATCTCCACAATTGCGATCGTGAGGTTTACTCGGAGGGCGTAGTTCAACATGAAGCCGAGGAGAACCATGATATTCAGTACTTGGACGCATGTTAGACAACCTGGAACCAAGAAGATATAATAAGCCATGGATTTATGAGTACTGACATCACTGACACTGTTATGATCGAATTCTAAGTAAGATTGGGCCGGACATTTCTGCATGTCAGATGAGCTGTGGGTTAAAAAAGACCCTTAAATGCTAAGTTAAAACCAAGATGGCGGATAGAACTTGATTCCTACTGTTAGGCTCGCATTTGATTGAACACTGTACCGCCTGATAATATGCAAGCGATGATGCAGATAAAAGAAATATAGTCATTGAGCGACTGAGGTTCTGAGTCGATCTATACGATTACTGACAAATGTGTGTACTGACGGGACATGTCCACTCAAATCTTTGTGGTTCTTTCCTCAAAAGACCATCACAGACACGAGTCGGCATGATCCTCATAGGTTCGATCTGACCAAGATAATATCTGAACTTGACCTCTCGAGTTCAAGTATTCTCAGAGTAGCCACCTAGGAAACAGAAACTTCATGGAGTAATTATTTACTTTATTTTATTACCTGTAGACACCCATTTAAATAAATATCATTTATTCTTTCTATCTATCATAATAGATTTATTCACTGAAGATTTGGAGTGTCTGTTAGAACTATCGACTAATTTAATTGACGAAATTATTTGCCTTTCCCACGTGTATGTATAGAGCAACATTCGCGACGAGTATTTTTTTTCAGTAATCAAGGCCACGTTCAATATGTATTATTAATGTAAATTGTATGCATAGTAATATAACAAGTTACGTTCGTGTGAAATATTTTACAGTTGAAAACATTTAACATTAGACTTGATCGTAAGCTACGCTTTGTAACATATAGAGACTCCTCCGTGCCTTGGAAAGCACGCCAAGCCGTTGATCCCGGTTGTCATTTGTAGATCTTTGACACTCGTTACGGGTAGTCAGAAACTAGAAAGTCTGACCACCGGTATTACCAAGGGTTATCGTGTTGTCGTTATCGTTATTTGTTATTTCTTTTAAAAAACGTTGCCCCACACTAGGAATTTCTCCTGTGTCGTGGGTGCGTTTACAAACATTCAAACTCACATACACAAACAGCCGTGTTTGGGATAACTGGGTTGTGTGGGTGTAAAATACTGGTATTCAGCTGCATCCGGTTAGACTGGAAGCCGACCCCAACATATTTGGGAAAAGACAGATGATGATCTGATCATAGAATACGAAGAACAAACTCGAGATATTTTATACCCATTTCATGGAAAAGCAAAGGTTCTAAAGTATTATTAATGATTGAGTACACTCGTTAACGTCAGTAAGTATTACTAATTGGTGTAATAACATTATTTACTGGTCCATTCTTGTAAATGCGGGCGTTCAAAATTATGACCGACATGTAATTCCATTTTATCTTACTTGTAGAACTTGTAACGGAATAAAATTATCGACACGTCAAAAGTTAAACTTAAGTCAATTGATCCGATTGGCTGTTGATAATTAATTCAACCAATCACAGCAGTTTGATAATATGTAACAATAGTTCTAGATCCAGGTTCTATTAAGCATTGTTAATTACATTCAGAAGGGAAAACACCTAAATGTTCATAGATATATGTTATCAAACTTATCTATGAGATAAAGATCTATGCAGAATATACCAGAGTAACTTCATTAATATTGTGTATATTTACTTAGTCGTTATCACAGCTACATGAATCATGGTAAGTGGTGACTAACGTTGGCCCAGTTAGGTTAAATCATCGACTACCGATATAATAAGGCATTTGAAGTACCTAAATACTTCTTAAGGGAAAAAACCTTTTATGATAAGTATACATTTCATAATAGCTTCCACATAATACGTATCAGAAATATTTACAATATAATACAATATTTCCTTCACACACAAGTTGTTAAAATTTTAGAACTTGTCCTGATAAAGACAAAATTATGGTCACAATAGCGATTTGCTAATTCATATAAATTCAAGGGATTATTTTATTGACGTTACTAACTCGATGTTAGTAGTATTTTTTTTAAATATAGTTAGGTATGACTGAAACATAGTGGGCAGAGCCCCACAAGGTTTCTATAATTAGCTCGTATTAACACAAGCGAAGACCATAAAAACTATTATAAAAAAATCTCACAACAGGAAGATTTTTTTATAATAGTTACACTACATTTTTCTTTCACACAGTGCTGAAATCCAATCCTATGTTAATTTTAAATACGATGTGTTTTGGTAATTTCAGTTGGCAAAATGTCTGCTTTTTAATCAAACACACTAAGGCCGCGCTCATATTTGGCGTGACGACAGAAAGCAGTGTAGTTGAAAGCGTCGTGGCTTGTATTAAAATCGAGGTGTTGATATATAGAACGGCACGGTTAACTGTCGTCCACGACTTTTTTGCTGTGACGACACATCCTCAAGACAATAATAAATATAAATAAATATTGCTGGAAAATCCACACAGCATCATCTAGCCCCAAGCTAAGCAGAGCTTGTGTTATGGGTACTAGATGACTGATATACTTAAAACAATACAGATAGATATTTTTATTATATATAGCAAATACCCAGAACACCCGGAACAAATATTTGTAGATCGTACAAACATTTGTCCCAAGGCGGGAATCGAACCCGCAACCTCTTGCGTCGCAGGCGGACCTTAGCCCGCCGCGCCACATCGGTCGTCAATGGGAACGGCTAGCAAGACTAATTGTGATCACGATGAAAAAAAGTCGCGCAAGACTAATTATGAAGGTAAATCATATGTCATCGTTGCGACTATCTATCGTAGCCACGATAAAAATATCTCCAAAAGACCTAGAGAGGACTTATGTACAAACAGGGCAACTGTCGTAAACCGAAAAAGTCACGATCCAACGGGAACAGTTAGAGCCGATAGTCTTTCAAAGATAAAAAAATCGACGATACAATGACGACAAACAGTCTATATATGGTAACAGCTAGAGACAATAGTGGTCCAACGATAAATTAACCGTTACGACATTTTATTTATTTACGACATAGCGGGAACGCAGCCTAACGCCCAAACAGTATGTCAGTTGTCATATAACATCAACTATGAATATGATCACTGTGGGAAATTCTATTTTTAGACTGGACATTGTTGCGATTAGTGAATCACTTATTCGCGATATTATAAGTATAACAATAGGACATCAGGTTACGAAACAGATATAGGACCAGGACTGCAAATGATACAGCGGTAGCAATGGTTTTAGAAACGCTTTAAGACTCATTTTGGTGATCAATACAGTACCATCATCCTCCTGCCCTTATCCCAATTTATTTGGGGTCGGCGTGTTTTCTTCTTCCATACATCTGTTTGCCGTCATCTCAAGAGTCACCTCTTTTCTAGCCATATCATCTTTCACACAATCCATCCATCTTTTCTTTGGTCTCCCTCTACTCTTGTAACCTTGAACATTCACTCAAATCTTATACAGTAGCTTCAGGAAAATAAATAGCCGCACAGACCTATCGCCCTTATCTTCTTATCCGTAAAGCACGTTAAAGAGTTGGTCCTGGCTGTCTTTCGTAGATCTTTCTAAAGTCGTTACGGGTAGACAGAAGCTCGAAAGTCTGGCAATCAGTCTTACCAAGGAGTATCGGGTTACCCCGTTACTGGGTTGTGGGGTCAGATAGACAGTCGCTCCATGTAAAACACTGATGCTCTACTGCATTCGGTTAGACTGGAGTCCACCTCAATCTTGGATTGGAAAAGGCTGGGCGAATGAAGAAAAGTTATCTATTCCATACTTTTGACGAAAACATAACACTACGACTGTATGCTCCAAAGGGTTAGGTAGAGGTGTACTTCTAAACCTAGTATACTTCTCATACGACTTGACTGACATTTGACGAGTTTAGCCTGCTATAAGTTAGTTGCTGCTTTGTTAAAAACCGTATCTCAAGGACTTTGCGATTCAGTAGATATACTAGCTTCTATGTAAATTGAAAATATTTTTTTGTAGATCACAGGTTCATAAGATGTTGTGTACGATAGGTTCTTATAAATCTGCCATTTTTCTTTAATACTGCATGACTTAATGGTAGCGCCATTACACACACATAAAATGTTACAAGAAAAAAAAACCATATTCGACCAACTTAATGGCATTTATGCACACAGACACTGTATAGTAGCCCGAACAGTGGATGACGGCCTCACCCTCTAGAAGGGGTGGCCTAAATCCCAGCTAACAATTACTAAATTAGAACCACACTAAATAACTGTTAGACACGATTACAACAGCTGAACTAACTTAACGTTATTTTCGCAAAACAAACAGCCGGCCATCTGATCTCCCCATAAATATGCCATTGGCACCGAATGAACCGTTAATCGGTAATCTAAATACCGAATTAGGCGTAGAGTCAAGGTTAATTCATCTGGTCAACCCATTTGTGGACCGGTCTACGTATTACCATATTTATCATACATTATGAATATTGTCCACATTACGCAAGGCCGTATAGAGGCGGGGGATAGATGACGAATTTTAATATCTGACACAAGGCTGATGCATCGGTTTTTTTTTATTATCTGTGGATTTGTTTATGGCATCTGGGTTTAACTGTACCGGTTATTGGTTGGAGGAAGGATGGTAATATATTCGGTACTCGGCGACTCGGCGTGCACGGTTTCAATCTGAATTAATTACTTTTTTTTTGCAGTACAAGCAATGATGATTGGTAATACCCAAGGGGGCTGAGGTGGCGTTTGAAAGGATGTTATTGAAAAAGTTATTGGCCGTAACAAATATGTATTACACGAAGTTTTCATAATTGAAATGAGACTGTTTTTAGTTCAAATTAGGCGATTAACTGACTATTTCTTGTTATGATATTTAAGCATAATTCTAATTTAGAGAGCTATAACGGTGATTTTAACACCTTAACTATCAGACAACGAGACACAATAGAAAATGTATTGTTTGTTTGAGAATTTTAAAGCTTAACTTCAATTTTCGCAAAAATCTACCACCACGTCCAGCAAGAGCACCATAGAAACGGGTTTTGTCAACGGAAGAATAGACAACATGGCAGATTCTAGAAAGATTTCTATCGTCATGGCGATGTTAAAACTCAAGGGAAGAAAGTTTTCTATTCTCTACAGTCTGCGGGGTGCTCCATGCTCGGGTAGAAGAGATGTCAAGTTGGAAAGAAATAATGTGGTCTATTCTTGTGTCTGTTGTGGTCTATTTTGACGACCGATGTGGCGCGGCGGGCGAAGGTCCGCCTGCGACGCAAGAGGTTGCGGGTTCGATTCCCGCCTTGGGACAAATGTTTGTACGATCTACAAATATTTGTTCCGGGTATTCTGGGTATTTGCTATATGTAATAAAAATATCTATCTAATTAATGTATTGTATTAAGTATATCAGTCATCTAGTACCCATAACACAAGCTCTGCTTAACTTGGGGCTAGATGATGCTGTGTGGATTGTCCAGCAATATTTATTATTATTATATTATATATTATTATTCTTGGTAGAATAGATATAGAATTGGTCATGCTTCGCGTGCTAGAGTCCAACACTAATATAAAAAAACTGAAGAGATTGTTTATCTTTTGTTTCAAAGCGCTCAAGTCTAGAACTACCAGTCTGTTACATCAGATTAAAATTACCCGTCCTTGGTAGTAAAAGCTTTCTAACATTTAATCGGTAGTTATTTTAGTATCATGCGCACATATAGGTTTTCAGCGTGTGTTGCCAAGTTTTTTTTTGTTTTTTGCATTTTGAAGCGTGATAATTGCTGTCTCGTTGATGGTTTAACACGTGAACTATGAAAACGTGAGCTTGTATAGTGTGTTGGTGTTTATTTTTATTATTTACTAGCTGTAGATTTTACCCGCGGTTTCATCGGCTCCCAAGGGTCTTAGCGTTGTTAAATAGCCTAAGAATCTTCCTCAATTATAATGCAAAAGAAAATAATTATCCAGTTCCGGAGTATAGGGCGTTTGATCAAACTCTTTAGCTTTATTATTAGTGTACATCATCATCACAGCCTTTTCAAAACCATGTTTGGGTCGGCTTCCAGTCTAACCAGATGCAGCTAAATACCAGTATTTTACATGGAGCGACTGCCTATCTGACCTCCACGACCCAGTAACTGGACAACACGATACCCCTTGGTATGGTTGGTTTGACTGGTTAGTTGGTAGACTGGTTGTCAGATTTTTGGTCTTCTGACTACCCGTAACGACTGTCATAGATCTACATATCGTGCTTTCGTGCATTAACGTGCTTTCTAAGGCACGGAGGAGTCTCGTATGTAATGAAGTTTCGATAATTTGGTGCGGCTGTTTTTATGAGCGCTTTATTATTAATATGTAACACAAAAGATATAGATTTTTATTATTGATGATGAATAGAGTGCCTGCATCATAACTTTCGTACTTCTATGAGACCAAGGTCGAGATTCAGCATCTTGCTTTCACTAATTCGCAATAAGCCCTGCCAAATACGAAGATACAAAGCTGACCTCACATTGTATAGGATTTCCATACAGTTAGAGGTCAACTTATGCTGGAAATGTATAGCTTTATATGTAGCCGTGTGCATATTGATCGTACATAACGGGTTTTGACATAGGTGGATTGTTAAAGATTGCCAAATGTAGGTAGGAACAGACGCCGGCGCTAATTCCTAATAGGGATATCAAAAAAACTGCTTGTATAAACCTGACTAAGCCTTCAATGTAAGTGTGCTAGCCATTGCCCTCGACTTTACTTGAAAAAAATCTTGAACTCCGTAAGTAGTAATGAGGAGCGAAGTTACAGTAAAAAATGCCGCCTTGTGCAACTAATAATACATCCATTGATAATATTATAAATGGGGAAGTGTGTGTGTCTGTTTGTCCGTCTTTCACGGCAAAACGAAGCGACGAATTGACGTGAGTTTTAAAGTGAAGATATCAAAATTCATTTATTCAAATTAGGCTGAGAATCAGCACTTTTTGAACATCAAAAACGTTTACATAAGACAGTCCCCCAAAACGCCCACCCTTCACCGCTTCCTAGTGTTTTTGCTGGGAAGAAAATATATATTTATTGATAGTTGAAGGGATGGAGTGACATAGGCTACTTTTTGTCTCTTTCTAACCCCCCACTTCCAAACGAGCGAAGCCACGGGCAAAAGCTAGTAGAATAAAAAAGAGGGAAAGAGAGGATAGAGATATCACAATAGTTGTACCGATAGTTGTGTCTACCAATTGCTTAATAGCCAAGATCCTCGACCAATAAATGAGAAGCCTCGAGTCAGGCAGCTGTGCTTCTGCACACGGCTCGTATTGTTACGAGATTCCTCCCTCTGGAGCCCTGACCACCAGTAGCTTGTACCCTGTTCCTAAGGGTCTTTTACTAAGGGACTAACGCTGATATCTGAAAAGGCAGGTGTTATGTACAAACGCCAGCACATCAAGCTACCCCAAACTGTATAATGTTCCCAATTGAACATGAACCTTATTCGTTTGTAATAAAGTTCTCTATCAAAGAAATTTGAATCATTGGGATAGCTTGATTTGATGGCGTCTGTATATTTCCTGTGTTTATGATTGACAGAAAGCATGGAGCCGCTGAGTTTTTTCATGATTTCAAAGTTCTTCTCATATTAAAAGCTGATCGTAATAATGAGCACAATGACCCCTAAGAAGTTTTTTGTCAACAAAAAAAGATGGTTGTAAGTATAGATCATCACAATAAGTTTTAATTCATAGCATCAAGCCTGTACTCCCCGAAGGATTCGGCAGAGGTATACCTATAGTAAACCCACAATTTGATAGTAATATTTAAGTCGCATATCATAGAAGGCGAGCCTATTGCCATCAACCAGAAATAAATCAGTATGCCCGACCCGGGAATCGGACCCAGGACCTCACGCTCAGCAGTAGCGCTTGAACCCACTAGACCAATGAGGCAGTCGAATACCTAAAAACTCATCAAACTATAATCGTTGCGTCCGCACAGCCGCTGATAAGTCGACTGATTTTATAAGCACGTGTTATTCTATTAAGTATGTACCTACATACGTATGCAAATTACTGGCATTCAGTACAGTCCACTAAGCTGGATCATGACCCTGGTTTGCCGGAGCCAGCGTAAACACGGCCGCTTAAATCGCGACGATCGAATATTGACGTACGCAATGCACATATTCAAGGAATCGTTGTAAGTGGTATTGTCAATCGTACGATAAGAATTAATTAAGTGCTTATCGATATTTTAAAATCATATTAGGAAATGCGGTTATATTTCTGGTACGAAGAACAGGGCGTAAAGTTTCTCATCTACCATTGAAAAGGGAGGATACTCGGATCAGATGGGTTTTCTGGTAGACTACTAACCCGATGCATGATGTCGGGTTCTTCTTTCTCGTATACATGTTCAATCGCGAGGATAATTTCAATATCGCGAAGTAGGATACGTCAGATTTAGTTTGCATGAGATAGATGTCGACCTGTAGTATCCCGATAAATAAAAACATGAATTTTCGTTATTATATTTCTGCCGATGATGTCGCGGTATCTTAATGAAAAAAATACTGTAACATCTATCCAAATATGTTTTTTTTTTATAAATGATACCTACTTGTTTCTGTAAATGGTTTTTTACAAACACTTCCACGAAATACTGTAAAATCTATTCAAATAACATTTCAATATGCTTTTATTTGACGATAATTGACATTTGTCGAACAAGTAGACAATTTGTTAACTGGGTGAAGAGTTGAGGTTTCAGCCTATTTGACTACTCTGAGAAGAAACTCCGATATCCACCACCATTTTGATTTGATTTGATTAGTGTCTGAGATGGTCTTTTGAGGAAACTGTTCCAGTCAGTGCTCGTATTCTTCAGCTATCATTTAGGTGGAATCTAGAATAAGTACCTACGACTAATAACGTCACCTAGAAACACAAACACGCCATGTCATGACACTAATTTGCAAATCAGAACAGACTATAATTACTACGTTACTATGTGGGGAAAAAGTTAAATAGTTAGATATTTTAGCGTCTACCGATAGACGTTAAATGATTGAGGCGTCAGCGTGAGTTATACAACGTGTCCCAGAAATCAACGTCAAGCCGAAAACGGGCAATAGGCCAAGTCGTGACAGCTATTAGAAAAATATAAAAAAAAATCTTGGTCATGTACTTTTCGAATTATAAGCATTCAAAAATAAATCTCAAAAAGTGACACCCTGTGATGATTTTTCAAGTCCTGTGACTACATTATTAACATTTCGGTAGTTTTTTTCTCTGTGATGTAACCATGAATAACCCTTCTGTAAATTACAGTTCAAAGTTAAAACGTAACTGCCTCAGTTCTAAATTAAATGTTAGATTTTTGCCCAATATTGAATTCAAAATAATGACATCACCCAACTTTAACCGACTGTACTGAAAAAAAAATCTACTACACTATTTTGGCAAGTAACTTTAAAAGATGGCGCGTTTAGTCAGGATTCCAAAATGGTATAACACATACTAATTGCTACTTCTTAATTGAGGAAAAAAAGTACATTGTTGGTTTTAGGTGCGTTTGAAATAAAATTCAGTCGTTGGATTTCTTTTATTATAATTTTTATTATCATCATTATCAGAGGGTCGATTTCCTAGCCAAATGGTTAGCGAGGGAAGACCCGTTATGCCCTACGAAGCCGAAGTCTTGCAAGCAGTTGAAGAAGACAGAAGTATCTCAGTACATGGAATTGAACAGAGCATAGGAGTCCCCAAAAGTACTGCACATCGTATTTTAAAAAAGAACGAGTTTCACCCATACCATGTACGACGAGTACAAAGTCTGCTACCCCGAGACTACCCAGAGAGAGTACGATTTTGTCGAACGATGTTGCAGAGGCACCGAGAGGACCCGCGATTCTTTGAAAAAATTCTATGGTCCGATGAATCAACATTTAAAAAGGACGGTTACATGAACCTCCACAATTTGCACGAATGGCACGTGGAAAATCCAAATTTGATGCGGGAAGATAGATCTCAGTACCAGTTTAAAGTAAATATGTGGACGGGAATTTTGAATGGTAAAGTTATTGGTCCAATCGAGCTGCCGGAGAATTTAAATGCCCAGGGTTATTTGAACTTCTTACAGAACCAATTACCAGAATTATTGGAAGAAGTGCCACTGAACATTTACGGCAGCATGTGGTATCAACAAGATGGCTGCCCAGCGCATTATGCTCTCACTGTACGAGAGTTTCTCAATCGAGAATACCCCGATAGGTGGATTGGGCGGGGTGGTACAATTTCGTGGCCTGCCCGTTCACCCGATTTAAACCCCATAGATTTTTTTTACTGGGGTACGATAAAGGATAAAGTGTACTCTAAACCAATTCAAGATTTAGACGAGCTGCGCCAAAGAATTGCAGAAGCCGCTGAATACATCAACTCAAGAAGATACGCCCGTCTTATTACGCGATCATTTTTAAAGAGATGTAGAACTTGCATTGCAGCTGAAGGAAAACAGTTTGAACATTTGTTATAAAACTTCGTAAATCTGATTTAATAAAAATTATAATAAAAGAAATCCAACGACTGAATTTTATTTCAAACGCACCTAAAACCAACAATGTACTTTTTTTCCTCAATTAAGAAGTAGCAATTAGTATGTGTTATACCATTTTGGAATCCTGACTAAACGCGCCATCTTTTAAAGTTACTTGCCAAAATAGTGTAGTAGATTTTTTTTTCAGTACAGTCGGTTAAAGTTGGGTGATGTCATTATTTTGAATTCAATATTGGGCAAAAATCTAACATTTAATTTAGAACTGAGGCAGTTACGTTTTAACTTTTAACTGTAATTTACAGAAGGGTTATTCATGGTTACATCACAGAGAAAAAAACTACCGAAATGTTAATAATGTAGTCACAGGACTTGAAAAATCATCACAGGGTGTCACTTTTTGAGATTTATTTTTGAATGCTTATAATTCGAAAAGTACATGACCAAGATTTTTTTTTATATTTTTCTAATAGCTGTCACGACTTGGCCTATTGCCCGTTTTCGGCTTGACGTTGATTTCTGGGACACGTTGTATAGCTGTCTCTCCGATGATATCATGGCAAGTGACGTCACAATTATTATAGTGATGTAACGTATCGCGAGTTTCGAACACAGACATTATCGGTTATCAAGCCATTATTGACCGTTACAATCGAGCTATTACAAACCTATTATTATAATTACTTAGTTCCGTTTATTATCATCACGTTCCTCAATCAAAATGACATGTCATGTCATAGTTTTTTTTTTTAATGCAATGTCATTGCACTTTAAATGGTATACCGAAAACTCACAGCACACGGCACTGTTTTACTACTGCTAATTAGGTTAATAAGTTTCAAATACTACTATGTACTTTCTCGTTGGTCAAGTCGTCACAAGTGCTACTGCTAAGCTTTAGGGCTTGGGTTAGAAAACCTGGGTTATGCAAAGTGACTTGTTCTTCTTCGACTTCTAATTTGGATTCTGAAGTCTGGATTTGTTATGTCCGGTGAGTGTCCATTTATATGAGACTTAAACGTAACTCGCGAAATGTGGGTGAATTATAGGTAGGCTGCCTGCCTAAACCTTCAGAGAAAAGAGGTGTGATGTTGCTACGTACCTACATATCCAATTCTATACGCGAAACTAAAAGAACCGGTTTCGAATGTGGCTGTCATATTGTCAAATCTAGGGTACCGAAATGTTGGGTCAATACAATACCGGTAATAAACCGGTTAAAAGTATGCATAAGTAAATAGTATGCAAATCCGTTACAACTGTTATTAAAATAATCTGAAGCTTTTTCTTTGCATAACGTGTTTTCTGGTTCATTTCACTGGATCGGTTGTTGAATTGTTGGCGACACGGTTGGCGCAGTGGTTGAGCCATCGGCTGCTGCGCCGCATATTGTGGGTTCGATCCCCGCACGGAACTAATATTTATATGACCTACAAGTAATTGTTCCGGGTCTGGCTGTTTGTGTATGTGAGTTTAAATGTTTGTAAACACATCCACGATACAGGAGAAATTCCTAGAGTGGGGCAACGTTTCTATAATTAAAAAAAAAAAAAGTCTTATGAACGCAAATCTTAACTAAGTTATAAATATTATTTTTATACAGATTTGATTGTTTCTATGCTTGTTTGTAATGGAAGCCAAAACTACTAATGCATTTTAAAAATTATTTCGCCTATTGAAAGCGACATTATCAGCGAGTAACATTTTATATCTTCTTTCTTTTCTTTCTTTCTTTCAATCTTAATTGAATTATTTAAGTAATGCTGAAACGGAAGAAACGATTTGAATGGTATTATAGGTAGCTCATATCCTAGATAGGCTACTTTTCATCCCGAAAATGTGAAGTTTTCCCGTGGGAATTTCAAATCTTCTTATGTTGACTTTTTAGCCACGGGTAACACCGCGAGCGTAGATTGTATTTAATAAATCACGTATGACGAGATAAACACTAATCATATTGAGAATAAAAATTAGATGACAGACAGCAGCTGGCCGACTGGCGGTTTGCATGTAAATTTAAAGTAAGTCATTTATTATTAATGAATACATTTATATAATTATGTATATCAAAAACCTTTTTTTTCTTTTTTCAAACCTAGTACTTAACACGTTGAACGCCAAATGACCGACAAACAATACATTTTCTATTGTGTCTCGTTGTTTGGCAGTTAGGAACGTTAGGTTACTATGATACCCTAGTTATTTAATAATAATTAATAATCTAGTATATAAAGTTCTCGTGTCGCAATGCTTGTAACCAAACTTCTCCAAAACGGCAGGACCGATGTGTATGGAATTTTTTATGCATATCGGTTAGGTCTGAGAATCGGCCAACATTTATTTTTATTTATTTTTTGGCTTAAAATAGCAAAACTACGTTCGCCGGGTCAGCTAGTAATATATGATAATTTATTTGTGGCAAATAGGCCCAATTGTTAGTAACATAATTGTTAGTGTTAGTAAACAAAACACAGGCATAAAAACAAAAAGAAAATTGTCAGGTTAGTGTAGTTAGTGTAGAGGAAGTGCTACGGTACATGAGCTTAATTACTATCAAACAACTACTTATCACAAAGAAAATTATCTTAAAAACCAGTCGCTGATATAACTTAAACACCGAGTTGGCAGCTACTTATTTAATGGGATAACAGGGCTTTTTCTGTGCCAGTTTGGCAATTTTCCGTTATCACACGCCATGAAAGGAAATGGCACGTCATTTTATAATAAAGGTGTTTTTGGGGGTCCGTGGTTAAAAGACAAAAACGGACCTTATAAGGGTTACGTTCTTTTTTATCACTGGAGTGTCTGTCTGTCTGTACTACTGTATGGATTTGAAGGCAGTGTTCACCGAAATTGCTAGGGTCTTACTAAATAGAGGGTCCATTTTATTGGTATTTAATTTATTTGATTCTAAATTCTACACGTACGAAGTTACGGGCATACTCGTAAGCTAGTAATTTATAAAATTACGATGTTTCAAAGTGAGAGTATACGATGCTAATATTTCACTTTGTTTTGTTTTCCTTTTTTGTCTTTTTCAAAAACTCCTGTGTTACGGGTGCGTTTACAAACATTCAAACTCACATACACAAACAGCCAGACCCGGAAACAACTACCTGCATGCCATACCGGTTATACCGGCCGGTATTTCCGGTTCCATGGGAAATACTATGAAATATAAACTTACTAGCTCGCCCCGCGGAGTTATCCACAGTTAAAATGTCAACATGAGACGATTCGGAATACCCACGGGGCACGGAAATACTTCACTTTTCCGGGATAAATAGCCTATGAGCTATTCTAGACTATTATCTATCTCGATGTCAAATTTCATCTAAGTCCGTTTAGCAGGTCTGGCTTTCCATTAAAAATTTCGAATTCATAATATTACTGTGACTTTTGCAGTTGGTATGATCAATACTGTGCAATGTGCAGGCGTAAATCAGCGTAGATATCAGACACGCACTTGGCCGAATTTAATTTATATTAATTAATTTTGTCAATCAAAATTACAAGCTGAAGTTGCACAATAACTCAAATCGCTAAAACTAGATTGTTTACGGACGTATTTCTGAGACAGCTCAATGATCAAAACGTAAAAATAGTTTGCCCTTGTACAACAAAAATATTACAAACTGCCAGAATTCTTTCTATGCTTCATAAATAGAGAAAAAAAAAATTAAATTACACATGCGACATTCATACAGGGTGCCCACACTTCAAATTATTTAAGGACATTTTCCACACAACACATGTATTCACGTAAAACGTTATCGACGTATTAAAACGAAAACAAAAGAAGTGTGCCACGGTCGATACGCGAAATAAAGCTACATGACATTTTCTGAAATAGCACTGCGCCCACGCAAGTGTCGTAAAGTGTATTTGTTGCAGACATGTGTGTGAATTATCAATGGAACATCTAGTAGACTCGTGGACTGGTTGAGGGACGGTTTTCCGCGTTTTTTTTAAGTATTTAGAGAAAAAGAACGGGATTAGTTGTAGCATATTATACTCATCTGCCTAGCCTTTTCCCAACTATGTTGGGGTCGGCTTCCAGTCTAACCGGATGCAGCTGATTCCAGTGTTTTCCATCGAGCGACTACCTATCTGACCTCCACAACCCAGTTACTGGGCATCACGATACCCCATGGTAAGACTGGTTGTCAGACTTTCGGTTTTCTGACTACCCGTAACGACTGTCAAAGATCAACAAATGAAAACTATTTCTATTCCAACCGATACTGATGAAAACCAGTACTTATCTCAAACGACTGCCTGTCTTACCTGTAATACCCGGCTTTTGACAACCCGTAACTACTGGTGAAGGTCTAGGAATGCCAGCCGGGATTAACCGCTTAAAGTACTTTCCGAGTCACGGAGGGGTCTAAGTATGTAATGAATGGTCACTCATCCACAGATCAACCTCGGCAAGTGTAGCTTAACCTTCGACTGACACGTGCAGCTATAATTATTTAGCCATAAGCTAGACTTAAGTATAGTAATGAATAGTAATGATAATACTCATCAGCTTAAATTCAATGTCCAGACAGACGCCTGCGTTAATTAATTACCTCCTTTCTAAGGTACTTGTATGCTTGAGGGGTACTCAATCAACATATTCGTGCCTAAGAATGTCAAAAGTGCCAAAGAGTATCGATATATTTAAAATGTATCGATATCGCTTTCATAAATTCAAACCTTAGTGGGTGCTGTATTTTTATGGATCGGCCCTCAACCTTTTGGGTCATGACGAGTTGTTAAGATAGCTGTAAAAATATTGTTAACGATCCTCGTTATTTTGAAATCGATTAATCATACTAAGATAATGGAAATATTGAATGAAAAACACCAATGTATCGATATTTTTCCGACAAGCATAATCAAGCCTGACGTCAAGCTACGGGTGTAATTTAATGCTTACGTGATGCGTCAATACACGACTTATTTCAACGATAGCTTTTTACATGACAATTATTTCCGTATAAGTTTACAAACTACACATAACTACACAACTTTACATTTGCAATGTTCAACACAACACAGATTGGTCCGGTATATATTTACTTTATTGCTTCCCGTGCAAAAGAAACTAAGCTACGAGAATTTGAATGAGAAACACAAACTAACTTAAATGTATGTGTATTTTATGTTAAGATAAGTAAAGAGGCAAGTTATTCTGCTCAGATAGTCGTGAACAGCTTAATTGCGAATGCAATTTGGTTATCATTATAGAATGACTCATGATCACTGACGTAATTATAATAATAAAGTTATACGTAATTTTTGAGCGTGTGTTAATATAAAAAATGCTCGATAGTTTTCAGCACTATTTCGCTTGTTTCCGTCTAGATTTCGAAACAATTATGGCCAGTTTTAGTCAAGAGGCTGTTTTTTGTAAATACAATATCGTATCCGGGTCCGCTGGCTAGAATTTACAGCTGTTTGTCCTACTTGGATACGGTTCTTATTTAAAATAAATAGTGAACCGTTCATTGTCTCGATTTTTGTTGAAAGAGCTAATGACTCGAATCGCAGGATCAATTTATTCTGACAATGACGATAGTGTGAATTCAATTAATAAAACCGGACAAATGCGAGTCGGACTTGCACATGAATGGTTCCCTATCATTGTACAAGATTTGAGATACAACGACCGTTTGAGAAATAACACCAAAAAGTCATGGATTTCTATGGTTTTGGAATAATTTGTTGCTATACCTATTACAGCGTATGCTACGAAATGAATGATATGAGATATAAGTAACTCGCTGGCAGAAAGACGGACAGCGGAGGCTTACTAATAGGGTCCCATTGAAACCCTTTGAATACGGAACAATAAAAAGCAATAATGCTGTAAATTCATAATTGCTAACTCTTAACGAAACAAACATGGTTCTTGGAAAATTAAAAGACCGCCTCAGAAAAACAACGATACAACACAATTTGCAACACCAAGTTTATCTTGTTTATTTTTAAACTAGAACCAGAAACACGGTTTTTATGCAGTGATTCGTGACGGGCAATGTAATGGCAGTTTCTAATCTACCAACGTCATTGTTAGATCAGAACATCGTGTCTTCAGTCTTCATTGGGTTTTTCCTGCTACGAGTTGTCTTATTAAAACAACCCATTATTTTTTAATGAAAAATGAAAACAAAAAAGTAACGGCCAGCACATCAAGCTACCCTAATCAGCCCAATTTCTACTTTATTAACTAAAAGATAGTTATTCAACCTTATTACGAAAGGATAAGGTTCGTGTTGAATAGGGAAATTGGACAGTTTGGGATAGCTTGATGCCATTAAGAAACTTCGTGGAGAGTACGTCATTGGATTAAGTAATAGATTTCGAAAAACAAAACCTTAATTGAAACGTGTTCTTTCAAATGACAGAAAGTAACTTGATTATTGGAGATACCTTTGAAAGAGCCTGTATGGAAAGTTAAAACGAAAGTACTAAATGATGTTGGGTTAAAACCCAACATCATTTAGTACTTTAGTACTTTATTTAGTACTTTTTTTTATTTAGATTACGCTGCGTAAACGCAGCGTAATCTAAATGCGTTCCGAGAAGGAAACATGAGATATTTACGATCAATGTCTATTTTATACGATTAACCATGCAGCGGTCAATATCGACTACTCTTTCAATCTTTAAAAAGTATTTCGAGTTTATCTTGGACATCACTGACATCTGTGAAGCAAAACATCGTGGGGCAACCTGGACTTCTAATAAATCGGCAACTCGTTACGATTAATGGTCGTGCCTTCTCTTGCTGAGAAGAGGCCTATGCCCTAGAGTGAGACAAGAACAGAATGGTATTTTTTAAATGTCTGTAATCCTTTATTTCGTCCGGTTAGATATCTTAGTCTGAGATCACTACTCAAGCAGCTCTGTATGTAATAACCGATCAGCCAGCAGTGGTTTACCGTTAGCCACTTCACATGACCACTGCAATTAGCCAACACCCATTAGCATGCACTTTGCTTACCGTTGAGTACATAATCGTAGCTCATAGTTCAACTGTAGACACACCATGTTCTTCGAAAATTCACGGACAGGATTGACTACAAGCGGACTTTCAATTTTACTAAAACTTTCGTCTTAAAAGTCCTACATGGATAATATTTTCTTCGTACCGTTCACTGAGTAAAGTAACGGCTTCTAAAACTAAAAAGTAATTTCGATTTCGCTATGTATCGAACACATAACAAATAACAAAAGAAAAAAAATAACTTATTACAAAAAACGGTTTCGCAAAAAACCTGTCCGCAGAAATCTCGCGTCATGGTCATCCTAGTCTTACCGTCAGGTTCGACGGGAACTATTATTTAACAAACTTTAATGGAAATCTTAAGCCAGGTGCAAATTTTTTGGCTAAATAACTGACCTTACTTCCGAGTTTACTTTGGTTTATCGCATGGCGATGCATGCATGGGATGCGAAGTTATTCCTTGTGGATTTTTCTTTCTAAGCGTATAGACCCCTAAATATCTACTAAGTTGAAGACCAACCAACTCTGTGGAATATGTATGTACGTACATTCTACTTTTAGTGAAGAAGATCCTAACCCCGAGGAGCATCAGCCCCAAGAAGATGTCTGCGTACACATCACGACCACGGCTTAGTGCCTTGTTTCCGCTTAGGTAGTAAAAATCTTAGGTCCATTCTTTCTAACCACTTATTTCTTCCATGAACATGACCTACAGCATACAAAATTGTTTATCTGCCGATATTAAACCAAGGCCGTCTTTCCGGTTCTATAACAAGCTTACTCGTACCTGTCAACTTTTGACAGCTCCAAATTTAAAATGATAACCGTTATTAGATGAACGGCGCGACGCCATTAGTCTTTTTTTATTACAATTAATGATACACTTGCCAAATCATGCATTACTGGCACACATACCGTCTAGAATTGAAGCAGTAAGTTTTAATTTTGCAAGGTCAGTAACGATTTAGCGTAGACATAGACAACTTTCTATTGCTTTCATTTTTTATACCCTAACCCCTGTTTAATCACGAGTAAAAACCGATTTGTCGCGTAGTCTCGTTTCACTTTTGTTGTTATTATCTGGACAGCCACATAAACAGATTATACGGTTTTTAGGGTCCCGTAGCACAAAAGGAAAAAAGGGAACCTCTTAATAGTTATAGGATTACTTTGTTGTTCGTCTGTGAAGACTTAAAAATTGGACACGTATTTTTTCATTTTTACGTAAACCAAAAATTCGATCGGTTGCATGACGTCACGCCTATGTAGATTAAATACCGAGTTGTGACGTAGCGAGTACTCCCCAAGTTTGATGAGTTTTATCGAAGTCATTTTTTATCAACATGAAAAACCAAAAATACGTGTCTAACATTATTTTAACTATCAGACGGACGTACTAAATATATTTTCTTTTCTTTTCCCAGAAGTCATCCCTATTATTTGTTTCGCAATTACATCTACTACTCTACATTTTGCAGTTGGAGCAAAAACAGTGCTATAGAACGACATGGAAAATCATTTATTTCAACTTCAAAGTTAATTTTGTCTTTTAATCCGGAACAAGAAAGCCATAGGCCGTATCTTGTAGTATTTTTATTAATTTAAATTGACCTGGAATCGATGAAATGTCATGTCTTCTTCCAGGCAACATCTCTACATCAGTCAGCCCCTTATCGTCATCATCTTAGTGAATTCCTTTAGCCTCTCTGTTCACTACAGCAAAGGTCCGCTGTTACGGTGTTGCCAAACTATTGGCGCCTATCCGCATTTGGCACGTGCTTACGCATCAAAATCTTAACGACGTGTGAATGAATTGTCCCCATTCCTATGTAGGTAGTACTTAGTTACTACGCATACGTTTAGTATTCCGTATCTTTACAGAATGGATCTTTTCTTTTACCTATAAGAAATTTTGGTATTTGCAAAGCCTATCATGAATTCGTGTGTTGAAATCCAATAGATGTCACGGCAGTACTAATTCGTCGATGTAAGTAGCGGCGCAACTGGGCGGCTTGCGTGTATATAGCAGATTTATGAACGTAAAGCATCCTAGCTGGTGGCGTTATATAGTTTCTGTCTACTGTCTACCCCCATAGGCAAAAGGCGTTAGGTTATTTATGTGTTTATGTATTTAATGTATGTGCGTCACCTCTATTTGTTACAGATCATTACACACACACTTTACATTTTTAAATTATCCAAACAGCTTTGCTAATTCTGCTTGAATGACTTTTAGAGACTCAATCAGCAACTGGCCAAGGTCTGTAGTTACTTAAGTTGAGGACCCAATCGCTCAAGTCATAATACATGAATCATCCCTCATTGTGACTAAACATGCAATGACAACAATTATCTAATTGTATTTTTTTTACTTCTTTTATCCATTACATCATCTGCCTAGCCTTTTCCTAACATGTTGGGGTCGGCTTCCAGTCTAACCGAATTCAGCTGAATACCAGTATTTTACATGGTGCGACTGCCTTTTTGACCTTTACAACCCATTTTAGGACAGGTTGAGACTTCTGGGTTTTTGGTATTGGTTTTCGCACCGCTGTTTTACGATGTACGTTTTACGCGAATTTAGAGATACGCAGTTTTTCGTTTTGATCATCGCGCTATTAAATTTAGAGGTGGCTGCTGATGACGTCCAATACTTGCTGAATTCACACAATCAAGAGCTAACTATTGTGAGAGCTTATAGAAATGCGTGAGCATGACCAATATATTCAACAAGCTGATTCGTTGAATCGGAAAATCATATAACGATTTCAAACATAACAGAACGCCTCAGTAAAATTGAAATGGGGTTACAAATTTTATAAAAAATAGATTCCAATGAAGAACGCGTGTCTACTACAAAACGGAAACTAAAAAAGTGCACACTATGAGAAACTTTTACGTGAGAAAAAGAAAAACTTAACTCGTCGGGCGACATTGTTAGAATATATGAAGCCTTCGACATCAAAATTATTAAAATAACTTTGATTTACTCCTAATTTTTGTACGTTGTTTTATTATTGTTCATGTTTTATTATATATAATGTAAATTAATTTTAGTATCAAACATTTTATTAAACATATTTCTTCTAAATTATTCTTTTCGTCAGAGTCTGGTCCCAATTACACAAACTTTATACGTATTTATATGCAAGGTTGAACCCCGACTTACGCGAATTCGATTTACACGGCTATCTCTTGGTCCCACCTATCGCGTAAGTCCGGGGTTGTACTGTATGTTGATCAAATTGAACATCCGGTTGTTACGATTACAAAACTACGAAATTAGAATCATTTAACATACCAATACCAACTCACTAAATTATATATAATCGTCACATTTTCACAATATCATCATATTTAACCAAGCAGAATCCGGCTACATTAAAGAAATCTCCTGAAACGGATCTACCTTATTTTTTGCTGACAGCAAATCTCTCATGGGGTCATTGTACTATCTTTAGAAGAGTAAAAAACGTAAAAACACTGGTCAGTAAATTTACCGATTCTTGGATCGACAAAATGTATGGAGCAGCTGATTTTGTGTTCGCGACTTCCTAGGGGGGAATACCTATATTTAAAAAAAAACTGGTATTCTAATCTCAATTTATAAAAAAATAGGTCAGATTATGAGTATATATGTATTATACAGTGCGACTAGATGTTGAACATTTTTAAATACGGGAATTGACCTTCAGAGTTGGTCTCATGTTAACAGTTGATCGTAGTATGTAACATGTAGGTTGGTATAAGGTTGTTAATAAGGTTGTGTATTTTTTGCCCGACATTTTATTTATTAAAAATATACAAAACAACTCCTCTGGCGATGGCTGTCATTCTTCAACCGCAGAATACGAGACGAAAAAAAGACATAAGGTACCTAACTTCCTCCCAGACATGGTACCATATGATTTTCTGTCATACAATCAATAATATTTATGCAATAAAAAACTTTTAACTGCATACAAATAATGCAAGCAATGCAAAATGTGCGATGGATTTCCTAAAAAGTACCTATGTTGCATTCTTTTCAAACAATGGTATGTATTTTTGAGACGTAATTGAATTCGACAGGTCGATAACATATTGTTCTTACGTCTAGACGTTGTCGCAGACGTACCGAGAATAAACAGAAGTTACACAAAAATCGTTCTTACGGAACACCGGAAATGAGCACCGACATTGTGCAGTTTCGCGCGTTTATTTTTAAAAATGGCGCGTTGCCAAAACCGTGGGAGATACGGTGTACGTCACAGCTCTATCGCCATAAAATGTTGCCAACAGAACTGTCCCTTACCCACTTGTTATAGGAATGGCGACTGGAATATTTGAGAGATATTTATGATTTCGTGCTTTTTATTATATAAATGATCAAACCAGTAAATCCCTAATATATTTGAAGGGTTTAAATTAATTTATAGATGCCATCGAACTGAATCATTTACATTGAATCCGGAATGATCTTAGAGCGTCTTGAATGACCACAAAAACTTATTTAAATACTCAGGTATATAAAGTGTTAGGTCACGCGAACCTTTCTTACCTGTAAAGTTTCTTGGAAATGACTTCTCTGTTTTAGCCATGGTGCACGCCTTTGGAATGACTTGAGGATCTGAAAAAAGAGAATATAAATTAGTTTTAAAATGTCTACTTTTATATAAAAAATACCGACTAAGAGTCGGACTTTCCCACCCAGGACTTCGTATCTTGGCAGGAAATAAGACTTAAATTTTTCAAAGTAATATTTTTGTTGATTTATTTACTGTTATTTTTCATAAGTCAAGAACAATGCGGCATATGTTAAACTATGATTCAAAATGTGCGAATGAAACCCTTTCATATGACACACCCGACCACTTCAATTGCAACGAAAACATTATTTTTTCAATTCTTTCACTGAGTATATCAGTGGGTAAGCCTTGTTTGTATCTCTTCCAAATTTCAAGTCAATAGCTTTAGCAATTCCTTAAATAAACAGCTGTGACAGACAGGAGTCGCACCGAGTGTTCTTTATTACCATTTTTGCATTTAACTCTAAAACCATGTGTGATGAAACTATTATCATAATTATTACGTATTTACTTAGCCCAGAATAAATTACGGAACCAATGTTATCAATATTTCTAATGAGCAAAAAATGTATTTGTTATTTGTCACGATAAATACCTGAACCACAAATATGCAACCAACCTCATATTATTTAATAAAAATGCCACAGTAACCTCGATACAAACATTGCGAACATTCCATTAGAAATATTAATCAAATTAATTAAATACTGTGATGGACAGATATGCTTGATTCAATTACTATAAAGTATTTTCCGCTACGTAGATGTGAAGACATATTTAACGTTCAAATAGTCTTTTACACCTCAATAATATCGACATGTAGGCAAGTGAGGCGAGAAAGTTAAATAAACGATATCTAATTCGCAATAACACACTATCAGATTCTACTGTGCGAGACCAACCGCTCAGAATTTGCATAAAAGTTTTTTTAAACATTCATTGAGTACTTGGTTGGAGCATGCGTTAATACTGCTAACGACAGGATGACGTTGCATTTAGAAGGAAAGTGTGCATGTCAAGATACACGGCCCCAAAGTGTGAACTTTGTTGAGCATTTATTAGCATCTTGCCATGACACATTTACATAAGTTTTAACAAGCAATTTTGAACGTATTCTTTTCGTTTATTGGCTTTATGATGAAAGTACAGCGTGGAATTCAAGACGAAAGCTCAAATAACATCACGCCTGCATTTTCCACGTGAGGTTTCTTGTAAGTCCTTGAAAGGATTGGGCAGAGGTAGAGGAAGAGGAGGACATTTCGCCAGTTATGTTTAAGACTGTCTAATAGGGGGCGAGCCTATTGCCATCAACCGGGCTTAAATCCAGACTCCGGGCTGCAATGAGAAAAATCCTATTGGAAATAATAACTGGGAATCGTACGTAGAACCTTTACTGAGCAGTCGCGCTTGTAACCACTGTATGAAAACTCATTTCCGTATCAATTTTATCTCAAAATGCGTGTTTTGAAAACAAATTCGAATAGCGGTACCAACGCAGTAATCAACTTCAGCAGCCTGATAGCGTACAATGGCAGGACCTTTCAGTTTGACTATTAGACGATATTCATTGCGTTATTTACGTTGTCAAGTAGACGAATGGCCCAAACATAAAATAAATAGGACTACCCTTCTTAGTTCTTCGAATTGTGATTGCAAGTGTGTTACGTAATTGTGGTGCAAAATAAAATCGTAATTCTATTTAAAAACATCAGGATGTCCAACTTTGACAATATACCAATGAATAGTATAGTTTCGTCGCTGAGTGGTTATGTTAATTGCAAAGCAGGCGTCATTGAGTCACCCGTGGCCGTAGAAGACAGCAGTTACCACTGAACGGCCTTAGATAATAAGGAGGACTTAAATAGGTACGACATTGCAGCTAAGAAACACCTCCGATAGCAACTTGTTTGCTGTAAAATTGATTTTAAATTGGTCTCTTAACAGATAATATCGCTACCCCCACAGGTATCAAATTAAACACGTTACAAGTAATAAAATTCACCGTTAAACGTCATGTTAGCGCCTGATCGCCTGGCGCCAGCCTATAACGGAGAGTCGACGCCTTTTGCGGTCAGCGCGGCGAAAAAATCTTACCTTAATTACCATTGGCCTGAGCAAATTGGCATGCAAGATGACCAACGTGTTGTATCTTTTCTTTTTCAGGTGGAAAGAGAGAGATAAAGGGAGCTTTTGTGTGCAAGGTTGCTGAACTTACTGAGATAGGTACTACTTACCTTTTAATTTAACCCAATAAAGAAATTACCATTCAAAAGGCTTACACGTTTTATGGCTATGATCTTCGTTTAGTTAGTGCTGACTGTGTCGTAAAGTTATACATGTTTTAATGCATTACTGCGTTTCATTATCCCTGGTTTAGTGTCAAGGATTTTTTACGATATCCTGATACTTCTTTAACGGAACTGCGGAACATAAAAATAATTTTCTGCGATGAATATTATTCATCTACCATGAATGATACTGGTAAGCTCTCCTCCATTAAATATATTTTTTAACAAAAAATATAAGTACCCATAATTACTATTATTTGCGATCAATACGAGTGTGAATAAGATGCGACTAAAGGAACCTAGAGTCATTAACCTGCTTTAAATAACCATATAATTCACCTTGAAACATTGATGCTGAACTAAAAGGTCATGGAACCTTATCGAAAGACGCAGCTAAGTAAATTACTCACTGTTCTTGCTACCCTGGAGCATGACCCGCTAACGGCTGAATCTAACGCGAGTCTAATTCGCACAAATCTATTTCGATACAGACTGTTCAAGGTCGGATCGATCGTGTCTTGCGTGTGATCATCGCCCTATAACTTCTAGTAGGCTAATAGTTAACATTATCTGATCCCAATTATGTCATTGAAATAATGACATTGCGGTCGTCATTAAAATTTGCATTTAATAAGTACTATCATGAACGTTAAGATTTAAGTGATATTTAAGCAGTCCCTGTTAACAGGACTCTTGCACAATGAAATTGTAGTGGGTGTAAATGCTAAGCAAGTAGCGTTTAATAAGACCTAAACAAGTTTCCCTTTTTTAGGGTTGTACTTTTTGTACACAAAGGGTGCCAACGGGATTTTATTACTTTACTAAGCCTGTGCATCTACCAGCGGGTAGTATCGCATGAATTATTAGGAAGACAGTAGACATTTTTACAGAGTGTACTAGTATTTCCATTGCCGATTTAACAAGAAATAATAAAGATTAATTTTTTTTCGGCATTTTTAGCTCGAGCTTAGCAATCTCTAATCTTGTACGATGGTACGGAACTTCATGAGCAAATCCGACTTGTACTTAGCTGGTTATTTCAGGGCTATATCGTTATCTTGGTCCGTCAGTGAAGAACCATTACATAAAGAAGAGCATTAGGATACAGTGCAGCACTTTTTGCGTCATGATTGTCCATTGTCGGAGCGGTATTAAGAAAAAATAAGCAAACCGCTAGTGTTGAACCACTTCCTCGTGTCCTTCCGTAATTGGTTTTCTTTCCGTTCTTATGTCGTTTGATTTAAATACGACACGACATTGAAGGCGGGAGCAGACTAGCATTTCATTTCTCTTTGATATCGACTTTAATTAATATTATTTAATATGTGAAGGTTAAAACGCCATGGTTTAATGTACCTACAGTTTTCTTGAGCCTATTTGCATGATTCAATCACGACCCAATAAGCAAGGGAAACTAATATTATTTTCGCATAAACAATACTTGGTTTAGCTTAACCTCAAAGTTCTTCAACTCTAGAAAAAATAAACCAAATAATGACAAATTGGCAGGTTACTTACTTAGAAAGGTTAATAACCAGTCATCCGAATTAATAATGCCAATCATTGTACAATACTATCAAAGGATGAAAACAACGGGTGGTTTGGTCTGACATTAAACAAAGTGTTACCCTTTCTTTAATTATGCTCACCCACAAATTAATTATTATTTTTACGGTCCTCGTAACATCTTGCGGTAATCTTTTATTTAACCCATGTAGAAGCGGAATAAACCATATCGGTAAAAGCAATTGTGTGACACTTTTTTTATTTATAATAGAATGCATGTCCACATAAGGTACCGAACAATGTCTCAATAACAAACGTTAATGCTAATCGGATGCAAATAATAAATTGTTACTGTCACCCACCTGTATCGCTTCCTAGAATACATTAGTGGATACATTGCTGTGGAAGATATGACTAAGATTACTATAAGAAAAAGTTCCACACTTGTTGCTAGTCTAAAGGAATTTTATGATACTTTTAAATATTAACAAAACGCTTTTTTGCTAAGGATTGCTGTAGCTTACTAGGTGGGAAAGAGACAATCTGAAAATAAAGTAAAGGGTGAGATTGTTTTGGAATGTATCATACAGCTTTGTAACGTGGTAAGCGTAATGCAGATAAACGGTTAGCAGTAAGAAGAAAATTAATTGTAAGTTGCTTACTATGGAATAATAAAACTCAAATATATATACTCGGGAATAATATTTTTGGAGTGAATAAGAAATTAAATAACCGTTATTTTGATAAACACGAAATGGCTTATTTTTATTTATAAAGCCCCTAATGTTCCATATTTTTTTAAGGCTGGTATTATTCCTGAAGTTAAATTTATGACAGAATGACATTGGATGACATGACTTCAAATATTTCGAGCTAGTTCGCTAGCATCTTGAAATCTGAATTATTTTTGAACTAGCGAGCCACCCGTTCTTCGTGCGTGACAAATTACATATACACAGAAACCTTTGCCATTTCTCACTCTTTCTTTTGGTGAAAGAAAACCACATGAAAATTCGTTCAGTAGTTTTTGAGTTTATCGTGTACAGACGAGACGGGGTAATTTGATTTATACTATGTCGTGATTGAATGGTGTAGGTTTGTTAAATGTAGTTAATTAAAATAAAATCATCTTAAATCCGAATTCACGACGCTCAATTATTCAAGATTGTATCAAAACTCTTAAATAAGAAACTGACTTCGATACCCAGTGTTTTGTTTATTTTTTAACTTTGCTCATCTTACTGACTTCACAGTAGCTGTAGGAATGTGAGGGGGTGATGTTAGCCATGTTTTCCACCAAGCCGTATAAGAAAACCCAATTAGACATGCTTAAAATCTTAAGTTCAACATTAACAATTAGGTACAATTTTGTACCAAACTATAATGCAATCCTACCTACATACGACAGTTTTCTACAAAACAATGATACAATTACTATTTACTAATACCCTGGCCCTGGCTTAGAATTATTAGCAAACGAAAGAATAACGCCGGGAATAAAACTTTGGTTTTCTGTGTATATAGCGTTGATTTACTTACGACTTCAGACAAAGTTATTTTATAAAATCAGAGTACTACACCATAACATGATTTATATTATTTTTTTGTATGCCGTGCAAAATAATTTGGTATTAAAAATAGTGTTCATAAAACAAGAATAATTTGGAAAAATATGCCGTCGTCGCGTAATTATTAGGTATCGTGCGATTCTGTTGCCTTGTTGGGCCGCTTGGCTAACAGCTGTTCGTCTAACCGATACAACAGCTATTTTGTATTCTTCGCTTCATCAAATTACAGTAAAAGTTTTATATGGAGACTAGAGTGGGCAGTTACATAAAAGAAATTAACAATTTGAAACTCACCGTCTTATTTTTAAACACTAAAATAAATAGAGGTTAATACACACTTGACGTAAAATGAACACACTTATATTAGATTACACTATGTCCTTAAATTAATTTAAATAAAGTTAAGGCTATTTTAATTTATAAATATCAGATTTAAATAAACTATGACACGGATTTAAGAGTCGAGGAGGACGCACACCCAACACCGGCAAGCGCAGAAACCCGACTGGCGCGACCTCATGCGGCGTGCCGGTGCGCTCAGTCAAAAGAATGTTTATGGAAGGAACGTTCCGTTTCATAATGGTTTCATTCATCTACAAGCAAGATATTATTTCGTGATTTATTCCCTATTTAATAATAAACAGCGTCCAATAAATCCATGATGAATTAATTATATAATTTGAATTCTCTCTCGACGGCATAATATTGTATTATGCTTGTTATCGCTTATGATAGAAAATTATATTTTTTTAATACGAATGTACACGAAGGACAGGCAGAAAATAAAACACATATAAGAAATAAAAATTTAAAACTAAGTGGCAATATACCTGGCTTGTTTTTTTTTTCCAGGCACTAAATAAACTCCACGGAGAAATTAACGAGTTGGCGCCGTCTCGACGCCAGCGCGCGGCGGCGGCGTGAGGAATTCTTATTGGTTGTTTCAAGACGGGCCTCCGAGTTGCAATTTTCCAAACTATGCAACTTGTATACTACGCGTAAAAGTTTTTATCTTTTTAACAAGCTTATGAGCTAAATAGGTGTTTTTTATAAAAATATGTACGGAATTAAATGCAGTCGGCACCTTGTGTTTATGGTACAGAGTAATAGACAAAAGTATCAAATCTAGGGGTAGGTAACTGAACTCGTGTTTAAATTAAACGTTACATCTACCCTCAATTTACTGAATGTATTTTTAATTCCTCTAGGTATAATATAAGTACAGTTCACTCGGTTTCGGTCAAGCAATACGTGAAGTAGTTCTGGTATACAAAACCACGGTATAATTTTAAGTATTGCAATCATTATTATGTTCATTAGACAATTTATTTTATTAATTAATTAATTGATATATTTATATTCTAATTGACTGCAATTATATTGTTAATAATATAAATCTGTTGCGCAATTAGCCATGGCATCGTCCAACTTTTTAACCGTGAAAACGCATTTATCGGAGTTTAAACATAATTCAGACAAAGATACGTTAAGTGAAGTAAGTTTTTACTGTACTTATATTGTTTAATGTTAATTAAGACTACAAACCATTAAACCACATTTAATACAACCTCCGCCATTTTGAAGACCACGGCCCTTTTCAACCCTTTGTTATAACATTGACCTAGAAAAGCATTCCAAACTGTGTAAATAATCATCAAGAATCCTATTTTTGTCATTCAACCCCTTTGCAAATAACCGTTATAGGCTTCCGAAAGTGGAACGAGTAATTCTGTGACGTCAGCAGAAGACCTACAGAAATTAGCAGTGATTCTTGGGCTAAACAGTGCTGAAGATGTATACCAGGAAAGATTCCGAGTTGACCGACGTCGTCTGGAAGCAATGCTTGCTGGTAAGATAATATTTTACAAAATTGACATCGATAATAAAACAGAAATAAAATTAATACTTTTGCAGATAACTTGGATGAATCTCAAACGGCCCAAGCATTCTTCCACCGGGTGAGTAAAATTTTAAATATATTTCTACAACAACTGCCCAACCACTAAATATCCCGTTAAATTTAATTTGATTTTTCAGGTAATGACTGAAACCAATACTTTAATAAATTGGCCCGCTCGTCTTAAAATTGGAGCTCGTTCTAAAAAAGGTATACTAGCAACTCTAGATCGAAAAACAATATAAAATTATTAAAAAAAAATGAACGCACATTTTTTTAAAAATTTTGAAAAGAAACGGAACACCTGCATCATTCGTCGTAATTTTGGCGGGCCGGCGCCAAATAGACTAGCGAAGAGGCGCCAGCCTGGCGCGCTCCTTCAAAATTTTATTTTACAATGTATTCGCGCGTGTGTCCGTTACATGAAATAACATATTTAGCAATCAATTAATTATTTTAATTATATTTAATGAAGTAACAATGATTTTTGACGATTATAGTGATGATTTAGTTTATAATCTTATTAGAAAACTACGTGATAATAAATTTATCGACCTTTTTGAAGTTGGTAAGTGATGAAGGCTAATGAGGTGAATAATCAAGTGGTTTTATACGTATTTAATGTATGTATTATTGTGTTTAGACCCACATGTGAGAGTCGCTGGTCGACCTGATGATGTGAAGCTGGCTCGAGAGAAAATAATTCAGTTATTGGACACAAGGGTACGTAATTTATTTTTATTTTATTCTTAAGTGGTAACTATTCAGAACTTGCTCACACAGTTTTGCAGCTGTTACACGTTTTACCTTCCCGATTTTTGTAAAATAATCTTAACGGACGAATGGGTGGGTGCTATGACACAGGATATTCCAGGTATCGGGGTAAAAAAATGAGCACAAATGAAATATCATAAATAATAATGAAACATGCATTGTATATTAATTGGTATTTCTTCTTTTTGCTAAATACATTATTATTCACTGTTGTGTGATCGATTACTAATAATAATTGATCATAGCACGGCGATGATTTAGTATAAGTAGTACGCGCTTAAGCCTCTCCACTAATAACTCTCTGACCATAATATTTTTATGTCACGCTATTTTCATGAATACCTTCATGAAAATTAGCCAGCACGGAGGTGATTTGTAAAATGTAAACTGCGTTTGTGCGTATTATAATTGATTGAAACGTATAATTAGGAAGTGATTATTACATTCTTATCATATTTAAACTGAAACCTGGTGAGTACTAGTGATTACGACCAATCATTCAGTTAGGCAAACTTGCATAGGTACGCCTTCTGGATATAGATCTTGGAGGATGTTGTGCCAGTGCTGGGCAACCAGAAGGTAAGTGAACTATGGTTATCTTGCTAAAGTATCCATGAGTGACGAATTGATGAAGACAGAAAGGAGGCAGAAGAAAAAAGGCATGTTTGTAGAATAGGTATTAGTTCTGGCTGGATTCGAACGATAAACCGCATTTTGAATTGTTTTAAAATGGTTGTAATTATTCTTTTGTCTCGTGTTAGGGTTACAAACCAAAGTCGCAAAAGAGAAACCTTTATGTTGCGACTATAAGGAGACTCTGTCATTCGCTAATAAGTACACTTGTTTAATTAAACGTACCTACCTACAAGTTAATTACAAACTATGAATGATTGAACTAATTCGTAATGTTTTTTTCAGAATAACCGGGTTACAATGAAGATCGATGTCAGCTACACGGATCATTCGCATATAATCGGAAAGGTAAGGTTTTTTTTTATAATTTTAGGGTTCCGTAGATAGTCAATGAAACCCTCATTAGTAAACCGACCCATTTTTCTGGTCATTCTCCCCGCTCGTCTGTCTGTGTGGATGGTCCATGTGCGGTGTGCCTCTGAATCAATTAAAACTGTTTTTTTTTTGCTAAATCGGGCACATTTCAATACTTATACTGCAGCAAAGAGTATGTCTATTTCATGTTTACTGGTGGTATGAACCAAAATCGCAAATCGGTCAGACGCTTGTCGCCTTTACTACGTACTTATCCTAAAAAGAAAATTATCATCTGTCGCATTTTGTGGAAACTACAAGCATTTGTACTTCATTTAATAGTCGAGGAAGTCTAAAGTTGCACGTGTTTTTGGTATCTGTCTTTACATGCACTCTTGAGTCGCTTGATCACCAACTTACCTACATATCATTACGCCTGTAATCATCGAAGGTTTACGCAGAGGAGTTCCTATAGTAATAGTCCCTTGTAATAGATGGCGAGCCTATTTCCAATAACCGGGCACAAATATAGACTCCAAACTGTTATTGAGAAATTCCTGATGGAAAAAGAGCTATTGGGAGCTCTTTGTCCGACTCGAGAATCTAACCCTAGACCAAATGCTTAAGCAAACAGCCGCGTGTTGTGGGTTCGATCCCCGCACGGAACAAATATTTGTACCTACAGGTAGTTGTTCCGGGTCTGGCTGTTTGTGAATGTGAGTTTAAATGTTTGTAAACGCACCCACGATACAGGAGAAATTCCTAGTGTGGGGCAACGTTTTTTAAAAAAGAAAAAAAAAAGAAATTACATTTTTATTCGATAATTTCTATTACAGAACCCTGATTTGTTTTGGGGCTCACAGTTAACAGATTAACTCAATCTGTCAAAGACGTCATCCTAATTTACCACAACACCTTTTTGCTCCTGTTATTAATTAAATTGATGTCTGATTAACTATTGACGCATGCGCCCTCAATTTGTATATACATATAATTTTTTCGCGTCTTTAGACTTGTCACTATTTCAAATAGTACTAGCTCGTTTGTCTAGTGGTTGCAAGCGCTACTGCTCAGCATGAGGTCCTGGGTTCGATTCCCGGGATCGTGACATTGGGATTTAGTAATTAAAACTTCTTCAGGAACCTGTCAGCAGCAGACGTTTAGTGGTATAGGTTCCATAGGTTCGCCCCCAACTACAAAGAACTTATACATAACTCTCGAAATGTGTAAGCAGGTCCTATGTTTACAAGTTTACGAAAATCCTAAATATGTGGTTTTCATGTGGTAATCAAGAAGTCACAGCACTAGTAATTCATCCTTCTTGCCAAACTTCATGATTCTAGGTCAACGTAAAGTACCTACCCGTGAAATATATATATATTTTTTTTTAAAAAAACGTTGCCCCACACTAGGAGTTTCTCCTGTATCGTGGGTGCGTTTACAAACATTCAAACTCACATACACAAACAGCCAGACCCGGAACAACTACCTGTAGGCCATACAAATATTTGTTCCGTGCGGGGATCGAACACGTGGCGCAGCAGCCGATGGCTCTACCACTGCGCCAACCGTGTCGTCAATGAAATATGAAACATAAAAGGCCGTATCTTTCTAGAGCATTGACTTTGAAGCTTGATTTTTCTAAAGCTCTAAGGGAACGTAGACCTACGTATTTATTATTAATGTCAACTTAATATCTCCACGTGTTCCTGAGAAAAAGGCTCTTGACATACAGACAGACACAACGAAGTGATCCTGTAAGGGTTCCGTTTTTTCCCTTTTGAGGTACGGCAACCTAGAAATGATGCTAGTGGCGCCATCCATAAGGTAATTTTGTATTGAGAAGAATATGGAAGATAGTATAGTATGTACAGAGGCCAGCACATACAGCTCTCCCAATCTGCCAAATTCTTTGATAGTTTTTCAACTTAATATCAAAAAGATAAGATTCATGTTCAATTGGCAAAATTTTTTTCTCCTCGATCATTTTATCAGACAGGCATTTTATTTATGAGATCAAATCTATTGAACCTTATAATTACAATATTGTAATCAAGACGCATGACAAGCCGATCCTATCACGTTTTGCGTTCACGTGAACGTCTGTTTTTCAATTAGTACAATCATTAAAGCAATCATATTTCATAATAATTGGGGTGTTCCCAAAATATACCTAAATGAACTGGTACGAACTTGAAAGCTTTGTGAAAAAAACCTTTTGCCATCACATTGGGAGGATATAGGATCCCTGGTAGGTACAGAGGCCAGTACATCTGTTTTTATTGTCTAATGTTATATGAGCGAGCCTAATGTCAACTGTCCATTAGGTACCTTTTGAAAATCAACTATCCCCCATTTTCTACACTAAGGATTTCTTTTTTCAATTTTCAATAGGACCTACTTTGAGGTAAGTAAGTACGGTAAGTAAATATAAGTACTATATCCAGTAAAAAAAATTGAGAAGCTCCTCCTTTTTTTCGAGTTTAATAATAATAACAAATAGAAATAAATAAAGTAAAAACATTTAATTTCATTTATTTTTGTCTGTAACGTGTGTGTAAAGAGTTTTTGTTAAAGCTATACAAGATATGTAGCTTTAACAAAAACTCTTTACATACAAACTAAGTTTATCCGCAGTAAAAAAAAACTAACTTTGAAAATGGAAGAATATTTTTCTTACTTACTCGTATAGGCAAAAACCGGCAAAGAGGGTTATTTTCCGGTTTTTTATCTCGCAACTTAGCAACGTACCTAACGATAAAATCTTGATTCAATAGTTCCATTACGCTAATCAAAAGCAAGTAAGCGTTGGCTAAATTACCTCGCTAATCGTGCCAAGTACTAAAATAAATTTTACATTTATTGGTATCAGGGACGCAAGTTAATGTTCGCTGAGTGCTCAAATATCTCAGAGTGACAGCGAAACTGGTCGCGTTAGAGAACTTGGGATACCTAGGTGGTTACTGGAACCTATTTGTCTTACGACACGATTTCACGTCAATTACTTACATGTAGTACAGGTTGGTTTTTTTATATAATTGGAGAAATTACTAATGAATTTAACTTTTGCCAGGGGATCAATTATACATTATGGAGGAATATATCAAGAGTTCAGTACATTTATTACACCCGCGACAAGAACAAAACAGCGCGTGTTTTGTTCTTGTCGCGCGCCGTTTATTAATAAATAATGTGGAATAAAGTAATGTGAATCTTAAACCTATTTAGACGACCTATGTGGCGCGGCGGGCGAAGGTCCGCTTGCGACGCAGGAGGTTGCGGGTTCGATTCCCGCCTTGGGACAAATGTTTGTACGATCTACAAAGATTTGTTCCGGGTGTTCTGGGTATTTTCTATGTATAATAAAAAAAATCTATCTATCTATGTAATGTATTGTATTAAGTATATCAGTCATCTAGCACCCATAACACAAGCTCTGCTTAACTTGGGGCTAGATGATGCTGTGTGGATTGTCCAGCATTATTTATTATTATTAGTTTATTTATTATTAAACCTCTAAAAATGGTAATAAAGGTATAGGTAGGTACTGGTTGTCACTCTAACCCGCGTTTAAAACCGCGGGGAGGAGGGGAGGACTATTTTGCCTGCGTGTAGTCTAGTAATCTATCTAAATTATTACAAAGAGGAAAGATTTGATTGTTTGTAACGGAAAAAGATACCTACTTCAGTTATTTTAAAAAATCTTCACCCAGAAAGCTACATTATGAGCGAGTAACCTAGGCTATATTCAAAACTACTCTTTAAAGGGTTGGAGGGAAAAGTTCAAAGGGAAACGACGAAATCCACGCGGAAGAATTCGCGGGCTAGTACCAATATACACTTACAAGCAAAAATATGGAATCATGCACGTAACTTCCAACTTATTATCACAAATTGAGTTATAAAAAAGAAATTGGTATCATTTCTAAGACATTCATTAGTCTTCAAAATTACTTAGATTTAAATTATCACCTAAATTGATTCTATACTGAAAATACGTCGAAAGGAGCTGGGGTGATTCCATATTTTTGCTCGTAAGTATAGTAAAGCTGAGAGTTTGCTTGTTTTTGTTTTTGAACGCGCCTATCGCTGGAATCAAATTAAAAAAAAATGTGTTTGCATTTGATAGTCCCCCAAACCATAAGAAAGGATAAACAGGCTTTTCCACATCACACTGCAACCTCTAAGCGGGTGAAACCGTGGGACACAGCTGGTTTCGAATAATAGTCAACAATAAACTTCTTTAATAGATTTCGTTCCCATAACGTGTCATGTCGCAGTCTAGCACTTCCTTGCTATGTTTACTTAGATTTGGAGTTTTCACTCGAAATGTTTTCAAACTCATTACCGGTGTATATTTGATTACTAGATTAGGTGGATCTAGGTTTACGTTTCACGTTACCGCCGCGTCTATTATTTAGCTGTGAGCCTGTGTTTTATTTTTTAAACGTTGCCCCACACTAGGAATTTCTTCTGTATCGTGGGTGCGTTTACAAACATATAAACTCACATACACAAACAGCCAGACCCGGAACAACTACCTGTAGGTCACTCAAATATTTTTTCCGTGCGGGGATCGAACCCACAACACGCGGCGCAGCAGCCGATGGCTCAACCACTGCGCCAACCGTGTCGTCAAACGTGTCAGTGTGTTGTTTGACTCTCACTTAATCTGAATGCGTCAGCAGCCTGAGGAATTTAAATTTTCAACCCAATATTTACTAAAAAAAGCAATAAAACTATTATGTACACACAGGCTGCATATCAAGCTTCACATTTCCAGTATAAGCTGACCTCTCATTGTATCGAAGTCCTATACAATGAGAGGTGAGCTTATACTGGAATTTGGTGTGTTGTATATGAAAAGACGAAAAAAAGAATCACAGGGCATCGGATAATTCATCCGCATCGATGTCAACGGGAAAAGTGCCCAAAAGGCTGGCAGAATTGCCACGTTGAATGGCAATGTTGATTCTTTGGGCAAAATAAATTTCATAGGTTTTTTTTTGCAATTTACAGCTCAGCATGTTGTATGTATGTTATTAAAGAAGTCATTAGTGACCGTAACAAATGAGTATTTCCCGAAGTATTAATAATTAAAATCATTAATAAGACTTTTTAACTTCAAACTACGAGATTGAATAACTATTCCAGGATAAAATCTAATCGGTACTGAGCTGCAAATTGCAATAAACATAAGAACATTTAAATATTGCTGGCTACTTCCACGTATTAAGTACAATAAATAGTCGCTATCCCAACGCCAAAAGTTCTGCTAGATAAAATAAAATTGGCAATTTCCATACACGGTCGGATGTTCCTTAAAATAAATCTCAAAACAATTTTTCCCAATTGAAAATGATCCTTATTCGTTTTTAATAAAGTTGAAAAAGAATCAAAGAAATTTGACAGATTGGGGTAGCTTGATGTGCTGGCCTCTAAATGACTATAATTAATTATTATGACTCAAGATCCTCATGGTTCTCATGATATAGAAACACAACAACAATAAAATTAAACACGTTACAAATTATTGTTCTGTGCGTCAGTAAAGGTATACCTACCTACCTTGGCTCTTTATTTATGGTAAATACGGGTATCCATAGAGTAATTACGATTATCTTTGAAACACGTCCTCTAATTATCCACTATAAGGATCTAAAGCTAATAAAATGCATACATTGTTTAAAAATAGCCTCGATTATTGCATTTTTTTATTGATATGGGTGCACTAAAATAACTTGAAGTGACACTTAATGTTGGCATCGGACATTCCTACCCTAGGCAACCCTTGCTATTTACTGGGTGACTTTTGATTAATTCGAAATTTCTCAGGGGGTGAATGTACCTCATACTCATGAATATAAACAAATTTTACTACCGGATCAACCCTGAATATTGAAGAGTAAAAAGTCAGCTGCTAAATACGTTTATTTTCACACAGACTACTTATGATAATTATGCTTATTTTTCATATTTTATAGTAAAAGTTACAATTATAAGTAATTTTCTTAAATGAGACCTAGCCAATGAATTAAAAATCACACTGTTTACGTAATACAGGTAGTTGGATGCTATATAACATAGGGATCAAATAGTAAAACTTGCCTTCAGATGATAATTCAACCAATCAGTGACAATTGCTGTTGTGATTAATATTCGGTTTTAGGTCTATACATCGCCCTGCTCAGCTTCTCCTTGTTGACTGGCTACCTTATACTTTTATCACAGCATGAGTTTCTTTAACACACCCAGTAACGGATTAACCCTTAATCAAATTAAGCAATTGCCTAGGGCATCACATCTGGGGGGACAACAGAAGAAGCACAAAATTTTTTTTTGTGTGTACTTATTAGCAAAGTATAGTAAGCATAGTTCGAAAGTTCTATTTTTAACTAGAATATTTAATATCTTGTCTCTAATGTTATTGATTATCTTTTTGTCATTAAATACAGTCATTGTTCACAAATTGTTTGTCCGACGGAGGGTAAGCCTGGTGATCTGTAATACAGGTTCTACCTAAAACAGACACCAGTCTCTATGTATTGCATATTTGACTTTGTACTGTGTCTTGATGATGAGAAATAAATAAATATTATTATTATTATTATTATTAATCCGTTCTTAGGGCATCACGCCTCACTGCCACGACACCAATAAAGTTTCTAGGACTAATTAAAAAATTCGCGTGTTTTGCACAACTAATGTTTTTAGGCGGTATAGGTTTAAAGACCGATTCTAGTTGAAATACGGAAAGGGTGCCCACAGGCGTGCATTGCTTAGGGCATCAAGTAGTCTTAATCCGTCACTGAACAGACCTATTAACCTAATTCATGTCGACAAGAGAGTTGAAAAAACCCACGTTCACTCTTTGTCTTTGTCTCCCAGGGTGGGCTCACGATAAAGCGCGTGATGGAAGAGACGGGCTGCCACATCCACTTCCCGGACTCAAACCGTACCAGTACTGTGGAAAAAAGCAACCAGGTGTCCATCGCAGGAGACATGGAGCGTGTGGAGCGGGCCAGGGCACGAGTTAGGGTGAGTGGATAACATTAGTAGTTTTTTTTTTTTTTTTTTACACTAGGAATTTCCCTTGTGTCGTGGGTGCGTTTACAAACATTTAAATTCACATACATAAACACAAACTCGGAACAACTACCTGTATGATTATCGTGCGGGAATCGAAGCCGCGACAAACAGCGTGGCAGCCACACGCTGTGCCAATGCACCAACCGTGCCGTCAAAGAACTTACATGTAAACATACGTCAGATTATAATTTAGATGGTGTAAGCACCATGGCACATGGCGTAGTGTAGATGCATAATTTGGTCAATCAATAGGGTGCAATGATATAAAATGATGAACTGATTTTCGTTTGATCATCTGGATTGTCGATTTTACAAGGAGGAATTAGGACCCAAAGTATTGAAAAAGTCATGTAAAAATTGAAGTTGTAACGCAAACTCGTCTTTATAGGTGGGTGTTAAAGTTATTTTTACAAAAATAAACAAATGAGGTATAGGTTTGTCTAGCCATTCTCATTGCCACTGGCATCAAATAACAGAAATATATGTAGGTACAGTTGTACTCGTATATGGATTGCGCCTGCCAAAAATGTAATAAACAGAGTCTAGACGCTTTCTACCGAAATTGCAATAGCAATTTGAGAATTCATTTTCTGGATGAAATTATTATTGTTGCCTCGAATATTAGTTTTTCAAGACGCCAAGGACAGATAAAATTAAATTCCTATGCAGAAGTTAAAATGTCTCAGCCGACTTATTATGTCTGATCTCAAGAACCCTTTCGAAAAATCCGATTACATTTTACATGTACACACGGCTACAGCTATCAAGCAATAATTTCCAGTATAAGCTGATCTCTCACTGTATGTAAATCCTATACAATGAGAGGTCAACTTATATTTATATAAATAAGCTGTTTATATATATATATGTATATATTTTATATAAGAACAAGCCCGCCACACTATTTCCAAACCACTGCAACTCCTGAAAACCAGAATCAACAGTGGTGACCACTAGAAAAGCGTCGAGACAATGAAGCCCGACGAGTCCCGGAAAAACGATTCAACTGTCTTGGATCCCGCAACGAAATTAATCAGAAAAGAAAAGCGGAGGATCTAGAAAAATACATAAAATAAATACTTATTTATTTATATGTTACTTATATGTAAATACAGCTTGTACTTATATCTGTACTGTGTGATGTGACAGGCCCTCACTCCGCTGGTGTTCTGCTTCGAGCTGCCGATAGTCCCAAGCTCGCAGCCGCTTCCAGACATTACTTCACCGTACGTGCAAAACATTCAGGACCAGTACAACGTTCAGGTTAGTGCTCTGGTATGAAAGAGAATTATGCAATAATGAGTTTGAGCCAGGTCGTAATTGTAATAAGATCATGAGTGGAGTTCTTCAAAAAATATGTACGCATTTGAATAAAAAAAATCGGACAAGAGAGTGATCATAAAAGGGTTCCTTTTTTTACCTTTTGAGGTACGGAACCCTAAAAACGACTTCCAAAAAAATACAGCGCAGTGTAAAATAACTATTGGTTGGTCGGTGACTTTGGTTGTTTATTTATTATAATTATTTTCCAACAGATATCAAAATCAAAATCAAAAATTCATTTATTCAAATTAGGCTGAGAATCAGCACTTTTTGAACGTCAAAGACGTTTACATAAGACAGTCCCCCAAAACGCCCACCCTTCACCACTTCCTAGTGTTTTTGCTGGGAAGAAGAAGTGGAGGAACAAACTCCCCAGCAACACGTCTGTCTGATAGATTTGAAGAACCTGAAGCTATACAACACATTATGTCAAAAATAATAATTATGTCAATCATCTTTATACGTCATTCAATTAAATAATTTGCTACATGTTAGCTAGCACACACCAATATGCCAAAATAAATAAATAAAAAGTTATACCAAAATCGACAATTAACTCAAGCAAAGCCTGCTAAACTGAATACATAAAAAGCCTCGCAAGGCAGTCCAAGGGCGTGCCCGCTGACATGTGCAATGCTGAATTATATCAATACAACTCATTCATACAATGTAATGAGAGGATCATGTCAATAACATAAAAATAAGGATAGTACAAGAACATAGTACATTGTCCTGCGTATCCAAAACTAAATGTATTTTGCACTTCGCAGAGTTTTGTTTGGAAGTCTGTTTCTCTTTTTATCACAAGTGCATACAGGATGTATTTTAGGGGTTCCTCAGCCCACCCTTCGGGCTTTGGGAGAGACATGTGCAATGATCTGTTATCACAGGTGATGCTGCGCAACCGTCCCAAGTTACACGCGAATTTGTTGGTGGTGAAGGGGGTGCAGTGGGAGGTGCAAGCCACCATGGAGGCGACCAATCTGCTCATGAGCTACATGTGCGGACCACTAGCAGTAAGTTATAGCTAATAAGCTTTTTCTTAAGTAAAAAAAAGAAAAAAAACTGTAGCTTAAATAGCCCATTGAGGTTCCTGCTCCTTTTAATTGCTTCTAAACATTTCCGATTAGAAATGTATTGCCAGTTGACTATTCAACTATATTTGCAGTCAGCGACAAAAGATGAAGATTTATGAACTTCTCTTTACGTATTATGATAATTATAGACATTTATAACGCCTGTAGCTTTTTGAAGAGCTTTAACACGTTACGTCGTCGGTAACGAGATCGCCCGTAGCCAGTTATTTACGTGAGGATATCTTGATATTTACCCACGGGTTCATCGAAGGTGAACTGTAACTGGTGACTACACCTGCTGAGGTCAGTCTTTGGAGGGATTCATTATTTATCGAGTATCCTCTGTTTTAGAAATCGTGTTAGGCAGTCAGTCTCGCTCGGCAGTCATTTGGTAGTCAGAAGCCCGAGAGTCTGACCGCCAGATAGTTATTTAAATTGAATTAAAATCAACAATCCAAATCACTTTCAGAGCCAAACCCAAGTGCAGATGTCCCTCGAGATATCCCCGATGCACCACAGCGTCGTGGTGGGGCGTGGGGCAGAACAGCTCAAGGTCATCATGAAGGGAACCAACACACAGATAATGTTCCCAGACGCCGATGACCCTAACATACCGGTGATCAAGAAGAGTTGTGTCACTATCACTGGGAACATCAAGGATGTTTATGCGGCTCGGCAGCAATTGGTGGTAAGTGGTGCAAGAATCTTCACTGTATAACAATGATTTATGTCTAATGAAAATCTTTAAAACATGACATCCCACCTGTATACCTTAAAGGGCAAAGGTGTACCTATATAGCACACCCACATTTCGTCAGTTAAGTGAAATTAGTAAGTAAATGTAATAGGGGCTTCTGCCACTGACCGGGCACAAATCCAGACCCCAAGCTGTTACTGGGAAATTCCAGATGGATATTCAAAATTGAAATTAGGCTTTGAATCAGCACTTTTTGAATGAGTATCCCGAAACGCCCACCTTTCACCACTTCCTCATGTCTTTGCTGGGAAGAAGATGTGGAGCAACAAACTCCCCAGCGGCGCGTGACTGATAAGTTTGAAGAACTTGAATATCTAACAATATATATAAAAATAAATCCCTATTTCCCTTGGTCACGGCATCACGCGTGAGCGGCTGAACCATTTTAGCTAATTCTTTTTTGTTGTGTTTCAATTACGGAGAAGGTATTTCTGAAATAAAAAAACTAAGAGAGTTGCGAGGAAAATTAGAAAATTTAAGAAAACACAACGACTATTATCACTTCACACGATTGACAGTTCCAAAGAAACCGCTGGTAATACCGCTCGGCGCAGCTAGTATACAATAAAATGCAAAGTAAATTATACATAAATTGACCGAATAACACTTTGCCCGACCTTAGAACCCAGGGTGTTACCCACAGCAGAAGCGCTTGGAACCATTAGGCCGACGCGGATTATATTTTATCAACTGTCCTGATTCAATATTTCATCTATCCCAACAGGGCAGTCTTCCCCTCGTAGTGATCTTCGACGTCTCCGACGAAGGTTGTCGCATAGAGAGCGAGCTGGCAACAAAGCTGATGCATAAGTACAACGTCTACATCAACATACGGCGCAAGCCCAAGCAGGGCATCACCTCCGTCGTCGTCAAGGGTATCGAGAGATGCGCAGGTGAGAGGGATATACATCGTTGTCTTTGTTACCCGACTGCCTTAGGAGAAGAGTATTACTTTTCGAGTGTATGTACATAAGTCTATTTCTCAGGCCCGCTCGCCTAATCTATTTGGCTTGAAGTACATATCATTTCTATATTTGTGTTCACGGTCTTGACATCCTGTGTCACCTGAGTGAGAGGCTGTATGGATGTTGTAAAAAGAAAAATAGCGGCCACCATATTTAAGTGTACTTACGTAGTCGTATTTTTGAGCGACAGGGAACCGAAATGAAGGGCTCGAGAAAGCGATTCCAAAAATATAACTCACTAAAATGTAGGGTATATAAAAAACCTGATTACCAACACTTTTCAAGCAGCCGTTCAATCAATCAATGTTGCAGTTGGTGGCATTAAATCCGAGATTGAATTAATATCTATTACTGTCACCAACTGCAACAGACTGCTAAATATTGATCTTTGTTTTAATTATTTTTTCGTCACTGAACTCAGGTTTTTTTTTTAACAGGATGTCCTTGTGTGCCAATAACTTTTTTTTTAAATGCCGGAGACGCCTCTTTTTAGCCTTAACGACATCCTTTCTACCACAGACAAGCGACGGTTTCCATGCTAATTCCATACATATATGTATGGTTTAAATTAGACCTACCCACATTTCACAACTTTGTAAGAGTCAATTAAAATATGATTTTTTTATATAAGTTTGTCTCCCCAGGCGACATCTATGAAGCCCGTCGCGAACTACTCGCCGACAAGGAACCTGTGATCACTGCAGAAGTCCCCGAATCCTACAACATTCCCGCCATATCTACCAACAACATGCCCAACTTTGGCGTCTTCAATCCGTTCTCACCAACCCATGCCACCAACATTGGGAATTCTCCTTGCTCCCCATATAACTTGCAGATGACAGAGTTGGCGTCTTTCACCAACATTGGTTCGCCAATGTTTGGGCATAACCCGCCAACGCCCGGTGGATACCCGAGCCCGCTTTCTCCGGTAGCATTGACCCCACCTGTGTATCCTAACTCCTGGATGGTGCCATCTCCTCAGCCCAGAAGTGGACAGTTCCATTATCCGAATTTGTTACCCAATCCGAATTCGGTGATGTACAAGAATCAAGGTGGATCTTGGAACCGTGAGTATTCCTCAATAATATAATTTTTAAAACAATGTGTCTAGCTTACTTTTGGGTAATATAATACGATAAATGTCCTTAGTGTGTGTGTGTGTGTGTAATAGGTCCTTAGTGTAAAGGCCGCACGTCAGTGGTAACCAAAATCTGAGTCACTAGCACTATATTGCTTTTTGTAAACGTTACGACCAATTTTTGAATCGAAGATACAAATGTCCTGCCGCACATAGGTTTAATATAATATATGGGGCAATTACCCATAGACATGACTAAAGTAGTAAGATAAATAAATATTACTTTAAGTGCGAAACGAGTATTTTAAATTTTAGTGTTAAGTGCTACTACTAACTACCTACCCATAGATAATTGTTGTACCTATAGGCCTACGTATAGGTAATTTTTATATAATTAAGTACATACTATACTGTGTTAGCGTCTTAGATAACGTGGTTCCCTTACAGCGATGACGAACGGCGCAGAGATGGTCGGTATACCTCAGCCGATGATGATGCAGCCAACTTACCAGCAGGTGCCAGCTGATGGTAGACACGTATGTATCTTTTACAGCTAACCTGGCTGTAGGTCTAGGGGTTTTGTTTACCCAGGTTCTTAGCGCCTACCACAGACACGCTCCTCACATAATTTAGAACTTAGCTGTGACAAGTTATATTTTTTTAATCTTTAATGCTTTGTGGTCTGTTATTTAGTATCTAAATATCTTTACAAATTCTTTACTAAATGTCTGTATTCACAAAACCTTCTTTTTTAAGATACTTTCCGAGATCTGGCTGATCGTCTGTGAGAACTGAGGGACCACACTTTATGGGTCGTAGTTGTTAATATATTTATTTACGAATTCCCAGATTCGTTCTACAATTGTATTAAGTCTAGTACTAAATCCTAGGATTTTCATTTCGCGAATTACCAGTGTGGTCCCTCAGTTCACACGCACATCGCCTTGCTACACTTTTAACGTAACAGTGTCGTCACAACCCACTTCTCCTGAACTTTGATTTGCTATATCATTGTCACTTTTTATTGATTTGAGTAAGCAAAAAAAAAATACGTGTCCAATATTTTTAGATAATCTTACTGACGGACTAAAATAGACTTAGTATATTTTCACCTAGGACACATCCCTATTGTAACTATTTATTAGGTATGTATTTTCTAATCATGTGAGGACATTGTTTAAAGGCACATTCTAATAATTCTTGGCTTCTTTTTTCAATCTTATTTATTAATACATTTTTAATGCTAACTATTTATACAAGTATAAAAAAGCTACCCAAATCTCGACAGCAAATAAAAATATGGTGCCGAAAAATATAAAGACCATAAAAAACTGGCGGTGTTGCCACGTCGTATAATTAATAAATTATGAAGATGAAATGAAATTATATTTATTTCTGTACATAAACATAATTTCAATTGTATAGTAATGCTTACCCTCAGGCCATAGTAGAACCTAGCCCGTGGGTCTTGGAAAGTTTCAACAAGACGTAATAAATAAATAATTAATAATGCTGGACAATCCACACAGCATCATCTAGCCCCAAGCTAAGCAGAGCTTGTTATAATATTTGGTTTGGTTTGGTTTGGTTTTATTTTATTGTAATGTAATTATGACATATTTTAATTTAGAATGTTGGTTTTCCTTACGTACATTTTGAATTGTTTTATTTTATTGTTACTTTCTGAAGATTTGTTATTTTTTAAATTGTACTAATATGGATCTTGTTATCTGAAATAAATGATTATTATTATAATAATAATTGTTGTTGAATTTTGGCAGACAACGCTGAGTCAGATTCTGAACTCGAGCTCTCAAGCAAGCAGCGGGTACCAGAGCAACTTCACCGGCAGCTCCGTGTCGCTAGACACACAGAACATCTCCGGTAAACAAACAGTTTTCTTGCATTTGAACCAGTGAATTAATCAGTTTCCATTATTTAGCAAACACAACTAATTACATCCCCTTTTCTCCTTTTCTATTTAGTCCACCCAAAGTCTACGTTTAAGAAATAACTTTGTTTTACAAATATTTAAATTACCTGGTTTAATGGTTATTAAAAAAAAAAAAAACATTGCCCCACTCTAGGAACTTCTCCTGTATCGTGGGTGCGTTTACAAACATTTAAACTCACATACACAAACAGCCAGACCCGGAACAACTACCTGTAGGCCATACAAATATTTGTTCGTATATGCGGGAATCGAACCCACGACACGCGGCGCAGCAGTCGATCGCTCAGGCACTGCGCCAACAGTGTCGTCAAAATTATGTTCGTTATTATCTTGTTTATTTGTTGTTTGCATATAAACATAACATCACGCCTGAATTACCCGAAGAGAATAAAGAAAAAACAAGGGTATGGTTAAATATTTGCATATTAAACATAAATAAAAAAAAATTGTGCCCTATTGGTATTTTTCCATAACAGGGTCCACCCATTTTCGGGCCAAAGGCAAAGGCCTCCGTATTTTCTTTCCTTCTTCTCAGTTTGCAATCAGTAATGTGTTCTTCAAGGTGGTGGTGACGGCAGTAATGTGGTGTCTCCGTCGGTGTCTCCCATCAGCAAGCACCACACCAGCCACAGCCCCGCGCCCTCCACTGACGCCGAGCGTTCACAGCAAGGTATGGACCTAATCTAGTACCATTACCCTTACACGTTTTTGTGTGGCAAAGTAGTACACCTCGTTTGCAGTAATCGTGATAGTGAGATTGATAAATTGACAAAATTAGACGGACCATATTGATTGATAGACGAATAAAAACAATGAAGTGGTGTGATAACGGTAAACTAACCATTCGACGTATCGTGAAGACACAAGTGTCCTGCACAGAGTGGTTCACATTTTGAATCGTGAAAACTAACCCTAAAATCATTTCCCAGAGTTAGCGAGCATAATATCGGACCTGCCTCTATCTGACCGCCGCGCGGTGGGCTGCGAGAAGAAGACGCTAGAGACACTCAACAAACTGTCGCCGCTGTCAGAGTATCGGAAGATGAAGGCTGACGCTAGCAAGGTAAATGATGTATCTCAATTACGCAACAGAGCTTAAAGAGAACTGCGATGTAGCAACTATCAATAAGTTTTTTTTTTAATGCATTGGTATCGCTTCGCAAAGTTTTCCAAAAAATGAACTATACTGCATGCTGTTTTGTCGGCAATTTTTAATAATATATTATAGCGTTTTTACGACTTCTAAATAGGATTAATGATCGTGTTTGGTTACCAATTTGTTTTTTTTTGTTGTGATCGATATTTATATATCTTTCTTTTTTGTAAACCCAAATAGCACTGCTTGACCATTGACCCCGTAACTTAAGTTTTTTTTTTGTTAAATCATGTTTTAATTCGATATCCCCATTTCTCCTGATTATTTAATTAGAGCCTGTATAAAACCACCCTTGACATACGTTTCAAATTCAACATGAAAAAATTGGCAAACAGCCGAATTTCTCCATCAACACAAAATATTTGGCAAGACATTAGGGAAAAAATAACTTCGTCTGCAGCCCTTTTTATTGCAAAGTCCTCTACTTACAAGGTTTGATAATTAATCAAATGAACGCATGCCTTGTCAACCAATGGTGTTAAGGTTGCAACAAGCCAACAGTTTACCTTACCTTAACTTACACATACATGCATTATACATTTTAGATTCTACCAGGTAGCTGTCAATATCAAGGTCTTGAAGTGTTCGGAATAAAGAATCGGTTTAGTAATTTGTAATGAACTAATGACATATCTTTGCATGGAAGCCTTGTGTTTCTTTCCCTTCGAAGGTACACGGAGAAATGTTCCCCTGAAATTCTTCTGAAAAAGGTATGTTTGTATGTGATGAAAACTTGACAATTGTGGCTTCATGTCATTGATAATAAACATTATCTTAAATCATGACAAGTTTGCCGAGGACAGTCTGTAGTTAGGTGACCCTCCATAACATATCGAGACTCCGCTGTGCCTCGGAAGCCGTTGGTCCCGGCTGTCATTTCTCCTGTACCAATAGGTAGAGTGGCCCAGTAACAGTTACTGTGTTGTGGAGGTCAGATTGGCAGTGGCTCCATGTAAAATACTGGTACTCAGCTACATCCGGTTAGACTGGAAGCCGATCCCAACACAGTTGGGCGAAGGCTAGACTGATGATGACCTACACATTTAAAATGAGATGAGGAGGAAAAAAAGGAAAATGAACAACTTGATGACCATCTCTTTAGTGGTATATTGCATCTTCTCCTATTTTGTCAGGCGATGCGCGAGAGTGTGGGCAGCGGATACCGCGTGCCGACTCCGCGCTGGGCCGGCTACTACTTCAGCCACACCTCGCCCGGACCCATCAACCTGAACGAAAACAACGATGCCGTTACTGTAAATATACTATCACATTACTACTATACTAATTTTCCGTGCAGGTTAAAAAAACAACTTCCACTCTCTATTAATCCCCTTAGGGGTCGTTTACATATAAATGGAACTCTTGTGAAAAAATTAATGCTTCTAGATCTGGGGGTCCATAGTTTTAGATTGTGCGGTTGTCTGTCAAAGAGTGAAATTAATCATTATTAATACCTTAACTGCCAAACAACGAGACACAATAGTAAATGTATTGTTTGTCGGTCATTTGGCGTTCAACGTGTTAAGTTGCTAATGTGAAAGGACTAGGGGCCTTTGCCCAGCAGTTGGACAGTATAGAAAACTTGCTAAAGACGACGTCACGCGTAGCTTTGGGTGACGTCGACTACACAAGACAACTTATTACTTACTATTTACTATGTAACCTATCGATGGTACCGATCTGGATGGTAATATTGCCCCCTGCAAGAGAAAAAAGGGCACGACGACATTTAAGACTAAAACGACCCTCCATTAGATTTCCTGCCAAAAAAGCATAGGTCCATACTGTCGTACCTAATAAAATAATAATTATTACTCTTCAGCCGGAAAAGGGCTGGAACCGTTCCGACCTGGTGCGACCAAACATCGCTGAGCCAGTGGTGAGTCCGCCGCAGGCGCCGGCGCAGACACCGCCCAACAACAACTGTCGCTATCAGCAGCTGATTGCTTTACTCCGGGATGTGGGACTGCACAAGTATATTGGTAAGATCTTATCTTATATAGGTAGAATTTTAATTCAATGGCAAACATGCAGGGTTGGAAATACTCATGAAAGTACACAGCCTTTTATATGGGATTAACTCTTAGGGCCTCGTATAATTATCGCCATGTGTTTAGGCCTTTAATATTCCTATATTTTTATTGCCGTGATCACAAAACTAAAAAAAACAGTAGCTATGAACAATTATATATAGAAAACACTTGAACACTATTTGCAGATTTGTTCAAGAAGCACGAGTTAGACATGTCTACGTTTACCTCGCTGAACGAGGCGGATCTCATAGAGATCGGCGTCACCGCCTTCGGAGCTCGCAGGAAGATGCTGCTATTGATAGCAGGTATTTATTATAAACTTTATAGGTCATGATAGGTTACAATAGTAGAGGGAGACCAAAGAAAAGATGGATAGATTGTGTGAAAGATGATATAACTAGAAAAGAGGTAACTCTTGAGATGACGGCAAATAGACAAATATGGAAGAAGAAAACATGCTGCGCCTACAACAAATAAATTGGGATAAGGGCAGGAGGATGATAATGATGCTGAACCGCGTAGAATTTAACAAAAATTACTGGTTATTCATTTTTTTGCGCGGTACGGTACACAGTTCTGTTTTCTTAAATAAAATTAGCCTAAGTTGGAGTACATAACATAATAGTATCTACTTATCTGCCATTGAAGTTCCCGTCAAAATCGGTCCAGGCCTTTCGGAGATTAGCCGGAGCAAACAAACAAACAATAAATAAAAAATAATAATTGTTTATAATGTACAAATCAAATGCTATTATTTGTATATTATAAACAAATACTTTCAATTTATATATAAAAATTAACCTCCATTATCAGCGAGTAACATGGGCTGTATTTTATTTTCAAAACTGCTCTTTAAAGGGGATGGCGCGCGGGGATGTTAAAGTTCGAAGGAAATGTTCGAAAACCACGTGTACCGAAGCCGCACGCGAAGTGCTATAGTTTTTAACAATTTTATTACTATGGCAAATTTATATTTACAGATCTTAAAACCCACAAGGGTAACTTCCAAGGCTCTTCGGGTGGTGCTGAACGCAAGATGGTGGGATCACCTTCTCAGTTCGCGACCCTCACGCAAGACAAATGGTAGACAAACCAAATTTAGATATAAAGCTACGTATAATGTGGTAAATTGTGAAACTACAGAAGTTAAGGCATATTTACGCCCGGTTTCTGGAACAACCAGTCACAGCAGTTGCTAACGCACGCTTGACGATTTGTCATATTCATTTTTGGTACCAGAAACTGGGTGTTAGAATCGCATGTATTTTAAAATATCAATTTAAAAGAAATGGAATAATGAGTGCGAAATGAGCAGCGTTTTGATTTGCATTTTGTAGGTGTTTTTAAGCTATTGCTGTTCGTCAATAAATGTATTAATTAAGGTATAAGCAAAACTTAATTATTTATTTTAAATTGTATGCCTTACCACAAATATACGTAGCTTTGAAAGACTGAAGATAGAAAACTCGTGAGACTGATTCTGAAAGAGTACAAAATATTAATTAAAGTACAAAAATACTAAGATAAGTCACTCTTCAGTGTACCTATAATACCTCATTAGAAGGCTGGAGATAATGTGAGAATCTCAATACAATTTACTAAAGGTAGACTCTACATATTTAAGACTTATGCATTTATAGAAAACTATAAGAATTTTTCATGAGTTCCTGAAATTATATGATATTAAGAACTACCTTTGTTCTACTTAGAATTGATTGCAATGAGCTGGTTTCTATCTCGTTGATTTTTTGAGATTATTTTTTATCAAATGTAGTTTGGTAAGTTGTTTTTTTTTACATAGTTTTTTTACGATAGCTTAAAGCAAACGACGATTCGATCTCCATAGACAATTGTTGAAGTAAACGGGCCAAGGGCCGTAGAATTATAGTTATAAGTTACATTTTTTTTTACTTATAGAATTTTTAATCGTATTATAAGGAGAGCATGTTTTATTTTTTAACCATCATTTACCTACATAGTTTTAAGTACAGTATTTTCAGACTATTTTAATTATCATATTCGGCTTTTAACTTTTGATTAATTAGTGCTAAGGAAAAATGTGTTCGGAATCATGCTTGCGTTCCTTTTAATTCCATATTTTGTGAAATATGATTTACAAGGACGCTGATAAGGTCCAAATTGAAAAATCTCACTTCTGATATCTTCTTTTTTTACATTCAAATACAGAACAATCTTTAGTCAGTCACTGGCCATTCGAAGTGATATTTTTGAATTTAGAAACAATAATCGTTTTTTTTTTAATCGTTCATTTCCCGCACAATCGGCAAAAACAACTTGGACAGCTAAAATTGACTTGATTTTAAATAGGTACGACTAATTTGTAAACCATTCAGCGATCATTGATCAAGGTGACTATTTTAGTAAGTATTTTATATCAACGCGCGTCACCCTGCTGCATTTTTAATCTGTTAACATTTTAACAATGTATCACCCAATCATTATGTGTTTGTGATTATGAATTTAAGTTTTTTTTTACTGCATTTTTGATTTTAACCATATTAACATGCTAATTTAATGTGAATGCTTTTTGTTTTAGATTGTATTTTACATAGTATGGTGACGTTGTGATACATAACCATTGCGAACTCTTAAATAAGTACAATACTCATAGACAATTCTCCATTTCTAATTGTATGTATGATCTTTCCACCAAGTAGTTATGTATCATTCCGTTTACTCTATGATACTTTTTCGAGATCATAAAATGTACTTAATTGTTTTAATCATGAACTTTGTGATTACGATCAATATGTTTTAAAGTATGATTATGAGATGAGATGTTAGTAGACTTTTGTTTTAGATTATGAAATATTAATTAATTGTATGTGTACCTATGTGTTTAAATTTGTAAGGTGTATTTTTAGTTATATCGGTGTCAGGTTGTTCAGTTTTGTTTTTATTACATTTAAGAAGATTTTATTCCAAGAAAAAGGATTTTTTTTGCATAATTGTTTTTAGTTTTGCTTGTCCGATTAAAGTTTGTAGCTAGAACTTGTCTTTTATTACTAGCTTCCTACTAATTTAGCTTGATTCCGTGATTTACATAGAATCAATTCCATATAAACAGTTGGTAGTGTAACACCAGGAAGAAGGGGCCATTCCGAGCTCTCAATATGTATGCACCGCTTGAAAGATGTTTAGATGCTTTTAGCTCCAGACCTAACCCTTAATCAAAGTACAGCGAGATAGTCTATCAGCGCTATTTGGTCGACGGTTTCATACCGAGTAATTTTAGTTTGTGTTAAATACAGAATTTTACCAGTTTTTCAAAAAGTTAACTTTTATTTCCAAAATCAGCGCCATGAAAAATAGAGTTTGCTACCCCTTGCTACCTTGTTGTATATTGTGATGTTGGCTTATTTTTACAAAGGTCGTGCAAACCCATTTAAGGCGAATGCGTAGAGGTATCCCGTGAAATTACAATTTTCTTAGGTTTTTTTTGTTGTAAAGCGCAGCTAGCAGTTAGTAATAGTAAAATTGATTTGCGACCGTAACTTACATACATTTCTCTAATTAAAATCTAAGTATGTATTGTGGTCAAATTTATGTTGTATATTATATTGAATATCTCCGGCTGTCCCGTTGCATTTACCTTAAATTATTGGAATTTAAATTAATGTATCTGATTCCATTTTATCACGTTATCTCAGTGAAGATTATTTTAATAAATTGAATCTATATTCGTAAACGCACAATGCCGGAAGAAATATTTTGACAAGAAGGACCTTCGAATATTTTGACAGTCCTGTCTGTCATCCTCATCAGAATTCAGAAACTTGACATTGTAATCGTGCTGAAGTGCAATTGCATCATAAACATTTTCGGCATTTTTTAACATTAGAAATGGGTAATGCAAGTGCTAAAGCTGTGGAAGTGAAAGTAGCGGAGGTGCCTGCACCGGCGAACGCTGAGAAACCCAAACTGAAGCCATGCTGTGCTTGCCCGGAAACTAAGCGGGTGCGAGACGCATGGTAAGGTTATGAACAAATTATTTTTATTACGCAACAGCGGTTTGTCTAAAAAAATAATAGTACATAGATTCAGCCAACTTATGTATGCTCGATAATATAATAAATAACTTATGCCAGACATTAGTCAACTTGGCATATTTTCAGAACCATTATAATATCCAGATTCTTTCCATTATATCTCAGATCTGAGTTGTTATGAAATGGTTAGCTCCGCATGAAATCACATGTTTTTAAAAGTAATTGATAAAGATTTTAAAGTTATTTTATGTGCCAATGTGAATCAATAGTAAACCAAAGTACTATGGACAGGCCTATTCCTAGTTTGAGGTTTACCGGCCGACCTGATCTTGTCTATGTACAACTTGAAATTAAAAAGAAGTTTAAGTATATCACTAATTAATTGTTGATTTTGGTATATAGTTTTTATTTATTTATTTTGGCATATTGGTGTGTGCTAGCTAACCTGTAGCAAATTATTGAATTTAATGATGTAAAAAGATGACTGACATAATTATTATTTTTTGACATAATTATTATGTGTTGTATACTTTGTATAGCTTCAAGTTCTTCAAACTATCAGACAGACGTGTTGCTGGGGAGTTTGTTCCACCACTTCTTCTTCCCAGCAAAAACACTAGGAAGTGGTGAAGGGTGGGCGTTTTGGGGGACTGTCTTATGTAAACGTTTTGACGTTAAAAAAGTGCTGATTCTCAGCCTAATTTTAACAAATGAATTTTGATTTTGACTATATTAACCTTTTGACCGCCATCGTCACAAATACGTGACAAGCGAACGCATGCCCTGTACGCCAACGTCACAAATACGTGACAAACGTCGTACAGTCTTAAGTACTATAACACGAAATAAACAATTAAATCATTACTTTTGTGTGAGTTAATTTATATATCTTAAAAGTTGAAGTGCCCGTGCGTATTTAATTGCATGAAAAAAATTAAAATAAAACACGGATATTGATACATTCATGATGACAAAGAAGAGATTTAACATTTTTATTAAAAAGGCTTGGCGTGGAGGGCACGCGCGTGCGTTTATCCTCTGGCGGTCAAAAGGTTAAAATTGCTTCAAGTCTCAAGGATTAGTTTAGTAGGTTTCCCATAAGGATAATGATGCCTACTGACTTTCCTTATAGTAAACTTGGAAAACAATACTGGACATACCCCTTACAAACCTCTGAAGTATACCATGGTTCTCATAACCATTTGTGGAACAAATTGTTGTCTAATTTATTTATGAAATAACCATTAGTATGAGTCTGGATTTGTGCCCGGTTGATGGCAATAGGCTCACACCCTTTCACAAGGGTCTTAAATATCACTGGTGAAATGTGGGTGTTATTGTAGGTGAACCTCTGCCCAATTTTTCAGGGAATACAGGTAGCAGTATTAGTGTTACCACCCCTACTCTAAAATAGAGTATTGTCCTCTTTTTCATGTAGGCGTACTTTATAATCTACGAGACCAATAAAGTACGCTAAAATACTCTATTTACGTAAAACTGATTGTTACTGCCTCGTTACTGGTTAGGAGCACTTATGAGACTAAAATAAAATAATGTTTAGTATTGAATCTTCAAGAAAGACAAATATTTGTTAAATATTTGACAAATAATGAAAAATAATAATAAATACTCTATTTTTATTCTGTGTACTTTATTTTTGTTCTACAAAAATGAAAAAATACTTTGTGGTGGCAACCCTAAGCAGTATGTGAAATTACCTATTTCTTTTTCAATTCCAGCATAATTGAAAATGGAGAAGAGAACTGTGGCCCCCTGATTGAAGACCACAAAGCCTGCATGAGGAAGATGGGATTCAACATCTAAATATTGTGCCATATCACTGGAAGGAACCGCATACCTAACTAACACCCTGTCTCTGGAATGAAATCAACGCAAAGTTAATGTGACTAATAGATGGTATGGTTGTCACAGTGGCTGACCGATTGAATGCTTAGCTGCATGTGATGGGTTTGATTCCTGCACAGAACAAATATTTGTATGGCCTGCAGTTCTTTACGCAAAATACGCGCTACGTCGTGGAGTTGCGGAAATCAGCCCGTCTAACAATACAAAATGGCCTGCAGTTAGTTGTTCCGGGTCTGGCTGTATGTGTATGTGAGTTTGAATGTTTGTAAACCCGCCCACAATACAAGAGAAATTCCTAGTGTGGGGCAAGGTTTATTAAAAGAAAAGGTAATAGCAGTTATCACAATTAGTCACGTTAACATAAGTGTCTGATTTCTTTCCAGAAACCGGGTGTAAGATTTCTTACTTAGTTCTATTTAAATTATTCATATACTAGACATAATATTGGTGATATTATCCAAAATAGGATAAGAAAGGACACATGCTGATTGTTCTAGATGTCAAGTAGTGGCTAGCACCATATCAGTCACCGTTAACTCACTGAATAATGGATTGGTGGAAGGGGAAATAACTACTAAAACGGTGATTAATAGATAACTATGTTAGCAGAAGGCATGTCGCACAAACCACAAATGAATTAGAACATAGGCCAGATAATAATGAACTGTATGTGTATCAAGATACAGTGAAAATTGTATTGTATCTATGATAACGGCATATCAAAGATTAAAAAAGTACCGTTCTTATTATCTTGTCAATCTTCTGGTTAGCCCTATAGAAGCCACACTATTATCGTCATCTCATGTTGCTGAATCTAATATCTAAATATGCTCTTGTACTGAGAGTAAAAGAAATCCCTTGTACATCCTGCTACTGTCTGAGCATCAGTAGTAAAGCAAAACTGTCAATATCATATATTATTTACCATCACTTACTAAAAGTGAATGATTTACATAGAATTTTGTAAAAAATATAGATTATTAAAATCATTTTATTTAAGTTATTTAACATTAAACCTACATAGTGAGAAATTAAAAAGTAGAAAAAAGGTTTGCTTTGTCTTTGAAAATATTATTAGCCAGTTAAAAAATAGTATTTTGTTACATTGTAATATTGTATGAATGATCATGAGGAATGCATTTTATTATTAATTAAGTTTTCAGTCACTGTACTTAATGATTGGTTAGCTTTTAATGTATTTGCCAAAGATGTCATTACTGCCTTTCTTGTAATGATGAAACATATTATTTGGAGCAAAAGCCAAACATTTTTCATTCCTTTAAATAACTAATGATATGTTTGAAAAAGCCATAACTAAAAAAAAGTTCGTAACATTATGTAATGATCATTACCTGTCTGTACTAATGCCGCAAAGATCTGTGACTGTACTTTGTTTGTCTTTTATTTATTTTTAGTCGTAACATTGTAAATAAAATGTTGATTATTTTATATTTGAATTTTATTTTTGACTACTTCGAACTTAATTAATGCTGACAGTAATTACTGTATGGTATCCGGATCACGTGGCAATTATTATACTGAAATTGTGGGATGTTGAAGTGTGACCCGTGAGTGTGTGGGGTATTATAGGATGGACCAATACCGATCTCTATAATAAAAAAAAAATTGTTGCATTTGATAGCCCAATTGAGGCTATTTAACATCATGTTACGCTTATTAGGAACAGGTGAAACCGGAGGGCACAGCTATAAAGTTAAAAAAAATGCTTGATGTCTCGTCGACTGTCAATGACGCTCAGCGATAAATTTCGGCCACTCGCGTCCAGCTACTGACGGCTGCTAATGTCGTCGCCTTACTTAGAATAAGGGTTTCCGGAATGCATAGGGTATTGGCCCTTTGCTTTCATATCCGCCGCCTGCACTCATAAGGATTTAGATCATTAAGAGGGGGTTGAGGGTTATTTGTCGAACAGGGACACCCTCAAAGGACATACACTGACCTTAGTGGTTTTGTACTTCAGGCAGGGTAGCGTAGTAATCGCAACCAGCATGCGTGTATGACTAGATTTATGACCGTAAACGAAGCAAAAGGAGTATGTAAGGATCGTAGCAGATGGCATTCTGTACTTTCTGCCTACCCCCGTACGGAAAAGTTGTGAGTCAATGTATGTTTATTTACCAGACTCCCACAAATAAATAATTATTAATAGTTTGCAGTATATTTATTTGTGGAAGACAAATACAATTTAGATTAACAACCTTAATTGGCTTGGATTGCCGATGAGAACCCCTTTCAGGCACGCGGCTTGTCATATGCCATATACCATACTATGATCGTATTGCTAACAATGTTCGTTCGGTGTATAACTATGTCATGGTTTCGATATGAACTATACTTCTGATCCTTGTATACGCTGCTATAGAATGAGCAAACCCAGCAGGTGGACTTGCTCACGATAACTTTCAGGGTATTACGTGGGCCGATCCCGGCGGCACTGCAATGCCGGGCCGACCCGTGACGGGAGTGGAGCGAGCCCCGAACATCCCGTCAGTTTACAAAAATCAGATTAATATACTGGTCCCTCATTGAGGGAACTTTCAGATATTAAGCTGAAAAGAACAGATACTACACTTTGATCTTAGCCAAAAGGCCGAGAAGCGATACCGTAAAAGCGAAAAACTGGGGTAGTCGTTCACTCGCGGAGAATCTTGACACCGCGATACACAAACGTGACGTCAGCGCACACTGCCATCTGTCGTAGCATTAAGGAACTAAACCTCAAGTAGGTGACAACATCAACGTACGTAGTAAAAGGAGAACTCATTTGCTTATTATATTACATTTGTTAAGGGGTGAAAATTGGCTGTATGAAATACCCGATTTCTTTTTTGATATTTAAGGGAAGGTAAAACCCAGAAATATCAAAATAAAATTAACTGGGTTGGCCTCAAAGTAAAAAGTAGTACATTGTATGATTAGGTAACTATTTTTTTCTTGGTAAATAACAGGTACCCTTGATAAAAAGGCATCACGAAATTACCCCTACTTTTTCGATTTATACGACGATATTTATAATGACTTCTACAATAACCATGATATACTTAATTGTAGTAAAGTACCAGCCTATTACTGTCCCACTGCAGGGCAAAGGCCTCTTCTCATACAGAGAAGGCACGAGCATTCATCACCACGCTTGATCAAGACGGGTTGGAGATTTCAGACTTACATTAATTATATAAGTCCAGGTTTCCTCACGATGTTTTCCTTCACCAATGTCAGTGATGTCCAATATAAACTTAGAAAGTAGGTACATATGAATTGAAAAACTCACATTGGTACTTGCCCAGGTTTGAACCCACAACCTCGTGCACAAGAGGCGAGGCCTAAACCACTGGGCCATCATGATATAACTGTAGATACCTACTTAAATTAAATTTAAAGAACTTTGTTCTATTTTTGGGATTATCACGTTATGATGGTTTCAGCATGTACCACGATCTTATTCACGAACTACAAGTATCTACCTGTATTACGTTACGGTGCTATTTTTTCTGTCTAGGTACTACTTAAATCATACCTACCTAAATAATCGTTTATCACAATTGACAATACAAAATCACGTTGCACCGACTGCCGTTGCTAATCACACATCAGATTTATTTGCTACTTCGCATTAATATCAGACGTATTTCTTCTAAATATTCATGTTATCATTCTAAGGTCACAAAGTTTATCAATTGCAAACGTGAATTTCGTAGAATAGGTATTGTATTTGGTCGTCATAGGTGATTAAGAAGTAATTAGCATTTTTTAGATTAACAGTCTCCAAGAGATGAGGTCATTACCACCAAATATTAGAGAAGTGATAGAAGTGAAGTGATGATAAAATAGTCAAAAGTAAGTTTATATACTGTCTTGGTAACTGGCCAGCTGGTGACCACAGAGGCCTTCAACTACGACTTAACTAGCTGCAGTGAGTTGACAGCACGATTGTCACATGCAACACAGAAAAATGCACTATTTTAGTGCATACCTACCTACATAAAATAAACCAGAATACTAAAACCTACTTTGTAGGTTATTTTAGTCACGGCGCACCAGTTTTTTTCATGTTTTAGTGTCTTAGGTGACATTAGACATCCTAACAATTTAATGTTTAATCCTAACCATAATATTATAAATGCGACCGTAAGTTTGTATGTTACTTTTTCACGCCTAAACCACTGAACGGATTTCGACAAAATTTGGCAGAGAGATAGATTGCACCCCGGGGAAGGACGTAGGCTATTTATCATAATGAAGTAATTACTAACGCTTGACGAAAAGGTAACGTCATTTTCAACGATTTTTTAATCGTAAATACAGTTATCCTGTCATGTCATCAGTTTTCACTTTTAAAATCGCTTGAATTTACGTTACGTACAGAGGCCAGCCAGCACATCAAGCTACCCCAATGTGTCAAATTTCTTCAATAGTTCTTAAACCTTATCTCAAAAGAAATAAGGTTCTTGTTCAATTGGGAAAATTTGAAAGTTTGGGGTAGCTTAATGTGCTGGCGTTTGTACTTCAAAGTTTCGGCGCTTGAGTAGTGGACGCAGTAGTGAGAGTAAATTGAACTCAATATCCGTGCCGGCAATTATAATACAACAACTACTGACTACCACTATGGTGAGTATGAAAACGGGTAAGTTAGTACCTACGTATGTATCTAGTGCAGAAAACAAGAGATGAGGGTAGTTCTATCATATTTACATTTTTGACAGTTCATAAGAACGTGTACCTACCCGCCATATATAGTTTATCTGTGAAACTGACGCCTGTAACAGTGACGACATTCTGGTCTACACTTAGAAGAAACAAATTAAAGATACATGGTAGGAAATATCACGTTTTGAGTGAAAAACTAGAATGTGTAGATAAATAGAATATGCCTAGTTAATTATAACACCTACTATATATATAGTATATATTTCTCCTACTGGCTTTGAGTGTTTGACAAAAATATCAACAAACATCACGCCTGCATTTTCAATCGCAGATAAGAAGCGGTATATCAGCCATATGGTGGCACATGGTACATGGCAACTGTCTGGCATTACCACTGAAATATACCATTTGATGTAGCCGTGACACATTTCATTTTTTATGTATTTTAATATTGATTTACATGGGTCAACCTGTTGTTTATAAATATTTTTCTATCTTTCTTTTGAAACAAATTGGGCAAACAAAAAAGCAAACTCCATATTTTAGACCATAAGACGCGGCCGTCACATACAATAGTCAAAGTTGCACTATCAGTGTCTAGCGAGTGAATAACACTTACAATCATCTGTACCCACGATTAAAATAAACAGTGAAATTACTTGTCAAATAAGTTGTTATCTACCAATCGCGGTGCGAACACAAGGCAGAACGAGCGCCTGCCTCCTTATCTAAGACGTTCAAGTTATTAAAAAGTTAACTGTAGCACACGGAAATTCGAATTAAAAAAAAGAATAGTGATGAGGTTCGTGGAAAAAATTATGAAGAATGCGAGGGAGCCGGATTCTGCAGCCAGTTCAGTGAGATCAGTTGATAGTTACGAGTGAGTATTGTTTTATAAGTACATACTTACTTTTACTGTCTCTGTATAGAGCAGTACCTGTCAAAGAAACGTTTTTGGCACCAAGCTTTATCTGCGCCAAGGGTGCATTTAGGATTTGTTACTTGAGAAGGGTACATACTTGATTATTTTCAGTGGAGTGAGTTTTCTCCCCAATGGAATCTAGAAATTTATCGGATATCTTAAGTTCAGTCTCATAATTAATGGATACGTCTCAAATTGTCTACACGCCTTTAGAAAGCGTAGTAATTAATACTCCGATACGAGGTTTGCTATCAACTAAAAATAGGGTTCTATATATTTTATTGGAATTAGATTTAAATAATAAAACTTTTCCTTGTTTTCTCATTGTCATCAACATCTGTGTAACTAAGTATAGACGAGGCGACCACATTGGGGTTAGTACGAACTCACGCAAAGCCTAGATTCTATAAAATACCGTAAAAAATCAAACATAATTTATTGGGTAGTGTGTTCTCAACGGCTGTAGAGCTGCATGTCGTTATGGGCAGTGGTTGAGGCCTCGCTTCTCGTGCACGAGGTTGTAGGTTCAAATTCAGGCACGTACCAATGTGGCTTTTAATCTAAATGTACTTCATCTTTGACGTCAATGGCATCGGTGAAGGACAACATCGGGACCTGAGGAGATCTTGTCTTATATAATCAATTGACGGCACGGTAGGGGCAGTGGTTGAGTAATTGACTGGTCCGCCGCGTTTCGCGGGTTCAATTCAAGCACGGAACAAATATTTGTATGGCCTACAGGTTCAGGTTCCAGGTCTGATTGTTTGTGTTTGTGAGTTTAAATGTTTGTAAACGCACCCGCGATACAGGAGGCATTTATAGTGTGGGGCACGTTTAAAAAAAAAACTGAAGTCGTCAACCCGCCTTTAGCAAGCGTGGTTATTAATATAATTAACCTTTTAACCGCCTGAGTGTAGTATCAGTTTCAGTGCCCCCAGCGCCCGTCTTATAAATCGTCAGTACATTTATCATCTTGCCCAAAATTTGCTATTTTTGGAACGTAAAATAGAATCTCACAATCAAATCGGTAAAAAAGTTTTTGTCGCATAAATACGACTCAGGCGGAATGGACACGAAAATATTGGTTGGGTAAATCCGACTTGTGCGGTTATTGGGATTATACTCGTGCCTTCGCTGTATGGTTGGGCCTTAGCCCTGCAGCAGGACAGTTAGAAACTGGTACCATTTATTGGAATGCGACGTTTTTTGAAAGTTGTAGGAGAAGGACTTTAAGTTTTATTTTATGAAAAAAACATAGCATTATAAAAAAAAAACTACTGAATAGGTTTCGTTTTGTATACAATTTATGATTGTATTTATTAAGGTAGGTACATACTTACCTGTACAATTTTTACTAAGGGACAAATCCTGAAATCACATAGACATATTGAAAGAAAAATTACATAGACATATTCGGTGACTTTACATGCATATAAATATCGCTATGGTCGCAAGTGCTAAGCATGAGGTCCTGTGATTTTGGATTGGTGGAGGGGTTATTCTTCATCACGTGATGAGGTGTATACAAGAAGTTGACAATTTCATAGGTTGTTAGTACATGTGTGACACGTACAGACGCCAGCACATCAAGCTATCCCAAACTGTCAAATTTTCCCAATTAATTCCCATTTAAAATTGAAAAACTATCAAAGAAATTTGACAGATTGGGGTAGTTTAATGTGCTGGTCTTTGCACTACGAGGGTATCGGCGAATGCCTTCGTACTTAACCCTTCGGTCAATAAGGCTTGTACATTATAAAGTTAGATATCTAAAATAAATAGTGATGCAACAGGTTAGAATATTGCACTACGTATTATTAAACCTACATACAAAATATTTGTATTAGTTTGACGCAAATATTTATTGAAAAGTAAATATTTATTGAAGATATATATCGTTATACTGTCTATTACTATACCATAACGCGACTTGTCTGTGCTTCGGAGAGCACGTTATGCCGTTGGTACCGGCTGTCAGTTGTAGATCTTTGACAGCTGTTGCAGGTAGTCAGAAGTCCGAAAGTGTGACTACCAGTCTTATCAAAGGGTATCGTGTTGTCTAGCAACTGGGTTGTGGAGGTCAGATAAGCAGTCGCTCCATGTAAAACACTGGTATTTAGCTGCATACGGGTAGACTGGAAGCCGACCCAAACATAGTTGGGAAAAGGCTAGGCAGATGATGATGATGACCTACTGCCTATTACCTACTATAATACTCTTGTATAACTGGACTGTTGCTGTAAAGAATCAATACGAAAATTAACACGAAAGAGGTTCCTTGTAGGAATCGAACCTGTAAACCATCTGGGCAGCACGCAGGCGACGCGTCGTACTGCCCTATTCAGACATAAAATAAAAGAAGCGTCTACACCCATGCCATTTTGAATCTCTACAAGATATAACAAATTTAGTCGGTGTATGGATCAACATATACATCCTTGGAAGATACATGAGTAGATAACTATCAGAGTCTAATCCTTATGGCGATAATACAAACACATTGTGGCACATTGGACACCCTCGCATACTGTCTCTCACATAACATACAACATACACGCATCATTTTACTTTATATATCCCCAAACAAATTACATTCAGGGTTGGTGCAGTGGCGGTAAAAACCGTAATGAATTATATTAACTTATAATCGAGATAAAAGGAGACTGACGCCTTAAAAACGTTGCGTCCGTGCCGTGGCGTGGCTAGGGGAGCGTTGAGAATCCAACACAAACCTACATGGGGACTTAAGAAGCGTCTGAAGCTGCAGGGCAAGCATGGCTACTGTGTCATGGCTAGTCACACATTTTAACACAGTTTGGGCGATACAACCGTAGCATCTGTAATAATCTCTTATCACAAATGTTTTGTACGTCCGGGCTCACCCCGCTAAAGGTGCACGGTTCCATATAATGTTTCCTTTGGAGAAGAATTAACCAGCAAGAAACTTTTACTTCACGAGGTTCCGTGAAGTTTCATAATATGTTTGTACAAAGTTTGGTCTCTGGTTCGGTATTTACTCATGTACATGTACACATACAACAAACACAGTAGTGTTTGTGTACTTGCTTACCATTAATAAAATCCCTCTCCGATATAAGTATTATTATCAGTATAAACATTGACGTTGGTACTATTGTAATGAAGAGAGATGACGAAACATAGATAATAGTTTCGTCAGCCTCACGAGAACATGACCCCGGTCAATATGCTATATTTACTTCTAATAAATCAAGATGAAAGCGTTTAAATCTATTTATCGTCATATTACAACTGTGCTATCCTTCGCTCATCTTCTTTTAACATGGAATTTATGACAGACTGCGTCGTGGTCACAAAAGTACCAGCCTATTACTGTCCCACTGCAGGGCAAAGGCCTCTTCTCATACAGAGAAGGCATGAGCATTAATCACCACGCTTGCTCAAGACGGGTTCGCGATTTCAGACTTATGATAATTATATAAGTCCAGGTTTCCTCATGTCCAAGATAAACTGAGAAAGTACATATGAATTGAAAAACTCACATTGTTACTTGCCCAGGTTTGAACCCCGTGGTCACAAGCGCTACTGCTTAGTATGAGGTCCTGGGTCCGATTCCCAGGTCAGACGAAGCAGTTTTGAGTTTTTCATCTGCAATTTCTGAGTAGCAGTCAGGAGTATGGATTTGTGTCCATTTGATGGCAAGAGGCTCGCCCCATGGGACTAAAACATAAGGCTGCGGTCCCACTGAGGCGGAGCTGTGCGTAGCGGAGCTTAGCGGTGAATGAATGCCCCGCGGTTTCACTCGCTCGCTCGTCTTATTTCTGTCTGAATGACCAGATGCACGCTTTGCGTATTCTTGCCTTCTACATTATTGTGATTGTAAAGCTTATCTGCATAAGTGATAAGTAAAGTATAGAACTTGCTTCGCTCTATTAGAGATTTACTCCCTGAAAATAATACTGCTGCGGCGCCACTGTTATCTTTATAAAATTAGTACAGATAGTCTTTTGGGGCAGATGTATCCCTGGCCCCTTTTATAAGAAGACACGGTGATACCATTAACTTAACACAAAATCAGCCGTTCGTCATAAGACGACTTTCGGGCTTCTTTGCCTCCCCAAAACGACCCCAAATATCCATCGAATAACAGCCGGGACCAACTGCCTAACGTGTTTTCCGATACAAGGGGTTAGTTGGTTCTTGGTAAGTGTAATAAATGGCCAACCATCCACGGGCCGTCATCGGAAATTGTACCTTAACCTTCAATCTATCCGTTCGGTTGTTACTTTTAAGCCACGAGCCCCTCAAAAACGTAATTAGACACGTGAATCGTTGCATCAGTTTTGATTTACTACGTAACCAACCAAATTGTAATTTGCCATTCACTTTTAATGTTTATCAGCTAGTATTTTTATCACCAAACATTGAACCACCACAATACATTTAATTGTGATTGGTTCAAGAGAGTTCATAAGGCCAGAGGTCTGCGTCAACCCGACGACTGATGGGATCAAGGCAGTTCGTTTGTCAGTTGGCGGCGAGCCTTGCCGATGTGTCAGATAATAACTTGCAACTGTGTTGCAGATCAAAGCGTCATTCAAACATATTGCGTTAGTGATTTTGGTACCCCGGTGGCATATATTTTTACGATACCACCCGAACATCGCCGAAAGCAATGGTCTATTGTAGCCCTATTGTAACCGACTAATCGGCCAGTCGGCTAGTTGGCCAAACTCGTACTTAGTTCTCCTTCTTTTTTAATCCTTTTTCTTTCTTACTGAGTTATAGTGGATAAAACAATAGAAAATCGTTAGATGAAATGATTTTGAACCCGACGTGTTTACGGGTCTGCAAACAGGCTCAAAATAAGTATAAGTTGCTCAGATTTTCTGCTAAAACCGGATTATTACGCTTAAGTTGACTCAAACCTATTAGAGAAACTGATTCTCAAAAGTGTTCGTTTGATACTTACAATTATTCGGTAAAATTCGGTAGATCATCATGATCCTACTGCCCAATGTATTTATTGTATGTATTTTGGGCGGCGCAGCATGTCACTTCTTCCATACATCATCTCTTTTAAAGATGGCTGGATTCTTTTTAATACCAATATTATTTTCGATTAAATCAAATCAAAATGTTTATTTGCCACAAATTACATACAAATTACAAGTAAAGATCTTATGTCCTAAAAGTCACTGTATTTTGCCTGCAAGCAATCGTGAAAAATTAAGTACTTATAAGTTATAATAAGGTTTTGCATTCGACCCGAATCTCTTCAAATTTCGAGTGAACAGGCTTCTTCTGGGTAAGCTCACTCCATCGTCGACTTTATCTCTAGCACCTCTGACCTAGAAACAACAAATCCACCTAAAATAATAAAAAAGCTTACAAAACTTAAGATTACAAGCTATTCACACTTCCTTGTATTTATTTCTTAAAATAAAGACAAATCATAATAAACCGCCAGTAATCACCCTGTGACGTAAAAAAGATGGCGCGATAAAAATTGCGGAGCGACACTGTCTTATTTAACTGTCAGTGAATATTGATAATCACTTGACGACAACATACGGACTGGCGCAGTTTTACTCAGTTTTAATTTAATTATTCAATTTACGGTAACTTTTTGCAATAAAGTTTATTATTATTATAATAGCGATTATTTAGACGTTTTGTAGCACGGATGATTTAAAAAAATCGTGGCTGTTCAAAAGTGTGATCTTTACTAAAAAGTTTTATTTTGGTTTTTGGTACCTAATTTTGAATAAAGAAATAATTATGTGTGTTAACAAAATAGTTAAGATTATTGTGATTGGCTATTTGATATTTCAAATCAGTAACTGTTGCCCGCGGTTTAACCCAAAAAGTGTTCTATGCCATGATCTTTTCTTAACACTCATAAATAGATAAACAGAGTTTTGTAGCACTTCAAAAGTATAATATAATTATAGTACATTACTTCATCATACTATGAATATTATTGTGTTGTAATTATGGATTTTAATAACTTTCTGTGTTCTTTTTAGAATATTCGGGAGTGCTTGTTCCGACTTAACAGACTGTGAATATTGTGAGGACCGAAGATTAAAACGATATAAGAAACATACTAACAAGTGAGTGATAACATTTTTAACTAATTCTGATGATATACTATCTAATCTAAGAGACAGTTAGTGGTCGGTATAGTGTGTGTGATAGAAAAAAACGGTCGAAATTGATTATTCTATTCTATTCTAATTGGACCCACGAAATTATCTGACCGTTTTAAATTAGCTTCCTGCCTTCCTTTTCCATTACTTATAAACTTTGAGGATGATAAATCTCACTCACAGTTTATAAAAAGGAGTACAAATTACTAAATTACCTTTCGTAGTGTATCGTGGATAAATTATAACAATTCATCCAGTCCCGTTGCACTCATGAAAACTCCACCCCTAACTATTAAAGCGTGTTTTATTTATGAATGGTACGATGCGATGAACAAAAAGTTTCTATATCCGCAAACGCGTCGGAAGTTATCTGTGCTTTTACCAAAATACTTAATGTCACTACTTTTATCTCCCGCCAATATTCAGATTTATCTCCAGTGACGTTTTATCAGACGCGCATTAAATATTGTATTTGTAACTTATCATTTTAATTTCAATATTCACACTGGTCTCACTAACTGCTTTTGTCTGGTTTTCTTGTGATCGCTTGCACGACTGCTGAGTGTGAGTGGGATCCTAGGTTCGATTCCCAGGTCGAGTAATATGTACCCCATGAAGATGTGCGCCCTCGTGCACTATTTTGGTCTTGTTTTGTTCTTATCTCTCTCTCTGGTCGTAATTTCTATACCTCCTGCGTAGTTAGTTGGCTAATCTCTGTAAGGCTAATGCAGAGCTGTATCTATAGTAAAGCCTTTTTTTTACATTTCGATGGTAGAGTAGAGGGTTGCAAGAGTAGCGGGAGACCTAGGAAACGATGGATGAATTGTGTGAAAGATGATCTGACTAGGAAGGAGGTGACTTCTGAGATGACGGCAAATAGATGTATGGAAGAAGACATTCTGCGCCGACCCAAAATAAATTGGGATAAGGGCAAGATGATGATGATTTCGATGGCCCAGTGGGTAAAGCCTCTCTTCTCTTGCACGAGGTTTAGGGTTCAATTCCAGGCAGGTACCAATGTGATTCTTTCAATATATTATGATCCTTCTAAGCTTATCTTGAAAATCACAGACTTCTGTGAAGGAAAACCTCGTGAGGAAACCTGGTTTTGAATATAAGTTTGAAAGTGACACTGAGCAATCGTGGTGATTAATGCTCTAGCCTTGTCTGTATGAGAAGAGGTCTTTGTCGTGGGACAGTAATAGGCTGGTATTATTATCATACTAGCTGTGCTCCGAGATTTCACCCGCTTCGAAGGGTCGTAGTGTGATGACAAATATAATAGACTATAATTTTCCTCAAGACTTGAGCTATCAAAAGCAACAAAGATTATTTAAATCCGACGGGTAGTTCCAGATATTAGCGCATTCAAACAAACAAAACACTCACAACTCTTCAGCTTAACTATATTAGTAAAAAAAATATGTGTTTTTGTGCGTGTGTGTATGGGTGTGGGTGTGTGTGTGTGGGTGTGTGTATTTGCACTAAATGTTTAAATTATTTATGAGTACTAATGTTGTATTAGGTCCACTGTCTAGTGATAATCCAGTATAGATCAGTATTATTATGATTCCACAGATACCATTCGCCCAGTAACACGATCTACAGTTACTACAGCGCGATGAGTCGGGCGGAGGCCGAGCCGCTGCTGCAGGGTCCTGCCACACCTACTTACAAGGCTGTCAGCTCTGAAAGCATTGATTCTTTGGTAAGTACCTACCTAGTCCCATGTGTATAGAGCGGAGTAAACTAATGTTTAATTGAAACCTCGAAAAACGTATGGTAAATCTGAAATTTTTACGGGTTGTGTCTTGTTATAAGAGGGTTACATCTGACGCGTCCAAATTACTTGAGATGGTGAATACTACTTAAAGTACCTACTTAAACCTGGTCACTTAGAGAAATAAATTAAGAAGGTAAAAATAAATAGGTAAAAATCGCGTTCTAGTCGCTTCCGTGGTTTGGTGAGATTAGCCATTGTTTTTGTTGATAGAAAGGAAGAAATATTGAAAGAAAAGAAAACAGACAGAGAGAAATCAAAATCAAAATTAATTTATTCAAATTAGGCTGAAAATCAGCACTTTTTGAACGTCAAAACGTTCACAAAAGACGGTCCCCCAAAACGCCCACCCTTCCTCGAGAGAGAGAGGAAGCAATAAATAATGAAAAAAGAAGGAAAGAGACAAAGAAAGTACCTAAATAAGAATCTTTACGCCCAACAAACGCATTAAAAAAATACAACAAAAACCATACAGATTAAGTAAGTAACTGCGTAACGTACTTGTGCCGAAAGCAGAGTGTTTAATACAGATAGAGCATAATGTCAGTTGGCAACACTAAGTTTTGTTTTTTTTTAATTATTCATAACACACGCAACGGGGGAACGCTGATTTTTAGCTACCCAGTGTTGAAATCGTTTAACAAATCAATAAAAAAATGAAGATTCATCTTGTATTGACGATTTAATCCGTCGTCTGCTGTACTAACTCATTGGTGGTCCTCACTTTCCTCGCAGCATCCTTAGTCGAGACAATATCCCTCTAAAGCTCTTCTTAATTATGAAGACGTAGCCTATCGATTCAGTGACATCGATACATCGATAAAATAAGCGTGACAAAAGGTCAATTATATCGATTCTCTTATCTTATTAAATGCGAAGTTGTAAACCACCTAATTTGTTGCCATATCAATATAAACGTAACAATTAAGACAAAAGCATAGTATAAATTTTATACTATGACAAAAGCGTGTGTTGCCGCGTGCCCAATAAGTAAACATCGAAAAAAAAATGGCGACGTTAGTTGGTACATATAAGTCACGAACTGACTCAATATTTATCGAATATCGGCGATATGTTTTATTTTGTGTTATAAATAAGTCTTTATTATCAAAATATGGAGCTATCTGGATATATATTTTGTCATTGTAAGCTCTAGGCCAGTCGGCATTTTGTAAATAAATAAACTCTTCTGAAAGTGAGTAAGTAAGGTTCCTTAATTTTTGGCACACACACACGGGGTTTAGTAATACACAATTAGATTACTTTTACTAAGTTATTTTCGGACTTGATTAATTAATATTAGTATCGTATGAGTAAGTGGCTTTTTGGCATACTACGTCAGATGTGTGTACAAAAATTCCTTAAAAAAATAAGATTAAATAATTAAAATTAATAAAAAAAGATAACCGCTGCGCGTGCAGAATAACACAATCTTTTTACGGGTGTGACGGATATTTTTCCCATTTGTTGTTGTTTTTTTCTTATCTGTTTGCGTTTGTTGGGCGTATACAATCTGTTCAATCAGTTCGCGGTCTAAATTGGTATTTGGGCGCAAAAGAAACTAGAAGACTCACAAGCTTAGCTACTAGATCCGGATAATCAGACTCACCGCGAAAGATGAAACAAACACAAACAAAGACAAAGTAAGCTATTGAGCTTGGTGCAGAAACTTGCGGCCTTGCTTCGCTCTGCTGGAGATGAACCCCCTGAGAAATATTATGCTATTGTATTCATGTATGTAGTTACTTCTACATTGTAATAAGATTTTAAAAAAAGTAAAAAAAAAAGTTAATAACTCATTTGAGAACAACTCACCTGGGTGCGCGTTAAAGTCTCTGAGAATGAACACAGATTCCACATCACAACTTTAGTAATTCTGTAAATATTGTAAACAGCTGCCCTGACAGACGTCGTTCTGTCATTGACGCGAACTGTCAAACGCGCAAAGTTAACATAATAATAAATAAATAATGCTGGACAATCCACACAGCATCATCTAGCCCCAAGCTAAGCAGAGCTTGTTTTATGGGCACTATATGTGATACACTTAATACAATACAAAATAGTCGTTACGTGTCTGTAATTTACCAAATTTCTGCGCAGTTTTCATAATTTTTCTTTCCGTAAGATTCTTCTCCTTACAATAACAAACACAGCAAATAAAGAACTAGCGAAATTGGTCCAGCCGTTCATGCCGTGACCAAGAGAAATAGGGATTCATTTTATATAATTTTAAGCTTTTAAACTTTGATAATAAGGCGCACGTTCCAAAGCCAGTCGTTTCCGGATTCAACCATTATAAATATCTTTATCTCCGCCAATAGTCTGGACACTAACGATTTCATTAATTATCTCAGTAGGTGCCGTCAGAGGCTATTATAATTAACTAAATGGACCATCTATATTTAGTCAAGGATACTATGAGCTGATAAAACGATTCAGTTTGAATGTATCGCGACGCCCGCGCCAGTGTTTTGACTAAATTGACTATACTATTTCATCAATATCTTGGGGCTAGATGGCATCCTCGGACCGACCTCGGGAAGCGCAGCTTAACCATACATCGACCCTCAACTTTATTATTAAAAGATTTTCAAGTGTTCATGTTTATTCATTCATTTCAGCCATATTATGTATGGGTAAAATACATGATAAATATGTCGTTCATCATTTATCAATAACTTACTCATCGAGTTTATAAATAAAAGGATTTTAAACCTTTGCCTTGAACTGAACTTGCGACCCTTCTGCATCCTGGCCATCTTTTTACAAGTACAACGCTTTGATTATTAAGGAGGTATTCTTGAACCTATTAGGTAGGTACCAACTAAGAATACGAGACATTATTTTTAAGGTTCCATACTAAAATGGTAAAAAGGACCCTTATTGTGCGACGCAGTCTGCCTGTCTGTCTGTCACAGCTCTCAAGAACTACTTATGCTATCAAATTGAAATTTGGAATAGTTTTAGATGAAGTTTGTCTATCCTATTTAGCAAATAAGAAAACAATAGAAATATGTGTTTTTGCGACAGGGAAAGGTTGTCTTAAAAATTCGAAGTGAGGCTACCAAGTCATGTGGGGTATCATATGAAAGAACGCTATTTGCACATTCTGATAATTTTTATTTTCTTTTTTATTTAGGCTCAAACTTATGACGAAAAAGTAAAAAGAATCATACTGCCTGTCAGCCATTGGATGTCTCTCTATTCTTTTCTCATTTTGATACTGATACTGTGAGCTTGCGTCATCCCATTGCTGGGCAAAGGTCTTTGTGTCAGTGACTTGCAGTTGTTTCGATCCAGGGCTAATGTGGGCCACTGCTCGCTGGCCCGCTTTCTTCTACGAGGTCTGGCGCGACAACTTCTGGCTGTGTCAGGGCTCCAGAAAGTGGTTATTTTGGTCCACAGCTCTTTGGGCATACGGCAGACGTGGCTAGTGTAGTTCCACTTCAGCTTGTGGGCTTTTTGGGCACCGTAAGTAATTTGTGTTTTGGAGTGCAATGTGGGGTATGGTCGACTTTGTTTTGTTTCGTTTGACGCCTAGAATACTGGGCTCCATTGCACCTTGAGTTTGGACTTTTGAATGTTTGTCAAAGACCAAATCTGATATCCATAGCTCAAAATGACTTCTAAATATTAATATGTGAAGTTATATGTAAAATTATAATATAAAACCTACTATTTAAATTAATACAAAAACAAAATAAAATATAAAGCCGAACAAGGCATTGAGGCGTCAAAGTACTCCTCCGAATTGCTGTCATCGGGAAACATGGCCAAAAGGCTGGCAGCATTGCCACGTTGGATGGCATTACTAATTCTTTGGGCAAAGAATGAGCCAGCCCTCTGGTCACGTGAAGTGTCGATCAGTCGACGAGAAATTTCCTTGCAAAGGAGACGTGCATTCGGGCGTTAATATTATTTGTTTAATCGCTTTTATGAGTCATATTCATAACAACTCGCCCTCATGTGTTTTCTTACGATTATCCTGGTTATCATTTTTTATCGACGCTCATTTCCCTAGTCAGTTGTCAACAAATTTATATCACTTTATAATTAGCGGCTAAATTATTAATATCTTATTAATTATTTCCAGCAGCTATTGCAACAAATGATTTGGCTTAAAACTTTTAGTTTCATCATTTATCTTGTAGGTACACGAATGTATGTGGTCAAAGGCCTTTGTTATAATATTTATCAGCAGTACCTACGCAACGAATTCTGGGGTACGCTGATGACGCTAGCGTGATTAATCAAAATAACGGTTTTTGTAACAAGAAAGAATCGGAAGCTATTTATACCTGAGTACCTATCATCATCATCATCATCAGGCTATACTAGTCCACTGCTGGACATAGCCCTCTCCTAATGAGCGCCATAGCGCCCTGTCTTCAGCTTGCCGCATCCAGCATCTGCCTGCAGTCTTTCGCAGATCGTCATCCCACCTGGTATACTCTGAGTACCTATGTATTAGTATAATTCTAAGGTACTAATTTGGAGAACAAAATGGTTTTTATATTTATTTTTACATCTATTTTACAATAAAGATATCTTGAAACGGTTGGTTGACGCTTCCCGTTACCTGGACCTGGAGGGCTGGAATCAAATCAAATCAAAATCAAAATTCATTTATTCAAATTAGGCTGAGAATCTTTTTCTGAGGCAATTTTTGAACGACAAATCGTTTACAAAAGAAAGTCCCCTAAAACGCCCACCCTTCACCACTTCCTAGTGTTTTTTCTGGGAAGAAGTTGCGGAACAAGCTCCCCAAAAGCTGGCTTCTTCACTACCATACAATGTGGCAATGTCGCATTTTGTTGTTAGGGAATGAGAAAGATTTGGATGGGTAACAAATTATATTACGTAAATGAGTATTGCAAGAATAGCTTTCTTTTTAGTTACAATTTTTTTCGTTTATTTCGTTTTTCTTTTAATCCAAAGGTTGTCTGGTACAAAATGCCTTTTGGCATGTAATCTGGCAAATATCTATGATAGTTTTTCAACTTTATAACAAAAGAGCAAGGTTCATGTTAAATTGGGAAAATTTGTCAGTTTAGGATATCGTGATGTGCTGGCGTCTGTACATGAAGTTAAAAATAAAAGCTTATTTTAAAGATTTTTGAAGCAAGTAAGAACCTCCGCAGTGGTGCTAATCTCAGGAAAGGGTTAATCACGCCATTGTTTTCCACAGACAAAAACTTATTTTGAAAACTTTTGATTTTGTCTTAGGGCCCGGCAGAACTATCGTCGAGTGCCGTCCTGTCCACATTCAACAAAACTTTCGAGAAAACCTTCAAACCAGACACGAAGAAACAGAGTTCACTAGTCACTATGTAAGTTGCAATTGCTATAAAATAGTTTTTTTTTATTTACATTGAAATATACTTACAAATCTACGAGTAATATATAAAATTCTCGTGTCGCAATGTTTGTTAAATAACTCCTCCGAAATGACTAGACCGATTTGTATGAAATTTTGTGTGCATATCGGGCAGGTCTTAGAATCGGCCAATATCTATTTTTGATAAGGACCACACTTATCAAAAATAGATATTGGTCGATTCTAACCACCCCAAACATTTTTATAAATATTTTTTTTTATATTTTTTTTCCTTAAAATTACAAAACAACTTTTGCGGAGTCGGCTAGTAATTTATAAGAAGCAAAAAGAGAATGTAAGGATCGTAGCAGGTGGCGTTCTGTAGTTTGTGCCTACCCTCATGAGAAAAAGGCGTGAGTTTATCTATTTATAAGCTAGATGTATTAAAATAGTAAGTGTTCCCTTCTGCCTCCTTCCTGGCTTATTGGCATCATGCTTTGTACCTCAACCCGATCGTCAACTGTTTTTCTACACACCCCGAGCTTGATGTATGTATGTCTTCAGTTTCTCAGTATGGAACACGATAATGGGCTCGTCCCTGTTGACCATGGCGTGGGGCGTGGAGCGAGCTGGTCTGCCGGCAGCTCTGGTGCTGATCGCATTCATGGCGGCACTGTGTCTGTACACAGCCTACGTGCTTCTCAGGGTTAATAAATTTCATGGTAAGTTGTAACGGTTTTGTTCACGCTGTTCCTCTCTTTGTTCGTGGATTGAGGAGACATGTCTGATATTTAATGCTACCATTATTTAGTAGAAGTTAGTATATAGTAATCTGTACAAAATGGCTGGTAACTCTCTAGAAAATAAGGTGGTGTTGCTTAATTCCCGATTCTGGTATAGTGCTATTGGCTTATTTCATACGAATTTTCTTAGTATAGTTACCGGTACGGATCTTGAACCCTCACTTCAAGTAGTGCAGTTTTTGACTTTACTATATAGTACCTATGCGTGATCCTACCCTCACTACTGCATTCAGCGCTCAGCATCCGTGCCGTTGCTTAGATCAGACCGGAGTCTTTGTTCCCGGTTAATGATCGCCCACTATTACAATGGAACTTAAGAATAACTGGTTAAATAAGGGTGCACTAGATGTTCACATCTGCCTAACCCTTCGGAGCACTCATTCGCTATGCTATGTTATATTTTATCTTCTAAACCGCCCAGGTAGTGCAAGCTGTGAAGTCCCCGCCCTTTGCCGCACTCTGCTGGGCCCGTGGGCGGAGGTGGTGGCGCATATCTTCAGTCTGCTGGTGTTGCTCGGAGCTAACATTGTGTACTGGATACTTATCACCAATTTCTTGTACTTCACTGTCAATTATTTTGTTGGTAAGTTCTGATAAGAACAGACCCATGACACAAGACCCCTTTTAATTTTTGCTATAACTTTAGATGTAACTTAAATGATGGATGATTAAGAAGTAGGTACCTCTGGGTCATTAACTATCCATTACTGTAATCACCACACAACTAACGTATAAGGAACAGGGTGTAAAGTTCCTCATCCTCCATAGAGAACGGAGGATCCTCCGACCAGACGGATGTTGGATCTGGAGGGCTACTGCCCGGTTGTTGTCGGGTTAAGTTAGGGTATACACGGTGCAAGGTACATCGACTGACAAACTGATACCCTGAATTCAGAATATAATTCTGGACCCACTGATGTTGAAATGTTTCACCAAGTTTTCCTAATTTCGATGTTTATTTTAATTTAAACTGTAACCAATCATAACTTTTACCTAATCCTTTTTTTTTCTGTCGCTAACTCAACAATAGTAAGCCCTTCCCACCTTCACCTTCAATAGTCTTATATCTTGTCGTCCCCTCCAGACCTCAGCGGCTCAAACACGACGGTATACAACACGTCGCTCCTGTGCCCTCGCCACATGAACTTGTCGCTGCTGCAGGCGGAGCCGCGCGAGGAGTCCGCGTACTGGGCGCTGCACTCCACCGTGCCCATGTACGTGGCGTTCATCGTCTTCCCGCTGCTCAACTTCAGAGATGTCTCGTTCTTTACCAAGTTTAATTCGCTGGGTAAGTTCTTTGTTTTAGGTTAAAATCTGTTGGTTTTAGCAGATTTTATGACCATATCATTAACTATGTTATCTCTATTTTGTTTTTGCTGAGGTAAAATTACGTCGTCTTCAAAGGACGACTTCCACTGTCGTCATTTGAGACGTGTTAATTTCAGTTTTAAGTTCAGCTGACCACTCTTGTTAGAAATGCCCGCTGCCAACCTCACTGACTGGTTTGTGATCTTGTAGGTGCATGAGCAGATACTTAAAATTGAAATAATTTATTTTACTGTAAGTCCATTAACTTAGTATACACACAACTTAGAAAGAAAGATAAGATCAAAAAATTGTCTTACTTCTTTCATACATTTTCAGGTATTTTTTTACTTACATTCTTACCCCTAGTTTTGGCAAAAGACTACAAAGAGATCGTGAATAGATGCTGGACTAGTATGCAAATAGATTTCACAAATTCATGTACAGTCTATGGCCTTGACTAGATAGACAGCAGCATCTCCCAATGTCTAACAACCAAAAGGCTTACAACAGTAGATTCGACAGGAATTCCGAGCTCCCACTAGATATGCCCTGATATGGCTGAGTATACGAGTCGAGTACCTCCCAGGCCCTCGACTCATGGTACTGGTAGGAACCGTGAGGTTCCAGTCAGTACATAACCCTAACTTCTTCATAGACGGAGGGTAACCATGAAGGTTTTGCGTTCGACAAAAAAGAAATTCCGACCTTCAGTTTTAGACCAAGCTAGTTTACTTAAATGAAAAACGATTATTGAAATACCGAAACAACTCAGAGAGGTCTCTTTTAAACCCCAGACATTATCTTGGTCAGATCATGTGACCTTCGAGTGCTTAAGTAGTTACATATTAATGTTTCCAGGAACACTGTCAGTAGCGTACCTGCTGATCTTCGTGCTGGTGAAAGGCTACTCGTGGGGGATCCACATCGGCACCATCTTCACGGAGTCGCACGCCATCAAGAACGCGGCCGTGCTCAGCGGCATGCTGGCGCTGTCCTTCTACATACACAACATTATCATCACTATCATGAGTAACAACGCTAGGCAGGATAAGAATGTAAGATTTTTAATTGGTATTTTTTTTTCCTTTTCCATAGTTGTTTTTCTGCTCTATCGAGTCCGTCCTAAGGTTTCCTGTAAGAGATTGCTTTTATCCGCCCGTTGTAACATCCTATGAAGCTCATAAGGTTATTTTTTGTAAGTTTTATAGTCTGCAATAAAGAGTATTCTATCATCATCATCATCATCATCATCATCATCATCATCATCTGCTAACCTTTTTTTTAAATACGTTGAGGTTGACTGCCAATCTTACTGAATATTTTATATGGATGGTCTACGATTGAATACCACGAGTTTTCAATTGTTTTTTCGTGTTCCCTGGACATAGACTTCCTTTGCCCTGGGCCTGGTAGAGAGGTCTTTTACGCTCTTGCTGATTAAAACCACCCAAGTGTTCTCTTGAAATGAGCGAATGTGACTTCCATTGTTCCGGACTGATGCCTGACTTCTGCGGGCCCCGTCCCGAAAGGTCCCAAGAGGTCTTACTTTCGGTTATCACCGGTAGTATCCTAGTTAAAACACACAGTACACATTCCAACTGTGTAACCACAACTTGGTTACCCAATCTCATATCACACACAGAACAGTACAACCTGTACTGTGCCGGTAATAGGAGATTTTGGAACCAGGGTCTAATAATGTTTTGTTTCAGGGCAGAGACTTGACGATAGCCTTCCTGCTGGTCACTGTTACTTACACACTCGTGGGAGCTGTGTTCTACATCTGCTTCCCTCTCGCCAAGTCGTGTATTGAAGATGTGAGTGTGAAATGAATGTATATTATACAGCAGCTGGCTAAGAACCTTTTATCTGCCTGATTTTATGTCAGTTGCCGCGCGCAGCATATAAATCGTCAGCACATTTAACATCTGAAGTCCTAGAAAGCTGAAATGTATTAAGCTAGTATTAGTATACAAACAACAGCAAATGAAAAAAAAAAACTTGGAAATTTCATTCCCTACTTTCAGGGTTTGAGGGGTGAGTTTTTTTTTTTTTTTTTTTTTTAGACTTCCGCAAATTTTGATGCTAAAGGTCTGAAAATGTAAATATACTCATTTATACGTATACTCCTTGTTATAAATAATAAAATAAACAAAAAAAAAAGAAAAAATAGTTATTTTAAGCAACTTACAATAAAAGTGAAATCCCACCAAAACATTTTTATGTAAAGTGTCAAAAAGTTACCAGAACTCATGTAGGGCCAAGCTTCTAACTCTACACGCCCTAACTCTACAAGCTCTACACCATGGTCAGAATATGTGGCTTGGTCATTTCGTTACTACAAGAACTATTGTATAACAGAAAAGTAATGAACAGTGAATACATTTCACCCATCCACAGACTGATCTCGGCAAGTGTAGCTTAAACTTCGATCGACCCGCTCTGGGCTGTTTTTATTTTGCACATTACAAATCATAATTTTTACTTTCGTATACTTTTGACTTATGCTATGAGAATACAGTCATGATGTTATGTGGTATCGCTACTGTTAACTTAAATAAGATATTTTAAAAGAGCTTATCACGATTTATGGTCCTTATCGGCGTAAAAGGGTTTCAATAGGTACTAACAATGTTTATATGTAAAGTATTGACAAAGTATTTTTTTGAAGTTATACTTCTTTTGGCCCGATGGAGTAAAATGATGAGAGTGAATTTTTACGATGCGCGCGCACACCGACATAATAAGTACACTGATCTGTCCCCTTGGTGCGTAATCTACAATTTATTTGCATACTGTGATTCATTAAACCGTACAACAGATTTCAAAATATAAATAATTTGCACTAACTTATACTTTTACATTATATATTTTTTTTTCAATAATTGATTTAACGCGTTGAACGCCAAATGACCGACAAACAATACATTTTCTATTGTGTCTCGTTGTTTGGCAGTTAAGGTGTTAATGTAACCACGAGCAAGAATTGCTTGTTGTATTATTTGTTAAGAAGTATAACTTCTAACGCGTGTACATAAGTACACACACTCTTTTTTTTTTTTTTTTTTTATTGTCGTCTGTGTGCTCAGGCTAATCTCCGAAACCACTGAACCGATTTTGACGGCACTTTCACTGGCAGATAGCTAAGGGTTTAATAAAAACTTTTATTATAGAAAAAAAAAACAAAAAAACTGAAAACCCATGTTTTGTTAAATTCCACGCGGACATAGTCGCATGCACAGCTAGTTTGCCATAAAATGAGATGGATAACATTGTTTCAGTATTCAGTAATACCTACCTAGTGTCGCCGACACTCAAGATGTATACAAGAATTATTTACGAAGTAAGTGACTATATATTTATGTTTTTTTCAGAATTTGCTGAATAACTTTGAAATGCATGATGTTATGACTGCTATGGCAAGAATATTGCTGTTGTTTCAAGTAAGTACCTGACAGTGAAGAGGAAAGATTCGGTTCATAATTTATCGTCATTTTATAATCTCGCGAGGTTCATTATAAACTTACGGTGTGTACAATCGGGATGACACCTGTGTCAAAAAAAAAAAAACATTTAGTCTACCAATCAGAGAATTAAGAATAAAATATTAGATAGCTACGTATTTTTTGCCTTAACATAAATAAAAGAAAATACGTATCCAAAATTTTAACAGAGAAAAATAAATGTGAGAAAAACCTAGAAATTAAGAAAAACTGACGATAATTTCCAAACCTCGCGGGTCCAGAATCGTTGGAGTTCATCCAACTCATGGTATCAGGTTGTGGGTTGATATCCCTTCCACCCTGAAGGCATAGTCCGTACAAGAGTAATATAAAACGTGATTAAACTTATAGTAATTGTAAAGATAAACTAGGTATACTTATGTTTATAACAGCGACCCTAGAGATCTGTCATACAGTTCCCGAACTTAGTTGAGACTCCAGCTCTCTCAAAGATTCTAGATTTAAGTATTAAAGTATTTTATGTATTAATAAGTAAGCACAACACTGTACAGAGGTAACAGAGGCCATTAAGCTACCCCAATGTGTCAAATTTTGTTGATAGTTTTTCAACTTTGTTACAACAGAATAAGATACATGATTGGGGTATGAAGAACAGGGTGTAAAGTTCCTCATCCGCCATTGAAAAGGGAGGATCCTCCGACCAGACGGTTGTTATGTCTGGTGGGCTACTGCCCGACAGTTATTGCCGGGTTCTTGGTATGTGGCGAGAGAGATGTCGGTCACTTTGGGATAGCTTGATGTGCTGGATTTTGTACCATTACGACAGGAAAAAAAACAATATTTATCCTTCCCCGCTTCCTCAGGTGGTGACGGTGTACCCACTGGTGGCCTTCATGCTGCGCTCCGAGGCGATCCTACTGCTGCCCTTCAAGGAAACACGCCTCAACACCATCCTCATCAACATCACCATCATGTGCATGTGCATACTGGTTGCCTGCTTCTGTCCCAGCATCGGGACCATTATCAGGTGAGGAACACGTAATTTTTACATCACTGTAAAGTTACCGGCACAGATCTTGAGCGCTGACCTTGAGTTCCGCAGTAGTTGATTTTAATATAAAGTGCCTATGTGCAAATTTACCGCTACTGCGTTCAGCGCTCAAGATCTGTGCCAGTGCTTGTACCACTGAAAAATCACTTGTTCACAATTTAACGCGTGTTAACTCTAACTTTGCACTGATTGGGTCATGTCACACACGACAGTTTATGTCCGTTCACAATTCCAAGACACGACAGGTACGGAAATACTAAAAATGCTCTTGTAACCCTCTACATTCATACTCAAAACTTTCCTCACAACATGATCCTCATTCCTTCGCATCACGTGTCCATACCATGACAGTCAATTTCCACACAACTTCTCTGTCACAGGCGCCACTTTCAGACTTCCTCTTATATACTAATTTCTTATTCTATCCATTCGCGTAACACCTCACATTTACAAATTTATGACGACCGGTGTGGCGCGGCGGGCGATGGTCCGCCTGTGACGCAGGAGGTTGTGGGTTCGATTCCCGCCTTGGGACAAATGTTCGTACGATGTACAAAGATTTGTTCCGGGTGTTCTGGGTATTTGCTATGTATAATAAAAATACCCATCTATGTAATGTATTGTATTAAGATATCAGTCATCTAGTACCCATAACACAAGCTCTGCTTAGCTTGGGGCTAGATGATGCTGTGTGGATTGTCCAGCATTATTTATTTAAACACTCAAACTTACATACACAAACAGCCAGACCCGGAACAATTATCTTTAGGCCATACAAATATTTTGTATTAATTCCAGATATACAGGCGCGGTGAGCGGCCTGGTACACATCTTCGCGCTGCCCTCGTTCCTGCAGATCCGTTCCCTCCAGGTGCGCGGCAAGCTGACCTGGTGGAAGCTGTTGTTCTTCTGCTGCATCGTACTGCTCGGGGCCGTCAACTTGCTCATGCAGTTCTTTATTAATGAGTAGGGGATGGGAGGTTGGACTTGGAAGAGTTCAAAGGTTTCTGTAGTTGTTGACGGGAGAAAAAAAAAGGGTGCGGGGAAGGGGGTGAAGGGTTATTCTTTCAAGTTCTACTTTTTTTTCTAATATTTTGTTTTTTCTATAAACTGTAAAATATTCTGATTTCTTTCTAACCTAAAAAGATTTGTATCGCATTGGGTTACGTACATAGAAATTATGATTTTTCATGATTTTTTACAATGCAAAGGGGAAAAAAGAACATATAAATTTGGAAAAATCGACGAAAAAATTTCATGCTGGGGGTAGAACCAGACCACGCCAGAATCATGACCATAAGGTCAGTAACCTCGTGGTATCAGCTTGTGCGTCGATTCTTCCACCTTATATACAAGATGATTCTGTTATTTTGCCTCGCCTTGAACCCTGTACATTACAAGATACAGTTAGTACTGTCGTTATTGTTAGTAATTCTCATTATAATTGACGCTAGTTTAAAAAAACCTAAGCTGACTTGCTTGCTTGTACTGCTACTAAAGCTATAGAAATAGAGATTAGATTGAGTGTTTCATAATTAGTTGTGAAATAAATACGGGCAAGAAAGTGTAAGAGAGACAAAGCGAACGTGGGGCTAGTAGTTGTCTATCGAATGAAAGAGACAGGTATCGGTCGCACGATCGCTTCGTCTCTTTCTACATAGTGGTGTTGATAAAGCTAGATAATCATAAAAGAAGTAGCCAATCACATTCAAGTATGACAAAAGTGATGTTGTATAACATAAGTACTAGCTAAGAACACTATTTTATTAATTACTAGTGACCCACCCTGGGCTGCAATGGCGACGTCAGAAAATATCGAGATTTCTGTCCAAAATCTAAATAAAATATTAATGTATTTTTATTATATAAACCTTTGGGAATAAATTCCCTAGCGCACGAATTCAATAACGTATCTCAATCCCAATTTGAAGATCGATCTTTGTTTGTAACCAATCAAGGGCCGAGTTTACACTATGTAACCTAAGAGGATCAAAATCCATTGTGCAGTTTAGTAGATGATAACCAGAGGTCGGAATTAGGTAGAGTTATTTATGTACTTGCATCGAAATGCTGATATTAATATGGATCTTCCCGGGATTTATAATACAATCCCGTGTGGCCAACAATATTAAAAATAAATAATAATAAAAACCTCAGAGATAGATAAGACATTCGGACATCCGATGTCGGATAGTTTAAATTGTGTAAATAACTTTTTTATTTAATATACGGGATTTTTCTGGTCTTTATAATTAATCCCGGGATTTGAGGCATATCCACTTTATTCTTTCGCTGTATGAAATCAGTGTAAGTACATAAATAACTCTACCTAATTCCGACCTCTGATGATAGCTAAGCGGTAATACAGACAGACATGAAAAGTGTCCTTGTTTTATACTATGTATAGATATATTAAAGTAGGCTTATAAAATTAAATAATGACAGAGTTAACCCAATTTTAGAAATAATAATTTTATATACCGCGTTGTATCAACATGGAATCTGTAAATACCAAAGTTATGATATCTAGTCATAGTTATAACTTTAATGTCCGTTTTCACTAACACTAGGTGACGCCTTATGGTAATGCTTAAATAAAAGCGATCTGTTAGATTTTCAACTCTCGGCTCAGCGCTGACAGTTGAAAATCCAACAGTGCAATAATATTTAGGTAACATCACATGGGACTTAAATATAACTGGTGAAATGTGGGTGTATTATAGCTTCACCTCTGCCTAACGCGTCGGGGATAACAAGCGTGATGTTATGCTATGCCATTTATTTAGGAAACAAGAGTTCGTGAAAACTGACATAAGTGAAACTTAGGTTAAGTTAATTTAAAATAAACTTTATTATATAACAGTATCATATTATTTTAATTTATAAACATATAACAAGTTTTAAAAACGAATTATTTCATACATTGTCTTTGGCCAATATGTACTTTTAATAAATAGATATAAAAAAAAACCTCGATTTGTACAATTTGCGTTAACATAAGTAATATTGCGATTTAAATCTTACAAAAAATATATTGTTTTATTTACATTACCAGCTCAAAATAAATCTCCCAGCTTTTGGGTAGAATGTACGCTTATGCTATTTTCATTATCAAAATATACGTTATATGGCCTTTATAGTCACCGGCACGTAAGTTGGCAAGGTTTTGGCGTAGTGGGGGTAAGTTCGCGCATCGTGCACTTAGTGGAACAAAAAGTGGTGACTTTTATTGATCGTTATTATTTTATGGTTATTGCCATCATTTATATTTAATAATATCTGATTAGAAGAAAGTTGAAGAAGGGAGTGGAATTCGTAAAGTTTATTGGGAGTTATAAATAATATGCATACGAGGAAAGTATGCTCAAAAAGTATGAGAAAAAGGCATACCTTTTTTCGCCTTATTTTTTTAATTTAAAACAACAACAATAATATCAACTCGTAACAAAAACTAAATTTAAAAACAATAACAATAACTCTTTAACATAAGCACAACAAAAACAAAGGGTACAACTTTCGCGCACGCAAGTGTAATCGGGAGTTCGGGAGGCAACTGTCGACTGTTGCACCAATCGCGCGCTCGGATTGACGCTACCTCATACCCCGCGTCCCGCTTGACTACCAAAGAGACCTAAAAAACGACTTGTGCGCATCTAACGACTCTTGCCAAGTTACGTGCCGGGGACTATACCAATTGTGCAGTCCGTAAGACCTGCGCACACTTGACGAATCTTTACAAACAAATATAAACCTTGCATCTATTGAAATAAAGTTGCTAATAATAAAACCTCGATGAGTCCGAACTGAAATACGACGTTAAGGTTTTTTATTTTCGACTTTATTTTAAGACAAGCAATGTTGATATTTGTTTGGCAGGAAAAACTGGTCTGCGTCGCCACTGACAATCATCAGAAATAGTCCATTAAAAAAAGAGAGATATTACATACGTTATTTTTTCTTAACAATTATATTATGTTATTTATTATATAATGCAACACTCCATAAGGAACTTATTTTATTTTAAGACTTTTTTAGTTATTCAATGGCAAAACTAAGTCGTTGACAATCAAAGGTGATTTGTGTAATCTGCGCGCGATTGGAATGGGATGCAGGCTTCTAGAACTGTGACACGGGAGGTCCGTCCGGTAATGGTGGCGTCGGCAAACTCGCGTTGCCGCTCTCAATACAAAAGTACGTGTCATTATATTTGTACTTCTATGATTTTAACTCGTGTTGTTTCTGCGTGATTTTACTGATTATGATGGTATGGTGGAGACGCGTATCTCAGTTCCATAAGGTCGCATCATAGTCTGATCGCGAGCGGATTATATTATATTTTGTATAAAAAATATCAATTTACCCCACAATTTATAAGTATTTGAGGCAAAACTTGATTTGGTGATAGTAGAACTTGATCTTAATGTTAACTCATAAAAATATAAAAACGAAGGATAACAGTATCTATGTATTTTATCACAACTGGGTACAAATTGTACCCCGGCTTTTGGTATGGTAGATATATAGATAAATAACGGTTAATAATAGATTTTCAAAACCGGCGGTTCCGGTATGTGGGTCTGGTATTCGTCGATTACAAACAGTAAAGAAATCATACTTATACGCACGGATTAGCATACTTTTCCGTATCGCTATCCCTTTCAATCGAAGAATCTGAAGCGTCATTAGTTAGAGCGAGAAGCGTTTCATTTGCAATCTGGTACGTTGAGCGAGCGAATCAGAAGCAGTAGTTTAAGATCGTGGATTTAAATTGGGACTCTCGCTTTTTATGAGAATATAAAGTTTTCATAAATGGATAGAGATACAGAAAATGGCCCATAACCTTTAGACCGCCATCGTCACAAATACATGACAAGCGAACGCATGCCCTGTACGTCAACGTCACAAATACGTGAAAAAAACGCGCCTACTACAACACGAAATAAACAATTAAATCATTACTTTTGTGTGTGTTTATTTATACATCTAAAGTTGAAGCTCTCGTGCGTATTTCATTGCACAAAACAAATCAAAATACACGACGTTTATTAATAAATTCATGATAACAAAGAAGAAAAATCCGTTTTTATTACGAAAGGCTTGGCGTGGAGGGCACGCACTCTGGCGGTTAAAAGGTGAAACTGAGTTTTTCCACATTTATTGTTTATGTGATAACAGTGGGAGCGTCGCGTCCTGTGTACTTGTGGAGCTCGGACACCTGCAGCGCCACGTCGATGAGAGGTTTCAGCATCACTTGCGCGTCACCCAACACGTTCTTAGCCTCGTACGAATCTATGTATAATCTGTAATACGAAAGATATGTCGTTATATTTTGTTTTTAAAAAATCGTTGCCTCACACTCACAGGGATTCCTCTTGTATCGTGGATAGCGTTTATAAACATTTAAACTCACACACACAAATAACCATACCCGGAACAACTACCTGTAGGCCATGCAAATATTCGTTCCGTGCGGGAATCGAACCCGTGACACGCACTCAGCCGCTGCGCCAACCGTGCCGTCAGACTGAGTTGGTGAGCATGGTGCTGAGCATCAGATCCTGAGTTTGATGCCCAAGTCGGGTAAAGTGTTATTGGGTTTTTCTTGCCAGTTCTTACAGTATACAGTCAAGAGAAGTGTTATTTAAATGTTATACCTGACGGTGGCTCCCGAGCTGCCTGTACCACTGAGTCTCAGCACGATGCGAGAGCCATCTTCAAAGATGATGCGAAGACCCTGCAAATTACATAATTATTTTACTATAGTCCGTCATTGGTTAACACAAATTTAATGAAAAAAAGAGTAGGCAGTCATGACTGCAGCCAAAAGTGGCAACTTAAAACTTTGGGATGAACTGTAAACTCCCGAAAGACTGACAACCAGTCTGACAAGGGGTAACGTATTGCCCAGTAACTGGGGTGTGGAGGTCAGATAAGCAGTCGCTCCATGTATAATACTGGTATTCAGCTGCATCTGGTTAGACTGGAAGCTGACCCCAACATAGTTGGGAAAAGGCTGAATACCAACATTTTACATGGAGCGACTGCCTATCTGACCTCCACAACCCAGTTACTGGGCAACACGATACGCCTTTGTAAGACTGGTTGTAAGACTTTTGGGTTTCTGACTACCCGTAACGACTGTCAAAGATCTACAAATGACAGCACGAGGGAGGAGGCACGGGGGAGTCTCGATATGTACGAACGGTCACCCATCCAGAGACTGACCTAGGCAAGCGTAGCTTAACCTTCGATCGACCTGTGCGGCTGTTTTATTTAGCCACGAGCTCCTCTAAACCTAGAAAGCACATATAAAATAAAATAAATCCATGTTGGTACTTGCCCGGATTTCAACTCACAATCTCAAGCATGAGAGGCGATGAGATACCCACTGGGCAATCACGTCACGAACGTCATCATCATTACATGTTCACATTCCCTCACCTGTTTCATGGCAACGCTCTGGTCAATGGGATCCATATAAGAGAAGTTGTCGGCAAGCTTCACGACGTAGGTCTTTTCGCCGCTGGAGTGCGAGGAGCCCACGAACCCGGGGGACGTGATCCTCTTCTCCAGCACCTGCATCATCTCGTTACAGGGGTCGCTGGCGCATTCCTCGTAGTCATATCTGTTAAGGAAAATTAAAATAATACGGAGGCCAGCACATCAAGCTACCTCAATCTGCCAAATGTCGTTGATAGTTTTTCAACTTTATTACGAAAGTATAAGGTTCATTTTCTATTAGGAAAATCTGACAGTTTGGGGTAGCTTGATGTGCTGGCGTCTGTACTAGTGGTTGCTATGTCGTATTTGCAGTGGTCGAGACTATACTGTTTTAGCTTTCTATATTCCTCCATATAAACTTTAACTATGCCAAATCTCATACTGCTTTGTGAGCGCAATATTCTTAAAAAGGTATCTGAAGTTTTTTTATAGCCCTAAAGCAATAACATTTTTAAACGGTAAGTTGACGGCCATTGTTTCCGAGGTGCTAATGCCACATATAATATTAGAATTACAAAAACCGGTTCTATGATAGCTGATATTTCTCCCGATACTCGACGCATGACGCAGTACTTTTTAAAAATTCCGATTCTCAAAATTAATTTTGTCAATTAATGGGATCTATAAAGTTTGTCGGAGGTATCCAGCTTTATGTAAGTAGTAGTTATGTATACTGTGGAACTGTTATAGGCTGACCCATACCTGGTGAAGTAATTCCTGCCGAACTGCGTCCAGTGTGCCTTCAGTATATCCTCAACGGAGAGCCCAGTAGCGGCCAGCACCGACAGCCAGGCTAGGGCGGCCCAAAGTCCGTCCTTCTCCCGGATGTGGTCGGATCCCGTGCCGAAGCTCTCCTCACCACAGAGGGACAGACGACCCGCGTCCATTAAGTTGCCGAAGTATTTCCAGCCTGGAATGGTGGGTGGTTAGAAAATTGACCTGATTGCCTCCCATTGGTCACAAATCGAGACACCTTGGCGAGAAAATTTAAAAGTCAAGAACACTTTGTCCAACCCGGGATTCGAACCCAGGACCTCATGTTCAACAGTGGCTCTGGCCGTTTTGCGCAGGTGCGACCTATATTTACCACATGTGTTTTTTTGTAAGTTTATTGAGCGTAAATAAAGTTTTTTTTCTTATTTCTAAATATACAATAATATAATACATAAACTTACGCCTCTTTCCCTTGAAGGTAAGTAGAAATTATTGAACGCCACACGCTATTTATTTATTTAATACTTTAAGCACACTAATGTACAGAGGCTGACTTAATGCCATAGGCATTTTCTACCAGTCAACCTTTGGGTGATGCAGAGACAAACAGTCCTTCCTCCTTTCCTTTTGCATTCTATACAAAATAAATATTCTAGAATATAATAAAACAGCTTTAGAATGTTGGTTAAAGTCCTCACCAGTAGGCACTTCGAACATCTCGTGTCCGGTGGCGGCGGCCACCCTGTCCACGGCGGCGGCGGTGGGCATGGAGCGCGCGTACCCGCGCACGCCGGTCCGCTGGAAGTACGGGATGTGGCTCAGCTGGCTGGCCAGCACGGCCAGCGAGTCCGACGGCGTCACGAAGAACGCGCCGCGACCTATGATCATGTTGCGGTCACCTGCGCACACGCAAGTTCAAGCAATCAGATTCATTTATTCCTAAACATAGGTAACAATTATACACAAGATGTTCCAAAATTATGTAGTGCGCTATGTTTTGCCAATTGACATACACATTATTAATACCTTAGGCGCCATGTGTATCTTTTTGTCACACAGTGTCTGGAACACTGTGTATTCAAAAGTATACACTTCTTTCTACTTAGTAAACGCAATATCCAGGAAAAACAAGGGAAAAAGGGGGGGGGGGGTCAAAAACAAAATATGATTATTACGTAGTTTTAAACACGTACGAACAAAAAAAAAATTGTATTTTTAAAATTTTTGGGTTAAGAAAAAAAATATTACACATTTTATTCATTTTAAGTTTTTCCAATAGAATGTTTCTCATTAGCAGACCCCGTCTGGACATGTGCTCGATGGCAATAGCCTCTGTCCAACCCTTTGCGGAATACAGGCGTGTTGTTACATAAAGACAGTCTTATATAACGCCCACCCCTCGCCGCTTAATTACTAGTGTTAAAGCTGGGACGAAGAAGTGGCGGAAAAAGCTCCCCAACAATACATGATAAGTCCAAGATCTTCAATCTATACAATGCAATGGTAAGTAACAAATAAATCAACTATATTAGATGATGCATGGGTACCACATACATTACAAAAATCACGCCTTTATTCCTTAGAGGATTCGGTGATTTCTAGGTGACAGAAATCTCCGGTCTTGTTGTATGGACCTGTTCACGATAAATCTACAGCAAAAAACATCTTAAACTCACCATCGCCATCAAAAGCAGCACCCAGATCGTAGTCCCCGCCCTTTACAGCATTGACGAGGTCAGCAGCGTACGTGAGGTTGGGATCCGGATGGGCTCCCCCGAAGTCCTCCAGCGGCACGATGCGGCGCACATTGCCTGCCTGGGCGCCCAGCTCGTCCAGGAATATACGCTTTACGTAGGGACCAGTTACTGGGGGAAAGAAAAATTGAAGTTAGTAAGTTTTGTAAAAGATTTGAAAGCTTTCCTTATGGTCTCGGCAAAAATGGCGATATTTTTCAGCATCATTCTCCCGTCTCAATTTATTTAAGATCGTTGCAGCTTGTCTTCTTTTTATATGCATCTACGTATGCCGTCATCTCATCGTCACCTCCTTCGTCATCTTTTCAGGCAGAATACGTCCACTGCTGGACATAGCCTTCCCACAAAGATCGGTCCTGTGCAGCCCTCATCCATCGGCCTCCTGCGTCATTTTCTCCAGATCGTCCGTCCACTACTCCGGCCTACCCGGTACTTGTCGCCACACTAGAATCTTTCCGGCACAACGGCCATCGGTTTTTATGCCCCGCCCCGCCTATATCATTTTTCACACAGTCCATCCATTATTTCTTTGGTCTTCTTCTACTCTCATAACTCTCCACATTAATACTCAAAACTTTCCTCACATCGATATTCTATACGCTGACAAAAATATAATACTTGTTATATACTACAAGGCACAACACACATCCAATAACAGTTAGCTAAACTTTGAAAATGTTTTGTTTTAACAAAAAATCTAAGCATATATCTAGTATCTAAAACTTATTCAGGCCCAAATATACTATCCTTCGTTCGCAATTATGTTTCAAAATAATGTAAGCAAATACGTGTTTTTTTAATAAATAACTAACTCCCACACATAAAGTTCAATTTGCACTACACTTCCAACAATTGTATGCCTTTGTCATTAGTACAGTCATTTTGAAATAAATTTTATTTACAGTACCATGAAGTTGATATTTGTTTAATTAGTGTAACATTGTCCCTGAAGTTTTGACACTCCCAAGGATCTAGGAAAGGTCAAATCTTCATTTGATCATGGCTTCCGCCACTGCGTACACTGAACAGCCAAATTATACCTAACTTTGCAAAAAATAAATGAGGTCAAAAAACCACTGATAAATATAAATATTTATCAAACTTACGATATCACACCCACGCGTGATAAATCAGGCGATAGGGCTGTGGTGGACAAATGATAACGGTTGTAACTTACCTGATAACAACTTATTTGACCTACGGTCACCAGGCATTGGTAATAGCACGAATGGAGTCAAAATCTTTCTAAGATAAACATAAGCAGAATAACAAATATCTTTCAGAAGCGTCTGAGCGTTGTAAGATTTCCGAACCAATCTTTTTTATAGTAGATTATAATTTATGGGAGGTCCGCACAAGTCGATCTTTAAGGTAAGCTACGCTTGGCGAAGTCGGTTCACGGATGGGTTCATTACATTACAGCTTCAATTTTAGCGAGAGGTAACGGGTAGCCCAGTTACCGGGTTATGGAGGTCAGATCGGCAGGCGCTCCATAAATATAGAATACTGGTATTCAGCAGCATCAGGTAAGATTGGAAGCCGACCCTAATTTAGTTGGGTAAAAGCGAGGCACAAGATGATTACAGCTTCAACTATAGCCAGGCTTTATGGTGCATGTAGACTGAAAAATGAGCTTACTAGCCATGGATTAAAGGCTTACTTTAGAACACAACAGCCTCATCACTCACCTCCATTCATAGCATCTATAAGGACGTTGAAAGGCTTCCTTCGCTCTGAACCCTGGATGAGAGTCTTGATCTTGCCGAAGTCGAAGATCTCTTTCATGTAAGCTAAGTAGTCATTCACTGAGTCTATCACTTCTACTGTGAACTTCTGGCCATCCACCTGAGAGGAGAAAAAAGGTTTTAATGACAAATATAGTAACACTGAAGAATTTGCGTTTTTTTTTGTTGGGACACGCAATTTTCTGAAAATAGCCGGATTTGAACAATTCTTTTTGCATTTGATAGCCCAAATCTTAAGGAAGGTTTTAGGTTATTCACTATCACGCCACGACCCTCAGGAGTGGGTGAAACCGCAGGGAACAGCTAGTAGTGAACATGACGGTTTAAGGATGTCTTAAAAGGTGCATTTATAAATGATCCTACTTTAATATATCTACTTTAATCATTTACAGCCAGTTAGTCTTTTTGATGTTCTTCAAAAAAAGTCACGAGCGTAGTACTCGCAACCGGCGTGCGTGTATGGCCAGATGTATTAAGACACAGACGAAGCGAAAGGAATATGCAAGGATCGTAACAGATGGCGTTCTGTAGTGTCTGCCTACCCCAATGGGATAAAGGCGTGAGTTTATGTTTGTATGTTAATCGCAGAAATATACGCAAGAAACCGGTGTTTAGTTTTTAACATCACAAAAACAGCTGGATCGACTGCTGCTGAATCCGGAAATGAGTAGACGATTTTTTCAAGGAAAAAACTACTTTACGATCGAAAAGGCACCGACAAGAAGTATTGCATTTCTTGAGTTACATAGAAACGTACATATTTTTGTATTGTTTCAATCATCCAGAAAATGCCATACCATCCCAACAAACAAATCATTTTTTTTTTTTTTGAGGGCTTTATCGCTGAGCGGTAACATCGCCCTGTATCATCACCATAATAATAACTATAACCATAACCATAATAATAATACATACATAATAACTTACTAACTGCCGCCCGATACACTCCCTCGCGAATTAGCACAGTTCGAAGACCCAGACACACACTCACAGAGCCAGATGATCCTATCACTCTCCTCCAGGAGAGCAATAAGGCCACTAGCACTGTTCGCAAACAAAAACGGACATTCCGTCCTCGCCGCCGAGGCCCGTCGCGACGACCCCGTCGATGCCCCCCCTCCCGACCCTTTGCTAGAGCCAGCCCGCGAAGCTGAGCCGATTAATGATTAAAATGTCCCTAAATAATGGAACAATCATATCCAGCCTGTCCCTTGCTGTCCTCTTCAGCGACGTCCTAAGCCGAGGTTCGTACCCCGCAGGGGGTGCCCTTAGCGATAGTCACTTAGTTTATAAGTTTTTTATGCCTGGCTGGGTGCCTTAATTTTAATTAAGCCCCCCACAGGAAAGTTCGGTTGAGCAGTAAATATCCCTAAAGGATAAACTGCGAGGTGCCCATTCCAAAAAAAAAACTTACTAACTACAATTAAAATGTTTTCTATTTAAAATAAAAAATGCCAGTTTGTACAGGATTCTGGCTTGATCCGATAAAGGACAAGCCAAGATGGCGTTACGCTCTCCAACATCGTAATTATATGTTGGTCCGAGTAAGGTAAATCTTAGAGCTCCATTCCGGACACACACCATCAAAACATGTTGCTAATCTTTCCAGTAGTATTCCAAGTCTGTCCAGTATGTAGCCACCTGAACAGCTCTATCATTCGCTTGGTACTAACCATGGAAGCTATAGGTGCATGCTGGACAGGAAAGAAAGTGACACATATCCTGTGCAAGGGCTCCACACTGGGATTGTGTTTGGGATCAGTCCGGATACCCCACTTAGCCCACAATCCTTTTTCAAGAGTGTTGTTTTGATCAATAGATCTATACTGATACTAGCTGACTCGGCGAACTTCGTACCGCCTCAAAAGTTAAGTTACACTGCCATCTGTTAGAAATGTACCGAAATTATTATAGGAAAATATTTAATTTGAAATAAAAAAACTATCCTATCTTTTAAGTTTGATCAAAACACACACAGTAAGCCAAATTCTATTAAAATCGATTCAGTAGTTTAGGAGTCTATAGCGGACAAACAACGTGACACGTTATTTATATAATTATACTAGCTGTCTCGGCGAACTTCGTACCGCCTCAAAAGTTAAGTTACACTGCCATCTGTTACAAATATTTGGAACTAATTATAGAAAAATATTTAATTTGCAATAAAAAAATACTAAGGTCAATAATCGAAATAAAAACTATCCTATCTTTTAAGTTTGACCACAACACACACAGTAAACCAAATTTTGTTAAAATCGGTTCAGTAGTTTTAGGAGTCCATCGCGGACAAACATCGTGACAGGAGATTTATATATATTAAGATTAACTACTAACTAGCTAAAGATTTTGGTTTTGTTTGAACGCGGTAGTCTGGAACTTTCAGCTGAAAAAATCTTTCTGGGTTTGATAGCCAAATTCTTGAAGAAAGTTATAGGCTATCTAACATCATGCTACGACCCTTAGCAGTGGGTGAAACCGTAGGTCACAGCTAGTTAACCCTTTCGCTGCCCAGTTCAAAAATACGACTTAACTTGTAAGTCATAATGTTTGGCAAATTACATAATGCGACCGGCGAATCTTTTTCGACCCGGGAGCCGGGTGCTGGGCACTAAAAGTGTACTCACATCATAATTGCTAACACCAATCTTGTTAATATCACAGACGATATCAGGGACGATCTTGTACTGCTTTATGGCCGTGGTCAGGGCATAGATCTGATTGGTCGTAGCGTCGAGAGCGGGGCCTCCATTGGCGCAGTTGAATTTGATGCCGAAGTCATTGTCGATGCCGCCAGGGTTGTGGGACGCTGTGAGGACGATGCCACCTGAAGAATAATGAATATTAAGAAATAGTAATGTTAATGAATGTTAAGAAATACTCGTAATAATGTTAAATGAGTATTTGGGAGTGTGTGGTTTTCTGAACTTTGTATTTGACCCCAGTTGAATGCAATCAAAATGGAAATTTATTTATTCAAATTGAGCTTAGAATCAGCACGTTTTGAACGTCAATATTTGCATAAGATATTTATCAAACTTGACAATAGGAATGTGTCCTAGGTAAAAATATAATAAGTCTATTTGGTCCGTCAGTAAGATAACCAAAAAAATTTGGACACATATTTTTTGCTTACTCAAATCAATAAAAGGTGACAAAGATATAGCACATCAAAGTACAGAAGGGGCTTGTGACATCAATTTTACATAAAAATTGTAGCACGGCGTGACGTCACGCGAAATTTCATCGCACTATATCGTCCTCAATTTTTGCTTACGTGACAAAAGAAAAAATATTAGTCCAGTATTTTTGAGTAATCCAACTTTCGGACTAAACAGAATGTTTAAGAACACTACCCTATTAACTCAAGCAGAACCTGCAAAACTGAATAAACAAAAGCCTCCAGGTGTAAAGGGCGTGCCCGCTGGCATGTGCAATACTGGATTATATCTATAGGGTTGTGAAATAAGCACTTAACCGGGATCCCTTATTCCTGAATTACAAAAAAGGTAAGAATCCATTCTTGTCCCCATACATGTTCTTGCCAGTGAAATGCTTTTGACACAGCCATAGTTGTGAGTTATTTTGGACCATCAAGACTGAATAAATAACTATACATTTATTAAAATAGTATAAACTACACGTACATCGATAAGTAATATTATATATCTCGTAATTAACTCTGGTCAAGGCTAAGGGTTCTTTATCTTTCAATAAATATAATTAAGATAATTAGTTAATGGAATAAATAATTATTATATTTGCGTTATTCTCGTGAACGGGTGCCGCTTGTGGTGACTGGCCATGGTTTTGTTATTATTAACTGTTTAACTTAATGGAGAGTTTAGTTTGTCATTTTTTGTTGGTATACTGAGTTTGCGAGCTGGCGTTTTGAGGGACTGCCTTATATATTTTTTGACGTTCAAAAAGTGCTGATTCACAACCTAATTTTAATGAATGATTTCATTGCTCCTAGCACAGGTATAGCTTTTACTTAAAAGGCGTTCCCTATTTAATATTGTAAGAAGTTTTACAAGTTTCTGCAATAAACCTTTTTTTTTATTTTATTTTTATTGTCATCTCGTGTGTTTTATCTTATCATTTATGCTATCAATGATTTATAAGTGCAGCCCTAATTATCAACTCGACTGGTCCCTTATCATCATTATGCAAGTCATGGTACTCATTTGATCATGGCCAGGCGATAGCATTACGTTAACATGTTTGTACCACAGATGATCAATAGATAATATCACTATGATACAGAATTATCCAATGAATATATGAGTTACCATGTGGAACAAGCGTATGTTATGTGTAGGAAAGTGATATACGTCTTGAGCAAGCGTAGAGATTAATGCTCGTGCCTTCTCTGTATGTTCTCTCTCTCTCTGAGCTTTTGCCCTGCACTGGAATATGCTGGTATTATTATACCAGCATATTTCCACCTTAGGCCAGCTTAGGCCCTGTTCCAAGCGATATTTGATTATAAAATTTAGGTAATTATTGGAAACAAGGCCTAAGCTACAAGTCAAGGCTTCAGAGAGAGGAACCCCTTATTATTAGTTTTATGTGAAATGTAGTACTGAGCTGCTTCGAGCAGGCTTACACTGAAGCCAGAAATGAGAGATGATGATAGAATGTATAAAAAACTATCAAATTCATAGATTAAATTACATTCTGATGATGAATGATGAATTACACGTTGATGCTGTTGGTGCGCGTATCACTTGGTAACAAGCTGAACCAAATTGGTTAAGTACTTTTTAATTTTTTTTCGTAATAGATCAGATAACTTTTTCACTGGAAGAAAAATTGGAAACTATGCCTCAAAAATTGGGAAATTCAGGTAGAATGCAAAGTGCTTTTTTTCTATGGTATTTTCGTATGAATCAAGGACACCGTCTGTCGGATCAGCAAGTTTATAATAAAAAATCTCGACGGTTTTATCCACTATAGTTATAATTTTACAAAGTTTGAATTAAACCCGAAATTAATCTGCAAATCATCGTATTGTACTTTTTTTATTCATCTGACACTCAAAGTAGGTATTAAAAAAACGGTACTGAGCGAGTCGGAATCTCATCACCGTGAGTTTGGTTCCAAATTAAAAGTAAGATTATATTTCTCTGCGAACGCAGAACTGAGCTTATTTGTATAGGGTATTTGAGATAAAAATAGAGTTAGAGACATATCTTCTCCGTGCCTCGGCAAGCACGTTAAGCCGTTGGTCCCGGCTATCGTTTGTAGATCTTTGACAGCCCAAAAGTCTGACAACCAGTCGAACCAAGGGGTATCGTGTTGCTCAGTAACAGGGTTGAGGAGGTCAGATAGGCAGTCGCATTATGTAAAATACTGGTATTCAGCTGCATCCGGTTAAACTGGAAGCCGACCCCAATATAGTTGGGAAAAAGCTAGGCAAATGATGATGATGATGATGATGATGATGATGATGATGATGATGATGATGATCATGATAGAGTCAGAGACATTTCCTTCTCATTCATTTCATGTAATATTTACATAAACCTCCATGAAGTAGATTTATTCCCAGTACATTTTCCATCATAACTCAAACATTACGCGACATATTGAACAAGAAAAGTTACCAGCACTGTTGATTTTCTGGAAATCGAAAGTGCTGGAAAGAAACTTTTTAAATATGGGGTTGAAAATCATTTTCAACCCCATATTTTAGTACCAATGGCAATGATAATAAGTAGCTTTGACTGACACATAGACAGACGATGTCCCATACGATTTTTTTAACATTTTGCTGAAGAAGCCTAACAGTGCTGGTAACTTTTTAAATATGGGGTTGAAAATCATTTTCAACCCCATATTTTAGTACCAATGGCAATGATAATAAGTAGCTTTGACTGACACATAGACAGACGATGTCCCATATATTATGATCCTTTTTTAACATTTTACTACAGAAGCCTAAAATATAAATATTACTTCGTTTGTACAGAAACGTCGTCGCGGTCGTGGGCGATATACAAAAACTTATCCCTGTATCCCTTAATCACGCCATAACTTGAGAACGACTTTACCGATTTCGTCTTATTTTATCAGTTTTCAATACTTTGTAGAATGTTCTTAAGGAGTGAAAAGTTAAGAAAATTGCGCATAAAATTGGAAAATTTCAGAAAGTTAACGACTATTTGTGCAGCATTTGATGAACGTGACTCTCAAAGGTTTCTATAGAATAATTGAGTTAACTTACCAAGAGCCTTGTATTTCCTGATGATGCAGGAAACGGCGGGTGTGGACAGGATACCATTTTGACCGACCAGCAGCCTTGCCACCTAAAACATAAGTCATATTCCATTTAATATTTGTGTAGGCCAGCGCATATTAATTGGTACGTATCCTGTAACTGAAAAATAACTTTAATGCCTTTTTTTTAAGGTTGGATATCATTCAATGACTTCTCCCGTTCAGGGTGGAACGGGAGGGCGTGTCGGACTTTCAGTGACTAAAACCCATCCGTGTTCTGTCCTTGCCTTTACATTCCGGGGTCACGGTAACTCTTTCGAACATCCCGCATCCTCTGCAGAACTTTTAACACCTACACATAAGTTTGCAATAGCACTTCAACAATTTCTATGACTTTTCCAATAGTACAGAGGCCAAGACATCAAGCTACCCCAATGTGTCAAATTTTTTTGATAGTTTTTTACCTTTTTACAAACGAATAATGTTGAATTGGGACAAAATTACATTTTGGGGTAGCTTGATGTGCTGGCCTCTGTACAAATCATTGTGAGATCTACTTACTCTGAAATAAAATTGATATTTGTTTAAGTGGATATATCATTAATTGGAAACATGGATTCACTTTTATTTTTCTTTTCATGATCTTATAGAAGTGGCTTAAATGGCATATTAATTTAACTTAATAAAAATTCACTCTTTTGTCGTAAGTAATATTTTGCTTTTTACGACAATCAATTTTTCTTTTCTTTTTTTCAGCATTGTTAGGTACACGCTCAGAGAGCATTAAAGAATTCTCTATGGAAATAGTTGTAGTTGACCATAGCATTTTGTTGATAACTGGTCTTGCAAACATATTTTTGTATTTAGATATCAGTGCGAAAATTATAAAAAGATTGGTACAGTCATCAAGATACCATGGTTAACACAAGAACAGATAAACAGAGATCTAATGCCTATATCTGAGTTGTCTTATAACATTAGTAGTAAACATCATGCAGTATTATAAAATACAAATAACACATATAATATCCACATACTTAAGTAGCAACACGCTAATTAACTGATAAAGTCTGAAAGCTGTAAGTAATATGAAACCATTGTCTCACGTTACTGAAAGAAATACAATAGTACAAATACACAATAGTATCACTTGGTTTTAATGCTTTAAGAAATGTGCAATCTCTATTGTTGGATGCAGTTTGGTGTATAAAAATAAATTCCAGTTGACTTCATCCAGTCAATGCCAGCTGTTGCTGGAAACCAAAGCTGTGGCTCTGTCTTACACATGAGCTGCAGTATTTTGCTGAGCGATGACCATTATTTTTTCGTTCTTAAATTTTTGTGTCATTTTGAGTGCAATAAACTTATAATTAAAAAAATAAACTTATTTACTTTTTTTCATACAAAAGCATATGCGCACTTTCTCTAACATAAGTTTTATCTGTTTTTACTAAAGAGATGAAGATTCAAAAAGTTAATTTAAACATTTTATAGTGTTTAAGGCATTTCAGCTGTGTTTTTTCTGTCAATCTGTGAATGTACAGCTGACAGCTTATTTCTATTGCAATAAAGTTGAAAAATGATCATAGAAATTTGACACATTGGGGTAGCTTCACATGCTGGCCTCTGTACCTTACCGTGGTTTACTTGTATTCAAAACATAAAAATACATCCTATTCCTATTGAATTATGACTCAATTTAACTTGTTCAATTTAAACTGGGGGCGGGGCATTTTACACCTTGGAAATATATTGCTTGTCAGAGTGATCTTCCAATTTTTATACAGTAGTTGATTCAAATGATTATTATTTATGATGCAATGATACATTATCATCTGTAAGGTACAACTTAATCACATAATAGAAAAGGCCTTGTCATCATCTGAGATTATTGATATTACATGTTATTTACCAGGTCTTTGCAGTTGTTTTGAAATGATGTCAGTCACTTAAAAAAACTGCCTAACAACGGCTACCTTGGTAGATTAAAAAAGGGATTTTGCAAATTACCATAAAACTGTGCTAGTTAGAGACAGTTTTATTCTTCCTGAAATATTTACAAAAATTCCATCAATACATCAACATTATTTGTTATTTTTCACAATACAATCTTTGGTTATAATAGGGGGAGTATTTTTAGAAATGACGCTAAAACTAAATTGCTTGCTTCATTTAGGTTCATACATCTGCTCATATACATGGCACAATCATTATCTTCTGCCTCGCCTTTTCCCAACTATGTTGGAGTTAGCTTCAAGTCTTACTGGATGCAGCTAAATACCAGTGTTTCACATGGAGCGACTGTCTATCTGACCTCCACAACCCAGTTACTGGGTAACAGGATACCCCTTGGTTAGTCTGGTTGTCAGACTTTCGGGCTTCTGACTACCCGTAACGACTGTCAAAGATCTACAAATGACAACTGGGACCAATGGCTTAACTTGCTTACATGGCATAACTATAGATAAAATATGATTTATATTGAGGAGTGTGTGCAGACCATTGGTAGGATGGAATGGACAAGTAATAGTTACAAATATTTGAAAGTGGTAGCATTTGTAGTTCCTGAAATAGGCAGCTGTGACAGACAGACAAAGTCACACCTCACAGGGCTGTTTTTGACAGTGTTTGGTACAGAACCTAAAAACTACATTGTAAAAGGGGTTTAGTACTGTTCCAGCTGCACTATGAAACAACAAATAGAAATACAAATACACTGAAACACGGGATTACCCTGTCTGTTTGAAGGGAGAGGAATATTCAGTAAGTTGCTGTGCCACTTCTTCTTCCCGGCAAAAATACTAGGAAGTGGTCAATGGACTGTCTTTAAATGTCATTTTTGGTATTAAAAAAAGTGCACATTTTGTATATTATACTTGCTGTTTGAGCGTAATTAGATTACTTACACGAATTTTGACTTTCACATTTATATATTAATCAAACATTATTTATTGCAATATATTATCTTTAGGTTATCTGTCTACTAATTATTTAGCTGCTGAACGATTAAAATAAATATGTTGGTAAAATGAGAACATCTAGAAATGGGGAATTGGATAAGATTGTTAGTTCAATTTACTGTTTGGGACATTTAATAGAGATTTTTCTGTTCAGTTTTTCTTTATGTTGAGAGAGTTAGTCTTTGAAAAATACAGCACATTACTTCTCAAGTTATATTATTTATTTTCAGTAAAGTTGCTTTTTATTGCAGATCAGAAAAAAAAAGTTCTAGTTTTGAATTCTGAGTGAAGACAGAAAGAGATACATAGACTGTATTCAAACTTAGAACCAATTATAACTGAAAAGAAGAGCATTTTAAATTTCCGAGAACTGTATATGGGAAGAAGAGCACTTACTTTAATAATAAATCGTTGAAAATATCAACTTACTCCATTAGCAGCTGAGATTTTGATAATTTTGTCGACCACCTCTTTTACAAGGTATCTGCCATCGCCACCAACTACCAGCGTAGATCCAGGTAAGGAGTCTTTAACCGCATCCAAAATACTCTGCACAAAGTTCTCTGTGTAATGTTCTTGAACGAAAACCTTAACTTTTTTACGTAAACCACTTGTTCCCGGCTTCTGACCCTCGAAGGGGTTAGTGTTCACAGTTACTGCACTAGGCATTTTTTAATGAATTAAGTAATGTTCTTACAAACAACACGAGCTAACTCAATGCTCCGTCTGAATTAAATAACATATATTATCGGAGTTTTTAAGGTCAGAAAGATCGCGCAAAGTTATTACAAAACTATTGTCAGATATACAGAAGTGTCAAACCAATGTCATAACAAGGTCACCGTCCTACTACTGATGCGTTCGGAAAATTAAATTAAGTTTGTTTACCTCTGACATACTTCTCACACATTTAATTATGTAAAAATTGTTACATCTATATGAAGAGTAATATTGATGTCACTTTTTTGTATAATGCTATTTCTAACAAGAGTCCCTGAGTTCTACTATGGACAACCACAGGTCCACAGTATCAATTCGTTCAAAATAAATTAAGAATGAACGTCGCCGTAAGGTGGCGATCAATTTCGTGCGTTTGCGGCTGAAAACAATTTATTAAGCGTATAATTGCCTACGTATAAAGATAGGCCAAGAGATAAAACAGTAGGTATTTACTGCACATAGTAATAATACGTCAATTCATTTACGTAGTCATTTATCTAAAAACCTACTCAATATTATAAGTAAATGTGAATGTAAGTCTGTCTGCGTGTCTGTTACCTTTTCACGCGATCCGATTTATATGAAGTTTTCTATGGAGATAGTTTGAGACCCAGGGTATAGCGAATTCGTCTTCATCCGCTATAACCAACATTCACGTGAACAATTTCGCAGAAAAAAACTTGTGAATATTCGTAGCTGGTCTGAGTGTAAATGGGTAGTTGTAGTATAACAAGCTGAGCTATGCATGAGTACCTATGTTGGATTAATGAAAAGGAAGAACTCCAAAATTTTGCTTATACTAGTTGAGTTACCACATATTGATTTTATACACAAAATGAACAACACACACATTACGTAAGAACCACAGAAATAAAAATAAAAAAATCTTGAAAAATAAAAATAAAACATTTATTACAATTAAGTACAAAAATAATATCCACCACACATTCAAACAAACATGATTAACCTAAAATAAAATATTATCCTAAATTTATTTATTTATTTATATTTGCAGGCTTTGACGGAGCCTCCGAACTCTTTGCTCAGGTACTTGGCGACTGCCAGGCAGAGTGCATCATTGTATGGTGCTGCGACTACCTGGATGCCCAAAGGCAGACCTTGGGCGTTCACGCCGAGAGGAACCTGAAGAAAAAGACGTGGGTTAGTCATCATCTGCCTGCCTTTTCCCAACTTTAATGGGGTCGGCTTCCACTCTAACCATGATGTAGCTGAATACCAGATTTTTACATGGAGCGACCAGCTATCTGACCTCCACAACCCAGTTACTACAGTTACTTCTGACGACACGGTTGGCGCAGAGGCTGAGCGATTGGCTGCTGCGCTGCCTGTCGCGGGTTCGATCCGCGCACGGAACAAATAATTGTATGGCCTACAGGTCTGGCTGTTTGTGTATGTGAGTTTAAATGTTTATAAACGCACCCACGACACAGGAGAAATTCCTAGTGTGGAACAAAGTTTAAAAAAAAAATGTAACTGGGTTACACGATACCCCTTAAGAACCCCCGGTAAGACTGAATGTCAGACTTTCGGGCTTCTATCTACACGTTACGACTGTCAAAGATCTACAAATGACAGCCGGGTCTAACGGCTTAACGTGCTATCCGGGACACGTAGTGATCTCGAAATTGAATAAACCAGTTAGGGTAGTGGTTCATTTTTTCGTAGCTTAGCTTTGACCTCGCTCACTGCTTAGCTGCCTAGCACATCTCTAGAAATAAATCCTTAGCCTTCATTTTGTTTTTCTTCATCCTTTTTCATAGGATCTCTTACCTGAGTAGCAGGACACTTGAGAGCGTTGACGATGGCCCAATAAGCAAAGTTGTAGGGCCTCATGAAGCAGGAGTAGTGGTAGGGAGCCGGTTGCGGAGCGCTCGGCATCAGCAACACGCCGTTGTCGCCTAGTTTAGTCTGGAACATGAATGAGGTATACACTGTAGTAGTAGAAGTTGCCCAAAAATTATTGAACTGGCTCATAGGTATTATTTATTAAAAGCGAAAATGTTCTTGCGAACTGATCGCTTATCGACTGGATGAGATTCCAAGGCGGTTTTTTGCCACGGTGAAAGATCTGCAATTTCAGTCTTATGGCAGATGTTGCCAGAAACATGACAGACATTATCGAAATCATCAATTTTTGTCTTAAATGTACACAATTTACTTTCAAAAAATATAACCATCATCATCTGCCCATCCTTTTCCCAACTACGTTGGGGTCGGCTTTCAGTCTGACCGGATGCAGCTGAATACATGAAATCAACATGGAGTGATTGCCTATCTACAACCCAGTGACTGTGCAAGACGATACCCCTTGGTAAGACTGGTTGTCAATTTTAGGGCTTCTGACTACCCGTAACGACTGTCAAAGATCAACAAATGACAGCTGGGACCAACTGCTTAACGTACTTTGCGAGGCATGGAGGAATCTCGATATGTTACGAACGGTCACCCATCCACAAACTGACCTCGGAAAGCGTAGCTTATCCTTCGATCGACTCGTGCGGCTTTTCTTATTTAACCACGAGCTCATGTTTTTGAAAACATTACTTCTACACATAAAGTTTAGTTTGAGCTACAGCTTAAGAATTTCAATAGTACCTACTAGTCAATCTGAAATCAACATAATGGACATTAGCATAAAGTTGATGTTAACTTAGGTGACTCAAATAACATCTATTGCAAAGAAACATTTGAATATCGAACAGTTGGAGTATGATGACCAAGTTCGCTTTTTTATCGTCTTAACCGGTTATTTAAAAACAGTTTTAATCATCGTTCAAAACCTCCTTAGACAACTTACAAATAAGTCTTCCTTCAGCTCCTTGGAGATCTTCTCTGCCCACTCGGCGTCGACCTTCGGCAAGTACTGCTCCTCGATAAGACGCACGATGGTAAATAGGCAGTGCTTACTCATACACACCATCTGTGGGAGATTAAATCAAAAAATTGATAAAAATGGCCCTGGACTTCTATTCTGTTGTAGCTTAAACCAAGAATCTGTTAGTTATTTAACCAAGTACCTAACTAAACACAACAGTTCTTATATTACCTTCTTAAGCAGCTCAACAATCCCATTAGCATCTCCCTTGTTATTGGTACAGAGGCTGGGCAGATGTTCAGGTTCCTTGGTCATCCAGTGCTTCCAGATACTGTACATGTGACTGAACCCTTTGTGGTAGTACGGCTCCGGGGCGTTCTCCGTTGAGGAGATCTCCTGACTGATTCTGGTGATGACGCTGATGGAAGGAGTGAGAGAGTTAGGTTAAATTTAATGGTGCCGATTTTCTTTTTAACATTTTAAACTAAATTTGGACTACTTTCATATCTATCTGTCTTATAAAACAAGAAAGTGCCCGGTTAATGGCAATAGGCTCACCCCTATTACAATGGAACTTAAACTTATGTTGTGCAATGTTTGTGTACCTCTGCACAATCCTTCAGGGAATACAGGCGTTATGTTTGACTGCAATTTGTTTAATACCAGTCACCTTCCACGCCGTGTTGTACGCAGGATGGGTAAGGAGCTCTTTTTTGCAAGGGTTTTAAGAACCAAACATAGCTATGACCACTCACCTCTTCATAGCTCCTCTGAGACATGACCTCACCGTGCTCACACTAAGGTCTTGTGCTGTCTCCATGTAGTAAAATTTGATATCCTGCAACAGGGCAAACAGATTGAATCATGATGTGAACCAAGCATCCTCGTAAATGATAACCAGGGCTGTGCCCCGTGGTTCACCCGTTCCTTAGGATCGTAGTGTGATGTTAAAAAGCTTAAAAACTTCGCAAGAATTGGGTTACCGACTGCAAAAGTACCAAGGTTAGTTCCAGAGATTTAAGTATAGCGCGGTCGAACTCAAAAATAATCAAATCCTTCAACTTTACTACAAGTATTAGTAGTAGAAGATTGTAGGTATTTAGGGTTGGCGCAGTGGCTGAACGATTGACTGCTGCGCCGCGTGTCGTAGATTCCATTCCCGCTCGGCACAAATATTTGTATGGCCTACAAGTAGTTGATCCGGGTCTGTGAGTTTAAATGTTCGTAAACGCACCCATGAAACAGGAGAAATCCCTACAACATTTAAAAAAAAAACGAGAAAGGTTTAGTAATTAGCTACGCCCCGCGGGGATCCCCGCAGTTAAAATGTCACGACGTGACGGTTCTAAATTCCTACAGGAATACTTCATTTTTTCGGGATAAAAAGTATATGCGTGTGTGTGTTATTCTCATGTATTAATCCAGGGTTTATGAGCTAACTTCAAAACAAATTTCAACGAAATCCGTTAAGGCTTTTCAGCGTGAAAGCAAACAAACACACAAAGCTGACAAACATACACACACAAACAAACTTTCCCACCTAGCAAACTTCTATTAGCAGTAATAATTATGGTACCTTAAAGTCAATATCTCTGTCCAACTTGAGTAAGGGAGCCTTATCTCCAGCCACGATCTTGGTGAGCGGCGCCAGGTCCTCGACGTGCTTGGTGATAAAGCCCAGCGACAACATGGACCCCTGGTCCTCATCGCTACGGAAGAATATACCTGGGAACGGAAGCTTAACTATAGTAGTATCACTCAAATACTTTTTCGGGTCTCTGTGCCAACGGGACTCTATTACTTACGTCCATCTTTCAGCGGGCTTTATCTCAAGAACCGTTACAGGCAGGTAGACTTTTGAATTTTTAAAATATTATTAGTGAGTTTGTATTTCTATTGCCGCTATAAAAAGAAATACTTACAAGCACATACAAGAAACGTGATTTTTGTTTGTTTTTTTGGCTCGACCTTAAAAATCTCTGCCTTCTTAATCTTGCACGCTGGTACGGAACCATTCGTGTGCGAGTCCGAGTCGCACTTAACCCGTTTTTTTTTATATTGGAATGTGCAAGCATTGCTTATAAGTAGTTGTCAAATGAAAAACCTCGCATTTTACCGTCTATTTCTTATTGCCGAATTATTAAGGTCTGTAGGAGGTACCTTTTAGATTGGTGGTCCCAGGAGTAGGATGATGACCAAACATGCCGCAGTAGAACGCAGGCATACGAGTAGACCCACCGAGATCAGAACCTGGAATAATATAACACTTTTTCTAGTTTTGGACCGATGTAGACGGAGAAATCGGGGAAACAAACAAAAAAAAAGTAGAGTGTGACTTCACAAGCGGTAGTCGTGAAACTTAGTATTCCTCTTAATTTGTAAGAGAGATGAATACACTATGGAGGTGATAAGCACAGAAAGGGAGGGAGAGAGAAAATCATTTATAGTTGTCTTTTCACTTTTTCGTTTCATAAAATACAATTGACGACACATTTTTTTTTTTTTTTGCAAATTCGAATTCAAATATGTATTGCAAAACACAGTACATATATGCATTTCCAGGTGTTAAGTGAATGCGCAGTCCACTGTATTTGCCAATTCAGGCATGCAAAATTAAAATTATAGTTAGACATTTCATAAATCCAATTAATCGGTTACATGATGTCATAAATTCGAAAGAATAGTAATACCCTGTGCAATCATATACATTCAAATTATTAAGTAAATAATGTCACAGATTCATATTAAAAGTAATGTCAGAATAAATAAGAAAAAATAACAAAAGAAGTTTCTCTTCAAAAAAAAAAACAGACATGAGTCGAACATAGAACCGCTCCCTTTTTTGAAGTCAGTTAAAGATGTAAAAATGTTATGAAATAAGAATGACGCGTAACGTAGTTTGCAACACCCTGTCACGAGCGGAGCGCGGTCCGAGCCTTGCGTGCCAAGGGCGGCGCGGGATGATGCGGCGACAACTTTATCAGAGTTCAATCACCCTAGCGCAAAAATGTGTTTCTTACTGTTGCTATCTTAATGCTCTCAGTAATCAATTATTTAATAGGTATTAACATTTTTTATTCGCGTTCCCTACTTATGTTATGTCGGATACATGATGCCACGGAGTAGTTAGTAAGTCAACCCCTACCGTTCTTAGATATTGAGATGGTAACAGTTAAAGATACAAGACCTGCTATAGAATAAAATACTCTTAATGTACACCAATAAATAAGTAATAATAATAATATACTTTATTAATTCAGACCGTGGTGTCCATTTTGTTATTAACAATTAGTGTTATAAATGCTTAAAAACTGTCAACACAAACAAAATAAAAACATTATCTTGACATGCTCAATCACTGCAGCGTAATACTCTTTATTGTACACCATGAAAACTTACAAATAATCAGCTTAAGAGCTACATAAGGTGTTACAATGGACGGCATTGTCGCTAAAAGCGATCTCTCACAAACAACTCTATCTGCTATATTGGCTCAGAATTTTGGCCCACAAAAGGGATGAATGAAAGGTAGAAAATAATGCAGCTGAGATGAGAATTCTAAGGGGGATGTGTGGTGTTAAGCGAATAAATAGAACAAGAGGTGAAGTCTGAAAGTGGCCTGTGACCCAGAAGTTATGTGAAAATCGGTTGTCATGGTATAGGCATATGATGCAAAGAAATGAGCATCATGTGGTGAGGGAAGTTTTGAGTATGAATGTGGAGGGTTACAAAAGTGGAGGGAGACAAAAGAAACGATGGATGGATCGTGTGAAAGATGATATGGGTAGGAAGCCAAAAAAGTCAAAGTCTGACTTTAGACCAGACGGCAAATAGTGATGTATGGATGAAGAATGGGGATAAGGGCAGGAGGATTATGATAGTAAGAGATACCACCCCGATCGTTCTCATACTACTTTTGATCAGGTCCCATCAAGGTTACTTACACAGGCTGACGACAGTGGCACAGGACGCCGTCAGCGAAGCCTCAGCTCCACTGGACCCGCCGGGAGTTCTGCCGGTATGGTGCGGGTTGTTGGTCATCCCATACACCGGATTGCGGGTTTCTTGCCTGTATAGATGAAAGCATTAGAATGTATGTCCTCAAAACTAAAAAATTAGGTAAAACCTGCCGAAAATTTTCGAAGGGGGGTTCAGAATTATCTACTGAATTATCAGGTTCTGCGTGACATCCTACGATTATCTGTTGAATGTTCACAAAATATTGTAAAAAAATATATATAGTTTTTTTTTTCCATTCGTCTCCATACGAAAATACCTTTTGGAAGTAGCAGCTAAAATCTTTTTCTTTTTATTATTTTATATGGCGTTGAATATTCCTTTTTTAATAGTCTAATTGAAACAAGCTATTTGACTAGTTGACCTGGCGGTTCAGATAAGGACAGATATCAATAGTGTTATTAAATGAATTCATGTATACATACATAAATTCACGCTTTTTTCGTATGGGGGCAGGCAGAAACCACATAACGCCACCCGCTACGATCCTTATATAATCCTTTTGCTTCACACATTAAATTAATTGGTAGGGTAAAACTTGGAAGCTGCTACCAAGTGGCTTTACAGCACCCGGTTTTCGACCAGATCCGGTACGCTCAGTTAAAGACTTACCAAACAAGCAGCTCTGGTAAATTAGTGGAAGCCACAACGATGCCTCCAGCATCCTTCAGTCTCTTGACTGCCTCGCTGTCATCCGTGGCCACTTCGTTACGTCGGCACTTGAGCCCCATCGTAAGCGGCATGCCCTTTACTGCTTGACTCTCTTTTGTTGTGAATGGGACGCCTGTCAAGAAAAGGGGGAAGAGTTATTGGACTTCACTTCTTAAGAATCCATTTGTATGCATATAAAGACCGTATGTTATTTTATTAGGCGTGAAATTAATAGAAGCGTTAACTCAAAAGCGTTGCGATTTGCGCAAATATTGGCAAAGCCAATGCTGATCGCCAATGTTGGCGCCAATCGACCCACACAAAAATAAAAAATATATCTTTTATTTCAGCTGAATACTGAAGATGTTTCATCTCATGAAGGCGGGTTGGCTTTACACACACACACACTAACTCAAAAGCAACCCGCCGACTTAAGACGAAGTATCTACTTTTTTCTACAATCGTGCATGACATCACATAACTGCCCTTTGAACATTAATTTTCAACTTCTTATTCTTAGGATAAATTAACCTGAGTAATAAATTGAAACTTCGATTGACATGACAATCGGCTTACGTACTACAACAAAAAATTACGTTGCTATGGATGTCGAAAAAAAATGTTTTGGTGCTAAGAAACAATTAATGATCTAAACGTCTTCAAGAATCGAGTCGCCTTTTCTCAGTATTATACAGAAGTACATCACATAACATTACACCGTACACCCCGAAGGCTAACTCTTCGAGAAATAGGTACATCCTATGTAATAGGAGCGAGCTTATTACCACCAACAGGGCACACCACTTAGAAATAGAGTGGGAAACACCCAGAACCTCAAAAACGCGGCAGTATACAGAAATAAATCTAATATCTTTAAACGAGCAATTCTTGTAAGTACGTATGTATATTTATAATCTGAATCTTGTTCATGAAATTTAGTATGCAGGGGTTTTCGTGGGCGATAAATCGATCTAGGTAGGTTTCATTTTAAGAAAACGTCGTCTTGTCGAGCAAAGCTCGGTCATCCAGGTACTATTTTTCCATACATCGATGATACGTTATGCAAAATACGCGCAGACTCGTGGAGTTGCGAATATCGGCCCGTCAAACAGTAGAATACCTCTATGATAATGCTGGCTACCAGTTTTAAAAGGGTACATACCCAACAATGGTTTCTTGTTAAACTCTTCTTCTGAAAGACCATTGGCGATGAGGGCGTCCACCTCCTTGGCTTCAGCCAGTGCTGCGTCATACCGGTCGACGGCGATCGCATTTATCACTGGGTTTACCTGAAAGTATTCACAATCTAAGTAGGTAATATTAAAGCCTTTCTTCAGTACCTAGCAGAATGCGAAGCATGACCAATTCTATATCTATTCTACCAATAATAGACTACGTTAATCATCATCCTCCTGCCCTTATACCAATTTATTTGGGGTCGACGCAGCATGTTTTCTTCTTCCATATCTTTTCTTGCCATATCATCTTTCACACAATCAATCCATCTTTTCTTTGGTCTTCCTCTACTCATGTAACCCTGCACATTCATACTCAAAACTTTCCTCACAACATGGTCCTCATTCCTTCGCATAGACAACAATAGACAACGTTAATAATAACAATAATAGGCAACGGATACAGCATGTTCTTCGGATTTATCAGTAAAATGACACAAATTCTCACCAACTTAATCCTCTCAATAACAGCTTTAACCAAATCTTCTGACTTCAATTCCTTCTGCCGTATCTTCTTGGCAAGTGCAGTGGCACTCTCAGTGAGCACGGCGTGCTTCTTCAGGTCAAGCGCCGGCACTTCTTTGTTGTGACAGTTCCAGAAGAGTGAGAAGATACCGTCGACTGCTAAGTCGAACATCAGGCGTATGTACATAAATATTATCTTACATACTTTCCCCATTTTTATGTGATGGTGTTACTTCTGCCTGTTGGATTAAAATGTATAGTTACTATTTTAATTGTTATTCAATTTTACTAGATCGACACTTCGCGTGACCAGAGGGCTGGCTCATTATTTGCCCAAAGAATTAGTATTGCCATCAAACGTGGCAATGCTGCCAGTCTTATATAGGAATGTTTCCAGATGACAGCGATGCGGAGGAGTACTTTGACGCCTGAGTATATTGATCGGCTTTTTATTTGATTTTTTTGTTTTTGTATATATGTATATAGTTAGTTTTATGTTATAATTGTATATATATATATATGTTAATAAATTATATAATAAAAACACTTTGATTTTGGTAAGTATTACCTAACATGGGATTTCATTGTTTGGCCTGGAACCCTAATTCTTTTTCTAAAGTAAAAGTAGACGTCTTATCACATCAGTTATCTGTTAGTAAAAATCTAAACGAAATAGGTTTAGCGGTTTCGGAGATATAAAATGCGATTATTTTACAGAGAGACACTTCAATTTTATTTATTTGTACCTATGTGGAAGATATTAATAATGTTGGTAGGTAGGTACTCTCCAAAATTGTGGGTTTTAGAAAGCTAAAGCCCACAATTTTGGAGAGTACCTACCTAAAATTACTAGCACTTCGCTCGCGGCTTGGTCTTTAAGACGGTACCCTCACCAAATAACCTTGAGCATTCGTTCCCACTAAGCCAGCGCATGAAAAACGTAGAGAATACGCTCAGATTTTAGAATAAAATCGATATAAAATAAAATTTTCGTGTTTTGAAAAAAATAAAACTAGCATTATGTTCTTTATTAAATTACCTATCCATTAGTTTAAGTATCAAATCAAAATAATGGTTACTTTACGAGGAGATGCGTGTTAAAAATCATTACTTCTCATTTCTGTAGTTTCGTTGTGACCCTTTAATTAAATATTATGTTACATATATATAAAAAAAAAACTACCATTCTGGAGTCAAGATTACGTAGAATTTTAATGTATTTTTTATTAGTTGGTATTTCTATTGGATAAAGAGAAGTTGGCTCCTAAAAACTGCATAAAAAAGGGCTATCGCTGCGTTTTGCACGGGGACGCGCCTTAAAGTGTAGTTTTGTTAATGAAATATAGCCTTTGTTACTCGCTGATAATGTAGCTTTCTATCAATGAAAGTATTTTTAAAATCGATAAAGCAGTTTTTAAGTTTAACATGCAAACAATGAAATCTTTCCTCTTTTTACCCGACTGATCCACAAGACGGGTAATGAGTATTTTTACAATATTAGTAAAGATTAGATTTGCATACATCTTTAAATAAAACAAACCATAAAAGTGTGGTAGGTAATAAGTATATTATGGCAAAGCAAGTCGTGTCAGCAGACAGCACACTCAGCGATGTACAACAAGTGGTTATATGATCAAATGTGCCTCGATGCATGACAGCCAGGTACGTCTGTATTTACGCAAGACACAAGGTTCGACGACCGACTTAGGTAATTGAGCTCATTTGGAAAGTTACCAGCTTGCATAAGGCTATAATAGAGCGATTCAGAAAAACTGAGGTGTTGGTGCGAATTAAGAAATTTTTCTAATCATAAATGAGTATTTAACTGCCTCCACCTATTTATTCTTTAATTGTTTGCATTTTTCTTTACATATTATAACAAAAAAACCTCTAGAAAGGAAAAAATAAGGCTAGTACTCGCGTCGGGGGTCGCTAGGTAAATAAAATAAACTGCTGTAAACGTTGGAGAATCCCCGACGCGAGTCACGAGGCTTATTTTTTGCTTTTCATTAGTTTTTTGCCGGGGGTTTTTTAAATATTTTTTTATGCTACTTAAACTACATATAACATACCTAGTAGGCACGCTTCAATCGATAATCTATCGAAACAAGTAATTACGAAACGTTTTCTTAAAAAAAAACTAGATTCACTGAGTAAAATACGGATATCATTGAAACGGCTTAACTGATTTTCATCAAACATAGCTAAGAACACTCCCGACTAATTCACCTTTCAAACAAAAAAAACAATATCAAAATTGGTTCATCCCTTCGGGAGCTACGATGCCACAGACTGACACACGCAGACACTCAAACTTATAACACCCCGTCGTTTTTGCGTCGGGGGTTAAAAATACAAAAAGTTTTTTGAAAAAATATGTATGAAAATAGTGCTCCGCCCACAGCGAGGTGGTAAGGCCCAAGCTAAAAGGCAGTTAGGGATCCAGAGTGAGGACCTCCTCACAATGCGTGCCGTGTCTTAAGACGACCGCCTTCTGCATCTGACTCTTGACCCAAATGTTTAAAGAAAGTTTCTCCAAATTTTTATTTATTATTAAGGCACATCAACAACATCAACTCAAATATTTACAAATAACAGAGAACATAGTCATGGACTAGTATTTACGTCAATTACGGACATGCACAAATTTACAACAAAATAAAAATTATGTACAGAAGTATATTCTTTTTACCAGCCATAAGTGTTCTAAAATTAAATAATCATGTTTTTTTATCTATATCTACCTATCCATACAAATCAATTTATTTAAAGTGTCTGTTTTTAATGTCAAAATCACAGCTATTTGCAAGCAAAAGAAAGCACATACGGTAGGTACCTATAACAATAAAACTTTTTTTTAAATTTTGATCTGTCTATCTGCATGTTTATTCCGGGTAATCTCCGAAACGCCTAAACCGATGTTGACAGGACTATCAATGGCAGGTTAACTTTTTCTCGGGCACAGCCAATACCTAATGTTATAAAATGGTAAACATATACTTACCTAACCTCTTATATTTAATAACATAGGTACTTAACTAACTTCACGTAAAATTTGATAAAGTTTAATGGGATTTATGTTTTTTTACGCGGTATCCGGTTATTTTTCTAAAATAAAAGAAGTAATTCTTCAAACCTATCAGACAGACGTGTTGCTGGGGAGTTTGTTCCTCCACTTCTTCTTCCCAGCAAAAACACTAGGAAGTGGTGAAGGGTGGGCGTTTTGGGGGACTGTCTTATGCAAACGTTTTTGACGTTCAAAAAGTGCTGATTCTCAGCCTAATTTGAATAAATGAATTTTGATTTTGAATTTTGAATTTAATAAACGTCTGAAAAACCGAGTTAAAGAACAAAATTACTACAATATTCGAGCTCTTTCTACGTGCAACATATTAACATAACCACCGTACAGTAGGCCACATGTCAATGATAATACTTTGACCGTGAGCTGACCCGGCGTAGTACGGAATTTCAATAGAATAAGAGGCCATCTTTTACTGGTTTTGTCACCACTGTCGTGCGTTGCGTCGTACACCTATATTATAACGGGTTATGTGTTGCTTACCTTGAAACTCTTCTATGCATATTAAATTGAAGTGTCTGTTTGTTATGTCAAAAGAAAAGCTTTTATAAATGCATATGAAAGTTTATACGAAAAATAAGCAATTGTTTTGTCTATCTGTTTTAATCACTATCACTGGTAGATAGACGTGTTAAGGATAAACTTGGATACTTTTGATTTAGAAAAAAGAATTAGGGTTCCGCGTAATGAAAAGAAATCCATGTTTTGTAAAATTCCACGCGGAAACACTTTTAAAAATAAATAACTGTAAATATGGAGAGATCAATTGAGAATTTTTAATTAAATATCATTGAAAATCTCTTTCGATCTAGTTCAATAGAAACATTGAAGAAAATAACTCGGTAAGTGAAAGAAAAACAACTTAAGTTGTTACCCGTTCAATCCCAAAAAATACAGGCTGCTTAAAATATAGACTATCCCCGAACGATTGAAAGTTGAACATCGCCAAAATAACCACATCGGGTCTACATAAGAACTTTGCTTATTTTAAAAGTTAATATTTAAATCTTATCTGCAAAATATTTAAAAGCTAAAAATGACACCTATGACTTTTTCCCATACCATTTCTGTTGTTACCTACTGCTGTATTTGAAGAGTATAATCATTTAATTATGCCGTATTCCCACGTATCTATTACGAGAATAGTAAAAAAATAAAATAACGAGTGATTCAATTGACTATTATTTTTTGTTTAAAAGTAAATAAGTAGGTAGTAATAAGATATATTATATCGATTAAGAATTCTTACTAAGATAACTAAGCAAAAAACAACATTTTGAGCACAATTCAGTAGAATGTTTATTATTTCATAGTAGAAACTGGAAAATCACACGAACTTTACCTAGTTTTGTACCTAGATCATCATAATCTGCCTAGCCTTTTCGCAACTATGTTCAGGTCGGCTTCCAGTCTAACCAGATGCAGCTGAACACCAGTATGTATATTACTTGGAGCGAGCAGCCGCTCCAACTAATATCCTCTCTGACCTCCCCAACCCAATTAGGTGCTGGGAAACACGATGCCCTTGGTAAGACTACTTGTCTTTGGTCTTCTGACTTCCCGTAACGACTGTCAAAGATTTACAAATTACAGCCGGGATCAACGGCTTAACTTGTTTTCTGAGGCACAGAGGAGTCTCGAAATGTAACGAAAAGACCAACTAAGCTTAACTTAACCTTCGACCAACCAGTGCGTGTATTAAATTACGAGATCCCTGGCACCCAAAGCACAAGGTAATTCTTACCTTGACCCATGACTTATGGGTGCCAGGTATACCTACTAATAATACCTACGCACACGTTTACTTGTAGGTACTTCACAATAAATGCAATATTTTGTTTTTATTATCATGTGATTCTAAATGAAATAAAATTCTATTATATTATTTGTAGCGCGGCAAAACGCATCTAGCGCTTAGAATCAATGTAGGTATTAGGTACTAAGCTTCATTCTGTTTTTATAGTGGCTAGTACATATATGATTACGGCTATTTTCCTAAGCCATTAGCATTAATTATGCAGTGGAGCCAGTGGAAGACATTTTGTATTATGCTAGCGAATAAAAATGTAGGTTTTTACATAATGGCAAACTTATATTATTGTTTATAAATCTGGCATCGTTTATAATGAGGTAACCAGTATCGTGAGTCGAATTAAATATGCGTAGGTATGAATAGATAAACAAATCAATTACAATGACAGAACTTTCCGTAATACATAGGTAGGTATGATGAAATAAAAAATTGTGTTATGTATTATTAAATAAAAACGCACGTATCCAAAAGAACCGGTTCCCGTCCGGATGTAGATTGACAGGCAAACTCCCTCCAAAACGAAACACTACTTTTTTTAATATAAAATCACAGACGTTTACGCGCGTGCATACAGCCGCGGGTTTCGGGTGCTACTAAATAATAATGTGTGAGCGGCTGTCTTGATCATTACATTATAATTTAGATAGACCATGTGCATTCGTTGACCTTTATCCGGCGTCTCATAATTATAATTCGATTCCGGCCGGCTAACAGGTTGTAAGATGATTCAAAACATTATAGTGCCAGGTAGATAGAACTTCGTTATCACGATGCTATCAGTCTCACAGGCTAGCTCTGTGTCCTATGCTCATACATATCCTTCTTTGTCTTTTATGGGTTAACGACGGCTGTCAACTTGGTCCAAATAGGTGGCATAGTGGAGGGAAAATGCTAAAGAGAATTTCTTTTCTTTTTATAAAGTAATTTAAATTTCATTTGTTTTTGTCAGCTTTGGGCTCTATTCAAAACAGTATAAAACTAAGAATCGGGAGTATAACTTTTTCCCAGCTTAGGAATAACAATCTCATTTTGTAAAAATCACCCTGTACACAAATATCAGACCCACAGGATAGTCAGGTAAAATCGTGAGACTATAGACGAAACCAGTTTCATAGGAATTTCTCGTTCACTGCGAGGTCTAGGGCATGAACCCTAGGCTAAATGTACATTGTACGCATAGATAGAACTCGTCGCGAGTAGTTTTAATACCTAGTTATACTGCAATCAAAATAAACTGCCTAGCCGTTCGTATAATAGGTTAACTTAGGGAATAACTGATTTGTTATCGCAATTTCAAGAATAGTCCCCTATTAAAAGTTCTAATTCATGTTCATCAGAGTTCGAATATTCCCCAGGATTGGGAGCCAAGAGCTGACCACCTCTTAGCCTTAATCTGCCAATGGTGTACTCGTAATATCTATCTGTGTACCAATTCGGGGATAGTAGCATACTAGCCATCAGACGATTCACCCGCGCTTTAGATATTAGAAAGTCGAATGTAACATAGGTAAATGACCGCATAAAAGCATTGGCCTTAGTGCGGAACAATATTCTTGCAGATGACGGATAAGCACAACAATTTGCAGATTAAAATTAATTTATTGCACTTTCCTAACAAGTAATTAAGATTCTGCTGCTAAAAAGATTATCATGCTGTGTGCCATGTACAAAATGTAGTTAAGCCAATTTCACTAGGCGCTCAAAAATAGAGAAAACATGTTTTTAAAACTATGTTAACTTGACTTATTATTTTTTATTGTTTGTCTTTCTCCGTAAACGCTAAAAAAAATCAACTGTCATGATCCAAAATGTCAGTTTGTTTCGTGTTTTTTTGACAGATAAAAGTCAGAACAGCAACAACAATAATGTCAACAAATCGTTAATTGTCGGTCCCAATGTTAGAATTTACTATGATAATCTATCAATGACAATTTAGAAAAAGTGAAAATATCTCTAAAATACCTTTTCTTATAAAAACACAGATGTGGAATTATTGTCTAAAAGTTGCAACTGCTCAATAAGCGTTAGACACGATCGCAATTTCTAAGTCCACAAGAAATATCTTCAATGAAGTTTCGCGTTATAATAGAAAGTTCCTGCATATTATACCTAGCCCCTTTCACATCATTCTGCTGATTCCGCGCCGTGTACACTTCGCTAACGTCAGTGGAATTGGAAACTGGAACTGAATTTTATCAGCATAGAGTTCAGTGTGCAGAAAATAAACGCAGTATTGAATAAAATTTACATAATAAATGTATCGGCATTGTTAAACGAGCGATGAGCATTACAAATAGTGACAAAACAGAAAACATCGAGGTGAGAGTAATACTTTTTGTAATATTTTTTTGAAATAGAATTAGAATGTAGAAAATATCTATGCACAAAAAAAAACAAACTTGCAGACCTAGCCTAACTTTTGTCCTTGCACTTGCATAGGGCAATGATCTTTACTCCTTACAACCTGTTTCAGTGGTAAGGTCGCATATATCTAGCTTGTAAGTTGTACCTCCATAGTTTTGTAAGTTATTTTGTTCAGGGACAATGGATAGAAGCATTTAAATACAAAGCAGGTTATTACTAAGCGAATCTCTGTCATTGATTGTATATGTTATTCATTATTATCTGTGGTAAATTGATCAGTAATATTTCTTTAGTGAACGGAGAGTGGTGTGTCATAATTTAGTAATTATTGTGGAGGGTAGGTATTTCAATTTATTTTTTAGTCTCATAGGTACTTTGGTGTTTTCAGGTCAGTGATAAGTTTATTTGAAGTATTTATTTTCTGATTAAATTCTTTTTATAGGGAAAGTATATGTTAATGGGCAAGAATATAAATTATTCAACAGAATTGAATTAACATACAATTATTTTAATGAAACAAAATCTAACACTTATACAGGTATCTGCAATACAATTTTTGATTAACTCTAGTAGCCAATGTAAGTATTAACTTGTGTTTTAGGTACCAGGGCCCTCGTACTTAAATAAAGTAAATAATTCTGATAAGGGCCATTTTGGACTAATCATAAAAAAATACTGTCAATAAATTATATACATCAGTATAAATATTGCTCTTTAGAACTACAATTAAGATAGCTCTTTATGATTACTTTTGTACGGGTTGTTTTTTTTAGACTTATGTAAAGTATGTGGGTACCTAGTATTCAACTGTTTTTTTTTTTTTTTTTCTATTTTGGTACAGCAATGAAAATTATACAGTTTCCAAAGTTACGTTTAAGTATATGTTAAGTACAACCAATAAATTACCTCATTTTTTTTATGTACAGACGGCAGCACATTAAGCTACCCCTTACTGTCAGATTTTCCCAATTGAAACCTTATTCTTTTGTAATAAAGTTGAAAACCTATCAAAGAAATTTGACACATTGGGGTAGCTGGCTGAGCTGGCCTCTGTACAGGTCGAAATTAAGCATTTGATAACATACAATTGCAAGATTGATTACTTATCATTGGAACTGAATAATCTATACTGTAGTTAAGTAATAATTGTTAGTTGGCTGGGTAATATGATAAAGATACACCTGGTGCAGTTTCACCAGGTGTATTTTTTGTTATGATTTACTGAAACTGGTTTTAAAACTTCATATTTTCATATTCTTTAGTGATTTATTTGATAAGATAAGAAAAAACCTACTTTAAATATAAAATATTTTTAAGTCTGACTAAACATTAATTTAAAATCAAATAGTTGGGGTAAATAGTCATAAAAAAACAAAATACTTATTATGTAATGAGTCGCTGCTCTCTCCTAATTTGAAACAAAATTCAGATAACACCAGGCAAGCAATAGGACACCCATAAAAAAATTGAGCCAAGAATCAATTAACATAATAAAATAATTTAGTACTCCATTCCATCAGCATCACAAAAACAAACCAAGAAAGATATTCTTCGGCATGGTGTCCAACACGATGAAGCATGTGTTCCTGGTCTTCCGTACCTACTTGGACCTGTTCATTGACCTGGTCTACGGCTACTTCTGGGAGGGCAAGCGGAAGGCTATCCCAGACTTGGAGAAAAGACATGCTATCCTAACGGAGAGTGCCGTGACTTTAGCCAAAAAAATCAGGAATAAAGAACTGAAGTCTGAAGATTTGGTTAAAGCTTGTATTGAGAGGATTCAGCAAGTAAGTGTAGAAATTTATTTATTTGACCTTCATCTGACAGTGATCTCAGTGATAATGCTAGTTATCATTTTATTAATGTTGTAATTAGATAAGTACCTATTCAATCAATACAGGGATAGGTACTGTATATCGAAATCATCGATATTTTTACACGCTTACACTTAACGAAATAAAAACCTCAGCTCAAAAAACTAGAATATAAAAAGAATAGAATAGAATAAAATTTATCTGCATAAAAACACGGTATAAAAGATGGTACAAAGATTGAATACAGAGCATACATGTTTCTGCTTAACAATATAAGCATGCAAATTCTTGTGCATACATTTAATCAATGTTTTTTGTCAAAAAACTCTTTAAGACTTTAAAAACTATTAGTGGACAGCCAGCCATACAATTTACTTTTAAATAATCTGGTATTGAGAATTTTTAGATAACTTGGTATCCTATTAAATATTTCCACACACATATACAAACAGCTTTTATTATATTTAGCTATCCTTGGCATGACATCCAGCACGAGCCTGTGAGGGTCGTGCCGGATTCGAGGATGTACATCATCTGCTTTTGTAAATAATTCCTCATTCTTCCACACAAACATACATATCTCATATATACTATATAAAGAGACGGTAGCGGTAACAAACCAAGTTTCTGAAATATCTAAAATCCGTAAAAAAATATAAATTATATCAACAATTACCTATATAAAATATCATATACTTTTGACACTTCTGTTATCCGCATCTCCACTATACGTATTACAGTAGTTATAAAACATTGTAAGGGTAGTAAAAAACGCGCGATAGACTGTTCCCGTTCGTTGCAATCGTTTGAATAATCGCGTAGTATCGCCTCCTCAAGTAATCACTGTTAGGCAGACTGTCAGACTGTCGATTCCATACATCGTTCGTCTGGGATATCCAAACTGAGAGCTGGCTTCAGTACATGATTCTAGATTCTGTTTTTTTTTATGTTAAGAGCTCACGTAATTATTTAATGCCCATACTCTTCGGCGTAATCCTTGGGGGAATACCTACAGACATGATATTATATATTTTGTTACAGGTAAATCCTATAATTAACGCAGTAACAGACCAGAGGTACGAGGCGGCTCTGGAAGATGCGCGTGAGGTCGACAAACTGATCAATAGTGGACTCACTGATGATTACTTCCAGAAAAAACCGTTCTTGGGTAATATTTTTTTTATATTCAAATGTCAATAATCTATTTATGCCTCATTGGTCGCAAGCGCTACTGCTGAACATAAGGTCCTGGGTTCGATTCCCAGTTCGGACGAAGTGTTATTAGGATTTTCCATTGGTTATTTGGTTGCTCCTTCTAAAAGGTACTTTCGTGTGGAGAAGAACAAGCAAGAACTCCATACCTTCTAACTCTTCAAACACACTATTTTTCATAAATTAATAAGAAAAGATGGACAGTAAAACGGAACGGGCCTTTATGGGCCGGGGAAGAACACCACCAGGTGTTCTTCAAAAAGGCGAGGTACTCGCGAAACGAAGCAAAAGGAGTATGTAAGGATCGTAGCAGGCGTTCTGTAGTTTCTGCCTGCCCTCGTAGGAAACGGGCTTGATTTCATGTATGGATACGTATTATTGAGAAAATTCTATAATGTGAAGACATTGTACCCGAAATAAAAACTACTGATAATATTAAATATATTATAACTTCTGTTGCTATGAGGCAAAACTTAAAACCACAAAGCTCTCATATCATTATTAAATTTTACAAAGAAGCTCAACTGTTCTCAGCTCTACGATTTCTGACAAATGCTTGCACTGATATCTGTGTGGTTCTTTCCTCAAAAGAACATCTCAGACACTAATCTGCATAGTCCTCACATGATCTGACCAAGACAATGTCTGGTCTTTAAAAGAGACCTCTGAGTTTTTTTCGGTGTTTAGTTAGATAGGGAAACACAGACATAGTCTAGAAAATATTTTACTGATTGACGTGTCAAAGTGCTTGTAAAAATCCATATACATATATGTAGAAATAAATATCATTTATCATTTTACGATTTGAATCCGGTACTTCAACTACATAGTCACGTAAATAAATTCGTATCGCGGTTTTAGTGTTTGGACTTAAGGTTAGAACAGCGGAAGATCCTCTGGGAAGTTTGTTCTCTTTGAAGTTAAATTATTATCATCATCATCACCCTCTTGCCCTTATCCCAATTTATGTGGGGTCGGCGTAATATGTCTTCTTCTTCCATAGGTACATCTTTTACCGACATCTCAATAGTCACCTCCTTTCTAGCAAATCATTCTACACACAATCGAGACATCGTTATGTTACTGCTAGATATTACAAGTAGATGTCATTCAGCCGCCTAGCCTTTACCCAACTGTGTTGAGGTCGGCTTCCAGTCTAACCGGAGGTATCTCAATAGTTGTATTCTACATGGAGAAATCGCCTATATGCCTTCTAGAACCCAGTTACTGGGTAGCACGATTCCCCTTGGTAAGACTGGTTGTCAGGGTTACGGGCTTCTACCCGTAACGACTGTCAAAAATCACAAATATCAGTCGGGACCAACGGCGTGCTGTCGAGGAATCTCGATATGTTTCAAACGGTCACCCATCCACGACTGACCACGGGAAGCATAGCTAAACCTTCGATCAATCCGTGCGGCTGATTTTATTTAGCCACGAGCTTCGCTGTACATGTCATTGTGAGGTATAAATCGCGGTCAAACGAATCGATTTTTTCCGATTCTTCTAAACACCACATCAGTGTCAAGCGCCTAAGGCAAGAGCAATGATGGCTTTCACCTGTCAGACCGTTGACACATCATTAGTATTTGAAGTAGGTATTAGATTCGTAGTACTACATTAATAAAACTTAAGTATGTACAAATTTGTGGTCGGTCCAGTGATTTAGGCCTCGCCTGTTATGCATATTAAGGTCGTGGATACAAATTCGGACAAATACATTTGTGACTTATTCACTTTACCTATTTTTTCTTCTGAGTTTATCTCGATCATCACTGATATCAAAGAAGAATAACGTCTTGAGAAAACCTGCAGTGCTAATCTGTAAAAATCTCACGCGTGAAAGTGAAGACAGAGTGAGATGTCATCCCTGCGTCTTGTAGCATGACCACTTCTATATCTATTCTACCAAGAATAGACAACGTCCTTTCTTTCCAACTTGACATTTCTTATACCCGATCACGGAGCGCCCCGTACACTGTTTGTAGAGAATAGAAAACTTTCTGCTCTTCAGATTTAACATTGCCATGCTTAGGACGGTAGAAATCTTTCAACAATCTCTCATGTCATCCAGAGTTGTTTACTATACAGACCTTGTAGAAACTAGATCAAATTTCCGTGCTTTCAAGCGTTTTTGCCATACCTACTGTTGGAATCAAATGTAACAGCTGCTCATTCAGGACCCATTAATATCAGTGTTCATTTTAAATCGTGGTGCTAGGTAACCGGGCCTAACCCAGTTGTAAACGTCCCTTTGTACCTATTGGCCTAGCTCTGTTCTGTCTCTTGCTTGATATGGAGGGAAGTGGAAATTATGTTTTTTACTAACTCCTCCGCTGTTCTTTTCTGATTAATTTCGTTGCGGCATCCAAGACAGTTGAATCGTTTCTCCGGGACTCGTCGGACTTCATTGTCTCGAAGCTTTTCTAGTGGTCGTCACTGTTGATTCTGGTTTTCAGGAGTTGCAGTGGTTTGGAAATAGTGTGGCGGGATATCCCAATAATCTGTTCATGTTGTCTATTCTTACGTGAACAAAACCAGTTTCTATGGTGGTCATGCTACGCTTGCTGAATACTAATTCTAGGGCTTGACAGTTTTCTACACGCTCCCTTCAACGAAGTTTCCACGGGCAGATTTATACAACAAAATCGACCGGCTGGACTTAACTTGATAAGTAATAAAGTCTAAAATCGCCAAGCCGCCGTGAGCAAACGTGGTGATTAATCGTGGTGGTTCGTGCCTTCTCAATATGAGAAGAGGCATTTGGCCTGCAGTGAGTAACTGGCTGATATTATATTATCTACAAGGTAATGTAATGTATGTTTTTTAATTATGAAAAAATGAAGTATGCCTGTACTTGGGGCGTCATCGTTGGATGAAAAATAATCTATGGACAGAAGCGTGTGCGGTTATGTTTTTTCGTGAAACATGAGTTTTTTTTGGACTGGACTACTTTTATACCTAACGTCTTATGAACACCGTTTTTTTACGTCAAAATTAAATAAATTACCAAAAAAACCTTTGGTGAACTTAATATAAAGAAAGTAATTCTTTATATTACAAAGTTTTCTCTTCTATGTAACTGTCATGCATTATACTGATGTAACTGGCCCTAGAAATAATCTCCAGACGAATAACTTCCCCGTTTTAGAGTACATAACAAGTTATTCTTATTTACTTTCAATGTTTTAACAAGCGTTACGCACACATCATTATGGAATATTTCCCTTCGAAAGCGAGATCGTTCTCGATGACAAACGGGCTGTGATGTAGAAAGTGTGCAATTATATAATTTTAACTCTAATGAGTATTTTTATCTTTATTTTGGCATTTCTTAGGGTAATTAGCTACCGTTACTGTTTTATGATTATATTACCTATTTGTTTAATTAGTCTTTTCTAGCAAAAAAAAACGAAGTTTCTTAAAGCATATCCAATTAAATTTAAACTCATATTTGATGTGATTCGTTACTGTTATTTTATTAACTGACTTTGAAGAGGTTTTCAATTCGAGTCAATTAATCGCAATAGCTTACATGAGATTTGACAGCAGATTTGATTGGGGCCTCCACAAACTTAGAATCAGGCCTCCAGAATCTAAATATCGGGCCTCTACAAACTAAGAATCAGACCTCCACAAACTAAAGTATGGTGATTATCACTAAAAAGTGGGGTAAAGACAGTATGCAGACATCATCATTAAATGCTAATGTTTTTTTTTTAATTCGATTGGCAATTCCATAGATAAGCGCGTTTACACAAACAAACTCTTCAGTTTTATGTTAGTTTATACTTAGAAAAGAATTTTCGACCTGTTCCACTAGAAACTATAGGTAGGTACACATCCATAAACTCACCCCTTTTTTCCCATGGAGGTAGGCAGAAATTACAGGGCGCCACCTGCTACGATCCTTACATGCAAAACGGGGTGAATAGAAACGCAGGGGTGAGTAGAAGCAAAACTTTGAAGGGCATTTTCGCGTGAGTTTAACATTGTTTGTTACTCTTATTGTATTTTTTTAAGGAATTGAAATGAATAATTTCAATACCTTGTCAGTAATTAATACTGTTGAATCAACGATTAACTGTCATTTAAAGTTTTGTTTCGATTCAACCCGTTTTATTATACTCCTTTTGCTTCGTGCACGCACGCCGCTTGCGAGTACTACGCACCTGACCTTTCTGAAGAACACCAATAAGGACAGCGTATGTCCTTAGAAGCGTCTAATCCCCCTCAAACCATCAAATCTTATTCTTTTAAACCACGACATTGTTTGAGAACATTACTCTTCAATCTATCATTCATAGTTACACCTCACATCTAGTTTTACAATACAATGCATCACCTACAGGTGTGCCATTCACGGCCAAGGAGAGCCATGCAGTGATGGGCATGCTGCACACACTGGGCATCCTGGCCCGCAAGCATATACGCGCACACGAAGACGCCGAGTGCGTGCGACTGATGAAGGAGGCTGGAGCCATCCCCTTGGCTGTCACCAATGTGCCGGAGATTAATAAGTGGTAAGTATTTTTGTCATTTGTCATCGATCTGCGAAAGACTGCAGGCAGATGCTGGATGCGGCAAGCTGAAGACAGGGCGCTATGGCGTTCATTAGGAGAGGGCTATGTCCAGCAGTGGACTAGTATTTACTTATTTTTTACTACTTATCTTTATTTACTTTTTTTTTAATACGTTGCCCCAACACTAGGAATTTCTCCTGTATCGTAGGTGCGTTTACAAACATTTAAGCTCACATACACAAACAGCCAGACCCGGAACAATTACCTGTAGGTCATACAAATATTTGTTCCGTGCGGGGATCGAACCCACAACACGTGGCGCAGCAGCCGATGACTCAACCACTGCGCCAACCGTGTCGTCAAATTTATATATTTAAGACTTCGTTCGCGTGGATTTTGTAGTTTTCCTTTCAAACTTTAACATCCCCTTAAAGGCCTTTAAAGGGTAGCTATGTACATTAAATATAGCCTATTTATGCTCTATCTTTTAGCTGATAATGTATGAATAATATGTATGGTAAGAACTTTTTAAATCGATTAATTCGTTATTGAATTTATCGATTACAAGCAAACATACAATACATCAAATCATTCCTCTTTATTTATAATAAACATGGGCTTATTTTTTTGTGCGAAACCCTATTTGTTTTCTCTTAAATATAAGGCTCCTTGTAACATTAGCTATCTACCAGTGAAAGTCCCGTAACAATTGGTTCAGTTGAAATAAAAAAATTGTTGTTACTGAATTGAAATAATTGAAAGTTGAGAATTACTCAGAAGTTCTCTATTGAAATAAAAGACTTGAGTGTGACTTGATTGTGACTTGACTGTGATTTGACTGTGACTTGACTGTCACATGTGGAAATTTTGACGACCGATGTAGCGATTCGATTACCGCCTTGGGACAAATGTTTGTACGATCTACAAAGATTTGTACCGGGTGTTCTGGGTATTTGCTATGTATAATAAAAATATATATCTATGTAATGGTACATATATCAGTCATCTAGTACCCATAACACAAGCTCTGCTTAGCTTGGGGCTAGATGATGCTGTGTGGATTGTCCAGCATTATTTATTTATTAAAATGCCTTTTCAGCTCAGTAGCCATTTTTAAACTAACATTGATATCTTGTCCCTAGGATGGAGAGTCGTAACTACGTGTACGGGCAGACGTGCAACCCGCACCACACCGGCCGCACTGCTGGCGGCTCCAGCGGCGGCGAGGCGGCCCTGCATGCGTCCATCGCTGTACCTATATCATTGTGTTAGTATCATCACCTGCCTAGGCTTTTCCCACCTATGTTGGTGTCGGGTTCCTGTCTAACCGGTCGTAGCTGAGTAGCTATGGTTTACATTAAGCGACTGCCTGTCTGACCTCCACAACACAATTATCGAGCAACACTATACTCTTTTGCTTGGGCTTCTGACTACCCGTAACGACTGTCAAAGATCTACAAATGACAGCCAGGACCAGCGCGACGGCTTAACTTACTTTCCAAGGCACGGATGAGTGTCAATTAGTAACGAATGGTCACCCATACATAGACTGGGCAACACGATACTCCTTGGTAAGATTGGTTGTCGACTTTCGGGCTTCTGACCACCCGTAACGACTGTCTATATTAATAATGTCAAAGTAATCATTATCGAAGTAATTTATCTACAAATTAATTATTATGCAAACGAAAAAGAAACACATGATACTCTTAACAGAACCCCTATACCCCCCCCCCCTCCCTAGTGAATAATGATAGTCGTAAAAAGTATTCAAAACAACAAACTAACTGTTGATTTGTATACTTTGATGTGACTTAATTAAGTAAGAACTGTCAATTTGTCCCGCACAAATATTTGTATGGCCTACAGGTAGTTGTTCCGGGTCTGGCTATTTGTGTATGTGAGTTAAGATACAAGAGAAATTCCTTGTGTGGGGGAACGTTTGGAACATAAGCTTCCATACAAACATACTTATCATTTGTAACTATGTTGATGATTTTACTTGTTTCAGGCTCCGACATCGGCGGTTCCACTCGTATGCCTGCGTTCTTCTGCGGACTGTATGCCCTGAACCCGACCTCAGGATACACCAGCTTGAAAGGTAGGTTGTATGCAAAGGATCCGTGCAGTTGTTACTTTTATTTATTTAATACTTTAAGCACACAAATGTGCAGAGGCGGACTTAATGCCATAGACATTTTCTACCAGTCAACCTTTGGGTGATGCAGAGACTAACAGTGGCAGGTGCAATTTCTTTAAAGAAAAGATTATAAACTATAAATATTATACCCACATAGAAATACACAAATAAACATATATACACAAACACATACATAAAAAACTTTACTTCACTTTCATCTCTCTCTAAAATCTCTGTCTAAGATCTTCTATCTAAAAATTTGCATGTTTACAGGAGACGAAAAAGACGTCTCATTGTATTAGTGTTGTGTCCTAGGTTCAACTCCCGGGTCGGGTTAAGTTTTAATGGGGTTTTCCATCTGGAATACCTTAGTGGCAGGCTTGGAATCTGGATATGTGCCCGAGATGATTACATGAGATTTGAACATAACTGGCGACCGCCTAACCCTTCGTTGAATACAGTAGTGATTTAATGTTGTGGGTTCTATTCCCGCCTTAGGACAAATCTTTGGACGATCTACAAAGATGTGTTCCGGGTGTTCTGGGTATTTGCTATGTATAATAAAAAAATATCTATCTATGTAATGTATTGTATTAAGTATCATCTAGTACCCATAACACAAGCTCTGCTTAGCTTGGGGCTAGATGATGCTGAGTGGATTGTCCAGCATTATTATATTATATTATTATAACGTAATCCATTTTCTATCACCATGTCATGTGCCATTTAGCTTTAGCTGATACGAAAACCATCGTCAGACACTAGATGTCTGGCATTTTTGCTGAACTGGATCCATTTAGCGCAGCCGTCAGGCACATACTTTATAAGAAAAAAAAGTTTTTTATAACTTCTGTTTCAATTATTTTTTCTATTTTGTTCCTTTTTATGTTTTCTGTGTGAAGCATTGTGTCGTTGTGTGCCTGAGTCTGTGCTGAATAAATGTTTTTTCTTTCTTTCTTTCTTTATACAAGACCATGACACCGAAATAATATCCTCTCCACCTGCAGGGTCTACCCTACGCACCGGTAAGGAGCAGTCGATGGCCTCCATAGGCTTCGTGAGCCGCCACTGTTCTGACCTGCTGCCGCTCACCAAGATCGTGGCCGCTGAGAAGGCTCAGGAATTGAACTTGGATGCAGTGGTTGATATCAAAGTAAGCATGAAGCTATTATTTAAGCAATGGTAGTGAATCAATGAGACCAAAAATGTGTGTGTGTGTGTGTGTGTGTGATGTGTGTGTGTGCCATTGATGTAATCAATGTGTGATCGTAATGTACAATATACTGAGAAATAAATAAATACAATACAGTACAATATTTACCTACTTTGCAGAATAACTTTAAATACGAATTGGTGATTTTTTTATTTTTTTATGTGGTTTTTCGTTTAAAACCAGTTTTTCGAATGCCAGCTCATCCTGTCGGTTCCATTACAAATACCACTGTGATAAATAAACACCATTTATAAAGAAGCGTTTCTTTAGTCTAAATCTGTATTAATAACATTGAGACAAATTGTATATTTCAGCAACTGAAGTATTACTACGTGGACACGGCACAGGATCTGCGCGTGAGTCCCATCGCCGCCGACCTACGTAGCGCTATGAACAGGTATACGATATAAACGGCTACTCCCTACATTGTTTTATATTTCTTTTTATATAAAAACGTTGTCTCAATTTCTATAAAAACTAGGAATTTTTACTGTATCGATGGGCGAATCGAACCCGCGACACGCAGCACAGCAGCCGAACACTCAGCCACTGCGCCAACATTGTGTCGTTTATGAGCCATAACCCCTACGCAATGTATGAAAGCACACTTTTTTTTAAAGCGGGTATTGATATGAGCCTAACCTGACGTCAGAGTGTATTTCAAATAAATAAATAAATAATGCCGGACAATCCACACAGCACCATCTAGCCCCAAGCTACTTAACACAATACATTACATTCATAGATATTTTTTGTTATACATACCTAAAACCCAGAACACCGGGAACAAACCTTTGTAAATCGTACAAACAAATGTCTCAAGGCGGGAATCGAACCCGCAACCTCGTCTGGCGGACCTTTGCCCGCTGTGCCACATACGACGTCAAATTTAGTGCATATGTTACCTTATTTTTATTTTTGATTGTGATACTAAGATTTGTATTTTTGTTCTGTTTTTACTCGTGAGTACCTATAATTGGCTTGGTGTTACTATGTAACTGTTATAGCTGTTGGTTGTTCTACTTATAAATAAACCTTCCAGAGCCATCACTCTGCTGACGGAGACCACGGCCAGCACTACAGGCGCTCCGCAGCGCTACTACCACGCCGGCTTCAACCACATGTTCGTGCTGTGGCGCTACTGGATGACGCACGAGGAGGACTGCTTCGCTGAGCTGCTTACTAACAACCGGGGAACTGCTTCCTTTTACAAGGAGTTACCTAAGAAGGTGGGGAAGAAAAATAGTACCTATATTGGTCATGAACAAATTTGTGAAATGAGAGGAAAGTGATGTTAGAATCATATCGTCATCGAAAAATCGTTGTTAAGCGACAAAACCCTTCAAGATATAAAAAAAAACTTTGAGAGGTGTCAAGGGACACCCGGATGGAACGAAGTTCCTTTCGATTAATTAGTGAAGGAATTGTATTTTTTTTTATGTTATAATAATAAATTTTTTGTTATTAACAAAATATAATGTAAATAATAAATTTAATCAGTTGGCTCAATTGTAGTAATAATTGGCTTGTGGTAACTGAAGTAGGAAACATATGTTTGGGATTCTATTTTAAAATAACTGGCTTGCTTTCTATGAGAGAGAGAGAGAGAGAGACAGAGAAACACGCGCACGCCGCACGCGGCACGGCTTACAACTATAGCAAAAAGTGTCGTTAAAATTTTCCGTCTAGCTCCCTTTCGCAACGCACGATAAGGAACTTCGTTCCAAAAAACAGTATTGAATTACTTAAAGTAAAGTAACTATCCTAGAGGAAGATTTCTGAGCTGATAACTTTTTGATGAAGTGAAAGTCATATGTAAGGATCGTATCACAACTGATACTACAGAACGCCAACGCGTTCTGTAGTTTCTGCCTACCCTCATAGTAAAAAGGCGTGAGGTTGTATGTATGTATGCAAAATAATTTTCTAAGAGCTGATTTTTAATAGATAACTTTTATTTGAAGAATATATGAATGCGTTTTGTGTCCCCCAGTTGGTGGGCATGTCGGACTACACGCTGGCCGCTATCCTGAAGCTGGCAGACGACCAGGTCATGCCGCCCGTCAACAAGGAGTGGGCGGAGAAGCTCACTGCAGAACTGAAGGATGATCTCATTGTTAGTACTAGTCTTACACATTTAGGGGTATGAGGAACAGGGTGTTCCTCATCCTCCATAGAAAAGGGAGGATCCTCCGACCAGACGGGTGTTGTGTCTGGTTGGCTCTGGTTAGCTGACGGTGCTTGTCGGGTTCTTGTATATATTTTGTAATCACTCGTATAACTTTAATATCACGATCTAGTTATATGTCAGATTTAGTTCGGATGTGGTGAGATAGATGTCGCTACACATTTATATATCCCCTATGATCATTGGTGTACTATACTTGGCATTTTTACTTATCCAGAAAGTGCTGGGAGACGACGGCGTGCTTCTGTTCCCATCCAGCCCGATGGTGGCGCCCTACCACTACTCGCCCATCGTGCGCCCCTTCAACTTCGCGTACTGGGCCATCTTCAACGCTTTACAGTTCCCCAGTGCACAGGTAAACTATTAATCTTTAAATAATAATACCAGCCTGTTGCGACGCAGGAGGTTGCGGGTTAGATTCCCGCCTTGGGACAAATGTTTGTACGAGCTACAAAGATTTATTCCGGGTGTTCTGGGTATTTGCTTTGTATAATATAATATATCTATCTATGTAATGTATTATATTAAGAATATCAGTGATCTAGTACCCATAACACAAGCTCTGTTATGGGTACTAGATCTATGGACTCTGTTGTGGGCTAGATGATGCTGTGTGGATTGTCCAGCATTATTTATAGTTTTTTTTTCACCGTAGAGCCCGTTCTGTCTATCTACATGGTTGAAGAACAACTTGTGTTAATCCCCCCCCCCCCCCCTCAGGTGCCCCTCGGCCTGAACAGCGACAAGGTCCCGCTGGGCCTGCAGGTGGTGGCGCCCCCGCGGCACGAGGCGCGCTGTGCGGCCGTGGCGCAGTGCCTGGGGGAGGCGCTAGGGGGAGCCGCGCCGCCCTGCGAGATACTGCACTAGCCTACATACTTGGGGACATTGTAGTTTAAAAGGCATGCAGTCCGACAATTTTGTCCAATACAGCCCAGACAAAAGCTGGCAAGATCGGAACTGGCAAATAAAGCTAGGAGTACACAGTTACTTGCACAGAAATATGCTTGAACGAAAAGTCAGCTCACAATGCGTTGTGTACTTAACTATAAAGACATCTAATTGGTGAGAGTCACAATACAATCCCTTCTGCCCTAAAACCAATGTAATCATTATGAAATAGGTTTAATTTGCTTGCGTACGTAATATAATAATGGAATGAACGTAAGTTATATATTTTTTATTCACAAATAATTTAACTACCGAGCAGAGCTGCTTTGCCTATAAAAATATGACTTACGGATATCGTTGAGCCGATAAAGGGTACTAAGATTCAAACTCGCATTTATAATATTAAGTTATTTGTAATAAGTGCTTTCCAATATCATAATAATATAATACCAGTCTGTTGCTGCTCTACTGCAGGTCAAAGGCCTCTTCTCATACAGAGAAGGCACGAGCATTTATCACCACACTTGCTCAAGGCGGGTTCATACTTATATTTATTTTAAAAGTCCAGGTTTCCTCACGGGTTCAACAATGACAGCAATATCTAAAATAAACTAAGACAGCATATTTGAATTGAAAAAGTCACATTGGGTACTTGGTTTTGAACCCACAACCTCATGCGTGAAAAGCGGGGCCTTAACCACTATTAGAATCTTCCAATATTAGAATTGCTAAATAATAATAATATTGTTTTAATTGTATTTACTCACTTAGGTATAAGGGTTTTAGCTGAAAAGGTGCTGGTTAAAAAAAAAACAGTTGATGATGCAAATATCTTTGTTCACTAACTAAAGTAAGACCGGGCTACTTATCTTCATCTCTTTCACTCCCATAAAACAAGAAAGACCCGGACATTATTTAACCTTTTGACCGTCAGGGCATCAACACACGCGCGTGCCATCATGTATATTTTTCAAAGATTTGTTCCGGGTGTTCTGGGTATTTGCTATGAATAATAAAAAAATATTGATCTATGTAATGTGTTGTATCAAGTATATCAGTCATCTAGTACCCATAACACAACCTCTACTTAGCTTGGAGCCAGATGATGATGTGTGGATTGTCCAGCATTATTTATTTACCCTTTTTGTGGTATTAAAAATAATCTTGATGTTTCGGTAAAAATGAATTTACGTATAGTTAAAAAGTTACTGATTAGTTATTAAAATCATTTTTTTTTATATTTATCATTCTGTGATGACTTTAAGTGTGTTTAAAGTACATGAAACTTTAAGTCTTTAAGTGAGTACTTACGTAATATTAATTTATAATAATTGCTTATCTACAAGGTGTTGGAATACTATAATTATTTATTTATTAAAGTTTAATGTAAAAGTAAAATAATCGGTTCAAAGGCGGACTTACCCTTAGGCATTATCTACCAATAGTAGGTGCAACATGGTAAAAAATAACATGAAATTAAATAAAAGTAAATATGCCTAAGATTACTTACGAAATAGTGTCAGATTGGGAACCAAAAAGTAATTTGATTTTATAATTTTACACTATTTGATTCGTCCAATTATCATACACATTTTATACCTTACGATTTGATAATTTTGTAATCTTTTATATTATAATTCAATGAATTAAGACTGATAAATGTCAATAATTTAAACGGTGGAGGCTTTGCAGTGAAACTGTGCTTGATAAAATAAATAATTTATACCTACCCTTGGTTTTTTTTTTAATTATAAAATGTAACATCGTTTGTCGTTTTGTGTGTGTGTCTGTTACTCTTAGTGTCTAAACACACATGCCGAAGTTACGCGACCGAAGTTCGGCGGCTGATTTTACGTTCCGACGTATTCGGCTGATATGACACACCATAAGTGCCGAACTTACGCGGCAGAAGCTCCGCAACTTTGTGTGTGTATTCAGTGTCACGAGCGCTGAAGCGCTGACAGAAGCGAAATGAACATTACGGGCGGACACGCGGGGCGCGGGCGGCTCCCCGCCCCCGGATCTTCGTCGCCAATCGAACCGAACTTCGGTCGCGTATAATGTGTGCTCACAGAATAAGTTGCCGCTGAACTTACGCCCGACCGAAGTTAGGCTGTCGATATGACGCGACGTAATTTCGGCATAGTGTGTCAGTAATTCAAATAGCATTGCAGGCGCTGAACTTCGGTCGCGTTACTTCGGCATAGTGTGTTTAGACACTTACACGCTGAAACGGCCGAACGGATTTTGATGAAATTGTGTTATGAAGTTAGCATATACCCTAAATTAACACATAGGCTACTTTTATCCCGAAAAAATTGAATTCCCGTGGGATGGTCAGTTCTCAGATGTTCAGTTGTTTACCAATGATAATATTCCAAAACTTTACTTCAAATAAAAATTCCCTTACAATTAAATCAGTACATATTTCACACGTATGCTGAGCCAATTAGGGTTATTCATACTAGAGCAGAGTCGAAGCGCATAGAAGCGTCACGTTCTTCACAAGTAAAGCGAAGTTCCATGCGAGAGAATTCGTACGCTTTTACATTTGTGGTTGCTGGGGAGTTTGTTCCACCACTTCTTCTTCCCAGCAAAAACACTAGGAAGTGGTGAAGGGTGGGCGTTTTGGGGGACTGTGTTTTGTTAACGTTTTGATGTTCAAAAAGTGCTGATTCTCAGCCTAATTTGAATAAATGAATTTTGATTTTGATGGATATGAGTTGCCAGTCGACTCTCGTAGTTAAAACTCGTATAAAATGGTTGATATTAATCTTGCTATGATGTCACTTATATCGTATGTTGAAGAAGAAAACGAACCCTTACATAGAAATGATGATTTTCTCATGACTTATATTATAATACTGTTATAAGTAAAAATCACATCAGAAACGAACGTTAAAATGAGGAAAAAGCCGACAAAAAGTTTTAACACTGGGGTCTAAGAATCATGTACCTAATGAACTCATGGTATTTCTCATAGTCTGTGCGCCGATTACTTCCACCCTGTATCAATGAAAATTATGTAAACTATTTTTAAAGGGTTTATTGAGTAACTGCTTAAAGTGGAACTTGTCAATATTTTTTCCATACAAATTTCGGGAGGATTTTACTCCAGTTTGACATTACCACATCCAAAGTTAAACATGATATCGTTTTGTCTCATCATTCATTGTGTCGGTACGGAAGCCGAATCGTAAAATAAGTAGCCATTAAAAACTAATGAGCCAACAAAGATTCGTTTTTCTTGCAAATTTGTACGCAACTTTGGGCGTAAATAACTAATAAAATTTGTGTAAAATCTCAAGTTTTAGGGGTCGCTCAAAATGATTATGGGGTCAAAATCGAAATACAAGATGGCGCCGACAAAATTTCAATGTTATAAAATTAATAACATAGATATTGACATTATTATTTTTTTCGACGCATTTGAAATCATAACTATACCCAAAACCCAATTTGTACGTCTTTGGTTAATAGTAATATTTAGTATTAGTTTATAGTAATTATGTTATTTAGATTACAATTAACACAAAAGGTTACGTGTGCTCCTTCAACTACAGGAGACCACGGCAGACACATAACTTGGTGTATACAGAATAAAATAAAGAAAACTTCCAAAAAAATCAAAATAAAATTAGCATGCAAAGGTTTTGACCCCATAATCGTTATTAGCAACCCTGAAAACCGCAAAAACGACACCCATGACGAAAAGTAAGGAAATTTCGTCGGCGCCATCTTGGATTTCGATTTTGACCCCATAATCCTCATGAGCGACCCCGATAACCACGAAAATGACACCCATGACGAAAAGTAAGGAAATTTCGTCGGCGCCATCTTGGATTTCGATTTTGACCCCATAATCGTTATTAGCAACCCTGAAAACCACAAAAACGACACCCATGACGAAAAGTAAGGAAATTTCGTCGGCGCCATCTTGGATATCGGTTTTGACCCCATAAACCTCATGAGCGACCCCGATAATCACGAAAATGACACCCATGACGAAAAGTAAGGAAATTTCGTCGGCGCCATCTTGGATTTCGATTTTGACCCCATAATCCTCATGAGCGACCCCGATAACCACGAAAATGACGCCCATGACGAAAAGTAAGGAAATTTCGTCGGCGCCATCTTGGATTTCGATTTTGACCCCATAATCCTCATGAGCGACCCCGATAACCACGAAAATGACGCCCATGACGAAAAGTAAGGAAATTTCGTCGGCGCCATTTTGGATTTCGATTTTGACACCATAATCGTTGACACCCATGATGAATCGGTCGTTCGGTCTGCCGGTCGGTCGGTCAGTCAGTCGGTCGGTCGATCGGTTTGTGTGCGTGCGAACTAGACGTAGTGCGGGTAGATTAGCGTCTAACTGCTCATCACTGGTATAGTCACCGGCCCGTAAGTTGGCAAGGTTTTGGCGTAGTGGGGGTAAGTTCGCGCATCGTGCACTTAGTGGAACAAAAAAGTGGTGACTTTTATTGATCGTCAGTATTTTATGGTTATTGCCATCATTTATATTTAATAATATCTGATTAGAAGAAAGTTGAAGAAGGGAGTGGAATTCGTAAAGTTTATTGGGAGTTATAAATAAAATGCATAAGAGGAAAGTATGCGAAAAAGGCATACCTTTTTTCGCCTTAATTTTTTAATTTAAAACAACAACAATAACAACTCGTAACAAAAACTATATTTAAAAACAATAACAATGACTCTTTAACATAAACACAACAAAAACAAAGGGTACAACTTTCGTGCACGCAAGTGTAATCGGGAGTTCGGGAGGCAACAGTCGACTGTTGCACCAATCGCGCGCTCGGATTGACGCTACCTCATACCCCGCGTCCCGCTTGACTACCAAAGAGACCTAAAAAACGACTCTTGCCAAGTTACTTGCCGGGGACTATACTATCACTGCCTGACACAATGCAAAGCGGAACAACGTGCTCTTTAGCCACGCCCATCAGTCAGATCGAGCCCGCGACTTGTTGAGGTTGCATGTGCTGCACGATCACGTTAGATGGATTTCTTAAGGAGCAGCATTACTATTATCAATCTATATGGGGCATGCAACCCTGGTGCTTTTTCAACACACCCTAGGGCACTGTAATGTCGGTTGTGCCCTTAATTATTCAATTAATGAGTTTCGTTTTCAAACAGCCAATTGAACCTTGTATTGGGTTGAAGACTATATGAACGTTTTTCTTATCATTAGGGTCTATGCTAGGACAGTTTGTAAATAAAACTCGAATAACTAAATCGAAATCTTTTTATTTGGTTTTAAAATCTCAGGTGGGCGTGTACGCCCCGCATGTTGTCGCGGCTGGTCGTGCCGCCGCACGGGCCCCGCGCTCCCCACATGGCCGCGCGTGGTCGCAGGTGGCCGCAGAAGGCCGCAGGTGGCCGCTAGTGGCCGCACGTGGTCGCACGCCGCCGCATACACCGCTACGTAAGGATAGACGCCACACAATAATCGGGAGCCGTAGACACGGTGACACTAAGGTAACGTTTTATAGTATGATAATATCACTTAATGGAATGGAACAGTCAGTCTGTCAGGCGGGCGGCGCGGTCTCGCAGCAGAGCAGGCGGGCCGCGCGGGCCAGCAGGCCGGGCGGGGCCGCGGGCGCGGGGCCCGGGGGCCCGCGCGGGGCCAGCAGGCCGGGCGGGGCCGGGGGCCCGCGCGGGGCCAGCAGCTCGGCCAGCGCGCGGCGCGGGGCCCGCGGGCGGCGGGGCGGGGCCGCGCGGGGCGGCGCGGGGCCTCAGCTCGGGAACTTGGCGTACAGCGCGTAGTGCAGCTCGTAGCCCGAGAAGCGGCAGTGCTGCGTGTCCAGCGGAGAGTACGCGCCCAGCGCCGGGAACTTCTTCAGCTGGCGGGCCGCCGACGCTCCCGGAGAGTCCTGGCGGAGTGGCAAATATAATCAGTGGCGAAATAAAAACACCTGCATCCATCGACTAGGATCAATGAATCTATGTCGTCGGTTAACGGACGACGACTAGGATCAATGAATCTATGTCGTCGGTTAACGGACGACGACTAGGATCAATGAATCTATGTCGTCGGTTAACGGACGACGAATAAGATCGATGCATCCATGTCGTCAGTCAATATGAATAAATGACCGTCGCCGTATTATAATGACTTGGCGAGCCACAATTTAACACGGACAGAAGGAGAACAGTCCAGTCTAAAAAGCCCCATATCCAAAGGCACCTGCAGTAGATATTGATGGTGACACTCACCGGTGTAGCGAACACTGTGAGCACGAACTTGGCGGGTCTGAAGGCCTGCAGCACGCGGGCGATGACCTCGTTGTAGCTGGACACCGGCACGTTGGACTCGAACGACACGTAGGAGCAGGAGCGCTCGGGAGTTATGTGGATGGTCATGTAGCAGCCCTGCGGAGATACATATTGTTGAATATATTTATTACTGGCGACCGCCCGTGGTTCTACAACTTTACAAAACATTGAGATTTCTTTAATATATGTAAAATAATACTACTGTATTTATACACATAAACCATCTAGAATAAATTCTCTAAAAGATGGTGAAAACCGTATCAAAATTAGTTGCTTAGTTTAGAAGTACAACGTGGTTACACATACAGGACACGAAAACTGACTTTATTTTATTATATGTTTAACTGTATGCTTTGAAGAACTGACTGAGAAAACGGTAGGGATCTTTTCCACTAACCGTCCAAGTCGGATTTATCCGAAAAATATTTTCGTATCTGATTTATGCGACAAAACTTTTGATTTACATTTTCAAAGCCATTGCAGACAAGGTGTACTGACGATTTATAAGCTGGAGCTGAGGGAATAGGAACTGATATAAAATCAGGCGGCTAAAAGGTTAAAAAAAAGTATATTCAAATGGTATTTATCACATCTCGATTACAATCTAAAGCATGCAGTCATATTCTACAAACTTTACATTTAATTGACTTTTAACAACACTTATTACACCTATGTACGTCATAAAAATTACTTATGGAAACAACTATTGTAGTTATGTATCACGCAGACAACTTACAGATGGTATATCCTTATCTCCCTGTAGCAGCGTAAAAGAAACGTTTACTTATTATAATCAGGTGTTTATCTTATTGTAATACTTGTGAAATTAAGTTTAAGCAGAACTGTTGCTTACATAGTGAATAGTGATTACATTTCTGACAGTGAGCAGAGACTAATCTTTATACTATAATAATATTATTAAGACGTTAAATTTGTTTGTATGTAGGGGTTATCTCCGGAACGAATAATCAAATTTTAAAAATTGTTTCACTGTTGGAAAGCTACATTATACCTGTACGTGGAAGGCGTGGAAGGCTGGACGGGATGTTAAAATTCGAAGCGAAAATTACGAAATCGGGGTCGAAGTGCTAGTTATTTATAACTAGTTGCCTAGTGGTCGAACGTCGACAGTTGTTTGACCAACGAAATAAATGGAGGAGGTTCTCAATTCGACACGTATATGTATGACCACGCATAACTTTTTACAGTGTAGTCCGATTCCGATCATTCTTTTTTCACTGGATAGAGTATATCTCAAAATAGGTCGCATTGAAATAAAAACAAGTGACAAATTGAAAAGAGTATGATTAGATGGTTTGGTCACGTTGACAGGATGAGTTAAAGTCGACTAACAAAAGGTATTTATAAGGAAGATGTGAGCGGAAACGCCGGGAGGGGACGTCCTAGAAGGACATACACTGACCTTTTTGGTGATGTTCTTCAGAAAGAGTATAAAAGGATAGTAGAAGGTGGCGTTCTGTACTTTCTGCCCACCCCCATAGGAAAGAGGCGTGAGTTTTTTTATGTTTGTGTGTAGTTCTCACAAGTTTAGATTTAACCAGTGTTGTTAAGATTAAACTGGATTCTTATCTACACTCAGATCGTTTTATTATCTTATTACACAGTCAATTTTACAGAGAGTTAAATTCAGATTACATCTAGATCTCGCCAAGTGAATAATGATCTAACAAGTCACTACAATTGCTTGAAGGATAAGGCGGGAATGAGGGTATAGATGTTTATCTACGAACTAGCTGTGCATCGCGGTGTCACCCGGTCCAAAGGGTCATACCGTGATGATATATAAGCCTACCGTGGCCTGTCCCTGGACTAGCCTGCCTGTTACCTTCTTTTATTCTAGTATTGAGCTATTAAAACCTTTTGACCGCCATCGTCACATATACATGACAAGCGAACGCATGCCCTGTACGTCAACGTCAAAAATACGTGACAAAAAATGCGGTGCACTCTTAAGTGCTATAACACGAAATAAACAATTAAACCATTACTTTTGTGTGTGTTTACGAGTATTTATATATCCTAAAAGTTGAAACTCCCGTGCGTATATAATTCCATGAAACCGTGGTGTATTTTAACAAATTAAAATACACCACGGTTATTGATAAATTCATGATGCCAAAGAAGGAATTAAACGTTTTTTGTTAAAAAGGCTTGGCGTGGAGAGCACGTGCCTTTATGCTCTGGCGGTCAAAAGGTTAAATAGAAAAGAGAAGAAGTTCCAGCGCTTACCACGTTCGAACAACCAGTTTTTTACACTATTCCCAAAAACTACTGCAACTTTTGAAAACCAGAATCAACTGTGGCGACCACCAGATAAGCATCGAGACAAGCCCGATTCCTGGAGAAACGATTTAACTGTCTTGGATCCCACAACGAAATTAATCAGAAAAGAACAGCGGAGGAGTTACAAAAATACACAATTTCCACTTCCCTCCATATCAAGCAGGAGACAGAACAGAACTAAGTTTGAACGAATTGTTCCCTTTACAAAGTTAAGGGTGACATCACCGGAGCGGTATGATGGCCCACGGAGACAAGAAATGCTGGCGTTGCTGTCTCCCGAGCCCAGACGTAAACATCCTTGATAGGCTCAAGATTCAGCATGGGAAAACAACGAGAGCGCAGCGACCATTTTTATATTAGGATTATTAGTTAGTCTTCTACAGACCTTAGTTTAATAGAGTCGTTATTCCTTTGTTATATATTGAGAGTTTACATTTATTATATCCATTTTACGGTAAAAGGATATATTGTGTGAATGACTGAAGTATTTAGTTTAAGATAGTTAGTAAACATACTATTCGGCTTTACTATATTAGTGCTGATTGATAATTACATATAAGAGATATAATATCAGATATACTCACATCTTTAGCAACTCCGTTCATAGAATATCCGCATGGATCAAACAGGAAATCGTCTATGACCATCCCTGGTATTATCTTGTCTATTCCCGACTCCTGTAAAGAAAAACCAAAATGTGTGTTAATAAAAAAAAAAACTTACTTTCTTAACAATAAAACGCAATATCGTCACGCCTGTTTCCCCCAAAGGGTACGCAGTGATACACTCACATTATGCCAATTTTGTTCAAGTCCCATGTTATGGAGGTCGAGCTTATTGCCATCCCTCGGGCACAAATCCAAACTACAAGCTGCTAACTGAGAAATTCCAGATGGAAAAACCCAATAACATTTTACTTCACCCGGAACTCGAACCCAGGACTTCATCCTAAGCATTCACGAAAACGAGACCAACGAGGCGGTTACATTTTTTTAATAAGACAAAACTATAAGAAACTGTGAGGTGTGATGGTAATATTATCCTTACTCGAGTATTACAGAATACGTGATATGATACTCAGTACATTTTGAACTAGATTTGATCATTTTCATCTTTCATCTGGTAAAGAGCTGGCTACACTGAGCCAAATCCCGCGCTTCGGTCAGTTTTAACAGACCTGACATCTGCCTAAGAAAAGGCAGCTGTAAGTGAAAACGTCGGGAGGGAACGCCCTAGAAGGACATACTGACCTTATTGGTGATGTTCTTCAGAACGGTCAGGTGCGTGGCATGAACGCAAACGAAGGCTTTTGATTCGTTTACGTTCATACTTAATAGAGTTTGTAAGGATCGTAGTTGGTGGCGTTCTGTTGTTTCTGCCTACCCGCTTGGGGAAAAGGGCGTGAGTTTTACCGACGCTAGCGGATTTTGTTCCGCATCCCGCGCAGGATTCGCTTTAGTTTGTCCGACTATATTGACGATATTGAAAAAGGACAAAATAAGTAGGGAATTCTAAGGATTTCAGGATTAGGATTGATTCTTATCTTATATTACATGAGCTAAGTTATTACACGTAGTCAAGTTTGTAATCTCTGGCTCATTATTCGCTCATCTGGTTTAATTATTATTTGGGGGCAATAGATACATAGATAGGTAGATAGATTTATTTGTTGAAACATGAGTTACATAACATGGTATGCAGGTTTGCCTTTACGGCGTACAAATATTACATTATTTTGCTTACATGCAATGCAAAAACTCTTCATCATTAATTTTATAGTTTATGTAAGGATAGATTCTCAGATCAATTCTGTGAGGGGGAGAGGTTGGTACATAGTTGGGTGACCATAAATTACATACCCAGACCAATCCGTGTCTCGGGAAAGTAATTGGTCTGACTGTCATTCGTAGATCTTTGACAGTCGTTACGGATAGAAGCCTGAAAGTCTGACAACCATTATTGCCTTATTGTATCGTGTAAATAACATGAGTTGTGGAGGTCAGATAGGCAGTCTCTCCAGGTAAAATACTGGTACTCAGCTGCATCCGGGTATCAAAAGATCATATAAAAGGATAGATCACTAGCTTGATCTTTATGTAGCCAGCAAAAAACTTGAGCATGCACGAAAAACTAAGATAGGTGTCAATTGAAGAACGTATCCACATATACATACATCATTTTTGTATTTTATAATGATCTAATTTGAACGCGTGTCTCGACCATACAAATCAAAGAGGGACTCATGTTCAGCCGGCGCCATTTTCCAACAATTTGAATGTGCTCCTTACCCGTGTAGCAGCAGCCGCATCTGCAGAGTACTGTCTGGTGAAGATGTCCATGACAGCTGGGTCCAGGTCTGACATCAGGATCTCGATGGTCTGGTCGGGTTCTGTGAGACCAACGCCTTCGTTGGCGTCGCTATGCTCCTTCTCCAAGGCGTCCACTGTACCTGTGGAAAAAGGGTGTGTTAGTTACTTGCATATGGTAGATTTAAGGGAAATTGTAATTTCAGTAGTGGGAATTTTATTTTTATAGTTGTAGAAGTCTTCTTAAGGATCATGTTGTGAGGAAAGTTTTGAGTATGAATGTAGAGGGTTACAAGAGTAGAGGGAGACCCAGGAAACGATGGATGGATTGTGTGAAAGTTGATATGGCTAAGAAGGAGGTGACTTCTGAGATGACGGGAAATAGAGATGTATGGAAGAAGAAGACATGCTGCGCCGACCCCAAATGAAAAATTGGGATAAGGGCAAGAGGATGATGATGATGATGAGTTGTAGAAGTCTTCGGAATGAACATTCTAGAAAGTTTGTATTTCCTAGTATTCGATTTGCAGTAGCCAAATGGAGTTAGTTATTCGTGATAGAGTTAAGTTTAAGTTGTCCGAAGTATTTAAAAACTTTTGGATTATAATAATGACGGTATGGCTGTGCGTGCTCACGAAAAAACAACAGAAATCACAAACGCATTACGCAAATCTCGGGATTCGAACCCAGGACGTCCACTTCGCCTGCTGATTTCACTACGTGCAACTGCGACTACGTGATAGATAAGAGAGGATTTAGCTTAAAACAATACTGCGCCGCGTGTTGTGGGTTCGATCCCCACACGGAACAAATATTTGTATGGCCTACAGGTAGTTGTTCCGGGTCTGGCTGTTTGTGTATGTTTGTTTAAATGTTTGTAAACGCACCCACGATACAGGAGAAATTCCTAGTGTGGGGCAATGTTTTTATTAAAAAAAAAAAAAAAAAAAAAAAAAACGATGTTATTCCAAAGTCCTACCTTCGAGCGGCAGCAGCGTGTACAGGTACCAGCAATCCTTTTCAGGACCCATGATGTAAGCGCGACCGTCACCGAAGAATGAATCCAGAAGTTTTACCTGGAACATGATAATTAACAGTAAGTTTATGTACATCTTCGTAATGGCTTAGTGGCTTAGCTCCCATGCATGGGTAAGTAGGTTCAAATACTGGCAAGTACCCGTGTGACATTATCAACTCAAGTTCCGTACGTAAAGTATGCGTGATCAAAAACTTTCTGATTCGCCGTCTCAAGGTCACAGATTGCAAACTCTGCCATTGATTGTTTACAAACAAAGACCGATCTCTTGATTGAGATTAAGATACGATATTGAAATCGACAGAAGTGGCCATCGTGGCTAAATAAAAACAGCCGCACGGGTTAATCGAAGGTTAAGCTACGCTTGCCGAGGTCAGACTGTGGATGGGTGACCGTTCGTAACATATCGAGACTCCTCCGTGCCTCGGAAAGCACGTTAAGCCGTTGGTCCCGGTTGTCATTTGTAGATCTTTGACAGTCGTTACGGGTAGTCGGAAACCTGAAACTCAGACAAACAGTCTTACCAAGGGGTATCGTGTTCCCCAGTAACTGGGTTGTGGAGGTCAGATAGGCAGTCGCTCCATGTAAAATACTGGTATTCAGCTGCATCCGGTTAGACTGGTAGCCGACCCCAACATAGTTGGGAAAAGGCTAGGCAGATGATGAGTTAGGCCTGTATCTCATTAGAAAATCATGGCGGCGAAACTATGGTCGAGCTGCAAAAAAATAGTATGGTTGCGCAAGCAATCGGATACCAGGTGAGATACCCTCCATAGAACTGCATACATTTTGTTGGTAGTGCGATTTTTTGCGCCGCAACTGGTGTCCTAGTGACCTAGCCTTAGACATCACTGACATCGGTAAAAGAAAACCTGGACTAAAACTAGTATAATTTTGAAATCGCCAACTCGCCTTGAGCAAGCATGGTGATTGATACATGTCCTAGGTAAAAATATATTGAATCTATTTAGTCCGTCAGTAAGATTACCAAAAATATTGTACACGTATTTTTGGCTTACTTAATTCAATAAAAAGTGACAATGATATAGCACATCAAAGTTCAGGAGAAGAGCTTGTGACGTAACGCCGTGCTACACTTTTAACGAAAAGTGTAGCACGGCGTGACGTCACGCGCAATTTCAACGCACTATACCGTCGTCATTTTTGGTTTACGTGACAAAAGAAAAAATACGTGTCCAGTATTTTTGAGTAATCCAACTTTCGGACCAATCAGATTTTGTAAGGACACTACCCTATCGTAGATACAAAAGTTGTATACCTAAAGACCTACGGAATAAATGTATATGTGACAAGTCGAGACGTATGTAGTGAGTAACGTGAGCGAGCCGAGCTGTGAGTGCTTCCTGTGAATAGTGCTCACATAACAGAGACACAATGTTGGACAATAGTAGCGCGGATATGTATCTTGAAGCGTGTTTGATGATACAGCATAATAGACAAACACTTTGTAGAGATTGGAATAGGGTTCCGCACCAAAAAGAGCCTGTATGGTGCGTCTGTCCCTCACAGCTGCTAATTTCACGAACTAGTAATGCCTAGTAATCCTCTTGAAGTTTGGAAATTATAGACAATGCTCGTCTACCTACATATTGCAAGTGGAATTATTTAAAAAAGAACAAATGTGGGGGCTTAAGTTTTCAAGTATGTTACATTAATTATAAATAATACGCAACTTATTTTTATAGTTTAGAACCTTCGGTGGAAGACTATTACTCGCTCGTTACCGGCGTTTTGTATCAGCAGTGGTATGTTTATACTATTTATTATAATCATGACCCAGCCTAACCACTGGGCTATCACATTTTCTAGTTACTCGATCGCGCATCTTGAATTAGTTTAATAACCATATCTAATCTTATAATCTAGTGTCAGTAACAAACGAGACTGAAGCTTTTACAGCACTGTATCCAAGGCATGATCAGGAAAAGATGGATTCCTATTAAATCACCCTTTGTATAAACTAACTTAAGACTAAAATCGTCAATTCCTCCATATTAGTCTGTAGCGACATCTATCTCGCCACATACCAACTAAATCTGACGTATCTTACATCGCGATATTAAAGTTATCAGCGCGATTGAATATAGTTGTATATACAAGAACACGGCAATAACTGTCGGGCAGTAGCCCACCAGACACAATACCCGTCTGGTCAGAGGATCCTCCCTTTTCTATGGAGGATGAGGATTTACACAGCCTGTTTCAGCCTGCTCCTCATACCCCCAAAAGTCGTTATGCCATGGATCTTATATCATGATCAGTTTATTCTTCATCAAGGGTTCTTCCCATAGGTCACATCACACACAAAGTTATGGCGTGGAGTTGTAATTTAACTACCTTACTTTTACACTCACAGCCGAGGCAGTATTTCACCGGACGAATTCTTCCACAGGGAGTTCTTAACCAGACCTTAATTAAGACTTTTATGTGCGTCATCCCGCCCTGGAGTTACGGTTGACCTTTACGCAAAGTTCGGCAACAATCAGTCAAATGGTTGATTGTATTATCATACAATTTTAGGGGATAATTAATCTGAGGTCAAAAGATTAGATAGTTGCTGAAGTTGAAATATATACTGGTTTACGAGTTCCGTAGTCAAATGGCGAAAACAGTGGCTTTATAGTTTCATCTTGTCCCCGTGTCTATCTGTCCGTCTGTCAGAATGTTACATACCGGAGTTTTTGTCGATTTATTATCGAGAGATTATTGACACTATTTCAATGGAGTTTCAAAATAAGGTGTAATCTATGAAACTTTGTTTTAAACTTAAAGTATTGTTTTTTTTAGATCCAGGTTTCCTTACTATATTTTCATTGATGTCTGTCAACCGATTTCAATGACGTATCTCAATCTCATTCAAGTGATCGATCTTTTTGTGTAACCAATCAATGGCAGAGTTTGCAATCTGTGACATTGAGAGGGCGAATCAGAAGTAGGTAGCGGTTTATGATCGCGGACTCAATCCGCGATCATAAACTGCTGCTTCTGATTCATTATTGAAATTGGCCGTTACACAAACTAATAAAGAACTTTATGAACTGATAGACTCACATTGGCACTTGCCCGTATTTCCCATAATCTCATGCATGAGTGGCGAAGCCTTGAACATTACACGACATGTAGCGTGTTATTTTGGATTCCCTTACTTAAACGGATTCTGTGAGATGTTTGTGATTGATGATTCAATATTTTTTAAAGATACTCTTCTGAAGAGAATGAAAAAGAAACAAACCGAATGAATAACTTTGTTTTTGTACAGTTTCTACCATAAAATATAAACGTATTTTTGCCCGTCTATGGAACCCTTCACTGTGCGTGCTCGGACAAGCGCTTAGCTGGTAAATAATTGAGTGTGTTTGTGTTATAATTATGGTAGTTTTCCTTCTGGTCAATAAAAAAACCACAGTGAATCATTAAGTTATTAAACATTTCCTGACACATCCCGTCGTGACGGCCGAGGCACAATCTCGAGGCGACATTTTCACTTGACAAGTACTTTTCGAATCTATCTTGAAACATCGTTGAAGAGAAACATTATGAGGAAACCTGGACTTGTTAACTAATATAAGTCTGAAATTGTCAGCAGCCTTTGAGGAAGCGTGGTGATCAATTGCCTTGCAGTAGGATAGTAACAGGCTGTTATACCTAGTATATAATTAAACACATCCCAGGTCTTCTTCGTAATGACGATGTAGTTTGTGTAAAGTAAGGACGGTCTAGTTTCCTTATATAAAAATACTATTACAATATTTTAATATTTGACTATCTGTTTTGGTATTCTTTCTGGTTTTATTCTATTTTGACTACATTATATTTTGATCCTCGTTAATCTCACAAGCACTGCTACTGAGTATGACGTCCTGGGTTCGATTCCCGGGTCCGACATATTGTAATTAAGGTTTTCCATCTGGTTTTTCTCAGTAGCAGTAGTCTGGCTGTTTGTGTTTGTGCGTTTAATTGTTTGTAAACGCCCCACGATAGAGGAGAAATTCCTTGGGTGGGGCAAAGTTTTTAAAAGAAGAAAGAATAACCCTTCTCGACCAGGAAATCGAACCCAGAGGCTCATACTTAGCAGTAGCGTTTGCAACCACTGGACATTAAATTTCTGACCAATTGTTTTAAATTAGTCTCTGTGGCCAATAGTTATGAATATCAGGATGTGGAATTAATCTGGTCAAATGTCCCACTCTCGAGGAATGCCAAACACAGTGCTGGTGTGGAGCCCCTTCACATATTATGCATTCTTTCCTGGCCAGTATGCACCACCACCTGCACATTCTATGTTTCTTCCTTTTTTTTCAGAATGGGCATCTCGCATTTTAACCTTGCTGTTGTCTACTGCTCAAATCGGACATTCCTGTGGGGGACTTAATAAATTAAGGCCTCTAGCCAGGGCATAAGACTTAAAAGTAAGCGACTGCATGCTTATGTCACCCGCTGCGGAGCCAGCGCTACGGGCCTCGCTGGGAAAGGACAGCAAAGGGACACGCTGGATCCGATCGAGCACATTTTATAATTTCAACGTAGCTAACGGCAAAACTATCTCGGTGGCCACATACTGCTCGGACAAAATTTGAGTCTTATCGACACGAAAAGAAGGAGAAGCTATCAATGTGTGTCTTCATTATATCACCGTACCATTGTGGGTACTATGCTGATAAGAACAGATGATTAAATAAGTTCACTTGTAATCTGTCACCTTTTGAATGACACGCCACGTCAACTCCATCTTCAACTTCCAGGGTTTGGTTTGGATTATTTTTTGAGGAAAAACCAGATGTGTTTGGTTAGTGTTTTGCGTCATTATTTTTCATATTTCACAGAAATGAGCAATATAATCATATCATTTCATAGAAAAAATGTGACTTATTGTGGAAAAGAAAAAAAAATCTAGGATGGTTTAGGATGGTTTTCTGTGGAGTATTACACCAACAGGAAAACGCCCATTTATGCATGTTACCTAGACCTCTCAAAGGCTTTCGACGTAGTCAATTATGACAAACTTTGGGATAAACTTAAAGAAACGAAATTACCGGGGGAGATAATTAGTATTTTGAAGTTTTGTTATCAAAATCAAGTCAATTATGTGAAATGGGCAGGTGTTATGTCAGATCCATATAGACTACAGTGTGGAGTAAGACAGGGTGGGTTATCATCCCCTGTATTGTTCAACCTATATGTAAATAGGCTGATCGTTGAGCTCAGCAGCATGCATGTCGGCTGTCATATTGATAACATTTGTGTAAATAATTTAAGTTACGCGGATGACATGGTGCTGTTGAGCCCAAAGATTGGCGGACTCAGGAAGCTAACAAGTGTGTGTGAGACGTATGCAGCTAGCCATGGCCTCAAATATAATGTCACTAAAAGTGAACTTATGATTTTTAAAGCTGGTATAATCACCGGCAAACAAGATGGCAAAAGTCGTTAGATGCGCACAAGTCGTTTTTTAGGTCTCTTTGGTGGTCAAGCGGGACGCGGGGTATGAGGTAGCGTCGATCCGAGCGCGCGATTGGCGCATCAGTCGACCCTTGCCTCCCGCACCGCGCCTTCGTCCCGTTCGCTCCCGATTACATTTCAGTGCACGAAAATTGAACCCTTTGTTTTTGTTGTGTTAAACTTAAGTGTTGTTATTGTTTTTAAATTTAGGATAGAGTTCCTGAAAAGGCATAGCATACGAGGAAAGTATGCTCAAACCAGAGTTATACAAATTAATAAAATTGGAAAAAGAACAATATTTAAAACATACAGCATTGACCAAACACTTGCAGAACACAACCATAGTGTTCTGCGATTGCGACTTTCAATATGATGCCAAGGGTAGTTTTATTAACGGATAGTGACGACGACTAGTTATTTTTTTTTTTTTTATATAAACTTTTTTGAATTTTAAATGCACGTTATTTATAACTCCTAATAAACTTGAATTCCTCTCCCTTCTTTAACTTTGTTCTATACAGACATGATTAAATATAAATGATGGCAATAACAATAGAATAATGACGATCAATAAAAGTTACCACTTTTTTGTGCCACTAAGTGTACGATGCGCGAACTTACCCCCACTACGCCAAAATCTTGCCATCTTATTTGCCGGTGACTATACCAAGTCACAAGATCAGGTTCCGCCCGTAATTATGAATGGAATGCCGTTAAAAATAGTCACATCATTTAAATATCTTGGGCACATAGTCACAGAACATCTACGTGACGAGGAGGACATGGACAGGGAACGTAGGGCGCTGGCGATCAGAGCGAATATGATAGCCCACAGGTTTAAGCGTTGTAATGCTCAAGTCAAAATAACTCTGTTTAGAGCACACTGTACATCTCTATACACATGCAGCTTGTGGGCTCAGTATACGCAAAAATCGTTCGGCGCGCTGCGCGTCCAATATAACAATGCGTTCAGGGCATTGCTGGGGCTGCCGCGCTGGTGCAGTGCGTCGGGCATGTTCGCGGATGCTCATGTTGACGGCTTCCACGCCGTGCTCCGTAAGCGGTGTCACGCGGCGCTCTGCAGGTTGCGCGCCAGCTCCAACAGTATCTTGTCTGTTATAGCGGATAGGTGGGATACGCGCTACGTCCAGCACTGGGTTAATACCCACATTAGGAAATAAGTTTTATTCTGCTTTTTTTTTTTTTTTTTTTTTTCAATACTAACACTAGTTATTTTAAGTTACTTTGTACTAACATTCTATGGATTTTAAACAATCTGAAATAAACGCTTTATTTTATTTAATTTATTTTAATTTTTTTTTTGGATGGTTTCAGATTTTGCTGGTCAACCTATATTTGTGCACGGAAGAAAGCTTTGATTTTAGAAGCTGATTGAGAAGTCCTTATTTTTAGATAACACTGGCGAGATTGAAGGAGTTGAACATGATAACACTCCAATACAACTGGTTGAAGTTTATAACCATAACATCACCCCTGTATTCCCAGGAGTTAAGGCAGAGGTGTACTAGTGTGACCTTTAGTACATCTACATTTTGCCAGTTACGTTTAAATCCCATGTACTAGGGGCCGATCCTATTGCCATCAACCGGACACAACTCCAGGCCTTGGGTTGCTATTGAGAAAATCAATCCGGAAAACTACCTCAGCAGTACTACTTAGTTAGACCAACGAGGCAGTTCAAGTTATTGTAGTAGGTACTTTTTTGGTTAAACAACATTATAAACAACAGTAGGAAATTGTCTCATCAAGTCATTACGGAGAAAGATATGCCTCTACCTACATTGTAATTTTATTAACATGATTACTAGGAAAACGCAGCACTGGCGTTCTGTGTCAGTTGTAATTGTATATACATATCAAGAAGCTCAATGATTGAGCGTGCATTTCATAATATTTTTCATACAATGATAGAAGTGACTCACCAGCTCTGGATCGTACGAAATTATTGCAACATTATTAACATAGGGGTGAATTTGAATCTGTGGGAATGTGATAAGCCTTGACCTCATGACGGTCCTTAGTACCTTTATAAGGTAGCTTCGGCAGGCTGGATATTTATTAAATACTTTAAGCACACAAATGCGCAGAGACGGACTTAATGCCATAGGCATTTTCTACCAGTCAACCTTTGGGTGATGCAGAGACAAATAGTGGTAGGTGTTATTTCTAAAAAGATGATTAGATTCATAGAAATAGATATAGGCTCGTGCAAGTTCCTATGATCCGGGTTGCAAGTGCAGGAAGGGAACACCGGGGTGGTTTTTAGTCGGTAAGAGTCTGTCAGACTCCTTCGCCCGCACCAGGGCAGAGGACTTCTATCAGGATTTTTCACCCCGGAACTAAACAAAGGGATATAGGCTGAGAACCACAGGTATAACTTGGGAGCAAGCTAATAACGAAGGTATCAGGGTGGTCTCAGGGTTCTAAAACGGTTCATTCTATCAGAGAACAGACCCAAATCGACGGCGTATCGTGTTCCACGCGCGTCTCAAGGAGATGTGTTAGCAGCATTGACGGGACCCACTAGGGGCCAAAGCCTACCAGGGTTGCGAGATATTCGAAAGAGTTACCGAGACCATGGAACGTAAAAAGCAAGGACGGAACGCGGATGGGTTTTAGTCAGTAAAAGTCTGAGCGGGTCAGAACGGTGAAAGCCATTAAGATGATTTCCCATCCCTAAAAAATAGGGTTCAAAAACGGCTGGGAACCAATGCAGCCAAAATTAAAATGACGTAACGATTTTCACAAACCCTGATCACTTGGTTGAATAACTTTCGGAATAATTAAAAGGTGAGCTTAAATATTGCATAAAACATTTTAAAGGCACCTCTATTGGCACCAGGTTGCTAAGTTTATCTCCGATTATATCGGTTGACTGGTTCATTGGAGCGGTAAGGCTTTATAGCTGTTCTAAATAGGCTCAGCGTGTGCTATCATGGTGAACTTTAGATACTAATAATAAAGCTAGAGATGTTTTTTTTTTTAACTCGAACAAATCTGTGAAATTTCTAGACGGATTTGTAGAAATGCTTCGTGCATTTGATAGCTTTATTCTTGAGGAAGGTTTAGGCTACTTTACATCACTACGACCCTTAGGAACGGGTGAAACCGTGAAAACATAGAATTCAAGAAAAATAGCACCCATTTTCGTCACGAGAAAGCATCTCATTGAGGGTGGAATTTTGACGTATGAAAGACGGGGTGACTTTTAGTTCAATGGCAATCTTTTAAGGGGTGAATACAAACATTATTTATTATAGGTACATGAGATGGAACCTGAAAGTTTTATGGTTCCTGCGTTTTGACGAGTTTTGCGAAGATAAATGTAGGACTGATTTTCTTTTTCCATATTATTATGTCGGAGTTGAATGTAGCAGTTGTTTAAGTACACCCCCCTGCAAGATTGCTAATGAATTAAAAGTTACCTTGTATAATAGGGTTGCCTTTAGACATCCAGGAAGGTCAGAAATGTCTCCAGATTTTGGTAAGTTTAAGTACCTACGAGGTAGTCCCTGACGTCCAAAACCCGTATTCCTTCAGCTTGGATCTTGTTGAATACTGAAATTGCCGTTTACCTAACAGCAGCTAGCCACGTTCAAATGCTTCAATTATAGATTTGTGGGGGGGACTTACTTCTGAATCAAAATTGTCGTGCGGCTGCAGCTGCGCGGCCGGGCGCGCGAACTCCCTGCGTGAGTAGAACACGTTGTGCACGCGCGCGTGGCCCGCCACGTCGCGTGCCAGGCCGAGCACGGCGCGCACGCAGCGCAGCGGCGTGGTCGTGCCGCAGGTCTTCAGGATCCAACGGCGGCGCGAGACGAACATGCTGCTCTCGCTGGGGAAAAGAAAACAGACTGGTTAGATGGTAGAAAGACCGTTCAAGTGCTATTAAGACTTGCGCAACAGGGGTTCTATATTTTCAATCCTCTGCAGTATACACAAAAATTCTCGATTATCCAACTAAAAATGCAAGCTTGTAATCGCAAATAACGGAATTGTTAAAAGGTGAAATAACAACAGATTATCAATATGTCATGCATAGTGTCTTGGGTCCGATACCCATGTTTTAGAAGATGGCGGTTTATACCCGCGACTCGGAAAGCACATTAAGCCGTTGGCCCTGTCCCTGGTTTTGGGTTTTTCATTAGGGGAGAGAGTGTACCGGTGTTTGCGCACACGCTTGTGTACTATATCTCTCGTATTGGCCTCCATGACCGAAATTCAGCCCGCAGGACTATATTTTACAATATTATCGAAAAAGAATTATCTCTTCAACTCGGAATCACTTAAAATAATGACTAGTAATTAACACTGTTGTGTCGTCTCGTATCGCACTACGTCTTAATTGTGTACTTACTATTACCTATTTAGGATTTAGAACACCAGACGATTAACACAAAAATTAATGAGGCAGTCAGTTCAATTCGGATTAGGGCTGCCATATTCATTTATTTAAATAAATATAATTACAAGAAATAATAATATATTAATTTAACTAGACAATATTGGTCCGCAGTAAAAACACAAACTTATCAACTAGGGGTTAGTATTTATTAAACTACGTACAAATAGTAGTTAGTCATCCCTGGCTAACGAGCAACTGGACAGAATGCCTCAACATTGGTGCATCGTGTTGTTCAGCTAGGGTTTTCAAAGTCCCTGGGGGAATTGGGGACGTCTGTCGCCCCCCACACATCAGGACCCGAGGTGGCAGCGCGTAGTGTTCCACGCGAGCCCCTCTTAGACGTCGCGGGGGGAATCAGACACCTCACTCCCCCCCTCGACCTGAGGAGGCCTGCAGAGGCGGGCTAGCTGGGGGTTGCGGAAGGATCCTACGTTCCCGCGACCCCGGCGTAGGTGTGAGATGGAACACCGGGTTGGTTTTTAGTCAGGGTTTTCAAAATGCTGTTGCTGCTAGCCCTCATTCTTTTTAGCAAGGCTGCGGTCTTTTTCTCCATAGTGGCACAAAAGTCGTCAGTACGTGCCACAGCAAACATGCTAGACGCGCTACAGAACCGAGGCAACCTCAACAGCACCCAGAAGCCATTATATTGCACACGCAGAGCATCTACAGCCTTCCGCGTATGATGGATAAAGATTTTATGAGTTTTTGTTTGTTTTTGAGGTTTTCCATTAAAAAATTCCGAGTCTGTAGTCTGGATTTATGCCCGGTTGATGGCCAGACTCGCCTCCCCCCTTAAACAGAACTGGCGACATGTGGTTGTACTATAAGGCACTACCTAGCCCTTCGGTGAACACGGGCGTGATTTTACGTTGAATCTATACTAATATTATAAAGAGGTAAAATTTGTTTGTAAGTTTGTATTTAGGGAGTAATCTCCGGAACCAATGATCAAATTCTAAAAATGTTTTCACTGTTAGATAGCTTAATTATTCTTGAGAGCTATATGCTATTATTATTATCGAAACTACGCTTTAAAGGGTGTGGAGGGGATGTTAAAGTTTGAAGGGAAAAGTACGAACTCTACGCGGACGAAGTCGCGGGCGAAGTGCTAGTGTAATATGACGACACGGTTGGCGCAGTGGTTGAGCCATCGGCTGCTGCACAGCGTGTTGTGGGTTCGATCCCCGCACGGAACAAATATTTGTATGACCTACAGGTAGTTGTTCCGGGTCTGGCTGTATGTGTATGTGAGTTTAAATGTTTGTAAACGCACCCACGATGCAGGAGAAAATCCTAGTGTGGGGCAACGTTTAAAAAAAAATATATATGTGACAACCCTGACGGTCTTTCAGATAATGACGATACTTGTGTCTATTATTACATCAGCCTTAATATTAGATAAATAGTTTAGGTTAATTTGGGTAACCGTTAGGTTATTTACCTACTCTCACGTCAGTTATTGGTTTAAGATACCTTAATCATAATTTATATTTGAGTAGCTGATTTAATTTGGGACAGATTTAATTTAAATTACGTATCAATATAATATTGACTTCCTCGTCAAGCGCTACTGCTGCACGAGGACCAGGGTTCGATTCCCGGGTTTGGTAAGGTGTTATTGGGTTTTTCCATCTGGATTTTCTCGGTGGTAATCTGGAGTGTTGATGGCTATAGGCTCACCCCCTATTAGATGGGACTTAAACATAACTACTTTGTTGTCTACTAGGTCATTAGAGTAATGTTTTGAACCATAATTTCCTTACACCGCATGTCAGCTTGGAGTTATCTGTCATTAATAAATGACAGATAACTCCAAGTAGTACCTACTACAGGTACACTTCTGAATAACCCACCGGGGATACAGGCCTGATCTTATGGTAACACCTTAACTGCCAGAAAACGAGACGCAATGTATTGATTGTCTTGGTATGAAATGTTTGTACGATCTACAAAGGTTTGTTCCGAGAGCTCTGGGTATTTCCTATGTATAATAAATAATATCTATTTAAGTAATATATTGTATTAAGTCATCTAGTACCCATAACACAAGTTCTGCTTAGCTTGGGGCTAGATGATGCTATGTGGATTGTCCAGCATTATTTGTTTATTTATTGACTGTAGGTCACTTGGCGTTTAACGTGTTAATTAAAATTATATTAATTAACATTTTTAGTAACAAAAGCAAATATCGTTAGCCAAAAGAGTTTTATTTAAAATTCCAAACTTGCTCATACTTTAAAAATATTCATAAATTTTATTAAAATATATTTACCGTGCAGTAAAATTGATTCTTAGCTCCAATTTATCTTAAAATTATACGAGGATCGGTTCATTTTGATACTTGATGTTAATAATAGTGACATATTGATACTAACAAGTCAACATTGACACATTATTTGACTTTTGATATAATATTGTTGCTATCCGACTCGCCACATTAAAATGTTTAAGTAACTGTCATTATATTTGAACGTAATAAAGTTTCCTCATTTTTAACATGATAAGGTAATGTGATAAATTAGTTTTTTTTGTAAGAACTCTTGTACTACAGACATACAATCGTAATCGTAATTGACCTTATGTGATTCTCAGCTCTATCTCATGATAACTCATCTATCAAAATGTAATGTCCAATTATTAACTGTTCACGTATAATTTATTAGACCACCCGTTACCGTAAATTGCGCACTTTTATGAAGTTGGAAGGACTTCGTAAAACATTGTAATATGCATCATTATATTAGTTCTAGGGATTAGCGCCTTCAAACAGAAAACAAACAAAATGTACTTTTTTTTAGGTCCTATGGATTTACATAGAATGTTTTCCCAGCTAAGATCCTTTATTTACTTAGTAGCTCGTCCATTGTGCATTAGTCGTATGCTTAGTATTTAAACAAAGCTAGGCTTGTGTTAAAATCTAGCCTGGTTTTAATGCATTTTACTACGTAACACACACGAGTAACAGAAACAAGTTTCAGTTACTTTACGGTAAAATTATGATTGCGCACGTTCTTAGAATCAAAGTGGCTACCTATCTTAATTGTTACGCATACTATATTATTTTTTCACGCTGACACGGCGCAAAAAAGTAAAATAATAAAGCAGTAGGCGGTCAGCTGATTACGTCATATCATTGTGGGGTAATGGTCACATTTAAATGGACCACAGATGCTACACTCGGAACCATATCCTAGAAACCTTGCAAGAAGAGCAAAATTCTTACCAAATGGAGATAGTACGATTCTCCTTTACCCCTGATTATCAGCGGAGTTGTACAAATTAATCGACTCAATGCATCCGTCATCTTAGGGTCAAGCACTTTGCCACGAGCCAATACAATGTTATCCAGTAACACTTATCTACGTTGCACCGAGACGGCTCAAAGTCGCATCGCAAAATGAGAGCACAGAAGATGCAGTTCTGCAACGTAGTAATGATCTTACGATTATGGCCGGAAGCCATCAATTTGCTACCGTATTGGTTTGGTTTTTCTCAGCACAACGGCATACTTTACCGTTTCTTATTGCAGTTTACCAACGCACAGACATTAGCTCCTGAGCATGTATGTGACACAATTTTACAGCTACGTGAACAGTAAGCACTACGCTTGTCGAAAAAATATCGATTTTTTAATGCATAGATGTTTTTTTATCATTCATATCTATATTTTTTGACGATAGTTATATTTTTCGATTTATCCACATCATCATCATTTCAGCCAAAAGACGATTACTGCAGGACTTAAGCCTCTCCAAAGACGTGGTGAAGCCTACATATCTGCTGTATCCACATATCGATATCAAAATAATACTGTAATAATGAAAACGTATCGTAGCTAAAAAGGCTGGATTTTAAATACCTATTTTGTTTCAAGTCCCATGTAATTCCCTATTACATGGAACTTGTACAATGTAATAGGAAACCAGACTTTTGCCATCGACCTTTTGCCAACAACACAAATCTGACACCGGGCCGTATAGAAAGTACAGAACCCATCAGGTTTGTCCAAAAAATATTGTTATATCGATACTTTTTGACACTTCTCACATCCCTAGAAAACCCCATTTAACTTGTTGCATTGCGTTTATGGGCATCTGAATATAGCCCTTGTTTGTTGGACCTACTGTTTCAGTCTATTTAGTGGCTGTACGTGAACAATCAATGCCAGTGCATAGTACCACGATAACCATTATGTAATATTATAGTAAACACTATTAGTACAAGCACGTTCTTTGTGTGTGCTCGAGTTAATAGTTTATCGAGTTCATATTGTAATTATTTATAGTTGAGCCGAGAAGTACATTGACATTCAAGTACTTTGATTACTATTTTCGTGTCTGTACACTTTCTATCATGTTGCAAGTGAAATCGTAAAATGAATGCAGGAAAAACTAACGACACCAATTGCATACAATTACGACAGTGTGTACTTCGTAAGAGTGAGCAATTACCTAGTCTAAGATATGTATATTATATTCAAATCCATATTAGCAACTGAAGTTATATCGATTTACACAAATATCAACTTTATGCATATGTAAATTAAGTCGATTGTACAATGACTAGTGCTATTGAAAGTCATTAAAAAAAATTGTTTACATGTTTGGAAGTTAAATCACAAACGCACCGAACAAGGTATACATATTATTATGATATACGCTACGCAGCAGACCAGTCTTTGTAAATCGGGTTGTTATAAATATTTTAAAAGATGGAGTTAATAGTACACTAAGGCTTAATTTACCAAATTTGAAGATGTGGAATTTTTCACTAGGAATTTCTCAGTAGCAGGCCTGAGTCGAGATGCGTGCCCGGTTGATGGCAATAGGCCATATCACCCCCTATTACATGGAACTTGAGCATAACTGGTGAAATGTGGGTATACTTAGGTACACCTCTCACTACCCTTCGGGGAAATACAGCCGAGATGTTATGTTATGTTCCAGTAATTTCATATATACATAAGGGTGGTGGTAAGTATGTATGAAATTACTTATTTATCTTATAATTACTTATCGTGAATATTCACCCTATTCCTTTAAAAAGGGGTTAAACTGGAGGTCAGAAGCAAAACATTATGTCCAGTTAACACCTTAAACGCCAGGTGACCGACAAAAAATACTTTTCCTATTGTGTCTCGTTTTCTGGCAGTTAAGGTGTTAACTAGAGGGGTGGGGTCAAAACTGAATGGTTACCGAGCTGTGTGGGTTCTTCGATATTTCTGAAATTATCTGACTTGTTACCAAAAATATACTAAAAGCAATAAAAACGAGTGGGCGACCTGGTAATCAATCACTATCTGTCTCCTACTGTACACAAACGCCTATACTTCAAAGATATAGCTGTTCCATTAGTTAGATATAAGCCCTTTTATTGTAATTTAGTATACAACATTCTGGAAGCCAACATACGTACGTGCATGTATCGAGTACCACTCGGTATCGAGTTATTAATACATAGTATACGTGGGTAGGTTGAGTGGTACACAGGTAGGCGTTCAATATGTGATGGAGAGCGGGGGGATGGCAACTACCCATATAATCGTCCGTCACTATGGCGACGAGACTGAACTGAATCGATGCGTTACAGGGTTGCATCTTACTTCGGAATCATGGATCTGTAAAATTCTCTTGCTATTTTAATTTTCTGAATGTTTCTTTGCTTACGTTGCATAGTGAATGTAGAATGTGTAGAATGTAATAGCCCGCAAAATTTCAATTTTCATGTTTTTTTTGCAATTTGGAGCGCAGTATTAAGTTGTGTGTAATTAAAAAAGTTACTCGCGTCCTTAACAGTGCCAGACTACGAATTTACTCGTGTTAACAATAGTTTTTCTATTGTGTTTATGACGTGGCAGTCAATGTGTAAAACGATACTTTGAAAACAGATGGCAATAAAATTATAGTTACATGATACAATAGTTCTTTATTTGCACCTACTTCAGGTAAGGCATGCTAAACAGATTTATGTTTGAAAAAAAACATGTCATATAAAAATTCATTTAACTACTGCAAATAAGTTAAATATATTTCAGTCTCAAAATCAGATGAATTGGGCAAAATTTTGATGTTATTTAAGAAAAAATATAGTTAACAATAACTTAACAATCCAGGCAGATGCTGGATGCGGCAAGCTGAAGACAGGGCGCTATGGCGCTCATTAGGAGAGGGCTATGTCCAGCAGTGGACTAGTATAGCCTGATGATGATGATGATGATGATGATAGTTAACAATATGAAAAGTAACGATATCAAAATACTTATAATAAATACAGATATCGCTAATTGAGTAATAGCATTTACTAATTAATAATACAGTCAATTTCTTTTTAAACTGTGGTTTATGTAATACAGTCATGAACAAATGATCAACCAACCATTCATTTGTTGAAACATTCGTTAAAATCTATCAATCAACCAGTCAATGAAACGTTATTATTAATTAATGACTCTGGAAATGTAACAATATTTCTTGGCAAGGTTTATTTAGGAGCCAACAAAGAAACAAGTTTGAAAATAGTCGAGTCAATTGATTTACAGCTCCTGTCCGATTATTACCGAGTCAACCCGATTGATCAATCACGCTCAATAAAGAAAAGTGCGCCGCATAAGCACGTGTTATGCTAACTGGCCGTTTATCTTGTTAAGTCCGGCACAAATAGACTATGCCAGTGGCGAGCTATTTTTATAGCAACAATTGTTACTGGCTCGATGCAAAACATCGTCAACACAACCACTTATTGAAGTGAAGACTTCTTTAGCCGCATTGACCGATTTATGATAGAAGCAAAACTTATTGTTACGCTTCACCGACATAATAATAACAGTTACTTCAAAGTTTTAAGTTATGTCGGCCATCCCCATGAATGCCTTTTTATTCAATCTTACACATACAGCAGGCTAGTGGTAACACTTTGACCTTGAGCTGGCCTAGAGTAGTACGGAGTTTCAATATAATAAGAGGCCAACATATACTGGTGTAGTTACCACTGACGTCCAGCCTATACAAGCATTGTCTATTTATGTTCGTTTTCGTATAAATAGTACACTAGCTTCTTAATTCAGTCCTAAAGAAAGAAACAAACAAATATCGTTACCTACGTTACGAGTCAATGAAACAAATCACTCAGAAAGTAAAAAGTATCAAGATTTTCTAGGTCAAGCTTCAATTTTTATCATTTGTAACAAAGTTCTTTAAATTGCTGAGTACAAATTTTTTTTCTAGGAAAACGGATAGACGCCAGCCTATCAAGCTTAGCTAGTAATGTTGAAAAACAATCAAAGAAATTTGGACAGATTGGGGTACCTTGATGTGCTAGCCTCTGTACAAATTATTAATTCGTAAAGCCTCATGAGAATAAACTGGATGACACAAGTATAAACTACTTTTTTATAACGTTGGCCAGCAGCCTGTGTTGCTTATAGGAAATTGCGATTGGACGGAACCGCGGTCAGAGCCCGGATTCAAACCAGCCAAATTTCGGGAGTTTTTCTCTCGAACGTTCACCCAGGCTTGTTAAACCATGTATGGTTTACTAATTGGACTTTTTATTACGACTTAAATGGTTCCAAAATGATTTACTGGTATTTTATGCTCACGCAAAGATTGACGATACATTTTGTTTTATTAGTTTACAGGTTTTATTGTCTCATCAAGAGAATGACATAAATGTTTTAATTACCTAATAACTGTCTGTCTGTCTGAACGAGTGGAGAGAACTATAAAGGGCATACACATTTTCGAATACTTAGTTTTATTTATAAGGAGTGGGAGATGTGTGGTGTTTTATATATGGGTTTACCACTGCCTGAATCTTCGGAGAATACAGGCGTACACCCACATTTCACCAGTTATGTTTAAGTCCATATGATAAATGATATAATTAAATAAATAAATAATGTTGGACAATCCCCACAGCATCATCTAGCCCCAAGCTAAGCAGAGCTTGTGTTATGGGTACTAGATGACTGATATACTTAATACAATACATTACATAGATAGATATTTTTTTATTATACATAACAAATACCCAGAACACCCGGAACAAACATTTGTAGATCTGTGAATACGTTTTAACAAATACTTTTACACATCAACATGTAAAATATTTTTTGTTAACTAGATTGGTGTAACCCTATCTAACTTCTCTGAGAAGACATAACATCACGCCTGTATTGCCGAAAGGGTTGGGCAGAAGTGCATCTATGTATAGTAACACCTACATTTTGCCAGTTATGTTTAAGTCCCATGTATTAAGGGGCGAGGCTATTACCAATTACTCTGAGGAGAGTACAATACATACAAAATATATTGTTAACATACTAGAGATGTTTTGACATCACATGATTCCTTTTTTTTGTATAAAACAAAGAATAAGTTTGTTTTTGTTTTGACTTTTAAGTCCAAGTAAAAATAGATCATTATTATAGGCCTTCGCCCTGCAGTGGGATAGTAACAGGCTCTCATCCACTTATGTACATCCTTGTACTTGAACTTACTACAATTCGCGAGCATAACATTACTCATTGCTTTATTAACTTGATAAGTTTGCCCTGACGTCAATATATTGTGACGAACAGCGTGTATGTATATGTAATCTAGGTATGTTAGATTTATCTCTAGGTATTAATCACTTGCATGTGTTTAGCGAATATAACTACCTCCTTGATATATATGTATTGTAGACGTTTAATGCAATAACAGACCTTATTTTATATAGACTGGTAGAACACTCGTTCTCTCTGGTTTCAAACAATTAAGAAAGATTCGAAGGGTTCAAATTTTGAACGGGTTAAGTCAGCTTCGTTCCGTGACAAATACCATAAAATCAGCGAAGCCCTATTATTCACCATAAATAAATAACCTGTCTAAATCATAATCATCCATATTAACACGTTAACTGAGGCATCAAATAGTCGGGTTACGGAAAAACAAAGGAAACTTGCAACTCCGCAAATAAGGATAAAAAAACTCCAGACAAACAATAAGGTTAAGATAGTTTTGAAGAATTGTAGCTTAAGGCGATGATGTCATTTTTGTGTACGCGTTATACAATATCTTACCTACCCACATAGTTATATGTAACATATCTATAGATGTTTTTTAGTCAGACAAGCTCGTGGATGATTGAAGCTACGATAGCCGAGGTCAGTCCGTGGATGGGTGACCGTTCGTAACATATCGAGACTCCTTCGTGCCGGCTGTCATTTTTATATATTTGTCAGTTGTTACGGGTAGAAGAAGCCCGTTAGTCTGACAACAAGTCGTACCAAGGGGTCGTGTTGCCAAGCAACTGGGTTGTGGAGGTCAGATGGGCAGTCGCTCATTGTAAACTACTGGTATTCAGCTGCATCTCGTTAGACTGAAAGCCGACCACAACAAAGTTGAGAAAAGGCTAGGAGATGATGACGAAAATTGGATCCGAGACGAGAGATGATTTGAAATGCAAAGATGCTATAGTGCGGGTTTAATAAAAGGAAGAAAGTGTTTGCTCAACCAGCGTCGGCTGCCGATTTGGATGCCAGAACTCGTTGATTAAATAAATATACAACGCGGGTGGTCTCTGTAGTTTTACTAAGAAAACTTAGAATGCATGAGCGAGGAACCTTTTTGACTCTGTCCTTTATACACAAGCCCCGCAAAACATGGCATCCATCCGCCTGCTTAGGCATACGGCTGAATAATTTACTGAATCTAGGATGCAAGAGCAAGCAAAGCGAGTTCAGGAATTGACCCTGACTATAAGCATAAAAGGTTTGACGACACGGTTGGCGCAGTGGCTGAGCGATCGAATGCTGCGCCGCGTGTCGCGGGTTCGATTCCCGCAGGGAAGGAATATTTTGCTTACAGGTAGTTGTTCTGGGTCTGGCTGTTCGTGTATGTGAGTTTGAATGTTTGCTAACGCACCCACGACACATGAGAGATTCCTAGTGTGGGGAAATGATTAAAAAAAAAGGTGTAGTGGGCGTAACTTCTGCGTGGTTCTTTCCTCAAAAGACGAACTCGGAAACTAATATGCATAGTGCTAACATGATCTAACAAAGATGATGTCTGGATTCAAAGAGAATGTGATCTCTTTCGGTGTTTCTTCTCAAAGTAGTCAGATAGCGTAACACTAACCTAGTTAAAAAATATATTTTACTTGTTGACGTGTAAAAAAAAATGTTTGTAAAAAACCTATTAACATCATTTAACTTTTATCCGATATCAAACGGTAACTCGTGATGTTGGGTATCTTTTCATGACGTTTGAAAAAAAAAACGAAAATAGCAAGTGCACAAACGCCCTAAGATTATATCGGTTATCAGACTTCAGGCTTAAAACAACCGTAATGATTGATCAATGAACAAAAGATAAGTTATTAATCAAATCAGGTACGGTTTGTTTATAAACAATAAGCATTTATCACTTGAGAAATCTCGTAATAACTTATATTGCACAAGTGATTTATATTAACATCCCAACCGCTTAACTTCTTTGTAATCAATGAAAGGATAAGGCGTTAACGTCACTTTATCTAGAATGTTATCTATATGTGGTATCTATAGTACCTAATCCCTAATGTGTACAATGTTGGATCGGCAAAGGGTAAAAATACAGACTCATAATTATTTAAATGATCTGATAGCCACTTCCCAACTATATTGGAGTCGACTTGCGGTCTAACCGGATGCAGCTGAATATCAGTATTTCACATGGAAAGACCACCTGTCTGACTTCCACAACCCAGTTACTGGGTAACACGACACCCCATAGCGAGACTGGTTGTAAGACTTTCGGTTGTCTGACAACCCGTAACGACTGTCAAAGATCTACGAATGACAGACGGGACCATGAGCTTAACGTACCTACTTTTCGATGTACGGAGGAGTCTCAGTACGTAATAGTGATCACCGATCCAGATACTGACGTAGGTAAGCGTTGCTTAACCTTGAAATTGAAATGCGGCTGTCATGACCATGAGCCTCTCAAATTATATAGAGAGAAAACACATACGTAACAATCCTACACACCAAACCATTAAAAAAACAGCGAGGAAATCTAACATACGCCCTAATTGCGACGAAACGAATGTAAACAATCTTCAAACTTAAAAGCAGAGTAAAGTTCTAAGGGCTCAAGGGAGTAATTGCAGCACAACATGGCCGACACTAAAGCTAAATGCTCGTTGGTTATCGTCACCCAGAGCAAACATGCTAGCTTAGTTAATAAAGTTGGTCACGCAATAAGGTAGTGTCCTTAAAAACACTGATCGGTACAAAAGTTGGATTACTCAAAAACTACTGGACACGCATTTTTTCTTTTGTCACGAAAACCAAAAATGACGACGATATAGTGCGTTGAAATTGCGCGTGATGTTACGCCGTGCTACACTTTTAACGTAGAAGTGTCGTCACAACTCACTTGTCCTGAACTTCGATGTGCTATATCATTGTCACTTTTTATTGATTTGAGTACGCAAAAAATACGTGTCCAATATTTTTTGGTAATCTTACTGACTGACTAAATAGACTTAATATATTTTGACCTAGGACACGTCCCTATTATCCTTAGCTAAATAGGGAGTTTCGGTGTAATTTGAAGTACATATTTGGCTACAGTCTAGTTGAGTAATCAATAATAGAAAGATCTACCTACAAGTCCTATAAGTAGCGGTCCTAAGTGAATGATTTATACTTAATTAATTACCAATTTGTATTCTTCTATTGTTACAAAAGCCGATCCGAAGTATCGTGATTTCCAATGAAAGAAATAAGGAAAGAAATTGGTTTATTGGACAAAAATAACCTAAAAGGTTATAGATATTATATACCTACATATTTTGCTGGGGAGTTTGTTACGCCACTTCTTCTTCCCAGCAAAAACACTGAGAGGTGGTGAAGGGTGGGCGTTTTGGGGGACTGTCTTATGTTATTTTTGACGTTCAAAAAGTGCTAATTCTCAGCCTAATTTGAATAAGTGAATATTGATTTTGATATACTCAAAATAGATTGGTAGTGTTGTAGAATGCCGAGACGGCCAAAATGTCGGATGGTAACACATACAAACAATCTTTTACTTTTAAAATTAGTTGAACGTCAGTGGCGCACATACGTGACTAACTGTAAACTTCAAAGCCGCGATAACCGACATCCACACGAACGCAGCCGCAGGCAAAACCTAGTATTTAGATAAATAAAAAGTTATAACCTATATATATTTATATATTTATACAGAGTCAGAGCGGCTACAGCAGTCAGCAGGGACGCTATGGAGGCCAAGCGGGCTACGACAGCTTTCAAAACAGCGGATATGGCCAATAGTCCCGTATCGTCCATTGTGCAAAGTAATGTACGAGTAGTAGTTATAAGTGTAAAAAGTTTGTGATCAAAAGTCAGCGTTATCGTCATGTATTTTTAAATAAATGTTTTTATTTGTTTTCCTACTCGAATCATCATAGTTTACTACACGTTCTACGAGTATGTAATTTGTTTATTCAAGAATAAATCAATGATACTTATGTGTTTCTGTAGTGTAAAACAAACAATAAGAAAGTTATGTAACACCATTTACTTCATAATGCCGTAAAGCTATAGTAAACACCGTCAATGTTTAGCCGCATTAGTCACTACTCGCGACCTTGTCGGAACTTGGCCCGATTTGCTGAAATGTGACCAATTTGTATACAAATACCTTTTTATTTATAATCTTAAACCACACGCCAGACTCGATTTTCATTAATTATATGAATGTCTAGTAATAATTTAATTTTGAAAATTTACCGTTTGGTATTCCGCACCGCAGTAGCAACCTGGTCTGGATTGGTTCCTGGTTGATGTCACTAGGCTCACCTCCTACTACATCGAATAAAAAAAAAATGTGGGTGTACTATTCTTCACCTCTGCCTCACCCTTCAGGGAATGCAGGCGTGATGTTATGTTTAATATTAATTTCAATATAAATTTAACATCCTATTACAGCCTGATTTCGTAAGAATCTTTGAGCGGCCGAGCGTCTATGGGCGTAGTATATGAACGATAAGGCTTATATCACAAGTAGGTCACAAGTTCGCGGGATGACAATAAATTGCGTGTTATTGAACTCGACGAATTGACTCTGAAATCATCCATTCAATTAATGTGGAGATATGTTCAACTACATATTATTTTAGTATATAGAACTCAGCGATCAATACTTCAGAATTATCCCCAGGTGTGTTTTGTTCGCAGTTAAATCTCATATTCTTACAAAAACCAGTTTTACGCCTCTAAAACCATCACAGAAACCTAACAAGCCTCCATTTATCAAAACGACAGAACATATTAACTCCCCAGTTCAAAACTTTCGCTGTTCCATGTTAGTATACATAAATAAACACTAACACATGGTCGGGCTGGATGGAACTGCGTCACAGCCTGTTGCTTGCAACGGGAGCGCGCAGGCCCCGATCGATACCTGGACCGCGGGAACATCACTACATCAATTATATGCACCGCGATTTCTAGAAACTTGTTCGAGAGAGTGAAATACTGCGCAGTTACCTGGGGTCGGGGATGGTGCAGGGGGTGGCGACATCAAAAGAGGTGAAATTAGGTCATTTTAAGAATTGACATCGTGGAGTCGGGAGAGAAGTGGACGCTGAGACAGGTTCTTCTAAAAATGAACACGTTTCCGAAGTCGAGGCGATAAATTGTTTATGTACGAAAAATACATACAACTAGGTGATATTATCATTGATTTAGGAGACAATAATGTTGATGATGACTAAGCAAGGTACATTCCCGTTAAAATTGGAAAGATATATTGAGCTTATAAGATATCTCAAGAGGTTAATGGTTACAATTACAATCTGTGATTTCTAGAATATACTGCGCAGTTACCATTTAGGGTTGTTTTACAGAGAATAACTTAATTAGGTCATGATGGTTACGCAAATTATACTGATGTATTGTGATGAAGTCCGACGAGAATTTGACGTTACTTAGTTTAGATGTCACTAACTGCTTCATGGATGACGATGACGTCTAATGAATATACTCACGGGAATATTAGGAATTATGTAACACCATAACTGCCAAACAACGAGACACAATAGAAAATGTATTGTTTGTCGGACATTTGGCATTCAACGTGTTAAGTAATGCCACGTATGCCATTTTATTATATGAATTCCAAAAGATTTAATGCGTCGCTACTTGTAGCATATTTTCAAGTATATTAACCGCTGTGTTTTAATCTTGTACGAGATGAAAATATTGCGCAGATAGAGAATTTGATGGGGCGTAAATTATTTCACATGGAAGAAATACCTACTGTAAAACGTATTTTGAAATCATTTAAATGATTTTGAAACATCATAATGTTCTCTGGGTGAATTTACAAGGAATACGATGTTAATAATTCGTTATAGATGTAGTTAATATACATGCATTTATTGCATTGGGATTTTACTGTAAAGGTAGATAAATAATATACGGGATTCATAAAATCCTAAAACACGCATATTATTATATCACATCTCCATTTTCAGTGGTGTTTATAAAGTTCTATGTATAGATAGAACTCTAGGCGCTTGTACGATCTGAAAATACTGCGCAGTTTCCCGAGAGGGTTGGGGGAAAACCTACCTACATAAGGGGAGTACAGGTTGACAACGTTATGATTTGGATAGCTTTATTGATTTGATTGAAGCTGACACGGTTGTACAGAAATGTCGCATTTAGTAAGACCAGCTTTAGAATATATTAATAACCCATGCCGTGGAGTTAAGTTGTTTAACTTTGTAATGGTTAGAAACCATAAAAGCACGTAACTTGGAGAGCTTTTTACGGCTTTTCATGCTATGAAAATGGTCAGTTACCTGAAGCTACGTTAGTTTTTAAAGGAAACATTATATAGAGCTGTTAGGTGACTGCCCTCGATTGCTGGAATTATTGTTAATATAATGATAGTCGTAGCCACATTAACTTAGTGAATTTCTGTTTTTTATCGAACTCCCTAAGAAACTGCGCGTTATAATTGATGCTATTCACGGTATTCACTATTATAGTTTGAAGGATAAGAAATGCATGTTAACTATAATACCATCAAAATGAACAATAACTTTTTTTTTTATTAAATTTTCTGAACAAAATAATGTCTGGACTTGAAAATAAGACTTTTGGAAGAGACTGTGATCTCTGAATCTGTTTGGGTGTTTCTTCACGGAGTATTCAGGTAGAAAACATCGACTTAATCTAGATTAGAACTAGATTAGGTCAATGTTTCCTAGCTGATTATTTATTTTATTTTATGACATGTAAATGCGTTTTTTTTACAAACCTATTTACAGAAATAAATGTCATTGTTTATTTTTACATTTCATTTGAAGTTCCAGTCATATTGTAGCAAGTAGTGAAGTAGGAGATCGTCATCTGCCCAGCTTTATCCCAACTATGTTGAGGTCGGCTTCCAGTCTAACCAGATGCATTTTACTACCAGTATTTTACATGGAGCGACTGCCTATCTGACCTCCACAACCCAGTTACTGGGGAATACGATACCCCTTTGGTAAGACTGATTGTCAGATTACCCCTAACGACTGTCAAAGATCTACTAATGACAGCCGGGACCAACGGCTTAACGTACTTTCAGAGGTACCGAGGAGTCTCGATATGTTACTAACGGTCACCCGAAGGAGGCAAAAAATATCGGTAAGTCCATATTTTGTTAGTAACAAATTAATTATCTTAATACTAAGTTAGTAGCAGTTATAATGATTACATATAGATAGATAAATAAAAATAAATAATCCTGGACAATCCACACAGCATCATCTAGCCCCAAGCTAAGCAGAGCTTGTGTTATGGGTACTAGATGACTGATATACTTAATACAATACATTACATAGATAGATATTTTTTATTATACATAGGAAATACCCAGAACACCTGAAACAAATATTTGTAGATCGTACAAACATTTGTCCCAAGGCGGGAATCGAACCCGCAACCTCCTGCGTCACAGGCGGACCTTCGCCCACTGCGCCACATAGGTCGTCAAGATAGATAGAGATAGATACTTAGAGGTTTAAAGTTTTTTATTGATTGATTATATGGTCTCAAGTCTCGTGTCAACAGTAAAAAGGAATTGGCTATTACACGAGCGGATCAAACGTGCTTGATTGAATGATTGACCGAAATTATAAATAGAAACAGCTAACAAAATAGACGAAAAGAAACACGTGCTCACGACAAATTTGATAAGAAACTCCCATTGCGAGATCGAAGCGAACGAAACCATAGAAATAATATACAAGCAAAAATTCCCTCGCGTTTCTTACGTCCTGATACAGCGAGAGTACTGGGTAGGCCTTCCAGAAGATGGGGATCTGGTGAAGATCGTAGGAAGCCGATGGAGATGAGGTCAGCGCAGGACCGTAATCTTTAGGGGAGGCCTATATTTATGATGTTGATGTAATTTCTGCTGGTCTCACAGCTCGATTAAAATTTATTTAATGATCGTGCCTTCTCTGTATGAAAAGCAGCCTTTACCCTGCAGTGGGACAGTAACAGGCAGTTATATTGTTTTATGTTAGTTTACTAACAGTTTTTTTAATTCAAATTTGTCACTAATACTCATGTTATTTGTACTATGTGTGTGTTGTACTGTGTGTGTGCGTTGTTCTTGTTAGTGGTCAACTTTTGGATGAATGGTGATACGTAGATCATTATAACACAGGTTTCAAATTTAATTATTAAATTAGCAGCAACTTACGTTTTTTATTATTAATCATATTGTATATATTGTATGACAATTTAATGTTAAGCATTTAAGTTTTTGTATGCCTCAATGGCGGGATATAAATATACACTTACCTGCAAACTAACACAAAATCTTATGAAACTACCTACAATAAATATTGTAGAATTTAAAAATCGTTTTCTGATTTTTTATTTAATTAGACGAAGCGGAAGGTGTATGGAAGAGGATCATAGCAAATGGCGTTCTGTAGTTTCTGCCTAACCCCATCGGTTAAAGGAGTGAGTTTATGTGTGTATGTATGTAATTCTGACTTCGACATTTTTCAATAAGGTGACCGTTTGACCAAGTAATTAATGTAAAAAACGGGATTGTGGATTGATGACGGCCGACAGAGAGACAGCTGTAACGCCACTGAGCAGCACTTGATTTTTTTGCCAAAACCTACCTACGCAATACATGGTGTCAATTTTAATTTGGTAAAGATGCCCAAAAATACTCCAAGGATTATAGAGCTTTGACACACCGGCAAAGTAACCAGAAATTGGCAATCGCCCATAAACCCTATTTATTTAGATGACGCCCGGTAACGCCGGACAAACTAATATTAGTTTCTTTAACCATATCAATATGAAAAGGTGGATATAGCCGACGTAGGTGATACTGGAGGATGCTGCCAGAATCTTGTAGATGACTAATCTACTACCCATCTAAAAGATTCTAGATAAAATGTGTGATAGCTGGTGGTATACATCTAGCTGGAGACACTATTAGCTGCAAGGTAACATAAGTCAATTTGAGAGGACCGAATGTTTTACTTACATATTTATATGGGGAACACAGAATAGTCTAGAAGTCTAGCAGGCTCAGTCCAACAGGTGGGACACTAAAACATGCTCAGAGGTCGTATACAATTTAGCTAGCAGTATTACGGTGAATGTTTTACGACGAACATTCTGAAGTTACTCCAGAATGTATAATATTAAACATCTAGCCCAGGCCTGTATACCCGAAGGGTAGGAAAGAGTTGCACATATAGTAATACCTACATTCCGCCAGTTATGTTTAAGTCCCATGTAAAAAGGGCGAGCTTTTTGCCATATACCGGGCTCAAATCCAGACTCCGGGCTGCTAATGAGAAAATTCTTATTGGCAAAAGTACGAGACTACTAGACCAACGAGGAGTCTTTAATAAACACGATAATTCCATAAATCTTTAGTTCCATAACTTAAAAAAAAATTGTAAGTTTAACATTGAACGGCGAGGTAAATCGATTGTATATCACGAGGTAGTTAAATGTTCACACCAAGCATCACGGCTGCCGTGTCGCAACACAGTTGGCTGAAAACATTGTTTCATGTCGTTTCAACATAGCAAAAGACTTAGCATTTAGCAACCAATGTGTTCAAAATGTTCAGCTTGAAGATTCTCACCTTTTGGAGGAACATACTTTAAAACGAAGTACCCCCATAACCCACTCAAGCATTATTTTCATTTCTTGAAAGTAAAATAAAAAACATGATCAAATAATTGCCAAAATCTAAAAATATATTGGAGATAAAGACTGACGAGAAGCAGTTAGAGCCAAAACCGGTGTTACATAACTACACCTAGACATACACCAATACAGTTGACAGCAATAGTATCGACCTTGAAGATCATTTGCCGGAACCCAAGACTTACATTGAAAAAACAAGTCTCCAAGATACAGGTATCATTGTAGTGGTACCAACGTGTAAGCAATTGATTGTCATAATATGTAGCTACATGTTATACCGTGGTGATGTCATCTGTGAACATTAAGATCATTTGGTTTAAGTGGGCCGTAGTAATGAGGATTCAACTTTATAAAAGAAAAAGATACGAACTTATAGACGACTACGCAATGGATACAGACTCAACTAACTATTTCTAACCAGTCAATATTCCCTCTTGAATCAAAATACCATGACCAAACGTAAAACTGGAAAGCATCAGAATTCAGACTTGCCAACCTCCACAAGAGGTGCTCAGCGTACGTTTTCGATGACATGGCATAATACAAGAGGGCGCTATGCAGCTTATTGGTAACACGAAGTGCTGCATCACCATCTTGGAGTGCAGTGCGCCTGCGTGTAGGGGGCTACCTTGACCTTACCCTCGCCCAACCTCTCACACTCCCACCCTCGACGGAGGGTTGTTGGTAAGTGAGTACTAAGCTATAGGGCAGTGACACATACCCAAGTCGATAATAAAGTCTTTGTTCTAGTTTTGAAGAATTGAATAAATCGGGAGCCCACAGTGGTTTAAGTTTTGAGGACTGAGAAAGGAGATTGGGTACATAAAAGAACTTCGTCGGTAGGGGAAGAGAGTTTTTGACAAGGACAAGAAGAAACCGATTTATGAGGACTAGAATCCTTATTTCTGACTGACCGAGTCCTTAACTATTCAAGATTGCCTGTAATTGATTTTATTGAAATAAATGCTTTAAGTTTGAGTCTGAGCGATGTAAACAAATCCATAGCTTGGGGACATTTACAAGGATGTCTGAGCTGGACGACATGCTGGCCAAAAACTTGCCAAGTCGCAAGTTGTTTGAACGAACTCATAAATCTTGTTTGTTATCAAGTTCCCGGAAACCTTGTAGATTCGCGCATAACTTTCTCTAGATTTTTCGAAAGTAGAGCAAATAATAGTTGTAGCGTAGAAGTTAGTAAAGTCTAGAATCGTACGAGTTTCAGGCGTCGTGTTTATGTGCAAGACACGTGTGGAATCTCGGACTGTAGAATCAAACAGTCTAGGGCTCTAGACGGGTGTGTTTTCATACTGAAATGCGTCGTGAGCGTGACCCAGATTTAACCATAGCTAGCTTTATATTTAGTTCAGTTATAGTCACTCCGACTTTTAAACATCTTCTTTGCATACGAGTTAGGTCAAACATGCAAGCAATAACTCTAATGGTAAAAACCACAATGATAAATAGACTTGTCATTTGCAGTTATTAAGTAAACATCGAATTCTGTAGGTACTACACCATCTTTATCTTAAGAATCTGTTAGATTTAAAATTGCAAATCCCTTCACTTCAGAGAACATTGCAGAAGTCATGGTAACAGTTAAAATAGGTGTTGGCCCACAGACCATCGGTACAAATTTTGTAAAATGTTTAAAATTTCAACCACGCTTTTTGCAACATTATCGGATTCCGATTGTTTAATTAAAGAGGCGGAACCCAGAAAATCCCTATTAAATTAACGATTACGGTAGCAATAAGTAATCATAACAACTAGCTTTGTGTGTACACACATTGCGATTTCGTTTCCATCCATGAATAGAATAAGGCCATCGTTACCATTAAAATAATAAATAGGTTAATTAATGATTATTTGCGAAAAAAAAAATATTTTTAAATAAACACAAATCTTGTTTGAGAAGATTTATAGAGTTTTCACGGAATAGATGACAATTTTACGACAAAAATATTGGGGTACGCTAATGTTTTGGTTAACGAACCCGCTGATCTAAATATATTCTGATAGAATGCCAGCGGTAGAACTATTGGATACAAAATAAGAGCAGTGCAGTTTATTTAGAAACATATCAGCGGAATTTCCGGACCAACCATTTGTTACATTGATCAAAAAATGTAAACATGGCTTAATTAGAAATGTAATTTTGAATGTTTGGGATCTATTTCAAGTATTGATGAAAGAAGAGAGGTTTGTTATTTTTACTGTTTACAATGATGAAGGTTACAAAGATGAGGAAGATAAATTACTATCTATGTAGTACAGAGTAACTTCGCTCAAATCTTTTAGACTTTCGATAGCCCTTTGATGTTTGTTCATTGTCTATCTAAGGCTCGCCTGGGAACAGGGCACTGTGATAAATGATGACTGATAACATGTGAATGCACTCAAGCCTTCGATCACTTACATGACGTGATAAGTCAAGGACATCTAACTTTGATTCACACAAAGTTTTCATTTCACATATCGAAAATAGAGAGTGAGAAAAAGTATTAAGAGATCTTATAGAGATACTAGTTGACCCGGCAAACGTAGGTTTGCCATTGTAGGCAAAAAAAAATTGGGGTGGACCACACTTATCACTCAGGGGTATGAAAAATAGATGTAGGCCGATTCTCAGACCTACCCGATATGCACAAAAGATTTGATACAAATCGGTCCACCCGTTTCGGAGGAGTATGGTAACAAACATTGCGACACGAGAATTTTATTTAGGTATTAGAAGAAGATGTAAGAGCATTTGCGACAAGTACGATCCAGTAGTAAACTATGACGCAGACGCAATAACTCCGTCAACAGATCAAACGTTGGTTGCCAAATCAAACAGCCAACGTTTGGCCAAGTGTTACGTCTGAGTTCAGCGCGAGGATTGCCCCATTACATGCGGTGCTTACATGAATCCATGGAACTTTCCGACTGTTTGTACACAAACTACAGTGTGTTTCCATCGGAAGCACGCTCTCGCTCGTGAAGTCACGTATTCATGATGAAGAAATAAACAGGCAAGCTTCAGAACCGCACTTCATTCTATAATTCACATTCATTTTTTAAACGAATGTCTGAATAAATCGTCTATTTAACATGTTTTATTTTTCTTTTGCCTTTAAGAATTTTCGCTTCAAACTTAATTTAATAATATAACCTATTTCGCCCATATTAAATGTAGTTTGAGGGGCAGTTATTTAAAGATTTCTGAGAGTAATTCATAACTAACAAACAACTCTCTGACATTATGGTTAATTAGGTAATATTTTGAAAAAACATTTCTATGGGGCATCTGTTTACTCGTCAGCATGACGCCAAACATAATGTGACTCCCTATATTTTATTTAAGTACGTCAAACGACTTTCCCGTAGCGTTTTCACGAAAATAACGTCTGGGTCAGGGGTATCCAACATACGATTGGAAAATATACACTACACTATCTGAGCCGTGCGCATTCACCCGCTCGTAAGAAGTAACATGATGTTAAATAACCTACCAAAAGAACTAGGCTATCAAATGACATGCATAAACGATTTTTCAAATACGATTGGTACTTAGTACAGAGAATGGAGATCAGCGCGTTCAATCAAAAACCACTTTTCGCTTTAAAGGGTCTGTTGAGGCTCCCATGGCGGTGCAGAGCCTCCGGCAAGTTCGTCGCCCACAGCACGGATAGCTTCCAGGCAGTGCTTTGCAAAATAACGGCCTCCCAGTGGTATCGAGTAAATGGTAGCACCAAGACGCTTCTGAGCGTGGAGTCGGACAGAGTGGACAGCCAAATCAGTGGTCGCACATACATGTCCAAAATGATGATCATTTAAAATTTTACTAACATAGTTATAAGTATTCACATACTAACATAAAAATATGGGCTTGTATCATTACTGTGTGCTTGGTCTGTTATTAATATTTTCAATTTCAATTTAAGAAGTACTACTTCTAATTTTTGAGGACATATTACATATGGCCGAACATTAAAAGTTGAATAAAAGCTTGTAAATAAATGAGTAAGTATAGATGTACTTGTTAGCTGTGCCTCGGAAAGCACGTTAAGCCGTTGGTTCCGGCTGTCAATTGTAGATCTTTGGCAGCCGTTACGGGTAGAAGCGTAAAATTCTGACAACCAGTCGTACCAAGTGTTATCGTATTGCCTAGGAACTGGGTTGTAGAGGTCAGATAGGCAGTCGCTCCATGTAAAATACTGGTATTCAGCTGCATCCAGTTAGACTGGAAGCCGGCTTCAACATGGTTGGGAAAAGCCTAGCAGATGATAATAAGACGTACTTGTTTGACAGAAATGAAAATGGTTGAGTTTCCCTGATCTAGGCCCGGTGCGGGTGCACCAATGAATTTTGAAATAAAGCCAATTTTAATGATACCCGTTGAGTCGCGTGAGTAGAGCACACTTAATTTCTGTGTGACGTGATAATATTTCTTTTTAATGTAATAATATTCGTTTTGTGTTTCATTTGTTTTCCGGAGAATTACAATAATCGATTCCGTTATCAAGTATTCATTGCGTTTGTAATTTTTTATTTTGGTAAATTCACTTTCCCCTTTCCTAATGACGATTACTCAACATGATTGAAAAAAATAAAACGTATTGAGATATCGATGAGATAACAGTGCATATTGCGGTCTTTTTTAGCGATCTAAACTATTTTTAACATTTCGGGATACTATAAAAGAAATGAAAGGTTATCGGTATTTGTGTGTATGTGTATTTGTTAGTCCTTTACTCTAAAACGACCGTACGGATTTAGATGAAATTTGCTATGGAGGTAAGTATACCCTGGATTAACAAATATGCTAAAAAGTAGCATATGTGTTAATCCAGGGTATACTTACCTACTTACCTTACTACCTTTGTACCCTGTACAGAAGTCCCCCGAATGACCGAGGACGCGTAAAGACCGGACTGGGACACAAGTATGGGGGAGTCCCCGAAAAATATTAAACTACTGTGATAGACCGCAGCAACACTCACAGCGAACTTTAGTCTCAGAACGTTTGCTTCCACAGCACGCGCTTCACAAAATTTCCATGCATCAAATGAGTCTGTGACAATTTTTTGTTTTTTCGGCCGACATTTTTTTACGATTCAAGGACTTTTGCTCTCTTCGGACCTTAGTATCTCGTCTGCGGAGGTCTATAAGATAGCATATGCATGGAAGTGACGAAGTCCCGTGAGACTGGTAGTACAGGTTAAACAGTCGTATTGAAATCTTATATTAGGCTTAAATTTTAGTACTAACACGTGTATACTTTTATGTATATTTCTTTTTTGTTTGTCTTTTCTCCTTCTCTATCAAATTCATCCAAAGTTTTTCAGTAAGAAATCGCTTTTAGCGATAAGGCCGCCTATTGAAACACCCTACGTAGCTCTTAAACTGATTATTTGTAAGTTTTCATGGTGTACAATAAAGACGATTTTATTCATTGACTTATTTGAAATCATTGATTCTATTCTATGTTTAGGTTAGGTATGTATCTATGGGCCTGCGATGCCTGATGACAAATGAATAAATAAATTCTCAATAGGATTACTGCTATGTACAAAAACATACGGATTAGGTACAGAGGCCAGAAAATCAACCCCAATGTATAAAAATTCTTTGATAGTTTTTCAACTTTATGGCAACCGAAATAAGGTTTGGAAAAATCTGACAGTTTGGAGTAGCTTAAAAAAAACAATCTAATTTACACCAAACCTAGCAATTCCTTGTCCTATAATTTTATCGCATTTTCCATATGGCACGCTAGCTAATTTAAATAAACGGCATACACATACACTAGACACGTGTTGGTAGTGGGAGCGATTAACAATTAGCATTGTTTACTATCAAACACATAGTGCACTGAATACGGTCCTATTGTTGTCATAAAAATAATACGTGCTTTATTATTGATATTATTGTTGTAACTAGTTTCTTTGTTTGTTTGATAGGGTTATTGCAAAGGTCTGAAATATTTTGTTTCTTCAGGTTGGTAGCTATGGTATATAAATTATCATCAGGATATTCATATTTTTTACAGATAGCTTTTTGTTAAAAAATATCTCTGGACATGTAGGTGTAGTGAAAGGTAAAGTGAGCTGTCATCCTAGACGCCAGCACTTCAAGCTATCCCGAACTGTCAAATATTCCCATTTGAAGATGAACCTTATTCTTTTATGTTAAAGTTGAAAAACTATCAAAGAAATTTGACAGATTGGGGTGGCTAGAAGTGCTGGCCTCTAATGCTTAGGGACTGATAGTTCACTTTACGCTCTCTTCAATTAGCTTTTCGCGGGAAGATTTTAACAGAATAGACTGGCAGGATAGTAAAAACTGTAAAAGGGAAGATAACCATAGTCTTTTCATACTATTTTGACTACGGCTTCCAGTGTGGTTGGACGCAGCTGGAAACCAGTACTTTACATGGTGAGATAGCATGTCTGACTTCCACAACCCAGTTACTTCAAGACCGACCCGATCAGACACTGCCTGTCCTGATCGCCGCGAGTCAGACACCACGTCAGTTGTGCCAGAACGTCGCGTCGCCGTGTCGAGCTTGCGAATTTTTTTTAATGATATATCGTTATAAGATATTGGACACGTATTTTTCTTTTTTTACGTACTTAATCGAAAGATTACGTCGATACATAGAGTTACATTGTGGCATGACGTCACGCCTATGTAGAATTTATAGTGAGTTGTAACATAGCAAAACCCCAATCTAACTAACTTGAATGCGTTATATTTCCCGCACGGAACAAATATTTGCATGACCTACAGGTAGTTCTTCCGGGTCAGGCTGTTTCGTATGTGAGTTTGAATGTTTTATAAACGCACCCACGACATATTCCTAGTGTGGGGCAACTTATTGAAAAAAGAAAAGAAACTGGATTGTGGAGGTCAGATTGGCAGTCGCTTAAGTCTTTATTGATTTTTATAACAAAGAAAAAAATACGTGTGTAAAATTTTATTATAATCTAACTGATAGATTAAACATAACTTATTTATTTTTACCCAGGGATAGATAGAACGACTAGGGATGCCTATTCGATGAAAAAACTACTGATGATATTTTATTTCTATTCAACAACTTCATAGTTACAAGGATACCGTTGACGTAGGTCACGTACATCATCACAATAGGCTTTGATTGGTTCTAAACAATAGTTAATTGAAAACCATTGGTAGAGTTTCAGTGTCAGATGTCGGAAACGTATACGCATGTTGATTAATAGATTTTATAGGCTACACAATATTGACAAATGGATCTACTTACATTTTTAAAACCTGTCTGTAGAATCGTTAAACGCATTCTAATTTGGGATTTACGAGAATTCGTACAAGAACAACCTATATTTTCTTTATAACTAACATCAAAAAAGAAGGACGATCTATGTTAAACTTTTTGGATTTTTTTTACGCAGTTTATCCATTTCTCCGTCAATTGTGGACCGATTTTGACATATATTTTTATGGTACAGACGCCAGCACATCAAGCTATCCCGAACCGTCATTATTTCCGAAATAAACATGAACCTTATTGTTTTTTTTTTTTAATTTATAGAACTACTATTTCTGGGGCTTAGTGAACCCACAGTCAAACCATAACTACAGTTTTGTGGCTTAGTTTAAAAGTTGCCTTACCATTGTGAATATAAATAAATTATATCAAAGAAATATCACAGTTTGGGGTAGCTTGATGTGTTGGCTTCTATAATAGCCTACCCCCGATACAATTCAGAAATCGTTGCCCTAATCACATAAATATTCGATCACTTGAATGAAATTTGCAATTGATCGAAACGTAACAGGCGGAATAACCCAAGATGCTCTAGGAAATGTTGAATAATCTTTAAAACCCGGAACGTAATTCACATCACCACACCACATCATGATTGTCACTTGTAGACGACATCTATACATAGAATAAAGAAACAAAGTCGCTTTTATCTTCGTCTGTTTTACCGCTTTTTCTTCTTAACTACCCAATGGATTTTCATGAGGTTTTATACCATGATTAAGAGCATTTATTAAAACAAAGTTTATGTGTAAAATAAATTTGTTTAATTTCGGTATGGCTCCGGAATCTCGATGTTTTGACATGTCGCCATTGCTACTGTGCAATGTTAGCAAGACATACTGGCATATACACGGCGCTGCTTTCACTCTCAGTCTCTCAGATAGTTGGCTTGACGCCTAGCTGCGTCAGATCGACTCACACGCATCAGTCGCTGACGTACACACACGTAATGTAGCCGAAATATTGGAGATAGGGAGGCGTAATGTCATCGATGATGATTATTATGTTGTTGTAGTGTGTTCGTTTGTGTGGGATACGTCAGTTTTGGAAACGTTCATTATACGTAAGATACATTAGATAGATTGCCACTGCATGCCAATTTCAATAACGTTTCTTAATCAGCGATCTTAAAATGCTGCTTATGATTCGCCCTCTCAAAGGTACAGATTGCAATCTCGGCCATTGGTTGGTTAAATACGAATATCGATCCCTAGATTTTGATTAGAAACGTTATTGAAATTGGAAGTTAATAAGCTTACAGATTTCGGATCACACCTTGTGCTTGAAGAGTCTAATTCTAAGGTGGCATGGATAGCTAACAAAGAAAACTAGATGTTATGAACGATTTCGTTGAAAGATTCTGCAGTTAAGTACCCCACTGTACCTACCAGTGGGGTACTGCAGAACCTTTGGACCTCCATAGATTAAGTAATATTTAGAACTAGGGGCCTGCGGTTTTACCCGCTCCTAGTGGTCTTAGCGTGATGTCAAATGGGCCTTCAAAACTAATTTTATTCTGCTTTACTTTATTAGTATAGAAGTACAGATATGATGAGAACAGAGAGTCAGACATAACTAGCGAAATGTGGCTGTACTATAGAGGTACACTTCTGCTAACCCATCGGGGAATATTAGTGCGTGATGTTATCTTAGGGAGACAGCCGCTGACACGCTAACTGCTGACAGCCGGTTCGCGTGTAATATAAAAATATTTCGATATAGGAATGAATCCTATAATTAACATTTAAATGCGCCGTTTATCGCAAGCCCGGTAGGTACCACAGAACGGAATAGAATACCTACTCTTTATTGTACAGGTACACTATAAAAACTTGCAAATAATAATTCTCAGAGTGTACGGTGTTACAATGTGCGGCCTTATCGCTAAAAGCGATCTCTTACCGACAAAATGTGGAAGGACTTTTTATGGAAGGAGAGAATATTGTTGGTAGTTCGGGGTGTATTACTTATACGCGAACTATATATGCTGAATACGTAAGTTACATATTATATAGGTATAATCTACATAACATACCATCAGGCCTGTATTTCCCCGAAGGGTTTAGAGCCCAGCACATCAAGCTACCCCAATGTGTCAAACTCTTCGATAGTTATTCAACTTTATCGCAAAAGAAATAAGGTTCATGTTTAATTGGGAAAATTTGACAGTTTGGGGTAGCTTGATGTGCTGGCGTCTGCACCTACAGTACACCCACATTTTCACCAGTTATGTTTTTAAGTCCCATGTACTAGGGAGTGAGCCTATTGCCAAAAATCGGGCACACACCCAGACTACGAGCTGCTACTGAGAAATTCCAACACATTTTCAACCCGGGAATCGAACCCTCATGCTTAGCAGTCGTGTTTTCGATCATAAGGCCAACAAGGCATTTTGTCAAAATGTACAAAATGTAATAAATATATATAAAAATGAAAATTACAATAGAACAAATACTGATTATCATGCAAAGCATCAAACCTAATAATACTTAAATCACCAAACCATATAAGTGACGTAACACCATGTTGACCTTGAACACTTCGACTATCAACGCAGAGCTGCAGTTTTAAAGTATCGTCGAGTAAAGGAATACTCACATTTATACAGCCGTATTCAGCTTAATATGTCCAAAGAAAACGACGATTTTGTATGAAGAAAAATCAAAATCCATCTATTCAAATTAGGCTGAGAATCAGCACTTTTTGAACGTCAAAAACGTTTACAAAAGACAGTCCCTCACAACGCCTACCCTTCACTACTTCCTAGTGTTTTTGCTGGGAAGAAGTGGCGGAACAAAGTCCCCAGCAACACGTCTGTATGATAGGTTTGAAGAACTTGAATCTATACAACGTATGTCAAAAAATATACATCCAATATCAATCATCTTTATAAATCATTAAATTAGAGGCATACGCATCCGTTCAGCTGAAAGCACGCGTTCGCATATCATACAAAACTGGTGATATCTATGGACAATAACTGAATTGGGCTGAATAAGTGTAGTTAGTCCCTAAAGAGTCGCCTTATTGCGTCATCAACAGTCAATATGTGAAGTGTACGTCAAGCGAGATCACTAAATGGGTACTTAAAACGGTTCAATAGATTTCAATGAGAACAATTTCTGTCGTTAGCAATAAGTGCACGAATCAGTGATGTGCAACAGCCTTGAGGCATGATAAAACTGCGTGAGTATTAATTGCTTGTTGCTATGAGACTAGGTGGCCATTTCGATATTTTTAGAGTTCCGTAGTAATCTTCTGCCTAGCCTTTTCACAACTATGTTGGAGTCGGCTTCCAGTTTAACATAACTACTTCCATTTTCAACAGCGTTTTCTGATACAGGGTTCATTAGCTCCAAAATACATTTAACTTCTTCAAAGTTCCTTACACTTATAATAGGGTATCATTTAAGCTATTACCAATTTAATTAGTTTTGTGTTTCTTAAATAATAGGGTTTGTCCTCCAAATAGTAGATCTGTCACCAAAATGTAGTCACCAAACAATGCAAAATCAGTTCCACAATAAATCACTTAAAATCCTGAGATATAAGGTCTAGTACCAAATAAATGTTTTTGTATGTATATGTGTATATAGCTAACCTAACCTAAACTAAACTAACCTAACCTTTGATAATTCATACCTGGGAACAATTTTTGTTTATCTTAGAACGAAAATATTTCGTGGCGATAGATCTATTTATTAGGTGATACAACTTGATGACAAATATAAATTTTGGTGATAGAAAATATAGTTCCCCTTATAATATCCTGCAGGTCGTCATCTGCCTAGCCTTTTCCCAACTATGTTGGAGTCGGTATTCAGTCTAATCGGATGCAGCTGAATACCAGTGTTTTACATGGAACGACTGCCTATCTGACCTCCACAACCCAGTTACTAGGCAACACAATTCACTTTGGTGAGATTGGTTGTCCGAATTTCGGGCTTCTGACTACCCGTAACGACTGTCATAGACTACAATTTACAGCCGGGACCAACTTAAAGTGCTTTCCGAGGCGCGGAGGAGTCTCGATATGTTACGAACGGTCAACCATCAACAGACCGACCTCGGCAAGCGTAGCTTAACCTTCGATCAACCCGTGCGGCTGTTTTTATTTACTTAGAAAGTACATATGAATTGATAAAGTTACATTGGTAGCTGCCCAGATTTTAACCCACAACCTCGGGCACGAGAAGCGAGGCCATAACCATTGGGCCATTACGACTATGCTTTACTATTAAAAAATAGAATATTATTACTATAGGATTTGTGACCGGTAGATGGCAATAAGCTCGCCCCCTATTACATCGGACTTATACTGGCTCATAACTGGGAAAACGGTAGTATTACTATAGGTGCAAATCTGCCAATCGCTTCGGGAAATAAAGGCGTCTATTATGGATGTATTGTTTAAATTTATCATTTCCGGGCAGGTGTTAAAAATAACGCATTTTTATTCATTCTTACTTTCTTATCAGCATAAATTCACTACAGTATGATAGATTATGAACGTAAACGAAGCAAAAGGAGTATGCAACGATCTTAACATGTGGCTGTAGTTTCTGCCTACCGCCATGAGGAGAAGGCGTGAGTTTATATATGTATGTACTTCGATTACGTAAATGCATCTGAGAACATTCACTTTTTACAATAGTGACGTTACGTACAAATTCATGCCAAATATAAAAAAATGATTGGTCCCTCGTTATACGCTATACTTTATAGATCCAGCTAGATCACATCTAATAATATGACATCTCGTGATGTGGTTTTTATAAAAACACAAATAGTGAGGAAAACAAGCGGTGACGCCCGTCGCGCTGTTCACTTACAATTTTTCATTTCAATGAGGTTACAAAGTGAAATCTTGTGACAGGTGGCAGCACTGTCATTAGTCCGGGGACTATGGTTACTGATATTGTTGTTTATGTATAAAAAAAAATATGCGACTTGGAGTGATGTACAATTCAAAGACGAAGTATTGTAGCGCCACAGAGCAGCTGGTAAATGACCGGCCAAGTGGGAGTCGGACTAGCACATGAAGGGTTCTGTATCATTTAGAGCATAAAACGGCGCAAAAAATGACATATAACAGGGGACCTCATTAAATTTTTAATGTAGGTTATTTTATTTTTTCTTATTTGCTGTTATGGCGGCAAAGGAAATAGAGGCAGTTGATGATGACAGTTTTTGAGGTAAAGCCCGCTGAGAGACAGACGGATGGACAGCAAAGGCTTAGTAATAGGGTCTTGTTGGCACCCTCAAAAGGATCACCAGTATACGATTGTCTACAATAAAATTATTTAGGAGTAAAATATAGTCTGACCCAGCACACGTTGTTTTGCCATATAACATATTTGGGGTGGACCACCCTTAACATTTAGGGGGATGAAAAATAGATGTTGTCCCATTCCAGACCTAACTGATATGCACACGAAATTTCACGAAAATCGGTCGAACCATTTCGGAGGAGTTTAATAACAAACACCGTGACACGAGAATTTATATCTCGATTATTTGGCGAATTACAGGTTTTTTGCAGAGCTTTCTCTGACATTTTTGGATACAACTACATATTATGTACATGAACGCCCCTATTTTTGCAATCAACAAATGCGGTTCGTATGCGTAAAAGATGTTATTGTATAATAAAATAATGTATGGATAGTATAGCCAGCTGTCAAAATCTTTTACAAGTGACAGTGGCGGCATCTAGAGCCAGCAACTGGAACTATGTATCCCCATTGCACATCATCATTGGGAAAAGGTAACGTTGTAGATACCTAGCTGTAAAGCGTATAATAAATACACGTGCGTTCAATGACATCTTAAGTCAAAAAAGTCACTGCACTAGAAGATTCGAAATTCAAGTTAAAAGTCAAGACAAAGACAAGGAATAAGAGTTTAATCAGCAAAGAACTTACAAATAAGTATCTAGAGGCCTCACTTGTAATTAAAAATCATTATCAATGACACTGCGACGCGAATATGCGATAACCCTACCAAAAATAGCGTGATAACATGACCCGGCCATGATACCAGGTGACGCAGGGTTGAAAGGACAACTTTAAAATGTTGAACATAAGATAGGCACGTGCCGCTTTCGTCATTATGGCCAGTGACCACGTCACAGATAAGAGAAATTACATAACTAAATCAGCCGGTCTATTCTGAAGAAAAAAATCCCGCGAAAAGTTAGCTTAAAAGCGAGCGCGAATCCCGTCACTGTCAATCCTTGGCGTTGGTTCGGGATGACAGCTCACTTCGCCCTCACTTCACCTACATTTTCGTGGAGATTTTTACAAAATACCAGGATGATGACTCCTCCGTGCCTCGGAAAGCACGTTAAGCCGTTGCTCCCGGCAGTCATTTGTAGATCTATGACATTCATTATGGGTAGTCAGAAGCCCGAAAGTCTGACAACCAGTCTTACCGTGGGGTATCGTGTTGCCTAGTAACTAGGATGTGGAGGTCAGATAGGCAGTCGCTCCATCTAAGATACTGGTATGCAGCTGCATCCGATTAGACTGGAAACCGACCCCAACATCGTTGGGAAAAGGCTAAGCAGATGACGAGCTGCAGGATTACATGTGAGGAACTTTGAAGATGGAGCTAATGAACCCTGGTATCTACCAGATAACGCTGATGAAAATGGAAGTAGTTATGTATGACTAAGCGAGTTTACACTTGTGAATTGTGTCAGAGCGAATTAACTGAGATAAGTTGCTTAATAAAGACACAACCTTAATTAAGCAGTCGATAAGTTAAACATAAATAAATCACAGTACCGTGCTTTTGTGTGCCAAACGATCATTTGCCAAAATTGCCTAAGATATTTCTTAATCTTAAAACAAGAATGATCTTCGTAACAGTCGCTAAATATATTTAAAGGAATATATGCTCAGGAAGAAATAAAAGGTTAACCACGGGGTGTGAGTAGAATTTTACGCTCAACCTTTTTTTCCACGACTTTTTACTTCTAAAAACATTTTTGTTTTACCTATCGTAGAAAGGACGGACTTATAATCAGAATAAATCTGAATTTGCAAACCCGCCTTGAGCAAGCGTGGTGATTTACGCTCGCGCCTTCTCTGTATAACAAGAGGCCTTTGCCCTGCAGTGGGACACTAACAGGCTGGTATTATTAATTATTTCTTTAGTGAGTCATCGCGGACTGTAAATGCAGATTTTATCGGCGCAGCTGTTTTGACTACGATAGAATACATCGTATTGTCATATGAAACAAATGGAGACAGTGTTATCGAGAATAATAACGGGTCATATCGTTTCTAGATGTTTTCGATAGCCAAGGTCGGTGCATGGATGGGTGACCATCCATTACATACTGAGACTGCTCCGTACCTCGGAAAGCACGTGTATTTAAACCGTTGATCCCGCTTTGTGGATCTTTGACAGTCGTTACGGGAAGTCAGAATCATGAAAATCTAACTGACAACCAGCCTTACCATACCCAGGGTTATCGTGTAACCCAGTTATTGGGTTGTAGATATTAAATAGACAGTGTCTCCATATGACCTTTGTACTGGTATTCAGCTGCAACCGGTTAGGTATACTGGAACCGGACACCAACATAGTTGGACAGGGGTAGGAAGATGATGGATCAGTCAATTCGTCGTAAAACACGTCTGTCAATCAAAACCTACACAACTAAATATATGTGTGAATAACTGCAGCCATTGTAGCCTTATCATTTATTTATAACACATTATATTACGTGTTTATTCCTAACGATACAATTTATCGCTACATAATGGACCTACTCACTACATTTTTCGACATCCTTATAGTTTTTAGGGTTCCTTAAAAGGAAATTGGAACCTTTATAAGTGACACTTCATGTTCGTCTGTCACAGAAGTTCTGTGTGATACAGGAATTTAAATATTAGCTAAGGCATCAATGACAAATGATAAAACAATAAAACTATCATTGTTTTGGCTATATAACATTGGTTTTAGAATAGCTAAAACCGAAAATCTGAGTTCTCCGAAGTTTCAAAAGCATTTTTTTTTCTTAATAAGGTTTTAGATTTTGAACTGAATTTGACAGGAAAATTATAGACGTTTGGAACAGTGCAAAAATGCTGCCTATTTATGAAGGCCCATGTACTATTAATAATATCTTTTTTTTTAAAGGACATTTCCTTTTTTCTTGACACTATGCCATTTTTTCATATTCAATTATTTGCGTTCCACAAGGTAAAATAAGATGTTAAAAAAAGGCTTAAAACTAAGAGCCGTTGTAGACCCTGACAGGGCACAACATAGATTAAGTAGGTATTTAGATGTTTAGTTAAGGACCTAGAGCAATTTTTGTCTAATCACGCGCAATAGGTACAGTCATCAGTCATGTTAAAATTAAATAATTATTGCAATCATGTGGTACTTATGTTAAGTACCTTTACTAAAAAAGTATATTTAATTGCAGCAGACCAGCAACACATTTTTTTATTTATTTATCCATTTATTTCAGGCATCAAGGCCCATATAAACATATACAATACTATATTAACAATTAACTAGTATAATAACAATGCTAGACTTTCCACACAGCATCATCTAGCCCCAAGCTAAGCAGAGCTTGTGTTATGGGTGCTAGATGACTGATATACTAAATACAATACATTACACAGATAGGTATTTTTTATTATACATAGCAAATACCCAGAACAAATCTTTGTAGGACGTACAAACATTTGTCCCAGGGCGGGAATCGAACCCGCAACCTCCTGCGTCGCAGGCGGACCTTCGACTACAGACATGTAGTACCTAATGTTTGACCGATGTGTTGCGGCGGGCGAGTGCTATAATTTGGTTCGGAACCCAAATGTTACAAGCCAGACGGGTACATGCCTGGTTTTTTTATCGTCTTTTCCTCAACTCGGGCGTTTGCATATTGTTTGCGTTTTGGGTAGGGTACAGTAGGCCGCACGTCCTCCTTGACCTTGGACTAGCCCACCATAGTACGGAGTTTTAGTAGAATGCGAGGACTGCTTACATAAGTTTGTGACGTAAGTATATTATATTAGCACAGTAAACGTTTGTGTAACAAGATCTATTACATACTTAAATTAACCTATTTTACACTAAGTAACGTTAATCTGTTATTAGTGTAAGTACTTATTTTCCATATCCCGATATAGCCAGCCATCTTCCAACATAAATAAATAAATAAATAATAAATAAATATTGCTGGACAATCTACACAGCATCATCTAGCCCCAAGCTAAGCAGAGCTTGTGTTATGGGTACTAGATGACTGATATACTTAATACAATACATTGCATAGATAGATATTTTTATTATACATAGCAAATACCCAGAACACCCGGAACAAATGTTTGTAGATCGTACAAACATTTGTCCCAAGGCGGGAATCGAACCCGCAACCTCCTGCGTCGCAACCGGGCAATCGCTCGCTGCGCCACATAGGTCGTCAAAAACATAACATCACGCCTGTATTACCCGAATGGTTAAGCAGAGAAGTGTTACCTCTAAACCTCTTACTTCGCCAGTTATGTTCAAGCCCCATGTAATAGAGGGCTTTATACTATCAACCGGGTACAAATCCAGGTTCCGAGATGCTACTGAGAAATTTCTGGTGGAACAACCCAATAACACTTTATCTAACCCAGGACCGTATGCTCACGCGAACACTAGACCGATGAGGCAGTCGAAATGTCCCTTTTTGCAGTCAATATAATTTCGAAAGCTATTCATATATTAAATGATTATAGCTGAGTTATTATTATATCATTATGACAGCATGTGAATTTGATCAACATACAACGTAAAACAGCTCTGCAGTGTTCAAAAACCGTTACGACATTCTCAATTTTACTGGTCATCTTGACTGGTCCCCCTCAGCAAATTAAATTTGGCACCCATCGAATAATAAAGCTACAGTAACCCTTTGTATGTATCGTTAGCAACGAGACGATTTTAACCCTCGTATGCCCAAGGTCACGGTCCAAGCAGGTGACCAAAGGGGTCGATTCGACCATAAATCACAATAAGAGCCGGCTTCTAGCGGGGCGCAGAGCGGTTTTTAATGTTAAACAAATATCAAACTAGCTGTAGTTGATATAGAGTAGAAAATAATTAAACTTCCTCTAGTCAAAGAGATCATGAATGCCGTTGGTATTAATTTTCGACTTTATTTTTAGGGACTCAATGGTGATATCGGTTTGGCAAGGAAAACCGCACATTACGGCGCGCGGCGCTTCGCCATGTCTGCGCCGACCTTAAATGATTGGATACACCGACACTGCTCTGGAATATTATCATTATTTGTTTACCCATCATTCAATGGCGATTCTCATGAAAAATGTCAATGCAGACGAGACTTGCAAAAAATACACAACCCTCTCTCAGCTTTGATTCAATAGAATAGAATACTATTTACTGTACACCATGAAAACTTACAAAATAATGAGTTTAGGAGCTACATAGGGTGTTACAATGGGCGGCCTTACCGCTAAAAGCTATCTCTTACAGACAAGCTTTGGATGGACTTGATAGAGAAAGGAGAACAGATATGTTGGTAGTTCGTTCGATTGCATTTGTTTGAATTCCACATTCCACTGGCCAAGGCCCAAAAACCGATGGGTGCATTATGTAAAGAGACGATTCAGTATTCTCTAAAATTTGATTTGACTTTTTGAAGATACTTTTTTTGCAATGAAATGTTATTTATATCTTACACGTTAAACGCCAAGTGACAGACAAACAACACATTTTCTATTGTGTCTCGTTTTCTGGCATGTAAAGTGTACAGACTCCAGCACATCAAGCTATTCCAAGCTGTCAAATTTTCCGAATTGAACATGAATCTAATTTTTTTGTAATAAAATTAAAAAACTATCAAATAATTTTGACAGATTATTTATTAGTTAGCTTGATGTACTGGCGTCTATACATACACAGACATTTTTGGACGACCTTTTAACACGTCTATGTTTGGTCAATATTTTAAAACTTTATGGCGTCGCGGCGTCGGCATTTCCTGGCTGAGTGATCAATGAGAAGAAATGACGAAACTAACTTAGAGATCTCATATAAAGTAAGATACATTACGATGTGAATCTAACGATGTTTACATAAGTCTGGAATAAGACATGTACCTACCTACCTACCTACTAACTTACCTAGTTCATTAGATTTAATAAAAGTATTTATAAAGAAATAATAAGTGAATCGAAAACTTCGGATCCCTATTTCAGAATATCGCGCTCACACTCCCCAGTGTAAGATTTGACATATATTATATATTATACTATAGAGAAGGAGTACAGCTACAAGCTTCAAGTAGAAAGGACCAAATTCAACCACTAAGCGACTACTGTAAATACACAGGAACAGCAGCACCATAATTATGGAGATAATGACGCGTGGACTCGGCTGTCATTGTGCCGATCGTCGTAACGGCCAAATGGGCTACTGGCTAAAAGCCTCGACGACCATCTGTCGAAGCACGAGAGTTTCGACAGATGGTTTGTACACGGTTGTATCAAAGACTTGATCCAGAAGGCAGTACTCCTCAATACGGCTCGCATTGTGAGGAGGTTCCTGTCTATGCAACCCTAACCGCCGCGCGCCGGTAGCTTGGACCCTGCTCCTGCCATCGGTGGATCAATTTTTTTTTATTATGTATTTGTATTGAAATATTTCAAAATGTAATTTATAGGTATTACAAATAAAGAGAGATATTGATAGACATTTAATCACAGAAAACTAGGTCACAAAATGGAACTCGACACTGCAATAGTAACGAGTTCTATGACTAATTTCCGATAATATCGATTTTCCGCAAAATTTTACGCTTGCTGATATATTGATAAGACCTTTTCAATATTACTTCCTACATATGATCCTTTCAGGTATATTATTAACAAGGACACCGTATAATCTAATAATTATATAAAATTCCCGTGTCACAATGTTAGTTACCATACTCCTCCGAAACGGCTTTACTGATTTTTATGAAATTTTGTATGTTATTGGGTAGGTCTGAGAATCCACCAACATCTATTTTTCATACCCCTAAGTGATGAGGGTGGTCCACCCCAACATCTTATATGGCAAAACAACGTTTGCTGGGTCAGCTGGTCTTACATATAAAATTATCGTGTCACAATGTTAGTTACCATACTCCTCCGAAACGGCTTGACCAATTTTTATGAAATTTTGTGTGGACATCGGGTAGGTTTGAGAATCGGCCAACATCTATTTTTCATACCCCTAAGTGATGAGGGTGGTCCACACCAACATCTTATATGGCAAAACAAAGTTTGCTGGGTCAGCTAGTAATATCTAAGATAAAATATAAAATCACGCCAGTATTCCACGAAGGGTTGAGCAAATGTGTACTAAAAAAGCTAAAAAGGATCAGGACATTATTATTATTACAAATAATACGTATCCGCTGACTCAATTTAAGTTTATTACGAGATCTATACACAATCAAACACACCAGAATCTTTCTATCCTTGACAATAGAACGGGCCCGTTCTATATTTGAACTATTTGAAACCAGAGGGAACTATTACATATGACCTTTACGGTACCTATAGTACATTCCGCCAGTTATGTTTAAGTCCAGTGTTATACAGGACGAGCGTATTGCCATCAACCGGGCACATATCCAGACTCCGGGCTGCTACTGAAAAGGTCCTAATGGAAAAACCTCATGAATCGAACCCTCGACCCCACGCTCAAAGGCATTAATTAAGTACGAGTACGTACTAAGAACTAAACAGTATACGCATTTATTTTTTATTACTGGCAATATCTTTCAGTATCAGGTGCGTATTTCCCGCGCAAACCGTTAGCAAACGAAGCGTATAAAATCAATAAAGTGCCAGCAAGCAAGAGCTAGACCTTTTCAAAGGCTAAAAATAACTCGCCAGGGTAAAAATCAATGGCGATGCTTCTAAGCTTTAAAAGAGAACAATCTTTTCAGTACTTTTCCATACAACTTATTTTATGAAGGAAGGATTCCAATTTTTGTAAATGATAACCTATGTATTTCTGTAAATTGGTTGCTACAAACACTTTTACACGTCAACAAGTAAAATATATATTTTTTAAACTCGGTAGATGCAGGCCCTTCCAAGTATGGTATGTAAGTAATGTACTGTACATTTTTTTTTACTATTCTGTCATCATTATTATTATTTTCGATATTTTGTATTGTCATTGTGTGCCTAAGTCTGTGCTATATATACGTATATGTTGTTTCTTTCTCTATTGATTGTAGGACACATGCACCAACATTATCACCTCTACGCAAAATATTATAGCTCCTGCCGCATGTTGTGGTTTAATAATGATTGTATACATATCAGCCCGATAGATACGTGGCAAAATACAATAATTATTGAACCGCACTTACTGCGATAGAAAATTACGTTACCGTCTCATAAAAAGTACCTAACACCCGGTTTCTAAAAGAAATTATCGGCGCACCAAAAACTAAACGCAAACAGAATTCATTCAAATAATCACAACACTTTACGCGGGCTTGACAATTTGTTACAACATTGTTTTCATGTCAGACACAGGGCGTAAGCCACGCGAATCGATAATAATTATTAAGTCGGTTATTCCATTCAAAACCACGTGTAGCAGTGCAGCATACGTATTAAACATTAATTGAGTTAGTAAATAAACATTAAATTGATAACGCCATCTTTTAATTGGCACTTGATCTATGCGCAATAAATTAAATACCTAGAAACCTACCATGATGAGAGATCCTCGATGGTCTGTGTCCTGTTGACGTGGGGGAACGAATTGGATAGAAGGGGTAGAATATTAATATTATAATTAAGTCATCGGCGCGACACAGGGTTACCTTTTCACTCGGTAACATGGATTGTAGAATAATTTATTATATCGTAAGTAATATACGTGGAGCAGTAGGTACTTATAAAGTAACTTGAGACGCATAATAATGTTACTATGAGACAAATAAGACGGGTGTGGTGAGTGAAAGAATCTGCGAAAAGAACGAAATTATCAATACCAGCCGAATACGAATAAATTCCGATCTATTGGAATATTGCATCATTGTTACTTTTATCCTTAAAATACGACAAAATAACATTGTAATTCTTTACGTAACATGGTCAAGAGTAAAATTATTATCAGTTCATTGATTTTTTGAAATGGTTATTTCTCATTTTTTAATTTATGTTAAAAGTCAATTCAATTTTATCTATGCACATTGTAAGTTTCATTCAATACGCTCATTCGTCTTTCTCTCACCTCTTCACACTTTTTGTATGTCAGAAACTGGCATAGACAACAGTCAAATTACGGAATACGATTAAAAGTCAACTCGAATACAAAAAATGTTGAATCTAAAAACTATTTATAAAAAGAGTTCATCAAAAAGAGTTCCTATTCAACTTTGAAAGACGCCTTCAACTGGACGGACGAATTAGATTTATTACCACTTATATAGAACGTTCCGCTGGTTGCAAAATGAAACCGGTATCCCCAAGGTCAAGGTCAGATTTGTCACAAAAACTGCGGCCGCAGTGACAGTGTTATTTTTAACGAACGAGCGAATTTTATTTACTTATAGAGAACACTGGTTCACAATGTAAGCACATTCTTAGTAAACTAAATCACGTCGGTATTTACTTACGATTTGAACCCACACGTGCACGGAAGGCAAAGCCCACAGAAATCTTAATAATAAGGCCTTATTATTAAGATTTCTGTGGCAAGGCCATATGTTCTTTCTTTGATGTGAATGATGAATGAATTTTTATTATTATGTTGCTATGTACCTCGCCAGTTTTGTCAAAAACTTGTGGTTTTTAGAGCTGTACCTACAAGCAATTGAGGATATCATTTTCGAAGCCGTGCTAGGGTTTTTCCACTAGGTACCTACCTATTAGAGAAATCTATCATTACTATAGATATAATTATATATATATCTATACTATAGGTATATCTTTAGCTTGCTATGTTAGTATAGAATCTATAGGTATATCTTTAGCTTACTATGTTAGTACAGATTCTATACTAACATAGCAAGCTAAAGAGTTTACTTTTGTTTGAACCTCCTTCTAGAACAGCCAGCCGGGATTGAAAAATTCAAGTTTGCATATTTTGATAGTCAAGTTCTCGAGGAAGGTTTATAGGCTAAAAACATCACGCTACGACTCACAAGAACGAGAGAAACCGCGAGGCAAAGATATAACAAATGAAAGGTAAAATAGTTATCGGTTGAAAATCAATAAATCATTAAAGGACATCGTTTAAACATACCACAATAGAATAACAACGATAAATATTAACACTTTCGTGACACCCTCTCACAGTACTTAAGTCATGCCATAGATTCTTCGTCCATTCATTCCTCTGACCACTAGGCAACACGAAATCATATTGCGAACCGAACGAAATATCACCCCGTACCCCGCTGTGAGCCCGCGTAGTGAATAACAAATTAACAACCCACTCCATCATCATCTGCCTAGCCTTTTCCAAACTATGTTGGGGTCGGCTTCCAGTCAAACCGGATGCAGCTGAATACCAGTGTTTTACATAGAGCGACTGTCTATCTGACCTCCACAACCCAGTTACTGGGCAACACGATACCCCTTGGTAAGACTGGTTGTCAGACTTTCGGGTGTCTGACTACCCGTAACGACTGTCAAAGATCTACAAATCACAACCGGGACCAAAGGTTTAACGTGCTTTCCGAGGCACGGAGGAGTCTCGATATGTTACGAACGGTCACCCATCCACAGACTGACCTCGGCAAGCGTAGCTTAACCTTCGATCAACCCGTGTGGCTGTTTTTATTTAGCCACAAGGTCCCCAAAATTAACAACCCACTCCCTGTCACAGAAAGTCCTGTTTCCAAACGGTGAGAACATTGGCTGAACACTTGTACATAAACTTACCTACGATACTAGCTATTGGCCCCGAAATCGTTCGTATGAATATCGGTTATCGCGGATATAGACGAGCTCGCGGAATAAAAACTATCGTATGTTCTTCCCCAGGAAATAATTTATCTCCTTGCCAAATCTCGTTAAGATATGATCAGCGGTTAAGTCGTGAAGAGGTAACGAAGAAACACGAGTTATTTTCGCATTTATAATATTAATACGTATGGATACAAGAATTTACTAAGTATTATGTAATTATGATTGATTGCGATAAGTTATCTGTGACAGTGACCCGATGTCGCGTCAAACGAGTATGAATATATATATGTAACACTTATGATGATTTTATGTTAATTTTAGCAATAGCTTAGACGTGGTTCTAACTTGTTACTAAAGTAGGTACAAACATAAGTAAGACCATGAATGACTGATTATCTTCGAGATTTATTTTTAACATATACTTACACTTATGTAGGTACATATCAAATTTTATTATAGCTAGGTATTCAGGTAACAGTTTCAGAAACAAAATGGCTATATAGTGTGTTTTATTGCTTTCGATTTGTTTTTGTGTACATTCAGAATTTATGTACTTTTTCTTTATGTTTTACCAGCTACCCACCCTGACTTCCCAGAGACGCATACATTTTTTTTAAATTAATATTTTCAGACAATAATACCATCCACATTTATGACTAGATTCATTTGTCCACAGCATCCGTTATCAGTGGAACTTTAATTATGAAGATTTAAACAGTACCTACCTTTTTATAACATACCAGACTATTTGAATAGGTTTTGTAAAAACAGTCTTGAAATATCCTATTAGAAAACAAATTTTAATCCTTTATTTTTTTTGACCGTTTCACTAAAGTAGTGTTTATATTTATCAAATTACCAATAAGTTTTTATTGAGAATTTTTAGTATTTATTTCACAAGTAGTTATGCGCTGGGAGTAAATCAGTTCCTCTATTTGTAGAACTCAAAGTTTTTATTGTACGACATAACATATTAAATTTTGTACCCAGTTTTAGTATAATGTAGTGACTTACCTCAGTACATAGGCGTCGACTTGCTCGCTCTGGGTGAAAGAGATGATCTCGCAACGCACTATCTTTAGCACATTCTCCCATTGTTGACTGCAACAAAAGAATTAATTGTACACTTTTATACACATATATCCCTAGTGTATTATTGATAACAGAGAGACATTACCATGGTTTTATTGCAAAATGTATTTCTCATAAATGTTATCGTTGAAGTAGAACCAACTATTTTTTTTTTTATTGGATATAGGACCTTTACAAACTAAGCCTTCAGTATGAATCAAACAAGACTATTTATTTTTGTTGTTCTGATACAATACTTACTGGAATATTCATTAAGATTTTATTTTACCCTAAGATCATTGAGTGAGTACTTTCCATACTACAGTTAAGCTATAAGCATAGTGTACTAGAACAATTTAGTTACTAGCAATACCAAATAAAGAATGAAGTATTGTATGAGCACCTGAAAATGACCAAGTCTAGTATTAAATTGACACAATACAAAACAACAATGATTTTAAAAACGCGCGCCGGCCGTGGCCCGGCCCATGACCGGACTCAAACCAACCACGGCAGCCGGACGAACCCGCCGGCACCCAATAGCCGATAAAATATTGAAACAGCTGAGTCCAGAACATTCCACAACAACAAACTAGAGAGCTACACAAATAAACACGATTTTATATTAAATAATATGCCAGTTATGAATAATCAAAAAACTGTCTAAACTGAAAGGTTTGCTTTTGGAGTTACTTCTCAAGATTTTAATGTAAAGGTTAATGAAGTAACTTCTGCCGGTAACCTAAATACAAAACGACTAATTACGTAATTATCAATCACTAATGTACAGGTAAGACATGGACATCAGTCAAAATAATACTCACCGAGTGATTTTTCTCAAATCCGCATTTTTCGCCGGTGTAAACCAAATTTCGATGAGCTTTTCAACTCCTTCGAAAAATTGGTCATTATTTTCACTACTAGATATTATTTCTGTTTCTGCCATGGCTACTTCTAGTTATTTGTAGTTTTAAAGAGCAAAAGTGTTTTATTGAATTTATTCCCACTGAGAACTAAGCGCACAACCGTTTCGATTTAACGTCGGAAGCTGACTGAATGAAACTAAATTATTGGCAAAATGCGGGTGAAAGAAGAGATGGATGTATCAACATCTCTTTCTTTCAGAGCGAGCGAGCCGGCGCGTGTTCGCGTTCGGAAGCACTGATCAAGAATAAAGTATGGCAGAACCTATTGTTTATATTATTTATCGGTGTGTATTGCCATGTTATTTTATGATTATGATGCAGAATAAACCAGTATTTTTATAATTTATTGCAGGGAAAATCCCTTTATAATGAAAATGAAATATTCAAAGATTTTACCAGAAGAAACGTGGGCGTATTCCCCGTGTAGACGACACGGAGAGGTAGCCAGCTTATTTTTTCATTAAAATTTATACAAGTTAAGGGTAAGATTATAGGCTAGGTATTTTCAAATAAATTGCAATAGTTCCCTAAATTAAAGGTCTGCAATTTACCTCCTTCAAATACATATTTATTTAGCTGTTTTCGTCTAGTTAAAATATTGAGACCTATATTGGCAACATCTTCTATTCTGAACACATTAATTTTATTGACATTCAAGAAAATAATGAATTATATGATATTACGACATTGGTTCCCAAAGTACTATAAACTGAGTCTGTGGTTCCCAACCAATGACACTCAAGAGCTTGAATTTATTATGGTCCGCAAAAGGTTTAAAATTACAAAGTTTTCAACCGAAAAATCACATTGAGGCAAACAATTTTTTTTAAGATAATGATTTTTTATAACAATACTACCTACTGTTTATTTAATCATTTAAGCACTCAAACGTACAGAGGCGGACTTAATGCAATACTTAAGTGTTTGACGAACATTTTTATCAACAAAAGTTTTGATTAAAGTTCATTTTAAGATTGTCATGGTGTATTTTCTGTATCCCTTCTCCGTACTAGCTAACAATAAAGAAATCAAAGTGATCCCGGATTGAAATAGGTTTGGGAGCCAATGTATTAGGAGAAAAACAAACTTGTCAGTGGTTTTAAAGGTCTTTTTTTTGCCAGTAAACATGAGTAAACCTTGTACAGTGTGGAAGGGACATCGATGCACATCCTGAAACTATGAGTTAAGTAGTTACATGATCCTGGGTCCCCCAGCATTGAAATTTTTGTTGGTTTTTCTAATTTCTTAATTCTGACGATTTTTTATTTAGCAGTACAAAATAATTATGTTCATATAAACTGGTAACATTACTAAAGAAAGAAGTGAATTATTGACTTTTTAATTAAATTCTCATTGGGTTAGATATAAATGATGATGCTTATGGGTTTTAACATTTTAAAGTAAAAAGAATATCCGAAAAAACAAAGATCACAAAAAGCCGATGAAAAATAGAAATTTTTCATCAGCTTTTTTGTGATCTTTGTTTTTTCGGATATTCTTTATCTGGGGGGTCCAGAATCATATCCTGAACTCATGGTATCAGGTATACGCCTATGTTCTTTCCACCCTGTATAACTTCATAGGTACAAAAGAAATCAATTTCTCTTATAGTCACCGGCAAATTAGATGGCAAGATTTTTGCGTAGTGGGGGTAAGTTCGCGCATCGTACACTTAGTGGCACAAAAAAGTGGTAACTTTTATTGATCGTCATTATTCTATTGTTATTGCCATCATTTATATTTAACGCTCAATGGCACAGCATTGCGAAGGGTGTGTAAATTTAAGTACCTTGGACATGTGCTGACCTCTGACCTCAAGGACAATGATGACATAGAAAGGGAACGGAGGGCGCTGGCAGTGAGAGCGAACATGATAGCTCGCAGGTTTGCACGCTGTTCGATAGAGGTCAAGGTTACACTTTTCAGGTCTTATTGTACCTCATTCTACACGTGTAGCCTGTGGGCTGAGTATACTCAAAAGTCTTACAGTGCCCTCCGAGTCCAATTTAATAATGCTTTCAGGGTGCTGATGGGGTTGCCGCGATTCTGTAGTGCATCGGGGATGTTTGCTGAATATCGCGTCGACTGCTTTTATGCTACGATGCGTAAAAGATGCGCATCCCTGGTGCATAGAGTACGTGGCAGCGCCAACAGCATCCTTAGCATGATCGCTAGTCGGTTAGACTGTTCTTACGTCAATCACTGCAGCGCCATTTGTCATGGAATGGCGCTGCAGTGATTGAGCATGTCAAGATAATGTTTTTATTTTGTTTGTGTTGACAGTTTTTAAGCATTTATAACACTTATTGTTAATAACAAAATGGACACCACGGTCTGAATTAATAAAGTATATTATTATTATTATTATTAATCATGTCTGTATAGAACAAAGTTAAAGAAGGGAGAGGAATTAAGTTTATTAGGAGTTATAAATAACGTGCATTTAAAATTCAAAAAAGTTTATATAAAAATAAAACAAAAATAACTAGTCGTCGTCACTATCCGTTAATAAAACTACCCTTGGCATCATATTGAAAGTCGCAATCGCAGAACACTATGGTTGTGTTCTGCAAGTGTTTGGTCAATGCTGTATGTTTTAAATTGTTCTTTTTCCAATTTTATTAATTTGTATAACTCTGGTTTGAGCATACTTTCCTCGTATGCTATGCCTTTTCAGGAACTCTATCCTAAATTTAAAAACAATAACAACACTTAAGTTTAACACAACAAAAACAAAGGGTTCAATTTTCGTGCACTGAAATGTAATCGGGAGCGAACGGGACGAAGGCGCGGTGCGGGAGGCAAGGGTCGACTGATGCACCAATCGCGCGCTCGGATCGACGCTACCTCATACCCCGCGTCCCGCTTGACCACCAAAGAGACCTAAAAAACGACTTGTGCGCATCTAACGACTTTTGCCATCTTATTTGCCGGTGATTATATTCTTCTTTAAGGTACCTTTAATTTTATTAAAACACAAGTTATAATGAGACAAAAATATTATAATAGTCAAAAATTAACACAATAACTAGATAACAAAATATTTAAACAATAGATTAAAATTTGTCATAAATCCTCAAAAGCTGCAACTAATTTGTGTAATCGGCCACCATCAACTTTTTTTATTGTTCTAAACTTGGGTTTTAAAATTGGAATACTCGGTGGAGAATCAATTTCCTTTTCATCTTCATAGAAATCTTCAATGTTTGGTTCAAGATCCTTCTTTAGTGATGTAATACTTGAAGATCTTTTATCCTTTTTACTTTTTAAATTCTCCACGCTTGCATTCAACTCAATGAGATTATTGTATATTCTGTCGTTGAACTGGAAGTTGAGCTGTTTTGTCATCTGTAAAATATTAAAGAAAACATTAAGACAGTTTATATTACAGCTGCTCATACTAGGTACTCATTTTATGATATTAACACATAAAGCAAAAACTTCTGGTCCTATTTTAAGCATAAATTGTGTACACAGAGGAGTGTTGGCATAGGAGATTTGGCATAAAAGTTTATATGGAGAAAGCATAGATTTATAAGAACATTTTAGTAGTACAACACAATAGTTGTTATAAATCTATGGGAGAAAGCTAAAACAGTTTAATTTGAACTACTGAGCAACCTCTAGTACAAAAAAAGCTGAAATTATTAATGGTTCAAAATATCCCCAAAATTGTTAATGTGCTAGTACAATAACTATTTTACACAAAACAAACCGGTTAATCTTAACTATTTTAACTAACTTTTGCACATAGCTGGCCTCTGTCTACATTCAAATCATCTGACGAAAGTGGACGAGGATTCAGTTTCTTCAAGTCGGATAAGTAAGTAGCTATCACTCCGCTCGTACACAAACTTGGTTCACCTAATTCATTCTCTTTCTGCGAGGAACGTGTTGATTTTTTAGAAACCGAATTTGAACACGAAGCAAAGTCATGTACAACTTGTTTTCGAGTTGATGGTTTCACTTTAAGTTCATAATTCCTAAGCAGTGTTTTCTTAATTTTTGGATCAGAAGCCGCTTTGTTCATGGCTAGAATATAATTTATTTAAAGACAGCTCAAATAATGGGATTTGTTTACAAGAAATTCAAAACTACGCGACGACGTTATTTATCTTCTCGTGACAGATAACAACATAAGCAACTTGGCATTTAAAATCGGGTTGCCAATGTAAATAATCCGATGAAAGATCCCAAGAAAACTGTTGTAAAGTACTTTGTCGATTATTCGGTATCGGTTGCTTATAATATGCAACAAACAATTGAAGTGTTCTATATTGATAGGAGTAAAAACTGAAGCAACACCAAAAATCAACTGCATACCATCCAATGGGCCATGTAATGTGCAAGGGCAAATGAAACGAGGTTCATTAAAATCTTCGTATTAGATAAAATAATTAGTTTTTACTGTTTGTGCTGCTACGCATCGAATAGTGGAACTTACATATATTTTCTCCCTTTTATGTAACATCCCAAGTAGACGACATGTTTACAAAACACCATATTCTTTAATGTCTGTGAAGCCTTTTTTGGATAAAAGAGGCCCTTACGCTTTGCAGAGGGACAATAATAAGCTAGTACTCCAAATAATTAATTAATAGGCTCGTATAATGATTATTCTAGCTAATTAATTTGTACGCATAGCTTTTAGAATTTTATAAATTAAACAAAAAAACCAACAATAAAACAAATTATTATATATTAGCTATTTCTGAACGACCACTAGTCGGTCAACGTTTGTTATCAAAAATTGACATAAATGAAGAAAAGTCAGATTTTGGACTCGTCGACGATTTCAATTTAGCACCATACGTACGATATCGGCAATATTTTATTTCTCACAGCGTAAACTTTTCGACGAGACATTAGCTGAGAATATTGACGAAGCACCGATTTCATTTCGCAGCACGTTTACAAGAGAGAAATGTCAAACAAATGCGTTGAATTTTCCGTAAGTTTTAAGTTTTTTGTAGTACCGAGAATTGAGACGTGCATTCTTTATTTATAAATTAAAATGCTTTTGCAGAACCCTGAGAATTTGCCGGTGGAGAAGTTAACATTGTCGGTTGCGAATGCAGGCGTTGTGCAGCGAATTAAAGCGTTGGTAAGTGCATGTTTCATGATACAACAGAATATTGTGAAATAGCTGCTACAATTTGGTTAGTTGGGGAACACCCCGTATCGTAGCATAAGTAGGATTATGCAGTCATCTTTGACACGTAGATTCTCTATGCACTTGCAATGGAGGGGCATTCCCAAGATTTACATGTTGATGAGTACATTGCTTCAATTGATATGGCCTCCATAGCATCACAGTACTTAGATATGGTACTGATGTCCTTGTGTTGTACCTCTGAGTGATCTAATCTACAGTAATGTTGTTATGATACTTATAATAGGTTATTTGTTTTAAAGTTGTAGGTTGAGTAGTGACTAGGATTATGAGATTTACTGTTGTATTAATTTCACAACATTTTTAATAGGTTCTTATGTATAATATAGTATACAATCAATATCTAGACTTGCCCTGCACCTATCACTACCATACAATTATTTAAGTCATCTTTATTTGCTAATACTGTCATTAGAGTAACCTTTTTTAAAGTCTATTTTTGTCTATTAGCTTATAATATGCATATCTTCTGTGGCAAATAATCTTTTTTTTTCTTTTTTCTTCCTATTAAAAACAGAATATATTATTAGAATGAAGTGTTTTAAAATGCACTTTGGTTTCACCTGCTCCTATGGGTTGTCCAGTGATGATAAATAGCTTATAGTCTTCCTTAAGAATTAGGGTATCAAATGCAAAAATATTTTTTGTGATCTGACTGGCAGTTTCATAGATTTTTTTGTTTGTATTCAAACATAAAATCAAACAATCTTCAGCTGTATTATAAAAGCATAGATTTAAATAGATATGCTTTGCTTCAGAACTGTAGAGTAACAATAACACAAATAATCTATGGTCAGTTATTATAAGCGTGGAAGTATTTTCTCCTATTGGATCGAATTGCTTTTTTCAATGTTGCTTACTTGAAAACCAAGTGATGATATTGATGACAATGATATATTAGGTAATATTTTAATAATCTCAAATAAGATTACTTACATTTAAAAATAAATCACACATTTTTTTTTTTATAAATAAATAAATAAGGAAGTTCTGTTCCAATTTTAAAATTCTTTTACTGATAGAAAGATACATCAATATCTGTCAAGAGATTAAAATTTCCATCTAACCCAATAAGATTTTTAATGAAAGAAGTGAATTATTTACTTTTTAGTTTAAAAATCTCTTTCCGTTATCATGAATTTTTTTACAGTTTTAAGATATAAAATACAAAGTGTCCAAATATTTCAACTCTGGTGGTCTACTAAACACATAGTATCAGGTAGTAGTTATTTGCTTAATAAAGATATATATGGTATAGACAATTGACTACCATAAAATATGGGCACAGACAAGCTACAGAATTATAACCGTCATGGTTATGTTAAATAAATAAATCAATTGGTTTTTATATTTTTTCTTTACAATGTAATGTAAGAACATAATTAAACTATATAAGTGTACATTAGACATAAAGATTCCTCAGTCTATTCATAGTTACACCTCACATACTTCGCAAGGACCGCACTTCTATGAAATTTAGTATATTTTAGTATTTATTTTATTTGAGTTAATCCCCTGGCTTCATATGATGTCCATTTACATGGACAAATAATGCTTACGTTATGTAAGGAATCTACAATATTTGTATAGAGGTATGCAAGTTAAACTGATTAGGATGCATCATGCATCCTGTCTGGATAGAATCAGGTTGTTCCCCTAAAACAGTGGTTCCCAACCTTTTTAGACCAGGGGCCACATTAATTACTTTGTTGTTGGCAGGGTTTACAAAGTTCAAAGTAAACATTAATGAAATTGATAAGCATATTTATTTATTTACTGGTCCTTAGTATAAAATGGTTGGGAACCGCTGTTTTAGGGGAACAACCTGTTTCTATCTAGACAGGATGCATCATGCATCCTGCAACCTGTCTAGATAGAATCAGGTTGTTGTAATTTTAGACCAGGGACACTTTAATTTCTTTGGTGTTGGCAGGCTCCAGAAAGTTAAAAGTTAATCAAATTGATTAGCATATTTATTTATTTCAACAGTAACATGCATTATAACAGTATTATTGTAACAGAACACACATAATTTTCAACCTTAAATTCAATTTTGTGTGCATCTTTGCGATTTTCGAGTGAAACATTTCGTAACTTTGTCTTTTTGCAAACACCATATTCAAGCTCTTGTGGACCAGAACTTTGTCATAGGCTTTTCATAACATCACACCAGTATTCCCTGAAGGGTTAGGCAGAGGTGTAGAAAGTGCACCCGCAATGAAATGCTCCATTGCTCTCGAAACTATGAAGCAAAACAACCTTGAAATAAGAATGCGAAGACCTGACATTCGACAACCTATGTGGCGCAGCGGGTGGAGGTCCGCCTGAGACGCAGGAGGTTGCGGGTTCGATTCCCGCCTTGGGAGAAATGTTTGTACGATCTACAAAGGTTTGTTCCGGGTGTTCTGGGTATTTGCTATGAATAATAAAATATATCTATCTATGTAATGTATTATTTAGTATATCAGTCATTTAATAACACAAGCTCTGCTTAGCTTGGGGCTAGATGATGCTGTGTGGATTGTCCAACATTATTTATTTATTTATATTCACTAAGCTGAACTGGACCCTCTTTGTGAATTACTACCCCACTCTTTCATAGACGTGTCTGATGTCTCCCAGCAATGGGAAAATTTTAGGTTAATTTATTATGCTACCAACAATTTGTTCCCAGGACCCATATTGGGTGGAGAATCGTGAGCTGACGATATATGAGAGGCCCCCATCCGGCAGCACCATTGTGCTGGGCGCTGTCGACACATGGAAGGTGAAGATGGAGGGATACTTGGAGGATGTCAAGTGGCTTCTAAGTTTAGAACATTATAGGTGAGCACGAACTTAGTTATTTTTAGTTAAATGGTGCTCAAGCTAGTAGTAGAGATCATGTGACGTCACACAAATCCTACATACCACTAGCGACGCCTTATGCTTAAGTCTGTACCTCACAAGTGTCCTTAAGTCGCTACTAGTTTGTCAGTTTATAAGTCGGTATACCAGTGTAAACCTCACAACCTGGGAGTCTGGGAGGCGTTAATCTATTAAGAAAGCGTTGTTGAGAAGCTGACAACCTCATAGGTTTAACGCCGCCATGGCATTCCTAAAAAAAAACAGCCAACCGGCAGCAGCCCACAAGACACAATACCCGTCTGTTCTGAGATTCCTCACTTTTATGGACGAAGAGGAACCGTGTTCATCATATCTCTATAACCCTGTGTGTGTGTGCATGTGTTGATTTGGGCTTTTCAATGCTAAAACATCTAATATATTATGTATAAGTTGATAGGTACCTACTTCTTTTGATTCGCGTAAAATCATCTAGAAAAAGAAGACCTGTTCGCTGGCTTATATTTAAAAAATATATTTTATTAATCCGGGACAAAATTAAATTACAATTTTTCAGGTTTTGGAGCACAATCCTGCACCACCCGCTGTGCATGGACTCCCTCGTCTCGTTCCTACAAGAGGCTACTCCTCCCTACATCCATCCACACGAGAGCAGGGATGTTCAGAAGCTGTACGAGGACATACGAAAATCTGTGCTCATTGTAATCAGTAGACTGGTCACTAACAAGGAGAGTAAGGTAGAATTTTGTTGTCTAACTTAAAAATAAATAATAATACTACTTTACTTTAAAAGTAATAATAACAATTTACCAGTCTGTTACTGTTCAACTGCAGGGAAAACGCCGTTTCTCATACAGAGGAGGTGCGACCATTAATCACCACTCTTGCTCAAGCCAGGCTGGCTTTTCAGGCTTATGTTCATTAAAGTAAATCAAAATTCGACGACACGGTTGGCGCAGTGGTTGAGCCATCGGCTGCTGCGCCGCGTGTTGTGGGTTCGATCCCCGCACGGAACAAATATTTGTATGACCTACAGGTAATTGTTCCGGGTCTGGCTGTTTGTGTATGTCAGTTTGAATGTTTGTAAACGCACCCACGATACAGGAGAAATTCCTAGTGTGGGGCAACGTTTTTAAAAAAAAAAAAAAAAATCTAAATCATTTATTAAATTTACATTCCTTGAATGTGAAAAATTACATAAGATAGTCCTCCTTTCCTAGATGATATATTCCAATAACCTATTTGCCCTATAGCTAACTTTGTATATATAATTATTGTATTTGCATACCAACAAGGCAGAATGTACACGGATCTTATTATGTTATTAACCATCCTATTTTGTATGTACCTGCATTCTAAGCAAATAAAGATATATTCTATTCTATTCTCCAAAATGCCAACTCTTCGAAGAGTGGAAATTTTTCGTGTGCTTTATCCTACTTTTAATACTTTAAATTCTAAAAAATCATGAAAAAATAATTACTTGGATCCAACCAAATGATAATATGTTTTTTTAAATAAAAAATCGCTTTGGGCTAGAAAGAAAAAACTTAAAACAGAAAAATCCAATGAAAAATCTATTCCACTCTGTATTTCTATTTACAGTTTACACATGTAAAGCGTTACAGTGCTTCAAACACAATAGTTTTCCACTTATAACCTTACATAGTTTACAACAAAACATGTTTTGTTTCAGTCACAATGGATGACCAAAGAGTTCATGGCAGACTTACTATACAATAAGTTTATATTCACGATACCAATCTTATGGGACCTGTGCCTGACGTATGGGGTAGATAATGGTAGGCACGTGGGAAGGGTGCTGGAGTGTGTATTTGGGCTGCAGCCGAGGTATGAGGGAGATGCAGTGGCTGCTGTAGCATTTGTTAAAGAGGTATGTACTATGATCTGCCGTCCTTTAACTAGAAAGTTGTTAAGTCCAAAAAGTTGCTTCTGAGAAAATGGCAAAAAACGCGGGAACCGTTATTTTTTAAACTACTATACTTTGGTTAATGATTGTTGGACACATCAGTATCTTGTATTTTAACGTATATTAAGCGAATAAGTGTGGTTTAGACGCTTTCAAGTGATGGAATCAATCAGCATAAATTATATTACTTAACAGCCTACAAAATTTTCATATCTCTGGAATTATTTATGCTGTAAAAATGTTTCATAGACAGAAAGATAGAGAATTTTGAACTCTATCACTATTAAAAAGTAATTTGAGGGTAGTAATGTTATTATGTATCATGTTCTGACAAATTAATATTTATGGTTACAGGCCTTCAAATACATAATCCTACAAGTAAACAAAGACTACGACAGTGACGAGCCCCCGAACCTCCCTGAAACTTTCAAAGGCTTCAGTGAGATAAGACGTCCGTCCACCTCGAAAACTTCAGACAAACTGACCTTTGATATGCTTAGAGACCTGGTCATACACCTGCTAGACACTAGTATGACCATGAGGTTGTTTATAGAAGTCTATCCTAAAAGTGTGACCATATTTAGGAAAGCGAATTTTGTTATTAGGTGAGTAAGACAATAAAACTTTTTGGTCCATCCATAATCAGTCTCAAAACATTTTTACAAAAAAATGAACTGACTGACTTTGGTTATTTCATTTGATTCAATTTTGGCCAGTGACTTCCGAAATTATTACGAGTTATTTTACAGTACTTAGTGTTCTTTTTAATATGATTGATTTTTTTTGTGAAAAAAATTGTATGTACTGTATTTTTAGTTTAAACGACCACTTCGAGTAGTGAAGGAATCTCTTTGATATTAGTTTCGATGCACGCATGCAACTTTGTACTCAATGACACTCAGATTGAGTGAATTTTACGATGCCGTCCTATCCCCTACTTTGAACCTTTTTCCTCAAAACAACCTAACCTTAAATCTCACCTAAACAGTTTTGTTTCAGTATAGTTCAACTCTATGAATATGGCATCCCTCTCTTATATGAGAAGCTAGAGGAGACGGGTAATCAGACCAGCGTGACGTACACAGAATTAGAGGGGTACATCGACATGGCTAGAGCTGAGCTCATCGACATATTTAGAGAGATACTTGCAGCTTATAAGAGTGAAATCTTTAGTGGGGAGTGAGTATGTTGTATTATTAATCATGTGAAATTTTGTAAATAACAGCCGCACGGGTCGATTTTCAAGGTTAGGCAACGCTTGTCTAGGTGCTCGGTGGATGGGTGACCATTTATTAATCATCGAGACCTCTCCATGCTTTGCAGAATATGTTATGCCGTTGGACCCGGCTGTCATTTGTAGATCTTTGACAATATTACGGGTAGTCAGAAGGATGAAAGTCTGACAACCAGTCTTAGTAAGGAGTATCGTGTTACCCAGTAACTGGGTTGTGGAGGTCAGATAGGCAGTCGCTCTATGTAAAATACTGGTGTTCAGCTGAATAAAGTTAGACTGGAAGCCAACATAGATGGGAAAAGGCAAGGTTCGATCGACCCGTGCTTCTGTTGTTCTGAAGATATACTAAATATTCAAATAAAAATAAAAAAACGCCAATAAACTTGAAAAGATAAGTTCTTACATTATAATTTTATTGTTTCTTTTCTTCAGAGGCAGCATAGCGAAGCTCGTGGAGGACTACTTATCAGTGATGATGGATGGGCTGTCCGAGAAGCTGCTCATCAAGGACTACCACTCCTGCTACCCCGTAAACGATGATCTGGAGATGCTGCGGCAGGCCTACCCTGACATGTATCCTTTTTATCGAAGATCTTCTTAAAATGACCATACCAAAATTCTACCCATATACCAATACCGTACGTATCTTAAGCGATGACCTTGAGTTGCGGTTTAGTCGATTTTAGTGAGTGCCTAAGCGCGAAATCACCGTTACTACTCCGTCCAGCGCTCAAGATCCGTGCTGATGGCTGTACTTGTTATTACATACCCCTAGGTTAGACTGGTTGTCAGACTCTAGACCTTTGACTACCCGTAAAGACTGTCAAAGATCTAAAAATTTCAGCCAGGACCAAAAGCTTAACGTGCTTTCCGAGACACGGAGGTGTCTCGATATATAATGATGGGCAAGGTTTCTCAACCTTCGATTAACTCGTGTGGCCGTTATTATGTAGCCACAAACACCGCACTATGTTTTCAAACTAAACCTGTAGAAAAAGCTTTAAAATTGAATACAAAAATAACCTGAACATCACTCCAGAGATACCGTAAAGACTGACTTCATTCTTCAAGCAATATATTCTAACCTGGACGAGCCAATCCCAGAGCTTAGCACCTACGTACCCCCACCGGTAATTCTAATCAACGGCCACCCGGACCCGAACCCCTCCCCTACGGACACGACGATACCCGACAACGTCCGAGAAGAATCCTTGATCTCCGAAGTGAAGGACATACTGCCGCGTCTGGGGGACGGGTTCATTCTAAAATGTCTGCACCATTATGGGTTCAATGCAGAGAGAGTTATTAATAGTATTTTAGAGGATGATTTGGCGCAACCTTTGAAAGGTAAGTTTTTACTCTTCTTCATTTTATTTTTATACTTAAAAAAATGTGGTATTCGGTTTTGGAGATGGTCACGGGAGGTGCACGCACATCCTGATGGTTCTGGACCCTTCAGAGTGGAAGTTTTCGTCGGTTACCTATTTTTTATGTTTTATTCTACTTTAAATTGTAAATAATCACGAGATTTTTAATTAAAAAGTAAATAATTCACTTGTGTCATTCAAAATCTCATTGGGTAAGATAGTAATAACGATTTTATATACTTTAAAGTAGTAAATGATGACGAAACCATCGTAGAAATTAGAAGTAACCGAGGAAAAAATTTAACGCTGGTCAATCATGTACTGAACTCATGGTTTAAGGTTGTGTGTCCCTCCGACCCTGCATATTTTTCCCCCCCTCTAAGTGGTAAACCAATTTCTATATCTTTTCAGCACTAGACCAGTCCCTACCAATAATACCCGAAGACCCCCTAGACAACAACTTCCTAGAGACCGGCATAGCACGTCTGAACGTGTTCGATGGAGACGAGTTCGACATCATGACGCGAGATGACGTCGACGTCAGCAAGATCCACGTCGGCAAGAAACGGTCCAAGTACAAGAATATGACGGATATGCTGGATGATAAGACTGATGTGAAGCAGATGGTGGATATCTATAGTAAATATAAGTGAGTATTGTTTAGGGTTTTTGTAGGAATCGAGCCTGCTACCTCGACAAGGTTGCAGGCCCGATTCCCGCCTTGGGACAAATGTTTGTACGATCTACAAAGATTTGTTCCGGGTGTTCAGGGTATTTGCTATGTATAATAAAATATGTATCCATGTTAATGTATTGTATTAAGTATATCAGTCATCTAGCACCCATAACACAAGCCTGCTTAGCTTGGGGCTAGATGATGCTGTGTGGATTGTCCAGAATTTTTTTTTTTTTTTTTAACCAAGGCACGGGGTGTCGTGCCGATGGTTGCGTGCCCTTTTTTAGGTACCATATGTAAATGGCTAAAACGGAACCCTAATAATTTCGGCCTTTGCATCTGACCGTTCAGTCGTCCGGATGTTACACAGCCATTTTACTCGGAGAGTATTGCCAATTTATAAAATTAAGTAAATTGCCATTTTACTTTTTTATATTTTTATTAGTAGAAGAAGAAAACACTAGAGTCAAGACCAAACCCATCTCAAATAAAAATATATTATTTTTTTTACTTTTTTCTATGTTTCAGTTTGGTTTGCGACGAAGTAGACATGTATTCGGACGAGTACGACGACACGTACGACTCTGACGGCGTGACGCCGACTGCTGACGTCACCGAGGACGTCCGGCGGCCCTTCGTCACGCCGCGAGCGCTACGGACACACGACAAGAGAGAGAATGAGGTAAGAGAAGCAAAAGAAATAATCATAACGTTAAGCCTGTATTTCTCTACTGATCAGGCAGAGACAGAGACAGATACACCAATGTTTCGACTGTTATGTGTAAGTCCCGTGTAAACGTGGGTGTGCCTATTGCCAACAAACGGGCAAAATTCCCGTTTTTGAGCTGTTACTAAGAAAAGTCAGATGAAAAAACCTAATAACACTTCGCCCTACCTTGAATCGAACCCAGGACCTCATACTTAGCAGTAGTGCTTGGATGTTTAATCACGACAAGGCGTGTCGCATATCATTATCTTTTTTATCAAATATCTTGAGATAGGCCTTCAGTTTAACCGGATGATGATCAAAACCAGTATTTTAAACGAAGGGAATGCCTATCAGACCTATACTAACCAGCTTCTGGGTAAACGATACCTCAACCAGACTGGTCGTCAGATTTTGGGGCTTTTACCCATCACAACTGTCACAAGAATCACCGAATGACATCAGGAAGCTTAGCTTGTTTTTCAAAGCGTGTCGCATATCAAACAGTTGGGGTATACATGCGTTACATCCGCCCAAAATAGCTTAAGCTCAGCATAATGCTGTCACAAGTACAAACTACCAATCTGAATGTCTAAAAAATTCTACTACCGTCTGAAAATCGATTCCAACGAAAAATTGTACTCTAATAATACCAACATATTATTATCTCACTGCAGGGGAAAGGCCTCTACTCATACAGAGAAAGCACGAGCATTGATCACCACACTTGCTCAATCATTGCTCAAGCTGCGCTCCGCGGTGTCACTCTCGTTAAGTTTTCCTAATGTTCAGCGCATAATTCTTAGTTTTTTTTCATAAGAACCTTCCCCTTACATTAAAAAACACAAAAAAAAAAAGAATTAGCCAAATTGGTCCAGCCGTTTTCTCACCATGTTTTTCAATAAAGATATGTTGTAACGTAGGACGCCCTCTGACTAGGTGGGATGACGATCTGCGAAGGACTGCAGGCAGATGCTGGATGCGGCAAGCTGTCTTCAGCTTGCCGCATCCAGCATCTGCAGCATCAGGGCGCTATGGCGCTTATTAATTTTATTATTATTGATTAGGAGAGGGCTATGTCCAGCTGTGGACTAGTATAGCCTGATGATGAGGATGATAGAAAGACATATTTAGGACATATATGTGGTGTATATTAGACTAAACGAGCATGTGTGTTTTACAATTTGCTAGCCAGAAAACATCAAACCAGGCTCTCATATCATAATTTAAAGACCAATAAGATTTTCCTCTTTAAAAAAATGCTAATAAATGCTGTTTATTATCTCTAGGAGGAATCAGACGAAGAACCTGAACCAGAAGAGGCTCAGCCGAGCAACAGTAGAACTAAGATGGACTTCTGCGTGAACCCCGAGGAGCTGCGCGCGCGCAGGGAGGCCAGCTACCAGGCGCGCCGTGGCAGGCCCGGCCCGCCAGGTCGGCCTGCGCCGCAGCCCCGGTACGTGCACGTAGCTAGTGGTTGTCTTCTCTTAAACTGTAGTTTCCAAAGAAAGCTGTACACACGTACGTGTGACATATAGCGGACGTAATACGTCGGCGTGGTTTCCCAGAAAACGGCATTTGACAGAGTAACGTAAAAAAGCGGTGGCACCATTTGCATGGCGGTATTCTCGTGAATAACAGACGTGATATCGTCGACGTGAAATCAGACAGACGTGTTGCTGGGGAGTTTATTCCGCCACTTCTTCCGCCTAATTTGAATAAATGAATTTTGATTTTGAATGTTTTTCTCAATAGCGGTGAAACCATTTTTATAAAATGTGGTATTGTTTTGACCATACGACACACGAACTAAATGAGTACTGTTAATGCATGTTACTGTTGAATCAAACAAATATGCTAAACAGTTGGATTCATATTTATTTTTAGATTCACATATTTTATTTCTCTTGAACCTTCAGGTCCCTATCCAACAACAAAGAAATCAAAGTGGTCCCAGTATCCCAGCATGCGTAACAAGACCTATTCTATATCTATTCCACGAAAAATAGACAACGTTCTTTCTTTCCAACTTGACATCTTTTCTACCCGAGCACGGGTCGCCCCGTAGACAGAGAATAGAAAACTTTCTACTCTTCAGTTTTAACATTGCCATGCTTAGGACGGTAGAAATCATTCAACAATCTGTCATGTTGTCTATTCTTTCGTCGACCAAACCCGTTTCTATGGTGATCATACTACACGTGCTGGTCTAAAAAGTTGAAAACCACTATTCTAGAGCGTCCCAGCGTTTCCACTCACATCTGCCTTATAAACACACGTTTCTTAATTGCTTGTTGAGGTAGGAGTCCCTATGGTGTCTGGAGTGAAAGACGGTTGAGATACGGATTAATTTTATTGCTTAGCGTAACCTATTATATACAAAAATATTTACAAATTTATCAGCGGCTACCGACATGTTTAACATTATAAAATAAATCAAATCATATGTGGGTGAGTCGAAAATGTTTGAATTTCTCGCTCACATATAAAAGCTTGCGCCGCGCCTGCGTCGCTAATATTCCACTAGCCGCCGGCGCGCGCGCATGATGTATGAGTATGTGTTGCAGCTACAGGACTCCCCCTCAAGCGAGGCGTACGGGCATCTTCACGAGTCTTCCGGATCTGGTTCTTCGCTCAACTTTCACCGATGGCTTAGTGTCTGTAGTTGCAGATGTTGTTGTTGTGCTTGTAGCTATGTTCGCGCTGCGATGTTCGATGTCTGTGTTGATTGTGTACGCCGGTTTTAGGCGGTCGATGGAGACGTTTGCTGTTCTACCGGGCATCTGTATTTTGAAGTACTTGTCGTTTCTTTCCAAGACAAGGTAAGGCCCTTCGTATGGTCGTTGAAGTGACTTGCGGCCGGTGTCTACTCGCAAAAATACAGAGTTGCAAGTTTGCAGATCTTTATGCACGAACATACTGCGCTTGTTGCTGTGCGGTACATACGTCGGCGTAAGTTGAGTGATAATGCGATGTAACCGTTCTGTGTAGCCGTGACTCATCTTTACGTTGCTCGCAGATGGTGATAAGAAGTCGCCGGGTAGACGTAATGGTTGTCCGTACGTTAATTGAGCCGGGCTAGTTTCGGTATCGGTCCGGGCAACAGCGCGTAGTCCCATGAGCACTGTTGGTAGTTCGTTCAGCCACTTGTTGTTGTCCGTGAGTCTTGACATGAGTGCAGCTTTGAGTGATCGATGCCACCGTTCGACGATACCATTACTCTGCGGGTGGTAGGCAGTAGTACGGGTTTTCTCTGCGCCCAGTAGTTTGGTGAGTTCGTGAAACAGCTGACTCTCAAACTGTCGTCCTTGGTCCGTCGTGATAGTGGTTGGACAACCGAAACGGCATATCCATGTTTCATAGACATTATTTGCTACTGTTTCTGACGTCATGTCTTGCATAGGAATAGCTTCGGGCCATCTTGTATTTCGATCGATGATTGTTAGCAGGTACCGTTGTCCGTGTGATGACGTAGGTAGCGGTCCAACGATATCTACATGTATATGTTGGAACCGGTCGCAGGTCGGGAACGTTTCGATGTCGCTGCGTGTGTGTCGTTGTACTTTTGATTGTTGACACGCTGTGCATTGTTTTGCCCAATTGCCAATATCGACATTCATTGATGGCCAGAAATATCGATCTTGAATCATTTTCCGTGTCGTTCTGATACCGGGATGACTTATGTTGTGCACGGCCTTGAAAGCGATGCAACGGTAGTCGTTAGGTAAATACGGTCGTAAGGCTGCTGTAGATGCTTCGCAGTATATTGGCTTAATTGTTCCGGGAACCGTGATTTTCTTCAGTTGAATATTGGTTTGTTTGATGAGTGATTGTATCGTGTCGTCTCGCTCTTGCGCTGCTGCTAGCTGTGTGTAGTCGATTGGAGTTGGTACGTCGATTGTCTCGACACGCGATAGGGCATCTGCTACCACGTTGTTTGCTCCGCTGATATGACGAATATCTGTTGTGAACTCGCTGATAAACAGTAGTTGCCGTGTTCGCCGCTGCGTGTCGCTAGCTGACGGCGGTTTGTGAATGGCGTATGTAAGCGGCTTGTGATCGGTGTAGATTATGAGTTCACGTCCTTCGTATATCTTACGGAAATATTTCACAGCCATATAGATTGCCAACAACTCTCTGTCAAATGTGCTATATCGTTGTTGCGCATCAGAAAACTTCTTTGAAAAGTACCCGAGGGGTAGGGGTTGTTGTTGGCCCGTTGCTGTATAACAGCGCCAGCGCAGGTGTTAGATGCGTCGCACATTAGTGATAGTGCGTTCTTCGTAGATGGTGATGGATGAGCTAGCATAGTGGCGTTCTGTATGCTCACTTTGCATGCTTCAAAGGCTTCTTCAGCTTCTTTTGTCCAGCTGATCTTGGTTTTGTCCCTCTTTTTTGAGTTGTGAAGGAATGCATTCAGCGGTGCTTGAATACTTGCAGCGTTAGGTAAACTATCTCGATAAAAATTCAATATGCCTAGGAATCGTCGTAGCGCTTGAATGTTGTCTGGCTTTGGGTATTCGGTGATAGCCTTGATTTTCTCAAGTGGTGGTTTGATTCCTTCTTCTGACACATCATAGCCAAGGAACTTGACAGTCTGCTTGCCAAAGACGCACTTCGACGGGTTTATGGTAATCCCGTAATCGTCTAATCTTTGTAGGACAGCACGTAGGTCATCATAGTGTTTCTCCTTGTCTTCTGAAGCAACGATGACGTCATCGATGAATTGAAAAGTGTTGTCGCATTCGCTGAGCACTTGATGGATGAACCGCTGAAGTGTTTGTCCAGCGTTCATCAGTCCGGGACACATACGAGGGAATTCATATAACCCAAACGGTGTAGTAATTGCAGTCTTCTCAATATCGGGTCCATGCACGGGCAATTGTTGATATGCACGGCAGAGGTCTAACGTGGTGAATATCTTCTTTCCGTGGAGAAGATACGTAAAATCTTTAAGTCTTGGGACTGGGTAGCGGTCGGGTTTCGTAACCGCGTTCAGTCTTCTATAATCGCCACATACACGTATGTCACCATTTTTCTTGGGAACTACATGTAGCGGGCTTGACCACGGGCTCTTGCTTGGTCGGCACAGACCTTGTTGCATCATGGTTTCGAATTCTTTCTTCACAGGTGAGTAGAGGTGCGGTGCTAACGGTCGAGTCCTGCAATACAGTGGCAGACCGGTGGTTTCAATGTGATGTTCAACGCGATGCTTTGGCGTTTCTTTCATTGATGACGGTCGAGCGATGTTGGGGAATTCAGCAAGCAGCTGGTGATACGGTTGTTCAATGTCTATGCTTCGTACCGTTGGCTCGCTGGAGTATGACATTGGTGCCTTGACGAATAAGTTCGTGACTTTATCGATGAGTCGTTCGCCGGCGATGTCGACCAATAAGCGATGGTGCCTCAGAAAATCAGCGCCGATGATTGGTTTGCTGACTGCTGCGATTACAAACTTCCAGCGATATGGTCTTCGTAGTTTGAGGTCCAATTCGAGCGTCTTCTCGCCGTAGGTCGAAATAGTAGTATTGTTGGCCGCGTATAGACAAACGTTTGTAGGTGTAACTTTCATACCGGCTTTCCTCGGTATGACCGAGATATTGGCTCCAGTATCGATCAGGAACGACAGGCGTGAGTTCCTGTCGGTGATAAATAGGCGGTGTGATTGTGTTCTCGCGCCGGTTGCCGCCTCAGCCAACGCAGGTCCTAGTTTTCCGAGGTCGTCTTTGGGTCTTCAAACTTGCAAGGACGTGTGCACCGTTGAGCTTGTTTCCCGAACTTTCGATGATAGTAACAGATTCTATCATTACGAAACGATGAATCACTGCGGTTGGAGCGGGGTCTCGATGGTGTTCTTGATCTGGAACGATATCTTCGAAATGGTCGTCTTTGCCGATACGATGATTGGTTCGCTCAGCGATCTCACGAGTCAGCAAGTCTATCTTCTCATTCAGTTTCTCCGTAGTGGTCATCTCGTGAGTTGTTGCTTGAGTCGTGAGTCTCTCGCGCCATTCCGGTGGAATGCGAAGAGTGGCAGAGACACCGGACACTTCTTGCTCGTCTTTCATCAAATCCGCGTTGGACGAAGTCATTGTAGCTTTTTGATCACGTCGGGGTCACCACTGTTGAGGTAGGAGTCCCTATGGTGTCTGGAGTGAAAGACGGTTGAGATACGGATTAATTTTATTGCTTAGCGTAACCTATTATATACAAAAATATTTACAAATTTATCAGCGGCTACCTACATGTTTAACATTATAAAATAAATCAAATCATATGTGGGTGAGTCGAAAATGTTTGAATTTCTCGCTCACATATAAAAGCTTGCGCCGCGCCTGCGTCGCTAATATTCCACTAGCCGCCGGCGCGCGCGCATGATGTATGAGTATGTGTTGTAGCTACATGCTTAAACCATCATCATCTGCTTAGCCTTTTGCCAACTATTTTGGGGTCGGCTTCAGGTCTAACCGGATGCAACTGAATACCAGTGTTTTACATGGAGCGACTACCTATCTGACCTCCAGAACCCAGTTACTGGGCAACACAATACTCCTTAGTAAGACTGGTTGTCAGACTTCCGGTTTTTGACTACCCGTAACGACTGTCAAAGATCTACAAATGACAATCGGGACCAACGGCTTAGCGTGCTTTCCGGGACACAGAGGAGTCTTGATATGTTACGAACGGTCACCCATCCACAGACTGACCTCGGCTAGCGTAGCTTAACCTTAGATCAACCCGTGCAGCTGTTTTTATTTAGCCACGAGCTCCTTCGTGAAACGTGACCAAACCATCTTAATCAATGTTATTTTAATTTCTAGGAGCATTGACGTCACAGGCAAGCCCCGCGGTCAGGGACAAGAGAAGGACGTCGTACACAACAGAGACAAGAAAGAGAAGCACAAGTCTGCGCGAGGCAACCACAACCGGCGCTCCGGCGCGCAGTGGAAGAGGAGTCAGGGCATGATGCCATCTTAGTGCACCCTGTGTAGTTTACACTGGGGTACACCCTGTATAGTGAGGACGGAGTTTGTGGATTATTTCGTGGTTTTATAGTATCGTAGATTTGTGTTGATTTTTGAGGCGCGAAAACAACGATTTAGATATTTCTTCTGTTGCAAACTAATCCCAGTGAATTTTAATGTTTGTATATAGAAAAAAGAAAGCAAGAAAGAAAACATTTGTTTGGGAAACCCACAGGTAGTAAAAGATAAAAAATAAAACTAAAAAGTATCAAAGTACAAAATAAAAATAGGATCTGTGCGAGGCCGAGGAGCCTCCTATCTCAGCATAATGCTGCGATATTTAAAAGAAAATAAATAAATACCGCTGCGCTGTCATTCAGATAGGGCCACGGCCATTTACAACAATAATTAAAGTGATAAGAATAAGAAGATAAAGATGTTTTGTAATTAGATATCAACGCGTCTTGTCTTTAAGTATGAAATAAAATATGTTTTTCAAATCGTCAATTGTCGCATTTGTAAGTCTATCAAACTGATATCGGTTTGAAAGTTATTTAACGATTATAATATCGCCCATATGCTTTACGGATGAAGAAGAATTTTGACAAAATATTTCAACGCCCGGAGATCTTGAATCATGTACTAAACTCATGGTATGAGTGCGTCAATGGAAGCTGATAACATACTATACAGGGTGGAAGGGACCACCCTGTATAGTATATTATCGGTAAGGTAAGCACCGCTAAACAACAAAATAATCCACAAAACTGTTCACGTTAGAATAACCTATCAGCACTGTTTTAGTATTTATTGTCATAGACACAATTACCTATTTAATGAAGTGTAGTAAAAATGTAGAAAAGAAAATCTGGGAAACTGACCTCTCTGTCCATGAACAAAAGATACAGCGAAAATTAACGATAAGAAAGTAAAGAAACTCATCATCATCTGTCTATGCTTTTCCCAAGTATATTGGGTCGGCTTCCAGTTGTAGCTGAATACCAGTATTTTACATGGAGCGACAGTCTATCTGACCTCTACAACCCAGTTACTGGGCAACAAGATACCTTGGTTAGTCTTTCGGGCAAACGGTAAAAAAAACTACTATTCGTAATTATTGTAATTGTGTTAGATATAAATTTTGTACCGGTTGCGTTTTAATCCATTTTGAATGGATACATAAAATTAACATAATCTGCATAGTTTTTATAACAAATTGCCTTATCTTCGGTCTCTGAATACCTCAGAAAAGTCACACAAAAAAATAAATATAGCTATAGGAGTTAACTTATCATATTGTGTTCATAAAACGTATCCAATAGTGCTAATAATATTAAAAATACCGCAATGTAAAAATATAGACCCAATCATATTATAAACATAGCAATAATTACGATATAAGAAGCATAGCTAAACAGTAAATTGGACCCTAAAGCCACTGTTCCATTGATGCGTTGACACGTTACGAAAGGAAAGACACGTGGTCTGATGTGTAACTTGGGCACCGATAACGGATAGGACGGGACCTGTAGTCGGTTTACCGTACATAGCCATTGTTTAAAACTGAAGCGAAGAAAGGAACAAATAGGACACACATAGCGATTCTACGAACGTAAGGGTCAGTGCAGCAAGGCACTCGAGTAGTTTACATTTTTTAATTAATAATAAAACTTGGCGATTTCAGACTTATATTTATTATAAGTCCAGGTTTTCTTACGATGTTTTTCTACACCGATGTCAGTGTCCAAGATAAACTTATAAAGTACATATGAATTGAAAAAGTCACATTGGTACTTGCCGATTTGAACCCATAATCTTGTGCACAAGAGGCGAGGCCATCATGTCACATCACAAGTCTGAAATCGCCAATCCGCCTTCTCTGTATGAGCAGAGTCCTTTGCCCAGCAGTGGGACAGTAATAGGCTGGTAATATTTATTTTAATATAACTTGAAATGTTAGTGAGAAGCGTTGGAAATAGCGAGTGTCCGCGAGTCTGCAAAAGCGCGCGCATGCGTGTGTCGTACTCACTGCGACCGTCGATAATACGGCGCGCGCAAGCTAGACAAGATGCCGCTCTCTCTGCGCTGACCATAAGCTGCGAGTGTCTGAAGTGCTTAAAATCGCTGCGCAGCAGTGGAGCAGCGCCTTTATAACTTGAGACACTACAACATACTAAAATTATGTATTCAGCTTAGACAAAACAAGGGAATCATTAAATTAAGTAATAATAGGGCCCCTCTCCTTATATCAGTAAATGATTAAGTTATTTTATACTTATTTATTTCATGAATAATTCGAGTTTCTTTGTTTTCGGAAATTATGTTGGTATACCGTATCCTATAATTCTGTATGAAACGAAGACAACGTGATACAAACAAAGTGATTAGTTTAAACTAATGTATAATATTGTGTATATTACTGTAACTTACTATAAATAGTGTTTTTGTTATTTATATTTTGAATGAAGTTGTATTTATTAGACTTTTGTTTCATTTCATACCAATAAAGCAATATAACTTTTATTCCAGCACATCAAGCTACCCCAATATGTCAATTTTATTTATGGCTTTTCAATTTTTTCGTAAAAGAAATAAGGTTCATGTTTAATTGAGAAAATTTAACATTTTGGGGTAGTTCGGTGTGCTGGCGTCTGAACATAAAAATAAAAAAGAATCACAGGGCATCGAAATATTCATCCCCGTCACTGATAACGGGAAAAGTGCCCAAAAGGCAGGCACTGCAAATCAGCACTTTATGAACTTCAAAAATTACAAAAGACAGTCCCCCACAACGCCCACCCTTCACCACTTCCTAGTGTTTTTGCTGGGAAGAAGAAGTGGCGCAATAAACTCCCCAGCAACACGTCTGTCTGATAAGTTTGAAAAACTTGAATTTTTACAATATAAGTCAGAAAATGCCCCCGTTCCATGTATCCCTACCGAGGCTACCGACATATCCCCGCTAGTAAGGATATTTGTTTTTTTTTTCAATTATCGTTACCTGTTGGGATATAAATATGAAATTTTCTACTCCATTATATTATTATTGAAACCAGTAGGGATACGTTTTCAAGGGTTTCTCCATATGATTAATTAGGGGTTTAAAATAAAAGATCGGGGGAAAAAATGTAGGTAGTAGGTAGGTGCAACAAGGTAAAAAAATAAACTTGAAGATGAATAATGATGATGGTAAAATACAAATATAACTACACAGATACATACATATTAATATTAAAAAAACGACGTCCAAGAGAAGTAAAGATTGTTCGTTGATGGAGAAAACCTAATCAAATCTGAGATTTGGGATTTAAATACAGTCTTGCTAGTTGCTGGGGAGTTTGTTCCGCCGCACAGACAGGTATTTGGCCCTAAAAGTCGGGCGAAATCCATTTTTTTTGTTTTAGTTAGACGCCGTTTTTTATTATTCCTCGAAATACAATGGTATCTCCTCCTACCAATAGCGTGAATCCGACGCGCTAGAGACTTTCCCCCGCTCCATGAGCTCAGTCGGAAATTACCCTTCGCTTGCCGTGGTCGTGTAATTATTCGATGCGCTCAAATTTCATTGTTTTCAAATATTCAATTCATGGTGAAAAAGTCAATTTCTTTTGAATTTCTACTATGATCTTACACAACCAGGTATGTACTTCTTATTTTATTTAGTTTTGTTAGGAAAAGAGGGAGTTTTCATACCTTTAGCTCCATTAGTAACTAATTCTTAAAAAGTCCTATAAAATACGCATTTCAAAAAATCTTTAAGCGTTTTAAATTATTTCTGAGCATTTCTAAGTAAAAATGTATATGGTTTGTTTTAGAATAGACTCTATAGTATTCTAAAATACGTAAAACAGCCACCCTAACGCACCCCTCCATTTTTGACAATTTTTTTTTCAATGGACTCAAAAAACCACGTGTTTTTTTTTATGAAAATTAGTTTATTTTGTTTCCAGGCTCTTCTGGGACGCGGGTATTAACTAGAAACGATTTACTAACTATCATGGAACGCTCCAATGCTTCAACTTTCAATGAAAAGTTGGAATTTATGGAGTTGGAACTTCTCCGTCAATACTCTGAAGATGACCCAAACATTGCCGATGCAAAGCACAAGTTGTCAATTATACGTCACCAATTCAAGCAGAAATGGTCAGCTGCCCGCAACACCAAAGCCAGATTCCTAGAAGCGAACAAAGAATGGCTCAAGGGCACCATATCGCTACCAAAAGCAGGTACCTATTTAGGTTAACAATTCTTTTGTTTCGAACATTATTATATTTCATAGAATTTTATCAGTGACTAAAGGTTTATCTTTTGTTATAGGATTAAGGCCAGGTAGACCTCAAAAGTCGTTTTCAGAGTTATGTGAAAGGAATAAAAGGCGAAAAACTGAAAATCTTCGAACATCTGGTTTAGATGTGCTGGCATACGCAACACAAATGAAATTTCGAGAAACTGGCGAAGTTGAAGCATCAAAAATCGTAAAGGTCCTTACCAGAAGCCCCCGGAAAGCAAAAATATATGCAGCAGCGATAAAAGAACAAGCAGCTGAACAAGAAAAAGAAGTTTCAACGAAATTGGCACACCTTCGTTCCCTGTTTATGTTTGTTGAAGCTGGGCTTACCCAGGCCCAATACGAAGTGGTTCGAGACACGAATCCAGGCTTTTACCCATGCTATTCGATTCTAAAGAAGTTGAAGAAAGAATGCTACCCCGAAATCCACAGCATAACTGAGACCTGTGCCGAAGTAAGGGTACAAAGCTTAATGGATCACACCATCAAGCGATTATTATTGCATCTTGGTGAGGAGGTCTTGGAGCAACTGACTGAATCTGAAAAGCAGTCCTTTCTGCTCATCAGCAAATGGGGCTGTGACGGATCTCAGCAGATTCAATATAAAATGAAATTTTCAAATGAGACTGATTCCGACGCCAACATTTTTCAAAGTTCTGTCGTTCCACTCCAACTAGTCTATGGAACGGAAAGAAAAATTATTTGGCAAAACCCAACTCCGTCATCACCACGATATTGCAGACCAATACGCATACGATTTGTGAAAGAAAACACTGATGTGACTAATGAGGAAATCGAGTACGTAGAAAATCAAATAAAAGAACTGAGCAAGACCAAGATCGACGACATATCCGTCAAACATAAAATAGTTTTTACCATGGTGGACGGCAAGGTATGTAACGCAGCAACCCATACCAAGTCAACCATGAGATGTTACATATGTGGCGCCACATCCTCCGATTTCAACGACCTTACAAAAGAAAGGCCCTGCAATACGGAAAACATGCGATTTGGTCTATCTTTGCTGCACGCTCGAATAAGATTTTTCGAGAGCATACTGCATGTAGCTTATAAATTACCAGTCATGAAGTGGAGGGCTCGCCTGACTGCCGACGAGAAGAAACTAGTGGAGACACGAAAAAAAGAAATCCAAACCAAGTTTCGTGAACAACTAGGATTACTAGTAGATATTCCAAAGGCTAACTTTGGAAACACTAATGATGGGAATACCAGTAGGCGATTTTTCGATGAATACGAGAAAGCTGCAGAAATAACTGGGATTGACCAGAATTTAATCTACCGATTAAAAGTCATCCTAGACACCATGTGCTGCGGGATAAAAATTAACATCCAAAAATTCGAAATTTACTGTAAAGAAACTGCTGAATTGTACGTTTCTTTGTACAAGTTTCATCCAATGTCGCCGACATTACATAAGGTGTTGAGTCATGGGGCAGCCGTGATAAAGGAGGCGATTCTGCCAATCGGGCAACTGTCTGAAGAAGCTGCAGAAGCCCGCAATAAGCACATCCGAGCGTTTCGACTAAACTACGCCCGAAAATTTTCGAGAGTAGCCTGCAACACAGACGTTTTAAATAGGTTGCTCTTGACATCAGACCCCTTGCTGACGGGAATGAGGAACGCTAAACATAAAAGAAAGAGTCCTCTTTCAGCAGATACCATGAATCTTTTGGAGGAAAATGATATTTGCAATATTAGTATTGAAAATGACTCTGAAGATGATGAAAATTAGAAATAAAATTTGTTAAGTAATAATTATGTATGCTTTTTTTTACTCTATTATGCCTCAAAATAGAACGAAATACTTTAATAATACTATAAAACGCAAAAAAAAAATTTGTCCGATTTTTAGGGCCAAATACCTGTCTGTGCGCCGTTTATTATTTCCAGGTAAAACACTAGATAGCGATGACGGACTGTGAAGTTCCAGAAATTTCGACCTAATTTGAATTAATTACCCCAGCAAAACATTTTCATGCAAAATGTTGCCAAGGCGAAACCATACGGCACTCATTGTCAAAAAGTTATAGATCTCATGTAGAGCCAAGCTTCTAACTCTACACGCCCTAAGTAATATTCATAATTATATCCATATACATTTGTTTGCGTTCCACAAGCTTAAACAAGATGTTAATAAAAGGTTTAAAGCTAAGAGCCGTTGTAGACCCTGTCAGGGCACAGCAAAGATTAAGTAGGAGTACTCTACAAACTCTAACTTCACAAGCTCTTCACCTTAGTCTAAATATGCGGCTACGTCATTGCATTACTACAAGAACTATTGTAAAACAGAAAAGTAATGAACAGTAAATACGGCAGCGACGACAGAATGACGGCACGGGTGGCGTAGTGGCTGAGCTATTGGCTGTTGCTCTGCGTATTGTGGGTTCGATTCCCGCACGGAACAAGTTTTTATATGGCCTGCAGGTGGATGTTCCGGGTCTGGCTGTTTGTGTACGTGAGTTTAATTGTTTGTAAACGCACCCACGATACAGGAGAAATTCCTAGTGTGGGGCAACGTTTTTTTAAATAAAAAAATAAAGAAACAATACATTTTTCATATTACACCCATATGAATGTTATCTTGATAGATTTCTGATTTTATTTTAAAAACATTTTTGTAGACAATAAAATTAATATTATGCATGCGTAATTATTCATCCTGTCTACGCAGCCTTGATTGAGGGTGGTCCAACACACCATTTTCAATGCAATGTTGATGTTTCATAATCTCTATAAAATAGCAAGTCGTAAGACTCTAGAGAATAGTTTAGAGGGAACGGATCGTCCTTGTTTCACAGAACTATGCATGATTCACTATGATCATTAGTCTGGCATTTACTGCCAAACAGAAACAATCCATCAGGAATGTAAGACCAGCGTGCCTACTCCCTGCCACGAATCCTAACCTTTTTTTCTATTTGGTAAAATACACGGTTACACATTACAATATAATGCATAATTTGAGTTACAGATTTAGATGACCAACCACATTTTCCACACAGTATAAAATCAATTTAAGTACTAAAACTAATGTGATTTTATATTATTATACAATGTGGTTGGGTAATCATAAAACTTAACAGGCACGCAAAGAAAAAGAACGAATAAACAAAAAACATATCATTTAAAAGTTATAATGCTTAGGAGCTTAATCTAAAATAGTATTGGGAGGCGTCCATTAAACGTCTCTATTCCATGATATTAGGCTCAACCCACTCTACCCCTCATCCCCTAATCTCACGTGAGACTTAAAAAATGCGTGTTTCTAGGGTAAATGCGCTGGGACTATTGTAATAAAAATATTTGCTTAATTAATTTATCCTAATATTCTCGCAAGTTTGGTCTGCTTCTTCTTCAAACTGTGTGAGATACGGCTCGACCCTGAATGCCTCACGTAATTAATGGATACCCCCTTGAGCAAGGCTTATTTATTTTCCAGCTGGAACAGAGAAAATGTCTAGATTTAGAGTTTTACTTTTAAAATCACTCGTTTTGACGTTACGTTTACTTCAATAATTTAATTAGTGCTAGGAACACAACATTCCAGATAGCTACATTCCACATATCAATTATTTATTCGAGCGACTGGACTGGACTGTTGGTCGTACAAAGGGTTCTCTTTTTCTTGCTTTTCCTTATGTAAAATAAATAAATAATGCTGGACAATCCACACAGCATCATCTAGTCCCAAGCTAAGCTGAGTTTCTGTTATGGGTACTAGATGACTGATAAACTCGTACTTAATACAATACATTACATACATATATATATTATTATACATAGCAAATACCCAGAACACCCGGAACAAATATTTGTAGATCGTACAAACATTTGTCCCAGGGCGGGAATCGAACCTGCAAACTCCTGCGTCGTAGGCGGATATATTATGTGGAGATAAGACAGTTGCAGGCTGGAGTGCAAGTGTGGTGCTATCCCACAAACTATGGGACACTTGATATCGTGTCCTGCGTGACCTCATCATCATCGTGACGCTACAGGAAATGACGAGTCTGGCACTCGTAGCTAACTTCTGGACAGACTGAATTAAGATTGCCGTAGACACGCTAGGAATAAATAATAATATATCTTTATTTCCCAAAAACTTACAGATACTTATATATATGTGACATTTTTTACTTAAGAAAAAATTGCATAAAACATTTAGATGCTACAGAAATCTGTACACAAAAAATTAAACAGTGGTCCTTAAACTGGGTTATCCTGTGTCTTAAGGGACAGTATTTCGCGATAGCATTCTAAAAGCCATGTTTGAGTGGACGGTGTCGATTTATCTACAGAGGGGAAAAAAAGAAGTTATAATTAACAGTAGTTACTAAATTAAGTATGGGTATGTTAGAGTGAGTGTAGGTGTGTTTGTTTGTGAGTGAGTGAGTGAGGGAGTTGATTATGCGAATGTGTGTGGATGCAGGAATTTAAGATTTTGTGCGAGCATGGAGATGATTGAACATGTTTAGAATCTATTATTTTCATACTCATCATACTTGAATCATTAATAAGCAGGCGCTCTTAGCAATTTGACAATAATTAGAAAAATACATAATTTCCACTTCAGAAACATGTCTAGCCGGGACGTCTGTGGTCTGCTCTGATGCTGATAATGATTCCGAGGGTTTGATAGCTCAGTAAAAGTAATAACATCATACTTCCACTCGCGATTCACCTGTTGACATCATAAACACCATATAATTATGAATATTTTACGATTGTTCGTAGCGTGGAATGTAACAAAACATGGGTTTTCTTTTTAATGAGCGGAACCCTAATTATTTTTCTACAAAACTAACTTCTATTAGCCTAAACTACTCCTCATAGCGTTAGCTATCTGATAGTAAAAGTCAGATCAGAATCGTTTTAGCGGTTACAGATATAAGCCTAAGCAAACAGACAGACGACAGACAGACAAGAAAAATAAAATTTGTTTTTTGTTTTGACTACCGTGTATACTTACTATATGTATTTAGTAAAAAGCTGCCTTTTTAATAATATGTATTACGAACAGACACATCAATTTTATTCTTTTCTTTGAATAGATGTATGGATATAACTCAGGAATGTCTCAGATTCACTGCGTCCTTTATCTGTCGCTCATACTCAGTCTATGAATGTTTCTAGATCAATGTACGAGTGTTACGAGTTACCAACTGCAATGTGTTTGCTGCCAATGAAGTCGTGGATTTGGAGATCCGTGAGCATTGTTTCTATTTGGAAACAATTACCTACCTAACAACAGGCACGCACATGTACTCTAGTTGCTTCTTTTACGTGCATACATCATTCGCCAGTCGCGAGTACTTTTAATTTTTTTTCGTTTAAATAGCGTTGCACACACAAGGTTTTTCTCCTGTATCGTGGGTGCGTTCACTAACATTTAAACTCACATACACAACTACCTCTAGGCCATACAAACATTAGTTCCGTGCGGGAATAGAACCCGCAACAAATAGCGCAGCATCATCACTCAACCTTGGCGCCTATCGTGCCATCTAAGTAGTACTTACGCGAATTAGCTTTCTGAAGAACATCACCAATAAGGTCAGCTAATATATACGAGTATAAGGTAAGGTCGGTAATGATATCGCTCTATAAAAATCGTGGTAAGACTGCAGATGTATTTATTGCCTGGAACAGGTTCATGTAGATGCTGTATTGCCCAGCACGCGTAGCATGACCACACCATAGAAGCGGGTTTAGTCGGCGGAAGAATAGACAAAATGACAGATTGTTGAAAGATTTCTACTATCTTAAGCATGGCGATGTTAAAACTGGAAAGAATTTGGCTATACTCTACAGTCTACGGGGTGCCCCGTGTCCGGGTAGAAGACAATGACAAGTTTGAATGAAAAAACGTTTTCTATTCTTGGTAGAATAGATATAGAATTGGTACGTCAGTAAAAGAGCAGTGAATCGTTTTTATCATAACACCTGGACATAGCTAGAGTCAAGCATGGTGATTTTGATAAATTCTTCTTCAGGTCAGGTCATCCCAATATTTGTAAGTTTTATTGGTGTACAATAAAGAGTCATCATCATCTGCCTAGTCCAACCATATTGGGGTCAGCTTCCAGTCTAACCGGATGTAGCTGTATTTTACATGGAGCGACTGCCTATCTGACCTCCACAACCCAGTTACAGGGCAACACAATGCCTGTTGGTAAGACTGGTTGTCAGACTTCCCGGCTTCGACTGTCAGGCAAATGACAACAGACCCCAACTGCTTAACGCGCTTTCCAAGCCACCCTCATGTGAGTAATATAACTCACTTAGACATAGGCAATTCAAAAATAGAACCCGTGTTTTTGCAGTTGGATTTTTGTTATTTACAATTTTATTTTAACAATGTTCTATACAGAACCATTGAATCATAATTGCAAATAAAATTCATGAGAGAAGAGGCGATTATAAACTGTCGGCAGTGAATAGTGGAGGTTGAATCGCGCGCGTGTCCGGAATTGCAATATCTCATCTTTGTGATACGCTTGCGGCATACCGGCCGAGACTCGGTGACGAGCGGAGCGGGCTGAAGAGCGATTGTGATTTTAACTTCGTGTAGTTTTTCTCTACTTAAGTCTATTCATCATCTACCTAGCCTTTTTCCAACTATGTTGCGGTCGGGTTCTAGTATAACCGGATGCAGCTGAATACCAGGTTTTTACATGGGGCGACTGCCTATCTGATCTCTTCAACCCAGTGACTGAGCAACACGATATGTCTAGGTAAGACTGGTTGTCAGACTGTCGTCTTAACCTGCTTTTCGAGGCTCGTAGAGGGTTTCAGTATGCATACTCCCATCTGCTGATATACCTCGGCAAGCGAAGCTTAACCTTCAATTGACCAGTGCGGTTGTTTTTATATCGAATGTGGCTTAGTATTTAGCGGGAAACTAAGGTAAGTACTGCAATAAATTTTATGGCAGGAGTGTGCTTTCAAAATACCCAATTCATGTTACAAAATACCTATAGACATTAGAGACTCAATGAACACTAAAAACATTGCACAAGCATTTTTATGTTTCTGATAGCCAGATTTTTTCTTAAAAACTTTCGAGAGTGCATGCTTTACCCTTCAATTAAATGACATCGGTGAAAGAAAATTGCTTTGTAATGGATTTAAACTAAGAACTCTTCAATCGATTTAGAACTACATTATCAGCGTGTGACAAAGGCTTTATTTTCAAAATTACACTTTAAAGAGGGGATGTTAATGAATGAAGACCAAGTCACGAAGTGGTATTTTGAATATAAGTTCTTAATCACCAAACCGCAATGAGCAACGGTTGTGATGGAGAAGATGCCTGCAATGGGACAGTCACTGGCTGGTAAAAAAAAAAAAAAAAACTCACGCCTTTACCCCACGGGGGGAAACCAAAAATCGCGACCCGCTACGATCCTCCTTTCGCTTCGCTGGCTAGTATTATTTTATTTTAGATTTTAGATTGGATCGCTAGAACCTAGCTACAATAGTAAACAGAAGGTACCTAATACCTCACAATGAGCACTAAGCCACCACCCTTACAACAAAGCCGCGCCGCGATCATAAAAGCGTCGTAAGCATAGCCCTAACTCCGCAACGATGTCTTCATGCAGCCACATAAAATTCGATGCGCCCGCGCCGACCCGAGCTCGCAAGAGACATCGGCGGTGCGGCGTACCGTGGCCAATAATTTCGTTCTTACTAAGTTTATGGAATTACTAGCTTTTGTACATGGATTTGTCTGTTAGGAACAAGGGGTTTTTGTCATTTTCAGTACCTATTTGAAAATGACAAAGATAATGTAAATGGTTTTTGAACGATAATTTTTAAATTAATATTGACATTCTCTACCTATTATAATAAAACATTATTAAATTAAATTCAATTGGCTCTGATATTCTTTGTAGGTAATAATTTGTTATTTGTGATTTAAATTAATAATTTATTTTGACATTAAACTTGAATAATGCTTGTATCATGGCTGTTTTGTAATAAGTTTTAATTCAATTTATTAGTTTTATACAACTTTTTGCATGCCTTAGTTAAGGTAGAAAGTAATGGATCGCTTAATATTAAAAAACATCTGTATATTGTACCTACTTTCTGTGCAAATAAACGATCTATTCTATTTTGGTAGGTGCAATTCCACTTTATTATCTTGTAATATGAGACTTGGTAATTAGGAATCTATTAAAGTAGGCAATCGGCATTATTATAGTGGAATATCAAATGACTGTCATGTTCAAATTAACTTTTGACCTTCGCTTTATACCGCTATTCATGTAGGCACGTCTAGCTCATGTTGTTCTAAAGTAATAGTAATAATTAAAGCTATTAACTCCTCTTATTGCTGAGCCGCTACAATTAATAGTTAAGGTGGGATAGTGCTGCAATCACCGCGGCATTCTGGTGAGAGCCACCTGCAGGCCTCGCAGGTGGAGACGCAGCCAAAGACTTTAGGAAGGTCACAAGGGTGGGGGTAAGGGTCACAGGTCACAAAGGCGGAGGGAAGGGTCACAGGTCACAAGGGTGGGGGCGAGGGTCACAGGTCACAAGAGTGGGGGGGGGTACAGGTCATGAGAGTGGGGAAAGTGTCACAGGTCACAAGGGCGGAGGAGAGGGTCACAGGTCCCAAAGGTGGGGGGAAAGGGTCACAAGGGTGGGGGGGAGGATCAAATGGATATTTTTATTGGCAAATAGGGTGATAAGTAAGCAGGAAGTTGATAATGTATTTAAAAATATGTACCTTCAGTAAATAAAGTGTCTATTTTTAGGAAGTTTCCCAATTTAACGTGAATTCCCTTGCCCAAAAACTAAACTACATAGTAACATCTTATAGCAAAATCTAGAAAAACACGGAGATTAATGAAGTTAAAGATGTCAAATTAGTTAATGTCTTGAATTTTGCCAAGTTTTTGTTGGACGCGTTTGCGCTATCAACCCTTTTTTATTAATTAAACTATGTTTGTATGGAAGCTTTAGTTCAACTAGTGCTTAACTTTAAGCAAACACTCTTCGCATTAAAAGAAAGAATCTTAATGGAAATAACAAACAATGATCATCAGCGCTTCTCCCTGCGAGTTAAAAACAGACCAAAGTCTTGAACATAAAACTGTAAGTATAACTTCTAGAACATTCTAAGATTGACCATCAAATTCCCATAGCTAATAGGTACCTAACCAGCTCTGCATTTCTGTTAAATCTCCCCTTGAAAAGGAAGGTGAATAGGGCTGTCATCATTTGGAAAGAAAAGAAAGAAAAAATATTTATTCAGCACAGGCTCAGGCACACAACGACACAATACTAAACATAGACAACATAAAAAAATATTGTATGATATAGAATGAGTAACAAGAAAAACATTACAAATAAATAAAATGGGGGTATGAGGAACAGCTTGTAAACTTGTAAAATTCCTCATCCACCGTAAAAAAGGGAGGATACTCTGTTCAGAAATATGTTGGGCTACTCTCCGATAGTTATTGTCTGGTTCTTGTATATGTGTTCAAACGCCCAAATAACTTTAAAATCGCGATGTAGGATACCTACCTCAGATTTAGTTCCTATGTGACGAGATAGATGTCGCTACAATCCCATACTTATGCCAGGCATTGACAGCTCACGCAACTTTTTGTGGGGAGGCTTATACAGAATAGATCGGTACAGTGTACAGGTACAGTACAGTCAAATGCATTATGCATTCAACAACAAACACAAAGCCTGTATAATAAAATAAATAAAATACATTAATGTCACTATAATGACAAAGCTCGGGCTCCAATGTGGCCGTTTTATTATATTACCTGTAATAGGGGGCATTAGGGCGGGGCGGAAGGATTTAATAAGTAAGCGGCGCGCGCACGGCGAAATTGCGATGTTCGATGCGTACGCGCACCGCTCCGGGCGGTGCTAGGGATGGGAAAGGTTGTTTATCGGTTTTATGTCAGAAGTTTTATTTATATTATTATATTATTAAAACAAAAAAAAGTAACAAACACTTACAAAACAAGTGAACAACGGGTGGAATTACTCTTACAGAAAACCGTTAGATAGACTGAAATAAAGGAGATTTAAAAAAAAATACCTCTTCATAATATTATATAGATACATAGATAGCAATGCAACTAATATTATTCTTATAACCAGCATAAATAGAGAATCGATGGTTATCGATGTATTTAGTGTTGGGCAAATGCCTTGTTTTGACGACTGATGTTAATAAGGAAACGTGTTGCGAAAAGTTTTTAGGAGAGATCTCCAGAGCCGCAGAACCATTTCGTAGGTATCTAAAGACTTAATGATTTATTTATGACGGCTAAAATAAAAACATACACTTATTTGTGTCAAAATTATAAGAAAATTAGCCTTTGTCGATAAGTGAGTTATCTGTCAAGACTACTTCGCATCCCTAATGGCGTCGTGTGTAATTTATTTCCCATTCAGTGTACTTGTGTCGATTATTATTATTGTTCCACGAACTGCGCCGGCGCACAATATATAACATTGTAGCAATATGTCGCTCTCCGCAAAGTTATGGTTTCTTACATATTGCTGGTGGGCAGAAGGTGTGTATTTTGAGTTTCAGTACTAATTACCTAGCTTTGGGAACAGGTTTGAACATTTAGTATTATTATGGTTTATTTACTATACGTTGTATGTGTCGCTATACCTTGAATTTTTGCTGTGAGTCTATGTTACTTGAGAATAAAATAAAAATAAATAAAATAAATATTGCTGGACAATCCACTCAAGCTAAGCAGAGCTTGTGTTATGGGTACTAGACTGATATACTTAATGCAATGCACATTACATAGATATATATTTTTTTTATTCATAGAAAAACCCAGAACACCCGTAACAAATCTTTGTAGATCGTACAAACATTTGCCGCAAGGCGGGAGTCGAACCCGCCACCTCCTGTGTCGCAGGCGGACCTTCGCCCGCTGCGCCACATAGGTCGTCAAATAAAATAGAAGAATGAATTATATGTACATATGTACCCTATACTACGGCTCAAACACTAATGCTCGAGAAAGTGCAGAAAACTTTTCTTCGGTATCTTTTTAAAAGAACCTACAATTTCTACCCTTACATGTACCCCACTAACTATATCCTAGGGACTTTGGGGTTCAACTCGTTGGAGGTAAGAAGAGGTCTTGACCAGCTCACGGTAGCTTGTAAGACCCTTAACGGTCGCATCGACTGCCCTGAGCTCCATGACCTCTTCTGTCAACTATTCGTACCGGACAAATACATCTGTCACCGCCAAAGCCGCCGACACAATCTGTTCGCGCAACTGCCTTGCAGAACGGTCGCCAGAGCTGAATCGCCAGTGTGTCGTACCTTGAGGATGCTCAATACTCTCCTGACGGCCAACCCGGAATGTGATGTGTTTGCGGACGAATGGAGTAAAATTAAGCGCGTATGTCTGATGTTCTGTGAGAGACAGTATGCAAGGGTGTCTACTGTTCCATGTTAGTAAGTAGAGAATAGTTGTTTTTGATTGTATTGTCTGCATTGTATAGTTTTTGTTTTGTTTCTATGTTAATTAATGTAATTGGTGCTATGCCGTGTTAATTAACTATAAATAAATAAATTAAAAAAAAAAAAAAAAATGTTAGTGCAACTTCGTCTGTATCCGCGATTTAACCGACAGTCACGTGGATGTCGAAGTCGAAGTCGGAAGTTGCGGGTAAAACCTAGTATTAAGCAAAAACTACTGACCAGATCTTGATGAAACTTTACAGCATTTTATATCGTACTTTAGAACATTATTATGGCTATTTTTTATAAAGACACATAAGACGCGAGGAGTAAAGAGCTCGTGGGTAAATCGGAGGTTAAGCTACGCTTGCCGGGGCCAGTCTGTGGATGGGTGACCGTTAATTACACATCGTGACTCCTCCGTGCCTCGGAAAACACGTTAAGCCGTTGGTCCCGGCTGTCATTTGTAGATCTTTGACAGTCGTCACTGGTAGTCAGAAGCCGGAGAGTGTGACAGCGAGTCTTACCAAGGGGTATCGTGTTACCCAGTAACTGGGTTGTGGAGGTTAGATAGCCAGATGATGACATAAGACGCGGATAATGTACAGTTAGCAGGAAATACATGGCTTTTTTATATTTATTTTATTAATTTATTTAAATTTAGATAAGTCACGTATGGTTTCTAGTAATTAAACGAAAAAACATCTATGAAAAGTTAAAGGAAACGATATCAGGGAACGGAAATTCCGACATAATTTTATTTTTCGCATCTGTAATCTAAAAACCAAAAAATTGACTCATCAAAAATATTTTGTTCCACATTAAGTAACTAAAACGGAATTCGTCCAATCATTGCGCCTAATCTTGTGTGGCCGCAGTTCTATTTCACGGGATATTAAACTGAGAGGGACAGACGTATGCTCCGGCAACGTAAGAAAGGGATGGTGCTACAGTTATCTTCGCTGGGCAGGAAGTGAGAGATCAAAGCGGTCGCCAGTGACCGCGCCAATTAGATAGGCCTCACCGCTGTTCAGGATGTCGGTACTTCTTGGAAATACACAAAAGATTATTTTGATGATGTAATTGTTGGAGAAACACATTTTTGTGGGCCTGGGAAGGTAACGTATGGGGAACTGGGTTGATCTCGCAAATTCTGAAGTTATAATCAAGTCGAGATGGCGATAACTGCGATAAGCATGGTAGGTATAGGGTGCTCCCCTAACCTAGTCATAGTCATTTATTCATAAACAAGTAATTTTTATCTGAATTTACACAATACATTTATACAATTAAACAATAGGGTAGTGTCCTTAAAAAATCTGATTGGTCCGAAAGTTGGATTAGGTACTCAAAAATACTGGACACGTATTTTTTCTTTTGTCACGTAAACCAAAAATGACGACGATATAGTGCGTTGAAATTGCGCGTGACGTCACGCCGTGTTACACTTTTCGTATACGTAGACTTAATATATTTTTACCTAGGACATGTGTCCTAGGTAAAAATATCAACATAGTAATAGTAATTTAGGATAATAGGGATGTCCCTATTATCCTAAATAATGTTATAAATGCGAAAGTAAGTTTGTTTGTTACCTTTTCACGCCTTTATATACCACTAGACGGTTTTCGATAAAATTTGGCAGAGAGATAGATTGCAGCACCCCGGGAAAGGACATAGGCTGAAGCTAGTATGCAATAAAACAACTACATTTGAATTTTATAAATTATATTTTCCCAAATATCAAAATAGTATTGGCAACACCTTAACATTCAAAGTAATAACAATAAAATAATTAAATAAAGATTAGTAAAGTTTGATAGAATTTATTACAAAAAAATAACAATCTAAAATGTAGAGTTAGATCAATAAATCATAATTAACAAAATACAATAAAATTTAACAACCCATTATTATCTGAATAAAATTACAGTTGTAGTTCGGTTTGTAATTTGCCAACTGTTACCCAGTATCTGGGTTATGGTGGTCAAATAAGCAGTCGCTCCATGTAAAATACTGGTGTCCAACTGCACTCGGTAAGACTGGGAGCCACCCCCAACTTAGTTGGAAAAAGGTTAGGCAGATGATATTGTAAGAACGTACCGAGGTTTTCTGGCCAGTTGTCCTGGCTCTTAAAAGAACCACCAATTCCTTGTCTGACCTCATTGTCCCTGTATCCCACACCAATTGCATGCTCTCAAAAACTTCCTATCTCTCTCAAACCAATTGAACTACTAGTAATCCATGGTCTTCATAAACCTAGAGGTCCAAATGTTAATTGTCGTCTGGCTCGGCGTCTGCGCACTCTATAATTACACAATCAAGTGTTATTGCGCTCCGTCCAATAGATACGGACAAACAATTGTTGTGTTATAGTAGGTACTTTAATATATCAATTAATAGTGACACTTGTGAGAATTTTGCCAGCGAACGAGATAAAGGGAATATCGGGTTAGCGGAATTTGTCTGTAGTCTTGACTTCTTGATTTAGATGAAAGATCGTCCACTCCCACTTATGTAAAAGTTAATTATGATGAACGAATTCGATATATCAGCAGACCTAGACAACATTTTTTTCTTTAGCGTAAAATGCCAGATGCTGACGTTATAATGTATGGACCTGACGTTACATGCGGAAAGGATTCACGAGACATTTCTAAAACTTATATCAACTCCATACAACTTAATCTCTACGTTGGCGTTAATGATTGCAGAATAGAGATTTTGTCTAGCCGCCCTGGTTGTTTAATCGTACCAAAATGAAGCTATCTTCTAACTGTTTAAAGGTTTTACTATAGCTGACTAGCTATACTAGCTGAGTTCCTCAGCTTTGCCCGCTCGTAAGGGTCGTAGTGTGATGTTAAATAGCTTACAACTTTCGCCAGGAATTCTTTCAGCTTCATTATCCAACGTACATATAATAAAGCTGAACAAATTCACAATAGTTCTAAAGAGAGGCAATTTAGTACATCTAAAACATTATTCTCTATAAGTCTAGTAAAAGCTGCTTTTACTGACCCCACTATTCAGCCTTCCTCACAAGCAGCTGAGGTGTCCGAGTGGTTAAGGAGTTGGACTCGAAATCCAATGGGTTCTGCCCGCGCAGGTTCGAATCCTGTCCTCAGCGAACTTAAGTTTTATCTATTCTTTTGGTCAAAGAATCTGCATTGCTATGCTACTTGGCAATTTGGGCCATTTTGGGCACTTTTTCCGTTGACAGCGATGCGGACGAATATTTTGATTCCCCCGTGATTCCTTACCTTTTTTACGCCATAATTTGATTTGTCCTGGGTTTTCAATTGTTACACCTGGCTTTATCCCAATATATTTAGGATCAGCACAGCACTATATTTTCCTGACGGATAAAAATGTCTCTTGAACCGTTATCTTAGAATTTACTTCCATTTTAGCAACTTTAACTTAATGGAAATAAATTATTTCTGTTTTTATTTCTAGCCATTATCATCTTCCGCAAGTCTAACTATCTTCTCATTGGCCTGTCTCTTTTTAAAACCATACTTCTTGTGGGAACTGTGTGAATTTGATTTTATGAAAGGAAAAGTGTTAGTTTTTGTCTCTCTCTTTCTCTGCTTGTCACCTCCACAGTGTATTTATCACATTCTCTTACAAATTAGCTAGAGTACAAGGTTTCACTCCTACCGCGTGTGAACTCACCCTCGACTTTTTAGTAAAAATAATCATACAAAGGAGGACTACTACCTTAGGATGATGCAGAGACAGAATATAGTACTCGTAGGTGCGTCATGAACAAAAAACAAGTCTCTTTGACTAGCCAAGTAGAGAAACACCTACCTAATCCATTTCTAATATATTTATTCCAGTTTATGACGTGTATAAGTGTCCTCTTAAACCTATTTACATACATAGATAAATATTATATTAATATTATAAAAAAAGTTGTAATTTAATCGTATCCAATAATGATTATGTTATGACTGATCTCAATAAAAAAAGTTGTTATAATTTAGTTAACTAATATTAAGGACAATTTCTAAAAATTGGTTATTAATTAAGTATTAATTTAAATTTTATGCCTTTGCTGTGACCTTCAGGGTGCGTTATTGTACCTTAGCTTTAAGGCTATTGTAAGATCCTCACACATTATGGAATGCAAATAAAGATATGAATATTGAATTTGACGACCTATGTGGCGCAGCGGGCGAAGGTCCGCCTGCGACGCAAGAGGTTGCGGGTCCGATTCCCGCCTTGCGACAAATGTTTGTACGATCTGCAAAGATTTGTTCCGGGTGTTCTGGATATTTAATATGTATAGTAAAAAATATATATCTATGTAATGGTACATATATCAGTCATCTAGTACCCATAACACAAGCTCTGCTTAGCTTGGGGCTAAATGATGCTGTGTGGATTGTCCAGCATTATTTATTTATTTAATATAAATATGAAATAAATATAATCCAATTTAATTAAATAAATGTAAGAACTTTTGCTTAATAGGAAATGGCGGCCATCTCACTCACACATTTAGGTGCAATCAGAAAGTTCCCAGCGATGTTGCGTTGACCCCGGCGGGCTATCGGCCAGCTGTCTGGCACGTAGCCCGTAGCCCGCAGCCCGCACCACACGTACCGCACTCCCGTCCGACGGACTAGGCAATAATTTAGGATGATTATCCTAACTGTTCAATGTAGGGCTGGTAGGTTTTGGACAGTGGAAATTAAATGAGAATAGTTTTTGAGACAGGTTTTTCTTAACGACCTAATGCTTGAATTTCTCAGTAGCAGCCTGGAGTCTGGATTTGTGCTCGGTGAATCACAATAGGCTTGCCTCTGTTACCTACATTTCGCTATATAAGTCTATAAGGCCCATGTTACTACATGGGATATTAAATATTTCTTAGTAGCCTGGAGTCTGTAAAATTTCAGACTTATAAAAAGAAGTGAATCTGAAATTTCCAGGTAAAACACTAATAAAAGTTTATCCGACGGACTATTAATATTAATATAACATAATATTAGGTCTTTACCTATGAAATTGCCGTTCTGCAGTACTGGCCATTTCAAATCAAAATATTTTTTGTTTGGCTAAGAATTCTAATTTCAAATTAATTTTATTTTAAAAACATGGATTTTTTTTTCCAAAAGTAGTCATTTGTTTATTGATTAGTGTTACATTTTCATCGCATTTAAATCTTTTTCGTCATCATGGATACGTTAAAAATTCGAGTAATTATGGAATATGAGTACCGTCGTGGCAGCAACGCGGCACAAGCGGCACGCAACATCAACGACGTTTACGGAGCTAACACTACAAACCAACGCACTATAGTCACCGGCAAATAAGATGGCAAGATTTTGGCGTAGTGGGGGTAAGTTCGCGCATCGTACACTTAGTGGCACAAAAAAGTGGTAACTTTTATTGATCGTCATTATTCTATTGTTATTGCCATCATTTATATTTAATCATGTCTGTATAGAACAAAGTTAAAGAAGGGAGAGGAATTCAAGTTTATTAGGAGTTATAAATAACGTGCATTTAAAATTCAAAAAAGTTTATATAAAAAAAAAAAATAACTAGTCACTATCCGTTAATAAAACTACCCTTGGCATCATATTGAAAGTCGCAATCGCAGAACACTATGGTTGTGTTCTGCAAGTGTTTGGTCAATGCTGTGTGTTTTAAATTGTTCTTTTTCCAATTTTATTAATTTGTATAACTCTGGTTTGAGCATACTTTCCTCGTATGCTATGCCTTTTCAGGAACTCTATCCTAAATTTAAAAACAATAACAACACTTAAGTTTAACACAAAAAAAACAAAGGGTTCAATTTTCGTGCACTGAAATGTAATCGGGAGCGAACGGGACGAAGGCGCGGCGCGGGAGGCAAGGGTCGACTGATGCACCAATCGCGCGCTCGGATCGACGCTACCTCATACCCCGCGTCCCGCTTGACCACCAAAGAGACCTAAAAAACGACTTGTGCGCATCTAACGACTTTTGCCATCTTATTTGCCGGTGATTATACCTGTTATTGGTTTGCTCGCTTCCGTTCTGGAAATTTCGACCTGAAAAATGAACCTCGCGGTCGTCCGAAGACTTTGGTCGACAATGACGAATTAAAGGCGATTGTGGAAGCTGATGATACACAATCTACGGCTGAATTAGCAGCAGCTTTCGACGTTAGCGTCAAAACAATATTGGTCCATTTGCGTCAAATTGGCAAGGTAAAAAAGCTTGACAAATGGGTGCCCCACGAACTCAATGATCGCCAGCGCGAAGTACGCGTCGAGACGTGCCTTGCACTGCTCAACAGACACACAAATGAAGGAATTTTGAACCGCATTGTTACCTGCGATGAAAAATGGATTCTGTTTGATAACCGCAAGCGCTCAGCAAGTTGGTTGGATCCTGGTTCAGCACCTAAACAATGCCCTAAACGAAAACTTACCCCAAGAAAAGTGATGGTCACTGTTTGGTGGTCTAGCGCCGGTGTGATTCAACACAGCTTCTTACCAAACGGGGTGAGCATTACTGCAGATGTGTACTGTGAAGAATTGAACACAATGATGGAGAAGCTGGCACATCTCCAACCAGCATTGGTCAATCGCTCGTCTCCGCTGCTCCTGCACGACAACGCGCGACCTCATACTGCACAGCAGACGGTCTCCAAGTTGCAAGAACTGGGGTTGGAAGCTCTCCGTCATCCGCCCTACTCACCAGACCTTGCGCCTACAGACTACTACTTTTTCCAGAATTTGGATAACTTCTTGGCGGGAAAAAAATTCAATACCCGAGAGGCAGTACAAAATGCCTTTGAAGAATTTGTTGCCTCCCGTCCAGCTGATTTCTTTAAGAAGGGCATCAATAAACTGCCACTGCGTTGGCAAAGATGCATTGATTGCATGGGTGATTACTTCGATTAATACAAATAAAAAATACATGAAAAAAATTCATTTAAATTTTTTCATACAAAACGGCAATTTCATAGGTAAAGACCTATTATTACGCCTTTATTCCCTGAAGGATTAGGCAGAGGCCAGTTATGTTCGCCATTTATGTTCTTAAGTCCCATGTAATAGTTTTTTTTAAAGTAAACGCTTCTTTTTTTTAAACTTACCCTCTATTTATTATAAACTTACCCACTTCTTTTTTTAAACTTTGCAGCCCTAACCCGGCTACTACACAGATCGTCTCGATCCGCAACGGGCCGCACTTGACCGTACGGAGGTACTTTAGGGTAATTACGAACACGCGCGAACAATATCTCACAGGCGCGGGCGCACCGTTATGTCTGCTAAATGTTGAGCTGTCTTAAGTGAGGGATTGGGGACGTTAGTCTTAGACTTTGAGGATGTACAAAACTGCATATTAGTCTGCATGATTGGTTTTAGCTAAGCGATTTGGGATAGGTCTTCTAATTGGCGCTGCATGTTTGAATTTTCTACCTTTGCGTACAGTTTGCCAGACTATTTCAAATTTATATTTATTTGTTCGTGACACATAAGTATAATTAATGTTGTGGTGTTATGAATAAAAATCGTATCACTACATGCACTACTACTATGTATGTACATGCACTGAATAAATAATAATACTAACGTAGTACAGGTCAAAATTACTGTAAATTTAAAAAGTAGGTAACTTTTTATGTTATGCATAAAAGCTACATATGGCAATTTAAAGGGCCATGCTGCCAGCCTTCTGGGCACTTTTCCCGTTGACAGTGATGCGGATGAATTTTTCGATGCCCTGTGTTTATTTATTTTATTTTATTTTTTCATGAATTAATAGTAACTTTTTTTGCAGAAAATAAATTAAACTATGGGTAAAATAAAATATTTATAAAGAAAATAAGAAACAATAAAAACGAATATAAATCTTATTGATTTTAGGTTTTTTTCTTCTAAATATAAATAAATAAATAAATAAATGGATTATGAATTAATTAATGGAGGAATTAATGGATTTAGCTGGTTTTTTAAATATTTTTGGAGCCATTACCTAGAACATGTTTTTAGAAAAGACCCGTGTTGATGCGTTTAACCATATCAGTGTTAAACCACCAAAGGTTGGTAGGCCTAGCTAGCAGTTTCACCTAGGGGTATCGTGTTGCCCAGTAACTCGGCTGTGAAGGTCAAATAGATAGCCGTACCATGTACAAGACTGGTACTCAGCTGCATTCGGCTAGACTCAAAGCCGACCCTAACATACTGGGGCAGCGCAAAGTCGTGCTTTGAGGCGAGGCCTAAGTCCAGCAGTAGACGTCATTGATGACGATGGATACAAAACGAAGGTAACGTAACTTCAAAACTTAATCCAACATTCCTACTAAGAATACTGATGTGTCCTAGGTAAAAAATATAATAAGTCTATTTGGTCCGTCAGTTAGATTACAAAAAAATTCAACACACTATATCGTCGTCATTTTTGGTTTACGTGACAAAAGTTAAAATACGTGTCCTTTTTGAGTAATCCAACTATAGGACCCAACGGAATCTTTAAGGACACTACTCTATTGCTTCATTAGCCAGATATACGCTTGACTGTTCAGAAAACAAAACACAATTTAGCGGCCATTAGAGAGTCTATGAGTAATACCATATAAGACAATTTAGCTAACGTCTTCGTACCGGAGTTATTACTCCTTTAACTTTAGCTATTTTATTACGAAACACCAATCGAATACGGTATATAATTACTCTGCTGCGGGCAATACCGCCGCAGTATTGCAAGCTCAATAAATTGCACACGACATGGGGTCCTGCGTACTGGTCGAAGAAACATTATATTATTTTGTTGTTTAGCTTTTATTGTGCTTGGGAAATGTTTGGGTGCTACGGTGGTCTGGAGCTGATGAGATTGGAACTCAATCTTCTGCATCATGCCAGTCCTATGTTATGTATATGACCTATCTTTAGAAGTTAGCAAACTTTACAACCGTTTATACATATACAGGGACATTTTATACGTTCTGCCATGATGGCCCAGTGGTTTACGCCTCGCCTCTTGTGCATGAGGTTGTGGGTTCAAACCTGGGCAAGTACCAATGTGAGTTTTTCAATTCATATGTACTTTCTAAGTTTATCTTGGACATCACTGACATCGGTGAAGGAAAACATCGTGAAGAAACCTGGACTTATATAATTAATATAAGTCTGAAATCGCCAACCCATCTTGAGCAAGCGTGGTGATTAATGCTCATGCATGTGACGACCGATGTGGCGCGGTGGGCGAAGGTCCGCCTGCGACGCAAGAGGTTGCGGGTTCGATTCCTTCCTTGGGACAAATGTTTGTACGATCTACAAATATTTGTTCCGGGTGTTCTGGGTATTTACTATGTATAATAAGAATAATGGAGAAAATTGTGCGTCAGATGAGAGATGCGGACTGAAATCTTCCTCTCCACCTCATCACTCCTGAAGAACATTATACACCAGGATAGGAACTGCATTGGCCAATCTTCTGGAAACCGATGCCACGGTTATAAAACATTGGGTATTAAAATCTGGAATTTCTCAGTAGTATCCTGGAGTCTACAGTAGGCTTCCTGGGGGCAATAGGCTCGCTCCCTATTACATGGGACTAAAACATAACTGGCGAATTGTGAGTAAGTATACTCTATGAGGTGTACCTATGTACACCTCTGCCAATCCCTTCGAGGATTACAGACGTGATAATATTACGTTCCTTGGAACTCATTTCCTAAGCTTGGGCAACGTTTGAAGCATTGAAAATTATAGGGAAGCAGGCATAGAACACCTCGGGAAAATGGCCCTAATCTTCAGTATTAGCTGCGCCTGAGTTGATTGCGAGATGAGAACTCATAGTAGACACAGGGACGTACGTACTCGTGTTAAGTCGTGATAGTAATTGTTTTAGGTCACGAATTCACGAGAAGATGGTCACGAGTTCACGACACTTCCTTGAGGATGCTGCGTGCTCGGCCCAGGGAACTACAGTGGGACTAATTAATCTTTATGAGTCAGCTGTCGGTAAATGAGTATACGTTTTCTATTCTTTGAAAATATCGTGAGGTAAGGATCATCGTTTCAGCCAACAGTCGTCAACTGCTAGACATAGGCCTCCCCCAAAGATTCCCACAACGATCGGTAGTGCGCTGCCCTCATACGTCGGCTTCCTGCCATCGTCACCAGATCGTCGGTGCACCACGTGGGGCGTACCCTTCCGATACGTGGTTGCCACACTAGAGCCTATCCGCCCCAAAGGCCATCGGTTCTGCGAGCAATGTGCTCCACCCACTGCCACTGCAGATTGACAATTCGTCGGGTTATGTCGGTGACTTTAGTTCTCTTGTGGATCTCTTCATATCTGATTCGATGCTGCAGAGAAAATTCAAGCATAGCCTTTGCCATTGCCCTTTGAGTGACTTTGAGCCTTCTTATGAGGGCCATTGCGAGCGACCACGTCTCTGATGCATAAGTCATCAGGAGATAAGGATACCTCAAGACATTTCAAAGTAAAAGGGGTGGGTTATCAATGATTACCAACGTAATTGCCTCCTCTATGACGATAGGCCTTTGCCTTACCGTTACAGGTTAATAAATGGTCAGAAATATAGACTTTTAGGCTACTATCTACCTAACCTTTCCAACTACATATGCTGGATGCGGCTGAAAACCAGTGTTTTACACGGAGCGACTGCCAATTTGACTTCCAAAACCCAGGTACTGGGTAATGCCTTCTTATATCTATTGGTAATAATGATCGTCAATTTTTCGGGCTTCTGAGTCATGGACCTACAAATGAGAGCCTGGACCAACGGCTTAGCGTGCTTTCCGAGGTACGAGGTCTCCTTATGTAATGGATGCTTACCGTGTTTACCCATCCTCCGACCAACCTCAGCAAGCGCCACTTAACCTTTGATCGACCAGTGGTTCTGTTATTATAGCCACACGCCCGGATTTAGACTTGGTAAGTCTGACATGCGCCGGTATTATAAATAAATAATAATAAATAAATAATAAATAATGCTGGACAATCCACACAGCATCATCTAGCCCCAAGCTAAGCAGAGCTTGTGTTATGGGTACTAGATGACTGATATACTTAATACAATTGCACGAAGGTTAGGCAGAGGTTCACCTCTAGTAACACCCACACTTCGCCAGCTGTGTTTAAGTCGCATGTAATAGGGGGCGAGCCTATTGCCATCAAACGGGTACAAGTACAAGAGAACCAAAGTTACCGACATAGCTCAAAGAATTAGCAAGCTGAAGTGGCAGTGGGCTGGCCATATCTCGCGAAGAACCGACAACCGCTGGGGTAAACGTGTTCTTGAGTGGAGACCGCGACTCGGCAAACGTAGTGTAGGACGCCCTCTGACCAGGTGGGATGATGATCTCCGAAAGACTGCAGGCAGATGCTGGATGCGGCAAGCTGAAGACAGGGCGCTATGGCGCTCATTAGGAGAGGGCTATGTCCAGCAGTAGACTAGTATATCCTGATGATAATGATGATGATGATGATGGGTACAAGTCCAGGTTCCGGGCTGCTACAAAGAAAGCCATAGTCTTCTATATTTATGAAACAAAACACTGATGAACCAACTGCGGGTAGTCCCATTCATATAGTGGTACGTTCCGACAAAAAAAAACTAAATAATTGAATCTGTAAAAGCCAAGGGTCTTATAATAAAAGGTACGTCCATACTGACAGTACATAAATATCGCATCAAAGTAAATACCGCGGCGGACGTGGGTCGCGCTCGATCGTCGGCCGGGCTGCGCGGGAGTCGCCGGACGCCGATAAATTGCTGCGCTATCTCACTGACATTTATCGCAATTTAATTATGCGCCGGCGCAACGCTGCAGTGCATGACGCGGATTTTCTTGCGCTTTTTTGCTTTTTGTAAACTGGTATATTAAAACATTTTTTGCTGTATGATTTGTTTGTGGTTTTTTAATGTTGAATTGGAAAATTCACTACGATAGATTATTTATTTCTGTAGAGATACTGTCAACTTTGTTAGCTCACAAAGCTCATGATCTGAAAATTATCAGCCATCAAATTGAACTTGAAAAAGTCATTGTCTGAACAATATGGGAGAAATCGTACAGCAATAATAAAAAAAAACTCGTCACACTTTCAGACGCCATCTTGAAACAAATCGTCACATTTTCTGTCACTTTGGACTGACCGTCACGGCGCTATGCGTGTTTACTTAAATTTAGGAGTGACTTATATATATTTTAATGCTAACAAGTGATATAATAAATGGACTTATTGAAATTCATTTAAATAAAGAATAAAAGTGAGAGATTATAACTAGACATTAATAACAAACACACTTTTTTTATGAGTTGTTACCACGACTCATTGCTAATAGTTGTTCCTTTACAAGAATTTCCTCTACCCAAAGCTACAGAAAAGTTTGTAATATAATAGTATCTTCTAATTAAAACTTCATTCTACATTTTCACACGCTACATTTTCTTGAAAAGCGACCAGACATACATAGTAAGATGTCTGTACATATTAACATTTGCATTTCCCTTCGTGACACTAGATCTTTATCGTTCGCCGGCAAGCTTTTGACGCGGGCGCACCTGCACGTTTGTATACCTCTACATAGGTATTTAGTAGAGCTATCGGGAATTAAATGGTTGTATGTTGGTACTTGCTACTTGTTTTATATATTTATATGTCGCTGCATAGTTAAAATTGTTTTTTTTTATGCGGAAATCCTTGGATTTTTAACCAAAAACCCGGATTATTTGAAACTGAGAAAGATTTTGAGAAACTGAGAACCAGTATCTGACGACACGGTTGGCGCAATGGCTGAACGATCGAATACTGCACCGCGTGTCGTGGGTTCGATTCCCGCACGGAACAAATATTTGTATGGCCTTCAGGTAATTGTTCCGGGTCTGGCTGTTTGTTTATGTGAGTTAAAATGTTTGTAAACGCGCCCACGAAATAGGAGAAGTTTCTAGTGTGCGGCAACGTTTAAAAATAAAAAAAAATATGCTGGACAATCCACACAGCATCATCTAGCCCCAAGCTAAGCAGAGTTTGTGTTATGGGTACTAGATGAGTAAGAAATGAGTATATAAGAGGAAGTCTGAAAGTGGCGCCTGTGACAGAGAAGTTTTGTGGAAATCGGTTGTCATGGTATGGACACGTGATGCGAAGGAATGAGGATCATGTTGTAAGGAAAGTTTTGAGTATGAATGTAGAGGGTTACAAGAGTAGAGGGAGACCTAGGACACGATGGATGGATTGATATGGCTAAGAAGGAGGTGACTTCTGAGTTGACGGCAAATAGAGATATGGAAGAAGAAGATATGCTGCGCCAACCCCATATAAATTGGGATAATTGCAAGAGGATGATGAATGTATGGCAAATATAGCTGTTGACGACCACATTTGCCAAATACTAGAGAAGTTTGCCAAATAGTACTTCTATATTAATTAGTATAGAAGTTAACAGTGGAAATTTATAGTAATCAAAATGAACGTGACAAATTGTCATGAACGCGATAACGGCTGTGATTGGTTGAATGAGTTTTCAACAACTAGTCGCATCACAAGACTTGCGTTTAATTTGACGCATCTATTATTTCGTTCCTGTAACCGGCTGTTGACAGTAAGCTGAATAATAAACAAAAATGGCATAAAAAATACATACAAAAAATACAATTATAATGTAGGAAAACGTTAAAATTTACAATAAATTGGCCAATTATACGTTAATTTTTATATTGAAGTCATAATTTGAATTAAAATGTCATGTACCTACCTACTGTCGGTAATGGATAGATAATAAATAAATATTAAGTAAGTTATAAACAAAACTTTTTTCTTTATCGAAGACATTGGGCATCAAGGAAGGTTTCTTTGCATCAATGAATTAATCATGTTAATTTATATGTTTAAATGCTCACATGTTTAAAAATATAGTATGCGGAAAATAAGTGGTGAAGTAAATGCCCATAAAATTATGTTAATAATAAGTTTTATTGAATACTAAATAAAATACGGTACCTTTTGTATAAAGCTCTAGCTAAACTGAAGCGGATCCCACTGGCGATGCGGGATAAAATTCGCCCGCGCCTGTTTGTGTCAAAGACATGGTGATGTTAGAACTTAGAAGTGACGCGAATAGGCACATCCCGCGTGTTATTCGCCTCAGTGTGGCCAATTATTTTATGTTAATAGTGAACACAACCAATTTGAGAGACAAACATATGTTTGTAGTTTTTGTGAGTGTTGAAATGATTGTGTGCATTGGTATTGAGGAATTCAAAAGACAACATTGTGGTTTAATATAAGATGCACTGACAGAAATTGTAAAGAGAATGCTTTGATCGGTGACGACCGATGTGGCGCAGCGGGCGAAGGTCCGCCTCCGACGCAGGAGGTTGCGGGTTCGATTCCCGCCTTGGGAAAAATGTTTGTACGATCTACAAAGATTTGTTCCGGGTGTTCTGGGTATTTGCGATGTATAATAAAAATATCTATCTATATAATATTTTGTATTAAGTATATCAGTCATCTAGTACCCATAACACAAGCTCTGCTTAGTTTGAGGTTAGATGATGCTGTGTGGATTGTCCAGCATTATTTATTTAATTTGATCGTTTGATCACGTTGAGAGGATGAATGAAAGAAAAAAGACATTTATAAGGCAGATGTAAGCGTAAACCCTAGAAGAACACACACTGACCTTATTGGTGATATTCTTCAATAACGTCAAGTGCAACCGCTCGCAACCGCAACCGGCGTGCTTGTATGATCAGATGTATGAACGTTATTGATGCAAAAGGAGTATGTAAGGATCGTAGCAGGTGGCGATATGTTATTTTTAAATACTCCCATGGAAAAAAGACATGAGTTTATATATGTCTTGCCTATTTAAAAAAAAAAAACATTTTTCGATTGGCAATTTTAATTTATACCATCAACTAGAAACTTACAAACTTTTTAAGTACATCCAAACAAAAAAAATACTCTAATTACCACCTAATGATGAATGAAAAGATGAATAGAACTAATCCCCTACTTATTACAGATTTCCCATCCCATGTCATGTGATTGTCCCTCGTCACAAAAGCAACAAAAGACAATTTCATTTGAGGACACGCATCATGCCATGGGTACCAACGTACCAACGGTAACTCAAGTATAGGAAGTGCATCGGGCCTGTCAAGGAGGTACTTTTTGTTTCCATCCAACTCAGGGTTGTCACATCGATCGTCATGGAAGACTGACTTTGTATTAAAGGTGGTTATAAAGTTGTAAATTATTATGTAGGGCTGATGGAGTGCTAATTAAAAAGTGTTTATTTAGGAATATTATAAATATTGACTGGTATTAACTGGTATTAACTGGTATTAACTGGTATTAACCGGTATTAACTGATATTAACTAGTAGTTATGGTCAATAGCTAACCTAAGCGAGGGCGTGAATGATGTCTAAAGTTTCCTAAATCTCAAATTATAGAAGGCAATTTTGAAGATTAAATTTAAAAGATAAAATTCAATTATAGAAGGCATGCTACTACGGTCAGAACCTTCAGCTGCCAATCCGACCTCCGTAAACTTTTTACAGTATTTATTATTTATTTAATAGACCCTGGAGGACTTACAGCTAAAAATCAAAATAAAAAGATAAACATAGTCGACAGAAAGCCAATTACAAGTCCTCACGTGTAGAAACAGACTGGATATTCTAAAATGAGCACACAAAGTAAAATTAAAAACTATTTAAAACAAACAGTATTCATAAATAAGCAAAACAATATATAACATTTCTCATAAAAGAATAAACATTAATATTAACTACCAAAATAACTAATAAACTTTAACATTCCGAAAACATAAGCAAAACAGTCATAAAAAAATCCGAATTAAATTCACAAATTAATGTATGCACGTGGAAAATAATTAATTTCACCGTAGCAACATTAAAACCGAGTTTTACTAACGTAATGAGCTGTTTAAAAAAATTATTCACTCATTAAAAGTTAACGGGAAGTATACAAGTGTGCATATAATTATTGGAGTTGAGATAATTAAGTTGTAATAAAAATATGTACGGTAAATTTATCGTTCGGGGCAGCCCTAGCGAGCATGTCGTTCAAAGAGCGCCGCTTGCGCATGGGCAAGCCGTCGGGACACTGCAATGTCTTCATGACATGTGTGTGTGTGTTGCAAAGTTTTATTTAATTTATTATACTTTAATTTCATTTTATTGGTGAAGATAATCGAACGGTTGCAGTTTATTTGTGTTCGAAGGAAGTATAATTCGGTTGCGAAAATAACTGAAACGGTAACTTAATTCTATTTGATGCCAATGTATTCCTTCACGTATGTATAAATTTCAGAGGCTATCTGCCTAGAGGGTAGAGTACATTAAAACTCACACTACTGAAGCATTTCTGTTTGTCTTTTAAATTTGAAAATTAAATTAATTTTAGTAACATAGATTGGTTTCATCTTCGGAAAAATATTTTTACTTTAATTAATTTATAGCCATTTTCAAAACACTGATTCTTACTCTGAATGATACCAATAATTAACTGTCCCAAAGATAAAAATAATAAAGGCGAAATGCTTCTAAAGATAAAGATAAAAATATAATTATTGCATAACTGTGTTCATTAAGTTCTTATTAATAAACATGTAATTTTTAGTTTCAACAGCCTACCCAAGTCGGATATTCAATAGAATACTCTTCTCATACAGAGAAGGCACGAGCGTTAATCACCACGCTTACTCAAGGCAGGTTGGCGATTTAAGACTTAAATTACCTACAAGTCCAGGATTCTTCAAGATGTTCTCCTTCGAAGACCTACATGATTAACTTTGAAAGTATCTGCGAATGAATTGTTGCAGTTAAATTGATACTTGCCGGGATTTTAACCCACAACCTGGCGCATGACAGACGAGGCTAACTACTGGGCCATCAAGACACTCATAAACCTTGAAATCAATAAATAAAGAGATTATAATAAGCTGTAAGATAAAATGATGACCGTCAGCCCACTTTCTTTTCCCGTGTGCCTAATCTTTACAGATGCTATCAGACATTTTGTCCCGAGGTGACAGCAAGTCGTGTGGTGTACCATTGATTCCACTCCAGCTAAGTCATGGTTCGTTGAAAGAAAACCGGTTACACAACTTGCCGATGAGCGATGTTATAAAGTATATCTTTGATTAGTTATTTAACGAAAGAGAATATGGAGCTTCTGTTTATGTGAACTAGTACTGAATAGATTTCGGTGCAATTCAGCAGAGAGGTAATATAAAGTTAGTGGTGAAAAAAAACTGGATCTTCATTTGCTTCAGCTATTAATTCAGGCTTGATGTGTGTATTATAAATGGATTAAATTAATGGTACCGTCGTGCTTTTGATCTACGAGTACTAACGATTTCTAATTTGATTCACTTGTTATTTGCCAGACATCTCTTATTATGTTTTGTGATTACTCTAATGTAAATTTTGTTAAAATCTAATCTAGTCTAAACTTATTAAGATTTTTGTATTTATTTTTCGTTATTTGTTCATTTTTCATATACACACTAGCTTTCTTAATTCAGTTGAGACATAGGTAGAATGGTTGACATCAGGTTAGTTTGCCATTTTAAGAAATATAATAGATTTTCTGCTTACATTTTTGTTTTAATCGTTATTTCATTTTATTTAATAATCAAATACGTAGATTTTCTTTGTCCAACTGCTGGACTCAACTCGTAGAGTGTTCAATCAGGTCTTAGGTTACTCGTATACGCCGCACAAAATAACCTGCATTTAAAAAATGAGCTACATAGCATAATTATCTTAGAATCAGAATATTTATTTGTGATTTACTAGTACATACATAAAGGTCTTTGGTTAATTATATGTGAGCTTTGTTTTACCGTGAAGGCGTACAAATATTGTAGAAAATAAAAGCATTAAATAAACAAAGAAAAAAAATACTTACAAGAAAAATACTATTTTAAATTGAATGAAATATCTTAATGACAAGTAAAAATAACCTAAAAAATAAGTAACAGATTTCTTGAAAATATTTAAAAATAATCTACTTTGTTTCTAATCTCACACACTTAAGATTCTCAACCTAATAATGCCCGAATTTGCTTATTAAAATATCTGGAACGTTATCCTAAGTTTTTGTATGGTTGACCGCACATAGCTCGGTGCTTAGAAGTCCAATTTCAAAATCTTCAACCCATCATTAAAGGTACTCAAAAATGTCATCTATCCATAAAAACGTACCGTTTATCTATTTAGTTGGAAATCCCAGTGGAATGACAATGTTTGTGGCACAAAAAACTTGCGTCCTCCACCTCAAACTAAATTACACGTCTATAATCAAAGCCTGTTTTTGCCTCACGTAACGACTACGATTCTCCTTTACACAGATGTAATTTTACCTTTTAATTAATATTTCTTTTATGAGGATCAATACTTTTTTGTATTTATATGTCAATTAGTTGACCCGGTGAACTTCGTCGTGCCTTAAATTTTTTTTTCGTACGCTTTTGCCAATTTTTTTAATAGTAATTCTGCAATTTTTGGCTGAGACAAATCCAAATCGGTAAAGATCATGAAACGGTCGGTCCAGCTGTTCTTAACTTGTAAATAGTATAACTATTTTGGCTTATTTGATTTTATAGATGTCCAAATAAATTCGTTCTCAAACACTCAAATCTTTTAGAAGTTTTAAATGTTATTTATTCGAATAACCCTGTTAGGAATAAGGCGCAGTTATCGACTGCCATATAATGTACATATTTGCTAAGTTGTACCACTAAATTTTCTGTATACTCAAGAGAAGCCTACAGTTTACGGAGGTCTATGAAACGCCACGCTATGCAACATAGCAAGGGAGCCTGATACGGTACGCATGATGATAGCTCTACCTTACATGCTACGTTTATAAGCTTCTGATTATTTGTTAAGGGTCGAAGATGTGACAGTTTTAAAGTAACAGTGGACGCCTATTGCAAAGGTGGAGTCGTATCGTAATCGTCACGTGATGTATAAATTATTATGCTGTCGGCAAACCGGGGACAAGAGGCTAATTATATTTTTTAGTGACGCCAAACTTTAGCTTATTTTGATGACACATAATAACAATAAAAGGTATCCTGGCATCGCGTGGGATATTTTTGTATGGAATAACATGTTTTTTGTACAACTGAACCGTTTTGTTTTTTGTATTGAACCATTTTCATGGCAATTATTGGGTTGTTAAAATGTCAGCGCTAACTCATTAGACTTGTACAATTAAAATAATTGTTGATAAACTTAGTAAAGAGTTTGCAAACAATTTCACGGAAAAGTAAAGTATTATCTATGGTTTTAATCTTTATGAGTGGTGCGGAATGAAAATTGAGTGGCCGGACCTATCAGTGGATCTAAAGATTGGCTAATAAAATTAACTTGGTAATTACCGACACGTTTTATTGAAGGGAAGCTTCTTTAGCCGCGTTGAGCGGGTTTTGTAGGGGCAAAACTTAAGGGCTGGTATCACCGACATACTTACGTGACCGCGTCATCGACATGCCTAATCTATTTTGTATGATGCATGTGTATGTTGACTGCCAAGTTGGTCTAGTGGCCGCAGGCACTACAACGGATCATGAGGTCTTGGATTGGATTCCCGAGTCGGCATTTTTACTGGGATTTTCCTACTGGAATATGTTTTATTTGGTCTAGTTTTGTAGCAACAGGCTGGCCTCCTATTAAGTCCCATATTTTAACAAAACATGAGAAATGTGAGTGTTCTACACGTACCTACACCGGCGTGATGCATGTGTATAATTTATAAATGTAAATTTCGTCTCTCGAATCATTAGAAATAGTAAAAGTGTAAATCTGCCAAAAGCCTTTATAATTTGCATAGTTTTCGCATCTACCTACTATAAAGTTCAACTTCGCGTCCTCAAAATAATATACTTACAACTTTTTTATTCTGTCAAACAATCAAACACACCACACAAGGATGCCAACGCAGAGATATTAAAAGGCAATATCTTGTTGGTCGTAATGGTCGCTAGTCGGGAGCGCGGGCGCACCTCTAATGACTCGTAATTACGATCGCCGTAATGGACTCGGTAATGGCGGCCCGCCACAAAGCGATGCCTCCATTTTGTATTTTATTTCTTTTTTTTTCGAGATGATGTCTCGGCCGATGCGTTCCGATTCAGCCAGTTTTTGATTTTATAAAATGTGTGAAGGTTTTTTGTGGGTTGTAATTTTTGATTTCGTGTTATTGACTATTGTTAGTGTTTTGTTAGATGGGATGTTCTGAACGGCTTTTGTTGCGGTAGGAGTTTCAATTGTAACAACAGATTTTGATACCTTTTACCAACTTTAAGAATAGTTTTTAGCACACTGACAAACACAATAGGGATGCGTCCTAGGTAAATATATATTAAATCTATTTAGTCCGTCAGTAATATTGCCAAAAAATATTGGACACATATTTTTTGCTTACTCAAATCAATAAAAAGTGACAAAGATATAGCACATCAAAGTTCAGGAGAAGGGGCTTGTGACGTCACTGTTACTATCGGACCAATCAGAATTTTTGAGGACTATACCCTATTGCTATATGGAAATAATGATACCAGCCTGTTAATGTCCCAGTTGTCCCAATGCAGGGCAAAAGCCTCTTCTCATACAGAGAAAGCATGAGCATTCATCACCACACTTGCTCAAGACGCGCTAGCGATTTTAGTATTATATTAATTATAAGTCAAGGTATCCTCAGGATGTTTTCCTACACCAATGTAAAGTGATGTCCAAGATTAACGTGGAATGCAGATAATAAATTGAAAAAGCCAGATTGTTTGACCCCTCAACCTAGTGCACAAGAGGCGACTCTTACAACACTGGGCCATTAAGACACTATGAAAATACTTCATAAATATGGGCGGCACGGAGGCAAATGTAACGCCATTTCTCCATATCATCATTACAGCCAAAAGACGTCCACTGCTGGACTTACACCTCCCCCAGATATTTCCACAACGATCGGTCTTGCGCTCCCTACATAACCAGCCCAGCTTGTCGGTCCACCTGGTTGTCAGACTTTTGGGCTCCTGACTACTACTACGACTGTGAAAGATCTACAAATGACAGCCGGGACCAACGGTTTAACTTACTTTCCGAGGCAGAAAGGAGTCTCGATATGTTACGAACGGTCACCCATCCACAGACTGACCTCGACAAGGGTAGCTTAACCTGCGGCTGTTTTTATTTAGCCACGAGTTCCTTGCTGCGTCTTGCGATATAAAGATTTCTCTATACAGATTCTTTTAAAGGTGTGTTTCTCCATAAAAATAATCAAAGCTTGCGAAATAAAAAATAAACAATTAAGTAGAAAGTTTTGATTACACGATGCAATAAAAAGTGTAAATTAACTTTACACCTATCTCGAGTGGAAAAGGAATTTATTTCTAATTTTTTTACAATCTCCTCCTAGTTCCGAGAAGTCGGCTGGAACGGCACGCACCCCGCCCCGGTGTGGGGTCGCCAGGAGTCATGACTCCTTGAGACAGATTCAAAAAGAAAACATAATTTTCTAGAAACAGAAGGTAATCGATTTCTGGGAAGTAATCAAGTTTCGTAGACACATGTGACTTGCATAATATTTTACCTGAAAAGCTGGTTTTTTCCAGAAATCCCCACCAGTGGGGATTGTTACTTTTTTTTCCAGAAACCTTCATGCTTTTCCTGAAAATCGTAATCGCGATATAAATATTTTTGATTTTCGTTTCAATACAAACAACATATAATAAATAATATAATAATAACACCAAAAATACAACAAAAATAATAAAATAATTATGTCAATATTATAATCAGTTGATTATAATATTGACATAATTATTTTATTATCTAACTAAACTTATTGATTAACGCATTTCTTGTTTAATAATTAAGAAACAACAACACCTGGAGTGGATTGTTACTCTTATTTTACAAAAATCCCCCTTATTTTTAGAAAATAAAGTAACTATCACCACTGGTGGGGATTTCTCGGTGGAGATTTCTGGAATAAACCGAAAAGATGACACTAACTGGGCAGGTTAACTCAAAACTGCATAGATCAGCCTCTATGCAGATTAATGCCGCGATTGGTAGACACTATCGAAAAAGAATATACCTACGGTCTTCACATGGTCTGACCAAGATAGTGTCTGGGCTTTTATAGAGAATGTGTCCTCTCGAGTTTATTTCGGTGTTTCTTCTTGGAGTAGTCGGTTAGGAAACACCGACTTATCTATTTAAATTTAATTTTCAAATTCTTTTTCTTTGTCTTTAGTGGAACTCAATTGATCTCCTAAATTATTTATGTTTTTACAAATAATAATACCTGCCTTGAGCTGTCTGTTACTGACCCACTGCAGGGTAAAGGCCTCTTTTCATGGCTCAGAAGGTAAGAGCATTAATTACCAAGTTTAATCAAGGCGGGATGGTGAATTCAGATATAGAAATATAAATCATTTATTTGTCAATAATGTAAGTATACAGATATGATGGTAATTTTGATGAGCGTCCCGGTATTTAGCTTTACAGCATGCAAAATTATTTAGTATAATAGGTTCATTTACTATACAAAAAAATAAAACAAAAAAAAAGTATTCCATTCACTAAGCAACTAAACTTAAATAAAAAAAAACAAAAGCTCAGACTTATAGCGTCACATTGGTACTCAACAGATCAAAACTAAAAACTCCTCTCACTTGTCCAGCAGAAAACCAAAACGTTGGTCACCTCAGCCCCGCCTCCCCGCACCTCATCAAATGATGATTTCGATGTTTTTTGTGAGTTATTTGATTACTGTGTGCGCCTGCGCCAGTCTCAAGCGCGGGTTACGATATTAGTCCGGGTTGAGTTGTTCACGCTTCGAACGGCTCGTGTTAGAGCTCCTGTTTATAATGTTGTTCTAGATTGAACATTTAGACCACACTGGGAGAAGATGTTACTTCATAGCGGATGGAGTAATTTTAATTAAAAGCTCTTGAAAGTTCCATTAACAGGATTAAAGCTACACCAACGTCTTTATTAAATTAGTAACAGTGCCACGCGGATTCACCCGCTTCTATAGGCCGTAGCTTACCTTCCTCAAGAATTGGACTACCAAATTCAAAAAGAAATTCCCAAATCCCAATGGATGTTTCCGAAATTAACGCGTTGAAACGAACAATCTTTATGATCAAAGCTTTATGAGTATTTATAGAAGCTTAGTTTAGATGGATAGATTTTCTTTGCTTGGGGCTAGTTGAGGACTTTCATTATTCATCTGCCTAGTCTTTTCCCAACTATTTCGGCTCTCAGTTTAACCGAATGGGGGATTTAGGTAACGTGTTATTGGCTTTTTCATATGAATTTTCTCAGAAGAAACCCAGAGATTGGGATTTGTGCCCGGTTTGTGGTAATAGGCTCGCCCCCTGTTACATAGGACTTAAACACAACTGGATAAATATGGCTGTACTGTAGGTACAACCCATACCTCTGCCTAAACCGGCGGGTTTTTTTTTTTTTTTTTTTTTTAAGAAAAAACGTTGCCCCACACTAGGAATTTCTCCTGTATCGTGGGTGCGTTAACAAACATTTAAACTCACATACACAAACAACCAGACCCGGAACAACTATCTGTAGGCCATACAAATATTTGTTCCGTGCGGGGGATCGAACCCGCGACACGCAGCGCAACAGCCAATCGCTTAACTACTACGCCAACTGTGTCGTCCAAGTACAAGAGTGATGCTAATAACAATCTCATTGTGTTAAAATGGCCACGTCTACCGCATGCCCAATGAGCTGTGGGCCAAAATAAACACTTTCTGGAGCCCCGAAAGCAGAACGAACTGGTTAAAACCAACGACCAGTTCCCCACATTAGCCCTGGATCGCAATAACTGGAAGTTACGGGGAGAGGCCTTTGTCCAGCAGTGGGATGAGGCAGGCTAACAGTATCAGTATTAAAATTACAAGTCATTCTTGTACTTATAGGTACATCTAATTACATGGTTTCTTTCAAAATCCTAGCCTAACAATAAACCCATTCTTTAAAACACGATTAGGTTCTCAGCCATGCACAGAAAAAACGCCTTTCGATGCTCAAATTATTTAACCCGATATCGATATTAAACCCACCGAGAGATGTTTTTTTATCGATAAGAAAAAATATGCCGACGTCATTGTGTCTTGACCACGGAATCATAAGATTATGTTACAACTGGATAAGAAGTTTGATTAAATTGAACTGATTTTCAATTCGAAAATACTATAGTAGCTAAGATAGTGATCATAGTGTTAATCGAATAATTGAGAGATAGAATCTTCATTTATTAAGTAACTATGATCTGAGAGAATTAAATAAATAATACTTTTTTTTATTTCCTTTATTCATTGACTATACTTTTATAAATAACATTTTTGAATATTGCAATATAAGACATATAAAAAATAATAGCGCAACGGTATCGGGATCAGGGTCCAAGCAACCAGCGGTCTGGGCTCCAGAGTAACAATACGCGTAACAATGAGTAAAAAAAAAAAAAGTATTTATATCATTATATTCATACCAGCTTGTTATCCCCACTGCAGAGCAGAAGCTTCTTCTCGTACAGAGAAGCTTTGAGCATTGATCACCATGCTTGCTCAAAGCGGATTGTCGTTCGACTTATTTTAATTACAAGTCTAGATTTTCTGGCGATGTTTTCCTTCATTGATGTCAGTGATGAACATAGAAAGTACGTATGATTTAAAAATCTCACATTGGGACTTGCCTAGATTTGAACCTACAACCTTGTTCATGAGAATCGAGTTTTTAACCACTTCGCCATCAGTATATCTATGATATGTTTACAGGAGCAAAATGTGATAAGAAGTTTATGGTTTCTAGTAGTTCAAAACTTCTTAAGTTTATACCTGGTTAAGGTATAAACTAAAACTAACCAAAAACTTTTAACTTTTTGACTAAAATAAATCAATTAGTTCTATCAACCCATTGATTAGATTCATCGATGTGATTTGATTATGAACCCTTTAAATAAATACTGCACTGTTTACCAATGGTCGGCTATCAAATTAGTTCCTGATTCAATTATAAAACCGATATTAGAATCAGATTTTAATTTGATAGCCTTATCATTGTTTACAATCAGAATACTGCAGAAACGAAACGCATCTAGGTTATCTGTGAACTGGGTAACGTTATTTAAAATCAATTAAACTTAAAAGGTTTATTGTGTCACTTATCCAAATTCAATTCATATTTGTGATCATATCTGAAGTGTACTTTGTATGTAGGTTATTAAACAAACATGAAAATGATTTTAACATTGGAATTACATATTTTGAAAATTAAGTAGGTACTTATTGGTGTTGGAATTAAAGACGGTTTGTGGCCGTTATTTTTAAAATGCTGTTCTGTGTTTAAACTATAGATTTTTCAAAAAGCTCATACATGATTTGTATTTGTATGAAAAAGTAATAGTTCTAGCTAAAGCATTGATGATTTATCATTTGATGTCGATCATCAAATGATAAATTAAGTTTATTTGTGAGAATAATTAGACAGGTAGAACTATAAACAAAATGCAACTAGATGAGGTCAGTGTTTCCTAACCGACTACTCTGAAATAATCTCGAGAGGATCTATTTAAAAGTCCTGACTTTATCTTGTTCTTGACCGGACTTTTATATCTAAGGTTGTCATTGTACAAGCGCATATCAAAGTCAATGCATATGCATTAATATGCATATACATAATTTATATGCGGTAATAGGTCTCTGACCGTTGTAAAAGATATCTTTTTTCGTGAAATACAGTCAACAGTATTACGATTATTAATATCTAACTCTGCTACTTAGGTACCAATTTTTTTTGTTATTGTGTTTCAAAAGTCAACTCTAAAATTAATCTGTTATGAATCATGTAGCTCGATTTATTTAAGAATATATTTGTTAATTGTTACAATTAATGGTGGACGACCACGACAGTTCTTATCCACACCCAGTTAATCTTATAAATAAAACAAAAATAAAAATGCGCCGCGGTATTCATTAGACATCATATTGAAAGCCTACTCGGACGCTTTTAATACATTCGACATCGCATAGTTTTGTTTTAAAAATCGCCTAATTACTCGACTCCTTTTATGAGCACCTCTATACAAGATGGCGGCGTGTTTTTTGAGACGCGTTGATGGTATTTCTATTTAATTAAGTCTATTAATGTTAGATGCATTGTGACGGACAATGGGTGAAGATGATTATTAGTAGTTAATATTCTGTAAATTATGTCTGATACTGTAGTAGGTGTTAGTTATGTAATTATAGGAAGTCTGCGTGTATTTTTTTTCTTGTAGGTATTGTTTTTCTGTGACAAGTAATTAATGGCCTTCATTGACAGATGTCATAAAAACGATTTCAGAAGGTAATTGGCAGGTGAATGAGTGTAACACCTTAACTGCCAAACAATGAGACAAATAGAAAATATATTGTTTATCGGTCATTTGGCGTGGTGTTAAATAATACAACAAACAAAGGTGCAAACATATTACTAAGTTTCTGTGTCTATGATATAATCTCTTCACGTCAAAATGCATCACAAACATAGCCATCACTTCTAAATTCACACCTTCACTATCTGATCGTTTTTTTTTCAAAATAACTAATTAAGACTATTTCTAAACCACAATTTATGTATAAGATGATACATTAGGAAACCCGTTCTATCGTATTATAGAACATTTTACACCATAATTTAAAAGTTATGACGGTACAAAGCCTGCGGCCCAACGCTTTGAATTAATTAACTTATCATAAATCAAACTTCGATCTATTTTTATATTTTTTTGGATTAATCACAGTAATTCAATTACGATTTAATCTTGTTTTTTTGACCTGGTATCATTAAAAAAACTATAGAAGTTACTTACATCATTTTAATTATATTTAGAGCTATAGCCACATAATTACAGTAAAAAAATACATTTCCGCCCGCCATTTTGAAGTCTACACTAAAAATAAAGATTGAATCGTAAACATTTTAAATGTCCCACAGAGGGTAATAAAAACGAAATTTTAACATACTCTTTATCACCTATAGGTACCAATTAAATCCAGACTACATTACTTTCGTCTGGACTCTTGATGTGGCCCTTAGGCCTTAGGTATCTCGCATACAGTCGGCATTTTTAATTAACGTTGAATACTGACCCAGAAAAAGGTTTCATTGCTCATTTAAAAGCGTTTATGATGCTAAAAGTCTGCATCGTCCCATAATATTTTAATATGTCCGTAGCTAATCGGTTGGGAATCGATTTAGTCGAGATAAAATAATGGTATGTGTATAGCTTCATATTTAAAGCATATTTTATACTCTGTGCTTCTTCGGAGCTCCTTGAACTTAAGAATTTAGAACATGAGCTTTAAATTTGTTCACTGTACATGTTGATAATTTCGATAATCTTTATCGTAATGATTGTTTAATGAAATCAAAGTTTATAAGCGATTAGCTTCCACATTCACATTTAGGTATAGAAAAAGAAATGTATAAATAAAACCACGGGTCGATCGAAGGTTAAGCTACGCTTGCCGAGGTCTGTGGATGGGTGACCATTCATGACATATCGAGACTCCTCCGTGCCTCGGAAAGCACGTAAAGCCGTTGGTTCTGGCTCTCATGTATAGATCTTTGACAGTCGTTACGGGTAGGTAGTCAGAAGCCTGAAAGTCTGACAAGCAGTCTTACCAATAGGTATGGTGTTGCCCAGTAACTGGGTTGTGGAGGTCAGAAAGGCAGTCGCTCCATGTAAAATACTGCTATTCACCTGCATCTGGTTAGACTGGAAGCCGAATCCAATGTAGTTGGAAAAGACTAGGCAGATGATGATATTGCATTACTGGCTCATGCACGCGACTTAGTCTGCGTGGATGTCGAAAATAACAATACACTTCACACTGCCCTCTATAGGACCATGAAATGAATGTAGGTAAAAGTCTCCATCTCAGAACGTTACTTACTCATCTGCACCACATCGCATGGATAAGTACATAATTTTGCTTGCGTATTTTATGATTTTATCATTGCTTTGGCTTTCCTTTTTTGATATTCTTTCAGATGTACAGACATTGGCTTGGTACAATTTTATTATACGTCTATCCTTTTTAATTACATAACTTCACTACATAGTATAAAATAAAGTCGCTTTCTCTGTCCCTATATCCCTAAGTATGCTTAAATCTTTAAAACTACGAAACGGATTTTGATGCAGTTTTTTTAATAGATGCAGTGATTGAAGAGGAAGGTTTATATGTATAATATATATATTTTATACCCATGCGAAGCCGGAGCGGGCCGCTAGTTGAGAATAAATCTCTTTATTACCGCATCTGCCGCTAAACCAAAAAATCTGAATACTCCAGCTACATAACAACTGACTGCCAGGGAATTGAAGCCGCACCGCGAAGTTGTGGCCGAATCGATTGGACACACCTCACCGGGGACAGAAAGAAAATCGCTCGCGGCTATCGACAGGGAAAAAACTTCTAAGAATAAAGCTATGTGGGGATAATTCATTGATTGTACACGCATGCATTTAATAATAAATGAAAAAAAAGGAAGTATTTGTCAATAATTGTGTGTGCTTTCAACTGAGAGTATTGTTGTTTTTTTTTGAGCTTATATCTAGGTCGTTCTTGATAAATTGCATGAAACGGTTTCATCGCTATTCTTTATTGTATTTTTTTTTGTTGCCACCCCGAGTCTGTATTTGTGCCCGGTTGATGGCAACAGTTTCGCCTTTTATTACATGGGACTTACACAGAACTGGTAAAATGTTATTATACTCTGTCTAACTGTTCTTGGAATACAGGCGTGTTGTTTCGTATGGAATTACTCAAAGATCTAGCTAGAGCTATTTATTGCTATCATATACACATCTAGCGTCTCCTGCTTGATATGGGCGGAAATGGAAATCATGTATTTTTCTAACTCCTTCGCTGTTCTTTTCTGATTAATTTCGCTGCAGGACCCAAGACAGTTGAATCGTTTCTCCGGGACTCGTCGGATTTCATCGTCTCGACGCTTTTCTGGTGGTCGCCACTGTTGATTCTGGTTTTCGGTTGCACTGGTTTGGGAATAGCGTGTCGGGCTAGTCCCAGAAAAAAAAAACCAATACCGTCGAGAGGTGAGACAAGGGGTCGTATTTTCTCCTAAATTTCTGTAACTGAAATTCGCAGATGACATCGTGATACTAGTGGAATCGCTGAAAGATTTACAGTTGATGCTGGATCGCATAGTTCAATTCTTCTGTAAATAACGCGCAGAAAACTATGTAGCAAGACAAAGTTCCTTTTCTTGTCTAGGCAGGTTTCTTGTACTCTGGCAAGTGACAAGATATTTATTGATAAAGCCAATCTATAAAACTATTACAGCCATTCAATTAATCTGTCATGGTTTTATTTTATATTCAGTTAAGATTTTAGATCTTGATTAGATAGGGCTATCTTAATATGATCTAGAACGTTGGGTAATACAGACTGAGCTGTATTTTGAAAGTACTTTGTTCATTTTGAAATGCTTCTATGCCTGTCTCCGTCTGCATTGGTATAAATTGTGCAAACATTGCTTAAAAACTAGAATAATATTAGATTTTCTTTACAAACGTTTCTTGAGAGACGACACACAAATCTGGTACCTAATAAGCTATACAAAATCTTTATATATTTTACACTTAATTTAGGTGTTTGGCACACTGCACCGCATCACGCAGCGTAGCGCGGGAGTGCGTCTTCTTACGTTGTTTGCAAGTATCTGTATTTGTATAGAAAACACGCGTAGTGCAACACACAGAAAATGCAATCACGTGCAGTGTTCGTCTTTCGTCGCCACGCACGGTTCAGTGTGACAATCGCCTTATAAATGTTTGTCCTTATTATTATGTGGAGTACATTAAAATATTTATAGATAAATGCAAGCATTACTGCTGAGCATGTCGTCTTGGGTTTGATTCCAGGTCATGTAAAGGGTTATTGGGTTTCTATCTGGAATTTCGAAGTAGCAATCCGAAGTCTGGATTTGTGCCCGATTGATGGCAATAGGGTCGCCTCCTATTAATGAAATGTGGGTGTACTATAGGTACACCTCTGGAAAGCCCTTCCGGGAACACGGTCATGACTTTATGTTAAATAAAAAATTATAAAGACATTGTACTGTTAGTAAATTTGACCGGTATCAGAGCGATCAAAAACCTATGTAAAGCATTTTAAATATGAATAGTTTTATTATAAAATCGACGACGATGAACTAACAATACCTCCCAACTACAATTTTTCGATTTTAATAGTTTTGAATGCCAATTGACGTAAAATGTTATTTTCGTGTGTACTGTCAAAACCTCCTAACACACATATTTTATTAATAATATTTATTGCCAAATATAAAAATAGATTTTATTCGTCTCCTGTACAGTTGCAATTTTTTAGATTGATTTAGAGAATTAGAAGATATTAAAAGTTCGTAGTCTAAGTGCAATTAAGATTAATTAAAAATACAATCTCTAGTGTTATACAACTAATTAATTACGGAATATCATAACAAGACATAAAAATAATAACTTACATAACAAAATTAAAAGTTTCATGTACAGTGATGGCCATTACGTCTGAAGCAATTATGTTTTTTTTTTAATGAAAATAATTACTTATCTTCTCTACATATTAATGAGTGAAAGTGTTGCAAGTAAACATAATGACTGCCATATTTTTTATTATTATTTGTGTTTTGCTAGTGCTAATGTACAAATTAATTTTAATTTGTATTTTCTTTCCGCCGTCCGACGAAATCGACTCTCACATAGTTGGGAAAAGGCTAGGCATAATTATAAATAAATAAATAAATAAATATAAATATTGCTGGACAATCCACACAGCATCATCTAGCCCCAAGCTAAGCAGAGCTTGTGTTATGGGTACTAGATGACTGATATACTTAATACAATACATTACATAGATAGATATTTTTATTATACATAGCAAATACCCAGAACACCCGGAACAAATATTTGTAGTAGATCGTACAAACATTTGTCCCAAGGCGGGAATCGAACCCGCAACCTCTTGCGTCGCAGGTGGACCATCGCCCGTCGCGCCACATCGGCCGTCAAATTATGTGTATTCATAAATATTAATTATGTGTATTTTTTTTATGTATGGTCGCATAAGTTTGTATAATTTGATTTAGTAAGGTAGTATTCCAATCTAACTTAGACTTTATTCAGGCTTAGGCATAGAAAACTAACAGAAAATGAAGGTGTGAATGAATTAGGTATTTTTTTTTCAAATGCCTGAATGTCTGACAACCACTCTTACCAAGAAGAATGGGATTATTCACTTACTGGGTTGTGGCAGTCAGTTGTCACGTAGACAGCGCGCTATGTAAAACAGTGCTATTCAGCCGCATCCAATCGGACTAGTACATAATCATTGGCTATAATTGAGGTTTTAAAGTTGTTTTTACTTTGTCAATACCCAGACGAGTACGTATTTTAGAAAACATCTATATATCTCTCTCACATCTTACCTTGACCCTTAAGTATAGTATCATATGAGTCACCGAAAGTGGCTTTCATTTAAGTAGTGATTTAAGATATCGATGATTTGTCATAGTATAATGTAATGATTTTTAAATATTGCTTTCGCGTACATGTGACATGATATCAAACCCAACTCTACCACAGATAGTAGTTCCACTCACGCCTTGAAAGGAAACAACCAAGGGCACAAGGTCCGTATTCCATCCCACATAATCATAATTAACTCAAAAAACTCCCAGACAATGGTAATTACCTCAAAAAGTCTATAGAAAAAGAGAATGATACGAACTTGCGTATTAATAACCACTAGAGAATAGATGCATTCATAAAAATTTAACAGAAGGCTCGCTTTTATCATCATCTCATAGAAGCTTTAATAAACTATTAAAGTTGCTATAGGCTCAACGTAAAACAGAAATAACTACGGACTACGCAACGTGATACGATACACATGGCGCTTCGGTAAGTGTCTACTGCTACGCCTAGTGCTACGTGCTACGCTAGGAAACATTGTACGCTGCGCGTAGTGCTACAACTATCAAACTACATTTACTGCTACATGCAACGCTACGCAACATGATTTGATACGCGTAGCGCTACGTTGAGTGCTACGTGTTACGCTACGCAACGAATAAGGACGCGCAAAGCGCTACGCGACAATGTACGCTTCTCTACGACAACCGCTACGCTACGTCACATGTTACGCTCTTTACAATAGTATGCTTAATACTTCGCAACATGCACTGACATACATTGAGTAGACTTGTAGCACTACTTAGTTCTGACACTATCTCCCGCCCCGCCCAAGAGCGGGGGATGTCATAAAATGATTTTCCCACCACAAAAAAAAAAAAAGCTTCTACTTAGTTCATCGTTTTCCACGAGCTATTACTTAACTAGGTTTTAAATAAGTGTGCTAGAGACTGTAGAGTCTAGACCTTCTGCCCTTTCTTGTTTCGTATTAGACGGTACAATCACGTGAGTATTATAATAATAAAAAGTAATTTGTGTGGCGCATGCGCAGCGCCGGAGGGCGCGCGGGGGGCGTGGGGGGCGGGGCTCGGCGCTAATGCACACGATTGTGCGCCTGATCATAGGGTGCGGTGCGTGCAAGCAACACTATCTTTGAGGATGAGGTTGCCCGCATTTACATAAATTGCTACATGCAAAGACACCATTTTTTTATTGTGATTGGCGTTATTTTTTAATTAAAAAGTAATAGAAGTTGCATTGTCTATTTATTAACTAGATCTAATATGAAGGCAGTTGTACGGTATTCGAGCCATACATAAATGCACAAAGAATCTGTCATACAGATATTAGTGACAGATACGACCGCGACGCTTACACGAGACCTAGGTAACGATGACCATTTGATCATAGGGATGCAGGAAGTGTCACAAAGTCTAGAAAGATAGATAGGAACACTGGCCTTCAAAACCTAGTACCACATATAAAATTGCAATTTCTCCTAAATTACAAAAGTAAAAGTTTGGAATGAAAAACTTTTATGGCAAATTTCATCAAGTTTCTTCGATGTTTATTATACATCAGTACCTACCTAACGTTTTTAAAAAGATAAAAATAAAACAAAAAATGGTAATTTGAACATATTCGCAAAGTACTCAAATAACATTTATAAGTATGTGTTACGCCTTATTTAAATTTTAATTACTATTATTAGTATTCTAGTCTATTTATTGTTATTATAGTATAGCCTCCTCGGGCTCTGATTACATTTTCTAGCCATATATCGAAACATCAATATATTTTCGACATTTTTGATCATAGCGGCTATTTTCGGTAGAAAGCTACTCTTTGACTACTTAAATGTTATTGTTCTAAATTCAAACCTCGTAAATGCCAGTGCAAATGTCTCTAAGAAAAAAAAGCACCGAACACACATTCGCAATTTAAATAAACATTAAAAATATTTATATCAGCACAAATAAATTAATTGCAAAACATTAATCTTATCAAGCACAAAGTGAATGAAAATCGGAATTTGTTACAAAAACGGACAAAATGTCAATAAGCATTAAAGCTGATATCTCGAAGCTCGGATTTAACTTTTATTGCTCTTTCGGCCGTAAAAAGCTCAGTCCGAGTGTTTGTAGTCGGAGAGCCAGCGTGGCCGAGTCAACAGTCATCGGAAATATTCTTTTATCTATTTGTCTATGTCTAGTTCCTAGATTTGGGATATTAGCTTTCTTAGTTAATGGTTTGTTTGCAGTACGTGTTGGTATTTAATGAGCGCATTTTTAAAAGGCCGTCTGACATCATTTTTTACCGAGAAAAAATACTAGTTATTGGTTTGAGATCTAATTTTTATGTCTGTCAAATTCTTTAGACCATTTAAGTACTACCAAATGTGTTGTTAGAGAATTTACTATTACGTATTCAATATACATACATACCCAAGCATATCTTTAGTACCTACAGTGACCTATATTTCCCAGGATATAATTAAAATAAATTGCTATTCACATCACAAATTGACATTTGAGACCGACATGTCGCAAAAAATACAACAAAACCTCTTAGATATTGCGCCGGCTATGCCATAACCATATCGTAACGTGATAAATAATAATTGGCCAATTATATCCTTCTCGATTATAAAGTTTATAACTCTAATTACTACTTATAAAGTAGCTGTATTAAAAATTACAAACAAATGGAGAAAGAAATGACATACCTACACAAACATCCTGCTTTCTGTTTTTTTTTATTCGTATTTCTTTTAAAAAAGGAATAATGTAGGATGAAGCACTCATAGACATTTAGACTTCAATGACTTTGTGTGTCACAAAAGTATCAACCGCAGAAAAATACACTTTTATTTTCTGTAACTGTCATCAAAAGGATATTTAAGTTCAATTATTTTAGCTCATATTCCTCGCAGTTTGGCCCGCTCCTAAGGGTCGTAGCGTAATATTGAAGCGCCTTTAACTTTCCTCAAGAACTGTGCTGCCAAATGAAAAAAAATAACGTCTTACTTTACTTACTATTTATTTTTGTTAATATAGATCGCGTTCAGACATAAAAAAAACTCTTCAGTTTTATTAAATGAGACAAGATATATGCTTAAATACTTCCGATACACCTTCGTTTAGCCCCAAGAGAATATTTACGTATCTTTTAAGCAGAAACTATTTAAAAAAACCTGCACGTTCAATACTTAAAAACAGCCCTTGTTAAGTTCAATTATTAAAATAAAAAGATAGTTTAAAACGTCCCGTCGTTCTAATTATCCGCTTCTAATTACATCAATTAAGTATTGTGAGCTCATTGTCGCGTCTTAAGAGCTGGTCATTACTGTGATGCGTTTCTTAGGACACAATTAAATGTATTAAAGTTTTTGTGTGTTGCATTACTGCGTGGTGCCAGTGTTGCATGTGTTGAAAAGTTCTGAGAGCATTTTTGTGAATTATTTTTGGGTTATCACGTACCCTGCCTATACTAAGTAATTATATGATTCCAAAGTGGCGTTCGAGGTAACGTTACCTTATCACGACTATATTTCATGCGGGGTTAAGTTGAGGACTACATAATAGTACGACCAAAAAAATGTAGAATGAGATTATTAATATTTTTGGATACTTTCATATTATTTTTCGTCTGAACTAGCTTTCAATTAAATAAATAGTTCCATTACATTTGATAAAAAATATATAGGCAGTCATAGGAACTGTCAACCTGGCGCAACACGTCACATTGGCATGTCGGTGACGCGAACCATACATTTTGCCTCTATAAAATATCGTGCAACGCGGTTAAAAATATTTTCTCTTTAAACTCAAAAAAAGAATAATTTTGCATTTATTTTTCACACTGGCTCCCAGCCTACACGGTCGACACAAAGGGGCCGGATATAATCAAATTGATTCGTTAATTACTGGGTTTTATCTGCGACCGCCATTACTGACCGGCCAGCCCACGCCGCATATACTTAATTGATACCGATTCGAGAGCATAGAGGACGCGGTCGGCATTGCAACGAGACCACGATGAATTATATGAACCGCGGCTTTGTAGTAGATTTGTGGTTGATAAGATAAGGTACAGAAATGTATTCATTAGGTTCCTGAAGCTCTGAGTCGAGCTGCACGATCACTGACTGGACAGCGTCACTCATATTATATGTGTGGTTCTTTCCTCAAAAGAACATCTCAGACACTAATCTGCATGGTGCTTACATGATCTGACTAAGATAATGTCTGGACTTTAGAAGAGACTGAGGCCTCTGAGTTCTATTTCGGTATTTCTTCTCAGCCGTATAGCCGTCTGGAAAACGCCGACCTTATATAGTTTTAATTTATTTATTGTCTGACCGAGTTTGACGTGTACAACTGTTTTTTTTAATCAATTACAGAACAAATATCTTTTGTCATTAACCAAAACTTCTGATAAAGAGATCCAAATTTGTTTTATAAAATGTTTCCTAATTAGTCTACGATTTCAAATTATACAAGGCCTTTATTTTATTCATCGATGAAACCCATCGATCACTAATCTTTATTAGTGATCGATGATGAAACCCTAATTTATAAAGGGTTTCTGGTTTCACAAAGACAGTGGAACACTAAGTCTACGAGTCAGAGTTACTCTACTTGAAGAACCTTTCATTCATTAAAATTATTATACCCTAGTCATACTCGTAGCAAAGGTTAATTTGATCTTTTTTTAAATATAAAGAGGTTCGGAAGACGGAAGAGATTTGAGACCTGGACCACGTTGCAGTATTTGATGGACACTGCCGATGGTACCACGCTAGTGGCTGATTTCTGGGTCGACTCTGTATAGCTTGCCACGCTATGAAGAATCTGAAGAATGTTATTTTGTTTGGTTTCAAAGCGCCGATCTCAGTAATTCCAGTCGGATTTGATAAAATGTTTATGCATTGGTTAGGTACAGTCTTGAGAAATTTTAAAAGCTATTTAACATCAAGCTACGACCATTAGGAGCCGATGAAACCGTAAGCCAGAGCTATGTATTAATAAAGATTTTATTTTTTTCAACAGACTCGCCCACAAACGGCCCTCGGCCTTACCCATCAAATATGATTCGAAACACCATATTAGATTGAATTCAACATTATCTAAAGAAATGGAACCTTTTCCTATCAAACATTTATAAGTAATTTACATGCGTTTAGAAAAGATAGGGAAATGAGTTGTGACTAATTGTTATAGATCAAAAGTAATCGAGGAATGTTCAAGTTGATGTAGAAAGCTTTTTAGTTAGAATTGAATTAGATAAGTGAATTATAATAAATTTATTGAAGTGTTTGGGAACGGAATTAATACTTAATATCGAGACTGTATTCCCTGAAGGGTTAGGCAGAGGTATAAGTATAGTAGACCTACATTTCGCCAGTTATATTTAAGTCCCATGTTATAGGGGGCGAGCCTATTGCCACTCACTGAGCACAGATTCCGGGCTCCGGGCCTCCGGGCTGTTACTGAGAGTTCCAGATTGGTATCCATAACTCTTTGCTCGACTCTGAAATCGAATCCAGGACCCCATGCTCAGCAGTAGTGTTTTCAACCACTAGACCTACGAAGCAGTTACGGAATTAATGGAGACTACAATCTGTGTTCTACGGCGTGGTCCCCGGTTAGTAGCGCGCCTCAAGAAATGATGTAGCCTCAATATTAATTGCCGCTTTGTGGGTAGTTGATATTTCGTCATTTTACCTTTGTCGATTCATTTCGTAAGCCAAAAGTCGATTAGCGAATGCAAATATTTGAGATTCTCTACAAGGTAGTGTTTGGGTGGTATGACTTATAGGAAAAAAGTAATCGGCCAAGTGTAGTCCGACTCGCACTTGGCCGGCACACGAAAGGTTCCGCCGAGAAACTAACATTAGTTCTATTTTTAATTCTTTTTTTAATTTTTGTTACAATAAATGTACGGACAGTGGATGCTTAGTAATAGGGACCTTAAAACATCCCTTGAGTATTTTTAGCCTTTATAGGAAGTGGTGTAGGGTGGGCGTTTTGGAGGACTCTCTTTTGTAAACGTTTTAAAGTTCAAAAAGTGCTGATTCTCAGCCTAATTTGAATAAATGAATTTTGATTTTTGTTTTTGATAGATAAACACACACACACACAATTTATACGAACATGACAGTGCCTGTACAATTTGGCACTGGCCATAAAATACCACGGCTGCCTCTCTGGCACAGAAATTACACCACTCCAATCTTCCTCTTCATTCCAACTCCTTTCTAAGAAAAGCCTATAGTAGGTTTAGTGAGACGCTCTGTATAGCGTCCATCACAGTCTCAATGACAATTAGACCACAGGCGCGCTGATATCTCCTTGAATAACGACATTTATCTTCAAGCCTTTACCGACACAAAAAAAAACGTCGGTCATTCATTAAGACCACTTTTAATATAATTTAAAACAAAACAAAAACTCTTGCACTCTGCGGTTACATTCTCTTTCGTACGGCGTCGACCAATTTGTTAAGAGCTTTGGTATATAACCATAAACAATGTTCTTGCTCTAGACTCGTTTGTCAGTGTACATTTGGGTCTACAATTTCGAGTCTAGATGCAACTATGCGTCTATGTTATGTTAAAACTATAATAGGATTTAGCTATTGCTTTTCGTTAAATTACATTTTTTTTTGTTTTTTTTTTGTTTAATAAAAAACGTTGCCCCACACTAGGAATTTCTCCTGTATCGTGGGTGCGTTTACAAACATTTAAACTCACATACACAAACAGCCAGACCCGGAACAATTACCTGTAGGTCATACAAATATTTGTTCCGTGCGGGGATCGACCCCACAACACGCGGCGCAACAGCCGCTGGCTCAACCACTGCGCCAACCGTGTCGTTAATTTATACCAATAAATTTTTATAAATTGATTTACTTTATTCGCAAAAGCCGCTCATAAATGTATTTGTACGCCAAATGGTTAAGCATAGTGAAACTTTATTATTACAATTATTGTAGCATCTTGCACATTATATGTTAACCTATGTTTAGAAATGAAGACTATTTTTATTGTTTGAACCATTCACGCATATAACGTACGATGCCTAATGTCACCTAAGAAACTAAAATTTGAAAAATCTGGTGCGCCGTAAATAAAATAACCTACAAAATAGATTCTAGTACTGTTTAGTGCAGCATATAAAGCTACCCCAATGTGTCTAATTTCTTTGATAGATTTTCAACTTTATGAAGAGAAAATAAGGTTCATGTTCAATTGGGAAAATCTGACAGTTTGGGGTAGCTTGATGTGCTGGCGTCTGCACGTTACCATGCTGGTTATTTTTATTATGCACCACCGTAGTGTATTTTTCATTATTTAATGTGATACTGACTTTCTCAATTGAATTGAAAGTTGTACTTTAGGTGGCTAGGAGACGCTTGGTCGTTTTTTCTTAAGTACCCTAAATATCTTAAAATTGGACAACAGGAATGCTGACGATGATATTTAGCTGTCTTTTGGATTCCCAAATAGTGCGTAGATTATTCAGGGATACATTATTGAGCCCTTTTTATTTATATATTTAATACATTGTATGAGGAGCTTGTACCTAAATAAAAATAGCTGCACGAGTTGATCGAAGGTTAAGCTACGCGAGAAGAGTTTTTTTTAATCGATAGCGAAAATTTTGGTCATATTAATTCTCATGCTATCATTTTAATTTTGGATTCAGCTAACGGTCAAACAGAGTTTCTGAAGCCATTTTTTTCTGCATAATATTACTGTTTGTAACAGTCTTTATTATTCTCCAAAATTAAAGAAAGGCAACTAGGAATCTACTTAGTGTGTTACTGCATAGTATAATATACCACTGGGCTGGATCTGAATAAACTGGTTGCTGAGTACCAACCACCGGGTCACAATTACGCGCAATTAAGCTATCGTTAAGCGGTGTTTTTCTTGGATGCGCGGGCGCTGCAATTTGTCACGCACGATTTTGCTAAAAACGGAGACGATAGAAGGCCCACTTCTGACGATACCCTAATACTAGTAAAAAGAGAAAACACTAACGCCCTCGTTGGTCTAGTGTGTCTAGTCTTTCTGTAGCAGACCGTAGTCTGGTTTGGTACTGGGTTGATTGTGATAAGCTTGTCCCCAGGCTACACCCTACTAGTGTTGGACATTGCTTCGCCCCCCTTATAAAGTTAGTAGTGAAATCACCGGGGCGCCTATTAGATCCAGCCCGTCCCTTGCTGTCCTCTCTCAGCAACGTCCTAAGCCGAGGCTCGTGCCCCGCATGGGGTGCCCTTAGCGATTGGTCGCTTAGCTTTTAAGTTTGTACGCCCTGGCTGGAGGCCGTTATTTCTAATTAAGCTCCCCACAGGAAAGTTTGGTTAAGTAGTAGATATCCCTGAAGGATAAACTGCGAGATGCCAATTCCAAAAAAAAACCGGGGCGGCTTATTGTCTCACGGCGAGACGAAGCGCTTGTACTGCTGTATCCAGAGCCTGGACTTAGACATCCATAAGATTTAGACAATATTTTAGTTGGAAACATACACAAGAGCAAGAGTGGTGCGACCTTTTCCTTTGCTTTTTTAGTTTATTTAGTTAATAGATAGATACAATTGCCATTCAACGTGGCAATGCTGCCAGCATTTTGAGCACTTTTCTCGTTGACAGCGATGCGGATGAATTTGTCGATTTTTTTTTCCTTATATGTTCATAATAGTTTTATTGCTTTATTAAATACATATTTTATAAGTATATTATGTATTAAGAGGTTGAAATATTACCTCAGTAGATATAAGTATTAGTGCCTTTATTAATGTGTGTTTCTAGTTAAAGCGTTTGATGATGTCCTGTTTACATTTTATTTTTGTGTGGGCGGTGTTGTGTTGTTCACACCATCTTTATCAATCTGTTTTTTATAAGTGAAGACTTGTATTTGGCTGTCTCTTGCACTTTCCTTTTTGTTATTGCACTTTCCTTTTTGTATAGCTGTAAGTCTTACATACATACATACATGCATACCCTTTTCCCATGGAGGTAGGCAGAAACTATAGAACACCACCCGCTACGATCCATACGTATACTCCTTTTGCTTCGTTTACGTTCATACACGCAAGCCGGTTGCGAATACTACGAACATGCATAGTAAAAAAAAAAAAAAAAAAATGCTGTACAATCCACACAACATCATCTAGCCCCAAGCTAAGCAGAGCTTGTGTTATGAGTATTAGATGACTGATATATTTAATACAATACATTACATAGATAGATATTTTTTATTATACATAGCAAATACTCAGAACACCTGGAACAAATCTTTGTAGATCGTACAAACATTTGTCCCAAGGCGGGAATCGTACCCGCAACCTCCTGCGTCGCAGGTGGACCTTCGCCCGCTGCGCCACATAGATCGTCAAATAATATAAAAATATAACTTTAACCAGTTGTAATAGGGATGTGTCCTAGGTAAAAATATATTAAGTCTATTTAGTCCGTCAGTAAGATTATCAAAAAATATTGGACACGTATTTTTTGCTTACTTAATTCAATAAAAAGTGACAATGATATAGCACATCAAGGTTCAGGAGAAGGGGCTTGTGACGTAACGCCATGCTACACTTTTAACGAAAAGTGTAGCACGGCGTGACGTCACGCGCAATTTCAACGCACTATACCGTCGTCATTTTTGGTTTACGTGACAAAAGAAAAAATACGTGTCTAGTATTTTTGAGTAATCCAACTTTCGGACCAATCACATTTTTTAAGGACACTACCCTATTAAAGTGACTTATGTTAGATTCAGTCGTCGTTCTATAATTATATGCATTACGAGTATATTCTTAAAACAAAAGAAGACCAGCAGTGTACCAATACGATTAGTTGGTTTATACGCCGCGATTGTCGGTACTTCTGTTTCTACGTATTCTGTCTACTCCCGCGCACCCAACGATGAAGACGGGAGGAGGTAAGAGGGGGGAGGATTAATTGTGAGGAGCTTTAGACAGCTATTAAGTGCTTTGAGGAGCCGCGCCGCGCAGGAATGTCTATAAAATTACGCGGTACCACGATGGATTGCAAATATTTCAAGTTAGGTAGATCCCTATATCTACAAATTAGGTGTGCGTGTGCCTATGTCGGTAAGCTTTGCCCCTTGAGCTTACGTGCCTTAGGGTTATTAGTAGAGGAAAAACTGCATGAGCTATGCTCGAGATATCCCCATAAATAAGCCGTTGGAACGAAAGGTCCTAAGAGCCATTCAGCCTGCTAAGTTTACTCGACTTTATCACGTTGGTTATCGCGGATACAGAGGTAGACTAGGGTTTAAAAACTATTCTATTTCCTTTCGAGGGTAACGGACAGAGCTACTTTCACATTTATGATATTAATATAGATATCTAACAAAAGTCTAGTCTAGTCTAATATCTAATCGTTGGTGCATATTGAAACGTGATTTTATTTGCATGGATTAAATTGTCTCGTTGGTTGTAATCACGATTGCTGAGCGTGAGGTCCTGGGTTCGATTCTAGGGTCGCATATCGTTATTGAGTTTTTTTTGTAGCAACCCGGTGTATAAATTTGCCACTATTATATGACGTTTGCCTCGCCTTCTATTGCATGGGACTAATACATAACTGGCTAAGTGTTGTGTACACACACCCACATCATCAATATCATCATTATCTCTGCCTAACCCTAGGAGGAATACAGGCGTTATGTTAGTTATGTTACAATTAAATATGTTATTGTTTACTCTTTTTTGGCCAAAGAATCAGTATTGCCATACAACGTAGCAATGCTGCCAAGTAATATTAAAGTATTCAATTTACTAACTACCCCTTTATTTAATTTTTCCCGTAACAACTATTGTTGATTTCTCTCAGTAATGGTACTTCTAAACTCCATTCACTGATTGCATTGTCGTTTAAAAAAAGAGACATTGTTTGTTGCTAATTGCTTTCCGAATACCGGCCCGCTTTGTGGGGTGTTTTGCGAATCAATGGAAGTCTCCAGCACATCAAGCTACCACAAGCTGTAAAAATTCTTTGAAAGTTTTTCAACTTTATTACTAAAGAACAAGGTTCATGTTCGATTGGCAAAATCTGACAGTTTGGGATAGCTTGATGTGCTGGTATCTGTACCTACAGACTAGAAGATGAAGCAGATTAGCTGGGAGTTGCGGAAGAAGTAGGTGTGAGATGGAACTCCGGGGTGGTTTTGAGTCAGTAAGAGTCTGACAGACCCTTCTGTCCCCCCAGGGCGGAGGACATCCATGAGGATTTTCCAACTCGGGAAATAGAAGGGACGAAACAGAAACCCGTCCAATGAGGTTTTAGCTATCAACATCTGCCTACCCTCAACCCAACTTATGGTTTTTTCATGGAGCGTCTTCAGGGTCTTTAAATTTCATGTTTATATTACATCTCTATGTTTATCTTAGGCATAAGGGTTGCCTTCGCCATCCGTATAGGTTTAACCGGATTAATCCCAGTCTGAAAAACATCCGGGGAGAGTCCGGGCAGGGTTTCATCTATCTTCCGTCTGTTATGTTTCTTTAGAGGACCTTATATGTCAACAAATAAAAAGTTGATTTATGTATGTTAGGTGTAACACTAACAACAAATCCAGTACCTTAAAAAAACACTGGTTACATATCCGGGTTTTTAGCTGCGATATCCGGGGATTGTCCTTGTCCTGGTTGGTGGAATTTACATATGGCAACGGTGAAGGAAATCATCGTGAGGAAACATCTTAAGTCGGAAATCCCCAAACCTGCCTTGAGCTAGCGCGGTCACGTAGTGCCTAGCCTGTACGAGAAGAGGCCTTTGCCCTGCAGTGTGACAGTAACTGACTGGTATGTTTAAGTTATTAAAAGATCTCTGAGATAATAGTAACAATTAACGCACATATACGGTATAAGGTAGTCATTTCCTTAAGCGTGCCGCAATTATACAATCATTCGCCATAATTTAATTATAATAGTATTCACCCTAACACTCATTACCATACATTTTCCCAGGTTGCATTAAACCACCATAATATTCATTGTTAATTCATTAATTAGCCATTAAAGCGAAGATAACGTATCGGACGTGGGTTGTTATGAAGCGGTCATATGTTCTTGTGCTGCCCCCTACCGGATGCGGCGTGAAGATAGAGTCACATTAGCGATAAAAGGTGGTAATTAATATGCAGTGTATCTACAAAAGAACTGGCTTTGGACACGGTCTGTGAGCAACTGAACAGGAATATAATTTACACTGTTTCGTAGTAGGTTTTGTTATCTAGTACTTCGCTGATATACTTAGCACATAAGGTACTTTTATGTATGCCTTGCAACTGCCTTTGTGGATAGTCAAAAGTCTGACAATCGGTTCGACGACACGGTTGGCGTAGATGAGCGATTGACTGCTGCGCCGCGTGTCGTGGGTTCGATTCCCACACGGAATTAAAACTTGTATGCGCTACAGATAGTTCTTCCGGGTCTGGCTGTTTGTGTATGTGAGTTTGAATGTTTGTAAACGCACCTACGGTACAGGAGAAATTCCTATTGTGAGGGTTACTTCAGACTAGGAATTTCTGGTCACCCTTTGAGCCGCCATACACGGGCCGCTCGAGCCTTAGCCCAGTGATCAACATACACGGACCGCTCTTGCAGTCAGAGTCAACAGCTTGTAGCTACCATTTTCACCGCGCAGCCAACCGCCCGAAGCAGTTGCAACTGCTTGAGCGGTTCCTGATTGCAAATGACTATTTTGTATTGAAACTGCAGATGACGCAACGGCGACCGCTTAAAGATGCTGGCACTGTCTGCTTGAAGCAGTCCGTGTATGGCGGCTCTTTGGCAAGACGGGTATTTTTTTTTAAACGTTAGTTTAAAAAGCAAGACCTCTCTAGCCAAAGGGTGACCAACTGAAAACCAGCGCTGTGCTGTGCTGTGTGGGCACAGCATAATGCTTCGTGGTGTAGCCTATTTGCCACAGTCACGACGTGCAACTGCCGGTAATTTTCTGCGTTATACTTCTAGTTTTATGTTTTGTCTTCACTTACACAATTAAACGTGTGGTATACTAATAAATGTACCACTCAACGTAAGAGTGACGCGGCGAGGGAGTCCCGATCCATCCCCGGTGACGAATGGACGTCACCCTTGGGTTGTTGTGTACTAACTGACAATTGGTTGTTTAACTATAAACCTCAAGTCTTAACTAGTGATTCCTAGTGAACACCACATTGGCGACGAGTAATAATTTATTAACGCTATCAATTCTAGTAGAACTTTGAAAGCCTTACAGGAAGTCAGAAGCTACAAAATTGACAGTCACTATTACTAAAGGGGTGTTACCTAGTAACTAGATTGTGGAGGTGAGATAGGCAGTCGCTCCCTGTAGAATACTGGTATTCATCTGCATCCGGATAGACAGAAAGCCGACCCCGCCATAGTTTGGAAAGGTATGAAGCCTGATAGGTAATTCAAACACTGCAACAAGACATCATTAGCTGTGGACCATGAAAATAGAAGGTATAATCTTTGAAATTACCTTATTTTTGTTTTAGATTTTCGTTTTGGTAACAATTTCGAATCATAAAAAACGTTCAAAAGTGCAGTGGAAGTGGGATGCGCTGATGGGCGCCGCGGCACAATGGTGGGTTTTCACGGCTGGCCGCCTGCGCCCGCGCCGCCCGACAGGAAGCGATAATAGCTCGCCAAAACAAAGACGTGACGAACACACGGGTATGAGCTGTTCCACTGGAGCTGGTGAAGGCTTTTAGGGACCTTTAAAAAGGGAAGAAAAGGAGATTTTATGGGCTATCCGTGTGCCAAATTTCATCCAAATCCGTTAGTCGTTAAGGCGTAAAACATTAACAAACGAAGAAACTCACATTTGCATTTATAATATTAGTTAGGATAACTCAAAAAGCACTCAAGCAACTTACATAAAATTTATATGGGATAACATAACAAGCTTCCTCTACCAAATGAAGAAAACAATCACGTAAATCGGATTAGGAATCACGGAGAAATCACTGTACTTACATTTTATTTTATTTTATTTTATTTATTAGGGACAAAAAAACAGTTACATGTTAAGTTTTACAATTATGATTCTTTACACAAATAGGTAAACATATAACCCACACCATTGTCCACGGATTAATAAATGAACAAGTAAGTAACGGAAATGTATTTACCATAATATCTTGTTATGTTTAAATGAATTAATCGAATATAATAATTAAGATCGCGGTGAAAGAGAATTTATTATATACTATATTTATACTATATTTACATAACATAAAAGCGAATCAAAACATACATACAGTCGAACATAGAACCGACCTCTACCTTTTTTGAAATCGGTTGATAACAGAAGGAAACTGTACGCCGAAAACATTACCTCCTCCTTTTTTGTAGTCGGTTAAAAAATCTATTCTTTTGATATCTAGACTTGGCCTTACACTAAGTAGACGGAAAGAGAAAGGACTTATCGCTCACAAAAGACTGCTAACTTTACACTTTTGTACATAGACCCCTTCTAATAACTGATTATGCAATTGTAATTACTTTCTATTAACAAAACACAAAAGAAATACAATCCGTTAATTAAACAATACGTGGAAACATTGAGTTCTATTACATTGAACGTAACAAAGGTTTAGAACAATAGTTTATTACGTTTTTACGTTAAAAGGGTGCACAATAGTTAGTTGTACAAGTTACAAGCCCGCCTGGGTGTGGCCACCGGGCCGTTGTAAAATTAACCGGCCCAACGCCGACTACAAAGGCGCCGCCGCCCTTTGTGCTCGCCGCTCCATTGTCTCACACATGTTGTTTTAATACTCTTAATTTCGTGTTGTCATGTTAAAAGTTTATTACACGTAACTTTTTAACCGTACCGCGTGAATTTGAACCTTATTTTAATCGTGATAAACGATGATTTTGATTAGATGTCAAAATTATCACTTTGATATTGTGATAGTCGTATATCGTAAGCTGTTTCCTTCCTTATGCCGTTAAGAGAGAATTGGTTTTTGTCTGAAGTGTAAAAAGTATTTTTTGTCACTCTTTTTCAGTGTTTACGGCAGTTTTAATAGCGGAAGTGTTAAAAGGGTTCTCTTAGAGAGATTGAAACTGGAGAGGGTGTCTTTTTGATGAGTTATCTATTAATACGTGTGAGGTAGGCAGTTAGCGGGGACACGTTATGTTTCCAATGGAAATATTATGTTCATTATTTTACCGTTTAGATATAATTTTATTATTAGTTAGTAAAAAGTTTACTATTGTATTTAGCTTCCAGAGTTTATCATGTTATTTTTTCTTATTTCTTATGAATGCTGGTGAGCTGGTAATTGGCGACAGTGTAAGTCCAAGACTGAAAAACCTATGTCTATTTAAAATATGTTGTACACAAAAGCTGTTGGTGAACTTGTTGCGGGTTCCATTCCCGCCTTGGGACAAATGTTTGTACGATCTACAAAGATTTGTTCCAGGTGTTCTTAGTATTTGCTATGTATAATAAAAAATATCTATATATGTAATGTATTGTATTAAGTATATCAGTCATCATAGATGATGCTGTGTGGATTGTCCAGCAATATTTATTTATTTATTTATTATACCGTTTCGTCTTTCAACCGTGGACCAAGAGTGTACACCAATTAATGCAAATTCAATTAATTGAAACAAGTAATTCAATGAGATGATAATAAATTAAGATTACCATCAGCAAAGCATTGGCGATGTTATCACTGATTGCCGATATTAGCACTAAGTAATCACATCGGGAAGATCTTTAATTAAGTGCATTGGGGATAAACAGTTTTTATTACCACAAATGATAATTACTGCAACTGTTTCGTGGCCGTTGGTCCCGGCTGTCATTTGTAGATCTTTGACAGACGTTAGTCAGAAGCCCGAAAGTCTGAAAACCAGTCTTACCGAGGGGTATCGTTTTGTCCAGTTTCTGGGTTGCGGCGGTCAGATAGGCTGTCGCTCCATGTAAAATACTAGTATTCAGCTACATGTGGTTGGAGTGGAAGCTGACCCTAACATAGTTGGGAAAAGGCTATGCAGATGATGATGGCTCATGGCAGCGTGTACTTACATTAAATCATTGCGCGTTGAAAGACAGAAATAAATATATAAGAGCTATTTACTGGCTACTGATGACGTAGGTACATATCAACCAAAAAAGAAAGAAAATTCTAACGATAATCATCATCTATAATAATAATAATATACTTTATTAATTCAGACCGTGGTGTCCATTTTGTTATTAACAATTAGTGTTATAAATGCTTAAAAACTGTCAACACAAACAAAATAAAAACATTATCTTGACATGCTCAATCACTGCAGCGCCATTCCATGACAAATGGCGCTGCAGTGATTGACGTAAGAACAGTCTAACCGACTAGCGATCATGCTAAGGATGCTGTTGGCGCTGCCACGTACTCTATGCACCAGGGATGCGCATCTTTTACGCATCGTAGCATAAAAGCAGTCGACGCGATATTCAGCAAACATCCCCGATGCACTACAGAATCGCGGCAACCCCATCAGCACCCTGAAAGCATTATTAAATTGGACATCTGCCCAGCCTTTTCATAGCTATGTTGAGGTCGGCTTCCAGTCTAACCAGATGCAGTTGACTACCAGTATTTTACATGTAGCGACTGCCTATCTGATTATCTGGTGGGACTGGTCATCAGACTTTCGGGCTTCTAGTCAGAAGCCCGAAAGTCGTTACGGGTAGTCACCCGTAACGACTTTCAGCCATCTAGGAATGACTGTCGGGTGACCATTTAACCTTAGCTGACCACTCAAGACCATCGAACTTGAAAATATCGGTAGTTATAGTAAGCGTATGTGTATATATTTGTATCAGCCACTAGCCCCCCACCTAACACGTACTTGCCACCTGCGCACAAAATCTATTCAACCATTTAATCGCCACTTTGACATCCATATTCTAATTGGGGTTCTATTCTCATAGCTCGATACTGTATTGCGTAATTATGTTTCTTCTAAACATTTATATGTTGAAATGTTTTAAAACCCCTGACGAATGTCGCACTCGTCACACAATACATTGTCTGTTTCAAACACCTTTTGTTACAAAGATGTGGTATTTTACATAACAATAAATCGAAGACTTGGTCGATGCTACATTTGATAATCGACTGTACGTTAGAGGATTTTAAGGTTGAACTTTGATTGGGTTGTAGTTGAAGTGGGTCTGCTGTGAAGTGTCCAGAATCCAGCTAAGATTTTGTAATAAGTTTTGTACTAAAATGTTATGTAGTATGACTGCAGATTATTGTGAGGTGCCGACGTGGTGTTAACTTACGTGCGCACACGTAAGTTATATATTTATTTCATTGATAGCTGGCGAGAATTTCGCTTGAACTGCAGTTATTTCATATCCATGGTCTCTGTTTTTCGACCAACCTGGATAAAGTAACAGTACTGGGGATCCTGAAATAACTACACGACTTTTTAAATTCAAATTGTGTGATTGAATGCCTATTTCATGAAATCACGGCGTTTGTGCATTATTGATCGAAGCATTTGAGCAAAATCCTAAAATGATCGTATTAATGATTTTTATTAGTAATCTTTCGTGAAATAAACATTTTCTATGGTCGAATGACTTTTTTAGATGGATTATAATCCAATCCCAAGCTGCGATTTGCAAAAACAACTTATGCAAATATTTGAATAGATGACAGCGTTGTGAATTCTGCGGGCTGCCTTTAGGCTCTCATCATATCGTTAGTAATCAACAAATACGTCAATTTGTATGTTATAATCGTGTTTCCCATTATTGTCACCAGACGGCGTTTATTAAGTATCAGTATAAATTGAAGTTTAAGTTATCGCGATCGCATGGGAATAAAAACTCTCACTAAGGCAACTGCGCTCTATACCAACGTGACGGAGTCATGATGTGACAAGCAGGCTCCCAGGCGGAGTCTCTGGACATACATTATGCAGTGTGATACTTCGTCACCATTGTCACGGGCGCCACCACGCCACCACTCCCATCTCTAACCCACACTCACAGGGCTGTCACGAAACAGAACTATCTCTTCATTACAAAACAGTTTGAGAGTTACAAATTTGGAAATTGTACTTTTTGAAGTAGATGCTTGACTTTTAGGAAGGTCAAGCCTTCAGGAGACCTGAAGGCTGAGTGCTCACAAGAACTCAGCAGATGTCTTTAGCTTTTGTCGCCCGTAGAAGAGCAGTTCAGAGTTGTCAATTTAATCATAGTGACCAGATATTATGATACTCTTTAATATACAGTTGCTGTGGAGTTTGTTTTGCTGTGGAGTTTGTTTTGCTGGTGAGTTTATTCCGCCACTTCTTCTTCCCAGCAAAAACAATAGGAAGTGGTGAAGGGTGGGCGTTTTGGGGTACTGTCTTTTGTAAACGTTTTGAAGTTCAAACAGTGCTGATTCTCAGCCTAATTTGAATAAATGAATTTTGTTTTTGATTTTGATTTTGACAGTCGTTCTCGTAGTCTATTTATCAAACTAAGGTTTAAAGTCATCTGTGTCCTAGACGTATTTGTTTGTGTCAGATAAATATATTCAACCTTAGTGAAGCCGTAAAGTGGGAACAGGCCGCACTAATAGAAATCTATGTAAATAAAATACCAGTACCGCCTGTATGAAAGAGAGCAACTAGGTTTGTATGAAAGAAAATCCATCGGAAAACTCGGAAAATATTTGGTCCAAAAAGATCTTACCTTCAAATGGGATCAAATAGGCACCAGTAGGCTAACTATAGTGCACAATAATTTACCCCACCGATAGGGCAACACCGAAATCAATGGGGTATAAGGTATGCAGGGTATCAAGGGTAGGTATATAGTATACTGGCACCCGTGAGAAGCCGGGGCGGATCGATAGCTGAAAATAAATATCAGAATACAGTGAAATTCAAAAACGCTTCCAGGACGGTGTGCACCATATAGTCCACATCCAACAAGTGAAAACCTTGAAGAATAGACCAGATTACCATAAAAGTGCGGGTGGCATGATCGCCCCGCGCCCCCCTCCAGCGGACCCGCGGCGGCCATGACACCATTAGAATTACAAAACAAGGTATTGTGAACGGGAGCAGCCGAGCACCGCACCTTACGGTAACAAGTCAACGATGACGGGTTCACGTCGAGGTTTCAAACCTGTTTGAGGACTGTAGCTGATTACATGATTAATCTGTGTGATACCTTTTAAGATTTGATGGGAAAGTTAATTCCCGTAATCAAAAACGTTCAATATCTAGTTGCAATCTCGTCTCAGCGACAATCACTGTCAAAAATGTCGATAGATTAGACGTATTTTTGACAAACTGAGATTAGAATGCATTATTTGAAATACGGGAATTACCCCGCTGACCGATGTTGCAAATTAATAAATTGTTGCAAATTGAGAAAACTTGGCGATGCTCCATTTGTATCTAAGTAAATCTGAAAGTGACTCCAATTAAACGAATGGAAGCAGTTTCAGATTTTTAACCTTAAGTTATAGGGTCCGTAGAGACCTTAACATGTTAGGACAAATAATATTTTGCCTTTCTAAGAGAGAACTATAATTAAATTATAAAACATAATACAAAAACTTTAAATTTGCCACATTTTTGGGAGGTCCGTAAAATAAATACCCAAATAATGTGCCATTAGAAAGGAAGGTACCTAAGGGCCAGTTTCTGGAACGAAAATTACCGCAAAATTAATTTGCAAATTCAAAATCAAACGCCCGTGAACTGCTGTGATTAACTTGCGTTTAATTCCTGACGCCAAGATAAATTTACTCTCAGAAATTAGGTGTTAGCCCTTATTTGGGTAAAGGATAAAGAATCTCGGAGAAAGGACTTCAAAAGCCATGTACCCCATTAAAATGACAAAAATTCAAACATTAAAAATAAATAAAATCATTTTATGGCAACACAAACTAATCCAGCCATAACAAACGTAAAAATACATTAATGACCAAATTAAAAAAAAAGCAGAAAGAACTTGTAATTAGGTACATTCATTGCCACAAAAAAAGGCCAAAACAGTTTCAATACAACTCACAAACGCCATCAACACGCATTGTCTAGTGAAGTAGTGATAAATAAAGCGCGGTCGACTCTTGCGCAGCGGGGGGCGGAGTTAACACCTACTCGCGCTGCAGGACGCCAGGCGAGAGGAGTCATAAAATGGTAAGGAACGCCGCGTGCGTGTGACAGCTTATCAAACTGATATCACAAATATTACAGTTTTATTTATAATTTTTCACAATAGCTTAATTGACCAATAGGTAAGCTAAGAGATATTTCTATTGGCGATATAAACATACTGACACCGAAATAATCCTAAAGAAGGCTTATAAGAAAGAGGCTACATTTAAAGTAAATGATAAACAAATATGAACCTTATAACTTTCATTCATATTTTAACAAAACACATTTACTGACATTAACGTTTGATAATATGAAAAATATTGGTTTAAGAATATACTGACTGCTTCGTTGGTATAGTTGACGCAAGCACTACTGCTCAGCTTGAGGTCCTGTGTTTGATACCTGGGTCGGGCAAAGTGTCATTGTTTCAATTTGGAATTTATCAGTAGCCATAGACTCGCCCCTTATTACAAGGGACATAAACTGCCTACTACCTCTGCCTATTCCTTCGGGGAGTACAGGCCTGATGTTTCGTTAATGTTCTGATTACGTTGTAAATTCTTGTGTCGCTGACTTTCTGAGTTCATCGTATTCGTAATCACTTAGTTTCCCCTCGGGCTAGACAACGGTCTTCAAGACCTGTGCCTAGAGGGGCCTGGCTGAAGTGAAAGTTCAATATCTAAGAAAAAATAAAAACATGTTTTTATTGTTACAAAAGACTGTAAAAAGATGTTACTACATCCATTAATGGAAAATGTTTCTTGGTGAACGTAGACAACTTTGTTGAACTGGCGATTTTAGACGGACATCTATTAATATTCTATGGGGGTAGGCAGAAACTAGAGAAGATCTGCTGTAGTGACATCTATCTCGCCACATACGAATTAAATCTGACGTATCCTACATCGCGATATTAAAATAATCCGAGCTATATAAAATAAATACAAGAACTCGACAACTACCGTAGGGCAGTAGCCCACCAGACACAACACCCGACTGGTCGGAGGATCTTCCTTTTTCAATGGTGGATGAGGAACTTTACACCTTGTTCCTCCTGCTACGATGCTTACATATTCCTTTTAATTCGTTTACGTTCATACATCTGGGTCATACATTTATACAGTTACACGCACGCCCGTCAGGCGAGCACTACGCGCCATATTACATTTTGATTGATGACAATAGGCTCTCCGCGAAGTATATGGGACTTTTAGATAACTGTTGATACGTGGGTAAGCGTCAAAGTTTGGGTGTAAAGAGTGGGTACGCAGGAGGTGTACCTAAGTAGGTACACCTCTGCATAACCCTTTGGTTACTACAGGCGTGATGTTATAATATTAACTTATAAATTATAAGTCCATGTTTACCTTCACCGATTTCTTGTGGAGTTACTTAAGGAAGAACATCTCTAAGTTACACAAACGATATTCATCGTATTTATTATAAAGTGAAGCACACACTGTCTCGAATTTTCAGCTTGTGATGTACAGTATACACTGGTCAGTTTTTCTGCGCCGGAGTCACTCCAGCGTGCGTTCGTCATAGTTTTTACATCAGCGCTGCGCCGCCGGCATTCCACTCAAATTATACCGACTGCGCAGGTTGACCATCACTTTCGAAGTATCCAGGAAATTTTAGGATAGAATAGTCTTATCAAGAGTGATCGTGTAATCCATTTAGTCTTGGAGGATGTAGAAAACTGCATATTAGTCTGTATCATTGAATATCTAGACCATTCGGCGCAGACCTACGAATTTTCGACCTTTTCATTCAGTTTGCCGGACTATTTTAGCTCTACTATTTAACTTTAAATCTATCGAACAGCGAGTCTTACTAAGGGGTGTTGTGTGTATGTGTGTTGTGTACCCAGTAATTGGGGTTGTGGAGGTCGGGTAGGCAGTCAATTCATGTAAGGAATACTAAATAAAAACCCTACTAAATAAGACCAAGATCACTCAGGCGCCAAAGTACTCCTCAGCTTCTCGCATCTGTAAACTGTTTCTAGTCTTCTAAATAACTCTCATTAAAAAGCTTTCTATTCACATACAGTAATCTGCTATTTGTAATTAATATTGTAGGTACTTACATTCTGATAATATTATCACCCGGCATTTAACTTTGGCAGCTGCAGTGTTCCAGCTGGTACTAACATAAAGTGTATGTGTTATTATTTCTAATAAATTAAGTTATCCTAGAAACTTGTTCAGTGTGCACAGGTTAGAAGGCACATCGACGCACATACTGAAACCTTCAAAGGCTTTCGTGGAGAAAAATCACATATTTTATCACAGTTTATATAACATAACACTGTATGTGTTTCACCAACGTCTTGTACGCCGTGCTCGTCCTGCTGATATGACTAATTTCAAAAGTCTTCTATATTCCATCTCTCATGGCCACCATCGGCCGCAGGTCCGTCCTCAGTTTTTGTTGTCTCTGGCAAATTCACTTAATTGTGTCTGCGACCCCGCGACACGCCAGTCTCGCGGTAATTGCGCAGAAGCAGGCTTCGCAAATAGCCTTTTTGGCCTCTCCCCGACCGGCCAAGGCTAATGGGGGCGGAATAGCCGCCACAACATGTTTGACAGTCGAACCTTTTATAGGTACAGCAGGTCGCACGTCAGTGGTGAGAGCTTGAACTAGAGCTGGCCTAGAAATGGACGGAGTATCGATGCAATGCGAGGCCAGCTCATGCTGGTTTCGTCAGTACTGACATGCGGTCTACCGTCCGTGTTTAATAGCTAGCTAGAAGATAAAAATAACATTACACAATTTTTTTTAAACTTCTATATTTAAGGGTTTTTGGTACACAAATGTGACGATGTCAATTCCATCACAGTTATACAGATAGGAACTTACTTTTATACTTATTTCATTAATCTTAATTAATCCATACAGAGATGAATTTCATCGAAGTACGTTGTAATATAAAAGGATATAATATGTTTGCTGTTTTAGAAGTAGTCTAAGCTAAAATGCTATGAAATATTTGTGTTATGAAAAGAAATAGTTTATCGGTTTATGTGCAAATAGTCGGAGCTGGGCTGCTTGATAACTACCGGTGCTCTTTCTGGACACCAGCAACCTTGCCGGCCAACATATGGATAGTGTCGAAATCTTTTGTGTTTAAATCAGTCATGTTATTGGCGTTTCTGGACATGACCGGTATCAACCCCGCTACACTATTCTCAAACCACTGCACCTCCTGAAAACCAGAACCAACAGTGGCAACCACCAGAAAAGCGTTCAGACAATGAAGCCCGACGAGTCCCGGAGAAACGATTCAACTGTCTTGGATCCCGCAACGAAATTAATCAGAAAAGAACAGTGGAGGAGCTAGAAAAAAAACCCGACCGATCTCAATTCAGATACTCATAGTTATTTGTTGCGTTGCATGTCATTTGCCACTTGCCAGCCGGCATTCGATTCCCAGGTGTTCTAATTGCGTCATATCGACATAATATTAGGTACAACCAACCCTTGCTAGGGTTCCAGTCAGTAACCCCTGTAATTACAGTCATTGTTGGTCACCGTGGTGTTGTTATGGAAACTTATTAGTAAAAACAGACCACGTAACACGTCAGACATCAACGACTCCACGCAGCTGCCTGCTTTGTGTGAAAGTTCGCTAAAAGATCGTTAATTTTGAAATAAATTACATACGTGTCATGGCTCCTGTTGTTACGCTTTGCATGATGGATCATACAGTCATTATGTTTTTGAAGGGTTGGTAAACTGTAACCACAGTCCAACCTACCTTTTCTTTTCTACAGACTTCAAAACGAACGCTGGAAGCATGCTGCGCCGACATCAAATAAATTGGGATAAATGCTAAATAGGTTTTTACTAACAATCTTACACGTCAACAAGTAACATATTGTTTTAAACTAGGTTTGTGTTGCGCTATCTGACTACTCTGAAAAGGAACACCGATAGAAACTCAGAGATCCAAACAGAAATAAACAGAAGAAGAAAGAAGTGACGACACGGTTGGCGCGGTGGTTGAGCCATCGGCTGCTGCGCCGCGTGTTGTGGGTTCGATCCCCGCACGGAACAAATATTTGTATGGCCTACAGGTAGTTGTTCCGGGTCTGGCTGTTTGTGTATGTGAGTTTAAATGTTTGTAAACGCACCCACGATACAGGATAAATTCCTAGTGTAGGGCAACGTTTTTTTTTTTAAATAAAAAAGAAAAGATAAAAAAAGTTCAAACATTGTCTTGGTTAGATCATGTAAGGACCATGCAGATTAGTGTTCGAGATGGTCTTTTGAGGAAAGAACCACACACATAATAAGTGGACCTGTTCAGTCAGTGCAAGCATTTGTCGGTTATTGTAGAGCTCAACTCTGAACCAAGGAGCTCAACGGGTCGATGAACAATACCAAAGAAAGAATATTTGGGTATGTTATAATTTATAATGGAATAAGTATTGTATAATTATACTTTCATATACACATAGTAAAACGCTGTCAGTTTGAAAATACAAAAGAACACTTTAATTTTATTTACTTTTATAGAATTAGTCATCATCTGCATAGGCTTTTCCCAACTATGTTGGGGTCGGCTTCCAGTCTAACCGGATGCAGCTGAATATCAGTGTTTTACATGGAGCGACTGGTTTTTCCGGCTTCTGACTACCCGTAACGACTGTCAAAGATCTACAAATGACAGTCGGGACCAACGGCTTAACCTGCTTTCAGAGGCAAGGAGGAGTCTCGATATGTTACGAACGGTCACCCATCCACAGACTGGCTTCAACAAGCGTAGCTTGACCTTCGACCAACCCGTGAGGCTGTTTTTATTTAGCCATGAGCGGCTAAATTGTAGAGAATTAGTATACTTACAAATTAATGGTTTTGAACGCAATTGTAAAATAGGTGACTGACTTTTCCAACTAATAATAAATAATAAATCCTATAAAGTATCCTTAAGCCCTTTATCACCAAGTAAAAGGAATCTCTTAGCATTATATTCATGTTATTCCGCTAATCATATAAGGGAAAGTATGTCGGTGACCATTGCAATAAAATACAATGGTAGAATGATCAATTAGGATTTTGCAAAGGACCTATTGTGAGCGCGTTGAGGTCTTTTCTTGGAACTCATAAATGCAGGGTTCCAAGTGCAGTTGTTGCATTAACAGTACTGTTATATAATTGAAGGTTTGATGCAAGACCACGGACATAAGACACGAAAGACACGGAATAACTGTATAAATACTGGAAATCTACATCTATATCTATTCTATATACTATTAATAAATAAAATTAAAGTGTCTTTTTGTAATGTGGAATTAACAGCTTTTGACTAAATGCATATGATAGTTTAAACGGTAGTCATACCAAAAAACTAACAAACTTTTATTCTGTCTGTCTGTCGGTTTGTCTGTCAGAGGTAATATCCAAAACGGCTGTGCCGATTTCGATAATCGCTAATGTTATAAGGAGTAACTCTGGCTTTTATTCAAGAAATAGAATTTGGGTTCCGCAAAAAAGAAAAACGAAATAAATGAAGTAAATGCTAAACGACAACAACAAAATAAATTAAAAGCTAGTCTCAGGTACAAATAAATTAAATTGAAATGTTCGTGTGTAATTAATGTGTAATTATAATAGCACCTTTTTACTAAATGCGTATATACTTACGGTAAACCAAAAAAAACCTTTATAAATTCTTTCTCTGTTTGTTTGGGGTAATCGCTGAAATTGAATTTACGAGTAGATCGTGTAAATGAGCAAATATTGAAACTCTGCTCTGCTGTCACTGGTGACTTTTTATGATCACAGCGCTTGCCAGCTTTTTAGGTTTTTATTTGTGTCGCAAATTATATTCTTTACATGTAAAATTAATTTTCTTCTTTACTCAATACCTAGATCAGGAATCGCCAGAATATAGGATTCGAACTTTCTTGGATTTATTAGTTCATTGTCAATGAGCGAAACTGTATTTGTAAATCTTTGACAATCGTTACGGGTAGTCAGAAGCCCGAAAGTCTGACAACCAGTCTTACCAATGGGTATTGTATTGCTCAGTAACTGGGTTGTGGAGGTCAGATAGGCAGTGGCTTCGTGTAAAATACTGGTATCCAGCCGCATCCGGTTCGACTGGAAGCCGACCCCATAGTTGGGAAAAGGCTAGGCAGATGATGATGATGATGATGATGTCAATGAGCGAAACACTAATACAGGCGTTTGACATGGAATATAAAAGTAACACACAATACTGAATGAGCCTTTGATTAATGCAACCGACACCTCTGAACCAATTAGGTTCTACAGCACCATAAACTTGAAGGCCATAATCCATAGACAGATTGTCACGTACTTCCTCGCCAAAGAAGAAACAATTCCCCACCCACCATACAAAGACGGAGACTGACTTGCACCGTTTGTTTGTATTGTATAGAGTTGTTGTAACGCGTAACAGTAGTCAGTGCACCGAACCACTCGCTGTGAGCATTGCCAACTTAAACATTACACACGCCTATATCCCACAAAGGGTTGGGTAGAGGTGGATGTACAGTACACCCACATTCCACCAGTTGTGTTTCAATCCTATGTAATAAGGGGTGAGCCTATTGCCATCCGAGCACACATACAGACTACAGGCTGCAACTGAGAAATTCCTAACGAATAATCCCAATAACACATTGCTCGGCTAGGCTTGAACCAAAGACCTCATGCATAGCAGTCGCGCTTGCGGCCACTAGACCAAAGAGGCAGTCAAACTAAACTTATTTAAACAAAATCGAGCAGGCTTGAGTCAAGTGCTCAGAGCGAGCGTTCGCCACGTCTTGTGTATCGCGGTTTTGTAACCAATAAACGTTACAAGTGATTCTCCGGCTTTAGACATATCCTATCAATAAGTAATCAATACAAATCACGTTCACCATTGTCACCACACTTTACACCTCCTTTTAAGTCATCAGAGACGGCGACTGTACCTACCCGTCGTTGAGTGTACCCTGTCGGCGTGTGTCATCAAAGTAGACATTAATATTCGACCAGTATGTGTCTTCCTGTAGAACAATTGGGCGATATTTGCATTTGGCGTGAATCGCGGTCCGCTGCGCCTGCGCAACGCCGCCATATCTGACGTTTTAATTACGATTCTGTTGTGTATGCGGGTGTTGTGCGGTGTAAGTGGGAGCGATTTAACGGAAGTCGTTATGTTTTGTGGGTTAGACCTTATACATATTACAAATTTTAATGCTATCTAGGTTCCATAAAACAATGTTAAGGTGTAATACGTATAGTTTAAATGAACTGTCTTAAAAAATATATATAAAAATCTAATTTTAGGGTGCTATGCAAATACTGATTACCTACTTTACTTTACAACTACTATACGACATATTAGATAATCACGTGAAACAGTCGAATTAGAGCTTCTTATACAGCTTTCTGTCACTGAAAAATCTTATACGTATAGAGTTGCTATAGAATCACAGGCATTAAAAACGATAATTTGCTGTTCAAAAAAGCTTAATGAAAATAAAGTTTAGTTGAATGTACATACTGATCTCTCAGTTTTACATCGCTCTAAAATTTGTTTTAACATTTATGAAGAGAGAGGTTTTAAGACTTGATTATGGAAATCCGCTCCTCGCTGTCAGTCAACCCGTAACCCTCACCCCACAGTCCACGCATGCGTCCTTAATTAGGCATTCCCGCGGCGTCCGGCCGGCGTACGCGCACCGTGCAGGCGGTGCCTTTGACACCGCGTTGCGCCGTCCCACTCGCACAATGCAACTATTCATGCCGACCCACCAACGTAAACAGACCTCTTCAACTCTTTCAATATCAAACAGACTCTCTAACTGACAGAGATCAAGATATATTTTACGAGATAGCTGAGGAAGATACTGATACTGTCAGCAGATTTTATGTTTTGTGCTTTTGAATTAAGGCTGAAAGTCTGTTGTGCAGTTTGGAAGTATCAAAGGTGTTATTGGAGTGATGTAATGAAGGGACCTAATTGTGTATTCTACTTGGGACGCCGCTGTACTGAAAGATAAAGGCACGAGCGGAAAGGATAACGCTGTCTCTCTCACCCGTCACTTCAGTATCTTGACATGAAACTTGAAATTGAAGTCTTTATTTAATTAACGATATCTTTAAAAAAAACTTTTAACGATTGCTGTTAATTGTAAATTCAATCAGCTACAGAAATTAGTATGCTGATGCGGACTGATGATTCTAAATAAACTCTAATGGATTTTTAATCGCAAAAAAACACTTAATAGTCCTTAAAACATACCAAATCTTACAAAATATGTAATTAAGTAAATTTTTCAAGAGTTTTTCATATCTTTCCAGTCGATAATTCCAGAAATTAGCATTCTTCAGCTTTGTAACATTATTAAGTCATCATCTGCCTGCCTTTTCCCATCTGTTTTGGGGTTGGCTTCCAGCATTACCGGTGCAGCTAAATACCAATATTTTACATGGAGCGCCTGCCTATCTGACATCCACAACCCAGTTACCGAGCATCACGATACTCCTTTTTAAGACTGGTTTTCAGACATTTCGGTGTATTGCATTATTAGGTATAGATAGATAAATTTCGTGTCCAAAACAAAGATATTAATTGCTTAAAGAACAATAAATCATTTTGTACTTGTATTGTATTAATTTAAATTTGTAACAGTGCTTACAAATTTGAATTAATATCATGCAAACACAATTTTTTTACTGTTTTAACTGTAGTGTCAATTAAAACAATAAAAAGAACTGCATTAACAAGTTAAATTAAGTTAACCTTTGTACAAAAGGGGAAGAACCATTTGTCAAATTCACAGCAATAGCGAATATAATTCTATAGAACGACAACATCGCAGTAGGTGGCATTTAATTGTCTGTTGTCGGTGAATAAATTACTATAATAAATGTCTCTTAGTGTATAGGAGGCCATTTTTAATTTGTTGTCAATAATAATAATGCCAGACTTGTCCTGGATGATATTTGTCACAATATTCTTACAAGTGTCTTCATTTCCTGAGAACTTTGAGGAACGGCTGTGGTAATGGCTCAAGTATAACTGCGATGTCTGATGAATTTAGTGGAACAGTGGTCAAAATAATACCGTTTTAGTTTTCTGCACTTCTCCGTTATAATCTTTAACTATGCCAAATCTCACACCCCCTCCGTGAGCTCAATATTCTTAAATACTGATCCTTAATTTTCGCTTCACGTATGTTTCTTATTCTACAAGATGTTAGGAAAACTTGGTCTTTAAGCAGATGTAGTGACTGCTGTTTAAAGGCTTTTAACACCATCTTTGTCCGGCCATGAACTGGTCTAATCCTCGGCCTCAGAACTCTCACCAACAGTATTCATATATAGCACTTATATAGCTTACATCAAAAACACGTACCAACCACGTAGTAACGTCGAAGCTTTGTAATAAAATTTTAGAACCTCTCAATTACCAACACTTTTATTGCAGCAATTTCGTAAAATAAAATCCAACCTCATGGGCAGATACACTTAATTTTATACGTTCTTCATTGTTCCTTCTGTCCCGCTCCCTCCCGATCTAAAGACAGAGACGGTTAAAATTACTCCCACTGATTGCAGTGAGCCGTACACGAATTAGGCCCTTTTCGTTTTTTTCGTTTCATCTTAATGCGTTCAGACCTTTTATCGGAACATATGCATGTTTCTGAACGCACCGGCCGACCGGTTTCGTTCCTTTGCCTTTGAATTGAAACGCCGCGCCGCGTTCGAAATTTGAATCAGTCTGCGCCTAGCTAGAGACGAAGAAGGACGCTCGCTTAATTTTAAAGAAAATAAAATATGTTTACGATTGAACAGTGTTTACCAACAGTGATTTTGTGACTGAGTTAGTTGAATATGACATGAGATACTAGTGCTACTCATTATTTGTGAATTATATACTATGGCTCGGATTTTTTGTTTTCTCCTGCTTGTGTGGCTGGTGTCTGCTGACCAGGAAGAGCTCGAAGGTGGCAAGTGCGAGAGGATCAAGCTGCCGCTATGTCAGGATTTGGGATACAATTGGACTGCCATGCCCAACCTGATGGGGCACAAAGACCAGAAGGAAGCTGAGGATGCGGTAAGATATTTTTTTAATAAACAAGACGTACTCTCTATAACCGATGACGACTCTCTATAAACCAATCTTAGAAAATTAATGATACCAATGCCGGTGGATTTTTACGAAATGTAGACGTACACGCAAATTAGTTTCTTGAACAAAATTGTCATAATTATGAATTGGCAGCAGTCGTATTAAAGTTTAATGATGCGCATAAAATTAAAGAGGTAATAATCATAACACAATTTCCTGCGAACTCTTCTTTGAAGTCATTAAATTTACAATTGCCATTGGAACAAAAAAGATAATTATGGAACGAAGAAAACATTGGTTGAAAGAATTACCGCTCTTGTCGTACAAAGTAGAGGGTTGGCCATGTATCAAGTTTTATGGTGTTCTGGTGTATCATATGTTAGAGCCACCCCATTGTTATCAGTTGATTTACGATGGATAGTGGAATAGCTTTTATGGTCTGTAAAACTGATATTGGACATGTAATGTGCGATGTTCCCGAGGGTTCTTTTGTTGACTTTCACTATAACATTGTCTACTGTATGAAGGGTGGATCTCAAATTGATCGCCATATTCACCCTTGCTTCACAGATTCACACGCGACAATCCTTTATGTTTGTTATTTATTAAAGCTTCTTAGATTCTAATTTAAAATTCCGTTCAGGAGTTGTTTACCATTTTAAAGCCACATGTTTTTATCACACTATCATCATGGCGGCTACCTCAATTGTTGCCTCTTTTGGAATTATGACATCAGGCAAAAAAATCTCGAGTTGTAAAATTATAAAATGTCCGTTGATAATCTAATTCTTGTCCCATATAAAGTCTTTGCTATTGTTTACGCGATAAATTGTAAAGTGTGGGCGTCGAACGACAGACGTGAGCGATAAGGGGCAGCAAATAGCGGCCTCTTATCACGCGGTACATCAAAGGCTCGATCTTATATCGCCGCCGCGCTAGTCGCGCGAACCGGCTCCGTTCGTACTGCAACCACAACACACCTGTTGAACCACATAAATCGATTCAGAGCAAAAAGATCAACGATTGAAGTTATTATATTGACGTAGCATTGAGTGTATAGTGTAATCCAGGTCCATCGCACCCTCTCACCCACAATCCGGCCTGTAAATACACGATATTGCAAATTACACAGGATTAATAACGTTAGTATGGCCGCATTAAATCAATAAACACACTACCGGCACTTTCATACGTACTATCGCTGATAGTGATATCTTTACAGCGGCATAACGCAAGAGAAACCATTTATTTTTATTTATATCCCTTATCAAATCGGTGCTATCTTTGCCTTAAGTGCCGATGTGTATCGGTTAATACCACGTTATCGGCGGCATCGCTTTAAACCCCAATATATCTGATATCTTTGGTTATATTTGAAATTTGCTAAGCCGATAGTGCAAGACGATTGCTGGTTTGTCATACTCATCACATATAATAGTATTTGTAACACCTTCTACTACTCTATGTATGAGTATATTAGAGTTGTACGTGTTCATTGGTATCTGGACTATCTGGTCTCGCTTTTAAGTTACCGCTTTTAAATTGTACGCTAATTAAGTGCCCTATTAGAATTCTAATTGGCAGCGATTATCTGCGATCCCAAGTCGTTCGCCTCTTATGAATAATCATGTCGATTGCGATCGATGTTGTTATCAGTCGAGCAATATTTTGAATCGGTAGGTCCAACTTAAGCCATTATCTTAATTGATAAATTCTTTTGAACATTGGAATCTAGAGTTGTAAAGAAGGCGGGTCTTGTGTTCCAATAAGTTCACATTGCTCTTTACGTTTCGACATTTCTAGATGATCACGATTTTATTAGAGTTTTGTATTACATTTCCTCTCTAAATTCCACAACCTGCGACATTCACAATCGCGCACGGAATCTCCCCCTCCCACGTGCTTTTTATCTTTGACAAAATGATCTCCGTTTGTCATTCTGTAGGCTGAGAACAACGTCCTCATTCGACATGAAAAAGTGTAACGTCTTTCCAGAATTTAGTGAGTCTAACACAACTTCATCTATATCTCGGCTAGAATCTTGGTGTTGAAGTGGGCCGGTCCATTCACGAGGAGCTCCATCTGATGAGGCCGCACCGGCGCCGGCCGTTCACCTTTATATTGGGCAATTAAAGCCACATTTGTGGGCCGATGATTTGTTACGTGTGTACTGTCTTGGCAACATAATTCCACAACCGTTTGTTTGAAAATCTAAATCATTTCGATACAGAAATAAAGCGTCCTCATCTAAATGCTCTCCGTAAACAATTTTACGCTTCACTTCAACAAATATCGTTTCCTCTACATTTTTTGTGGTTACAAAATTCTAAATCCCGTACAAACAGTTGTCCAAGGCCAACAAAGACCGGCTTTTAGCTCTGGAAGGTGGTAATGAGCCAATTTTAAGGCACCCACACCTTTAACTCTAGCTATTAACACTGTGTTAAACTAACAAACTGTACCGGCTCTAAATACTAGTATAACATGTAGAGTTTATGACGTACTGTTGCGATTAATTCTTCAAATGAAGAACCAGGTTGAGGTTACCAGAAAGTAGTCTAAAAAAAGCTAAATTTGTCTAATAAACAGAGTTAATTTTAGTTGCTGAAGCCTTTGAACGTAATCGTACAAAGCTATTGTAGTTGAACAATTCTCAGGAACAAAGAGTTCCTTTTTTAAATATTCATAAACCTTCCTTTTATCTAACAATACTGTTCAAGATACAAGGCAATATTTCCGTTCACATACAACAATAAAGTGTTTTAAAATGCGATAAATGAGTTGCGTACACCTTGATAACCTATTTCCCTACATCGGTCGGCCCCTTTGTGGTTTGTGTTAAAATTACCCGTGTTTTTACCGGTGATTCGGCGATCAGGTACAGCTGTGGAGGTGTTATTGAGTAGTCCCCAGCGTTATTCTTTGAACCGGCACCCTATCATTAACGCAGGTATGCGAGTATAATGTCGGATCATAAAAGGCCCGGTGTCTCACGGATGAAAGAAAGTTTTTGATCCTCTTTCGTTATTGTTGAGCTTGTTATTTGCGTCTGTCGCTTCCTTCAGACCAATTTTGATGGATATCTTATCTGTTTCTTAATTATCTTTTCTGTGTACATATTTGCTCACTATTACAGTTTCCTGCCATATAAAAGTCACAGGACGAAAGTGTACGTGAGTTATAGTTAATTAATGCTGCAAAAACTTGATCGATTTTTCTTGGTTATGCTATTTAGGAAATGCGAAGTTAAATCTTAATTTATACATCTGATGGAGCTCGGAATCATATTTATTGCTGCGTTGGACCTGTTTTTGAATAACTTAGCACTTTTTGTAGTAAAAAACTCGGCACTTTGTCCAGCCGCCTACCTGAGGTAATTAGGGGCGGCAATTTGTGAGTTCTCCGCTTCGTTTTTGCCGTTTTAACCGCGCAAGCGCCGCGGGGCTTGTCTTCGGCAGTCGTGGACTCGTGGCCACTCTCAGCCTTGGACTCAAACTATCACATAGTGAAACAGAACTGTATATGACTGTAATTATAGGCCCTAGTGTGATGCATTCACTTATGATCGATACTATCTGGTACTGGCTTTCTTTGACTGACATGTACACTGGCTTTAACCCTTTTAAAAGCTACTGATGAAGTACCGGGTTGATTAATTTCGATATCTTAAAGTATTTTCAATTCCCCTATTAATCAACGCTTAAGTAGGGGTTCTCTCTCTACATCATGGCCCCTTAGATGGGATTCATTTCTACTGAACAAAAGTTTATTTTTATCGTTTTCTCAATAAACAAACTTTCTCAATAATCCATAACAAAAATGGTTAATCAAACCAATCTCAAAAGCAGCCGCGAATTCGTCACGCATACCAAAACCGATCAAAGGGCAGCCTTTTCCCATAGGTATTAATTTCGAAGTCTAGTCAATTGCAGCCTTTTAATTGTTCTTTAATGATACCGTTAACAATCACAAATTACTTGTAATAAAGTCGTAGTTAAGTGCGTCGCGGGGAGAGGAGCGCGGGGCGCGGGGCCGGCTGGCGGCGAGATCAAAGGCGCGCGATTACCGCACGATGCGCGAGCGCATTCGTTTCGTTTTATTGCGTCGCTCGGTGCGTCGACCCGATGCGATCTGGATATGTTCGATTCCCCATACCTACTCAATGGCGGATCGGTGTCTTGTTTTTAAATTTAGATGTTTTTTTGTTTTTGTTATTTGTTAATTGATGAGTTATGTTTTTGAAATAATATTTTGTTGTGAACAAATGCAAAAAAAGAAAGAAGCGTCTATAGCGCTTTTATATGATAATAAGCTTTACAAAGCCTTAAGAGCACACTGGGTGGCATTACAGAATCAGAATGTTTCCGAAACATACCTCAGACCAATTTCTAGTTAAAACAACTTCGCAATGTCGTACACGATTCTTTTCAACCATCAATGAGATCACCAATTGTGCCAAATTTCGAAGAACTTCCTTCTAAAGCTAGTCGTATCCCAGAAATGGCAGAGTCATCGTCGAAAAGGGAGGTGGGAGTCGAGAGGAATGCAGCCCAATTAGATAGATTCCAAGTCCCATCCAACACGACCCGGGCCCCGTCATTATTATATTGCCACGGATTATCCAAGATACCATAAGCGTATTAATCTGACCAGCTATTAAAGTTTTTGATGTAGACTGATCTTGTGAGTGTGAAAAAAAGACGGTTGATTTTTTGTTCAATGCATTGAACATAAACGATTTATTTCAGATGATAAGTGACACCAAAAGTCTGTTCATAAAGGGAGTATTTACCTGCATGTAGTTCTCAATTAATATTCTAATATTAAAAATATTATTGTCAAAACACAATAAATGGCTAAATAATAATAGCAGCATGGGTCATTCGGAGGTCGACTTTAGGATGGATGACCATCCATTAGATACCGAGACGTCTCCATGCCTCAGGAAAGCAGTTGGTCCCAGCTGTCATTCGTCGATCTTTGACTGTTGTTCAGGTAGAAATAATCCTAAAAGTCGTTAGTGTATCGTGTCGTCGTATCGTGTTACCCCAGTTACTGGGTCATGGTGGTCAAATACTGGCATTAAGGTGCACGCAGTTAGACTGGAAATCGATCCCAACTCAGCTGGGAAAAGGCTGAGTAGATGATAGTGAGATTTAAATGTTACATTTGTCTTGTATTTAATAAGAAAAGAAGATGACTACACATTACACGCCCACGTAATACTTACGAATAGGCGCCGTTACCTTGTGTTATCCAGGCCCCAGTATCTATGTATGTAACGTTTAGTTAATGATCTACAGATATTGACGGCTGTGATTGATAAATTTTATCGTAGATGGCTGCGATCTCTATCTAATATGATATATTCTGTGATATTATTTGTTAGAATGGATAAAATTTAGTGGATTTTAGGTATTGAATTTTAGACGTTGAAATGGGTTAGCATTATATTTACTTACGTTGTTTTTTTTTTAACATAAAGCTCCGTCATCCTTGGAACTGTCAGTAAAATGTATACATTTACATACATTTGTTTGTAAGTTTGTATGTAATCTCGGGAACTAATAATCCAGTTCTAAAAATTATTTAGTGTTAGAAATCTACATTACTCCTGAGTGTCATAGGCTATTATTACTTTGAAAACTATGCTTTAAAGGTGGTGGAAGGGATCTTAAAGATCGAAGGAAAAAAATACGATATCCACGCGGAAGAATTCGCGTGCAAAGCTAGTAAATAAATAAATTAATACAAAAAGTATATTAAGTCCACTCCGATAGCTTCTGTATTATTTGACATTTAAATATTAGGTCGGAATTAAGATTGTTCTCGTTTATCTTTTTATTGAATTTAAATGCGATAATTTACTCGTCTAGAATCAATAAGTGGTGATTATGCTAATATAATTATGCGGTTCTTTTTATGTGACAATCAATTTGATGTTAATCTTACATGGCGACATTCCCAATAGCCATTTATTAGTGATCCGCCTACACTAACACTAAACGTAAGTTAGTATCGATATGTTCACATTTTCAACCGATTCGATGCATCGGTAATAATTATTGTATACAGAATCGTATATGAATCGAATCACAGAACGCTACACGGGTCAGTGCTCGCTGCCTTACAATGTAATCGATTAAAACAGTTAAAAAGGTCGGCGGTATTGGCGAGTATTTAATTCAACCCGTGCCTTTTAGAGGATGGTCGTCGGGACCGGCGCGCGCGCATAAATAACCATTAAAAACTGTTTATCTCTGCTCACGACAACGCCGGCTCGTTCTCTTGTCAATTACACTTCCACCGAGGACGCATACGTTAACTGCCATACCAGTTGAATGGCTAAAACCTTTTTGTTTGGCGGCATTGAGTTTTACATGTGTTTAAAAATAAATTAACGATCAAATGAACACTAGAAATGCGACGACACGCACTGAGCGCTTAAATTATTCGCTATACTTGTCAATTAACAAGAAGTTGGATTGAGAATTAACATGTTATATCTATTGGTATAAGTTTGCGTCCGGGGAATGGAGATAGAGTGTAGCTTCGTTATCAATTGTGTATCTATGGTCTTTGTAAATATCGCTTTTGCCCGCGATTTTGTCTGTTTGAATATCGGTAGACGAAGTCACGGATTAAAAATGATCTTATGTCCTTCCCAGCGTTTCAAACTATCTCCATACCAAATTTTATATAAATGGGTTCGGTGAATTAACCGCAAAAAAGTAACAGACAAACAGACTGAGTTACTTTCACATTTATAGTATAAGTATGGATAGAATTCTTCTGTATGTCTAAATGTCACTGAGTTCCTCTTAAACGACGGAGCCGATTTTGATGTTTTTTTCTAGTTAGCTTGGATTTAGAATTGTACCCGGTAGATGGCACTGTCCAGCCAGTAATATTATATAAACCTAATGATTGTATTGAAAGCACATTAACGAAAGATAAACGGTTTACGTTCAAGTTACAAACATGTCTCGTAAAAACTTTTACATAAGCCTTATAAGGCGATATACAACCGAGCAATTCGTTGTGAAATCAACGAACTACTCGTATTAATATTTTCTAAATGGTACTTATACTACCAGCCTCTCTACACGGACTGAGAAGGCACGATCACTAATAATCACGCTTGCTCAAGACTAGAAGACTTGTATTAATTTTAAGATGTCAGTGATGTTTATGATAAACTTAGAACGCCTATAGGTATGAATTGAAATAGTCAGATATTTAGTGCCAGCTCGGAATTGAACCCACAACCTTGTGCATGAGATGCGAGACCTTAACCACTGGTCCATCACGGCATTTTTAAAGGTTAACACCTTAAACGCCAGGTGACCGACAAACAATACATTTTATATTGTGTCTCGCTTTCTGGCAGTTAAGGTGTTAATATTGAACGACAAAATGGAACTGTTAATTTACTAGAATAACTTTAAGTTGGTGAAAACTAAAGGCCATTTACAAAACCAGCCAGTTACCTTACACAATACAGTTTAATTATCTGTGCCGGCTGTATGCGATATGCCAGTGACCGCTAGCTATGAAATAATGAGTGGAAACTGGTAACCAATAGAAAGTCATTAGAGCTACAGTAATGGCCGCCGGTAATCGCGGCAAAAAGCAATAAATAGAGATTAGTATCTCACTCCACGTATTTATGAGATCGTGAGATTTTTTATTATGACGATTGAAATTATCTGTGAATATTTTGTGAGCTTTATGCTCCGGCTTAATGTTTCTGCATAAGAAGTGCGCGATTATGCAAAATATATTTTTTAATTTAGACGTTACCGATTTGTTAATGGCGTGCGTGCCTTTTGTTGAATCTTTAATTATAATTAGCTGGCCGTGTGGTGGAATAAGTTAAGCACTTTGTTTTTTATCAACATCTGGTCGATAATAAATTGTATTTTGATAACAATAGACGCGGTTAGGCGGAATTGCTTTTGTTTTATTATTCGTTTCCTTGTTGTTCTAATTAATCGGCCATTGTAACGTCCGCCAGATGAACTATAGCTGAATTAAACGTCAAATTCCGTGACAACTGGCAGCCATCTTGGAAAATTAAAATCTTTTTTATTTCTTTTCTGTATTTTTTCGTGCGTTCACAAGTATTATTGGCAAAGGTATTTGGCAAGCTTTCCCAGACGTTGTTTGAAAACAAATAAAGGATGTCGGTGTGCGCAATGTTGACATAGACGATTTTATTTGAGGTCATAACTGTGCGGTATTTTTCTGAAAATGTATAACGATTGCTATAAATATTTCAGTTTTGATGGTAATGCGACATCGGAGCCACTTTTCATGCCTGGAAAATCTATGAAAATTTTGTGAGCTTATTTCACTTTTACAGTTACAGTTGATGGTTAAATCCTAATGCTACTTTACTGAACAGTTGTTATAACAAACAAAACATTTTTTTGCCAGTAGCGTCTTCTAAACTTAAAGCTTAAACATGCGCAGTCGCAGCCAGGAACAGTCAACAATTTAGTCACGTTACGGCATTTAAATATATCTTACGATAAGCGAAAGTCACAAGAAAACAATCAAACATGTACCCACACTATCTACTGAATTGTGTGTAAGTACTGAAAAAGAACCAAGCAGGAATTTAAGAAGTAAATGTATCTCGAAAGCTTGTAGACGTCCGTCTGCCCTAATTAAATGTTATCAGCTGATAACCGCTGGCGCCATCCGCCTGTACCATTCACTATACGACTTTTATCCGATAGCTATAAAACATAAATTCTCCTATACAGCTGCGGATTATTAGCAGCTATTTGCGTACTAATTACGTGTACGGACAAATAAATGGTGCCATTACATTTATATACTTATTTTTATGTGAGAGTGTTACATTATCGTTATAGTTGAGGAAATCCGAAAGGTTAACTGTGTATGTAACTAATTGGATGTAAGATTGCGTGTGTACTATAGATAAATCTAAAACGATTTTGAGATGGAACACGTTTTGAGAAGTAAAAGTAATATGATTCATGTCAGAAGTAGGCCGTAAAGAGACAGTTGAAGACTGACAGTTAGGTATTAAGACAAAAAGTTAGGAAATGGACTTGGTTAAAAGTCTTACTCGCTTTAAACTTCCCCTTGTTTTTGGTCGATGTATTCTGAAATGTCAACAATGTTTCTCAACGAAAATTGACATTTGTGTTAGACAGGAAAAGATGAAACTAGCTCAAATTTATTTTTTATGAAAGATTAAAAAAAAAAACAGTTATTGGGACTGTCTAAACTACCACATATTTCCTCATATACCTAGTGATCTTACTTATTTTGGTTTAAAACCAGCTTAAAATCTCATCAGATGATGAGATCCCTAGTAGGGAAAAGGCTAGGCATCTGCCTAGCCTTTTTCGGCTTAGCTTTAAACCTCTGCATACCAATTAAATCGCGCCGTGCATAGCAAGCTTTATTCGTAGAGATACGCTAATTACCTTCATGGCCTCTATAAAAAGCTGGATATGAAATATTTGGTCTTGTAGCACTTTACGGCTGATTGCACTCATTAAGAAACTTTTATTGCGCTGTAAAGGTAGACTGATGGATATTCTGGGTACTTCGCCTGGACTAGTCTTTAAAGTCTGAATACTAGTTTTCTGCTAATATAAGTTTATGGGCGTAGGCTCAGATGGCCAGCATTCATGGTTTCATCACCTGTCATCACTACCCATTGTGATCTTTCTCTATAAAATCTTTGAAGACTGTTCGTCGAAGGAGTTTGTCTATGTCTAACATGGCCTATTTAAAAGGCCAGTGATGTCCAAGCCTCAGGCGGAAGACATACATAGATTCGTCACTTCCTAGACATTGGCAACGGTTCGGAAACTACTGAGGAGTGTTTACGAGGCGCGTAACGATTGTTACTGTGCGTGTACAAAGCGCGAATGGCTTACATTTGGTATGGGTTTAAAATAGTTTCTCATAATGCAAAAGCTTAGGTAAATGATAAGTTAATTACGTAAATATTTTTGAATTATGATGTGCATCATTTTGAATTTGAGTTATAGATTTTAATCTACATACAAATGCACGTAAAAACGGTTTACTAAAATAAATCAGTCTTCAAGCTTATTTTCTTATAAACTTTGCCAAGATCTTTTTTATCATACAACTACACTGTTTTATACAGAATCAAGCAATAAAAACATAATTCTCACTACATAATGTTGTACATTTACATATATTTATACTTCAGATGTCAACACGATACCTACTGAATATTATGAACATAAAATCTGCGCTGGGTACGCACGTGACTTTTGCCTAACCTAAAGAAAAGTTTAAACTGTCACTTTGTAACGTCATAGCCGACAATATAATCTGTTATCTGTCAAACAAAAAAAAAATGTAATAAAAACATGTGAAATAATGTCATGGAATGGGTTAGGATCTACGTGGGTTTTGAATCTAGACTAGAATGTAGGGCTGTGCCACGTCTATGTGGAGACAGTCTGACGTTTACTGATACATTGATTGTAGGTACTAACTGTATTGCGAGGTTGGCTCACTAATTAGTTTGCTGCAGTTAGTTTTAATGGAGTAAATAGGTATATGTATGTATAGACACTGGACGTGATTTGTGACGTTCTTGCTTTTGTTTTATTATTTGCATCTATATTATACTAATCTTTACTAATATAATAAAGCTGAAGAATTGGTTAGTTTAAATGCGCTGATCTCTAGAACTACCAGCCAGAGTTAGACAACCCGTAACGACTGTCAATAATCCACGAATGACAGACCAAACCAACAGTTTCAGCGGTTTCGATATGTATATTTATATACATCGAGGTCCTTAAGCCGTTGGATGATTTCGTCTGTTATCAGGGAATAAACCTACTCAATTGATTAAAATACTTCCTAATAAAATATGTCTTCTTATTTTAAACCACACAATTTTTAAATTTTTGACAGCCCTACCAGCTAATACTATAGAGGGTGTTGACAAACTAATTCTCACAGCACTCATGACGTGCTAAGTGCGCACACACATACCTACCCACCATAACACACACCGCCATTTATTGCCGCTTTTAAATATTTTAGCACACTACGTAAATAGTTTACACGTTGACATATTCTATGTAAATAGTATCGTATTTACATAGTTCAAATGGAGCAAATATTATGTGGGAAGCGGCGCCTTTGAGTAATAAAAGTGAACGGGTTTAGGTAAAAATATGTTTGTTCCTAGCAAATGGAATATGTACATGTAAAGAAGATTGGTCATTGTAGGGTTGAGTGGCAAAGAACAAGTTTTAATTTGCGGAGATGGTACTTTTTATTGGGACAAGCCCGCCACACTATTCCCAAACCACTGCAACTCCTGAAAACCAGCATCAACAGAGGTGACGAGACGATCAGAAAAGCGTCGAGACAATGAAGCCCGACGAGTCCCGGAGAAACGATTCAACGGTCTTGGATCCCGCAACGAAATTAATCTGAAAAGAACAGCCGAGGAATTAAAAATACATAATTCCCACTGTCCAGAGTTGGTACTGGCAGGTTGCCCACATCGAGGTAGGGGCTGAATCCAGATGCCACCGGCTAACCTGGATTGGGGAAACGTTACGCCCACAGTACTCCCAATCCGATTTAAGGTTATATAAGGCTGAAAGGGATCAGCATTCTTTGTATGAAAGCCCCTACTGCAGAGCACACTCATCGGAAACGTAACGTAATTACCTTGCCTCAGGACAAGGACTAGGCGAAATGCCTAACTCTTCATGGTTTTACGGGCTTGATGATATGCTACGTTTTATGTAAATACATGTAGAACATAGTAGGTACATATAACGATTATTTCTAGAACGATTTTAATTCCATCTACACGAACGATGTCAATTTTGAATGAAAGTTATTAGTTGTTCAGTGTTTAAAAAGTTCGAAGTAGCAAAGTAGAAGATAGGTAGGTAGCTTAAAAGCCAATACCAGTATTGGGTACTACTTGTGTTGTCTTCTAAAAGCCCGTGTGCGCTGCGCCCGCGCACAATCAGCGTTCGCAGTTCCCCACTGAAGCGTAGCTAATTCATAATAATCGTACGCCGGTCGTGACTATCTCTGATGGTATCCATTAACCATGGTTTATCACAGCCCGTATCAACCTTAAACACACCACATAAAGCTCAAATTCGCTTGCGATGGCTCGCCTTAAAATTGTTGTCCGTCAACTCTATTTGCGGTTGTCGTGAGGCTTGTTTCTTTAGCAGTAGAGGTGGAAATGGCTTGGCTTATGTGCGGTTAGGTTGTAGATGGCCTGATTCGTCGCGGCGGCTTCTCCGCAGAAGACAATCGTACCGTGATTGCGGTTGCTCTCTGATGCGTGTTAATTCATGAAGATATTAAAGGAAATTCTGTAAGGAGTGATGACCCTATCATGTCGGTAATAATACGTTTTAGAGTTTTATGTGATGTCCGAGACTGTTCGCTTTTTGAGGAAGCCGACAAAATAACGAAGATAATAACTAGTGACCGATGAAATCATAATTCGGTCATATATTAGGTTTCGGCCAAGCCGACTTTCGTAAATTCGGGGACTCTTGCGCGTCATTCGGCCTAAGTCATAAAGCTCGGTGTTACAAATACACATGAAAATGTATTCTCTAATTGAATTATCGTGATGTTTTCCTTTTAAAGCCTATAATTACACTTCCTCTCCGAAAGTGTAAAAAAAAATCGTTTGAGTTGAAGTGAAAATTCTGGTTAATTTGTAAGAGAAAGAGATGAATTCACTATGGAGGTGGTAAACAGAGATACAGAGAGAGTGAGAGTAAAACATTTATAGCTGTCTCTTTTTCTTTAAACTGTTTCGTTCATAAAATCCATATCACACAGCCCTAAAAGAAGTTTCACTTAAAAAAAAAAAGATTTGAGACTTTGTATTTTCCTTCACCGTAAGTTGGTTGTCCCTGCGTCATCAAATAACCTTGTCTCGCCCCGTAATGTTTCATAACCATGAGATCATGAGATTCTTGAGCTGGTAAAATAACCGCCACTATACTAATATACTACATAATTCATAAGAATCATGAGATATTAATCGCGATTTAATTACTTGATAATCGATTACTTCTTACTCGATTTTGGCCCGTTGGTCTAAGAAGGAGGTGACTTCTGAGATGACGGACGTATGGAAGAAGTAGACATGCTGCGCCGACCCCAAATGAAATTGGGATAAGGGCAAGAGGGTGATGATGATGATGGTCTAATGTTTTTAAGCATAGTTATAAATCAAATCAAATAATTTTATTGGTTGTTATAATAATTTTGTGTCTGCATTTCCTGCTCTAACTTGGCGCGCAAATGTGTCTTTTCATTGGTAGGTAATGGTAATGTCAATTATATCAAATTAAATTGAAAATGATTAGATTATATTAAATCAAATTAATTTAGAATCATAATCTAGATTCATTTATTCAAATTAGGCTGAGAATTAGCAATATTTAAACGTCAAAAATTACATAAGACGCCTACCCTTCACTACTTCTAAGTGTATTGTTTTTAGTGTAGACTCAAATCTATCAAGTTATTTGTGAAATGAAATTCTAGAGCTTCAAGCTGGTAAAATTATTACTTCTTTAGTCTCATGATATCTCTTATATAGGTTGATTTATAGAACCGTGGACATGCATTAAGAGAGCATGAAAATGAACAAATTTTACTAGAAGACCAACACTGAAATCGCGAAAACAAAAACAGCTGTTCGCTAGATTTTGTTAAGTTATGCGAACATGTACTGAAGATCTGATGTTTCAGGGTTTGCTCCATAGTCGAGGTTGTTCCTCTCATGAGTACACCCTGTAGAACTAGATGCAAACGGGTGTCACTTACCGTGGTAAATGTTTCACACTTGAGCTGTCTACATTCCACTAATGTTTCCTGTTTGACCCGCCAGGTGGCGCGGCTGTCGCCTCTCGCCATTCCATACTTTGACATTATCTTCTAACGTTATCTTGCTACATGGCCGGGCTACGACTAGTCTCCTCTCCAGTTTCTGAGAGCTAGATCAAGTTTCAGATCAGTTAGGCAAATCTCATGTGAGGTTCTTGTGATTTAAGTGCTCTAGGTAGTTGCTGACAGCCACCTTTTAACTAACTTTTAAACACGGAGGAGGTTATACTTTCGGCGAGATCTTTTCTCTACGTTTACTAGGCCCATTTACGATTAATTTCCATTGGATCCCATCTATATAATTATGTACATTTTATTAACTTTTCTTTGGGATGGGATCATCACATGGCGGACATCTTCCGCAACCAACTGGAAATTAATCGTGTGTCGGCCCAGTAATCATGGAAAAAGAACTCGGCGAAAGCATAACAAGCATATTAGTTAATAAGGTGGCTGTCAGCGTACCTAGAGTACCTAACATAACATGATATCTTAAAAGCGAGAAAAAGTAAAACATTTTACAAAAAAGAGAGACTTTAGTTTTGTTCATTTTTATTGATTTACTAGCTGTGCCCGCGAACTTTGTACCGCCAAAGTTTTTTTTTTTTTGGTATGAAAAATAGATGTTGGCCGATTCTCAGACCTGCCCGATATGCACACAAAAATTCATAAGAATCGGTCAAGCCGTTTCGGAGGAGTATGGGAACGAACATTGTGACACGAGAATTTTATATATAAGATTGTCACCAACTTAGATTATTACCACTTGTCCACTTTGTAGTGGTTTTTCTGCTGTCAGTTGTTTATTTCGCGTCAAAAAGTCATTTTAATCTTCTTTTTACTCAAATAAAAGTTCACACAGGTTACATATGTATTTATGGAGATTTTATGAATTTGAAGGAGGGTGTTAAAATATTCCTTGTCTACGCTAAATGTCAATTCGAAAGGTTACATTTGCTATTCGCTTCATTGATCGTAAAAAGGGTACCTAATGCCACACACATACATATTACGTAGGAATGCAAGTTCAATAGAACGGCCAACACCATAGAATTTAAACTTTTACACTCTCTGTTAATTAAATAAGACAAAGGCTAAGAAAAATCATGTTAAAATACAGCATAGTGTAGTAGTTCGACGACACGGTTGGCGCAGTGGTTGAGCCATCGGCTGCTGCGCCACGTGTTGAGGGTTCGATCCCCGCACGGAACAAATATTTGTATGACCTACAGGTAATTGTTCCGGGTCTGGCTGTTTGTGTATGTGAGTTTAAATGTTTGTAAATGCACCCACGATACAGGGGAAATTCCTAGTGTGGGGCAACGTTTTAAAAAAAAGTAATTTACGTTTACTCTTATAAATAAAACAAAAACCCTAATAATACAGAATAGGGTAGTGTCCTAAAAAAATCCGATTGATCCGAAAGTTGGGTTACTGATAATACTGGACACGTGTATATTTTCTTTTGTCACGTAAACCAAAAATGACGACGATATAGTGCGTTGAAATTGCGCTTGACGTCATACCGTGCTACACTTTTAACGTAACAGTGACGTCACAAGCCCCTTCTCCTGAACTTTGATGTGCAATATCATTGTTACTTTTTATGGATTTGTGATGTTGTGTAAATTGGCCAGCAAAAAACAAAACATAAAACATTGAGATTTTATACTTAGCGTCAGCGTTCATCATCATCATCATCATCCTCTTGCCCTTATCCCAATTTCATTTGGGGTCGGCACAGCATGTCTTCTTCTTCCATACATCTCTATTTCCCGTCATCTCAGAAGTCACCTCCTTCTTAGCCATATCAACTTTCACACAATCCATCCATCGTTTCCTGGGTCTCCCTCTACTCTTGTAACCCTCTACATTCATACTCAAAACTTTCCTCACAACATGATCCTCATTCCTTCGCATAACGTGTCCATACCATGACAGCCGATTTCCATACAACTTCTCTGTCTTAGCGTCAGCGTTCATTTAAGTCAATTTGTATAGTATAATTGTTTTTCCCAGACAGCACTTGTACCTTAATTGCAAGTGGAATTTTACGTACACGCGATCGAATAGGTATTAACACTAGCACAGCGTTGCCTCACTTTATCCTCACCACTATTTACATAGTCTAGCCACCTAGATTTTATAGGATTCTGGGATTTGCTTCGTTTATAGACCCCACGTGTAAAGTTGGCATTAAACTTGGTAAGACGTACTCACAGTGTGCAAAGCGAAAACCTTTAATATTGGAACACACTGAAGCGAATTGTGTGAATGTGTACATAATTGCAAGGTTACTTTTAGTTGGTAAATGTAAACGTAAATAATTTGTGAAATGAAATTATATTTGTTTCTGTAATTAGGTTCCACAAACACTTTTACAAAAAAAAAAAAAACTAGGTTGGTGTTTCCCTACCTGACTGCTCTGAGAAGAAGCATCGAAACAAACTCAGAGGTCACAGTTTCTTTTTAAAATCTAGACATGATCTTGGTCATGTGAGAACCATGCAGATTAGTGTCTAGGTGTTAGATTAGTGGTTAGTAATTGGTTTTTTGAGGAAAAAACCACGCAAATATGAGTAGATGTATGGATTTTATTAACCACAACGTAGCTGGAAAAAGGTAAGGTAGATGATTAATGTAAGAATGCCGGGAGTAACATTATAACTCCTACGACAAGCTCACAAAAATTAAAAAAAACAAAATGGTTGAACAAAATAAATCACGAGTTAGAACAATCACTCGAGGCACCGACCTCTTCATATATCAGAGAGAAAACACTGATTAACCATAACAATAGTTTATCAACTTGGCTTGATTAGTTGAAAACCGAAACAATAAAAAGAACGAACGTCGCTCGTAAATCGGCGCGCGCGCACGCCTCCCTCGATCGACCGTACACCACGAAGTACAATGCAGAAAATCCATTGCACGAAAATGTTCATTCCTATGAAATAAATAAAGAAATAAAAAACATTAATTTAGCACATGGTTGAGACACACAACTACTAAAAATATGACGATACTGAGTTGAATTTGACAGTTATAAGCTTAACGCCATTCTAGCCATCCAAAAATGATTGCAAAGTCAATCATTCCCATCTTCCATCAGGACAAGACATCAGGTATCCCTCTCGTTTGTGGAACAACACCACATTTGCACTACTGGCTGGAATCATCTGCTAATCTCCAACTGGTTTTCCATGATTCAGCCACCCTCCGGAGTCTGTTTAGAGACTTCCAGGTTACACAAGGAAACTTTTGTCCAAGAGGGAGAACTCAGGTGTAGAGATGTGCTATCTTGCCACAGCGTAAATGACATTCACTCAATCTTATCAATGTCGTTTCTGAGACTGAAATTAAAATACCGCTAAATAAAGCGATAATACTTATTTAAATCTTTCGATCACTAAATACGGTAGCCAAAAAATATTAGTAAGATACTAAGATATCACATATCACTAATTGATTAACATCTATCGAAATGATCAGATTATAATTACAATTTAACGATAAATTCGGATTAAGATTGACCGATCAAAATAATGTCATCATGCTCGCAAGACTCAAGGTCAGTTCAGACGTCGCTATAAAATATAAAATATATATAGCATAAATATCTCATCTACGTCCTACGCGATAAACTCGAAAATTACTTAAAGAATTTTCATGCAGTTTTCACAAATAGAAAGAGTGATAAACGAATGTGAATATCAGTACATCACGTAGACCGACTGTCTATCTGTCCTCCACAACCCAGTTACTGGGTAGAACGATAACCATTGGTAAGAATGGTTGCCAGAAAAATAACTATACTTGGGCGAGCCTAGTGTGCTTTAATTTTTTTACGATCCAAATGCTTACTTTCAGGTGTAAAAGTGATATTTTATCGATAGGTACTCGTATAGCACCAAATATTATACATCGACACAATAAATATCTCGAAAGAAAAACTTATGGATACGTTGATATCTGATACCCGTTCCAGGGTTGAATTTATTTGGGCTTAATTAAAGGTCTCTTGAGCTTCTGTCCCTTCCTGTATCATGGTTTGGCCGTAAACCGCCAATTAATCCATGATGGGGAACAGTGGGCGCTTTCACATGATTCAATCCCATGGCTTTATGGTGTCTGTGCCTCGAATATATCAACCGCAGCCGGAAGTGTGGCTTGAAGTAACTCAGCTGTGGAAAGTGGGGCAGCGGGATCGTAGAATAACATAGTTGTACGCACTGGAGTAGTGTCTATGGCGCGCGTACAGATTGGGAGCGGCTGACTTGTTGTATGGTGATGGTGTGATACCGATTTCAGTGTCTGTATTAAGTTACGTTGGCTGCTGCTGGCCAAATCTGAGAAAGCCTGAGAGTTCCTTATTGTAGGTAGTATTCATTATTGAGCTATGCCATGACTAATGTTGAAAATTGTATGTCCTCCGTCAGAATGCGATATTCTTTTTCCAGACTTTTCCATTGTTAGACTCACTAATGTTTGGACTTAAAAGGAGACTATGACCTCTGAATTTGCTTCAGCATTACATGTCAGGGATCAGTAAGATAGAAAATACCGGCGCACTCTAATTTTAAAATATTGACCGAAAATTTTAAGATCTACTGTTTTAAAGAATCAAATATCATTAAATTCCATTGAAAATTATTTCCTTATTAATGTCATTGTTATGGCTCAGTACAAATGTTTACAGTTAACAAAATGACACCTACCCAAAGACCCATCCAAGTATAGGTACCTAGGTACCATCTTGCGTGGGAAACCAATCAGCCAATACATTCCATCTACCATCTTCTTAAATCAGCGTGGAATCAACACTAATTGGCGTATTTTCAACTAATCAATCTCGGAGATAGAGCTTTAATTGGCACATCTATACTCATTAATCAGTGTAGTTTATACCCAGGCTACCGTTCTACAAAAAACTGACATAATTTACCAAAGAAATCAATTAAAATTCAGGCCAATAAACCAATTAGGGACTGTATAATGGCGGCAATAACCTCAGGGATCGTTTTATCCGCATAGATGGAAATAGGCTGTTCCTATAATGTACAACCGGTGTGCATGTGAGATAGGAGTGTCTGTATATGCCTATGCATACACCTCGGTATGTACCGTATGGTGTACGGTAGTCCTAGTTCAGTTTATCTAAGAATAGAAGACAGCCGCTTCAGTTACTTTCTAACAGGTCTACACGATGGATCCCTGAATTTGTTGCTGGGGAGTTTATTGCCACTTCTTCCCAGCAAAAACACTACGCAGTGGTCAAGGGTGGGCGTTTAGGGGGACTGTCTTATGTTATTTTTGACGTTCAAAAGTGAAGACTTTCTTGAATAAATGATTTTTGACATGATGACCCGTGCCGTGGCTGCTTTAGAAATGAAAAAAATGGAATTACTAAAACCGACCGAGATGCTTTAAAATTATAAACAGTATTGCCTATAATCGTACCATACGAAACCGTCGGCACATAAAAGCGATTGATTACAAAGGATGGTTGTATTCGCGTGGTGCGCGTGCGCTGGTAGCGTACAATCAAAATAAACGTTAGTAGCGTTGTTTTTATGACGCGCCGCGTCACTCGACGCTCGCGTGTTTACGCGTCGGCAAACGCTTTGATGTGTACGCAGTAGGGCTGTCCGGAACACAGAATTCATGTTAGGGGTTCATTTGGTTGATCTATATCATTTGAAACTAAAAAAAAACATTAATTAATATTATCGAAATAAACTAATATACAATATGTGAGTACTTACTTATTTAAAAACAAAACCAAGCAGACACTACATATGCGTAACTTTCAATATAACAAACTGGGAAAGTTTAAGTATTGATTGTATTTTTTTTCAACATACTATAACTAAAAAAACACTAAAAACCAGTCGTATAATATCCATAACTAAACCTACTTATAATGAGACTGAAGAGTTTCTTTGTTTGAACGCACTAAAATAAAAAACCAGCCGAGTTTCAAAAATTCTTTTTCAATTTCATACCTCAACTCTTGAGAAAGCTTATGGGGTACTAAAAATCATCGCTGCGACCCTTAGGATCGGGTGAAACCGTGTGTTTTAGTACTTAAGTTAAACTAAGTTTTAAGTATAACAAAACTCGTACAAAGTGCAGCAAATTATTAATGAATTGTAAGAGGAAGGCGCCTGTGTGTGTAATACAGTTTGTGTAACTGGCGTAGCGTTGTACAGAGGCCAGCACATCAAGCTATCTATACAAATTTCTTAGATAGTTTTTCAAATTTACTACAAAATAATAAGGTTCTTGTTTGGGAGAGCTTGATTTGTCTGTACCTACTTTTTTTTTTAAACTTTGCCACACACTAGTAATTTCTCCTGTATCGTGGGTGCGTTTACAAACATTAAAACTCACATACACAAACAGCCGGACCGGGAAAAATTACCTGTAGGTCATACAAATATTTGTTCCGTGCGGGGATCGAACCCACATCACGCGGCACAGCAGCCAATGGCTCAACCACTGCGCCAACCGGGGCGTCAAACTACTTCATATAATGACGTTTTTTATGTTTGGTTAAGGTGGAGAAATTGTATTTAGTTTCATGTAAAATAAGCACAAAGTACACAAAACACGCTTTATACAACGCGACAGCCCTGTGAAGGGTTTTATCCACGCACCGCCAGATCAAAGGGCCGACAAAGCTAATGAAGTGATAAATAGCAGTGGAACCATTACACTGTCCGTATAAATAGATAAATAACTGCTGTATATCTGAACACCCTGCTACTACTGCTGACCACACTCCATCATAATATAGAACATAGCTGCTTTGTGACAATCACATTTGTGATAGTGTTTTGTTTGACAAATGGATGATTATGTCCAGTGGATTATGATAACTATTGTCAAGTTATCTAAATCTAAATTGGTATAACAATACTATGTTTTGTGTGTACTTGAGCTAAATGCTATCTAAAAGGGAAAAGGGTGTGAGAGTACCTACCTTTAGAAACTTTTTCTATCAAATCTCATGTATCGTGGTAGGTAGAAACTATAAAAAGCACGTGGTGTGAATGGGATCAATGTTACACTTTCAGTTTCTTTGATTCCAAGGGAAATACTTGAAAGTTTGTATATCACACAATTAAGGAACCTATTTTTAAGTGAGTTATGTTTTTGTACATGTGTTAACGGGCGAAATTTGGGTGTTGCTAAAGGTGCTCTCCTGTGCCCATCAGGGAGTACAAGCGTGTTGTAATATGATCTTAATACACACTTATTATTAGGTATACGAGTATATCGCTAACTACACTTAGTAAAGTCATTTCAGAGTAACATAGATCTACAAATCTTGCCCATCTTCTTTGCTTTGTTTACGTTCAGTCCTTCATAATATCACTTAAGGTATGTAGGTACTTACGTAATATTTATCATCAAAAGAATTTATTGAAAAAGCATCCTTATCATATTCCGGAGTCACGTGTAGGTATTGTCCGTAATCTTTTGTCCGACACGCTGCTGTCAAAACAATGTCAATGATAGATATTTTGTTATCATCAGCGTTATCTAGTTGTTGTATTTTCTAAAGAGTTACCAGGAAATTCAGTTAAAAACAACATTCATAGTTGTGTAATTTACTGATTAACTTCGAAGGAACTTTGAGGGGCTCGTGGCTAAATAAAAACAGCCGCACGGGTCGTTCGAAGTTTATGTTATGCTTTCCGAGGTCAGTTTGTGGATGGGTGACCGTTCATTACATATCGTGACTCCTCCGTGCCTCGGAAAGCAGGTTAAGCTTTAAGCTTTAAGCCGTTGGTCCCGGGTGCCATTGGTCGATCTTTGACAGTCGTTACGGGTAGACAAAGTCCCGAAAGTGACAACCAGTCTTACCAAAGGGCATCGTGTTCCCCAGTGACTGGGTGGTGGAGGTCAGATAGGCAGTCGCTCCATGTAAAATACTGGTATTCAGCTGCATCTGGTTAGACTGGAAGCCGACCCCAACATGGTTGGGAAAAGGCTAGGCAGATGATGACTGATTAACTTTCAAGTTGTAATTAAAATATGAAAAGTGAAGCAAATACTTGATACTTCAATAAGGAAACCTAAATAGGTGTTGGTTAGTGTCTTAAAGAACCAGATTTTAATCTATTTATGCTGCTAATTTTGTACTTATGGAATAATTGTGTTTCCCATTATAACCACCAGAATGCGCTGCTTCAGTTTCTACACCAATTGAAGTTTATGCTAACGCAATCGATTAAGTATAAAAACTCACACTAAGTCCACTGTACAAGTCTTTTATTATAAAAACAACAAAGTGTAAAGTATTTCATTCTTTAAGGGTTCCGTGTTTTCCTTTTGAGGTACGGAACCGTGAAACAGTAGTTATATTAAATTGATGTGTCATAAATAAGTCAGGAAATAAAGAAGTTTGTAATGTCAAAATGATAGCGTATTACTTGTAATGCATATGAAAGAATAAAACACTAATTGTTTTTTTTGTATTTGTCCTGTTTGATTGTTTGGACTAGTCTTCGAAACAACTGGACCGATGTAAACAGTAATTTCACTGACAGATACCATATATTATTTTAAAAAAGAAGTTTCCGCGCAACTAATAAAACCCATGTAATTTTGTTAAATTCTGCGTTGCAGGAAACAGCTAGTTTTATAATACGTGCCTACCTATACCTAAAACTACAAGTAACATATTCCAACCTGCTTGTTCAAAGTAAATGGATCACCGTGTCCACGGGCTCTTTGATCGTCGCAACGAAGGCATATCCGTGTGCGCCCGTGCCGCTTTGATGTGCCGTATTGAGATGTGTACAGAACAAATACTTCTACATATATTAATAGAGGCAATACGTGGAAAAATGTGTTTATTTTAATATTATTAACGTTTGGTTTTGAAGATTTGAACTTTGAAGTTTATTTAGAGGATTATAATTTTTTTTTTGCAGTACAGTTCTTCTGAAGTCTTGAAATACTTAGATATAATTATTTGAAGTTCAGGCCTGAAATATGATTTTTGCAAGTTGTTGTCGAGAAGCAAAAGGAGCGTTACTACTTATTTAGCCATGCTACATTGCTCTTTCAGTACAGTTACAGAAGGACTGTTATCCTATACCTGTTCAATGTATTGCCTTAGCTCATTTGTTATTTTAGTCGTTATAATGATCATACTCTCACTCAAAAGTGAGAGGCTGCCGTCCATCTTGTATGTCCTTGTAGCCTTTACCAACAGAGGGGCTCACGGCTTAGTTATTACAGCCCCAAGATTCGAACTTCAAGGTCCTAGGATGGGAGAACATCCATTGCAAACTGAGACCTCAGAACGCCTCGGAACGCACGTTAAGATGTTAGAAGCCTGAAAGTCAGGATACCAGTCCAACCAAAGGCTATGTTGTTACCCAGTATTATATGGGTTGTTGGAGATGAGATAGGCGCTCCATGTATAATACTGCAGTTTATCAACGACTGGTTAGACTGGAAGCCAAGCCCATCATAGTTGGGTATTTAGGGGATGATTCTTTGCCAACCGTTTCTGAAGGGCTACTTTATTTTTTATGAATAATTTTTCAAGACTAAGTCTTATAACATGGAGATTTAAAAACTGTGATCACATAGTGGGATAAAATGTTTAATCAATAACAAACACTTAAGTCAAATTGTAGTAAATTCCTGAAACGCTTCCTTCCAGTAACTCTACACGTTATTAGGATCCTAGCCCGAGCTGCATGGGCCATCAAACGCGGTCGGTACTGCAACTGTCCCGTGAAAACATCAAAGCTTGCGCTCGCGCAGTCGGGCGCACTCGGCTATTTTCGGAACATGTCGGTAATTAATTTTTTGTCGTGCTCCTCCGTCCTTTGTTGTTTGTAGACGAAATTCTGTCGCGTTCAAAATACTTAATAAGATAGGTATTGTGAGCAATTTATGAGAGACGTAAATGGTTGGCTATCTACTTACATACATACATTTAAAACGCTTTTTTTTCGCAGGAGGTAGGCAGAAACCACAGAACGCTATCTCCTACGATCCTAACATAACACTTTCGCTGCGATCACGTGCAGTCAGACATCTGGGCATATACCTATTCTTGTATATTATTTACCGACGCCTTGTATTGTATGTAGCTCTTTGTTCAAGAAGCAATCCATTTTTGGTTTAGTCAAACATCCTAGACGCCTGAAGCCATCAAAAACAAAGCTTCATTGATATAAACATTTCTATAACAGTTCCCTAAAAGCTCTTTCCATTGTTCGGCACAATAAGTACACCTTTCATGACGTCATCACTCAATTCGCCGCCACTATCGTATGTTTACCCAAGCAAATAAATAATACGACTCCCGAGAACTAAATAACTCAATGGATCAGCTAAAGTAAACAATTGGAGCCGTATTACGATTCAAATGTCGGCTTTATGAGATGGCGGCAAGGTTGGTTTTTGAGTGGTCGCTGTTGTTATAATAATCTTGGTATTTATATCAATGGGAACCCTTGTATGTGATCCAAAAACATCCGATGCCACTCATGTGGGCAAATGTTTGTTAAGGGGACGTTTACACACCACTTAAGATCCATAGGTACCTATTAAATGTGGAGGTTTGTGAGTATGTTCGTGTATTACGTTTTTACTGCTAAACCTCTGAGTCGTTTTTAATGAAATTTGGTATAGAATTATATGTAAAACTTTAGTAAAACCTAAGATTTAAACACCGAACAGTGATAATCCTTCATTTGAAACGAATAGGACGATAACTAGCATTCACTCAGTTAATCTTAAGTTTAACCTGAGCTCAGGGACACCGTAAACATTGAAAAATGTTCATGATTTGCTTAACTTAAGTATCTTACAATTAATAAAAACCAAAGTCTAGAACTACGCTAAAATTCTTGTAATGTCTTATTTTTAGAACATTCAGGAACTGATGTTAGTATATGTAAAAGTTGATAGTTTGGTAAAGCTACCGGCACGGATCTTGAGCACTAAACTTTAGACGCGCAGTAGCCGATTTTAGTATAAAGTGCTTATGAGCGAACTAAACGTTCCGGTGCCTATAAGACCTAAGATACGCCAATATGCTGGTTTTTACAGCAACATAGAGATAATTTGAACTCTTAGAAAGGACATTAAAATCAACCCCAAGAAGTATTGCACTTTACAAGAGAAAAACCAAAATTCACGCGAGCGGAGGCAAGGGCAAAAAGCTGTTTATACCATGGTTAGCAAAGAGAGATGGGGCTTAATTATTATACCGAGATAATGAGCGCGTAATTTACATCATAAAGGTTGCGTTTTTAATTACAATCCGAAATGAACCAGTTCATTTAAAATAGCTTGTCAAGGAGGTTTCGCAAAAACTGGATTAATCCACCGTTCTATATTTAATCTTGTAGTAGACCGTATGTTATTGTAATCAAACCCATATTTTATTGTTTGTAGATAATTATGTGCGATTAACTTTCTTAGTTATGGAGAAAAAAAGGTTACGACTTACGAGTGCTCCTACAGATTGAAATAAAAACCTGTATCTTCAATAGGTTTGGAGACGCGGTCACATTAGTCTAGTGGTCACAAGCGCTACTGCTGAGCATGAGGTCTTGGGTTCGATTCCTCGGTCGGGCAAAGTGTTATTTAGTTTTTCCATCTGGCATTTCTTACTGATCTAGGATTTGAGATTTGAGATTTGTTAGCCCTGTTGATCGCAATAGACTCGCCACACATAACATGGGACTTAAGCAACTGTCGTAATGTGGGTGTACAATAGTTACTGTAGAGGTTATATGCAATAACAGACCTTATTGTATCCAGGTTGGCTGAACAATAGTTTTCTCTGGTTTTAACCACCCAAGGTATATTAGAATAGATTAGAATTAAAAGATGAAATATGTCACTTGTTCAAGACAAGGATTCTTGGTTGTAAAATAGTAAATACAATTATATTAGCGAAGCCCTATTATTTACAACAACAAAATAACCCGGTCTACAGAACAGCTCTGCCTTACCCTTCAGGGAATACAAGAATGATGTTATGTTAGGTTTTGTAATACGCACGGTAAATTCAAAAGGTGTACCTACACTCGCGGCGTTTCAAAAAGTTCTCAAGCAATCTCATCCAAAAGTTCACCTATCCGTGACAAATACTTATATATGTGCTTGGTTTAAACGACAAAATAATAAAAATGTAACGTTAAACCAACATGGCCTTAACTGAAATATCTTAAGTGGTGCCGCCTTAAACCTTTCCCGAATGCAAACAAGCATGTTTGCTCACAATTGTTAGCTTAGAACGAAACGTTTGTCCAAGGAAAAAAATGCTAAAATACACTCAGTGTCGAGTGCGATCTACCGTTCTAATAGGATATGCGCGAGCGCAGGTAATAAATACTGTTTGGTTCTTTAGAATAATCCGTGACGCCGGATTTGGGCGGAAAAAAAATTGAGTGCAGCAAAAAATTTAAAATGTTTTTTTAATAGTTTAATCGATACTTATAAAAGACATGTTTACATTTGGATTAATGTCTGTTGAAGTATTCCTGTGCAGTCTACCAAAATAATGCCGCAAAAAAATGATGAGCTGGGTCTCGTAGAGAATGCTCAAGCAAACAGTGCCCAAAGCAAGATATTGAGGAGCGCTTAGGAGCAATTTTAGGAGTAACGCGATATACGAACGCTAGAATACTTAATATTTGGCTATTAGCAGTACATTCGTTTTTATAGAATCTGTCCATAACACTAAAAACATATCATAACGCCTGTTATCCGCGAGGAATTTGGCAGATGTGTACTTACATAGAACACAAGTAGGTAGTACGCATGTAGTGAGGGACGAACCTCTTGTCTTGAACCGGTCACAATTCTTAACGACGGACTACTACTCACCAAATCCAGATGGAGACACCGAATAGGAATACTTTGACTGACCTGGGAATTGAATCCAGGACCTTAACTTCAGCAGAAGCTTGCAACCACTAGACCACCGAGGCAGTCAAAATTATAAATCAGAGATTAAAACACAATAAAAATCACGTTATTCAGGTCAAGGCAAGACTGGAGTGATGTATGACAACTTGAAACTGTTTGCGAATTAATAAGTACCATGTTATGAGGATTTCCTTATCACGGATTATAATGTTGAGGTGCGATGACCTTTGTGTTATAACATCAATTTCACATTTAGTTATAAATCACCCATTATCTTGGAAAGTGGTGAAGATATGATTGGAAGTGGTTTCATTAATTATATTCGCATTTGTGAGGCGCCATGGGTTCGTACTTCAGTAAAGCGAGTGAACTATATTCTTACCATCATGCCCTCAATCCTCAATAAGAGGATTCTATCCACAAGCATCATTATTCTGTATCATGGGTGTTCTGGGTACCTATTTACTATGTATAATAAAAATATCTATCTACGTAATGTATATAAGTCATCTAGTACCCATAACACAAGCTCGGCTTAACTTGGGGCTAGATGATGCTGTGAGGAATGTCCAGCATTATTTATTTATTTATTTATTTATTTATCATTATTTATCCATCCAAAACAAAACATCAGGAAGTGATGAAGGACGGGCGTTTTGGGGGACTGTTATGTCTTTTTTGACGTTCAAAAAGTGGTGATTCTCAGCCGATTTTGAATAAATGAATTAAGATAGATTGTTTTGATTGTTGATCATACTTTAAATTTGATCAGAGTTGTTTTAAGACATCCTTTAAACGGCATGCAATGTGTTGAGGTTTCATTATTTAATTCATAGATTAATGACATTATTTATCTGTGGAAGGACTACAGATAAATAATGTCGCGCCAAATTTGAACCACCTATTAATTGTTCTTTGTCTTTAATCTCGAACCACTTTGATAGATTTCTACTGAGAACTGCCGGCGTCAAATTGTGGTCAAATGTCCAGTGGAATTGATTCCGATGATTACCGATTACGTCATTACAAAATAGCCGGAATCGGTATAAATTGGCTTTTAACTCGATTGTAAACGACGCATCAGGGCCCCGCAGTAATGACCACAGACGTTAAAGAACTTTTATGGTGCCGTCTCTGAATTGAAAGGCATAAGTCTTAGGGAAATTGATTTGTTGCACGTTAAGTATTACGAGAGGTTTCAGAAGACCAGAATCCTAAACAAGCTCTGTGAAGAGGCTGTTTGTGTAATACTTAAATCTATGCGTAATTGAATTGTCTTTCCAACCAAGCCAACCATTTGCGTAGAGACTTTTGACAGGTTCTTTCATTCGTAGTTTCTCCATTTCTTCTGCTTTGAGCAGCTAAACTGATCAGCTCATAGTCTAGCTCTCTAGTTATTATAGGATAAAATTATGCGGCTTATTACCGACTTTAAAAAACGGAAGAGCCTCTCAATTCGGCGGAATCTTTTTTCAAGTCTATTTTTATGATCAGCGATAACATTAGCAGAAAATAATACACCAAACAACGCTGGGACAAACAGTATATAATTTCATCAAAACATGGAAGCATAACTACTTCCTTTATCCACCCATCTCCCTAATTTACGCTCATCATAGCACATTAATTTACAATCAAAACCGCCTCCACCAAAAAACGTTATTTCAAATCATTCGAAACGAAATTAGTGTCGGAGCCTCATGTAATCCGTCCCAAGGCCGGTGGTTCGAGAAATAAATGTTTTTTGCGCCGAGCAGGCCACCAAGGCAATTATCCTACAACAATGCGACAGACTTCCATTGAAAAAAACCTTTGGAAATGCGCAGCCGACCGAGATCGAATGGCTTGAAGAGAATATCGGGAGTTTAATTCAAAAGATTTTGTTGATATACTCTTACATGTATCTTGGGGCAATAGAGTTAATTAGTTATTAGTAGATAGATGTTAGATACTTAAATAATAATCTCGTTTCATGAAATAGGTACGATAGAAATTAAATGGGCGTGTAGCTAAATAAGAGACACACTGGTCGAACTTAAGATGCACTTTTTGAGGTCCGATTGTAGATGGGTAAGCTTCCATTACCTACATACCGACACTCATCCGTGCCTCGGAAAGTGCCGGCTATTATTCGCAGATCTTTGACAGTCGCTACGAGTAGTGGGTTGACGTCTGACAACCAGTCTTACCAAGGGGCAGCATGTTACCCAGTAACTGGGTTGTGGAGGTAGGCTGCATCCGGTTAGTCTGGAAGCTGAGCCCAAGACTGTTATTTAGCTATCCCGCTGCTTAAAACCCAACCTCAAAATAATCAAAGTCAGTTAAAAATAGTCTTTTTACCATATTACATTATGCAGTAAACCCGCCTATAACAGGAAATATGAAACTCAAGAACTAGACACTTTGTATCCATTGCATGGTACAAGGAATTTAATAGATATTCTATCTATGTAGCCAGCTAAGTACCGTGTGAGGCGGACAGAAGCCGCCAGTATTAGGTTACAGCAATGAAGTGACCCGAGAATTGCAATAGTTACATTCTTTGAGCTCAATAATCTAACGCGAAATCTAGCCTTTCATAAAATTTTCTTGTGGCGTAAAAATAGGGTGATGCTAAATAAATTTGCTAGAATATTGTGATTACAGACTGCCTAAAACTGCATTGGTATATCAAACGAAATTTAAAAATCTTTCTTAGTCATCTTTATTTTCGGCGTCGAACCCTTTTCAAGCTTTCGGCCTTTTGATTTGATTGCGTGACATCCGTTCTGGTTTCAACAAAAACGAGTCTCTCCGACGACCTTGCCATTGTCTCTCAACCTGTCATTTGCTGCCTTTTTGCTGCACAACCCGTGCCTCCCGGCAGAATACTGCCCTTTGTGAACGTTTTACTATGGCTAAATAAAATAACATTTGAACACTCGGAAAGCTTTTATGAACAGAAAATTATGTTTTATTGAAATGGTTATATATCATAATGTTAAAGTAGTTTGTTTTATTGTTTGGAAATAAAAATTTGCTTCGTCTTAAGTTAACTTCATCCTGATACATGGTGCTTTTAAACATCTTCTAATATTGTTTTGTTTTCGTTATTTCAGATGGTGTCGTTCGCCGGCATTCTGTCGAGTGGATGTTCAGTTCACGCCCGGTTCCTGCTGTGCTCGGCCTTCGCCCCGCTCTGCTCTGAGGAGGTGTCGGGCTCCGTCAGCGCCTGCAGAGCGCTGTGCGAGACCGTCGTTGACGACTGCAAGGAACAACTGAAACAAATGCTACCCACAATCGTTCTCGACTGCTCCGCCTTCCCGCTGAGAGCAGATAGGAGGCTGTGCATGCGACCACCAAACGCCAGCGAGTCAGAACCTGAGCCGCCCCCGGCATCTCACTGGCCGTTCCATGACCACGACATAAGAGAACATGGATGTCCGCCTGCTCATACCAGAGCACCCACTGGAGAATGCTGGCCGGCTTGTGGTCAACACGCCAGATACAGTCAAGGAGATAAGAGAAAAGCAGAAATCTGGATGAGTACACTGGCATGGTTTTCTCTGCTGTCAACCTCATTCGCGCTGCTCACATTCTGCGCGGAACCGTCGCGCTACAGGTACCCAGAGCGGCCTGTAGTCTGGATGGCAGCGTGTCACGCTATAGTCGCACTAGCACACGTCACTAGAGGCTGGCTGGGAGCCAAGCTAGTCTCCTGTTCTGGTGCTACGTTAGCTGTGGACGGCTTAGCGTCGCCGACCTGTGTCGCGTTCTTCTCTCTCACTTACTACTTCACGTTAGCGGCAGATGCCTGGTTCGCAAACGCTTGCGTCGCATGGTACCTGACTGCAGCCAGTGAATGGTCCACCGAAGCCCTAGAAAGGGCAGCAGCTTATCTCCACGCCGTTTCCTGGGGTTGGGCAGGCGCATGGACAGCCGCTGCCTTGGCACTAAGAAGAGTAACCGCCGACGAGTTGACAGGAACCTGTGGAATATCTGACGCGGCTGCAGCAGCTTTAGTGGGAGTGCCACGAGGCGCACTGCTTGTTACGTCAGTCGCTCTAGCGATCGGAGCGTGTCCTGGTATCATGAGGGTGCGACGTGCCTTAGACTCAAGGGGAGCGAGGAGGGTGGGACGACTAGCAGCTCGCGCAGCGGCTGCTGGTCTGCTGTACTTCGTACTGGCTGCTTTGGGTACTGGTGCGAGAGTATTAGAAGCTCGAATGAGGGAGTCTCGAAGTGGCCTGGCTTTGCTCGTAGCGTTAGACGCTGGAAAAGTAGAGGAAGGTGCTGGCTCCAGTGGGTTGTCAATATGTTTGGGGTTGTCGTGTGGCATCGCGGCGGGTGCCTGGGCGTGGTCAAGAAAGTCTGCGGCCGTATGGCGTAGAGCATTGTGCCCCCCTCGCAAGGCCCCGTGCTGTGCCCCCCCACTGCTTCGCTCCCACCACCCCTACTACAAACGGCCGTTACACGTGTCTAGAGTGTGACATGTGTCGGTACAGACTCAGTGTATTTAAGTAAAGAATGTAAAGTGCCTATTTATGCCTTCTGTGAAGGTACTCTCGATATGTTTTGTACAAATTGTGTAAATAATGTAAATATTATTAATATACTGTTGTTTTTTATATCAATGTTTTGTTTTATTAAGTGAGGAGAGAAATTCTACATGAAACCTAGATTATAGGTTCGATTCACAGGTTCCCAGGATTGCCGATCAAAGTGTTACCTTTTACAAAAAGGAACTAAGTGTCTAAATAAATAAATAAATATTGCTGGACAATCCACACAGCATCATCTAGCCCCAAGTTAAGCAGAGCTTGTGTTATGGGTACTAGATGACTGATATACTTAATACAATACATTACATAGATATATATTTTTATTATATATAGCAAATACCCAGAACACCCGGAACAAATATTTGTAGATCGTACAAACATTTGTCCCAAGGCGGGAATCGAACCCGCAACCTCATGCGTCGCAGGCGGACCTTCGCCCGCCGCGCCACATCGGTCGTCGTATGACTGAATATTACCTCTAAAAACGAGTGGCGATGGTTTATCGACAGATACTTCCAAGTCTATTCAAGCTAAAACCTACTTTACAATAATATATCATTTCGGTCAAGTCAATCCTGACAGAAAAGATCGTCTACCCAGCTGCATGTCGCAAAGATCTGCAGTGACTGAATAAAAGCAGTGTAGATAATTATAACGTGACATCACACCTGTAATCCCCAAAGGATTAGGCAGAAGAATAAGTATAGCATAGTCACCGCTACTCTAGTTATGTTTTAGTCTCATTGAATAGGGGGCGAGCCTATTGCCATAAATCCTGATTCCTCTGGGAAAACCCATTAGCACATTGCACATCCCGGGAATCGAACTAAGGACCTTGTGCTCAACAATTTATTTGGGGTCGGCTTCGCATGTCATCTTCTTCCATGAATTTCTAAATTATCGACACCTCCTTCCTAGCCATATCAACTTTCATACAATCCATCCATCGTTTCTTTGGTCTCTCTCTACTCTTGTAACCCACATTCATACCCATAACTTTTCTCACTTTAAGATCCTCATTCCTTCGCATCACATGTCCATACCATGACAACCGATTTCCACACAACTTCTCGGTCACAGGAGCCACTTTCAGTCTTCCTCCTGTATATTCATTTCTTATTTTATTCATTCGCGTAACACCACACACCCTTACGTCTCAATTGCATGCTGCCTTTCATTCATCCCTTTTGTGGGCCAACGTTTTGATCCATATAAGACAGCACAGTTAAATTAACAGTTAATACATGAAAAAATTAAATAAATAATCACAGGGCATCGAAAAATCCATCCGCATCACTGTCAACGGGAATAGTGCCCGGAAAGCTGGCAGCATTGCCACGTTGAATGGCATGCTGATATTTTGGCCAAACAAAGGCCAGCGCTCTGGTCACGTGGAGTCGACCAAACGCTTCGCAATGTCTCGAAATTAAATGGGCACAGACCCCAAGGCACCAGTAAAAAATAAAATTCATTTCCTTATGTTAAACACGTTTTATTAATAAATTGTTAAACATTATATTACACTGATATAATAGTTAGTATATATGACTCTCTATACAAAACGAAATGTAGATAATTACACAATTTACAATACATGTTCCCTCATGTCCAAAAATCTAGCCACCCTGGAGCATTTAAATTTCATTCTTTGCAATACTCGGCTATATATTCCACATCGTGTATTGTGTACACTTTCAGCATTATAGCTCCATCTCTGTCGAGTGACAGAGATGGAGCTAGCTCTCACACACGTATGAGTATACGTGTGTGAGAGAGACGGCAATTCAAAGCTCAATGTGTCATTTAGCCCAGTAACTGTAAGTATTATGAATATAAATATTATCGAAGAAGGAACCGAATAACTTAGGGTAAATATAAACTAAATATTTAAGGTGTTTATTCGTTAAGCGGCAGAAAGTCGGGCTACAATTTGTTGGGCAACAAGTTACTTCGGGTATTGGTAATTTTTTAAAGTTGAGCACGTTTATGAAAAGTCAACCTCAAGTACAAAATATTCACTTAAATATAACACGGGACGCCTGGCGGATGTGAAACTTCGAAATTATTTTGTACAAGTAATATGCATAAAAGAACAGATTATGACCGGAACTAAATATGTCTTCATAAAAAAAAATACAATTTTTTCCCCTGAAAATGATGAGTGGTTACTTAATAATCATTTATTTTCATTATATTAAAAAAAAAATCGAAACGCGACAACTCAATTGTTTTAATCAGTGACTTCAGTAATAGTTACATTCGATGTTGCCTATGACGGTGGCTACGCGTTGCCACGGCATGCGACGCCACGCCAACAACAGGCTATAGAAGTTTCAAATAAAAAACTGCTCAGTATTGCTAACCCAACAATATGTCGCCGAATGAAGAAACAGCTTGAAATATATAAAAAAAAAAAATTGGCCTGGAATGTAAATAATGTAATACATAAAACAATAATTCTAAAATAAATAAAAGAACGTATTTGATGTCGAAGTAGGCCGATATTAACAATATTATCACTTGCAATCACCATTTTAAATTCTATATAAATAATAAAGACTTAGAACCAAATGAATACATAAATAGGTAGAATGTGGTAGCCCTAATAGTTAAAACGGACTTTATTACATAACGTGGCAGGGCTTATAATCCCGTGAAAGTGAAGATTTAACTTCATAAAATTGTATTTTTAACAAATATAAATGTAATTTTTCTAACTAGATTGTATAGTTAGACCAGATTTTTTTTAATTAATTATTTATCTAACAAATTGACTCAGGATAAAAAGGTCAATATTTATACACTTGTCATGGACCAATTACATTGCTCCGTCATTTCTACTTTATTTGAAATCCTTTACTCACTAACAGATGCTGTTTAGAAGTAGAAAATTCTGCGCAAGAGTTGATTATGTGAAAAGTGAACACTAAGGATTTTGATAAAAATCATCCCCTTAATCAGTTAAATAGGGGATGGGTTTTCTTATGGAAGATCGTTATTTTAACCGGTATTAAACTAAAAACGTACAATTATTTCACATTGATTGCGACTGTCATTAAATACCTATCTAATAGTATATTTGCTTTTCCAAATCAGAACACAAATTCCTTAAAAATCTACACTTTTTGAATTCTGATCTAACTATTCACTTACAATTTTAATCTACAGCCACGTTCCCATGTCCTGGTCTTGCTATCCTTCTTGCGTGGACATCAACGTGTCGAACACCTCAGACCCAGGTCCAATGGTCTCACTCACGGACCCAAAGTAACTCGAAAAGTTAAAAATCCCCGATTCCTGTCTCAAATGATCACTCGACCCAAACTGAGCCTTATTGTTAGTATGCATAGGTGTGGCATTCGCACTGTAGGATTTCTTATCCAGGGCTGCTAGCAAAGGGTTTTGTAGTTCATCTTTTGTCGGTTGCGGGTTTTCAGGGTCGTATAGAGTCGCTTCTTTGGTGACATCCTTAATTTCAGTGTATGGGTTCGTGAGGTAATCGGCATATAACTCGCCATGTTCCATTTTAGTATCGGGAACTGCTATATTCTCGTTATAATATATGTTGATTAGATTTTGGGTGTTATCTGACCGGGTTATGTCCGGTTGGTTTAAGTCCAGGTTCCGGTACGGGTTTGTGGGGGGCAGAATGGAAGTTGGTTGGGTGATGTCCGGTTTTTGGTCCATGCGGATGAGGTCTGGTCTCGTTAGCTGCGGTTCAACGTTCTGGGGGTACAGCATCGGCATTTGTGATTGGATCGACATGCCGATGGGGGTGGATATCATCTGGAACAGAGAAATATAGTTAAAAGGGCACTTGAATTTTCTGGTCGTCTAAAATTTGAGTGTAGTTTTTTTAGGCGAATAATAATAATAATCACCATTTATCAGTTTATAAAGAATATATAAATTTATTGCAACAAGAACATTTATAGCATACTTTTGAATAGTCCACAAGTCGGTCAGTTTCATAAGTTACCCACAGAAACTACAAAGAATTCCACATTAATTTTGAATTTACCAACCTCGTTCAAAGGCTGCAGGAGCACGGACGACGTCAACCCAGCCTGATCATACAAAGGATTTCTAATCGGCACCATACCACTGATCGGCGTAGGCGCAACCAATGTTGGCGCGTTGGCGACCAACGGCGGCGTCTGCGCAATATTTACGGGGGAGTGCGCTAATGTTTGTGTCAGTAGTGGTGACGGTACTTGTGGCTGTGTGGGCGATTGCGGGAGGGGAGGGGAGGGGTGAGGTAGCAAGGTGGGCGTACTGGCGGGCCCGGGCGGCACCAGCGTGGGCAGCGGGGAGGGGAGGGACTGCTGCATGTGGTTGGCCAGGCTCGCGGGGGGCTTCGCGTTGTCTTTCACTGGAACAAATACATCTATACGTAAGTACATATTAGTATATTGCAACGGGATAGTTGGCTATAAAACGAAATACTGTTCTTATAAATACTGTTCTCTATGCCGAAAAACACAGAGTAATTTCTTTACTGTTAGGATAAATATGTTCAAATCAAAGTCATTATAGATGACGGCCTAGCCTTTTGCCAGCCATGTTGGTGTCGGCTTCCAGTTTAACTAGATGTATATAAATGCCAATATTTTACATGGACTGCCTATCAGACACCTACAACCCAGTTACAGAGCAACATGAATCAAAGTATGTAAGTAAGAAGTCCGTACCTTGAGGGAATAGTTCTTCTTTCAAGTTAGGTAGGAAGTCATTGATCTTGTCCCAAGTGATGTACCATAGATCGTTGTAGCCATCTCCGTTGCTGAATATCTAGAAATAAAATAATGTAAAGATCGTAGCAGCAATGCGAGCACGGACGTACAAGACGTTCGTGACAAGAAATATTGACGGTGGTATGATACGGTTTTATCGCCCAAACTGTGATGAAATATGTGATTCAACCCATGTCACAGTAGCCGTGCTTGCCCAGCAGGTGGCATTTCACAAAATATTATCACGCCTATATTCCTCGGTGGGTTAGCGAAGGTGTTCCTACTAAGGTGTACCTCCCATGTAATAGGAGGGTAGCCTATTGCCATCTACCGGGCACACATCTAAACTCTGGACTACTACTGAGAAATTCCTAATGAAAATTCCCAATTACGCATTGCTCGACTCAGGAATCGAACCCAGGACCTCATGCTTAGCGGTCGCGTTTGCGACTAATAGAACAACGAGGCAGTTCAATAATTATTTAAGTTAGAAGAACTTAAATTTATACAAATTTCCCATTTAAAAGTTGCGTAAATGTATGACATTGCGCTTACTTAATGTATGACAATGAGTTTAGTATTCATTATAGCTTTTGATGTTAATTTGTTACATTTCAAACATGGGTCCGATAATAAGATAAGCCCAGTTTCGAAACTAATAGCACTGGCTTAGTCGAATTTAACTATCCTAATTGTACTAGTTCCATTAGATGTAGTAAGTACATATATGTATGTCAATAATGGACTTATTTTATACTATTTTTGAGTGCTGTGGCCTACATTTTTACTTTTATTTTGATTTACTAATTGTAACATCATTTGATTTAGATCATTTTGCAGTTTGTACTTTCTCATATAGCCCATAAATTGAATTCGGCATTGCCGTTGTTGGCTTTTTTTTAACCATTTCTTTATTAAAAAACAAAAAAAATATCTAGTGGTTTTGTATATTTAACTCATGTGCATTTCATGTGGTTTACTTTTCTATTTTCTGCATTTAGGATCGAATAAAGTTATCGCTTATGAAAACCAGAAACGTCAAGACCAACTTATTTAAGTATTTGGAGGGTGGGCACAGGAGAATGTGAAAACCTGTAATAACATATTACATATGAATGGTCGCACTATTATTATTTTTTGGCCAATCAAACGAGCAATGGTGCCAGCCTTTTGGACACTTTTCCCGTTGACAGCTATGCGGATGATTTTATCTTTCTTTTTTACATCAACATAATAGTTACGAAATTAACATTATTGAATCAATTTTCCGTAACTATTTGTTGACTATTATGTCTGGGGTCGGCTTATTAAAATCTAGCCCCAGCAACTGATGCAACTAGCCCTGGCTACTATATATTACAGCAATAACCATTTCTGTCCGTATGGGAAGGACAGAATAAATTATAACAATAAGTCAGAACTCACCCTGACAGAGTCCATGACCAGTATCATGTTCTTGAGCGACTCTAGCGCCGCCTCGGTGAGCGGATCATCAGGCGAAGCTGACACAAGCGCCCGCGCAACATCCACTACGCGTACCCATAGTGCGCCGAACGTGGGGCGTGGTGATAAAGCTGACAAGTGCTGCAGGAACACCTAAGGGTGGGGACATGAAACAAAAATAATTATTAATAAAAATAAAGGACGTTCAGGAAGAACACGATATGGGGTAAGGAAAATGGAGGGTATATAATAAAAAAATACTTAATCTACAGAAACACAAACAAAATTTACCTTTTTTATAAATAAAAACATACATAAGTATAACACAGTAATGATCGATTTGGCTTATGCACACAAGCTATCATCGATAAATCAGTTTAGATTTAATTTGAAGATTTCTGCCGCAGACATTAAAACAGTAAATACAAAAAGAGGCACATGAGTTGAGAATAATCTGCAAATAAATAAAACACTTTTATTTTATGTAAAACTGACACTGTTAGTAGTCTAGCTAGAAGCATGTGTGTGTGTGTGTGTGTGTGGGTGTGTGGGGGTGTGTAGTGTGGGTGTGTGTATGGATGTAGTGTGGGTGGGTGTATGTATGTAGTGTGGGTGTGTGTATGTATGAAGTGTGGGTGGGTGTATGTATGTAGTGTGTGTGTGAAATGCGCTTGAAATTCGCACACGCGTTTCATTGCGAGTGACGCCGGTTTTTTCACATCATGGTATGTTCAAACGATTTGTCTTCTCAGTTCCAAACGATGAGTAGTAGATGCGCCACAGGATTGGTGAGTGTGTTGAAGAGGGGGCAACCACGAGTCATTCACATTTTAAGTGCCTGGCTCGTAGTAGACCCCCTCAGCAACCTGCAGCCCTCGCCGCGACGCCAGGAATTGTCCAGGTCTTCACTCCTCGCATCACGCGGCTGATTTTGTTGTGTAATTTTTTAACTTGTTTATTTATTATATACTTCATGGTACAATGAATAAAGAACGCAAAACAAACATTAGGCAAAAGTCGTCAAAATTTTACAATCTAACTCAAATCAAGAGGTTTTGCGTCTCAGCTCCCAACGCGTCCATCGTTGAGTAGTAGGTGATGTACAGGATTGGTGGGTGTGTTGAAGAGTGAGTAACAACTACTCAGGCACGTTTTCAGTGCATGGATAGTAGTTAGCTCCCTCAGCAACCTGTAGCCGTCGCCGCAACGCATGCAGATGTGCAGGCCTTCACTCCACGCCGTGTCGCTAGCAGATAAGCAGGTCTTCACCCCTCGCACGACGCGGCTGACATTACATACACAGTGACATCGTGCGAGGGATGGTGACCTACTATCTGGGGGTTCCTTCTTCTTAGCTATGTTCTTACTTAACTATATACATAACACGAGGTATAGGACATAATACATATAATGGACCATTACCCTATCAGGAAAGTGACTCCTAGAGTAGTAGTGAAAATTCCTGCTGGAAAAACGTTACCCCAGCAGGAATCGTTTTTCTATAACGGCAAAGCGTACCTATTTATTATGTGGTGTGGGTGTTATACACTAGTTATTCGTTCCACTCATATCACTCTAGTAGTCACGTTCCTGCTAGGGTACTCACCATACAATGTCATGTATTTGGAAGTCAAAGTGCCTTTAATATCGGTACAGTATTTTTAGAGATTGGTCAGAGCACACAGACAGACAGGTGAAAGTTAAAAATAAAATGGTAAATATACTTTTGTATGCATTTAGTAAAAAACTGTAATTTTAATATTACAAACAGACATTTTTTTATTTTAGTTATTATGGCATTCCAACGGCTAGACAGAAATTTATTCATAAAAAATAAAGTAATTAGGTGCGCAGCACATTTGTACCGATATAAACAAGTATAGGTATCAGAAGAGGGTCCATAGCTTACCTTGCACATGATAGTATTGGCTCTGGCCGTGGCGTCGGCTCTCCTGGGCAGTTGCTCCAGCAGAGGGAACAGCACACTTTGAAAGCAGGCCTCCCAGCCATTACCGCCCATCGCAGACAGGCCCGGGACTAGGAGAGCGCGCTGCAGGTAGGCTATTGCACTGTTGGATACCTGGAGGAAATGCAATCATGTTTAGTAATAAATAACTTAACAGGCTATTGGTATAGAATTCAGACTGAGAAATTTCTAATGAAAAAAACCGGATAACACTTTGCGCGACCTGAATATTGAATCTTACGCTCAGCAGTCGTGCTTACGACCACTAAACATCTAACATTACAAAACAAAGAAGCCTCGGTGTCGTTTTTTGACGTTTTTATGACATCGTGATGTCAGTTCGAGAGAGGGACGGAGTTAGACATGACCCATAGCACTATCATTTACAGTGTTCCGGAGCCAAATAGCCAAAAGGCCCTTTAGTACACACAATAAAGAACAGGAAAAACATAAGGTAGAAGTGGCAAAAATTAGACACTTAAATTAAAAGCAACACATTCTGCTTCTTAGCTCCAAACACGTCCATCGTTGAGTAGTAGATGCTGCACAGGATTGGTGAGCGTGCTGAAGAGGGAGCAACAACTACTCAAGCACATTTTCAATGCATGGCGAGTTGTTCGCTCCCTCAGAAACCTGCAGCCGTGATGTGCAGATGTGCAGGCCTTCTCTCCTCGCCGTGTCGCTAGCAGATGCGCTGGTCTTCACCCCTCGCACGACGCGGCTGACATTACATACACAGTGACATCGTGCGAGGGATGGTGACCTACCATCTATGGGTTCCTTCTTCTTAGCTATGTTCTTACATAATTACACAAAATAACATAAGGTATAGGAATATGATATAATGTCGTACCTGTTAAACATGTTAAAATAAATAGTTTTGGTTTGTTTATTATTGTGACACTGTAGAACTTAAAAATGTTTATATTGCTGTGCCCTAGCAGGGTTCATGTATGAAACCGATATGTATTTTGTGACAACTTATAAACTACATGAATGATATAAATGATGATTATGATTATTATGATTATGGCCTAGTTTTTTACACGCTAAATGACCGATAAACAATATTTTTTCTACTGTGTCTCGTTGTTTGGCAGTTAAGGTGTTAAGGCACTACGTCTCATGCATGAGGTTGTGGGTTCAAATCTGGGCAAGGAATACTTTCAATTCGTATGTACGTTCTAAATTTAGCTTAGATATTGGTGACTGTTGCCAGTTTCACCTAACCCCGACAGAAGTAGGAATATAACAGCAAATTAATAAAAATCAAGAAATTCTGCGTGTCAGCTCCAAAGGCGTCCATCGTTGATTGGTGAGTGTGCTGAAGGGGCCGCCACAGGCCCAGGATCGAGGAGCACCGACTCAGTCACATTTCAAGCTTTCGCATTAAAAATACGGCGTAGTCGGGGTTACTCGGACCGAGGTCGGTGATGGCCCCTCCAGCAGCCTGCAGCCGGAGCCGCGGTGTGGCCAGGTGTGCAGGTCGTCACCCCTCGCATGACGCGGCTGCAACCTTGTGTACTAGCTTTTTAAACGCGACACCTCGCAGCGTAACACGACGCCGTCACTTCGGATGCAGTAGTCTATATCTAAACTAATGTTACCTTTAAACAAGCTATTCTTGGATATATGTATACACAAATATAATCAGAATCTCGGGAACGGCTCCAACGATTTTCATGATATTTGGTAAGCAGGTTTGTTTGTTTGTAATGAATAAACTCAAAAACTACTAAACCGATTTTAAAAAATCTTTCACATATATAAAGCACACAGCGAGTAACATAGGCTATATTATTTTCAAAACTTACTTTATTTCCTTTTTTTATTTAAGTTTGAAGGGAAAAGATAAAATTCACATTTATTATATACTAGCGACCCGCCCTGGCTTTGCACGGGCGTACGCAAGTTTTTTATGCCTATATCCTTCACGCATGTGCAAGCAATATGTGGAACTTTTTTATCGCTATCGGATGAACAGTATGCACAAAATACGAAAAAACAAACATTGATTTTTATATACAGTCTGTTAGTTAACGAATGGCGTTCCCGCGAACCCGCAACCATACTTGTATGTGAAGAACAGATAGGCAGTCCCTCCATGTAAAAAAATGTATTCAACTGAGTTCGGTTAGACTGCAAGCCGACCCCAACATAGCTGGGAAAAGACTAGGCAGATGATGTAATTGGGAAAATTGTTCGTCCATTTTTACTGACCTGTTTTCGTCTATCAGTGCAGAATTGGGCGATTCCTTGAAGTAATGGTTTCCACGCAACTTCCCATAGATCGTATTCTTCGGCGCCTGTAAATATAATCTTATATAAAAAATTCTCGTGTCACAATGTTCGTTCCCATACTCCTCCGAAACGGCTTGACCGATTCTTATGAAATTTTTTGTGCATATCGGGCAGGTCTGAGAATCGGCCAAAATCTATTTTTCATACCCCTAAATGATAAGGGTGGTCCACCCCAAACATTTTATATGGCAAAACAACGTTTGCTGGGTCAGCTAGTACTCTGTAAAATTCTATCCTTGTCAGTCTCACTCACTAATTCAGTCCGTAGAAATGGTTATTTAGAGATTGTGATGAATCGTCTTGGGGAGCTATTTTATTTATATTTGACGTTCGAACTTGTTGACGCATAATTCTGCATAGTATTGAATAAAAGTATACCATACACCACTTCAATCTTTCACACACACTCATACACACCCACCCACACCACACACTTTCATATGCTTAGATGGTGCTAGCATGTCATGCAGTTTGTTTCTGATGCATATAATTAGTTTAGTTAGTAAATTGTAAATCCTTTATTGGCTGTAACCAACTCAAAAAAGATGAGAATAGTTTCGAAAATGAAATATGTCGTCGGTCTAAGGGGGTACATTCTTAATTAATAGATTAATAAACGATGGATGATGTTAATAAATACAATTGAATCAGCGAAGCCCTAACACTTTATAACACCGGTCTACAATACCAACAGAGTGGTTTACCAACGTCTGTAGTTCAAGGCGATGAGACACTGAAAGTCCGACCTCAGAGCTCTCTAAAAACGCTCTAAGCTGTAGTGTGTTGTGCAAGAACGTCACCAGGTGGTGTACTAGTGATCCCTCTTCCAATGACCGGTGGCGACAAGTGTATAAGTAAGGAAATGTTGTACTCACTTTGACCCTGGTCGGCTTCGTCTCTCCACCACTTGAATATTTGTGCGGTGCGACTGTGGAGCGTGTGCATGAGGTCTAGTAGCTGTGGACAAACATAAGAATTTTAGCGACATATCTCGCCACATACGAAAAAAAATTCGTCGGCGTCATCTTGGATTTCGATTTTGACCACATAATTGTTATTATAACGACCCATAAAACCAAGAAAATTCCGCCTCTGACGAAAAGTTAGTAAATTGCGTTGGCGCCATCTTGGATTTCGATATTGACTACATCATCGTTTTTAACGACCCCAAAAACTACGAAATTGACACCCATGATGGAAAGTTAGCATATTTCATCGACGCCATCTTGGATTTCGATTTTGACCCCATTGTGGTTATTAGCGGAAACCTTGAAAATGACACCCACGACGAAAAGTTAGTGAAATTGAGTCGGCGCCATCTTGGATTTCGATTTTGACCACGTTATCATTTTTAATGGCGTCAAAAACCACGAAAATGACACCCATGACGGAAAGTCACCTTTTTTCGTCAGCGCCATCTTGGATTTTGATTTTGACTAAATAATCGTTATTGGTGACTCCGAAAACCACGAAAATGACACCCATGACGGAAAGTCAGCATATTTCATCGGCGCCATCTTGGATTTCGATTTTGACCCCATTATCATTATTAGGAAACCTTGGAAATGACACCAATGACTATTAATTAGTAAATTGAGTCGGCGCCATCTTGGATTTAGATTTTGACCAATTTATCAATTTTAAGGACTCGGATAACCACGAAAATGACACCAATGACGAAAAGTTAGTAAAATTGAGTCGGCGCCATCTTGGATTTCGATTTTGACCACGTTATCGTTTTAAAAGACTTGGAAAACCATGACGTAAAAATTGGTAAATTGAAACCGGCACTTGAGTTCGTACCTGTATGCTGACCATATGGTACTGGTCGAGTGTGTCCACCTCTTCATCGCTGGAATCATCGTAGCGCTTCCTGCCGGAGCTCGGCCGAGACTTGCGACTTGATCGCGACTTGCCAGATTTCTTGCCTGTAGAAAACATTATATTTTGATGATGATATAATACTAAGCGCAATATGCATGTGTCGTACTTTGACTTTGCTGTGTAAAGTTAACGTTTTATACAAATAAGAACCTTATTCTTAAGCTAATAAAGATTATATTAGAAACAAACCCGTTTTCTTGCCTTAAATTCGCTTATACAAATATGAACCTTTACTTTTTCGCTTTTAAAAAGGGTTCATATTTGTATGTAACGCTAACTTAACAAAGGAATTCATAATATGTACTATGAATGTTGTACTGAGGCAATGTCTCCCTTGGTTAATATCAGTCGCGTATGTCCATCACCATGTACCAATAAATACTGTATTGTGAGGCAGACAACGGTTTTTCTTTCCGTATGTAAACGGGACCAACTTTGAATTATACCCTAAATCCAATTAAAAAAATATGGAAGAATCATCGAAATCGAATTTCACTTAAAAAACGAACGCGCGGTTAAATATAAAAATATAACACAATATAAAAGTGTTGAATTGAGAATCTCCACGGTTAAAAAGGGTGGGCAGCATATTTGTATTTTTTTTCAAAGGTTTAGCAGATGTCTGGAATGTACTGAGGGCCCCCATACCGTCATGCAGCGTGGCCCTGGCGAACAGGCGCACGGCCCGCACGGCGGCGCGGCAGTTGTAGGGCGTGACGTGCGCCACGTCGCGCACCACCAGCGCCAGCGCCTCGCAGCAGCGCGCCAGCGCCGCCGCCCGGTGCGCGCGCAGCCTCACCGCGCCCTCCGCCTCCCCCGTGTCCGGGGACTCGCTCTCGTTCTTCACCTGATGTTGGATAAACTATGTGTAACAATCGAAGTGGACGTTTTTGGATATTCTTTCTTTTTCTTTAATATAAAACGTCGCCCCACACTACAAATTTCTCCTCCATCGTGGGTGCGTTTACAAACATGTAAACTGAAATACACAAACAGCTAAATACGGAACAACTACCTATAGGCCATGCAAATATTTGTTCCGTGCGGGAATCGAACCCGCGACACGCAGCGCTACAGGCAATTGCTCAGCCAATGCGCCAACCGCGCCGTCAATATTCAATATTAGAAAAAAGTTGATAAGTTGTCAAGGACGCTACTATGCATTTCTTCGCGGTGAAGAACTACGTTTTAAAGACCCATGGGCTTAATAAGATGAATATATAGAACTCACCAGTATCCATCCCTGTGTTTGTGGTGAGTGCGACAGTTCACTTTCAGACGAGGCGCTGGTAGGTCGCCGCTCATTCTCGTCATCTGAACCTTCGGACCTACTTGATGCGGCGGGACCTGCGATCAACCAAATATTATCTACCAGCTGTGCTCTGAGGTTTCACCACCTTCCTGCCTCAAAGTTTGGGAGGGCTAGCTACCAAAGAGCAACCACACGTTAAAGTCGCATCGTGAAAATCGGCGAGATCATCCAAAAAGATTGTTATGGGAATGCCCGAAGATTTTATAAAGCGCGTCATTATAAAAGTTCAAGCATCTCATACCGCGCTTTATGCTTACAAAAAGCGCGGTATGAGATGCTTCTTACTCTGTCAAAATATAAGCAACTTTATGATCTAATACTTGAAAGTAAACAAGGTTCAATGATAGTGGTTCAGTGATATAACTATCTTAAAAATGAATGGTACAAAACTCATAACACATGTAATATCCAACACTTACTGGTAGGATGTGCGTCATTAGGCCATGCGCCGGCGCCGGCAGCACACAACAAAGCGAACACAATGTCCCACTCGTGCGCGCTGTGCACGTTCTGTGCTGAAGTCTTCACTATTTCGTACATGCCGCACGATATCTGCATGGAAAACAGATATAGAGAGAACGATTATGAGGTTGGAAGTCGCATATTCTTTCTAACATTTCATAAAGGTAAGGATGTTTTAAAAAGAGGGAGGACGGAAAAAAAGGCAAGTCAGTCGGCCAACCGATCGGTGGAGGAAGTGCCATGCGGTTTGTGGTCACAGTATACTACTCCATCTTGACTTCCAAGACGTGCTAATAGATGTTTCACACCAACAAGTTGCAGCGGCGTAAGTTTAGTTTATAGATTATGTCCGGCATCCGTAAGGACGTAGTTAACGTACCACGTCGGCCTGCTGGTAGAACAGTCGGTAGGGCAGCTGGAACAGCAGCGTGAGGTGCTGCAGCACGATGGGCGCGGCGGCGTCGCAGCGCATGAGGCGCGCGCCGGAGCGCAGCAGCGCGGTCACACTGCGGCGCAGCGCGCCCGGCCCGCGCGCCGCCGCCCACGCCACGCACGCGCCCGAGTGCGGCGCCGCCTGCTGCCACAGCGGCAGCAGGCGGTCCCTGCACAAGCCCGACTTACTTACTAAACATACTCCACACCGGATTTACGAAATCCTACACACGAGGACAGCTTCTAACTTTACTTTGCCAAATAAAGTAGGTGTCGAAGATAAATATGAACGTTATTTGCGAAACGTTTACATTTATATTCAATTAAAAGCTTGCGCAGACTCGCTTACACCAATATGAACATTATTTGTAGAATTACAAGGTTCACATTTCTTCAAGCTGCACAATTATGTCTGTGTATCAGTCGAGGATTAAACTTAGTACCGTGAACACGTTGTTTCATTGTTACGCCTATGCAAACAGTTTAATATTCATATGATTCACTTACTTTACTTAGTAAAGTTAAAAAATAAAGTAGGGTAAGACTAGCAAATCTTCCCTCAAAGACAAACTGGCTACACTGATTGTATACCCCATTATGTGTACCTAATGCTTATTGATACATTTACTTTTCATAAATAAAATAAAAATAAAAAAATATTCCACACTGTGTTTAATAACAACATAGACTCATTCGAGTGTACTGTTTTCTCTTTGAATCTTTGCACAAAAAAGAAGACCCTTATTACTTATACTTACTAATACTTATATATTGCATATATGTAAATAGTACACCACAAACTACCAACATATCTTTGTCCTTCTCTATCAAGTCCATCCAAAGGTTGTCTGTAAGAGATCGCTTTTAGCGATAAGGCCGCTCATTGTAACAAATACTCTGTTAATTTTTGCCAATTATTATTTGTAAATTTTCATGGTGTATTCTTTTCTATTCTTATCACATACCTGTTCTGTATTAAGGTCTGTCCAAGCAGTTCTAGGAAGAAGATGGTGATATCTTCCAGTTGAGGGTTCAGTTGTAAGCTGTCGGTGTCAGGCGGAGTGCCCGCTGCTACCATCGCACGGACCAACTCCTGCGCAGGAAGTCATTCGTTTTGTTTTTGAGCCAGTCAAAAATTAACGTAGATAGATGGATATGTAATCTATACTTTAGCTGACATAATAATTAAAGAATGCCTATAATTCTTCGATGTTTCTAAATTGTATAAACATTAAAGACAAACCTGCGCATATAAATTACGTTACAGAATTATTGAAAGGACCCTGGTCCTTAGGCCAGAGCGAAATACAGAAGTTTCGAAACAGTAACATATTTGAATAGATAGGAATTTTGTACTTATCATTTAAATCTATAAAAATAAAAATGAATCCGATTTCATTCATCTTATTTTTCAAGTTTTTTCATACTCTGTAGAAGAATCTTACGGAGAAGAAAACCAAGACAATTGGGCAGACCATTGCAATGCAAGGCAATTGAGCATTGCGCTCTTTTCTCATTATCTTTGTCAGTACGTTCCTATGAGAACCATTTAGATTATCGTCTGAAATGGTCATTCGAGGTATCAATACAAAGACAAGCGAACTATACCTGTAAACTATCAAGCTGTAGGAACTTCGTTTCGGTGATAAGCAGCCCAGGCAGGTTGCACTTAGCCACGCAATCCATAGCGCCGTCAATCAAAGTCTTCTCATGAGGCGTTGGTGCGCGCATGCCTGATAAATCATAACAGAATCTTGAGTCCTGTTTTACAATGTGGGTATACGCACTGTGTTCTTAGTAAACGAAAGAATGGAGAATAAGAACTTTCACATCCCCTCCAACCCCTTACTAGGGTAGTTTTGAAAATCAAACATAGCCCATGTTACTCGCTGATAATGTAGATTAGTTTAGATAGTTGAAAGATTTTTTCAAATCGGATAAGTATTTTTTGAGTTTATTCATTAGAAACAAACAAATCTTTCCTCTTTATTTATAATAATATTGATTTAGACATGGACATTCTATAGGAGTCAGGATACTATTTGGTATGTTTAATACATCCATGTGAATAAACATCTATGTTTAATAATGTACTTTAAATCTTTATTCCAAGGGCTATTTCTGCTTAAATAAAGCAAAAGAATTTATTTAATTTACCTGATTTGGGACGATAACAGGCTAGTTTTATTATTATATTCTAATGCCATCCTCGATTCGAATTTATAACTTCTAAGACCAGGTCGTTTCGACCACCACTGCTCTCTCGTCTGTGCCGAAGCTGGGGAAGCCCTATGTCCCGCAAAGGACGTCTTCCAGCTAAATTAAGACGATGAACTGGTTACCTGTCTCTCCAAGCGCGATGTACGAGTATAAACTGGACAGCAGGCCGGCTTCAGACCCTCGGGCCGCTTCTCTGATGAGGGACACCGTGCCGTTGGGTGCTAAGTAGTCTTCTGCTTCTATGAGGCACTGTGGAGGGAAGGAAGGTTGCATTAGTATGGCAGCAGTATCCTTACCGCTATCATACTAATGCTACTTCCCTTCCATCCTCTTATCATAATCCTTTATGATAAGTGGAAGAAAAGGCGGTCTCTCTGCTAACCGCACCTGTCAGCATCTCTGCTTACCGAAATGTACTGCGGTAGAACACTTTGCGAAACCAGTGCAAATGAATGAACGCTAAAAACCGGTCAAGAGCGTGTCTGACTTTGCTTATTTAGGTTTCCGTATCAATTATTTCAAAGAAAAGTCCGATTTTTCAAGATATTGGTAATTGTCAGTAAAATTTACGTAATAACACATTATTACCAAATTTTTAAGTTCCTAGGTCAATGGGAAGTAAAAAAAAATCTTCGGAACAAATCCTCTGTGTTTAGTTTCGGTATAAATTGAAGTTTACGCTTGTGATCGAATATGTATTGATAAAGACTTGCAATAACCCCTCTGGTCTGATAATGGGGTTTTTTTTATCAACAAAAGCACACACTGCATGTCAAAAGTATTACTTAAAAAACGAAAACCTTTTCAGCTGGTGGGCTATAAAAGCGCTGTCAAAATCAACCGCCAGTAAGGAGGTGCGGTTGACTATTCATTATTATACCTTAGGTAACAAACGTCCAATATACAGCGTCTTGACAATCTCCAGTAGATGTCGCCACGAGTCACGCACGTAGTCTGCGTGCCGTGCGGCCACCGCGCATGCGCGACGCAACGCCAGCTGCGCCTTGCTCGACTGGCCTAGCGTCACTCCTGAAAAAACAAATAGGTGAGTTTGGTATCAGGTTTTGAATGCGTACGACGTAAAAAGAAAAACAGCCGCACGGATTGATAGAATTTTAAGGTACTCTTGCTGAGGTATGCTACGCATGCTTTTTGGCCACGCCCACCAGTGAGTTCAACCTAAACATTTTTATTTAACCCAATTTTACTGTTTCTTGGTGAAAAAAAAACGTAATATTCACATCCCTCTCCCCAAGGTAAATTAGATGAGATTCGGCTCAACCCTCTATCTTCCCCCACCCTGAACGCGTCACGTAACAAATGGACGCCCCCGTATTTTTATGCTCCATCAAATAACACTTACCAATAGCAATATAATTGGCATGTTGCGGCGCCAGAAGTCCAGTGAACTTGCAGAGGGTCAGCAGTAGCGTGTCTAAAGTGATGCTATCCGGTGGCAATCTAGCAATCAGCGCCGCACAGCGCTCTAATCCGTTCAGCGCTAATAAGGCGCCGCTGTCACGAATCCTATTGCTTTCCATCTCTTCGACTGTAGGTGGTGTCGCGCGCTCGAAAGCTGCTGAAAGTGCTGTTACCTATAAAGATTAAGATACAAAAAAATTGAATCTCCATCGATTTATTTTATGTACAAAAAGGTCAGGTTTAAAAGAGACTGTCATTTCTTGTTATCGAGTAGGCATGCATTATTTAGATACGAAAAAATATCATTACCCTCCCTTTGGATTTAGCAGCAGTCGAATAAAAACATAAAATAGTATATAAACATAGGTACACATTTATAAGAATTTTACATACATATACACATAAATTCACGCGTTTTTCCGAGGGGGGTAGGCAGAAACTATAGAACGCCACCTGCTACGATCCTCACATACGGTACTCCTTTATGTTTCGTTAAAGTTCGTAACTTTATACATCTGGTCATACACGGTTGCGAGTACTACGCACCTGACCTTTCTGAAGAACATCACCAATAAGGTCAGTGTCACCTTCTAGGGCACCCGTCCTGGCGTTTGTTAGAAAAATGTGATATTACATTAAATTCGTTGTACGAGTCCGCTTGACAGTTTAAATGCTGAACTTATAATTGCAAGTTACATTCATTCAGTTCGGTGTACACAGACGTCGATGTTCTCTTGCGCATACCACATTACAATTCCCGCACGGAACAAATATTTGTATGGCCTATAGATAATTGTTCCGGGTCTGGCTGTGTGTGTATGTGAGTTTGAATGTTTGTAAACGCATCCACGCTACAGGAGAAATTCCTAGTGAGGGGCAACGTTTTTTTTTTAAATAACACTCCGATAATGCTGGATGCCTAATTGGTCTAGAGGCAGCGAGTGCTACTGCTGAGCATGAGATCCTATGCTCAATATTCGGGTAGTGCAAATTATTGGATGTAACAGCCCGGAGTCTGGATTATTACGTGGGATTTGAACTTAACTAGCAACATGTAGGAGTACCTAATATACTGCCGTTAATAGCATAGTAGCAGTAAGTATGCCACCTGGCCCCACAGCGAAAACGGTCGTGATGAGGTAATTCCGATACACAGGAGTAAAAGTTAAATCTTCAGCAAGGTTGTGGTAGCGTGCACGTGCGGGTTGAGGAACCTCCTCTGATATTGGAACGCGGTCACTGCCAGTGTTGAGTGGTCAATTTGCCAACCTTGAAAGAATAGTCCTGAGTTGAAGTAAATGGACGGCATAGTTAGCGCAAGTTCAAACAATCAAATCATTTATTTCGCGAACACAGGGTACATGCAATAGATATTGTAATAATTAGCGCAGTGGCTCAATGGTTGGATGCTGCGCTGCGTGTCGCGGGTTTAATTCCCGCACGGAAATAAAAATTGTTTGGCCACCGGCTAGTTGTTTTGGACCTGGCTTTAGTGTGGGGCAACGTTACAAAAATAAAATAAAATAAAAACAAAAACGACCATCTGTCGAAGCTCTCGTTACACGGTTGGATCAAAGGCCTGATAAAGAAAGCAGCACTCCTCGATACGGCTCGCATTATAAGGATGTTCCTGTGTCTGCAATCCTAACCACCGGTAGCTCGGACCCTGCTCCTGCCATCGGTGGACCTTATTTATATTTATGAATGTTTCTTTAATATTTATATCTATACATTTAACAATGTAATTTATAAGAATGTATTAAGAATAAAAGAAAAAAACCTTAAAAATAAAACCAATAATAAAAATATAAAACAAAAATCCTTGGGTTAGATTACAAGTTCCAGTGTGACCGCTTCAAGTCAAACGTTTGATTCGAGAAACCACCTCGGAACTTGTAACTGTTTTAAGATATTTACAACAGCCGCCACGACTAATCCTTCTAAGACAGCTAATTCAGTACTAAACATTGGGTGTACAAGGTATAGCGAAACAAAAATAGTATTCGCCACTTTTAAACGTTTAATCTTATAATATGATTCGAACAGATAAATAAAGATAAACGTAAAAAGAGTCGCTGGTGAAAATTATAATTATTTTGTAGCGGAGTTAGCCGATTGTTTAGCAGTCCAGATGACCTCCGAAAAAGTGATCAATTAATATGGTTATGGTATTAGTTGTTCGTAGTACTTAAACCTCATTGGGATCAGCTCCCAACGCATAAAACCTTACTGCGTAGAGGGTCAGCTTCATGGAACAAGATTAGGTAAACAGATTACCTCTACCTCTGCCGAGCCTTCTCTTTACTGGAAATGTAACGAGCACTCCGTCATAACAATCTACTTCCGGAGAACCACAACTAATTAATGGAGATTATGAAATAGTAAAAACTTATTTAATATTGTCTTCGTAAGTGATCCTTGACCATGAACCTGGAAACAAGTTGCGGTTGCCACGGACCGCGCATTTGTCATCTCGGAACGCTTTGACGAACAGGTGGTGATGAGGGACGGACGTGCAATGATTACCATGCCGGAAGACTGGGAGTGCAACTTGACCACGACCAAGCAACGCAGACATGGAGACACCGATTGGAAACGGACCAGGCTTTTTTCATGAAGGTATTTATAAGGCAGATTTAGGCGGAAACGCTTTGAGGGGGCGCCCTAGAAGAACATACGCTGATCTAGTGGTGTTCTTCAGAAAGGTCAGGCGCGTGTTACTAGCGACGGCGGGCGTGTGTGACCAGGGTATCTACTCTGAAGCGACTATCCCAATGTTCGTCACCGCCCGAAGTTTCGAAATTAAAAAAAATCGGATTGGATATGTTCGGTCGGCACCATAGTCAATATACGGAAGACTGCTAGAGTTGAACGTTTGATCGATATGTTATATTAGTCCTTCATATTAATTTCGATATAATTTCAAGCTGTTGCATTACAGAGTATTATTATTTTTTATACTAAGGAAATTGAAGTATTTTTTTAATCCAGTTTGATTCTTAAGGACATTGTAATAAATAATAATAATACCAGCCTGTTACTGTCCCACTGCAGGGCAAAGGCCTCTTCTCATACAGAGAAGGTACGAGCATTAACCACCATTCTTGCTCAAGACGGGTTGGCGATTTCAGACTTATATTAATTTAAAAGTCCAGGTTTCCTCACATTATATCCTTCACCGATGTCAATGATGTCCAAGATTAATTTAGAAAGTACATATGAATTGAAAAAGTCACATTGGTACTTGCCCAGGTTTGAACCCACCACCGCGTGCAAAAGAGGCGAAGCCTACACCACTGGGCCATCATTATAATGATATATTATTCATTAATATTTAAATTAATCTCAATATTTAAATTTAATTTAAAATATTTAAAACAATATCTAAATATAACAATATATTTGAAGCATACTCAACAATTTCTAAGCTGAATATATTTTAAACTGTATAAATTGTTTACTTTGACGACCTATGTGGCGCAGCGTCAACGTCAGAATGAAGCTCGAACCCAACACCATTGATATTTTTAAAGATATGTTTATTATACATAGGAAATACGTATAATAAACATATCTTTATGTAATCGGGTTCATGTGCTGGGAGCCGATTGCAATGGGTTTCAAGCTCTTTGAATAACAAAAAGCGTAACCAAATTTACAGACCATTTTTCCGAAAGTCATTTCAACTGCTTACCAAATGAATAATCCCGCGCCAAAAGAATTAAAATTTTACCCAACGACTTTTTTTACCATTTTTTTGTATACAACTGTTCTAATCATATTATAATAATATGCGTTCAAAAGTGGCAAATATGTTTCTTTTTCGCTACGAAGCGTACAAAATCAGGCAACGCTACTCGACCCGCACGGACACGCAGTATCTTGCTGCACTGCACGATGGTGTCAATTAATCCCGCGCCGGCCGGTGAATGAAGATGTGCAGGTCTTTATCCCTCGCAAGATGTGGCTGCCCTTACATACACATATCATGGGAGGAATGGTGACCGTGGGCATCTGACAGCTAGGTGGATCCTGACATCTGAGCACGGTGAAACTGCGGCTTTCATCTCTGAAATTGAATTACTTATTTGGGGCTCATAACCCCTCAGCCGCTATGAGGTCTCAAATATTAACACAGCTGTCAAATTTCTGTAACGTAACAGTTTGGTGCCTTTGTGTACCCACAGTGCCTAAGTGAAAAAGTGTTTGAGAAGAATAGAGTTGTAATATATATTATATTATATAAATATAATGATATATTATGTAAATATAGAGAGTATGAAAAGATAAAGAGAAGTAACTCACAGTAGGCGGGCAGGCCACGGCGAAGAGCCGGGCGTGGAGCTGGTGCCGCAGGGGCACGGCGCGGTAGGGCGCCGCGCCCGCGCCGCGCCGCTGCAGCACGCGCCACAGGTACGCGTCCCGCACGGCGCCCGTGCGCTCCGCCGGCATCACCATCTCCTCGTTCCTGTCGGGGCAATGCGGACGTCACTGTATTCTAAGGGGATGTGTCAATTGAAGCTTTGAGAAAACATTTTTAAGGAGTTGATTGGATTTGGATGTTGGCCGATTCTCAGACCTTCTCAAGCCGTTTCGGAGAAGTATGGTAACTAACATTGTGACACGAGAATTTTATATATAATAATAATCGTTTATTTGGAACAAAAACAAGTACAGAAGGAAACAAATATGAAACGATGGTAGCTGCAAAAGTTAAAAACTGTGGCGCAGCTAACCAATGCCCGACTCCAGGTGAGAGGGTAAGCTGTTCCAGGCTAATGCATAACACGGGTATTTTAAACAGAATAAGTAAAACAAAATAAAATAAAAAATTACAATAAATTATAAAGTTAAATTATAAAGAATTGAAGTGTACCGTGAGTAAGAATGTAGGGTTCGGGGTGAGGGTGAGTTGTGATGTTGAGTGAGTGTGAGTGTAGTAGTGTGAGTGCAATGGTGTGAGGTGTGAGTGTAGGAGTGTGAATGTTTATTAGGGATGTTAGACTTCCACGAGTTTTTCTGTTGCATCGTATGTGAGAGATCTTAGCCAAGTGTCGAGCTTTTTCTTGCAGTTATGCCTAGTATCCGAATAGATATCGATCTGTTTGTTTATTTTATTGTAAATTTTACAACTTATGTAATTAAAATGGCGACGAGTTGCAACAGTTGTACGGGGTTCTATATTACAAATACGATCAGAACGACGTCTGTTACTATGGATGTTTGGATCGTATTTGAGTAGAGCATGTTTACGGAGCACTGTCTGAGAGATGAATAACTGTCTGACAGTCAGGACCTGGCAGAGGGAGAAAAGATAAGACTAGCTGACACGGCAAACGTTGTTTTGCCATATAAAATGTTTGGGGTGGACCACCTTTATCACTTAGGGGTATGAAAAATAGATAGTAGCCGATTCTCAGACCTACTGAATATCCATATAAAATTTCATAAAAATCGGTCAAGCCGTTTCGGAGGAGTATGGTAACTAACATTGTGACACGTGAATTTTATATATAAGATATATCTATCAAGACTATCAAATATATTTCTTTTTAGGTTTCACCTTCTGGTGGTCAAATAATAATAATAAACGTTTATTTGGAACAAGGAAGAGGACACAAATTTACAAAATGAAACGAAAATAGCTACAAAATTTAAAACTGTGGCGCGGCTATCAACGCCCAAGTCAGAAACTTGGTGCATTTGCTCCAAAATAATTAAAAACAAATACGTAAATAATTTATTAAATTAAAATATAAAAAGAGATCTCAAGGAAACCCAATTGACAGAACCGATACTGAATATCTTGGCGAAGGAAAGTGAGGTGACCCGACCCCAAATAAAGGGACTAGTGACGGTAGGTCTCGGTACGTATCGGATAGTCACCCATCCACAGACCGACCTCGTCAAGCTTATGCCCGATATATCAGTGCGGCCACGAGTGACTCTCAAATAGGAAATAATAATATATCCTTACTTGATAGAATGGTAAACAGCTTCCAGCATCGCTGAATCGAAGTCTCCCGAGCCGTTACACCCTCTCAGATTCCTGACGAAGTCCTCAGCATTCATAGGCACGTTGAGTTTCTTGGCGGTATGGTTGTGCTGGTCCATGTTCAACATTATCACGGCGTAGGCTAGGCGGAAGGCGGCGTCTGTGTTAGCGAATGGCTCACCGTTTGTGCTCTTAAGGAAGGAAAGAAAGAAAGAAAGAAACACTTTTATTTGGGAGATGCACAAGTAATATGAACGACAAAAATGTATCATCTGCCTAGCATTTTTTCAGGTATTGTCTTCTGTCCATAAATTAATTTGTATTATTATTGTTTTCCATAATCGTCTTCCCTCATAATATTTGCTTGTACAGAGACCAGCACATCAAGCTACCCCAGTGTGTCAGATTTCTTTGATAGTTTTTCAACTTTATCGTAATAGAAATAAGGTTTATGTTCTATTGGGAGAATCTGACACATTGGGGCAGCTTGATGTGCTGACTTCTGTACCATTATCATTTATACTAATAACGCTTGTCAAATCAACTTATTAGTAATAACTTTTATTTGCCATAAAATAAGTTTCCATTATAACACGAGTTATAATCATTAGTTTCTATAAGTAACATTACATAATCGATACTTCACATAGTTACGCAACATTTAATATAATTTAGAAACGTCTATTGTTTTGTACCAAAAACATATGTCATTAAGGCCTGTAATCAAATGATTTATTACAGCAAACAATCTCTAGACAATAGACAGTTACTCAAATCGAAACAGGTAGGTTAGAACTGTGAGCATACGACGATTTCTTCTTTTCCAATTAAGCATGCAAGGCGCTTGTTCTGAAATAGCATATATCTGCAATAACCAAATGTTATGGAAAACGAGATTATTGAAAATGAAAAAAAAATCACTTTATCGAATATGACCAATGAAATTAGTGAAAATGATTTTATGTAGTCCTGCAGTCATATCGCCTTTTGTAATTTCAACAAATTTATGGAAAACAACTTTACGTGAAATATGGCTACGTTACATTTTCTCAGTTTTAAATATGAATGATAGGATTTAATGAAAACGAGTTACATCGAGAATAGTGTTATGATATTGCAATTGGGACACGGAAAAAACATACCCTAAGTCAGTTGATTCTATGGCATGGTCTCATTAATACCCCGTGGTATCCCTCGTGGCAACGAGTCCCTTTTAATATCCCATAACTCCGTAGTTGTGATCAAAAGAAACTCGTTGTATAGTAAAATTGATTATGTTGTAGTTGTAAAAGATAATAATTTTATTATTGGTAACATTTATTTATTCCTATTATTTATATTATTCGTGGTTATACTTACATGCCATCTCTCCGCAAAGCGTTCCATGACAAGAAAGATGAGTGGAGCTTCGCCAGGTAGCCTGAAAGTCTCTAGATAAAGCCTCAGAGACTGGTCGATCCTTAGGCCTGCGTAGTCGAAGCTATCGGCGAAGGCGCCCAGGACTGATGGGCCACCGTCCTCGTCTTCGCCTCGAGATGAACGCTTACAGATGAATTCACCTGGTAAAAAGTAAATGTTAAGGACGAAGAAGATGGATGGACAAAAGAGTTCGAATTCCACTCTGTAGATAGGACTGTTTTTTTTTTGTTATTTTAGGTTGTCGCTTCAAATAACAAACTGGTACTATTTTTCTTTACTTTGTTTTGGTCTAAATTCAGACACAAAGGACTAATAACTGACGAAGATATCAATAATTCGATTAAGGAGATTTTCCAAACTGAGAAGTATCGGATTTTAACAGATAAATTTTGACATGTACATGATTTTTTTTGTAATGTAATTTGCTTCTTTGAATATACTGTTATCACATGTCATAATTCATTATATTGACTTTTGTTCCTACAGTAAATGAAATAATACAATCATTTATGTAGTTAATTTGTAATTTAGTACGAGTAAGCTCTTTATTTGCATGTAAAAATTGTAATGAATTCTGTTTGTATGCCTGATCATAGCGCACATTAACCTAAAACATGTCCAACCACTATACCTATGTATCACACATAAAATATTTCTGATTTCTGATACGACACGATTTCGACACGGTTGGCGCAGTGGTTGAGCCATCGGTTGCTGCGCCGCGTGTTGTGTGTTCGATCCCCGCACGGAACAAATATTTGTATGACCTACAGGTAGTTGTTTCGGGTCTGGCTGTTTGTCTTTGTGAGTTTAAATGTGTGTAAACGCACCTACGATACAGGAGAAATTCCTAGTGTGGGGAAACGTTTAAAAGAAAAAAAAGAAGATATGCGGGTGGAGGGAGGGCGACACTCATAAGTCACCGACCGCAAGTTCTTTTTAAACTGATTTATTGTGGTCGGATACCGGCGAACTCACGATGTGCGTGTGCAGGGTACTTATATGAGTTTATTACGATACGTGTGACTTTAGTAGACCAGCTTTATAATAAGTTACCAAAAGAAATAAGAAACTCCTCATCAATGAACATTTTAAAGAATAGATTAAAGTTGTTTTTGGCGAACCAAAGATAATAAACCACTGTATGTACCTACGATAGATCGAACGACAACAATGTTTATTATAATAATATTTATTTTTTGTTAAGTTTCTCATATCTAAGTGAAGTATGTATGTTCTTTTTGAGAAATAAACTTCTTTAAACCGAGACCACCATTGCACGGCGTGAAGTTAGACGAATATGCTAGACGCCATAGAAAAAAGATTGAGACAGAGAGTTAAAAAAATGGTTGAAATTTTTGCGAAATAGTTTCTTTTTCGCTTTTTAGTGGGTCTTCTTATATTATTATATTATTTTATTAAAATGGCTTGATGAAATAAAATAAGAAAACATTATTTCAGGTCATTGACCGTATTAGATACAAATCAATATACACTTTTTGTCAATTTTACATATTTACTATTTATTGATCATAGATTTTAATTAGATTTTTTTTGTAAGAATTCCGAAAGTCTGACAACCAGTTGCCCAGTAACTGGGTTGTGGAGGTCAGATAGGCAGTCGCTCCATGTAAAAATGGATCCGGATGCAGCTGAATACCAGTGGTGTTCAGCTGCACCCGGTTAGACTGGAAGCCCACTCCAACATAGTTGGGAAAAGGCTATGGAGATGATGATGATTTTGATACACACAAGTAAATCAAAACCATGAAATTTGGTAAGAAGCAAGGTATCACAGCACAAGTATAGGCAAAATGGCGAAAGTTGTTAATTTGTAGTTTTAACACATTTTATTTTTTGTTGCAATAATATACGTATCTTTTCGTCAGAGTCATGTACGGTGCTACTATAGTATATGAATTTTTGTTGGTTATGAAAGTAGTACAATTACCTCAAGTTTGTACCGGATTTTTGATATTTCGAAACTTTGTCTTGGCTGTGTCGGCCCCTCCCACAGCCAAGCCTCATTGGCTCCACGTCCTCGGCAAGCGTATAGTCGACCAAGTCCATGGTGTAGAGCTTGACCTTCTCTCGCCTCGGCAGCAACCCCATGGTGATATGTCGCGAAGTGCCTCCTGATGTCAAGGAATGATCACTCCGCAGTCAGACCTCGCAGCCTCGGCACACATCTCTCGACGGACTTCTGAACAACTGAGTACACTTTGGGGTGTCATTTTCATTTCACAGCAGAAAGTCGTCTGATGTCAATTCCTGGATGTTCTTGGTCAAAACCAAATTCGATGTCAGCCAAATAACTTGTATGTGTCTTCATTGCGTGCGCTGAGTAATATCGCTCGTCTCTTGTTTCCTGCTCCATCAGCTCTCGCTCTCGCGTTTTAACGTCCTCTTTGTCTTACAGCCACGTACGTTATGATCGAATTTAACAATGCTCTTATAGATGACTGGGACGTGAGCCAATTTGCAGTCATTATTATTTAATTTGTCGCCATTGTAACGGATGCACGCCAACAGAGGACGACACGCACTAGCAAACCGACCGGCAAGTAAAATTGCACTCATTTATTGTAGGGTTGTCAAAATATTGTCGACTTAGGTATCCATATTTTCACACGATATCATCATCATTCTCTTGCCCTTATCCCAATTTATTTGGGATAGGATATATCGATATAAAATAACGAGTATCGAAAAAGTCTCAAAAAGAAATTTATAAAAGAAATTGATACATTGTTGCGAATTGATGCGAATCTAAAAATGAAGAAATTATACGCATTTGCGGCAGTAAATATGCTTACTTTCTTAATCAACTACTAAAGGTTGTCAATTATCAAATTTATGTTTTATTTTTGGAATATAATGAAAGCGATTACAGTATTTAAAAAAAAACAATATAATGTACGATATATATATCGATACTTTTTTATATTTTCTGACATCCCTAGTTTAAATTGGACTGATTTGTTAAGAACGGATACAGGCGTGTGACGTTCCGGTGCATGTGTGTATGTGTGTGTAAGGGAGCGCGTGCGCACACATACATTATAGAAACCTAAGTGCATCTAGACATTTCCGGGCTATGAAGAGGATGTACCACACGCAAACCTTGACTCTTTTTAAAGCGGATACGTGACATGGATGGACAAGACAGTGTATACCTTCTATTGTTCGTTAGCGTTAATATTGTAACATAACATTACGCCTGTATTCCCCAAAGGATTAGGCAGAGGGCGGTGGGTGTTTATATTATATTTTCTGTCCTAGTGATCCTTAAGATAACAGCGAGAACCTGTAATTGGCTTAACCTTCTACGTAACGTGTCGATGACAATCTATGAAGAGTCGGCCCGGAAATCAGCCAAGACCTTGAATCCATCGCGAACGGTAGTACCATCAAATCCTGCAGTGTGCTGGTCTCTTTTAGGGTACCCAGGGCATGTCATGTTCTTAATAGGGTAGTGTCTTTAAAAATTCTGTTTGGTGCGAAAGTTGGATTACTCAAAAATACTGGACACGTATTTTATCTTTTGTCACGTAAACTAAAAATGTCGACGATATAGTGCGTTGAAATTTCGCGTGACGTCATGCCGTGCTACACTTTTTATGTAAAAGTGACGTCACAAACCCCTTCTGAACTTTGATGAGCTATATTTTTGTCACCTTTTATTGATTCGAGTAAGCAAAAATTACATGTACAATATATTTTGGTAATCTAACTGACGGAACAAATAGACTTATTATATTTTTCTCGGATACATCCCTATTGTTGTGGTCTTATATTGGGGATAGGCTTGATATAATAACATTATTTTCTTATTCACTTACGTATAGCTGTTGGTTTTCTATATTTATACTAATTTAATCAATTAAGAATTTGTATTTTTTATATTTGAACGCGCTATTGTGTAGTACTAGGTATAATGCGGATAAAAAAAAACATTGTTGCATTTTATAGCCCAATTTGTTAACGTTATTTAACATCACGCTACGCTCCTTAGGGGCAAGTGAAACCGCAGAGTACTGTAAGTAATAAATAAATAATTAAAACTCACCTATCATTTTCTTATCCAGGTCAGGGTTTTCCCTCAAGAACATGGCGACTTCGTGAGGATCTAAAGGGGTGGTCAGTACTCCGTGTTCCTGTAAGAACTCAATGGCCCGCTCCGGTTTTTGGTTGAACAGTTCTGTGCCTTGAGTTACCCACTGCAAAAGAAAATACAGAATTCCACTGACAGTATTTCATTTGACAACCTATGTGGCGCAGCGGGCGAAGGTCCGGCTGCGACGCAGGAGGTTGCGGGTTCAATTCCGGCCTTGGGACAATATTTTGGACGATCTACAAAGATTTGTTCCAGGTGTTCTGGGTATTTGCTATGTATAATAAAAAATATCTATCTATGTAATGTATTGTATTAAGAATATCAGTCATCTAGTACCCATAAAACAAGCTCTGCCTAGCTTGGGGCTAGATGATGCTGTGTGGATTGTCCAGCATTATTTATTTATTATTTACATGTTGAGAATCAGCTATTACCTACGTCGTTTTAGAATATGATGGAATACTCTTAAAAAAATACAAATAATAGCTCGCCAGCGCCATCTCCGACAGTCGTAGCGCCGTAAAAGGTAGCATAAAGATTATTTTGCTGAACACTTAGAGGGACACGTATTCTGCAAAATAGTCTACTGGCTACCCGTTACATTTGAAACGCGTCTTCTGTTGTTACATGATTTAAATGTCCTTACGCAAGATACTTTAACAAATATTCAGAGCATATATACTTGACAATGTGTAAGCTGTGGTTACCTGTAATTGAGTGTGCATTACAGGATACTGTATACTGTATAAGTTATAATTGTGTAATATTTAATTGTACTGTATTTCTCGTTGGAGATCCTTAAAATAATTAAATTAACACCTTAAACGCCAGGTGACTGACAAACAATACATTTTTCTTATGTGTCTCGTCTCCTGACAGTTAATTAATGTGTTACAGATTACTTCAAAAAGCATACATAAATATTTTCTGAAATAGTGGACTAGTGTTTATATACTCTCCAAATAAATAAATAAGTTCTTTTTGACGTTTCTGACGTTCGATATTCACGCAATAAGTTTGATTGGACGTCTATTGTCGAAATAGAAAGACAAACCGTATAAAAACGACAAATAATTGTAGTTTATTCACACACTATTACAATAGGGATGAATCCTAGGTGAAAATATATTAAGTCTATTTAGTCCGTCAGTAAGTTTACGAAAAAATATTGGTCACGTATTTTAGGCTTACTCAAATCAATAAAAAGTGACAATATATAGCACATCAAAGTTCAGAAGGGGTTTGTGACGACACTGTTACGTTAAAATTGTAGCACGCCGTGACGTCACGCGGAATTTCAACGCATTATATCGTCGTCATTCTTGGTTTACGCGACAAAATAAAAAAATACGTGTCCAGTATTTTTGAGTAATCCAACTTTCGGACCAATCAGAAATTTTAAGGACACTACACTATTACATAAAATTCATAAGCACCGCAACGGCTGTCTCGTTGGTCTAGTGGTCGTAAGCGCGACTGCAGAGCGCGAGGTTCTGGTCCGGGTCGAGCAAATTTTCCTTATTAGCAGCCCGGAGTTTGGATCCGTGTCCGGTTGATGGCAATAAATAGACCCTATTACATGGGACTTAAAAATAGCTGGCGAAACGTGGGTGTTACTATAGGTACAACTCTACCCAACCTTTCGGGTTATACAGGAGTGTTGTTATGTCATAGCCACTAGATTTAATTCAGAATTGAAAACTACCTCCATAAAACAGTCATCAAAATTCATCAAGACTTTTTTAACAAACGTCGTGACGATGTTGTGTTATTAAGTTCTTTGTTAACTGTCAATCTGTATACAAAGTATTATGACACCTGTCCAGACGAACCTATTCGATAATTTGGAATGTACTTTTGTTGCTGATAGAATAAAAAAGAGTATTCTATATAACGGGGCCCAACTCTATAACGAATTACCTAAATCTATAAAAGAAGCAAATCCCTGTACACATTTAAAAAATTATTAAAAATCCACATTTTAAAGGATTATTTCATTAATAAAAGTTAAATTTAGGTTAAGTGGTATCGATCATTATCTTAATTTACACTGTAAAACACACAATTTAAAATATATCTTACTCACACGGCAATTCTCCATAAGTACACGATTGTAATACACTATATTATATTTATTATGGAATATTATAGTATACCTAACATATAAAAACCACACTCTAACATACAAAATTGTATACATAAATAAAACAATATACATACATTCACCATATGTTAATCTAATATATTTTACCCTACGTATGTGACACTTCCTACTTACTATTATTTAAAATTATTATAGTACCTACAGCATATAAAAACCACACTCCTCCTTACCTAACACACAAAATCATACACATAAATACATCAAGAAACTCAAGTAATCAAAATATATAAATGCAACTTACCTAGTTATAATAATTACTACAGCCATATAAATTTACTAATAAGATAAAAGTTTAATTTTACGAGCACAACAATAACAACATTGTACCTATTTAATCATAATATATAATGTTATAAATCTTTAATAAAATTGTTCTTAGAATAAGTTAATTTTTAAGTAGCACAAGTTAATTTATAAGTAAAATAAGTACTGTATTTGCTGTGCCCAACACGGTCCACGATTGTGACCAATATTTTCACCTACCACCTAATCATTTACGTTGTGGAATGCAATAAATATTTGAGTATTAGGTATTTTTAAACGCGGTGAAATAGTCACTGTATCATGGGCCTTAATAAACATATTGTATTGTATTTTTCTATGACTGTACTCCTCAGCTCATGCACTTCTACCCGCATTAGCGATGCTCATAAGATGTCGTGCAGTTATTTCTACAATTACCCTACCTTCTTTTTTTTTACGGGTCTACTAATACTGTTACGAACTGATGTTATTGACTTATTGTACCAATCCACCACGCAAATCGGCCTCATGTATTTATAAATTACAAGCTGACTCAGCAAACGTTGTTTTGCCATAAAAAATATTTGGGGATGCGCTACCCTTAAAATTTACGGGGATGAAAAATAGATGTTGGCCGATTCTCAGACCTACCCGATATTCACACAAAATTTCATACAAATCGGTCAAGCCGTTTCGGAGGAGTACGAACATTGTGACACGAGAATTTTATATATAAGATAATATTGTATTTCCTCTGTAAGTGATTATGTGAATGTTTTGAGAAAATAAATGTCTAAAACCGTAAAAAGCACTAACCTTTTTCATATTCTTAATGTTATCCAGTTCTGCTTCCGTAGGCAGATCTGACGAAGGTTTATGCCTGCCCGTTCTTCCGCAAGTGAAGTACAGACTTATATCGTGGGTCACGTGATCGCTGACAACCGACACATCGTCCATCCCGCCAAGTTCTAAAGACACGTGCCCACCTCGTCCATCTCTCTCTTTCTCTTCATCCCCATTGGGTATCTCTATCTCTGTCTTTACCTCCTTATTTTGATTGCAGCCCATTTCGATGGCTTCTACCACAGTCATCAAGGCTTCTAATGATAGAGAGTGGATGTTATATGCTGTTGATGACACAACATTTTTGGACAAAAGCTTGGTTAGTTCTTCGAAGACGTCCATGCAGTAGACATCACAATCGTAGTTCAGGTATATCTCTGCACATAACCCAGGTATTCTAAACATTTGGGATAGACTCTCCAGGGCTAGATGGTGAATCTCTTTCAGTTCGTAAATGGCTTTGGTCGTGTCTGCTGATATGATTTCAATGATTTTCTTGTAGAATGCTTCCATTTGGAACTTGAGATGTGTGCGTAGCGCTTCGAATAGGAGGAAGGACACTTGGAGGTCGAGCGCGAATATCGATATCCTTTCTGTGCTCAGTAACTGTGAACAATGGAACAAAGAAAATATCTTTTTAATGCTATTTTTAAAAGAGCAATTGTAGAGTTTCTCTACAGGAATATACATTTAGGAAGGGGCAACTATTATCAGTTTAATATTTTATTTTAATTTTGAAGTTCAAAAGTGCCTTTTTAACGGTGTAATTGACATAAACGATTACACTTTGATTAAGACAATAATAGTTTCTACTTGCAACCACCCGTGCCTTTGTCTGCGCATGCATATAAATTATAGCTTTTGTGTTTCTATTCTGAAGTATATCTATATAAATCATATCCTAAGTGTTATTTAGTATAAGCTATAATACTGTAAAGTTTCATCAAAGTACGTCCACAAGTTACACCAAACATAATGATAGTATAAATCATATAAAAACCTTATGAATAATATAGATCTGCCGGTCTTGTGTAAGTTCCGGATCGGGCAATGTGTTATTAGGTTTTTACATCTGGAATATCTCAGAACCAACCAGGAGTCTAGATTTGTGCCCGGTGGATAGGTAATAGGCTCGCCCCTTATTACATAGGACTTGAAGTTATCTGGCGAAATGTGGGTACACTATAATTACACCTCTGCCCAACTCATCGGGGAATAAAGGAGTGATGTTAAGTGTATAATAACAATCATATAGGTATTCTTCTGCTCTTTCGAGTACAATTGCAATCACATAAAATAAACCAATAAAATATCTTCAATCTTGCAATCCGGCGTCCCACGGTGCGAGCAGATGTGCAGGTCTTCACCCCTCACATGACGCGGCTGACTTAACACTCACAGTTACATCATGTGAGGGATGGTGACCTGACATCTACATTCTTCGATGTCTTTGGTAGAACTGATGGAGCCGGAGTCGTGATGAAACTCTTCAAGAATCCTCGTGAGTATGCCGCCACGCTATCTGGGTTTTTGGTTGCAATTTTAATATTTAAACCTTTTGACAGCCATCGTCACAAATACAAACGTCAAACTCACAAATACGTAACAAAAAATGTGGTGCACTCTATGTACTATAACACGAAATAAACAATTAAATATTTACTTTAGTTTCTGTTTATTTACATATCTTAAAAGTTGAAGTTCCCGTGCGTATTTAACTGCATGAAACAAATTAAAACACACAAAGGATATTGATAAATTCATGATGACAAAGAAGGAATGAGGACCATGTTGTGAGGAAAGTTTTGAGTATGAATGTGCAGGGTTACGAGAGTACAGGGAGACCAAAGAAAAGGTGAATGGATTGTGTGAAAGATGATATGGCTAGAAAAGAGGTGACTCTTGAGATGAAGGCAAATAGAGATGTATGGAAGAAGAACACATGCTGCGCCGACCCCAAATAAATTGGGATAAGGGCATGAGGAGGAGGAGGAGGAGGATGATGATAATGACGACAAAGAAGGATTTTTTTATTTTTTATTATTTTTTATTATTTTTTTATAAATTTTTATTTTAAAACTTTTTTATTAAAAAGGCTTGGCGTGGGTAGCACGCGCGTGCGTTCATGCTCTGGCGGTCAAAAGTTAAGCACACAAATGAACAGAGGCGGACTTAATGCCATAAGCGTTTTTATTCCAGTCAATCGTAATGGTGATGTAGAGACAAACTGTGGTAGGTGCAATTCCTTAGAAAGGGGAACAGAAAATAAAAAAATAATATTTATAAATGCCAGAATCGTGTAGTAAACTGATGCTATCAATTTGTGCGTCGATTCCACCCTGTATTGTAAAAATAACTGAATAATGATTAAAGATAGAACTCATTAGTTGGTGAAATTTCAAATCTTTTCGAAAAACACCCTTGAGTAAGGCAATAAAAAGGCACACACTTCTGAAATACGGGGAAAGACTAATCTATATAACTTACACTCAGCAAATTCCTGCATAGCGGATCTTTAACCAGGTACAGAAGCGATGGGTACTTGGCCAGCTGGTCTGCGGACACCTCAAGAGCTGTTCCTACCAGGGACAGGCCGAGGTGCACCATGCCGGACGTGTTCTGGGTATCCAGGGGGTTGCAGAGAGAGATCAGGAACCTGGGGATAAAGGTGTTATGTCTAGTTGTGTTTTCTCTTTCTTTATATATATTTTTTTTTTCTTTATTAATTCAGGGACTTTTATAACGCACAGCGTATGTCAGTCCCATCGTACCCTAAGACAATTATTATTAAACAACAAACGAGATCAATGGATCAGGGCCATAAAGTCGAACAACTTTCTCGCATCATCGGAAGTCGGCTTGCTTAATATTTGGTGGAATGTACCTATATTGTTCTTGTTCAACTTCAAAACCCTGAACAACTTACTCCTATCAGCTTCATACAGAACACATTCCACTAAAAAGTGATGCATATCGTCTACAACTCCACTTCTTTATATTACTGAAGAATACTTTTGACGCAAAATACGCGCTAAGTCGTGGAGTTGCGGAAATCGGCCCGTCTAACAATACAACAATACAATATGTACTAAAGAATACGTAAAACTAGGTTTTGCCCGCCGCTACGCTCCCATGGTCTTACAGGAACCGTGTATTCGTGAGTGAAATGTAGTCTATTCCACTCTCCGACCCATAAAGAATAATAATATTAAAACCAGCCTGACACTGTCACACTGCAGTGCTCAGGTCTCTTCTCAGACAGAGAAGGCGCGAGCATTTATTACCATAGAGTAAATAATCATATTTATTTGAATAAAATGCACCAAAAAGTTACTGCTGAAAGAAGTATTTTGTCCAGCGTGAGCTTGAGGAGTGAAACTGATGATGAAGAAGTTCCGGAGTTTTCAGAATTTAGTAAATTCTAATAATTACCATGGATTAAAAATAATATTTACTAAATAAAAATACGCTGAACCAATGTCGCGTGAAAGAAGAATTATGTTCAAGGTTTTCTTGGGGAGTGGAACTGATGATGAACATATTCCCGAATTAACAGCGTTTAGCATATTCTGGACCACACAGAACAGTTCCCAGAGGCAGACCGGTCCGTACGGTTGCAGGTTGACATCTTCTTGATGAATGGACCATGTCACAAAGAGGCTCTCGTACTGACAGCATTCAGAACGTTATATACACTGAAGAGGAACTGACCGGAACAGTTCCGTGACGGAGACCAGTCCATATTGCTCCAGATTGGAGCCTTCTTGAAGAGTAGACCCAATGATGATAAGGTTCATGTAGGAAATAACAGCTTCTGGAACATTGACAAGAACTGACCTGAACAGTTCTCTGACGCAGACCAGGCCATACGGCTGCAGGTTGGCATCTTCTTGAAGATTAGACCAGATGATGATAAGGTACTTGAAAAAACAGCTTCTAGAACATTGACAAAAACTGACCTGAACAGTTCTCTGACGCAGACCAGGCCGTACGGCTGCAGGTTGGCGTCTTCTTGCGGGGTGAACCTGATGCCACGATGGTTCACGTACTCTGCTGGCTTCTCGCCGCTGTCTTCGATTGGTACCTCAGGACTGATGGGTTCAATAGTTTCGATGCCGTCCGGTTCAGCGATCGTCTCTTCAGCTGTGTACAATTATTTTAAATATGAGTCAACCGCAACATTCTTTTGCGTTTAATACAAAATACTTAGATAAAACCTCCCCTGCCTCGTTGGTCTAGCGGTCCCAAGCGCTACTGCTGATCGTGAGGTCCTGGGTTCGATTCCCAGGTCGGGCGATTTTCTCATTAGCAGCCCGAAGTCTGGATTTGTGGCCGGTTGATGGCAATAGGCTCACCCCCCATTATATGGGTATCAAACAGGCGAAATGTGGGTATATATGTATAGTCGCCTATAGGTACACCTCTGCCCGACCCTTCGGGGAGAGATGTAAAAGTTATCAGCCGAGGAAGGTCCGTGGATGGGTGACCAACCTTTACATGCACCTCTGATATCACAAAATGCTGGTATACAGCCACATCCAGTAAGACTGGAAAAACTAAACATTTCGGAGAAAAGGCTACTGCTACTACCCGTAACGGGACCAACGGTTTAATGTGTAAGAGTGTGTGCAGCGGTGGTCACCCATTCACTGACCGAGCTCGGTAAGCGCAGCTTCACTTTCGATGGACTCGTATGGCTGTTGTTACGTAGCCACGAGCCCTTCAATCCAGCGCCCAGCACACAAACCTAAAATATCATAGAAAAACACTTGTAGCTAATCCGAAAATAAAACAAAACTATCTCTCACCTTCCTTCTCCGGATCCTGTACATCTCCTGTCTTCTCCTCGCTCGGCTCCACCTTCTCATCAGCGCTATCGGCATTGACGCACTTCTCAAGCAGCTGCGTGATGGAGGTATTAGCAGCCAGGTCCATGGACGAATGTCGGCCATGTTTCTGTGTGGTACTCTTCACCGAGTCCACCGGCTCGATAGTTATTTCAGCTTCGTTAATGAGGTTTTTGTCTTGCCTGTAGCAGAATTGAAGAAAGTTATTTACTTTATTTAATCACTTCTATTCAGTCGTAAATATATAATAATACATTACACCACACCTGTCACCCCCAAGGGGTTAGGCAGAGTTTTACCTACATTTATCATAATTATGTCAAAGGGTGAGCCTATTGACATCTACCGCGCTTAAACCCAATTCCGGGCTACTACTGAGAAATACCAGCTGGAAATATCCAATAACTTGTCCGGGAATCAAACCCAGGACCGTATTCTCGGCAGAGGCTCTTGCAACGACTAGACTAACGGGACATTTACACATCATATAATAAAAATTAGTAATAAAAATAATAATTACGTATGTCTGATATCAGTTGGGCTGGCATCGGTCTCTGTTTCAAGCTCAGTTGTAGTTGGGCTTGGTAGTTCACTCATAGACGACTTTCTTTCCAAAGAATTTGTACCTGAAACAAATATACGCAGTTTTACGCGTTTAAAGATGACATTACTAAAATGGGGCAGGTAGTAGCAGTGGCGATGTGTCTATACAACTCGATTCCTACCGGCTTCCCTTCGGAGTTTCGGAAGAAAGAATAAACATTTATTTAGCAAAGAAAAAAGAGAAAAGCATTTTCTTGGTAAACGCACAGATAATAAAAAAAAACACAAAAGAAAAAAGGAACTAAAAACCAAACAAAAAAAAAGCATGAAAATCTTTCAGAATCATAAAGGATATCTAATAACAGAATTAATATTAAAAAAAAAATGTAACGATAGCATAATATAACGATAAATGGTATATCCAATAGTGTCTTCTATTGCCAAATGATATTACACGTACTTACTATAGCCATATCCATAACGTCCATATCATAATTATTATCTGTGAAAACTTTTCATTGACCATTGTTAAAAACTAATGAACTATCGTGTCTGCCTACTATAAACGTGAGTTGAAAGAAAGAAGAAATACGAGTGGAAAACTATCTTTAGTTGAAGTTTAGTATGATATTGACGACACGGTTGGCGCAGTGGTTGAGCCATCGGCTACTGCGCCGCGTGTTGTGGGTTCGATCCCCGCACGGAACAAATATTTGTATGACCTACAGGTAGTTGTTCCGGGTCTGGCTGTTTGTGTATGTGAGTTTAAATGTTTGTAAACGCACCCACGATACAGGAGAAATTCCTAGTGTGGGGCAACGTTTTTTTTTAAAAAGAAAGAAAAAAAAATATTTGAGATCCAATCAATATTTGCGAATATTATTATTGATTGATTGAATACGAGCTGAAATTTTATTTGAATGAAATTCATAAAAAGAATTCAAATTTTTCACGTAATAAAAACGATACAATTTTGGTCGCAATCTCATCACAGCGACACACAATGTCAAAAAAAAAAATGGAGTCCTTTCGACAGACTGAGAGTAGTTAAGTAATATATAGATAAGATAAGTTTTATCAATACGGGAATTGCCCCTCAGTTTTTGCCCAAAAACGACAATCACCAAATATGTTTTTTTTTTCTCCAATACTGTTTCATTTTTGCAAATAAAAACCAGAAAAAAAGTTTAACAAAAACAAAAATTCACCTCTAACGAAATTGCCGTCCGCCTCGATAGATGGCGTTGTTAGGTCCGCTGAATCGCGCTATGGTTTCGTTACGCGCCGAACTTCAGAAGGCGCGGTAAGTCTATATATAAAAGGGTGTACGTCACTATTCTGACACATGCGCCGTCGGGTGCATGGGGTATGGCTATCAAGACATAACCAACACATAATTTTTGGATCAGAGAGGCTGTTGGATACGCAAAAGTACCGGCGCCTCCTCTGCAGAATACGTCGTATTCGGAACTGACCCGGGAAACCGCTTTGAAACCGAAACCGTTTGAGGGTATGAGGAGCAGGGTGTAAATGTCCTCATACACCCTTGAAAAGAGGGGATCCTCCGAGTACACTTCTACCAACTAAATTGAAAAAAGCCATACGAGTTAAATATCCGACCCTAGCATCAGTATTTTACACGGAGCGACTTCCATCTGACCAGCAAGACAATAATTGAGAGAACCAATATCGATGATGATGTGCGGTCCAGGAAAATACATTGCGCTTATCACATTCAAGTTGAACGACAAGGTCTATTTGTCTTTGAATACGGCAGTTATACCTATAGTTTTAGCTTGAGAGTTTCAAAGTTTCAAATGCAGCAAGTAAAAATTGAATATTCTTCTTGACACCTATATTCAAAGTTTCGAAGTCAGAAGAAAAAGTCTACGACCTCAATGCAGCTATCTTTACCGAACAATCATCATCAAATATGCAAGTCCTAAGTTCAATTGCCTCAATTGGGTGCAATTGCGCATCTGACCGCAGACGCGCACGGCGCACATAATGAATTCATACAGAGTCCACAGTTCACGAGATCGATCGTCAATTTGCCGATGTCCTGAATTCATAATTGGTAAAACGTGGACGTTGTCTTTGCGGGGAGAGGGGAGGGAGGGAAGAGAGGAGGGGAGCCAAAGGCCCGGAGCGCACTCGGCGTTGCACCCCCTCACCCCCCGCAAAAAAGGGCCGGCGACCGAATCTCGCATCCTGGCTGGGCCCTACCTATACCTGCCACGTATACCTATACCACGTATAAATAGATTTTAGTTTTTCACTTCCTCACAAAAATGCGATGCCCGAAATTAAGATGAGAAATCCCGTAGGGCTTCTCTACACCAATTCATAGTTTATCCTCACTAGACCCGCCAGTCAGTATCGCCCCTTGTGTGAGGTACACCGCACAAAAACGCAAAAAACATTATAGGTACGTGAGAATAAAAGAAACCCTGTATATCGACCTGAGAATCGAACTCAAAATCCAAGTAAAAAAAGAAAGCAAGAAAGTAGGGTTTAAGAAAGCTGGACTGAAGAAGCAGCAATAAGAAAAATCTTGACAATTTCAAAATCGAACAACGACTATAAATAGAGCCCTCGATATTAAGAAGAGGAAAAAAAATCCCTTCCCTTTGTTGGCACGGGCGGCGAGTAGGGGGCCGCCATTTTGTCCGCATTAGCCACCATTTTATCCGCATTGGCAACCACTGTCTCTGCACTGGCGGCCATTTTGTTCGGGATCCCAGCGCTTTCGCCTTGGCGACTGAGATACGGCACCTTCTTTTGACCCCGAGTCCAACTCCAAATTTTATATCGCACAGAAACAGCTAGTCTTTGTTAGACGTGGGGGTCGAACCCTTGTGTCTCAAAACAGCAGCTGAGCACCCAAGCCATGTCCAAAAAAGGACTGAAAGTATAATTTAAATTAAAGAAAGTACTTACTGTTAACGCTAACCAAACTCTTCTTCTTGCTGGTCTTCTCTCTCTTCTTCAGGGACAGGCCAACGGTGGAAAAACTGGCCGAAGCTGTATCTTCTGGCGGGAACTGCGGCAGCCTCATGAAGATCAACTGCGTCATGTCCCGGAGACATTGTTCCGCGTTCCGACGTAGCAACTCTAAAATGGAAATATTAATTTAAAAGAAGTTCGCGAGAACACGTCTGTTGCGAGCGGCGCCTGAACTGGGTCTGAGGCGTCGCAATGCGGGACTCGACAGGAAAATTTTAATAAAAGCTGCGCCTGAATCTGCGCGGCGGCTCGAAAGATTGACGGAAGCTGTAGGTGGGGGTCGATCGAACCGTCTCGTTGCTACCCACTCCCCGCATTGCCAAGCAACGCCCCCTAGCGATCTATAAATACGAACAAAGGAAAATTCGTTGCGAGGGCCGATTTTCCCAAGCCACGTGCAGCTTTGTCCAGAGAACCGACCGATCGATTTATGGCCACCGTTTTCTGTTCATGAAGAGGTTTTTTTTTGTAAGTTTCACCAAAGAATATTCAAGAAGAAACCTTAAAATCACTCATACATATTCGTCGATAAATCGATACTCGAGTTTTTCGTTTACGAAACGAAGACAACGATACTATATTGGGTCTTGTGACAACCGATCGATAAGTCGCCCGTACAAAGAAGTCAGCGAGTAGTTTTTCAAATCATTGCCGTAATTTAAACCGTAACGGCTGGGTCTTATAAATGAACTTATTCCACCTACAGGTAATACCAACAAATGGTGTTAACTTAATCGTGATCTGCCTAACCTTTACCAACTGAATAGCTCTTACTAAAACGCAAACTATGTTACGGTCGGCTTCCAGTCTAACCAGATGCAGCTGAAAACCAGTATTTAAAATGAAGCGAGAGCCTATCCGACATCCAAAACCAGTTACTAGGCAACGCGATGCCCTTTGGTAAGACTGGTGGTCAGACTTTCCGGATTTCTGACTACCCATAACGACTGTCAAATATCTTAAAATGACAGACGTGGCCAACGGCTTAAAATGCTTTCCGAAGTAAAGAGATACGTAACAGATCGTCATCCATCCGCGGACCGACCTCGACGAGCGTAGCTTAACCTTTGATCGACTCAAAAGTGTAAACGTTGACATTATATTTAAAACTGTTTGATATTATATTTAAGACTGTTTAGCGCTTTACTATATTTTATAAAATTCATAATTGATAGTTCTTTGTACTTTATGTAAATTCTTTTATAAATAATAATAAAAAAAGAAAACGTAAACCTTAACTAAAAAACAAAAATAAAGTAAAAACGTAAACGCGGTATCTCATGGCAAAGTTAACCAATAACGATCGATAAGTTCAACGAATCCGACAAAATAAGAATTTAATTTTTGAAAATAAACTCACCTGACTTCCAACCGCGATAATTACAAAATTAAAGCAGCTTAATATCTTCAATATGCGAGAAAACTGAGAGAGAGCGCCCCCACCGTTGCCTAGCAGCGCCCCCTACCCGAGCTAAAAATACGCACAAAGGAAACTTGGTTCGATTGAAAAGCTACCCTGTTTTCGCAAACCACGTGCCAGAGTACCAACGTATCGATTTATTCCCGATTCCCTTATTTAACACATTGACTGCCACGCTATTAAAACAAGAAAATCTATTATTAACGCGAGTTAACTCGCAGTGTTGCACTCACCATATTAATAAGAAACGATTATTTTCAGTTAAGAAAGTCATCGATAAAAAAATTATAAAGAAAAGTATTTAATAGAGAAATCAATAATTTTGTAGAGAACCGTTTTGCATTTAAAATTCGAAGTCAATGTCGCCATATTGGGTTTTTACGCTACCCGATGACCGATCGATAAGTTACAAAAACGTGGTGGGCGCCGAATTTTTAAAATCCTCGCCCTCAGCGACCGGTAAAATAATAAGGCCTAATAAGGTTATTCCATCTCTGGACGCTACATACAAATCGAAACTTCAAAATACGCTCCTCATCTCATTGTCACGTTAGCCGATAACGATCGATAAGTTCCAGAAACCCGACAATACAAGTCATAACTTTCTAAAAATAAAATCACCTGAATACCAAACGCGATAAAATATTAATAACAGCAGCAAAGTCTGTTCAATATGCGACAAAACCGAATAAATGAAAATCTGAGTTACCCCACCATTGCCCAGCAACGCCCTCTGCAAGCCTGTCTAAAAATATGAACAAAGGAAAATTCGTTCGGAGGGTAGGTTTTCCCTGGCCACGTGTAGCTTCGTAGACCGACCGACCAATCGATATATTTCCACTCTTTCGTTCAAAAACAGGAAAAAAAATTCAGCAATAATGTCTGTATTCAACAAAGATTTTTGTCCCTTACCTTCCTTTGTGGAATACAGTTTTGAATTTAAAAAACGAAGCTAAAGTCGCCATATTGGGTTTTTACGTTAACCGATGACCGATCGATAAGTCACTCGAACGAAGAAGTCAGCGTCTACTTTTCCAAATCGCGTTTTTTTAAATGTAACGGCCAGTATTAAAATATATAAATCGGCCTAGTAAGCTTTTTCTATCCGTGGATGCTGCCAATATTGCTTCAAAATTAACGCCACATCTCATTACCACGTTAGCCGATACCGATCGATAAGTTTCAGGAACCCGACAAGTTGAGACTTCACTATCTAAAAATAAACTCACCTGAATTCAAATCGCGATAATTTCTTGATTACAGCCAGCAAGTCTCTCCTCGCGACAAAACCGTCCGAATCTAAGATTGATTTTCTCAAAAAGTTATTAATTTTCGCGACTGTAAGTGTAGAGCACCGGCGAGAGCTCTCGGTACACTGAAGCACAGAGAGCTCCGCCCCCGCCGCGCACCTCAGGACGTTGACCGTCTGGACCATCCCCACACCAAGATAACATAGTACTTTTACATTTATACCTAAATGCTTGCAGTGAAATATTGATTTGTGAAGAGTAACAAGCCGGAAGCATTGATGATAGATAGAGAGCGCAACAGGCTTCATCGAAAATGCAGGCGGAAACAGAGGGCGCTGGAGAGCTGCTACCGACGCTCGAGAATGCTCTCACCCCCTGTGACTTCGTGAAATTTCGTGTAAGTTCGAATTTGTTCGGGAAATGCATTTCACATTTCCTCTAGTGCGTGTTCGGAAAGTGCGCTTTACCTGTACATCTATCTCGCTCTTTCACCCCCTTCATGGATAATTCAATCTATTCCGCTTGTTACATCGATTTTCTCACTAAGTACCTAATTGGTTTTTGATTCGTTCCGGACGTAAATTAATATTCCTAAACAAAAAACAGGCCCCGTAGAAAATACATACTTCAACTGGCGAAATGTGTGTACCATATGTAGGTACACCTCTCTGTCTACCCTTTTAAAGAAAACAGGCGAGATGTTTGTGTTAGTTCACTTCAAGAGATGACACAGACGTTCTTAAAATCTACGTCTAACTCTAGATCATTTAACTATTCTTAAAGCTCGTATTATTTAACGAAAACCTCGTTCCCTAAAATAATACAATCGCAAAAACAGTTATGAATTCATACATCTGAGAAAATTTAATCAGTCTCTAAATATTCGATCATACAATCTGAATAACACGGCCGTCAGTTCGCTTCATGTGACATATTGACACCGTTGAATTTTAATGAAGTATGTAAAACGCTTGTCGCAGTTGACAACAAAGCAGACAATACGAGATAATAATAACGCCTAAACAACATCCTCCTTCTTGTACCTTACCCCTTATCTCTGCTTATTTGACATGGGCGCAACATGACTTATTTTTAAACACATAGAGATTTACCGACTCGATAGTCACCTCCTTCCTAGCCATGTCATCTTGAAATGACTAGGCGTCCCACACTGACGCCTAAAAAAGTAAGGAAAAAAGAAAGAAAATTGGTTTATTTTGGCGCCCTATTGGACACAAAAATAAACATATTTATAAATTTATTCATCTTCTCCTTAGCGTGTCTATGACAATTTAAATTGAGTTAGCCCAAAATTTGGCGACGAGTTTAGCGCTTTCAGTAGCGTCCATTAGCTCCTGTGAAATGCACATAATTGTTTGCTTTATATTTAACGCATACAATGACGGCAAATAGAGATGAATAAATGGAATAGAAGAAGACATGCTGCGCCGACACCAAAGAAATAAGAAAACGGCAAGATAATGATGATATACAATAAAAAACAGAGGGAAATATGCGTCACGTCCGCACAAAATGGCTGTCATTCGGTTTATATTAATATTTACATACCTGTGAGTCTTGTTTCAAAACATATGCGGAAACAGCTGAGCATAATTTCGCAGACGCTCTCGTCTGTCAGCATGGCGCCTTCGGGACTCAGCATCAATGTACGAAGGACCTGAAACCAATGTATTCTCAAGATCTATCTAGTGAAGTCCACATAACCTGTGTGCCGAGCACGAATACTTGATGTAAACGAAACGTCAATTCAAACGATTTTCAAATTAAAAATAGATCTATCCTGTAACATTTAGGGTTACATTTAAGAGCAAGAACAATTAGTATCACCCAAAGATACGAATAAAGTATTCAAAGTAAATTAAAACCATAACATCACGCCTGTATTCGCCCAAGGGTTGGGCAGAGGTGAGCCGTGGTACACCCAAATTTTACCAGTTATGTTTTTAAGTCCTATGTAATAGGGGTTTGAGCCTATTGCCATCAACCGGGTACATATGCAGACTCCGGGCTGCTACTGAGAAATTCGTAATGAAAAATCCCAATAAGTCATTGCTCGACCATCGAATCCAGCACCTCATGCTTAGCAATAGCGTTTGCGAACAGTAGACCAACGAGGCAATCAATTATAATAGAATTAATGTTGTATTCGAAACCAATATTTCAAATTTGAAAATAGAATTGACGTTTACATCAAGCATTCTTCCTAGGCTCACAGGTTGTTGAAATAAAATGACTAAGTTGCCTGTCAGCCTTTATTGATACATCAGTGCTTAGAAGTGATCTATTCATAGATCGGTAGTAAGACATTGTCTAACCACCAATCACTCACATTTGGTACTTATAAAGAACTAGCTCGGGATATTAGAACCCAATAACCTTACAACACATCTGTACAACTCTTCGGATATTACAGCCGTGATGTTATGATATATCCTTATGGCTTACAAGTAAACAATATTCACGAGTATGAAAAGCGTACTTGTATGCGTAGTATAAGTATGTCTAACGCTGAGATATTATTGGCGCCCAACTGGGACTCGTGACGTAGACGTTATAATGACGATGCTTTACGGACAAAGGGCACCGATTGTGTCGTGCAAAACACATTCCATTGAAAAGGTTCATAGGTATATCTTAATAAGGTTCGGATATGTAATTATTTTAAATTAAATTGAAAACTTCTTTAGATAGATAAATAAAACATTATTAATAATATCGAATTGCAAACCTTTGACATTTTCACGAAAAAGAAAAATAACAGCATCTTTCCTTGAGGTTTGTAATAATATTTTCCTTCACGAAAATACCGCCCTAATTGGCGCCCGACAGGGACTCATACGTATAGCTAGAGATCGAAGCTTACAATTTGCGATATGTAAGTTAGTATAGTCTATGTTAATTCCGTCTCATCTGTGTTCTCGTCACGTATACTTTGTAACAACGCTTTTATACACAACGAAGTTAACACTAACCTACCTAGTGCTAGCAAAGAAATGAAGTCCCAATACGTTTGAATTTTAGATTAAAATGACGTATAAAGGCGCGAAACTCGTGAGAATCACCAACATTACGAAACGAAAGAGATATTTATAGGTATTTGCATCGCAATGACAATGATGAATGCACATTGTAAATTGTTATGGAAGTCATACTTTACTTCTGATGTCTCTTATGCTGGCCATTTTATTTGGCGTTATTGTCAACATATTTGTGTTATTAGGGACGTACAGAAAAAAAAACATTAGGAGCAGTCTTTGGGGACTTGTCGATAGAAGTGAAAACACATATACAAAGTACACATATATACACATTACACAGTATATATATAGCTCAAGGAAAGCGTTCGGTGACGATGACGCGGGTTCCATGATTTTTGTTCACCCAAAAAGAGCTCAAAGCGTCTAAAGAAGTTTTCAGGTGAAAAAAAATACATGTTACCTTATAGCAGGGGACATAGATCTATTCAGCTGTACTCTGAATGAATTTACAAAGGTGGCAATGTTTATAATTTCTTACAGAAGTGTGTAATATGTGTACCTATGTGTTAATAGGGTATGTTGTACCTAGTGAAATGTAGAATATTATATGTGAGTGTGTATGTTTAACTATCGTCTTGGGTTGCCTGTAAAGATAGCTTAAATATGGTTAAATAAATAAATAAATAAATAAATAAATGTTAATAGTCAAAGTTGGCCGGCTCGAAGGACCAAAGGATAGGGGTTTTTCCGTACTTGACACGTAACCCTGTTGTTGTTGTAGGTAGTAACCAACACAAAACCACTGTTAAGTTTATGATTTTGTTTAGTTATCTGAGATAGTCATAAGCGCGTGATGGAGTTTAAGTGATGGCTGAATATAAGTTAATATTACTTAGGTACGCGTATACGTACTTTTGATGGATGAGCAATAATAAGCATTATTGACTTGTATGTACAACTTGTCTCGTCCTTTCAGTTACTAAAATTATCAGCCCCAAAGTCCACAAGTTTGATCTCATCTAGATGCGGCGCTCACTATATGACACTGGTAGAAAAGTCAAAGCTGGCTCCGTTGCCAAAAGTTCAATAAAAACATCCTACATTTAAAAAAAAACAACGGCACTGCGCAGTGGCTAAGCGATTGACTGCTGCGCTGCGTGTCGCGGGTTCAACTCCCGCAAGAAACAAATATTAAAACAGCCTACAGATAGTTGCTCCGGGTCTGGCTGTTTGGGTATGTGAGTTTAAATGTAAGTTAATGCACCGACAACACAGGAGTGTCTAGCGTGGGGCAACGTTTAAAAAAATGAAAAACAAAGAAGAAGTAAGTATAATAACACGAACATTTGCGAAAATACGAAGTTTTGTACCAGCATTAATTACTTTTTAAATATTTGAGCACATTACGCAAATACTGACGGAATATTGAGGTAGTTGACAAGACTTACCTGTAATATTTTCATGAGGACCACTCCATCTGAAGAGTGGTCGGTGCCGACGAAGCGAGCGTGAGTGACAGCATCCGCTATGTCTTCTACCGTCGCCGGCACGCTGGGATGAGTAGGATCTACGGTAAGTCAAACAACTCTGTATTATTCCAGGTCCACAAGATGCAGGTAAGTACTGTAGAAGCTAAACGTGTGCAGCATCAGATCCCGATCTGATGCTGCACACGTTTAGCTGAGTGCTGCAAATAATAGGGTTCCGCTGACTTTTAGAACTTATAAAAGTAATCGCAACCGGCGTGCGTGACCAGATGTATGAACGTAATCGCAACCGGCGTGCGTGACCAGATGTATGAACGTAAACGAAGCAAAAGGAGTATGTAAGGATCGTAGCAGGTGCCGTTCTAGCCTCATGGGCGAGGCGCGAGTTTATGTATGTATATAAAAGTAAAAAAATAATAAGTAAGAGTTTAAATTGTAATGAGTTGATCAATCGTCGTGAGATTGGGGGACATCGTCGATTATCCATATCTCTAAATACGGTGTATGGGTAAGTTGCTGAGAGGTTGGGTATCCCGCAGACTGCTTAAAGCTGCAGTTTAATTTCGAGGTTGCTATAACTTGGAAATACTACCGAAGTAACGATACACCAAAATTTAAATCAATCGGACTTGTGAAAGTTGGATAGATTTTGTAAGGTGGGAAATGAGCTGATTATATTCAAACGCCTAGACAGATCTTCATAAATTATAGCTAAAATCCATGTCGGTCTAGTCAGACGGACAGATCTAGACCCACAGACAAAAAGAGAGAGAGCGTTTTAGAGCGTTTTTTGGTTTAATTACCATATAACCTTCCAAATGCATTTAAGTAAACTGCTGTTATTTTGATATCACAAACAGACACCTAAATTCTATTTATTAGTATAGATGGAACCGGCTCCTAAGTATACTCAAGAATTAGACTATCAAATCCAAAAATATTTTTCAATTCCGACTGGTAGTTCCAGATATTAGCATACTTAATAGAAAAACAAGCACCATCTTTAGCTTTATTGTAGTGAAAATAAAAATAGCACCATGCTGATTGGCTGAGATCCCTACAAAAACCATAAAACGCTGTTTATTCATGCACAAAGATCCCCTCAAAGGCTAAGTGCAGATACCGAATCGCGATGGATATAACTGGTTACCTTCAATATGGATGAACAGATTTTCTTGACACATAGCTAAGAACCATTCAGATAAATCTAACCTTCTATTAAAAGAACTACATTGAAATTGGACCCTTTATTTTGGGAGCAAAGATGCCACAGACACACACACTGATACTTAGACAGAATGACAAAGCTGCATATAACACCCTTTTGCATATCAAGCTAAAAATATTTTATATCTTTTTAACTTATTTATGAATGATTAGCATCTACTTGCACCGGGCAGTTTTAGATTTCTCCAATTCTTTTGCAGCACTTTAATAGGGGTATAACAAAGGAATTATATTTAGTCTGTCAGTAAGATAATAAAAAAAATATTGGTCACATATTTTTTGCTCTATCATATTAATAAAAATGAATTAGATAAAACGCATTAAAGAATGGGAGTGGGGTTCACTACGTCACATACGGGTATAAAATCTACTAGTGTCACGTCAGGCTACATTTTAACTCAATGTATTGACATAATCCTTTGATATGTAAAAAAGTTCATGATGGCCCAGTGGTTTTGACCTCGCCTCTTGTGCACGAGGTTGTGAGTTCAAACCTGGGCAAGTACCAATGTGACTTTTTCAATTCATATGTACTTTCTAAATTTAAATTGGACATCACTGACATCGGTGAAGGAAACATCGTGAGGAAACTTGGACTTATAAATTAATATAAGTCTGAAATCACCAACCCGTCTTGAGCAAGCGTGGTGATTGATGCTCGTGCTTTCTTTGTATGAGTAGAGGCCTTAGCAGACAACAGGCTGGTATTATATTATATTATATGTATATGTAAAAAAGAAATGATATTGACAAAAAACACACAAACAACATCCCTATTATGTCAAATCTTACACTTCTTAGTGCACACAATATCCATAACAAGGAATTAAATGTTTTCATTTCACAGAATAATCATCATCATCATCATCTGCCTAGTCTTTTGCCAACCATGCCAATTACAGTAGGGTCAGCTTCCAGTCTAACCGGATGCAGCTGAATACCTTATTTAACTAATAATAATAATAATAAGGGCTTGATTCAGAAAGCAGTTCTTCTCGACACGGAGCGTATAGTTAGGCGATTCCTCTCTCTGGAGCCCTTACCGCCGGTAGCTTGGACCCTGTTCCCGATACCGGTGGGCCACTATTTTTTATATTTTTAAATGTTTTTTTTTTGTATTAATATTGAAATATTTAAAAATATAATTTATAAGAAAGATTTTGAATAAAGGCTATAATAATAATAAGTTTATTGACCATAAGTTCAGGTTACAGTACACCAGTAATACATATTTCCATAGTACATAGTATAGGGCACACTCACTTACGTTCAACTATACTAAGTTAGAACTTATCTATAACAAGTAGTAAAAGAAGTAGAAGAACAGTTAAATTATAATAATGCTATCACAAGTAAAGCAATGGTTCACCTAGTTGATAAAATATGTAAATGCCCAAATGACGGTATACAGAGAAAAGTTCTTTACCTCCCGTGCTAGTCAAGGACTGTGTTACGGCAAATATATGGAGCAAGTGCGTATCTGACCTCCACAACCAAGTTACTGGGCAACACAATATCCCTTGGTAAGAAAACTGGTTGGCTGAGTTTGGGGCTTCTGACTACCTTGACTAATATAAATAAATAATGCTGGACAATCCACACACAGAGCTTGTGTTATGGGTACTAGATGACTGATATAATATATGGAATAATATAGAAGATAAAGATGAGCTCCTACTTAAACAATCTTACAAACTCTACAACTGTATTAATAGTGGAGAGAAATTTAATTAACACAATCAAATGTTATGTTATGCCATAATGCAAAACATATGATAAGATTGCAGTTGTTATACTGTTAATAAGTGAAAATTAAATCACTCATATGTGAACATGAATGGAGATTGCAGGAAAACTATCTTCCTTTAGAATAAGAAAGAGGTAGCGCAGAATCACCATTGATGGAAGAAATGGAAGGAGGCCTTTGCCCAGCAGAGAGACAATTTGGTCTAATACCTAATAATATTAAATAAATGTGGTCCACGCTGACAGGAATGTGTATTAAATGGGGTATTTAAATCAAGCATAACTTGAAAACTATTGATGTCGGAAAACTGTATCCAAACACTTTAGTAATTAAAACATCAAATTTATTACTGATAAGATTGTTGTTTGAAAATATAATAATTTAATATGTTGTAATATACATACATACATACATTGACTCGCGCCTTTTTCCCATGGGGGTAGGCAGAAACTACAGAATGTCACCTGCTACTATCCTTATATATTCCTTTTGCTTTGTTTACGTTCATACATCCGGTCTCAAAGAATTTATTGATTTATTATTAGAAAGAGCTTATTTTTGCAGTCGAAATACAATATTGAATGAATGATAGATTGAGGAATGATATTTTAAAATAGCATTGTGGTTTAAAAGAAGATGTAGTGACAAAAATTTAAAAGAGTGTGCTCATATGTTTTGGTCATGTTGAGAGGATGAATGACGACTAACAAATGGGATCTATAAGGCAGGTGAAGCGGAAACACCGGGAACACTGGGAATGTATACACACATTCCCAATAAGGTCAGTGTATATCTTTTAAGGGTGTACGCTCCTGGTGTTTCCGCTTCATCTGCCTTATAGATCCTCTCCTCTACTTTATTTCCTCTTGGTCCATCTTTCCAGTTTAGTAGCAATTCTATGTCAATGCTTAACCCAATTACAGTTTAATACCAATTTAAATCTGATCAAAAAACGTTTTTTAATTAATTAGTGTACTATAAAGAATAACCAGTATCAATAATAGATATCAATCACTTACCTATTAGACCATATGATAAAAACTTGTGTATGGCTGAAAGGGCTAGACTAGTGACAGGACCAGTGGTCTCCTTGCTTCTTATCACTTCTAGGAATGGGCTCAGGTACGTCGCGGGGTCCAACAGCCTCAAATCATCCACTTGGTTTAATATAGTCTTGAGATCTTGGAAGGTTCTCATCAGTACATCATACTCTTCGTTAGGGAACGAGTGTGAGCCCCACCGCGTACTCCGTCGCATGGCAGTGACGAGCATTGCCATCTCGCCCTGCACCACGAAGATTCCATTGCCAGGCAGTGACATTTTGATAACTTATTACACTTAAAACTGATCACCATCAACAACTTCCTCCACTTTATTTATTTGAGCAATTACCGACAAACCACATATTTACATCACATGACGCGCAGTGCCACACTTCAAAATACTTAATTTTACTACAATATTCGCAAATTCCGACGTAAATTTTACAAAAATCAATGAAAATTCACAATTTGATTAGCAAATTCCACCACGATCATGTTGACGTTTCAGAATTATAGTGTTTCTGTTCGCCCATAGAGGGCGTAAATGCTAGAGGTGGGCGAGCAGTCCATACTAACGCGATGACGATGACAGAAGTGAAAGCCATATCAAGTTAGTCGACTTCACAATGACGTTCAATCAAATCACTTCATAGACATTTCGTGGAAAGGGTTTCTTTTTACTTCTTTTTATTGTTTTGTTAGTTTGGTAACACTGTTAAGAAAGATGGTTGACGGTGGTACACTTTTCTGACAAAATTTTGGAAAACCTAATCTTTTTGTTATTCTCGTCGTTCTAAACATAGTTTTTCACCGTCGTATGTAACTGTAAGTAGGGGATCATTTTATTTAAAGTCTTTTGGCATGTTTGCACGTTTCCTGAGGGCCATACGCGATGAATGTGCGTTGTCACGCGTGTAATGGCTATCGACACACATTTGACATTTTATTCTTTTTGTGTTAGTGCGGTTATTCTTACCACATGTATCTTGTTACGTATTGCAGGCGGCTACATTGAGACGTGACAATGGTTAAGAAAAAGAGACAGAGCGATCCTGGAGAGAACGGCGACGAATCTACGGAGTCTTGCGACGAGAACGTCAAGTCCGCATGTCCTCATGTAGCTAAAGCCGTAGACCTGACCCAGCTGAAGAAGGCGCTCAAAACGGGCGGCTTCCAGAAGGAGTGCTCAGAGTGCAACAAATCTTCGAAGAACGAGGTCTCTGACCCCGACTATGAGGAAGACCTTTCGTTGTGGATGTGCTTGCGCTGCGGCACGCAGCTCTGTGGTCGAACGCGCAACAAGCACGCACTGAACCACTTCAAAACCCCTCGCTCCGACTGCCATGCACTCACAGCCAACACAACAACATGGGACATTTACTGCTACAATTGCAACAATGAAGTTACCGCTTCAAGCGCAAAGAAGCTTCATGAATGTGTAGAATATCTTAAGAAGCAAGCAGTTGGTGGTGGGAATGCTAAGTCACTCCCTCCAATTGAACTGCCTTTTAATTTGGACTCTAAAATTGACATACCAACTATAGAAACTATTATTAAAATTGACCCATTATCGAAAGGAAAAGACAAAGCTATGTTTAGTCTACCGAGGGTAAGAGGGCTTACAAATCTAGGGAATACTTGCTTCTTCAATTCAGTCATGCAATGCCTGGTGCAGACACCATATTTGTTGCAAGTTCTTCAAGAGATGGCTAACCCTGGCGAAAGGTTTACATTGCCTGGTGGGAATCTGAAGCTGAAACCTGATGGAGATGATGGAAAGGAGGTGGAACTACCACCAATCACGGGACAGCTAGCTGAATGGGGATCTCTGACTCGCACACTGTGTGAAACTTTGAGTGAATTACAAGCAGGTATGTACTCATTCAGTACTTATTCATTTATTGACTGTTTCCCTTTAAAAAACCTTGACATCTAGGCAATGAAATAAGCCTTGTTTATATTACCTTATATCAACATTGTGTAGAATAGGAATTGCATGTTTTAGTAACTGAACAACTGAATAGAATATTTATGAATGTGTATAATCTGATTGGCGTGATGTATTAGCTACATTAAACCTTATTTTGACATTTAATCTACATTTTTATTGCCATTCTGAAACATAACAATAACATTTACCTATGAATTGGTATCCTGCATAAGTCATATTTAGTATTTAACATTAGTGAAACAAGTGATGACTTACTGTGCTGAAAATCAAAGCCAAAAAAGTTATCTCCCTAAGATTTGCACAAGAATAGTTCAGTTTTTATGTGAAATAAATTCAAGGCTACTTATTGTTGATGTAAGAAACTGCAGTTTATATGGCTGCAATCTTTGCCAAAGATTCATGATTGCTTTGTTTACACATAACAGTCGCCATACTTTTTTTTATACATCTAATAAAGTGTAAGAACATCTGTAACTAAACATTTTTCTGGTTCAGATTCTGTCTTTAGGACATTTAACAAACTATAAAATAATTATAACAATTTTATGGATTCCTTTGTCCTTATGAGACCTTAGTATGTGTCATAGTAATATAAACAAAAGCTTTGTTTGATTGCGGCACAGAACAACAATGATTTATTTTGTTTTGCAGTTCTACTGCGACAGTATAGAATAATTATTCTTTTATCTTTAGTCCTTTTCTTAGTCCACTGGTGGTCCAATTTAATTTTTTAAACTTGAAGTTCTAGTTACTATTTCATGTGAAGCTAATACAATGAAGCATGATTTGTAACTATAATTTGCTAGTAATGTAATATCACTTCAATCATAGTTTAAAATAAGGTTGAGGTCCTTCGCTAAAGTTGTGAGGACCCATAACACAGAAGCTCCAGCATTACTTAAATCTAGTTTCAGCCAATCAAATGATTCTAAATGAATTAAAGTATTGCTTATGTCAAGATTGAGCTTCTGTAATACAGGCCTCGTGTTTTAGTAAAGTAAGCACAGCTAAATATCTTTATATACGTTTAAAACATGGCTTAATCGCCAACATGTCTCTAAGTATCATTTGGAGCCAACCCACATCATAGGTTACCTATATTTAGAATGTGACCTGATTTCACGCTTCCACAGTCTAACCTAACTGTCTGGACATGCTTTAAAAATATCATGAAACATGTTTTACAGCTAAATTAATGACTGACACTGAAAGTATTAAGTAGATGTTGAAAGTATTGAGTTATTTTGCTTATCAATGTAGTAGTATTTCACATTCCATGTTGCTCGAAGCATTGCTTTGAATATTAATTATTAAACTTCAACCATTAGCTGATTTTTATGTGTGATTTATGTGTAAATTGAAACTTCTACATACTAGACTAGTTTTTGTCATGATATGTCATGAAATTCCACTTATCAACATACTTTATCTATTGTTGTGTAATAAGTGTTGCATAAATCAAAATTAAATATAATAACATATAATCATATCATTCTATCTTTGTGTAACTACAAGGTTAAAGACCTCTCATACCAGTGTGGAAGGGATATAGACTCACAACCAGACACCATGACTTACATGATTCTGGACCCCCCAGCAATGAAATGATTTTTCGGCTTTTTCTTTATTTTGTGTTATTTTTTTAAAGTCATCATTATATGAATTTATATGATTACAACTAATGTTGAAAAAACATGATTTCAATCTAACCCTATAAGAAATAAGAATAAAAAGTAAATAACTCAATCCTTTCATAAAAAATTTCATTGGCTTTAATAGAAATCATATTTTATTTACAGTAGTCTCTAAATATTTTGAAAGTCATCGTTCATATTATCCAATCGGTATTATTTGCCCATAATGTTATCTGCATAATTTACGTATTGATAAGGAAGAGATAAGCAAGAAAAAGTAGGTATATTTCTTATCCTTGACTTTAGATCAGCAACCCAAAATTTATGCAATAAAATAATCTTGGAACTGTTTCTTTCTTTATAACAGACCACTGGCTTATCTAATTTCTCACTTTAGGGGGTTCCAATTCAGCTTGAAAACATTGATCAATCCTACTAATAATATAAATGTGAAAATTGTGAGGTTGTATCGATGCTTGTTGCTCTTTTACGCAAAAAGTACTGAAGGAATTTTCATGAAACTACAGTATTATAGCTAAAACACGGGCTACAAATTGTAGCCCGTGTTATGTTGAAGTATTAGCTATAATACTGTAGTTTCATGAAAATTCCTTCAGTACTTTTTATATATATTTCATTATAAATTATTTATAATGAAATATATGCAGACAAAATAGTGGATGGCTGCTACTTTTAAAGATCCTAACGGAAGCCAGTGGTACTTAATATATACAGGGTTGATGACATCTATGCACATCCTGATGACATATATTCAGTAGATTTTTTTGTCGACATCTAAAAATCATGACAAAAATATTTACACCTTACCGGACTAACTTATAAATAAAAAAATAGTGAATTGACTTCTTTAATTAATAATGTCACCGGCTTAAGTAGAAATCATGTTTTTTTACAGATTAAAGTATACAAAAAAAACTTAAAATTAGGTCCAGAATCTTGTACCATCTGAAATCATGACTTCATCATGGTTTCAGGTTGTCGATGCTTCGATATCACTTCCACCCTGTATATATATGTAGCCTAAATAGCATTTAGATATGCCATCAAAGAAATACAGCCCCCCGAAATTATTATTTTTACGTTTCTATATAACTACCGCTCTGTACTGATTATGTATGTAAATTCGCCATGTCCAACAGGCATTGAATATTATGTATGTGCATTTGACATTCATTGTTACTATATTTTTCCTTTGGACATTGCTTTTTATGGGTATCATGTTCGAAGTAGATTCCTACTCAATATGACCTTTTTATTTGCACTTGTGGTTTACGGCCGTTCAGGTTTCTGGTTTCCATATAAACCAAATCGAATCGAATGTCATGATGGCCCAGTGGTTTAGGCCTCGCCTCTTGTGCACGAGGTTGTGGGTTCAAACCTGGGCAAGTACCAATGTGAGTTTTTCAATTCATATGTACTTTCTAAGTTTATCTTTGACATCATTGACATCGGTGAAGTAAAATATCGTGAGGAAACCTGGACTTATATAAGTCTGAAATCGCCAACCCGTCTTGAGCAAGCGTGGTGATTAATGCTCGTGCCTTCTCTGTATGAGAAGAGGCCTTTGCCCTGCAGTGGGACAGTAATAGGCTGGTACTGGTACTGGATATAAACCAAATCGTACTTTTCCCTTCAAACCTTAACATTCCATTCACCCCTTTAAAACAGTTTTGAAAATAATATTAGGTACCTATGTTACTCCCTAGTAATATAGCTTTCTATAACTGAAAGCTTTTTTTAATTGGTTAAGTAGTTTTTGAGTTGTATTTATTATAACCATCAAATCTTAACTGTTTGTGATGTTATTACTACTATTTGACGACCTATGTGGCGCGGCGGGCGAAGGTCCGCTTGCGACGCAGGAGGTTGCGGGTTCGATTCCCGCCTTGGGACAAATGTTTGTACGATCTACAAAGATTTGTTCCGGGTGTTCTGGGTATTTTCTATGTATAATAAAAAAATATCTATCTATGTAATGTATTGTATTAAGTATATCAGTCATCTAGCACCCATAACACAAGCTCTGCTTAACTTGGGGCTAGATGATGCTGTGTGGATTGTCCAGCATTATTTATTATTATTTATTACTTTAGTTAGGTTTTACTAAGTGCCTCGGAAAGCAAGTTAAGCTGTTGGTCCCGGCTGTCATTTGTCATTACGCGCAGACAGAACCCCGCAAGTCTGACAACCAGTCTTACCAAGGGGTATCGTGTTGTTCAGTAACTGGGTTGTGAAGGTTAGAAAGGCAGTCGCTCCATGTAAAATACTGGTATTCAGCTGCATCCAGTTAGACTAGAAGCCGATCCCAACATAGTTGGGAAAAGGCTAGGTACATGATTAGGTTTTACTAAGCAATGTGGTCCTGGGTTACCACTGTACTAATTCCAATTTCTTGCTGCGTCCAGTAACATGAATGTTAATTTCACTATCGATTTCCTTTTCAATCTCTTTAGCTATGCTAAGTTAATTAGCAATTAGTTTTGATTGCTTTGAACTTGGGACTAAAACCGTGACGTCACATGACCGAAATCTTTTTCTGCGTCGCGAATTCTCATTGCGGTTTCTTGGCCTTTCGGTGACTTAATAACTGACCAGAATACAAGTTCGTTTCAAGTGACATCGCCTGATCGCACTTATTATTTATGGCCAATCTGAACGTAGCTGTTGTTTCGCTGTCTTTATAGCCCTTAATACGACGGTGAAATTGATTAAGTAAAATAAGAATGCAGGAAATATACAATACCCTTCATTGGCACCTTACAAACTTACTCAATCTCAAAGTTTGAGCCGAGTTAGCCAATATTTCTTTAATTGCTACTGTTATTCATTTACAGCCTCGTTTGGCTCCAGTGGTTGCAAGCGCTACTGCTGAGCGTGAGGTCCTTCGTTTGATTTCCAGGTCGGATAAAGTGTTATTGGGCTTTTTCATTTGGGATTTCGCAGTCCCAGCTCCAGAGTCTGGATTGGGTCAATGTATTAACATGGAACGTATAAAACATAACTGGCGAAAAATGGGTGTGCAGTTTAGCCTAAACCCTTTGGGGAATACAAGCTTAATGATGTTATTTTTAGCTTTAGGAAAAGGTCTGTCTTACACTCCTGTTCTGAACTGGTATGGATCAATCCCATCAGTAGGCTCTTCTAATCTTCGCTTGGGTCTGTAACGACGTCGCCAAACGTGTACAAAGCATGGTACTATTTTTAATGCGGAAATAGTAAAACCCGTCAATTGGTGTTGTCAGAACTCTCCCCAAAACCCCTCGTGCACCTTTTTCCCAAAACTCGGACGTCGCTTGCGCAGTTATCCTTAGCCCTGTTTTCTCAACGTGGGCAAAACCGTTATAATACCATTATATAGTAAACGTTAAAGTTCTCGTGTAACTGTTTACGTAGCGTAACCCTGAGTTTAAACGCGTTTTCCTTACCGATTGCATAAATACTCATAATCATACTACATGCGTAATTGTGCCCTCGCCTTGATCGGCTGTTTTACCAAGTATAGATTTAAAGGCTATATTCGAAATATTCAAAGAATGTTAGCATGATTCGCGGGGAGCGTGGCGGCACAAATGTTAAGAGACCTACTTAGTGAGCACTAAATTTCGGGGTTCGAAACTAGAGAAGTAATATTTTCAATCTAATATTATGAGAATCAAAGTCCTGACTGATGAAAACACACAGACTAAGTCGCTTTTCGTACAGACTTAAATTTGGAAATTGAATTTGTCTTGATGCGGAGAGGTGGTACTAAGATTTTTTTGAAATTCAACCCCTAAGGGGATAAAAATGGATGAATACGTTCGAATGAAAATCCTTTGTGAAATTATATATTTGTGAAAATGAGTATTTGGATAGTCTGGATTTGTGCCCTGTTGATGGCAATAGGCACGCCCCATAATACAACGTAAACAGAACTGAGGAAATGTGAGTGCAATACAGGTACACCCCAGGCTTACCCTTCGGGGAATACAGGCGTAATGTTATGTATTTTAAGTGTCTAGCTCAATTTTACAATACATTGTTCCATAATACTGCAACCTTTTTAATAATTCAGTATCTATTGATTTGATCAGAGTTATGTATAGATTAATATAACCTTGGAAAAAATACCTTCCTTTCTAAGAAATCTATCAAGGTTGAAGGGATATCTACGAATAACCTGATAAGTGAGTTCAGTAGGTACATGATTCTGGACCCGTGAGCTTTTCCTAATTTTTTCATCTAAAGTTATTTTACTTAAAACTGTATCAAAAACTTGAATTCCATCTCACCCAGTCAGATTTTTTACTTAATAGCGAATTGTTTAGTTTTTAATTTAAAATCTCATCGGATTAGATAAAAATCTATGCATATAACAATTTATGTTCACTGGCAAAACAAACATTCCCCCCCCCCCCCCACCATCCCCTATCCGTACACCTAAAGGTTGTCTGTAAGTGATCATCCTGTGGGATAAAACCGCCTATTGCTCGCTTGTTTTAGAAATCTTTGTCCTGTTTTATTATTAGGTTTACAATAAAGTATACCTCATTTTCCAGGTGAAGGCGGTGTTCATACTCCTCGGAAGTTGTTGTCTGCGTTAGTGAACAAACTGCCGCAGTTCGGCGGTGGAGACCAGCATGACGCTCATGAGCTGCTCAGGCATTTGCTTGAAGCTGTCAGGTATGATGTTCAAAAAACGTTAATTCAAACTAGAATAGAATAGATGGAAATAATCACGTGAAAGTGACGTACAGACGCAGACTGTCAAAATGTGACAAAACTTTTTTAAATTCAATTTGACATTATATTTTACAAGAATTGAATAATAATAGACTATATTTAAGGGTATTAATGAATTGTTTCTGCATGTAATAATTAATGTAATGTTCAACACAATGTAATTGTTCTGAATAAATAAATATGAATATGAATACTGTCAAATTTTCCCAATTTAACATGAACCTTATTGGTTTGCAAAAAAGCTGAAAAACAATAAAATAAATTTGACACATGTAGCTTGATGTGCTGGCCTCTGTGCATAGATATTAAGAATTGTTGTTCACAAAACCCCAAAACCAGAACAAATTGGTATTAATTCTAAAAAATAAAAACTAAACTACTACAGCTCGTACAAGTTTAAATCTCAATTAAAAAAAAATTGAATTGCCTCCGAAAATCCGAGTGGTCGTTGCAGAGAATAACGCGTTCAAACGAACTCTGCAGGACCCTTCAGGGAACACAGGCGTGATGATGTGCAACAATACAGTCCCCCACATTTATTCAAACATTTACCAATGCAACCACTATTGCTTCTCCACAAATATTATCTCGAATAACTAGCACAATACTCCATACATGTGTATACCAACAAAAGCATTCTATTCTCAGGTCAGAGGATCTCCGGCGATATCAGTCAGTCATACTAAGCAGCCTAGGGATGAACTCCAAAGTTGACCCCTCGAAGGTCGACGGCGAGGTCAAGCAAAAGGTCAAGTTCTATGGACAACAGGCCTCAGATACAATGCTTAGACCTGAACAGGTAATTAAGGTATAAAATAGGCCCGGGAGTACTTTTTTTTACTGAAGAAATTTTGAATTTTTGAATGGCGTTTTTTTATCCAATAGTATGGTTGTTAGCTGTTGAGTTTTTTGAGCTGTAAATTCTTGTGTTTGTAGTTAGGTGCGTGGCTTTGTGTCCTTTATTTAGGCAGCATGTGTGCAGTTTTAGCCAATACTACTTGCGCTCCAAGGTTTCATCTGTTCCTAAGGTTTTAACCTGATGTTTTAGCCTTTAACCTTACTCATGAATAAGGCTTTCCAATGTACAAAAATCAATTCCGACTGGTAAAACCAGGGCACGTTCAAACAATAAATACAAACAACCTCTTCAGCTTTATTATGATATTAGTCTACATTTTAACGGCCAAAAAGAGATCGTGCTATTAGCATGTGACGTTCTTGTCAGGCCTTATGCAGACGACAGGTAAACTTGTCACTCTTTTTTTGGTTTTTGGCAAAATAAACGGCATCTACATGATAAAAATCCTAAATTAATTCAGTCGCTGACAGACAACAGACAGTCTTAAACGCTTGGTCTAGAAGAATGAAATTGACTGCACGGTTGACGCAGTGGCTGAGCGATTTACTGTCGCGCCGCTTGTCGTGGGTTCGATTCCCGCACGGAACAATTTTTAAGGCCTACAGGTAGGTTTAGTTACGTTAGGTTAGACTGGATGCCGATCCCAAGATAGTTGGAAAATAGCCTGGCAGATGATGGATACTGGTTTTTCAAACAATCGGACACAGTCTATCGTTCTAGCCCAGTCATTAAAATAGATATCATAACAACTTCTATTATTGTGACGTAGGTATATAATATTAATAGAAGTACGGCAAAATTATTCATAGCTCATCAAAGACTCAGTTAATAACAGCCATCTCTTTTTTTCGCGTGTGTAGAATTGTGTTTAGATATACTAAGCAAAATTGGTGTGTTTTGGTTGCTCCCTTTCCTTTAACAAATAAGATGTTGTTTTTTTTAATGTTGTTTTTATTCAGTGTTGTGTCTTTGTGATTTCATTCTCTAGGAATGAATTCATACAAAAATAATAATAATAAATTTGGCTATAGGATTATACATTTGGTTTTACTTAGGAAACTAACAAAAGCATTAAAAAATTGCTGCATTAATCTATGCCTGTCCCGCAGGGAACTTATTTTTTTTTCCGAAATTTGAGCAGATAGAATATCACATTTAGAATCATTAAAATTTGTCTAACCTAACCACATGATATGACCAAAATAATGGTGGACTTCAAAAGATACTGTGACCTCTTGAGTATTATCTTCTCGGAGTAGTCAAATAGGTAAACACCGACATAGTCAAAAAAGGAAAATAACTGCTTGACGTGTAAAAGTGTTTGTAAAAACCAATTTACAGAAATAATTATTTAAATATAAATTATATGAGCTTAGATGAAATAGGTCTCCTTAGAGCAAGCACAGAGTAAAGAGTTTAGCGCAATGGCAGAGTGTTTTCTCTCTGCTACGCTATGAGTCGCGAATAATTATGATAATCGCATGAAAACTATATTCGATCGGCTTGTAGATAAAACAGACTGTTATGTTTTGTTCTGTATCTGCGGTGTTTTTGCATGTGAGTTACGAGTTAACCCCAAAAATGATTAAAATAGTAGCCTTCATTATATTATATTACATTATATTATAGCCATCTTTATATATTTGACGACCTATGTGGCGCAGCGGGCGAAGGTCCGCCTGCGACATTGGAGGTTGCGGGTTCGATTCCCGCCTTGAGACAAATGTTTGTATGATCTACAAAACTTTGTTTCGGGTGTTCTGGGTATTTGCTATGTATAATAAAAAAATATCTATCCATGTAATGTATTGTATTAAGCATATCAATCATCGAGTACCCATAACACAAGCTCTGCTTAGCTTGGGGCTAGATGATGCTGTGTGGATTGTCCAGCATTATTTATTTATACATAGTAGGATTTTTTACTAGCTGGAATAATTTGACAGAGTCTAATGTCACCTAAGACACTCAAATATGAACAAAAAATGGGTGTGCGGTAAATATAATAGCCTACAAAGTACAATACTTTCCTGGTTATTTCACTTATGCGTCACCATACTGCATTTTTTAGTGTTTTGGTGTGACATTCGTCCTGTCAAGTTAAGATTCCATTGAATTAAAAATCTTACTTTATTTGCTGTTATTTCACATGGGCTTAATACAAAAGCGCTTAGGTCTCTCAATCTTTATAAAAACAACAAACATTGTCTGTAAGAGATCGCATTTAGCGATACCGCCCATTGTATCACCCCATGTAGCTCTTAAAGTTATTGTTTACTTATAGGTTTAATGGTATACAATAAAGAGTATTCTATTCTACATACAGCCCGTTTTTTAAGGGGTTCCAATTTACAGAAACCCTTGGAAAAGAATCTGTATGATTAATATCGATGTTGTATTTTTAATAGGCATGTGGGTGTAACCCCTAATCCCTGTTCATACATAAATCTCTGGCCGCTTCTTCTCTTCCAGGTCTTCCGCGGGTTCCTAGTGTCGACCCTGGAATGTCAGGAGTGCCTCCATCAGTCAGACAGGGCTGAGTACTTCCTAGATCTGTCGCTACCTGTCGCCGCAAGCCGTCCGCAGCCTCCCGCCGTAGTGCGCAGGAAAACGCCTAATGGTACGTTTCATTTTTATAAATTATGTATGTTATTTTTTTATGTGTGCTTTTGTGTTTAATAGTATACCAACTAAGCTGATAAGTAGCTGGTTGGCAAATTAATATTATAAGCACCGGCACGGGTCTTGAGCGCTGGACGCAGTAGTGGGGGTAAGTTCGAGCATAGGCAATTTATACTAAAATCGACTCCTGCTCAACTCGAGGTCAGCGCTCAAGATCCGTGCCGGTAACTATACAGTCCTTACACTACACAACTAGAATAAAGATTATTCTATTACTGTGATTTAAAAACCTATAGTTAAAATTAACTGTGAAAGGATATACATATCTGTGATTGGCTAACTGATAACATAGACAACAAAGACATGAGTTTGACAATCTGTCAACTTATTCATTTACGCGTCGTTGATCAGAACGATATTGTACTAGCTGTGCACCGCGGTTTCACCCGCTCGTAAGGGTCTAAACGTGATGCTATAGCCTTTAGTAACCTTCCTCCAAAATTGGGTAATCAAATACAAAAATATTTTTTTCAAATCCAACTGGAGTTCCAGATAATAGCGCGATTAAATAAAGAAACCATTCTTCTCTATCATATTATTATAGATTTTTCAAATGTCCTAATATCTTACCGTAACACATTATTCTGATCATCGTCGCGTGAACGAGGCCTTTCATAAACCGAATATGGGATCGGTATTCTAGTTTGGTCAAGCGCATGTCGAACTGCCAATTTTAAATGGTCAAGCGTAATCTTAGAGTTGATGTTCTTTCGCATTCTGAAGGGATCAGTCGGGTAACTTAGATTCAAAGTCGAGATTCCTGCTTGATCATCGTTTTTGAATATGAGCTTAAATCCAAAGAGATTTTAAAATATCTAGAATGATATGAGCGGACCCTTTTTTTTGTTCATTTTTTCTTTAGTTTATTGTAATTTTTACGTAGCAATTGTTTTCTGTAATACCAAGACGGCGATTCATCCTGTTTAACTTGGTTTTCGTTCGTTCATAAATAATCGTTTAATTAATTCTGTTTCCAAATCCAGAATACAATTGTGCTCACCACTAAAAGTCTTATGTTGTATAACCTTTCTCGCATGCTTTGCTTCATGACTTGTCATAACCAGTTTTGCACCATTTGTACTTCATCAATAAACAATCATTCAACATCAAATTTAAATGGGGGTAGAAATAAAACATCTCATATCTGTAGTGTAAAATGATCCATTTCCGGTCGAAAGCTTACCCCAAGTGTCTTTCTCGGGCATCTTTTGATGCAATACATTATTATTTTACCTTACAAATACATTATATTTTTAAATAAAAACATAAAAAAACGTTTAAAAATATAAAAATAGTAGCCCACTGCCATTGTGAACAGGGTCCAAGGTACCCAGCGTCAGTGCTTTGAAGATTGAGAGAGGAACCGCCTAACTATGTGCGACGTGTCCAAGAGTACCGCTTTCTGGATCGAGCCCTTGATCCCGCTGCCTAACGAAAGCCTCCTCAGATGTTAGTCGATGCTCTTGACTATCAAGTAATTAGCTGTCACAATTATCGGCATATTGACTGCTGTACCCACATTATTGTTATTACAACTAGGCCGAGTTGCTCCACTGCTGGGCAAAGGCGACCCTCCATCGGTCGAGATTATGCGCTATCTCTTTCTAATGCCGGTCGTCCCGGCATCTCCTTTGTGGTCTGCCGCGGCCCTTGTTTTGCAATGTACGAATTTCATGTTGTACATTAATAAAAAATCTATTTCTATTAGGAATTGATTACTTTCACCATGTTAAAATACATCAATACGGCTTTGGGTCCATATTTCTGAATATCAAAATGCCAATAGTTACAAGCGCACTGTCCTGCTCAGTACGTCCTCCAAAACACCATCTAGTCCTGAGACTATTGGTTATTTAGTTAAACGGGTACTCATGAAATTAACGATGAACTTTTACTATGGAGCAATTTACTGCTCCATCGATTTATGTTTACACTAGCAATGCCCCACAGTTTCGCCCGCTACTGAGAGACGTCGCATGATGTGGAATAGATAGGCTATTAAACCTTCCTCAAGAATTGGACTATCAAATGCTAAAATACTTTTTCAAATCCGAATGATGGTTTAAGATTCATGTTAAATTAGCGCGTTCAAATAAAACAAAGAAACTCTTCAGCTTTATTATAATGGTATAGATAACTACCCAAAATATAGAAAACAACCTTTTTTTTTATAATTCTAAGTTCAACAGTCGTAGTTGGCGTTTTGGGGGACTGTCATATGAAATTTTTGACCTTCAAAAAGTGAAGCTGATTCTCAGCCTACTTCGAACAAATAAATATTGATATAGTTTTGGTCAGAAGCCTGAAAGTCTGACAACTAGGGTATCGGACAATCGCTCTACGTAAAATACTAGTCACTATTCAACTGCATCTGGATGGACTAGAAGCTGACCCCAACATATTTGGCTATGCAGATGAATTTCAGAGTTCATCCCAAAGTAAACGTTATTCATTTCTACGAGTGCTACACGGACAAACGAACACAACACTTTACAATGCCTCTAACATCTCCCTATGCGGCCCTTAACGAATGGTGCAAAACAATTGTGACGAGTGTATAACGCGAATCTATGTGTAGTAACTAAGGCATGTAATGACAAGAGAACATATTTTCAGAAGAGAATATTTACAATTCGCAAGAGGAGAAACCTTCGAAACATCAGTTGAAGAAGGAGCGGATGGCTGCTCGCAAAGCCGCCAGAAAGAACAAAGGTGGTACACCAATACCAACATTTTGTTCACACAATACCTGCTGGCTGGCTGGCATTTTGTATGACCTCATGATACAGAATGGAAGGGACGTCCATGTACTAACTGATACCATGAGTTCAGTACATGGTTCTTGACTCATCAGCGTTGGAATTTTTCGTCAGCGTTTCCTAAATGTGTTTTTTTACATAAAACAGTAAAAAGTCATGAAAACATCATAATTTTTATGTTGAGACTAATGAGATTTTTAATTAACTAGGTTATATTTTACGTGTCTCATTAAAATCTCATTGGGTTAGGTAGAAATCGTTATTTCTTACAGTCAGTAAATTAAAGAACAAAAACAAAAAAACGCGGGAAAAACCGTCAAAAATTTGTATGCTTAGGGGATCCAGAATCATGTACTGAATTCATGGTATGAGTTGATGCATGGGTGTCCCTTCCACCCTGTATAACCTATTTGTGGGATTAAACTGTATTTATTCTGCATCTACATATTTTGCATATACTGCCTTTGTGTGATATCAACAAAACTTCAATATGAAAAATGATTCTCGCGACAATACATGGAGTAAGCTTCTGTACTAATAGTCACACTAATATGTTTTCATACATCATTTTGACTCGTTTAGAAACAAATCATAAGTTGTCACGCCAGCAATTATTTAATCAACTCACCATTATTCATCAAATTGTAATTTGTCTTTAGCTAACCAAAAACTTACTTTACATACGTCTTTTCAGGTAACTCTACGTCCAAAGATGAGCAGTCTGGGGATGCCAATGGCACAGCCAAGGCGGATGGTAAGTCGTCCTCTGAGCAATCTGATGCAGACGTCGAAGATAACCTGGAGGACATGCCGAGACAGCCCGACACACACACTGTGTCTGTAGGGACGCAAGCCATTGCCCACACAGCCGCTAACTTCGCCGCGTACCACATGGAGTCAGGATACAACTCCGAGAAAGTCATCAGCTCTGACTCCATCCGCACCAGTCCAGTAGATATGGATAAAGAAAAGACAGACAACACCCCAGAACATGCAGACAAGGATAAGGTCGAATTCGCTGACCATTCTACGTCGACCACAGCAATACCGTTAGAATATAAACCCCTCATATCTTTAGAGAACCTCTCTAACCCAGACTCAGGCGTCGCGAGTCCAGAGGCCACGAAACATAACTCGACGGAAACTGTCGACCATGTCGACTCCCCGACTAATGGTAAAGAACTCGGCAGCCATAGCTCCTTGTCTAGCGAAATCAACCTGGACCTGTCGAGTCCGCAACATAACAAACTGTCCCCTGTAAAAACGGAGTTCGAGAGGCCGGTGTCTAGAATATCCTTTGTCCCGGAATACTCCAATGAGGTCGTTTCAAGAGGCATCAGCGTACAAGGGTGTCGAAGTGTGCTGGAACACAGCGGAGAAAGTAGTTACGAATCCCTACCTGAAAGCAAGAATTTCAACGACCTGAACAATCATTTGGACAAACTTAAACTGTATAATCTGGATGACAAAAAAATCAAAAAGCCTCCGTTTCCTTCGCCCGACTCCGCCGAATCGCCACTGGACCCTCCTCCGCCCATGCCCAAGCCCAAAATTAACAACATTGATGCTGAAAAGAGTCAGAGAGATTTCTTGCCGTACTCGCGCCAGAGTCCACTGTCACCGCGATACGTGTGCGATGAGGACGAGTGCAGCATTCAGTCGTGTCTCAGCCAGTTCACTGCGCTGGAACTTCTGACTGGCAACAACAAAGTCGGATGTGAGACGTGTACCGAACGAATCAACGGCAAAGATGGAAAGACAGTGTACACAAACGCTACCAAACGGTTCCTCGTATCGAGTCCGCCCGCCATCCTCATTCTTCACCTAAAGCGGTTCCAGATTGGGCCGCGGTGCATGTTCAGAAAGATGTCCAAGCACGTAGACTTCCCAACCATCTTAGACTTGGCACCGTTCTGTGCGATGGACAAAGTTAGGAAGCTACCGAACGTGACCAAGGGACAGAATGAACTGCTGTATTCTCTGTACGGTGTCGTCGAGCATTCGGGCGGTATGCACGGCGGTCATTATGTGGCGTATGTGAAGGTTCGCGGGCCGGTGAAGGCGGGGGATCCGCGCTGGTGGTTCTTGCCGAAGGGCGGGAACATAAGTCCACCCGCCGCGGCTAGCGGGGACGGTGATGCAGACTCTGAGTCGGAACTATCTGGCTACGAATCAGGCGAAGCCCCAGCATCAGCTGCGGAGCCCCCATCTGGCAAGTGGTACTACGTATCAGACAGCATGGTGTCGGAAGTGAGCGAGGACAAAGTGCTAAGAGCGCAGGCCTACCTTCTCTTCTACGAGAGGATCTTATAAACGAATCATCCGATCGTCGGCCTAAAGTTTGGATTGGCATTTAAGTGGGAGACTGGTAGGATGGATACGTAGGCAAGGTGCGTGATGTCATGTTACTAAAGGCGCTGTAAATAGCTTCGGAAGATTATTATTTACTGGCTTTTTAGTTTCTAATTATAAAGTCTGGTGCGCTCGCCGCCGCGCACATGTGATTAGTTAATGTTTATTAAAGAATTGTTTATGTATAATATTATGTCATGTGCAGCGCTGGTTGTGAGGTGTCCCGCGTGTCTACGACCACATTTGTATTTGTTTAGATTACACGTTGTTACACTAATAATCTTGTTACCATGGGGTTTGAACACAGAAATAGCCGACGAATATTAGCTATACTAAACATTATTTTATATTTTACAACCAGCGTTACAGAGACTCGTCCTAAGCTTGTTATATTGTTAGTTTTATATAACTTGAAGATTACTATTAGTCACATTAGATGCCGTTCACAGCTTTACCTGTGATCTATTTAAATTATGTTTGAACAGCGTTTTACAATAGCGCAGAGTAACCTGTGTCGCAAGCCCTTATGACCAAACATTTTCTAAGAGTCGGTTATTCTTGACTCCAATTCGTGCACACGGATATACTATCATACAGCCGGGTAGGGATATCGACGCCCAACCTGATAACTGGTAAATGTTTTTAGACCCCTCAGCGTTAAAATTTTCGTCGACGTCTCCCAAAACAAAACGTCGGAATTTTTACGTTCTCTTTCTGATGTTTTTTTTTTACTTTGAATTGTAAAACATCATGATTACCTTACCCAATGCGATGTTTGATGAAAGAAGTACCTAAATAATTAACTTTTTATTTAAAAATCTCATTGGTTGAGATAGAAATCAAGATTTTTTTTTATCTAGAAACATGTGCCTACTGAGCTCATGGTATCAGGTTGTTAGTCGATGTCCCTGCATAATCACTGCGGAAGAAAAACTTCAGTGCAAATCTAGGAATTGACGGTGAATAGTGGTGGCACTTACGACATTGATCGCCGGATATCGGCGCTTAGTGTTCTTTAAAAGTCAATGTAATTGTTAATAAATTATGTTACGATTATACATTAACGAATATTTAAATTTTCATCTCATTAAGATTAAATGTTTCACCCTAAAATGTACGTAATTGGTCGATTATGTTTGTGTATTTATTCTTGATATTTATGTTTGTATTCTGTTTTCGTGTTTTCGCTGGGATGTTGGTTGGCCAACCGGTGTGTTGGTCTGGTACTCATGTCGGTAGCGGCATCGCCCCGTCTTTTAAGGCGATACACACACTGCACCGCGCCACGCTGCGATATGCGTAGCGACGAACGATGAACACTGCGCGTGAATGCGTTTTCTGTGTGTTTCTGTGTTTTCAATACAAACGCGATACTTGCAAACAACGTAAGAACACACACTCCCGCGCTACGCTGCGTGATGCGGCGCAGTGTGCCAATCGCCTAAATGTGTAAAGTCTTCCATTGAGATGTCAAGAGGAATGTAAACTTACATTGCAACTCATCGCATTCGCTACCCGCTTTTAACGAAGTAGATAAGTAATTTATTAAAGTATGTGTTGTCGGTAACGTAAACTTTTGGACTATGTCATCAACCCTAGATTTAAAATGTTTTACTTCTCCAATGAAATTCATAAACACAATGAATAATCTCATAAGATGTATATTTTTTACTTTTATCTTCACGACTATATTTAATGTTATCCAAGCAATCATTTTATTCGATTTGAATGTACTGACTAGAATTGTTTGTGGGTTGTTTGGAGACTATTTAAAGAAATAAATGGCATTAAATAATGACAAGATATTATTAAGTTCAAGGGAAATTCACATAACGACATCCTAATCGGTACATTTGTATATAATGGGACAAAACAAGCAATAGGGATGGGCCGAAATTCGTTTCGCATTCTCTTTAACCGAAAGTCGGCGATTTGAACCGAACTTCGGCATGCGACCGAAATTCGGTTTCAATGCCGAGGACTTGATACTTGTAGTAGTATAATAACTTAAAAGTTACTAAAAGAAAAACTTAACCAGTAAAATACTTAGTTACTAATATAACAATTAAATGTATTCTAATCACATCTAAACGTTAAAATAATAATCACTATGTTTTGTCTTATAAAAGTGTTAAATGAGGTCTTAATACTCTATAGTAACTGCCACACTAGAGAAAGCGTGCTGAAAATAACCGAAGATCGGTGAAATTATTCGTTTCAAACCATGTTCGGCTCATCCCTGATTAGCAATCTTAGATCTCTGTGTGATCTCGCGTTGTTGGATTATTCTGACTTTTATTTATAACAATTAACTTGGTGCCATTTTGTAAAAAAAATGGAAACGTAGACCAACATAACGCGCTTTTAAATAATTGTTTGGAAAATACTTCAGTATGCTGCAACATCACTTATTTTAAAGTGACCATTGAAATTTCAATAAATGAGTTAAATCATTTGATTAAAATTTGGAAGTCAAACTAATGTTATTTTATTCATATCATCCTGTCACTATGTTATGTCGTAGATTGTACATATACTTTTTTTAATTAAAGGTGACGCTACCCACGCGGTGACGACTAGTCGGGTCCCGTACACCTATGTTTATTTTAATCGCATATTAAGTTTTAAAACAAGCATTATGTAACCTTGAGTGCTCAATTTAGTTGTTGCTTTAACTGTGTGCAACTAATTATGTTTAAGGACTTGTTACACTTATCATTTGCGTTTGAGATGAAATTACCTAGACGTTAATTATCTGCTAAATATGGCACTTAGTGTAACATCAGATCAAAATTATCTCTTCGATACATTTTATTGTCATATTTGAAACTTAGATGTAAGTACTCTATAGTTAACGGTTTGTGGATTGTTTAGTTTGAAACATTTCTAGGCTAATTTCGTGCAGCTCATAAAGACGCGAAACTTTAACACAAAAGGACTTCGATCAAAGATTTTAAGGTGGGTCTACATCTCGGGTATGCTTCCCCTAAAAGCGCAGTTCAGACTACGCTATACTATTTCGTTCTATAGTATAGCATTGTGCGTCATTTCTCTATTTTTTTTTCTATACTTTAGAACATAGTGTTATGTGAAGATGTCCACTTAAAAATTGTATGCTGAGCGATATTGTTGTGCTATATATTTGCTGTATGTCATATAAGGTGGTAGTGACATCGACGGACATCCTGAAACCATGAGTTCCAGTACATAATTCTAGATCCACCATGAGTTCAGTATATGTATCTGGACCCCCCCAGCGTTAAAATTATTCGTCGGTTATTCCGAATTTCTACGATTTTTTCTTTGAACTGTACAAAATCGTTGAAACCCAATGATAATTTTAAGCAGTGATTTATTTCCTTTGTAATTGCAAATATCCATGGTAATTCTTATAATTACTTGCTACTTTATTCAAAGAAAATATAACATAGAAAAAAAATGACGAGAAATGCCTCTACTCCAGAATCGTGTACTTACTGAATCCGTGATTTCAGGATGTGCGTTGATCTACCCTGTATATTATAGCGTCGTCTGAACTGACCTTGACCACGTAACCGTATACCAACGGATGTTCGCGGTGTGTTAGCACCTTTATATTTTTATACAGCCACACAAGCTTTCAAGTTTTTTCATCTCAAGTGTTATCCTTGTAAGTAGTGTTCGAGTTGTTAATAGATTTTTATGATTGCATTTGACAACATTATGTTAGTCTTCTACCGTTAGATAGCTTGTGTTATTATTTGATATATTTTTTTTGTATAATATTTGAATTCACATAATTGAGTTACGAAAAGTGTATTAAAATATAGTTGTAAAATGTCTCATTTGATTTTCATTTGGTTATTGCTACCTCGTCTGTGTCCTTATCTGAGCAGATAAATTCAGGCATTCAGCAAATACATACTTTAGCAGTTCAGCCCCTTAGCACTTTCCTTTACTCTAGACGTCCACAAAACAGGGGGAAAAGTCTTTAAATATTATAGAAGTGAGTGGAGGGACAGCAAATGCACTGTGGGGGGTATTGTATTGTTTACTTATACTATTACTAAATACCCCCCGCAGTGTGCAGCAGAGGTACCTGAAATACTTCCACATTTCTCCAGTTGTAATAGGGGGGCGACTTCGGGGCCTAAGGAGGCTGCCACTGAGAAATTTCAGATAAAAAAACCCAATAACACAGCCCGTCCTGTAAATCGAACCCAGGCCCTCGTGATCAGCAGTAGCACTTGCGGCGACTAAACCAACAAGGCAGCCAAAATGAAACAATAACATACGAAACATAAATAAATATTTATTTTTTACATTCAAGAACGGTACCTTATTACCTAGAAATAATTTACAGCATCAGCTGATCAGTGCTCTTCTGTTGAGCTGATCAATGTGTGTGGCATCAAACGGTATGAGATTCGTTATTTTGGGCACCTCTAGTATTGTCAGCTCTATTATGCAATATAACACTTGTAGACTGTCCTTAGCTTTCTGCAAAGCCTGAAAATTAGAAGAAACCATATTTAGGTAAATGCAGCTGAATACCTGTATTTTACTACACGGAGCGATTGTCGCACACTCAACACCTCAAGGAACTGGGTATAGGTACCGGCGCTGATCTTGAGCGCTGACCTTTACTTTCGCATTAGTCTATTTTAGTAGAAAGTACTTATGCGCGAAGTTATCCCCCAAGTAAAAATCTGTCAAGTCTATTTAGTCCGTGAGTAAGATTACCAAAAACATATTGGATACGTACCTACTCAAATCAATAAAAAGAGAATGATATAGCACATAAGGTCAGGAGAAGGGGGCTTGTGACGTTACGCGCAATTTCAACGCACTATATCGTCGTCATTTTTGGTTTACGTGACAAAAGTTTAAATACGTGTCTAGTATTTTTGAGTAATCCAACTTTAGGACCAATCAGAATTTTTAAGGACACTACCCTATTGTAATATAATATCTTATGATAAGGTAATTAGATTTTCGAGCTACTAATTACCAATAACGACCGACAATGATCTAAGAATGACAGCCGATACGAACTACTTTAAGCATAGCTTAACCTTCAATCGACGCGTGCGGCTATTATTTATTAGCCATAAATCCCATTAACCATATTTAAATTATTTGATAGCAAACAAATAATACGTTCCAACGAATAGTAAGTTCCGAAGTCTAGAATCAAGTTGGTGACGAGGCCCGTGTTTAGGGCTAAGACCGTGAGAGGGAGACAGAGTAAACAATATTGCATTCCCCCAATTTTGTCGAAAGCTGTCTTTAGTGTGTAAGCGAATAAATCGAACTTTAATAACTAAGCATGTAGGTATTTAATTCGTGTAGATGATAACTTAAAGATATATTTTGTCTGTCAGGTCGCTTATTAACAAATATTGGACACAGAATTTTATTCTTTTTTACGAAAATATACACATTGCGTTCAAATGAGCCTTAACGTCATGTCATGCGTATTTAGAGTTTATACTGACTCGTGATGTAGCCAGCCCCCACTCCACAACTTTAATGAGTTTTATCGAAGTATATTTTTAATGATAAGATAAAGCAAAAAATACGTGACTAATATTTTTTTCACTATCTAGTATTTTAGAGAGACACTAAATATTGTTTTTTTTTGTCCAGCTCCATCCCTATAACTCCGATACCCAAACCTTTGCAACCAGAATATGCCAACACTGCTTGGCGACAGAAACTGTAGTAACAATTTCAGCGTCGTCTATTCTCAAATCTGTGAGTTAATTTTGTTAGAGTCGCATTTATCGCCCGGGAACTGGACGTAGCTCATAACATAACGACTGTATTCCCCAAAGGGTCAGGAAGAGGTCCACTTATATTATACCCATATTTCGCCAGTTATGTAGAAGTCCCATTTAATAGAGGGGGCTTGCCCTCTATTACATGGGACTTCTACATAACTATATTGAATCAACAGAGTACAAATCCAGTCTCCGAATCTCTCCTGGACGTTCGAGCTCCATAGAATAAAAAAAACCACTTACTGTAATAGCTTTTTCCTTCAGCTCCGGTTTCGTCACCATCTGTCTTTTGATCGTATTCATCTCAAGAGGAGTATAACCAACCAATTCAGAGAGCACATCACTGGTAAACTCGACATCCAGAGTCCCAGTACCATCGACTATGGTACACTTCAACGTCCACCCATCCTTACTTACGGACAATTTGGATAATAAACTCATAACTTGACCTTTTACTTTAAAAACTTTCCCAACTTTGTCACCTTCATTCATCTCCTTAATCTGTTTTATATACACGAATGGTTCTGAGGACACGGTATTTGGGCCTGTATTTATTGGAGCACTCAGGTCACTATTACCTGCATCTATCTGAGATTCTAATTCTCTTAAATATTCTTCATCTTCGACTAAAAATAGATCGTCTTCATCTGGATAGTCGTCATGGTTGACCGTATCAGTTTTTAATTTCTTTTCAGGATTTGTGTTATCAGTTGTAAGTGATCTTTTTCCGGGATTATCAATGAATTGTTCTTCAAGGGCCGCTAGTTGGTCCACATCTATTTCGTCATCTGCGAAGTTGGTAGGTTGGTTGGTGGGTTGATGTGTTTGTTCAAATGTAGGCGTAGGAAGGATGTTTGCCGTCGGCATTTGGCTGTGTGGTGTTGGAATATTTGTGTTTCTTGGTACACTGATTGTCGTGTTGGGGTCTGGTTCTGAAAAATACATAATTAATAAAGATTAATATATTTTTACTTATATTGTATAGATTTATGTTCTTGAAACTTATCAGACAGACGTGTTGCAGGGGCGACTGTGGTGAAAAGTGGGCGTTTCAGGGTGTGTGAAAAAGTGCTAATTCTCAGACTAATTTGAAGAAATGAATTTTGATTTTGAGAAAACAATTACTTAGTAAGTTTCAAGAGATTTTTCTAGTAGTAATAAATCAAAATTGGAATTTATTTTGTAAATTGGTTTAAAATAACACTTTGTCAATATATTTCTTTACAACTAAATAAGGTCGGTGTTACTTTGCCGATTATTTTGAGAACCGAAACAAACACAGAGTTCAGTCTCTATTAAAGTCCAGAGCGATCAAATGAGGGCCATGAAAATTAGTGTCCGAGATAGTCTTTAGAGGAAAAACCCACACAGATATGGGTGAGCCTGTCCAGTCAGTGCACGCATTTATCAGTGATCGTGTAGCTTGACTCTTAACTTATTGAGCTCAAAGCCCGCCACACTATTCCCAAACCACTGCAACTCCTGAAAACCAGAATCAACAGGGGCGACCAACCACAAAAGCGTCGAGACAATGAAGACCGACGAGTCCCGGAGAAACGATTCAACTATCGTGGATCCCGCAACGAAATTAATCAGAAAAGAACATTGAAAGAGTACACAATTAAGAAACTAAAAAGACTAAGCTATTACCTTGGGTCATAGGCAACCCCAACTTGGTGGATAGCTGTCCTGCCAAAGAGTTGGAGATAGCTATTTCCTGAACTTCTCCACCTAAGAGTTCTATGGAACTTTCTGTCAGCAGCAGCTGGCCTCTTCGACAATCTAGTGGACCTGCGGAATTAAGATAAAAATTACCATTAATAACGACTACTTTCAAATAAACTACCAACTAACGATTACATTACATCAAAACTGTATTATCCGAAGGGTTAGGCAGATGTGGATGTACCAGGGACCTTTAGCACACCCACATTTCGCCAGTTATGTTTAAGTCCCATGTTATAGGGGACAAGCCTATTGGCATCAATCTGGGACACAAATCAAGATTCCGGACTGCTTCTGAAAAATTCTAGATGGAAAAACCCAATAATACTTTTCCCAACCTGGGAATCGTACGAAACTCAGTGGTAGCGCTTGCAACCACAACGGGAAAGTCGATATTTGCTTGGCAGTGAAAGTCGCGCATACCTACCTTTTATTAGAACTTTGCATCCAGGTGTGATGTCACAACTCAAGTTTCTCATCGGCTTGTACTCTAATGCAGTAATCTCTTGCACACCATCTGTTAAGTACAGTTTTATCATTCTGGAAATAAAAAATAATACTAAAATTTATAATTTCAAATCAAGCTCGTTAAGCCGTTGGTCCCGGCTGTCTTTTGTAGATCTTCGACAGTCGTTACGGGTAGTCAGAAGCCCGAAAGTCCGACAACCAGATGCCTAAGTAAAATGTTACCCAGTAACTGGGTTGTGGAAGTCAGATAGGCAGTCGCTCCATGTAAAATACTGGTATTCAGCTGAAGCCGACCTCAACATAGTTCGGAAAAGGTTAAGCAGATAATGATATTTCAAAATTAAGTTGTATCAAGATACCAGCCTGCTACTGTCCCAATGCAGGGCAAAGGCCTAGTCTTATGCACAGACGGCAGGAGTTTTAATCAAGGTAGGTTGGCGATTTCAGACTTTTATTAACTATGAGTCCACGTCTCTCGATGTTTTCCTACACCAATGTGATGTCTCAGATAAACTTAGAAAGTACATATCAATTGAAAACGGTACATTATTTTTACAACATTTTGTATACATTAGTTAGATAATTAATTTTATGTGAAGGCGATGTACCTAGCTTAAAAAAGACTGTGCTAAAATAGGTACAAAGTATTGCAAATTAATGCTATGATTAAATAAACCATTCATCATCACTAGTCATACGAACAAACAAAGCAAAAGGGGTATGTAAGGATCGTGGCAGGCGTTCCATAGTTTCCACCTAACCTCTATATTATTTCACTCTTTACAGCTAACCCCATGGGAAAAAGGCGTGAATATACATAATTTTTATTTTTTTAATGTTGCCGCACACTAGGAATTTCTCCTGTACCGTGGGTGCGTTTACAAACATTTTAATTCACATACACAAACAGCCAGACCCGGAACAACTATCTATAGGCCATACAAATATTTGTTCCATGCGGGAATCGAATCGGCGACACGAAGCGCGGCAGCCAATCGTTCAGCCACTGCGCCAATCGTGCCAAATAATATTTACCTGTGACTAGACACCTTATCTTCATAATTAGTTGTTGCTTCAACATTTTCCATATTTACCTTCTGTAACTTCAAGTACTGCTGATAAGCTGGAGTGCCTGGAAATAGGACAAGGTTGAAGTCAAGGACATGCGCATACATGTTTGTCATCATTCATTTATTAACAGCCAGTATCGAGAATATCTTTCGTATGGTACTGGCGATTTATAACTTTTTATATTTTTTACTCGTACCATATCGATTTTTCTAAAGAGTTTACTTGAGTTTTTATAAATCCCCATTTTTTTTAAACGGCTGGCGAGTCAAGCCTCGTCTTTGGTTTGCCCATTTTGAGACACTGTTGGATGATTCAGTGATGGGAGACGAAGGAAAATTTAGATAGATCGTGGCTTATCTATCGCAACATGAAGTTGAGGATATCAGCGACATTACCCTGGCACCTGCGAACACAGACAGATACGAAAGACTCAAAGAACGATTGATGTATGTTTTAGAAGAGTCTGAAGAGAAATAGCAGCAGATATTGAGATGGAGCTTGGTGACCTAATTCCATCTTAACTACTCCGTCGGATAAGATGCCTTATTCAACGCTGTGCCTCATATGGATTGGACACTTAACAGCTTCGAGTCACACCCACAACAGACCATAATATCATTAGCATGATCGAAACTCTGAACAAGGAGGTTGCTGCACTCAAAAGGGAAACTAGAAATCACTAGTATTGCCAGCAATCTCGTGATCGAAGATCTACCCAGTCCATCAATGTTTTTGAAAATAAGCCTATCGATGCAAGAGCCCCTGCAGTTTCAAAGAAGATGGATAGTTGGGAAACGAATAAGTCGACAACTCATCTACATACCACCTGTTCATAGAAGATCCTATGACCAGAGAAAAATATAACTTGGACACGGGTGTGGTTGTTTCTGTTCTCATCACCACAATTTGCAAGTGCAAACCTGGACTCTGAGAAACTACTTGTATGCAGCTAATGTAACATCCTTTACGCAAAATACGCGCTACGTCGTGGAGTTGCGGAAATCGGCCCGTCTAACAATAATGTAACATCTCCTCCAACCCCTGTAAAGCGTAGCTTTGAAAATAAAATACAGCAGAAGCAAGAGTTTTTAAAATTGACTACGCAGTTTATGAGTTTATCCATTACAAAGAAACATAAAAATCTTTCCTTTTTATAAAATTAGTTTAGTTTATAAATTAATACCTACCTATATCTATCACAGCATTAATCTGCAGCACGAACCTTCCATTTAGAACTGTCTTCATTTGTCCTTTTAAGTTAGCAGGCAAAGACCCGGGACAGATCTCTTTCAAATCATTCAGTAGCCATTGTTCTCTAGCCAAGTCTTTTATTTGTGCCTCACTGTATTTGTTTTCATTGTCTTCTGAAAGGTACTCTACACATCTGAAATAATAAATAAGTATATTAATGACATTTATAAGTACTAATTGTTGAATAAAAACTGGTGCAAGGGTCAATCAAAGGCTATGATAAACCAATGTGTAGTGTAGCGGTCACAAAGCATGTGTCCATATAGATCAGTATGCATTCCAGCCTAACGGTAGGGATTTTATAGGGCATAAATACTTTGGTTACCTAGTTACTCCGAGAGATTGCCAGCAACGTCAGATTGCTGCTGGCCTTTCTCGAGGAACTGGGGGGAATCGAATAAGGTAGTGTCCCCGTTGTGCAGTTGCGGATATTGGACCGTCAAACAATACAATACAAGGGTAGGAACTGGACCCTACCCTTTGAATCGTAACCCTGGGCTTACAATCCCAAGGTAGTACAGTATTGCTGGGTTATTTTAAAGGGAATTACTCTGTACCAGCTCAGAATCTGTATTTGTGTATGGTAACTGTGAATAGAGTCCCTAATGCTATTGTGTGGGGAACCTAATTTAATCAAGTTAAGGAACTGGCTTATGAGGTTTATAGGGTTGTTAAGGTCTTAAGGTATACTGTACAACTCTTGTCTGTAATTTCGGGACAAACAAACTTGATGTTATAGGTAATGTATTTGAATAAGAAATTATGACTGAAAAAACTATATATTTCATGTAGCTTACCCGGAGAGCCAATCGCCGACCACATACATGTGATGGGACATTAGATACTGCTGCACTGAGTTCATGAGGGAAGTAGAAGACATTATGGTTGATATTCGACATAATACTTGGCGAACCAACGTCAATGCCTTCGGCTAGTTTAGCACTGCATGAAGGTGAAGATACCAAGTCACATCAGCTTTAACAACTTTTGTCCTCCAGTTTTGTTTGTGGAGATATAACTGCACTATTAATCCAATCTCGTGTTATACGTACTACATAATTCTTTTGAAAACCTTAGAGCGTTTCCCACTATTTATCAACATTTGTACCGACAATGTGACTGACAGTGACAGCTGTCAATGAAAACTGCTGAAAACACATTAAAAAAATGACACTAGCAGTGACAGTCTTCGTATTGTATTTCTGTATGATCACCACACTGATGGTCTACTGGGACTAGGGGTGAATATAAAAAAATGATATAATAAATAGCTATTGGAAGCGGTCGTTACAAAAAACATGAGGTTGTATTGAACATTGCTTTTTTTTCGTTGGGATGAAGCAGATTCTAATGTTGCCATTTTATCATAGAACTTCCAATTATTGGTAGTCTTAATCAATCTTAGAATAATAAGTAAAAGTACGAGAAATAACCTTATAACCTTTAATCTTAGCCTTATAATTTTACTCACCAGTGGTTGAAAAACGTACATTTTAGATGTCAAGTTTTGTTTATTATTTTGACGAAAAATAATTTGGTTTCAAAGTAGCTATGCGTAATTAACTGCTTTATTGAGGCAACATTTATGTGTGAGTGAACGCAAAAAAAGCTTGCCGATATTTCATCCATCTCCCTCGTAAATTTTGGACATAGGCTGATTGACAACAAAAGGCACTATTTTGAGGATCATTGTTGTTTTAAATGTTTCCCTGTAAATAAGTGTTGTGTAACGAGCGCCTGTATTCGTGATTTACACCGTGGATGAAAAAATATGAAGCGGCGAAATGCCGAAACTGGGAAGTTGCGGCGCCCCTTGAAGCGCACAAAAATCACCGAAGGAATGTACGGAAAGTGAGTGGATACTGTTTACGTTGATCGTTATATACCAGGAAATAGATCTCTACAATATGCGGCGTCTAATTCTGTGATAAATTTAACATAAATATTACGGAATATAAAGTCTATGTGGGTAGAAACTAACATCTGGCGATCACAGCCCACCTGTGTGGTGTGAATACAAAAAGAAATGAAATTACACGTTTTTTGTTATAAAATGCGTGCAAATGTGCAACATGTGTAGTCTGCATGTCAGCACTGTTGTTTTAATCATGCAGGACGAAGTGGCCTGCTAAATATATGACGAGACCATCTTTTTGTGAAGAATAATACAAATCAAGCATATGTAAACATACCTATATAAACTAGTCTACTTTGCATATGCAACTTGTAGGAATATCAAACATGAAGCTAAGTGACATTTTCCTTCATTTTGTAAACATAGTATTTTGTCATAATAATTTATCACACAAGGATTATTAAACAACTATACTTTTTATAGGAACAACTCATCAGTTTAATTAACCCCAGTCTAAATTACTACCACTGCATCAACAATTTCTTCTATTTTACATTCTGTCTACCAGATGATACCCTATGCATCTCATGAATGACAAATAAGGACAAATTGATAAAAAGCAAAAGCATCAGACGATTTTGTATCAGCAAAACTAATAATAACCTGAACTTATTGCCTACTCATTATTACTTTCTTGAAATAAAGATGCTCATTTTACCAGTTATTAGGTTCACATAACTAGTTTCAAAATTGTATACCATTCCTAAGCTGTACTGCTTACTAACCCATAATTATTATACTATTAAAAGTAAAAAATATATTTTCATCAGACTAAACTTAACTGTGTAAACACTAATCACTGTAAACAATAAAATAACAGTCAGTTAAACTGTTTTCATAATAGATTTAGTTTTATTTAAATAAATATTTAAAAACTAAGTTTGAAATCATAAACTTCTTAATTAGTACCAGCCTATTACTGTCCAACTGTAGGCCAACGGCCTCTTCTCATACAGTGAAGGCACGAGCATTAATCACCACGCTTGCTCAAGACGGGTTGGCGATTTCAGACTTATATTAATTATATAAGTCCATGTTTCCTCACAATGTTTTCCTTCACCAATGTCAGTGATGTCCAAGATTAACTTAGAATAAAATACTCACTGTACACTATGAAACTACCAACAGAATACCGCATAAATATATAATTTCAAAGGTTCTCTCTGATTTATGTAGCTAGTCTACATATGTCAGATGTAAAATGATTTACATTTATCATTTAGGCTGCGTTCCCACTTTCTCGTGACGACAGATAGTCGTGTCGTTATAAGCGTTCACACATAGGACGACACGATTAACTGTCGTCTACAACTTTTTGCGGCGACGACAGATTGTCATGACAGTGGCTAGCACGACATAAAACGAAAAATTATGATGATAGGCAGTCGCTATAATGAGAACAGCTAGAGACGATAGTCGTTCGACGATAAATTTACCGCCACGACATAGTTGGAACGCGCCTTTCAGATTTGAGGATCAATTTAATAGAAACATTAAACATTTTCAGTTCAATGCTGTACCTGAAGTTTGTGATGATTTGGGCGACAGTAGTCATGGCCGACTATATGCTGGAGTTCAGGTTTGAGTTCCTCTGGCCCTTCTGGATGATGGTGAGATCAATCTACGATTCATTCAAATATCAAGGACTTGTGAGTACCACTTTTGTCTTAATCAGTCATTGATGTAGTTTTGCAATTTATAAGTACGTTAGAAAACTACTAAATAACAGTTGAAGAGGAAGATGTGTTTTTTGTCTAGATGGAAATAGGTAAGAAAAAGTTATTTTATTTCAAAGAACAAACTGAAAGAAGCGACGAAAATAATAAATCTAATCAAAGTATTTAGAAATGGTCATGATCAATGTAAAAGGTCATTTGTACTGTGAAACTATAGAACTCCTGACTGATGAAGTCAGTTGTTGTCCACCAAGTGATTTTAAATAAGTTATAACTAAGCCACTTTAGGACTACTGCGGCTTTTTTAACTGCTGCCTATTTTTTTTAATAAATGTTACGAGCATACTAATTGAAAGAAAATTATCATCTGATTGTCATTTGTACTCTCTGACTTATGAAATAAGAACCTTTTCGAAACAGTAATAAAGGAGGTTCAACTCAAAAATAAGTTAACTCTTTAATCACCAAACAAGAATCAGAATTAGATAGAATGAAAAAATAGAAAGTATTCTGGGTCTAAACTATGACTGTAAGCTAAAACAATAATGCTCCTTTGTGATTGTATTTAAGTCATACTTATTTAAATTGAATTTGATTCTCATGATCTACTTACAGTGTTGCAAAAGTATCAAGATGTTTTCTTGCCACGAGTCAGGTCAATCAATCTGTATTGTAATTTAAAACAATTGACTTGATATATTCGTTGTTAACTACATTCATGGTCATTGCAGAAGCCTCAGTTAGCAATTTTATACTATAAAAGATTTCAATTGTTAGTATTTTGTTCTCATAAATAAGCCTTATCCCGACTTTAGTGGGCTTCGGCTTCCAGTTTAACCGCATGTACCTGAATCCCCGGACCGGAAAACTTTGTGAACAGAAACGCAGTGGTGAATAGAAACAATACTTTTTAATTTTTTCGTTAATTGAACATTGTTTGTTACTATATGGACTCTAATTTTTTTTTAAGGAATTGAAATGAATTAGTTAGACATTTTGCCTAGTTAGACATTTTGCCCAATTATAAATTATTGAACCAACATTTAAATCTCACAGAAAGTTTTGTTTCGATTTACCCTGTTTTACTGGTATTTTACATGGAGGGATTGTAGTTACTCGGTAACATGATACCCTTTGGTAAGACTAATTGTTAGACTTTCAGGCTTCTGACTACCTGTAACAAATCTCAAAGATCTTTGAATCCCTAAATAAGCTAACATCTGACATAGTTTTTTTTTGTTCCCAGGCATTCTCAGTATTCTTCATCTGCATAGCGCTCACATCAGACATGATCTGTTTCTTCTTCATACCTCTACAGTACATATTCTTTGCTGCAAGTACCTATGTATGGGTACAATATGTCTGGTATACATGTGAGTACATTTTTAATATATTTGAGCAAGGATGGTGAATACACAAGCCTTTTCTGTGTGAGAAAAGGCCTCAGCTCTGCAGTGGGACGGTAACAGGCCAGTATTGTTTCCTGAAATATATTAGCTTCATCAAATATTTTGACAAAGTCTGGATGCTTTTGCTGCTATATATTTGCACAAAGTATCGTGACGGTAGATAAATGTTAGAAGTAGTTTTTTTTTTAATTTGTCTTTCCCTCGGGCTTGTGATGTGACGATAGAAAATTGTTAGAAAAACATACCTCTGCTGTAAAACTTTTGTGGACGCCATTTAGTTCAGCCAGCCTTGGTCTAGTGATCCATTTTAATAAAGAATTCACAACCCTGGACAGGACAGACTATCTTTCGTCACGACATACAGTTGCGTTCTTATTTTAACAAAAGGGTAATTATTTACATTGTTTAAGACTTTCAAACGAATAGTCATTTGCGTGGGAACGTTTTGTTTCCTCTGTTTATTACCAAAAATAGTGGCCAGCACATCAAGCTACCTCAAACAGTCAAATTTCTTTGATAAATTTTCAACTTTAATACGAAAGAATAAGGTGCATTTTCAATTGGCAAAAATTGACACTTTGGTGTAGGGTGCTGGCGTCTGTACTAGTTCAACAATTACAAGCTTGCACTCGTATTATTTTATGAGTGTACCAGAAATAGAGTTTTGCCTTGGACACAAGTTACCCACCTATATTTACACAATACTGTTTAGGTGTTTCCTTCAATGTACATCGAAATTATATTTGTTTTATGGTTCCGTACCCAAAGTTCCGGACCCTATTACCAAGACTCCGCAGTCCGTCCGTCTATCTGTCTGTCCATCCGTCCGTCCGTCTGTCACCAGGCTGTATCTTATGAACCGTGATAGTTAGACAGTTGAAATTTTCACAGATGATGTGTATCTTTAGCCGCTATAACAACAAATACTAAAACAATAAAAAAATAATTAAGTGGGGCTCTTATACAACAGACATTATTTTTTTGCCGTTTTTATAAATGACTAGTTACCGCCCGCATGGTTTGTTGATATAGAAAAGTCCTGTGCCCTTTCTCGGGGTGCCGTGCAATCTATCTCTGCCAAATTTTATCGAAATCCGTTCAATGGTTTAGGCGTGAAAGGTGGACAAACAGACAGACACACTTTTCCATTTATAATATTAGTATGGATGGTACGGAACCCTTTGTGAATCCGACTCGCACTTGGTCGGTTTTTTAAATGTATTAAAACATTTAAGTAGTTATTTTTATCTTACTTGCCGCATGGCGAGCTCGATCAACATACAACGTAAAACCGCGCCACAATTGTCAAGAGACGTCAGATGTTTTTAATGTCGCGGGCTTCGTTGACTAAAGGATCCCTTTAGTGTTAGTGTTTTGTAGAAAACTGTTCTCATGGTCGTTTTTTGGGACAACAATCGCGTAATTTTTTTTTTGGGCATGCATTTAGTTAGCTACACCAAAAAATCCATATCCTTATTCCTAAATCCATACACTCATATTCGTATTATATCCTATACAACGTGTAACAGATAAAACGCAAGACCGGAAAGTGGTTTGTTCTGAATAAGCTTCTAAATAGGTATCCGTCATTAAAAAAGTGTTTCATGAACTTTATGGCTACAAATTGAACGCTAAGACAATGCTTGGTGCGTCCGAGGGACTCCGGGACGTTTCGTCCTAACACGGACCTAATGCCTTCAGGCTTTTGACGAGTCGAATAAAATCGCTGGTAGGTACGTTAGCGAACCAACTAGAGTCGATGACCTAAAACAATTTAACACCTTACCTGCCAAACAACGAGACACAATAGAAAATGTATTTTTTGTCGGTCATTTGGCGTTCAACGTGTTAAAAGTGAAATGTAACACTAAGAGCCGCCATACACGGGCCGCTCGAGCAGTAGCCCAGTGATCAACATACACGGACCGCTCTTGCAGTCAGAGTCAACAGCTTGTAGCTACCATTTTCACCGCGCAGCCAACCGCCCGAAGCAGTTGCAACTGCTTGAGCGGTTCGTGTATTGCAAATGACTATTTTGTATTGAAACTGCAGATGAAGCAACGGCGACCGCTTAAAGATGCTGGCACTGTCTGGTTGAAGCAGTCCGTGTATGGCGGCTCTAAATTGCTTATAAGACTTTAATCTAATTTAAGGAAACGTGCAATTAAGTGCATCGAATACGATAGTGGATACTTCCAAATTGTAATGAAAAGGGGTTGAAGATTGTTAAGTTCCGTATGTACCTACTCTTATCAAACAATTTATTTTTAATCACTGTAAATATGATTCAAATCTTTTAAACACGCCGACTTTGAATATTTCTTACACGTGATAAACTGTAAATACAAGTTATCAGGGGGGCTACCCCTCTACGCGTTTCGCGGTATCCGAGGACGTTTCTCGGTGGCGTGGCGGGCTTAGGCTGAGCGCTCTGCCCTACGTATCTGATATAATTATCGGCATGTAACTTGGCAAGAGTCGTTAGATGCGCACAAGTCGTTTTGTAGGTCTCTTTGGTAGTCAAGCGGGATGCGGGGTATGAGGTAGCGTCAATCTGAGCGCGCGATTGGTGCAACAGTCGACTGTTGCCTCCCGAACTCCCGATTACACTTGCGTGCACGAAAATTGTACCCTTTGTTTTTGTTGTGTTTATGTTAAAGAGTTATTGTTATTGTTTTTAAATTTAGTTTTTGTTACGAGTTGATATTATTGTTGTTGTTTTAAATTAAAAAATTAAGGCAAAAAAAGGTATGCCTTTTTTCGCATACTTTCCTCGTATGCATATTATTGAGTTATAAATATAATAACCAATAAACTTTACGAATTCCACTCACTTCTTCAACTTTCTTCTAATCTGATATTATAAAATATAAATGATGGCAATAACCATAAAATAATGACGATCAATAAAAGTCACCACTTTTTTGTTCCACTAAGTGCACGATGCGCGAACTTACCCCCACTACGCCAAAACCTTGCCAACTTAGGGTGAACTCATCTAATTTCGTGACAAAGGCATTTGAGTAATAAAATACCAATAAATTATTAATTAATTTAATTCAGTCTCAGCATGACTTTTAATCAGTCTTTTATGAGGAATATTAGCACAAATAATCAGATTTACTAAACCAAGTCAACTTGCCTAATTCCGTGGTGACCTCTTTAAGTCCGTGATAGCTAATACTTTAATTCTGATATAACGGAATTAGGCAAGTTAACTTTATTTAAGTAGTACAATATTAATATTATAATAAAATTAAATAAAAATAATAAAAATCTTTTAAAATAACCGGGTTTGAACAAATCGCTCTACCTGCTGAAAGATTTTCCGGTGTTCGCTGCAGATCCCTTTTTTTCATTGAATGTGCAGCAAATGTTCGCAGCTTTTGCTAAAGATAATGCTATTTGCTTTATTTTGGTAACTGTAAGACCAAAACCACGTTCTTGCATCTGAATAATATAGGCCAGACTTTTGTTCTATTTCAACAGGTAACGCAAACGGCCTTCCTATCTTGGACATTACGATCTGTGCATCTTGATGACCCTCTCGTAGAGTTTTGTACTTCGTCACATTCTCTTTTAATGTCGACCATGGAATCTTAAACTCCTTCGAAGCTCTGTAAACTGTCATTGTTGAACTCAAAACATTTTCAACAGCGGTTTTGAGATCGGTCTCCGAGTATTTTCTGTTCTTCTTGTTGGGGTCATCCATGATATATCTGAAAGTAAACAAGCAAATTAAAATAATAAATACGTACCTACCTGCTTAGATTTTAGCGTCTGCCCAAATTTGAGCTCATATTCATAAAAAAAAGCTGCGAAATTTGGTAAATTACTCACGCAATTACGTGACAAGTCCAAAAAAAGTGTCACCCAATTCCGTGATAGCAAAATATAATATTGGCTCAAAGTCGTCATTTTAATTAAGACCAGATAAAAGTAATAAAATGACATCAATCTTGTCTACTACACTCAAAATAAGTCAATAATTTCAGTTAAAACCACAAATATTTGTACATAACTACTATAATTCTGTGATAGCACAGAAACCACTCAACCGCTAAAACGCTAATATTTTTGACGAACAAAATAAGCTCTAACACGAAAAAGACGCAGAACTATGACGATTTTTTTACTGCCACATCTAGGGAATATCAATTACAATTCATTTTATTAGAAAGAAGCTAAAAAATCGGTTAAATACTTACATAAGTACAGCAAAGTTCGCCACCAATTCACAAACACTGCGGAAACCGGCGAAATTCGCGCGCGATCTGACAAAACCGTTAGCTGTTTCTATCTCGCTCCCTCGAGCATCCCCAAACTTTACAGACGCATTTGAACTTTATCACAGAGGCTTAAGGTTGTATTTCAAACCATTGATTTCACTCGTATAGCCCTATATTAGCGCTCAAACCAAATATCACCGAATTAGGAGAGTCACAGAATTAGATGAGTTCACCCTACGTGCCAGTGACTATACATCGAAGACGGGCGTTAAGTCGCTTGATTTAAAAATGCATTCCCGTTTGTAAGCCAAATTTTCTAGATTGGTATTGAATGATATTAGTAACATCAAACAATCGTAACACATTTCGCCAGTTATATTTAAGTCATATGTAATAGGGGGTAAGCTTATTGCCATCAGCCGGGCACAAATCCAGACTCATCAGACGGGCTGCTAATGAGAAAATTCCTATTGGAAAAATTAAATAACTCCTTGCCCGACCTGGGAATCGAACCTAGGACCTCGCGCTCAGCAGTCGCGGTTGGAACCACTAGACCAATAAGTCAGTGAGTTATTACTGAATACAATCGTAAACTAAACAATATGATTCAAAGCCGCCAGTCCAAAGCCTGTGAAAGTGTGATGGAGAGATGGAATCCTATCCTACACGGTGATACCGCTTATGAATATCAAGCTACTTAGAATGTAATTTTCAGTCACAAAACTAACGTAGGTACATACGCAACGTCAATCAGTCTTTATTTGTGAAAATAGGTATACATAAATGGTCTTAAATAAACATATTATTGACGTCGAGCTCTATGTTGTTTGTTTGTCATTGGTAGACAATGAAATTGATGTACAAACAGTAATTTTAGTGTCATGTTGGGTACACAAAGTGAGTTCGAAATAAAACAGTAGTTCAAAAGTAAAAGTTTAATGGGTACTATGCCTATATGCTATATTAACATATATAAATTACGTGTCACGGAAACTACTGAATCTTTCATTTTTTTTACTATAGATAAACTTTTTTATTTCATTAAAATTATACAATTATTAATATATGAAGAAATAAAATAAATAAATCATAGGGCATCAAAAAATTCATCCGCATCGTTATCAACGGGAAAAGTGCCCAGAAGGCTGGCAGCATTGCCACGTTGAATGGCAATGCTGATTCTTTGGCCAAAAAAAAGGCCAGCCCTCTGAACTACTGAACCGATTTTAATAAAGTTTTGGTCAAACTTAAAAGATAGGTCAGTTTTTATTTCGATTATTGACCTCAATTTTTTTTTTTATTGCTAATTAAATCTATTCCTATAATAAGTTCCATACGTTTCTAATAGATGGCAGTGTAACTTAACTTTTGAGGCGGTACGAAGTTCGCCGGGACAGCTTATATATATATATATATATATATACTCTTATATAAAAATGCCTAGTCTTGTCGTCTGGCCAGCTGACGCGCGTACGGGTGTGTGAGTGCGCGCCGCTAACATTGCTATGAGAGTGTGTGCCGTGATTCTGTAGTACGCTCTAACGTTTTTTTTTTAGTCAGGACAACTATTCTATAAATAATTTCTTGTTTTAGTTTAACTGTATTCAATGACAGATATTGTTTTAGGCATATAATTCGGTATTTAATTGGGGTATCTAAGGTCTTGCGTTTCTTATGTTATACATTGTATATCCGTATCGGTATACCCATATCCCTATATCCATATATCTCCACATTTATCCATATCGATAAATCGATTATCCATGTTATTTCGTGAGTAAAAATTTACAACACATCGATTTATCCATATCGATAAAGGATTATTATGAGCTTTAAAATAGGCCTTATTCCAATTATTTTTAACGCAATGTGGCAGCTTTCATTCAACAATTTTTGAAATTTCTAGGTTCCGTACCTAAAGGGTAAAACGGGGCCCTATTACTAACACTCCGCTGTCCGTCCGTCTGTCTGTCCATCTGTCACCAGGCTGTATCTTATGAACCGACTGATAGTTCAACAGTTGAAATTTTCACATGATGTATTACTGTTGCCACTATAATAACAAATAAGTACTAGAAAACAATAAAATAAATGTTTAAGGTCGGCAAAAAAAATCTTTTTTAAAAGTAAAAAGTTTTTTTTTGCGGTTTTTATAGATGTTGTGACCCTTCGTGCGCAAGTCCCGAGTCGCACTTGGCCGGTTTTTTCGTCGTAAATAATTTAAATGATGACATGTTAAAACATGAATTTAATGTATTATTTAATCCACATTACTTATTTGACATATGTCTTAATACAGTCGCAGACAAAGGCATCTGCGTGCCAACAGTAGCGATATGCTGCCTGCTGGTGTACGTGGAGGGCCTGTGGCGAGGCTCCCGCGCGGGCGCGGGCGAGCTGTACCGGCCGCTGGCGGCGCACTGCGTGGGCTACCCCGTGGTGACGCTGGGCTTCGGGGCGAAGGCCCTCATCGCGCATCGAATGCGACAGCGCAGGCAGAGGCACGTCCGCGCAATGAATGAGTTTTACTTTCAACTCATGCGGGATGCGCTGCCCGAGTCTGCGTTAGACCAGGTAAATATTTACAATTTTTTATAAAGACGTCTTATTCTTTTTCCTATTTTTTTGGTGTCCCGCTAGGCAAAATGCTTCCGCATATACCATTATTGTGTCTTCCCCCTTGCGTTATCTGGCTAATTCATTAATAATTAAACTCAATTAGTCGTACCAGTCGATGGCAACGCACGTCTTTCTGAAACATTCTACATACCTAAATATGAACCGCCAAAAACTCCATGTAAATGGAAATTAACATATTATCAAATAGAATACTCTTTATTGTACACCAAAAACTGTAAAAGCTACATAGGGTACATATATTTTTCATTTTCAGACACAGTCTCAGCAGCAGCAAGCGCAGACGCAGCAAGTGCCGAGCAAAGAGGCCGGCAGTGTCGCGAACGGTGGCGCGGAGTGTGCGACACAGACGCAGACACCGACGGCACAGTCCGACACTAAACACATGAACGGCTCGCTGCGCCGCTGTCGGTTTAGGACGGCAGAGCACAACGGTCACTGTCCGCAGGAGCATGCGCAGCTACAAGCTAAGGTAACTAAGGTACTTAGTAGCCGGTTTTTTTTTTAAATGGGTGCTGTCTTGGATTTTTGTTTTCATGATTTTCCTCATCAGTATCCTTCAAATTTCTGAAAGTCCTAACTTAACTATCACGATTTTGACGTATGTGACTGACTGAAAATTCATGATTTTTAGCTATAGGATTTTTAACGAAAGAAAAGATTTCTCATTAAGTTTCTTATTAAGAAAAAGCCAACGTAAAATACAATGCTGCGGGATCCAGAATCATGCATTTTTGGGCATATTGTTGTGTGTATGTGAATGTGTGAATTACACAGACACCTAGTTTATAGTAATTCTCCAATCATAAAAATGTTATTTCTTTTCATCTATTTTCAGTTAGACAAATTAGAAAAGCATTTAGAGCATCAAACGGCGCTCCGTGAGAAGTCGGCGTTAGCTCAAGCGTCAAACGCGAGCTCGGCTAGCTCAGGGAGCTCAGGTGGCTCGCATGGCTCGGCTGGCTCGGGTGGCTCGGCTGGTTCGAGTGGCTCGGCTGGCTCGAGTGGCTCATTGGGCTCGGGTGGCTCGCACGCGCTCAGTAACGGCAGCGTGTGTCATGCCGCGCCTGACGACGATGACAAACAGGACCATAGTAAAGGTATGTTTTAAGATACGGGGTACAGATTACTGTAAAATCACGACAAAACAAAAAATATATAAAATAAATAAATTTAAATGGCTTTTCCTGTATGAGAAGGCCGTGCTATGTAACTGCTTTATCTGAACAGACAGATCCTAATCGAGACCACTGACATTCGAAGATCTTTGGCAGTGGTTACGGGTAGTCAGAGACCTAAAAGATTGACTATCAGTCTTCCGAAGGGTATCCTGTCACCATGTAGCTGTGCAGGTCAGATATGCAGTCGCGTCATATAAAATACTGGTATTCAGCTGCATCGGGTTAGATTGGAAGCTGACTCCAACATAGTTGCGGAAAAGGCTAGGCAGTTGACGACATAATAATTATCATTTTATTTTCAAGGTGGTGCAAAGTCTTCTAAGTCAGACAGAGAAAAGAAAGAGGCTAGTACATTAAAAGAAGAAAAGAGAAAGAATAAAAACAGAGATAAGGATAAGGACAGCATTGATAGTCGTAAGAGTACAGAACATAGTGAGTACACCCGTCTTAGATCCTTTTAACCCAACATGTATTATATAGTATATTGGGCTTGTGTCCGCAACGCTACGTCCTCCACGCGCATTTTGTGTCAGGGTTGAAAAAATGCCATGTCAAACTCTGTACGTAAGGCCGAAAGCAGCGTTTTGATGTTGCTGGCGATCTTACGGAGTAGGCGCGGTCACAGCCAAAAACTTTACAGAGGGCCAGAGGTGGGCGGGGGGTGTATATGTTGATCAACAGAAATCACAACACAAATGGAACTATTCTATTTTTATTAGCAAATATGGTGATCATATATAAAGACGACAACCTCGTTGATAATTAATAACAAAATTTGTAAATATTTAGTTGGACAGAAAGACAAACAACTAAAAATACTTTAAAAATATGAATACAAAAAGAAAACAATGTTTATGTTCAAAGAGCTGCTTCTCCATTTTCACCTATTTTAAATCGCAGTCGCATGTTTTTATAGATATAACTGCCATGTAATTAGCATCATTATTACTTTCAGCAAAAGAACAAATAGTTAAAGATAAGGAAGTAGAGAGTACAAAAGATTGTGTAAAAATTAAGGAAAACAGTAACAAAGAAGTTAAAGAGAAAGACAAGGAAAGAGAGAAGGAACGAGAAAGAGAAACGAGAGAGCGTGACAAAGAACGGGAGCGCGAGCGGGAACGCGAACAGGTACGTCAAAGTTTAGCATTTTTTATTGAATAGGGTGTGTTTCTCAACTTTTTACTTGTTTCTAACTTTAAAAGCAATATTACATTGAATTCCGCGGTTCATAAACTCAAGGGCCTTAGAACATTTGAGTAGGCTGCATAAAGTACTTAAACTGCCAGACCAAGATTCAAAATGAAACGTAAAATGAAAAAAATAAAAATAGTCCTCACATTCACAAGGTCTTCAAACAAAACTATATGATGCTTGTATTTTTATGAGGTAAGAAAGTCATTTATATAAATAATGAGCAAGAATGGACCAAAAAGTGAACCCTGGGGGACTCCCATTGTTACCACAGATCTGTAAGATCTTTTTCCGTTCACATCAACTCTGTGAACCCTATTATTCATGTATGAAATAAGAAGATTCAGAGTGATGTTCCAGATACCGTTGTGGTGAAGCTTCCCATTAAATCTTTTGTTAAGAACACAATCGAATGCCTTGGACAAACTGCAATAAAAAACCAAAACGAATGATATAAGAATGCAAGTAGTGTTCTATTCTTTCTGTTAACTCCAATGGAAAAAGGTGTGAGTTCTTTATGTTTGCGTTTTAGCGTGAAGCCCGCGAGTGTACCGAAGAGCTGAAACGTGTGCGTGTAGAGCTGGCAGCGGCGCGTGCGTCAGAGGCGGAGGCGCGGCGTGCGCTGGCGGCGGCGGCCGCGGCCGAGCGGCAACGTCGCGCCGACCACCACCAGCTCAAACAGGCGCACACAGCGCTGCAGCACAAGTAAGTGTGGAACAATAATCTTGCCACTTAAGAGGATACAACAAGCATTTTGAAAGTGTCCAATTTTTGTGTAAACAATGCTTGCTCAACAATATTGCCCCATATCTCCAAAGTTTGAAAGTGAACAATATGAAATTAATCTAGTAGAGGTAAATAGAATAGGAAAACTAAAACGATGTCGACAACGAACAAAAAAATAAAGTTGACAAATTCATCAAAACAACGCAGTAAGTATTTGCAGCCAATTACAACCATGTCAACTGTCTGAAATAAAAGGCTGTCCCCACAGAGTGACGGCGTGGCGCACGGGCGAGCGCGCGGCCCTGGAGCGGCGCCTGGCCGACGAGCGCCGCGCGCGCGCCGCCGCCGAGGCGCAGCTGCTGCGGGCGCGGAACGCCGCGCGGCCGCCCAGGTACGTGCCGGCGGACATGAGGACTGCTCCCGCTTATGATACCACACCACACCGAATAACTACCATCACCATCCACACCTTTTATAAGATAGCGATTAAATCACCTGCAGGACTTAAGGAGGTGAATCAGCCCACGCTATATAGCGATTTCATTTCTAATGCTGAGTCAAACCTGCAGACAGTCCCGGGCGTTAACCTCATGCGCCAATCATATAATAATCGCGCGCACATTTCGGTGAAAATCACCCCAAAAATACGTTCACCATGCTGCTCATTTCTGAAACTAATATTGTGTTTTAATATTTAGCGGCGAATGCGAAAGCGAGTCCTGTAGATCACGTCGCACGGCGGCGGAGGCGGAGGGCGCGGGGGCGCGGCGCGAGCTGCTGCGCGCCCGCGAGCGAGCCGCGCAGCTGTCGCGGGACCTCGCGCATGCCACCGACCAGGTCTGCCATATCTACAGCCGCACGTGTTTTACTGACTTCCATATTTTTTTAATCAACAACTTGTTTTGTTTTAAAACAATAATGTTAGCAACATATTACTATGTCGTGCAGGTGCGCACGCTAGAGGCACGGCAAGAGCGACAAGAGCAGCAAGCTGCAGTAGCAGCAGCTGCAGCGGTGGCAGCAGCTGGCAAGCCCAGCGGCAGCTTCGACAGCACGCAGTCGCGTCTGCAGCACCTCGAGCATTCGCTGTCCGCAGAGACGCGCGTCAAGCTCGACCTGCTGTCCGCGCTCGGCGAAGCCAAGCGCAAGCTGCACATACAGGAGGGTGAGTGGTTGACTAGTTCATAGAGAAAGAAACCTTAGAGACCTTTTACCCTATTATTCCTATAATTTCAATGTATGCTCAAAACACTTATCGACTTTCGTAGCAAATTTAACGTTATAATTAAAGAACAGATTGGATTTCAGAAGCACAAGTCAACAACACAAGCCATATTCGCTCTTGTAAGCAATATTCTGAGTAATCAAAATCGTAATAATTTAACAGTGAAACTCTTTTTTTTTCTTTATTGACCTGTTGCAAGCTTTTGACTTCGTAGCGCATGAATAAGTTAGAAAACCTTGGCATAAGAGGGTTAGCACTGCAGCGGAGCTGGTCTTAAGTGACCGGAAATAATACGTTATTATGCATAAAGTAAACTAAAACTTGCTTATTTCCTACCGTTCTGACTCCAGAGAAATTAATGTGGCGTCCCTCAAGGAAGCGTACTACGCCCCATATTATTGTTATTGCATTTAATGACACACCACTGGACGGTGACGAATCATAAATTTATATTCAATAATCAGCTGTTGTTACTTAAAATTATGAGGTGGACTTTTTTCTGATACACACATCGTCGATATATATATATATATATATACTTCGTCGATACACACATCACATCTGTAAATTTTTGTCTACTCTCAAAGTCCAGGAGTGTGCAGCGATGTTATCAGAATCATGTTTACCATTGATTTTTTTTTTAATCAATAATGATATACCTTGGTATTTTGAGTTTCAATAAAACCTGTTTCTTATATCCACAAATTAATTAACAGGCTTAATATCAAGACAAGACAAAGAAATAGAGGAACTAAAAGCTCAAATGCTGGCAGTGATGCCGACAGAGTTCGTAGCGCCGTCCGGCGCTGCGGTGTCCAAGCTCCGGCTGTCGGACGGGTCGCCGCTGGACCCCAACGCCTCTGTCTACACCCCCAAACAACTGGCGCAATGCTCCGACGCCTGAAAAAAAGGAAACGAACGCGGCCATGCAAGTATTGTCCGACTTATCTCAGTACAAATTAAATATACGCATTTCAGTGGACAAGATTGTAAGAAAATATTCCGAAGAATGATGTGGTGAACAATAAAGAAGGAGTGTCGCAAAAGTCATATAAAATTGTGTAATTTTTGTGGTTTGTGAGTTTTCAAAGGAGTTTTCGATTCAATGTTAGAAGTAACTTGTTGTGTGAATAGAGTTGCCAGATGTGTGAAAAATAGGACTGTCTATGAATGCAAAAATCCCGGAACAGAGCTATTAAAATGGACATTTTGAGCTGAAAAATTCACTGGGACTAAAGCCTGGCATATCTATCCGAATTCACGAGAGACCCGTCATTGTGAGCTGAAATAATGTAGACAATACTTGATGAAAAATATCTAGAAATATTTAAGATCCAACCGCGTTCTTCCTTAGGTCCTAAACACCGAGCTTCGACCCTACCCAAGCCTTGCTGGTCTTTGTATGGGCGTTTCCTGATCTCAATTTGTTTTTTTTTTGTTTTCTAATTGATAATGCAAGCTGACAAGATGTTTTCGTTAATTTATTGTGTTAGTTAAAATTGTTTAAAGTGATTTTTTTTTGTAAGTCGAAGGCGGGCGGCATACAGACTTGGCTGTTATTTTGTTTTACCTGATTTTGGTCAAAACCTTTGATTGTTTGAGTGATAAATTACAGTACTCTTTGTTGGTGATTACGTTTCGGTAACAGTGATAACCCGTTATTTTTTATTTATCATTTTAAAAATCGGTCTCGACTTTAGTCAAGTGTGTACGCCCGCAAATGTCCATACAAATATCGGTAGAATTAAAATAAACTGGATATACTTAAAATAATAATAAACAAGTGTGTTAGTTTTGTAACAGTGTACGTACATATGTCAAGACAGAGCGTTTATTTTTTCATAATATTGAAATATTTGAATTTCTCACATTCGTGGTAACTGTATGGTCTTTAACTAAGTATATGAAAGTGTCCTAGAGTGTAAAATTCTTGTGAGTTGTCACTTTTCAAGACGTTCGCTTTATTGTGCGCACAATAATGGCTATATTTCAGCCTATAACTGCGTTCAAAATCGCGAATATAATTTCATACAAACTTTGTGACTGTGTACATGGCGTGTTATTGAAAAATGGATGTTATCACACACGGAATAGGATACATTTTTCAATAGACCGACATGTCACTGCATTTTTCGGCATTTCTTCAAACAACTTGGCCGTACAATGATCTCTTCAAGCATAATCTGTGTAGGCACGACAGTCCTCTATGTGATTCGCTGCTACAGTCTAATAAATACGTGTTCTGTTCGAATTTTATGTGATAAATTGTACAAATTAAGATCTGAGATCGAGTCTTTTTCCTTGTATATTAAATTTGTAGTTTTATTCGACGTTTTTAGTCCAAATTTGTCTGTATTTACGTGTGGCGCCGCCTGGCGGTACGTTCGGGAACTATCGGCGTGGCGCTTACATTTTCTTGTTGAACATTTGAGAGATGAAAATTGTTTGAAGTGTGGCAGCACTTGATATGTGATGGAACCATGACAGTTGTGATTTTGACAGATGTTCCGGTTCGATAGTACTGCTCCTGTTTCAGAATTATATGGATGTCTGTGAAAAATTGTACTTAATTACATTTCGGCTTATTTCTCCTAAAATTAGGGTCCTAAATTAACCCGAAAAAACCACGGCCAGTATTATAAAAAATATAGACAACAAGCATCCATAAAATTCTTTTATTTTGTTAAAATTTTGTTCAGACCATATACGGACATTTATTTCACCTGTAAAAGAAAATATCTGTGGATCGACTATTTGATTGCTTTACCTAAAGATTGAAATCATGGAGACATGGTTACTACCAGCCTGTATCATCCCACAACCATTAATCTAATACGACCTAATAACTGAACAAACTCCTTTGTTTGATATCTATAATATTCCATGTACAATCAAGGAATGAAAACGTTAAGCACCGTAATATTCTTCCGACTGCGAATTGTGAATATATCGATGGAAATGATTTGTCGAAATCTTGGCATGCTCTGGTAGGAAAGGATTTTTAGGGACACTTGCTTAAAGTTTTACTCCTTGATCGTACGTGATATTACAAAATCGTGAACGTGAACAAAAGCCAATCTTAAGCTTCTTTGCTTAACATGACTTGTTGGCAAAACAGTGTAACCAAAAATGAAACGAGAAAAATGAAGTCTTATCAAAATTACACACTCTTGGATGTTATTTTATATCCGAAACGAGAGGCGATATCTAATTCTATAAGATCGTTCGATCACGTCTGTACCGTAGTCCGTCCTGCAGATAAATCTGTCTGTTGAGTTCTTTAAATCCTGAGTCTTGAAATAATTCAAAATAGCAAAGTGAGATCCATAGATATTTGAAATTAACTTAGCAGGTGCGCTAAATATTCCTCTTTGTATCATTTATTTATGTGAAAATCGACATAATTGTGAATTACTACGCGTTGTCTCTGAAAAAGGTACAGTCGTTGCGAATCACGAGCGCGTCATTGTGACAGATGTCATTGTGACAGCTGTCATTGTCACATTTTATTTGTTTATTTACTTATTAAAAAGTAATTATACTAGCGGATGATGACGATGATGATGGCTGACGCGCGCTCGTGAAATGCATCAACTGCAGTGTTCCACCACTTAAGGTGCAGGCACCAAAATTGTTCAAATAGTATTTTTGACAGGTGGGAACACTTCCTTTTTCAAATGCCGCGTCTAGTGCTTAAGAACATCGATGTCTTTGTATGCAATAGAATAATATTCATGTAATATTTTCTAAAAAAAAAACATGAAGAATAATATCTCATTGTTAAACTACAACAAAATTTAATTTTCTGCCTGTATTGACTGTACAATACGACCGATGTGGCGCGGCGGGCAAAGGTCCGCCTGCGACGCAAGAGGTTGCGGGTTCGATTCCCGCCTTGGGACAAATGTTTGTATGATCTACAAATATTTGTTCTGGGTGTTCTGGGTATTTCCTATGTATAATAAAAATACCTATATATGTAATGTATTGTATTAAGTATATCAGTCATCTAGTACCCATAACACAAGCTCTGCTTAGCTTGGGGCTAGATGATGCTGTGTGGATTGTCCAGCAATATTTATTTATTTATTTAATACAGGCGTGATGTTTTGTATTATTAAGACATGCCTTGTTCAAAAAAGTATTATTTTTATTTTAACCAAAAACAAATTTCTAGTTATAATTTAAATTATACAACCGAAAACTTAGTTTAGAAAATATCCCACTTAAATTTACCTACAGAGAACACACAGTTTAAAACATTACTGGGTCTAGAAGCATGAAATTTTGCGGAAGATTTCCTTTTGTAACAAAGATGAGAAATAAAGTAATATTTTTGAAATAGGCTCGCCTCCCTATTGGGTGTACTATAGGTGCACCTCTGCTAACCCATCGGGTACAGCAGGCGTGATGTTGTGTAAAGAAAAACCAGTTGTTTTTTTTATGTAACTCCAAATTATGCCTCGCGAGGACTTACTATGAGATATTATTCTACAAGCCATCTCCATTTTTTTTTTACAATAACTCTATGCGTAATTGATGGTATGCTAATAAGATTTGTAATACATTCTTCGAACCAAAAAACATACTTCTTTAATTCACTCTGTTGCATTCAAAGTACAAATAATTTTATATAAACAGAAATGAACTACACTGCCGCCAACATAATGTACTAAGCGACGGAACTGTAAGATTACGTAGGATATGTGAAGGATCCGTGTTGTGCAAAGGGGCCATCCATATATTACGTCACACGTGAGGGGGATGGTGGGGGCAACAGTGTGACAAAAGGGCCGGACGACTAATAAACTTTGTGACGTCGTGTATAAACCTTAAGTATGCAAACTCTTAACTTCTACTTTTAAATATTAAAATGTTTTATTGATTTTATTTTAATAATTTCTAAATTTGAAATATTTTTTTTACACAATAGCGGAAGCTTTTATTTAATGTACTGAGTCCAGCACATCAAGCTTCCGCTTCCCCAATCTGTCGATTTTCTTTGATATATTTTCAACTTTATCACAAAAGAATAAGGTTCACGTTCAGTTGGGAAAATTTGGTACATACAATGTTAACCTGTGACAAGGACAGTGGGGGCTCCCAGCAGCATGAAATTTGTGTGACGTAATCTATGAATGGTCCCATAGGATAAATGATGCTGATGGTGAAAAACGGTTATTTCCCGTTGGTTTTCAATGTTACGCACGGTTCGTTGATATGTATTTGAGTGCCAATTTATTCTGTCCTATTCAGCTCAGCCTTGTGTACTTATTTGATACAGAAAAATAATAAAAACAAAAAGAGCAGTGGTGGCCCGGATAAAATGAGTCGTCTTGAATCTAGGCAGGTTGGCAATTTACTTAAAGTCTGAAATCGCCAGCCCGCCTTGAGCAAGCAAGCGTGGAGATCAACGCTCCTGTCTCCTGCCTTCTCCACCTTTGCAGTGGGGCAGAAGCAGGCTGGTATTATTATATTATTATTATTAATGGTTTTACGAATTGGACTGACTTTTAATAAGAGATTAGATCACGACAGCGATGGAATACGAGAAGGGAGGCTCTTGCCCAGCAGTGGGACATTATGGGCTGATAAACCTAATCTTATATATAAAATTCTCGTGTCACAATGTTAGTTACTATACTCCTCCGAAACGGCTTAAACGATTTGTATGAAATGTTGTGTGCATATCGGGTAGCTCTGTGAATCGGCCAACATCTATTTTTCATCCCCCTAAATGATACGGGTAAACCTCTAAATATTTTTTTTATTTTTTTTGGGATTTAAATGGCAAAACAAGGTTTGCCGGGTCAGCTAGTAATAATATAATAATAATCGTTCTACCACCACTGCTCCGAAATAGGTAAGGAAACTAGTGATGTCTCGGAAACCATACATTCGATTTTACTATGATTCAAACCATAAAATCGCGATAGTAAATTAACTCAGCTACTCCATAAAAGTATGTTCGCATAATAAATTGAACAAAATGTAGGGAACAGCTGTTTTTATTTTTGCGTATTCTGGGTTGGTCCTATAGTAAAAGTTGTTCATTTTCATGAGTACCAGCACATCAAACTACCCCAAACTGCCAAATTTTCCCAATTGAACATGAACCTTATTCTTTTGTGATAAAGTTGAAAAAAGATCAAAGAAATTTGACAGATGCTGATGTCTGTACTATATTTCCTTATAAAGTGTGACCATCATTCTACCTACCACACTGTATACATTGATTTGTGATGTAAAAATTACACTGAACATACTCTCTTCATCTACAGGCCTTGTCCCATTTCTAATTGGAGTCGACTCTCCTAATCTTTCTTCTCCAGATAAATCGTTTCTGGGTCGTCAGTGTGTCTATACTATCTGTGGAAATTAACAAAGACATCGCGACAGATAGTGGACATGGATCTCAGTTATTAAACTGACATCGATGTTAGTCGAAATTACACTTTCTTTCTTTTCTTTATTTTTTTAAACATTGCCCCACATTAGGAATTTCGCCTCTATCACGGGTGCGTTCACAAACATCCAAATTTACCTACACAAACAGCCATACCCGGAACAACCTGTAGGCCATACAAATATTTGTTCCATACGGGAATCTAATCCATGACACGCAGCGCAGCAGTCAATCGCTCAGCCACTGCGTCAAGCGTGCCGTCCAAAATTGAACAGAATGCGTTCAAATGAAAATAACCCCATAATCACGTGTCACAAATAAGTATACAAGGTTTCTAAAGGGCGTTCACACATTACAGTGACGCGATATAAAACGCACATTGGATGAATCAAAATGTAAAATGAACATTTCCGTATTATTTTTGAGATTTTGTAACATAAAACGTCACTTCACTCTAGTCTTAATAAGGAACTAGTCACACTTATTCAGCTCTATTCAGCTTTCGTCCATACAAAACACCAGTTTTGTATGATATGCGTACGGATCCTTTCAGCTTAACGGATGCGTACGTGTCGCTATACAAAATCTGAATAGAGCTGAATAAGTGTGAGTAGTCTGTAAAGGTCGATTCAGCATCGTTCAGCAGGCGCTTAAGTCACTAGTCAGTTGTATTTTTAATATCTGCAGTTAGCGTTCACATACATTTGTATCAGTAACATATGATAGGTATATTTTCTATGAATATATGGTGATATCACTTCATTGTTTAAAGTGGAACTGTAATGTGACAGCACAAGCGATTTGTTGTGTTCACGAGTGAGATTTTAATTCCGGACAGGCGCGGACATGTTTGAATCGACCCTTAAGGGTAAGGCGCCAGGTTAGCCTTCAAAATATTTCGATTTTTTGTATGTTTTTAAAGAATTTGCAGCTCAGCTTTAAGTTATTACAAAAACTATTCACGACAGTAACAAATATGTATTTACCTTTGTATGATTCATCATTGGCATGGTTACTACAATTCTCTTTCATTCAAATATCATGATAAAGAAATGAAATCGTGACATTTGAGGATAGCTTAGGAGAATTGTACTAATTATTGTAAAGTTCAGTAAAGATTCGGTAAATACCTACATATTTTTTTATGGTGGCGAATATCTTAGAATACCATAAAACGGGGTGAATAGAAACAAAAATTTGAACGGGATTTTCGCGTTAGTTAAATATTGTTTGCTCCTATAATTACTCTTATTTTTTTAAGGAATTGTAATTAATCATTTCCGACATCTTGTCAGTAATAAATAATATTGAATCAACGTTAAAATCTCAAATAAAGTTTTGTTTCGATTCACCCCGTTTTACTGTTATTAGAGAGTTGCTAATCGCAAAAAAGATCGTTAGGAAATGTATTAATATAAATATATTTCGCAGGCTACCCTGACGCTTTTGCAGGCTTCTATCTCACTAGGACACCATGGCGGTGCAACCATGGTTGCGCTCCCAAAAACTGTAAGGTTGAATGCGCAACCAATCGGACACCAGATGAGGTATCCTCCATAGATCTGAATAAATTTTGTTGGTTACATCACAACCGGTGTCCTAGTGAGGCATAGGTCTGTAAGTTATTCATACATTTAAGTTTAAGGCGTTTTAGTTTTTAATAACGGACTGTGCACTGCCCACGAAGTTTGACTTCCTTCCTACAGTTTGGAACTACGTAAAATTATTGTGAAAAGTACTTAATTTTAGATTTAGACTTGATGTGATTTTTTTTTTCAATATGTAATCTGTGTGCAGCACAGATACCGATATGTATATTTTTTCATGAAACCGGATCAATACGAGAGCGTTATCGTAGGAACAAACGTACAATGGAACGATCTGAATTTTCACTAGTGAAATGTAAGTGATAATGTTTGTTTGTATTATAAACAGTGCTGTAAAAGCAATAAAAAAATCAGACTTGCAACTTTGTTTTTGTTTCGTCCTCATCTTTCCAAGTTTAGAACTGAATAAATAATAGTACATTAGGCCAGCACATCAAGCTATTCCAATCCGTCAAATTTCTTTGATAGTTTTTGGGATAACTTGATGTGCTGGCGTCTGTACATACCTGCTGCTTGAATGACCACCCAAATTTAAAAAAAAACTTCTTCCCACACTAGGAATTTCACCTTTATTCTGGGTGCGTAACCAAAATTTTAAACTTACAAAAATCAAAATCAAAATTCATTTATTCAAATTAGGCTGAGAATCAGCACTTTTTGAACGTCAAAGACGTTTACATAAGACAGTCCCCCAAAACGCCCACCCTTCACCACTTCCTAGTGTTTTTGCTGGGAAGAAGAAGTGGAGGAACAAACTCCCCAGCAACACGTCTGTCTGATAGGTTTGAGGAACCTGAAGCTATACAAAACATTATGTCAAAAATAATAATTATGTCAATCATCTTTATACGTCATTCAATTAAATAATTTGCTACATGTTAGCTAGCACACACCAATATGCCAAAATAAATAAATAAAAAGTTATATATACCAAAATCGACAATTAACTCAAGCAAAGCCTGCTAAACTGAATACATAAAAAGCCTCCAAGGCAGTCCAAGGGCGTGCCCGCTGACATGTGCAATGCTGAATTATATCAATACAACTCATTCATACAATGTAATGAGAGGATCATGTCAATAACATAAAAAATAAGGATAGTAGAAGAAACATACACAAAAATAAAGAACTATTAAACAGTAAAAGAACAAAGTAACATTGTCCTGTGTTTAACAAAGCGACCAACTATTCTTGTCTTCTAAATAGTCGTTGATCGAATAATATGCTTTAGAACAAAGGTTTGATTTAACTTTAGCTTTAAACGCGTTAAAAGGTAAATCCAGCAAAAAATGAGGTAGCATGTTATAAAAGCGGATACCGAGCCCCACAAATGAGCTCTGGACCTTACGAAGCCGGTGGAAAGGAGCGTACAGTTTGTGCTTATTTCTGGTATTAAAATTGTGGATGTCACTGTTTTTAGTGTACATATGTATATTTTGCCTAATGTATATTATGTTGGCAAAAATAAATTGAGAAGCCACTGTGAGAATACCAATCTCTTTAAATAGATCTCTTAAGGAGACTCTGGGCCCTAATTGGTATATTGCACGAACAGCTCGTTTTTGTAGCACAAATATATTTTGAATGTCTGCAGCTTTGCCCCATAACAGCATACCGTAAGACATTACGCTGTGAAAATAACTAAAATAGACTAACCGAGCTGTGTCCACGTCAGTGTATTGTCTCACTTTCCTGACAGCGTAGGCGGCAGAGCTGAGTCTCCCTGCTAGGGTTGATATATGAGGGTCCCACTGCAGTTTGGCATCCACTGTTATGCCCAAAAAGACTGCAGAGTCCACCGTATCAAGCACCTCACCACCAATGCTTATATTCGGTCCAAGATTTCTAACATTAGGTAAGGCGAACTTTATACATTTCGTTTTCTTGGCATTAAGAACTAGGTTATTTGTCGTAAACCAATCCGTGACCATTGAAAGTGCGAAGTTAACATTATCAAAATCTTGTCTATTCCGTTCTACTTTAAATATGAGAGAGGTATCATCTGCAAACAACACAACATCACAGATACCGTTTAAATAGAATGGCAAGTCGTTAATATAGACCAAAAATAAGAATGGACCCAGTATTGAACCTTGAGGTACACGTAATAGAACTGGTAGCGCGGAAGATTTCACACCATTTACATCTACACATTGAAGTCTATTAAGTAAATATGAATCTATTACGTTAAGAGCTTCGTTTTGGACACCGTAATGAAGTAGTTTACGCTTAAGTGTGTCATGAAGTACGCAATACATACAAAACTACCTGCATACGAATACTTGTTCCGCGCTAGAATCGAACCCGCGACACACAGCGCAGCAGCCAATCGCTCAGCCACTGCGCCAACCGTGTCGCCAAATTCGAAGCGTGATATTGTGTGATAAAGTGATGCCTGTCATAAACTCCGTGTCGTCATAGGTATCACTGTAAAGTATTTAAACTTTTATTTGCAACCATCTTTAAAATAAAAATAATAAACAATTTTTTAGTTTTGTTTTAATTCATTTATTTGTAAATTGCAAAATATGTGATTACGTCGCATGTTGATAAATCATGAAATTCATGTGACGTAATTTATGGATGAACCCTTAACAGTGTCCATGAAATTTCAATGTTAATTGAAATTGTCAATTCCAGTAAGTAGTAATGTTATTAGCACGGAATAGAAAGAACAAGTGGAAGTTCCTTAATTTTGTATGAACAACAAATAAGCTTTTCGTCAAAATTGAATGTGTTGTTCATACCAAATGAAGACTTATAACAACTGACGAAGGTTGTTATTATTTTATATATATATTTCAGCATAACTTTTACACGTGCTAGATAGCTGTGTGGGCACTTCCACTTGCTCTATCTATTCCATGGTTATGAGTGTACAAAATAACATGCCAAAAAACTGTAGTTAAGCTGGTTACCCCCCCCCCCCCCACATATAACGTGATTGTCCCAAGAAAAAAAAAAGGAGCAAATGTAGTAAATAACATATTAATTCAAACATTCAATCAAACATAAAATATTGAGTCTAATTGTCAATTTCTGGGGGTCAATCAAACACTGAAAACGAGTAACATTTTTTTTATTAGGTACATTGATTTTCCCATTCTTTAACATTATCTTTAAACAATGAAATTTTTTTTTTAAACTTATACCCCTGGGTAAAACTGAGAAGCGATTGCTTAGCGTGAGGTCCTGGGTTCGATTTCCAGATTGGGCAGTGTTACTGAGTTTACGCCCCCTATTACATGGGACTTTTAAAACAACTGCTGTTATGTGGGTGTTACTATACATGCACCTCTGCCCAACCCTTCAGGGAATACAGGCGTCATCATCAACATCAGGCTATATTAGTCCACTGCTGGACATAGCCCTCTCCTAATGAGCTCCATAGCGCCGTCTTCAGCTTGCCGCATCCAGCATGTGCCTGCAGTCTTTCGCAGATCGTCATTCCACCTAGTCAGAGGGCGTCCTACACTACGTTTGCCGAGTCGCGGTCTCCACTCAAAAACACGTTTACCCCAGCGGTTGTCGGTTCTTCGCGAGATATGGCCAGCCCACTGCCACTTCAACTTGCTAATTCTTTGAGCTATGTCGGTAACTTTGGTTCTCTGTCGGATGTATTCGTTACGAATCCTTAAATCGAATACAGGCGTTGTTATGTTTGTTTCATAATTTATATATTAGAATTCCTTGAGCTTCTCTCTGAGCATTGAAAATGATCTGAAATCATCTCTAGGTTTATTCATTCATTTTGATAATGTTACCTGTGACTTGAGAGGTGCAGGGCAATGCAGGCTGTGGGGGCTGAACAAATTATCATCTGCATCTGCTTAGCCTTTTCCCAACTATGTTGGGGTCTGCTTCTAGTCTAACCAGATGCAGCTCAATACCAGTATTTTACATAGAGCGACTGCCTATCTAAGGGCTTGTTTGGCTGAACAAATGCTGAAAGTAATTCCACATTGCCTCTTAAATGTCTGCTTCAGGACATAGACTTATTTAAAACTGTTGCCCACCATAGGTTCCATTGAAATACGAATGGAGACCCTTGGATCACCAAATTCCCTTATCCCAGAAACAGGTTAGACTTACCAAACCGTTTAGAGGGGTGCTCTAAACGGTTTGGTAAGTCTTAACCTGTTTCTGGAAGGAGATTCAAGGACTCTACATTCCTGAAAATAGAAACCATTTGCAATTTACAAAAGGGTTTATGGGACTTGCATGTGTATCTTTTCAAAATAATGAAATATGTTCAGGTTTATAAAAAATAAAATAAATAAGTGCCCCCCAAATTTACTGAAAGATAACTTAATTTTAGATTTTTCTTCAAGTTCTTCCAGGGCTCACTAGGTGTAAAGTACCACACACAGTATTTCCTTAAAAGTATATTGATATGAAGACTAAGTTGTCTTAGGATTAACATTTAAATGAAATCTTAATTATTTCCATCCAATCCTGATAGCCTGGCTTCGCTCACAAGGCTTTGTATCTCGAGTTGAACCCTCAAAGCTTTCTGTAAATCCATTTTCCTTAGCTGTGATGCAATATACATTCCATAGATATCAAATTCATCCTCTTTTGAAGCATTTTCTGTACTTGAGTCTATGCTGTCTATGAATGTTCTATCAGAGCAATCTGTACTAGGCCTTCGGTGTTTAATTTTCTTCTTTTTATTTTGATATCTGCTTTCATTGATATGGGGCACTTCCCGGGGTTCTGTTTTTAAAATTAATGTGTATTCATCATCTTCAGGAAAGGGGTCGAGGGTCTCTTCCTCCATGTTGTCTTCAGTTGAGAGCCATATTTTCTGATTTGCTTCGTCTATTGAATCATGATGCTGTAAAAAAGTTTAGTGAATTAGTTATATAAACCCAATATTGCAGACTATTTGCTGACATGGAGATGGCCAGGATGCTGCAGAATGTATGTCAGTAACAGCCTGTTCCGTGTTCATAGTTTTCAGGCTTAAACGCACTAGTAATCAAATCACACATTCTTTTTCTTATAATTCGAGTTAGGTGAAAATTACGTCTAAAACTGAGAACCCTGATAGGTCCTGAAACATTTTCTATGTTAGTATATTTAGTACCATAGCACTTACATCGAACGTAGAGTCTTCAACTGTTTTCTTTAGCCCTCCGAAACGTTTATGCCACTCAGCAAACCATTTCATATTTGGTTTGTACGACCATTCAGGACCCGAGCGAGTCTTGATTTTTGCGATTTCCTGCATGTACGTCGATCTGAGATTCTTTATTTTTATCTTCAATTCAGTTTCATTAAGTAATATTCCCGTTGTGTCGTTCAGTTCTGCAATGATTTCTCTATATGCGTTCAACCTTTTACTCTTTAGCCTGTACGATGTGTGCTCAGGGTTCCACAAGTGTTCATGACTTAAATATATTTTTACGAATTCATATGTTTCGTTTTCACTCCACCTCATTTTGGTTATTTATTCGTATTGTATTTTTTGAGTCAGGTACACTGTTGCATAACCAAAACAACTGATTCAGAAATTGGGATTGGTTTCAATTTCAATTCAACCCGATAACAATCAACAACAAACAAAAAACATTTCATATCTGTCACTTTCACTAAATGTCAAAACCACTGTCAGCAAATGCTTAAAAATCGATTTTCGTGGAACCTGCAGCGCGCTTTTGAAAAGTACAAATGGCAGCTCGGAAGCTTGTGCAGAACCGGGAAAATAGGCAGTTAATGCCGGTAAAAAAATGGGTTATAGGATGCGCGGCAGATTGAAACATTGAAATCGGCAATCGTAGATGACAGGGAGGGAGAATGATGTCATAAGAGAGCGCCGGGCAGTTTGCCGTCACGACATATAAGACGGTTTTACCGCTAAAGCCAATTTTCTCATAAACTACTGGTTAGCTACAATAAATTAAAAGTGAATTCATCCATCCATCTTCTTCTTTCCTCTTCTTTCTGCAATTTCACTCTTGCTTGTCGTGCGGTGAATGAGGTAACCAAAGCACACTGAAGGCATGCTATTGCTAGATTGAATATAATGAACATATCAGCAATTGCATATATATATATATATATATATACCTCCGGTGGCTTTGAAAAAAGCCGTTTGGTTTGCTTCATTGCTTGAGGGAACAAAGTTATTGTAAGTAGTTGCTTCCTTCGTAACAGGACCCACGTTACAGACAAAAAAAAAACAAAAAGTTACAAAACGAAAGTTAAAAAATAGCTAGATAGAATGTAATAAGGAATTTAATTAAATTATTTATATTCTAATTGGAATCGTGTATCTTTCTTAAGAAATGATTTAATTACATCAGAGTAAAATGTTGGTGATCGTTTTAATTCTACCAACAACTGTTTTTCAACAGCTACCATTGATAATTCGGAAAGACGCTCTTGACCTTGTGTATTTCTCAGATAGGTATGGATAGGTACGTTTAAGAGACGAAAAAGATCGTTCCGCGGAAGAACTTGTAGCCGGAATAGTTACAACAAGATATAACTTTAACAGCTCGGGAAAGGCATCTTCGAGGTTATTCTCATGAATGAAATCAATTAATTCGAAAACATTACGATCTTTCAGATCAGGACTAGAATACAAGCAAATCAATTGGCTTTTTAATGTTTGATTGTCGAAATAGTTTGCATAAATGTCAAATAATGAATCTGATTCCTCTGTAGGAAAATGTGAGTGATAATAATTGTCACTTTTTTTGTTGTTGAGCAGTTGGAAAAACTTTAATTTATAAATTTCTGAATAGGTAGAGGTACCTATCGGTCAGTAATTTCGGTATTAATGTTATCAATTACTTCCACAAAAAGTCGTCTATATTCCGTTTTTGCACAGCCTACGTTGCGTCTCAAACGAGGAGCCGAGTTTTTTTGCAACGTGTTCTCATATATTTGATCAAATTCGGATTGAAATTCGGTACGTTACCATGCCTGAAATTCCTTTATTTTATTAATACAATAACCGACATCAAGTAGTAAAGTTTCTCATCCACCATAGAAAAGGGAGGATCCTCCGACCAGACGGGTGTTCTGTCTGGTGGGCAACTGCCCGACGGTGGTTTTTTTTTTTTTTTTTTTTTTTTTTTTTTTTTTTTAGGTAGGGCCACTCGCAGTTCAGCACTATAAGGCTGTTTACTGCTTAACCGGTCGATCCTGTGGTGACCTTACAAGAAGGCCCCCAGCCAGGGCTAACTACAAGTTACATTTAAACGACCGCTCGCTAAGGGCGCCCCCTGTGGGGCTCGAACCTCGGCTTAGGGCGTCGTTGAATACTTAACAAAAACAAAGGCTGGGTCTCGTTATTATTATGTCGGGGGGTTTTTATACTACTGACTCAGCTACGCGGGCTGGCCTTGTAGAATCTAAAGATTGAATTTACATTTAACTAACTAGGGCGTCGCGCGTCGCGGGCCTCGTCGGCGAGGCCGGAATGTGGGTCGGTTTGTATTTGTGTGTTTTCTAAGAGTGCTAGTTTCCCTACTGCTCTCCTGGATGACGGTTGTTTCGTCGTCTGGCTCGACTAGGGTATGCCTTGGGCGGCGAAGCCCGACGGTGGTTGTCGGGCTCGTTTATATATACTCAGTCGCCTGGATAACTTTAATATCGCGATGTAGGATACGTCGATTTAGTTCTTACGTGGCGAGATAGATGTCGCTACACTGTTGATCCTGATTTTTGTAAATCTTGTACGGTAGATAGTATATGGAACATCCGTGTACGAGTCAGTCATGTAGGTACGCACATCATGCTACCCCAATGTGTCAAATTACTCTGATAGTTTTTTAACTTTATCGCAAAAGATATAACGTTCATGTTCAATCGGAAAAACCTGACAATTTGGGGTAGCTTGATGTGCTGGCGTCGTTCTTTTTAAACACTATTTTTCCAATTCACTTTAGACAGTGGCATAATGGACGACATCGGCTTTGCTTGTCCTATTTACGAAATATAATAGAACAGAATAAATAAAACTCATGTAGTGTTACATAATATAGTTTATTTTATTACTTTAATCTTTGGTTTTATTTTGCACTTTGGAAGTTTATTATATCAGAAACTGCACAATATCATCATCCTCCTGCCCTTATCCCAATATATTTGGGGTCGGCGCAGCATGTTTTCTTCTTCCATACATCATCATCTCATGGGTCACCTCTTTTCTTGCCATATCCTCTTTCACACAATCCATCCATCTTTTCTTTGGTCTTCCTCTACTCATGTAACCCTGCACATTCATACTCAAAACTTTCCTCACAACATGGTGGTCCTCATCCCTTCGCATCACATGCCCATACCATGACAACCGATTTCCACACAACTTCTCGGTCACAGGCGCCACTTTCAGACTACCTCTTACATACTCATTTCTTATTCTATCCATTCGCGTAACATCACACATCCCCCTCAGCTGCATGTAACTGCCTTTCATTCATGCCTTTTGCGGCCCAGAAACTGCACAATAATAAATAATTATTTTTAAATAAATCTAGTAAAATACAAAAAAAAAATACTCCATATCAAACTCAGAAATAGGTAGCTTTTGCTTTTGTGCATTTTAAACCTATTGGGAGTCTAATGGTTAAAATAAAGTTTATCACAAAAACATTGACAAGGGCTCATTATTACCTACAAGCTTTTATTTAACTTGCAATATTTTGAAATCGGCTTTTCAATCTCTTGCTGGAGTCCAATTGAGCTAAAAATTTGCTTATATCAGTTTGCTGGCAATACTATATTATGTATAACAGAATAGCCCCTTCTTTGAAAAACCATTAACTGAGCAATACCCTAAAACACCAATGTCCTATGAGACCAAAACAATCATTTGAAAAAACTCATACAATCAAAATGTATTTGACAGCTGTTTGTCAAATACATTTTGATTGTATGAGTTTTAAACTTTAAATAGTGAAAATTGTTTACATTCAAGAGTACAACAATCTCAAATTTTGTGTTTGAATTGATTAAAGGTAAAGAATTGTTTTTAAAAGCTTTTGTTTACTTTGTTGTTTTATACAATATTTACCAGACAGTGACATAGATTATCAAAATACCAATTTAAAAAAAAAGTGACTTATACGGTACTTGCCAATGTGTATAGCCACTAATTAAAAGTGGCCAGTTCTTACACAATGATACATAATCTTTTCTTACTCTGCTAGAATGAGTATTTAAAAAAACTATTTTTATATTATTTTAATCACTTGATACTATATCAGAGATCCTTGCTTCACTAACAAGGTTTTGAATTTCCAATTGAATCCTTAATGCTTTATGTAGGTCCATTTTTCTAAGTTGTGAAGCAATGTATTTGCCATAAATATCAAATTCATCCTCCTTTGTACATTGAGAACTTGAATCGGTTGAATAATTTCTTGCTGTCGCCCGATGTTTAAGTTTTTTCTTTTTTATTTTCTTATAGTAGACTGGGGAAGACCTCCTTTCAATCTTCACTTTTGGGGGTTGCTCATCAAGCTTTGCGGAATCATACTCATCATCAGTTTGTGGGACTAGTGGGTCAGGGTTGGTTTCATCCAGGTTGGCACTCTGCAACTCTTGGTCAACCCAGATTTGGCAAGATGAATCCACATCTTGTGTTTCTTGAGACTGAAATAATTTTTATTTAGTTATAGTAAACGAATAAATTTTTTAATTTGACTGCCACACAACCATAATTAATGTAATCTTCATTTTTATTAATCTTGTTTACCTTATTTACTAACAGTTCAGTTACTTTTGAAAGTGATGTATGCAGTATGGGCATTATTGATGAAAACTACGATACTTACAGTGTTATACGAGCTTAAATGTCGATTACTGGGTACATGTTTCAAGCAGCGATCCATTTCATGGAACCATACAAGAGACGGTTCGTAGATCGCGTCAGGGCTCGATTTCTGTAATATTTTGTGCACTTGCTGTACGTAAGTAGTCCTAAGGTTCTTTATCTTCATTTTTACTTCGGGAACAGTCAGGGATTTCATTGTGGAACCCTTGAATTCCGCACTTATATCAGCATAGGCCTGTTCCCTCTGATACCTGAGCTTGTACCCTGGATGTGAAGGATTCCAGAGACACTCATGCTTTATATATATTTTAACAAATTCTAGCGTCACTGCTTCACTCCACCGCATGGTCAGAATATTATAAATTATCGATTAAATAATCAAGAAAAACATTTGTGTTTTTACAACAACACACCCATTTTGACGTAAAGTAAACATCACGATCACGCTACATGTCACTGTCAGGCAGGTCAGGGGAAGTTTGAGTTTGACATTTATTTTTGGTATTGCTAGTTTCTTATACGTAAATATACTATAAAGCAAGTGAGGTGTGGAACTCAGCTGCCGTGCCTTGTAGTAGATTTCCTCCACGCCACGCCATAGGTTACAAACATTTTATTTTATTGAGTAAGAATATTTTGAACAAAAAGCAGTTTAGAAAGCAATAAAACCGTTTTTTTATTTTTTGTTATTGTATTTTATTCGTGAATTTATTTCCACTGACGAACTTTACCTCCAGATCAATGATTACTTCAGCCAGTCTTGATGTAGCACCGCTATGAGTGATGGACAAATTGCTGAAAAGGCGGCCTTGTCGAAAGGGAAAACTTTCGGGTATTGACTTGATCGGTATGGTCATATTGTAAAAATTGCGTGGCCCCTGAAATGTGATGATTGCTTTAATGTAATTCTAACGTGTAGCTGTGATCTTGGTAGAAGTTTCTGCAGTAAATCGATCTATTGAAGGTGCAGGAACCTATCGGATGCGGAAATTTTACAAAATTTTGTACGGGCTATGCTTTTGTAGGGCAATGGACGTCATTCGGCATATTTTGTCAAGAAACACAATATTTTTGCCTTTTATTACTACTACTATTGTACACCGCAAGTCAGTGGTAACAAAACCAATTATACTGATCTGGCGTTCTATTAAAACTCGGTAATACGCTAGGCCTGCTCAAATACAGCATAATGTACTTATATTATGGGTACCTACTTATTTTAAATATTTGCTACTCGTATTATAAATTTTGAAAATAACTTCAATAAAAAATTCATACCTACAGGCTGAAAAGGACAGGAGTAACCGCCACTTCTCATCGCCTTTTGCAATGTGTCTCCAAATAACGTGCTTTTCTCCGCGAATTCACACATCTTAGCATGCAGTTCTACATAGGTGCGACGATATCTGTTGGCTTGAAACTCGTAGAAGTATACGTCTACCTAAAACATAAATTAACACTGCCGATTCCTTTGTATAGGTACAAAAAATAAATAAAATTAAAATTAGATAATTGATATCCCTCTCTGATAGTCAACTCGAGAAAAGGACGGTGATAGATAAAAACTGAGTTAGAGACGGCATAATATGTTGTGCCTTAAACTTCCATGTGTTTTAGTCGATGCGATCAGAAATGCGAACTATGTTTATACAGAAGTCTAACAACATTTTCATTACATAATTTTTTTTCTCATATTTTTTTTTAGTTATATTTTTTCATCCTTTTTTTCTATTTTTTTTAAACTAAATTTAGGCTATTTCCATCTTTCTCTTTCTTATAAAACAAGACAGAGAAAGATGAAAATAGCCCACATTTAGTTTAGGTGCTAGTTTACCTTAAAAGAGGATTGAGAAATAAAGAAAAAAGGTCTGTAGTTCCAGTAACAGTAGAGAAAAGATGAATGGATTGCGGGTTGATAGGTATGAATGAAAAAGCAGTGATGATGTAACGAACTGAATGACATGTTATGTTAAAATAAAAGAAATAAGTGACACTTTTAAGCCGATTCCAAGTAACTTGGGGACCAAGGAGACGATTCATTATTTGGAGGCAAGTAATTAATTTGTTAGTATAACATTTTGGTGCGTTACTTTGGTGTTGGCTCCCAACTTTATTTTCACTGTGCAAATTGCACAGTACAGATTCCTACAATTCTTATTGTCGAAGCACCCGTTTCTGAAGAGCACATGTACAAAGGTCAGCACTTCAAGCTACCCCATGTGTCAAATTTCTCAGATAGGTTTTCAACTTTATAACAAAACAAGGTTCATGTTCAATTGGGAAAATATGCCAGTTTGGGGTAGCTTGATGTGCTGGCGTCTGTACCAACCAGAAGCTGAGGATGACATTCCGTATCTTCAGCAAGCTCTTTCATTACAGGCTTTACCACTGCTACCGTGGCGTGCCAACACTTACTGAAGCGTTATTCCCAATAGGCAAAAGTATGTCTACGAAAACACTAATGTAGTAGATGGGGTCATCACGACTGTAACGTCGACTGGTAACCGTGAAGTTTCTTATGAACTTCTTGTTGAAATACACCACTTTAGGACGCTCGGTGACTATGTAACTGACCTGCAACATAAATTTTGTAGAGTTAGACCCTGGAAATACTGGCAGAAATAGAATTAAACACTTATTTTGTTCTTTTTTTTTTGTATTTTCGACATCGCAATGTCGGTAAATTTCACAACTGATTCTATGACTCGATGAAGCCTTAGATTAGTATACTATCTCAAAATATATGTACGGAGGCCTGCACATCAAGCTACCCCAAACTTCCAAATTTCTTTACTAGTTTTTCAATTTTGTTACAAAGAATAAGGTTCATGTTCAATTAGGAAATTTTGACAGTTTGGCATAGCTTGATGTGCTGGCTAGCATATTCTTTTGCAATATAGTTGAAAAACTATCAAACTAATTGGACAGATTGGGGTAGCTTGATGTGCTGGCTTCTATGCTTAGATAACTCACCTTTTCAGCAATATATATTTCCAATTGAAAAACAAGATAAAACAATAAACAAAACAGATTAAAATTCAAATTCATATTAAGCGCCAACTTTCGTAGACGGGCGAGATGAAAATGCTATAATAGTCATTTGTAAAATATATATGCTGCAATAAACAATTTATTCCATATTGAATACAGTAATTACGTAGTTTTTGTGATACGCTGCACAATAACAAATTTGCATGATCACTTGGTTAATAAGTTTTGATTGCAATACGAAATTATGTAAATACTTATTGGTCAAGTCCGAAGCCACTTTTGAAATAAATCAAATCAATGTAGCACTTCGTCCGCGACTTCGTCCGCGTGTATTTCGTACTAGTCAAAAGTAAAGTAAAGTACCAGCTTATTAATGTCCCACTGCAGTGCAAAGGCCTCTTCTCATGCAGAGAAGGCACGAGCATTAATCACCACGCTTGCTCAGGACGGGTTGGCGATTTCAGACTTAAATTAATTATATAAGTCCAGGTTTCCTCACGATGTTTTCCTTCACCGATGTCAATGATGTCCAAGATAAACTTAGAAAGTACATATGAATTGAAAAACTCACATTGGTACTTGCCCAGTTTTGAACCCACAACCTCGTGCACAAGAGGCGAGGCCTAAACCACTGGGCCATCGTGACGAGTTTCCTACTGTTCCCTTCGAACTTTAACATCCCCTTCACTCTCTTTAAAGCGTAGTTTAGAAAGTAATAATAGCCTATAGCACCCAGGAGTAATGTAGGTTTCCAACAGCGAATTTTTTTTTTTATAAATGGATCAATATTCCCGGAGATTACCCCCTTCATACAAACTTACAAATAAATTTAACCTCTTTATAATATTAGTATAAAGACAAATAAAAACGTCGTACAATTGGTCAAAATAGTAAATTGACACAGTGGTTCATGAAGTACAGAGGACAGCATATAAAGCTACCTCAATCTGTCAAATTTCTATGATAGTGTTTCAACTTTATAACAAAGGAATCATCATCTTCAATTGGGAAAATTTGACTGTTTGGTATAGCTTGATGTGCTGGCGTCTGTTATGTACATTTGCGATGCTTAGAACGGTAGAAATCTTTCAACAATCTGTCATGTTGTCTATTCTTCCGTCGACAAAACCCAGTTTCTATGGTGGTCATGCTACGCGTGCAGGACAAATTCTGATCTTCAGTGTATGTGTTTCTAGGGCGTCCACCGGTGTTTCCACTTACATCTGTTTTTATAAAAACCGTTTGTTAGTCGCCTGAATAGTCAATAAATCGGTTTATCCAATTATATTGTGTTATTGTTTACGCACTTCTCATCAGAAAAATCACACTTCCGTTTTTATGGCTTCTGTCCTAATTTAACACAAAAGAGTTTTCATTCCATGAAAAAAACCACCTGATTGTATAGCTGGAAGTTTGGCCCTTACAGTGATAAGCGAAAATTCAAAATTCAAAATTACAATTTCTTTTGTTTATCTTATAAATGAAATGAATCACTGTTTTGAGACAAATGTGTGTTTAGAGTTGGGGTACATTTCATTCAAAATCAAAATCAAAATTCATTTATTCTAATTAGGCTGAGAATCAGCACTTTTCGAACGTCAAAACGTTTACAAAAGACAGTCCCCCAAAACGCCCACCCTTCACCATTTCCTAGTGTTCTTGCTGGGAAGAAGAAGTGGCGGAACAAACTCCCAAGCAACTCGTCTGTCTGATAGGTTTGAAGAACTTGAATATATACAACACATGTCAAAAAAAAAACAATCATCTTTATACATCTTTAAATTAAATAATTTGCCTCATGTTAGCTAGCACACATCAATATGCCAAAATAACTTACCATTACTGAGATTGGTAATACAAATATCGTTAAATTAAAATATCGAAAAGTTTCAGGAACTGATTATAATAACAAATAGGCATTTAATCTCCCACGTAGTCAGGTACCTATAACAATATTCCTCCCTCAACCCCTGAACTTTAATAGTATAGATTAACTACTAACAGTTTCCGGACAATAGATTTACATTAACCAACAATTCAGTGAAATGGAGATAAGGGCCGCTAAACGGGAGGATTATGGGGATATGAATACAATACATCTTATTTGTATCCGTGGATTGTAGCCGCGCGCCGTGCTCAGTGGGGTGCATATACATGTTGAGGTATACCTTGAATATAACAGGGATAATCTAAACTAATGTAACAAGCCATGTAACACAGGGTTTATAATAAATAAAATAAAAAACAATCTTGGTCAAATCATTTTAATGAAAATCACAGCAACCTATTTGAACTTAAATTCCGGTAAAGGTAATTTAATCATACGAAATCGAGAATAATTAATTTAATATTTACTGTAAATCAAAGATACCTTACCATAAATATAAAACTGGAAGACTTTTGAATCCCTGTTTATATTTCTAGAATAGATGCAGTTAAATATCTAGTACTTAGTTCTAAATTATAGTTATTCTAGTTTTATACCTCATCATCTGCCTAGCCTTTTCCCAACTACGTTGGGGTCGGCTTCCAGTCTAACCGGATGCAGCTGGAGTGACTGCCTATCTGACCTCCACATTCCAGTTACTGGGCAACACTATACCCCTTGGTATGACTGGTTGTCAGAGTTACGGGTTTCCGTCTATCCGTTACGACAGTCCAAGATCTAAAAATGACAACCGAGACCAAACGTTTAAAGTGCTATCCGAGGTTCGGACTAGTCTCGGCATGTTACAAACAGTCACCCGTCCCCATACTGAGCTCGGCAAGCGTTGCTTAACCTTCGATCAACCCGTGCGGCTGTTTTTATTTAGCCTTGAGCTTCTCAATGTTAGATATGCTAGGTAAGACACAGGGGTCATACATCCGTCCATTTGGATGATATAAAAGCAACACTCGATGACTGTGTCGTTGGTGGTCGTAGGCCTGATTTTGGCTCGATTCCCAGGTAGTTCAAAAGGTTTTTGGATTTTTCCATCTAGATTTTCTCACTAGCAGTCCGGAGTCTGTATTTATGTATGTTTGATGGCAATAGGCTCGACCCCTATCACACGGGACTCGAACATAACTGGCGGAATGCAGGTGTAATATAGCAACACAACTACCTCATCGGGGGTTATAGGCGTGATGTTGTATAACAGAGATAGTATGTATTTTTTTCACAAGAAGCACTCAGATACAGCTTGACGCTTAACTAAAGAGTGCAAACAATGTAGTACATAGTAATATTAAAACCTGTCGCGACCACGATGTAACGTCATTTTCCAAAAGAACTGCTTTATTTACCGAAATCTGTTTACTACCCTCATTGCTGTCTAATAGGCCTACACGTCGCTTCTATAGATCTCTTAGACAAACAAAGGTAGACTGTCAGTAGCTGGCACACCCACAGGCCGAATACACCATCATCATCTCATGGTCATAATATGTAACAGTACTTGGATGACCGAGATTTGCTCGGATAAAAAGGACGTTTACTAAAAAAATAAACCTAGCTAGATCGATTTATCACCCCCGAAACATCCTGCTTACTAAATTTCATGAAAATCGTTGGAGACGTTTCCGATATTCAGATTATATATGTACATATATAGTTTGCATTGCTCGTTTAAAGGTATTAGATATGAACCAGGGAAATAAATATCTTTCAATTATTCTATTGTATTCGGTCTAATAGGTACTAATTATAAGAAAGATAGCTTAGTACCCAGTAAGCAAGAACAATATGAAAACTCACTTATAACATCTACTTAGTATTTTTACAAAACAAAATCTTGTTCACAACAAAAGGGTTCCTTTGAAGGAAAGAAAATTTCTTTAGCGCACCATCGCGCCGCCTCAGTGGTCGTTACAGTCATGATAATGATATTTATTTGTACCAAAGCTTTACTTATACTTCACTGGATAAGACAGTCTTTATCATTCATTCATTCGTTCAAAGAAAAAATATACTTTTTATTTCTTTAACAACGATAATACATGAAAAAATTGTTTGTCAGTAAAGTCGGTTTACGGACGATTGATTCACGTGATAACGTCATAATCATTATTTTATTAATTGCTAGCTCTGACGTCACGCGAGAAGAGAGATACATGTGTCACAAGCCAACGCTTCGACTCTGGCCTCACTGCTTGGGCCTCTCTATCGTTTGTTTTATCGTACCTCTCTATCGCTTGTTGCGCGCTCTCGCTTGCACGCACAGGCTCAGGTGGAATGTTACGCTTACGCGGAACGTTACTATTTTTCATAAGTGTTGCTGGTATTCATCAATTTATAAGACGTTATCACGTCAAAATAAAATTAATAATCACAGGGCATCGAAAAATTCATCCGCATCACTGTCCACGGGAAAAGTGCCCAGAAATAAATATTACACAAATAAAATGCAAAAGTTTTTCACGATCCCAAACTTACGTTTGGAGTTGGAGAATTAACAGTATGTCGATGTGGAACTAACTACCCTTCAACCATTATTTTAAATAATTTTTTGGTCATAGTAATGTTTGGTGATTACATAGTAAGGACGTGTATTTATTTCGCCATTTTTTTTCTCGATATTTTTGTTTTGATACAATGCCCCTTATTAGCAGTTTTTCCTGTGTGTACATTGTCTGATTAGAGGTTCGCATAGTAAACATGTATATTATACATATAATAAGTAGGTATGTATGTATCGATCTTTATTTTGAATACAAGGACATCGTTTATCTTGTTTAAGGAATGTTGTTTGTATTGGTATGAGTATTTCATTGTTTTATAACGAAACGTTGCCCCACACTAAAAATTTCTTCCGTGCCGTGGTTGCGTTTACAAACATTCAAACTCACAAACACAAACAGCCAGACCCAGAACCACTACCTGTAGACCAAACAAATGTTTGTTTAGTGCGGGAATCGAACCCACTTATGTTCAAAGGGGAAAATTTGTCAGTTTGGGATAGCTAGACGTTCTGGCGTCTAGACGTACGGTTAATTTTACTTGTGCATAAAGTTTTAATCATCATCTGCCTAGCCTTTTCCCAACTATGTTGGGGTCGGCTTCCAGTCCAACCGGATGCAGCTGAATACCAGTATTTTACATGGAGCGACTGCCTGTCTGACCTCCAGAACCCAGTGACTGGGCAACACCATACCCCTTGGTAAGACTGGTGTCAGACTTTCGGGCTTATGACTAACCGTAACGACTGTCAAGGATCTACAACTTACGAAATACTCGTAATTAATGTTTGATGAAAAAAATATGAATGATGAAAGTTTTAATAAAAAAAATAAACATCTGAAGCTCAAAATACTCAAGTTATTTTGCCCGTGATAGGCCAGTGAAGACTGGGTGTGATGCCTAAGTGCAGATCACGAGTGAATTGTCTACAAAATACGCCGTGTGATAGACCACGCTCATAAAACAATCTGCCTCTTCCACTACAACCTTAGCTCCGTGAAGTTGTTTCTCATTGTTCAACGACAACAATAAACAGTCACCTCCACCCTGTAAATTAATAAAGAATGCAATAAACCTTATTTATATGTCTATTAAGTTACTTTTTATAAGTTTTTATTTAACACAGCTGGGTTCTAAGAATGTCAAGGGAGTCCGCCAGGGTTTTTCTCACACGAAATTATTTTTCTTGCAAATAATTTGATTTCGTTATAATATGTAGGACGCCCTCTGACCAGGTGTGATGACGATCTGCGAAAGACTGCAGGCAGATGCTGGATGCGGCAAGCTGATGACAGGGCGCTATGGCGCTCATTAGGAGAGGGCTATGTCCAGCAGTGGACTAATATAGCCTGATGATGATGATGATGTATGACGTTGCCTGATGTTGTTGGCGTTGTCTATCTCGTTGGTCAAGTAGCTACATTCATGCTACTGAGCAAAAGGTCCTGGATTCTTTTCCACAGGTCGGGAAAAGTGAGTTTTTCTGCCCGGTTGATGGTAGTAGGTTCACCCTCTAATATGGTGACTGGTCGTCTTGTTGGCCATGGTTTTTTTCCTTATTGTAATATCAATTAAATGTTTACTTTCTTTACTTCGTTGGTCCTAGATTATCACTAGTTTATGATTCATGACTTTAGTCACTGCCCTATATATTTAATCCAGCATTGCACATGTCAGCGGGCACGCCCTTGGACTGCCTTGGAGGCTTTTTATGTATTCAGTTTAGCAGGCTTTGCTTGAGTTAATTGTTGATTTTGGTATATAGTTTTTATTTATTTATTTTGGCATATTATAGTATGCTAGCTAATATGTTATTGAATTTAATGATGTATTTAATAAAGATGACTGACATAATTATTATTTTTTGACATGTGTTGTATACTTTGTATAGCTTCAAGTTCTTCAAACTATCAGACAGACGTGTTGCCGGGGAGTTTGTTCCACCACTTCTTCTTCCCAGCAAAAACGCTAGGAAGTGGTGAAGGGTGGGCGTTTTGGGGGACTGTCTTTTGTAAACGTTTTGACGTTCAAAAAGTGCTGATTCTCAGCCTAATTTCAATAAATGAATTTTGATTTTGAATACATGTGACTTAAACGTAACTGGCGAAATGTTGGTGTACTATACGTAACTGCAGCTCTGCCTAATCCTTCGGAGAATACTGGCGTAAAGATATATAGTCGCCCAGTGGTTACAATTAGACCACTTTTAGCTTTCTACGCTCCTTCTTCATATACACTTTATCTATGCTAACCCTCACAGTACAGTCGAGTGTATTAATAAATAAATAAATAGTGCTGGACAATCCACACAGCATCATCTAGCCCCAAGCTAAGCAGAGCTTGTGTTATGGGTACTAGATGACTGATATACTTAATACAATACATTACATAGATAGATATTTTTTATTATACATAGCAAACAACCAGAACACCTGGAACAAATCTTTGTAGATACTACAAACATTTGTCCCAAGACGGGAATCGAGCCCGCAACCTCCTGCGTCGCAGGCGGACCTTCGCCCGCTGCGCCACATCGGTCGTCAAATCGTAGGTCGTATTGTATTTTATGTTATAATATAGTTGTTATTTTAAAATAGATACCACATGGATCTATCATCGACAAAGCTACACGTCAGCCTGTGGATGGGTGACCGTTCATTACACATCAAGACTCCTCCGTTCCTTGGAAAGCACGTTAAGCTGTTAGTCCCAGCTGTCATTTAAAGATCTTTGATAGTCGTTACGGGTAGTCTGAAGCCCGAAAGTCTGACAACCAGTGTTTCCAATAGGTATCGTGATGTCCAGTAACTGGATTGTGGAGGTCCTATAGGTAATGGCTCCATGTAAAATACTGGTATTCAGCTGCATCAGGTTAGACTGGAAGCCGACCCCAATATAGTTGGGAAAAGTAAGCTTGGCAGACGATGATTTTGAATTTGATCGAAGTAAAAGGAAAAACAAAGATGGTATTTAAAAAAATTGGATATTTTGCAAGGAAGGAATCACCTTAAGAGAACAAAGCAAGAAAACTTTAGAGTTTCGTGGTAAAGACCTTTGTCGCGAAGTTTTGTACAACCTTGTAATGAAGACCATTTGAACTCTTGTACAAGGGCGTTAATTAGTTAACTATAATGCTTTGGTATAACAGTATTTTCAAAATTTTCCATGTGATTTAATTTAGCTAGCTGAGCGATTGACTGTTGCGCCGCGTGTCGTGGGTTCTTCCCTCACGGAATAAATATTTCTAGGTACAGCCTATGGTATGGCCTACAGGTAGTTGTTCCGGATCTGGCTCTTCGTGTGTGTGACTTTAAAAGTTTGTAAACGCATCCACGACACAGCATTTTCTAGTGTGGGGCAACGTTTAAAAAACAAAAACCTCAAGCCAATCCTAGACATCAAGCTACCATAAGAATTGGGAAAAATTTAATAATAATTTATCTTTTATTCTCTCTTCAAAAAGTTGACTTAAAAGTTAATGTGCACAAATATGTCTCAGTTGAATTCTACCTTTTTTTAGGATCCAGTACATGATTCGAAAATATTAAATTATTGAATTATTACCGAAAGACTATCTCAATCTACCTTTATTATGGATTAGGGCCGGCACTACAAACTTAAAAACTTAGCGACTATGCGCTTAGGGCACCCCCTGTGGGGTACGGCCTCGACTTAGGGCATTGCTGGAAGGTCACCCTGGAGATATCTCAGCCTTAAATCTAGACTAAATCGATTACCATGAGCTTATAACGATAACGATCTGAATAATTCGTGGCAATAATTGTATTTACCAGATACAATTTCCGGTGCCAATTTGCATAAATGAGTTAATAACGCTATTTCCGACGGATTGTTCGTGAAACACCTGTAGGTACTACGTTAATGGGTCTAAAATGGAATGTTGGATGAAATGATGTTTATTTTTCTGCATTTAGGATTAAAAAAAAAACACTTTTATACGTCGTTAATTGGACCAAATAAATGAGAATTCGACTAGGTCGGTCTTTCCCTACCTGGCTACTCTGAGAAGAAATACCGAAACGAAGTCACGAGGTCGCAGTTTCTTTTAAAGTTCAGCACTTGGTTAAATCATGTGAGGACCATGCAGATGTCTGAGATGAGAGAACCACACGGATATGTGTGGACCTGTCCAGTTAGTCTTAGCGTTTGGTAGAAATCTTAGAGTTCAACTCGGTTCTACTACTCAGCAACAAAGTTGAGGTAACTACCTCAAATTTAGGTTTATAGGCATTAAGAGGTCCCAGAAGAGCTACGAAAACTTTAGGTACACTTACTGAAGAAATAATTAATTTATTTAATATGTTTAAATTGTTTTAATTGCATTGAAAGATTTTCGATTGCCTCGTTGGTCTCGTGGTCGAGAGCGCTACTACTAAGCATGAGGTGCTGGGTTTAATTCCCAGTACAGGCAAAGTGTTTATGGAGAAATCGGTAAGCATACAAAAAAAAAACAAACACACAGTCCAACATAAAACCTCTTCCTCTTTCGAAGTCAGTTAAAAAGACAACAATCCCATCATTTTTCTTTTTCTGTTTTAACAATTTTGCAATTTTTCATCTGCCCACAGATAGTTCTTCAACCGACCATCGGCACATGGACTGCAATTTCGCTCGCAATTACAAACAAATTAGAATATTTACATACCATAAAATTACCATTATTTTGCAACAAAACTATAGGCTTACTGCAGAGATTGAACTGCATATTTATGGAGCATATTTTTCTCGAATATCAGCTGCCTCGTTGATCGCTCGCAAGCGCTATTGCTAAGCATGAGGTCCGGGGTTCGATATCTACGTCGGGCTAAAGTGTAATTGAGTTGTCTTGATTAGAATTTCTCAGTACCAGCCCAGAGGCTCAAGTCCATACAAAAGTGGTCTGTAGGAAATCGTAGGATCGAAAATCCAACTTTTACATTAACGTTGAATTGCCAACTTACCAACGATCTTTTTATAGATGATATAGTACTAGGTTTTTCCATCAGGATTTTCTCAGTAGCATCCCGAAGAATAGATTCGTGTCCGTTTGCTGGCAATAGGCTCGCCCTTTTTGCACAGGACTTAAACATAACAGGCGAAATGTACTATATAGGAACACCTCTGTCTCACCCTTCGGTAAATATAGGTGTGATGTTATGTTATTTATTTAAATAGAACGGCGGAAGCCAATTACACTATTTAAATATGTATATAATTAATTTAACAGTCATGCATTCTTCTCAAAAAAAATCTCGTTTGTTTTTATCGTTATGTTATTCTCGATTATTTTAATCGATTTCAGCAGTTATCTAGTGTACTAAACGATAGTTTTAATCACATCGTTTTTCTCTTTCTGTTTTAACCTTATCCTTCTCTAGAATTTAGCCCATCTCCGTAAATAGTTCTTCAACCGACAACCGGCACATTAACTGCAATTTCGTTCGCAATTACAATCAAATTAGATTGTGTACACACCATAAAATCACTTTTCAATAAACAATACAAGAGCTGAAATATAAAAACTGAATAATTTTTGCGTTAAATATTTTGTTAAACTCTATCGGAGAGTGTGGTTCGTCGGACTATGGCTGCGCAGATAAGAATCGTTCACTGGTTCCTACTATCCCTGTTTTACTTCAGTTGTGATACAGAAAAGGTCAGTGGCAATGCTGTCCAGCCAGGGTTCGAATTTGTCAGTAATCGTGTTGCTTAACTCAGAATTTATGAATATTTTCCAGGTAACATATTTCAGCGTAGAGCACCCTAGAGTGACGTACTTCAACCCAGCGTTCCTGGCATATGCGAACCTGACCTCCGTGAGGTACGGCCGCGCCAACCCTATCTACTACGTCGGACTTAACTTTGAACCCGTGGTGCCTTTTGATTCTACTATTTATGTAAGTTAAAAAAAATATTAAATGAAATGATGAAATGAAATTATAAAATAAAATAAAACAATGAAATGCAATTATGAAATTTAAAGTAGAAATGAAATAATGCAATGAAATTATAAAATGAAATGATGAAATGAAATGATGAAATGAAATGATGAAATGAAATGATGAAAAGGAATGAAGAAATGAAATGATGAAATGAAATAATGAAATGAAATGATGAAATGAAATGATGAAAAGGAATGAAGAAATGAAATTATGCTGGTTTTTGTAAATAGGTTTTGAAAATACTTTTGTACGTCATAACATATAAGCTTGTCTTCTTCTTTCAATCTCTGTCAATGTGTACGTGCTGACTGCATTAAAACAACAGTCAATGCACCTCGTAGTTCTTGTGGTCGCAAGCGGTACTTGCGAGCGTGAGGATCTGGGTTCGATCCCCACTTACCAGCACAACCAGCTTTTTGAGACTGCCACCTCATAACTTATTAACCAACTGCACTTCACACTTTTAGTTTTACTTCACTTACAGGTAGACTTTTACTTCTTCGAGCTGCTGACGAACCAGTACAAACGTAGCTTTATAGAGATGCACTTTAACTGGTGCTACCTCACTGAGAAGGACATGTTCTTCGGAGCCGCCATGAGAGCTGGCGGGTTGAATAAGCCTTGCCCCCACCAACCCGTAAATATATCCATATACCGCCTCATTATTTCTCATCATTTAAATGCATGCATACACTTACACTCACGTCTTTTTCTCATGGAAGTAGGAAGAAACTACAGAACGGTACCTGATACGATCATCAAAAGAGAAACTTATAATTCGATCATTTGAATATTAACGGAATTAGGGGCAATTTTTTATAAAAAACTTTGGCACGCATTACGAATTTCTCCTGTATCGTGGATACGATTACAAACATTCAAACACACATACACAAACAGCCAGACCCGGAAGAATTACCTGTAGGCCATACATATATTTGTTCCGTGCGGGAATCGAACCCGCGACACGCATCGCAGCCGAACGCTCAGCCACTGCGTCAACCGTGCCGTCAATTCTCTAGTTTGGAACTATTTTAAACAAAATTAAAAAATGGCCAGATTTATGTTACCTATTTCGATAATTATTTTCTTATTAATCGACGTCACTATGGCGTTTCTGTGTAGTGAAGTCGGATGCTAGCAGTTTTGTCTCTTTAGAGCATAGATTTTAAAACACATACAACTTCGCCATTTTCTGAGATATTTCAAAATTTATTTTCTACGGAGGCATTTTTTTACTTTCGGGAAATCTTTAAAACAAAATCAAGTCAAATACCTTACTGAAACGTACAGACGCCAGCACATCAAACTACCCCAAACTGTCAGATTTATCCAGTTAAACATGAACCATATTCTTTTGTAATACATTTGAAAACCTATCAAAGAAAGACACATTGGGGTAGATTAATGTGCTGGCTTCTTTATGTACACAGGTCTCAAGCCTAATAAGTTTATTATCATGTTTCCAGGGTCCATACAATCTGTTGAACATGACAATCAACCCATCAGTGATCCCCAAAGGCTTCCCATTCACCAGAGGCAGGATATACGCAAACTTTACCCAACCAAAGACAAAAGCTAGAGTGGCCGACGGATTTATCGACATGAGACTAGCTACCATAGAGGCGAAGAACCCTAAATCATTGTTTGATTAGTTTGTAGTTTATGGTATAATTATTGTTTTTACATTTTAATTTTATATACGTATAGATTATATGTTTTTAAATATTTGTAGATCTTTGACAGTCGTTACGGGTACTCTGACAACCAGTCTTACTTAGGGGTATCGTGTTGTCCAGTAATTGGGTTGTGGAGGTTAGATAGGTAGTTGCTCTATGTAAAATACTGATATTCAGCTGCATCCGGTTAGACTGGAAGCCGACCCCAATATAGTTAGGAACAGGTTAGGCAGAAAATATAAACAAATAGTAACCCACCGGTATCGGGAACAGGGTCCAAGCCTCCAGACAGGGCTCCAGAGAGAGGAATTGCCTTAATATTTTTGCTAGGTAAAATAATATATTTTATTAAAGTACACATCGCACACCTATATCAAAACAGATACAACTAAAAAAATAAAGATTTTCAATGCTGATGAAAAAAACCTAATTCTCATTTTTGTTGTGAGTAAAGTTATGAAACAGGATCTTAAATCAGGTCATAAACATATTGTAGAATATAAGTGTATTTTAACTGGACTGTGAATCAGTACTTTTTATTGATAACACATGTTTTTATTTAGTTGTTATTGAAAATTCTTGAATTTTGAGTTGTCGTTGTTTTGATACCTATAGCAGTGCGACATGTTAATACCGGTCAATGCGTCGTTGGTACCGTGGCCTCAAGTGTTACTGCTGAGTTCGAGGTCCTGTTGTGTTTTGATAACTTGTATTGACCGATATTAAGATGACACAAAATCTCGTCTGTATTGTTTGTTGAGTAGAAGTGTACCTATCTTTTTTTTATTTGTTTTTTTATTGTACAAGCCTTCCACACTATTCCCAAACCACTGCAACTCCTGAAAACCAAAATCAACAATGGCAACCACCAAAAAAGCGTCGAGACAATGGAGCCCGACGAGTCCCGGAGAAATGATTCAACTGTCTTGGATCCCGCAACGACATTAATCAGAAAAGAACAGCGGAGGAGTAAAGGTAGAGAGGTACGTAGATAGGAATAGAGGTGTACCTATAGGTACGCCAGTATTTCGTCAGTTATGTTAAGGTACCTTGTAATCAAGGGTGATTGTAACTAACCGGGCACAAATCCAGACATTAGAGATGGAAAAAACCATTAACACTTTTCCCGAACCGAGAATCGAACCTAGAACCTCATGATTAGCAGTAGCGCCTGCTGCCACTAGACCAACGAAGCAGTCGAGATTACGAATTAGGTATGTTTATAAGTACTAAGATAAGTGCTGCTAATGGGAGATAATTATTATTACTAGAATATTTTTCGCCTCTACAAAAACAGAGATTCTTTTCATTCATAAAACGTTTTGACCGCGCGCTGTGGAATTCGTTTGATGTCCTTTGTAGATTACTATGTCAAACACTGGTCGTTATTTTCAGGTCATTCGCTCCATTTTCAAATCATAGTTTGATATAAAATTAAAATGAAACACAGGAAATTGTTACTGATTTGTATGATTGGACTTGATTTGTATGACATCGACAAGGTTAGGATTTAAAGTCAAAGAACCTACGTCATTCACATACATAAACTAACGCTTTTTCCCATGGGGATAGGCAGAAACCACAGAACGCCACCTTATAAATAAATAAATAAATAATGCTAGACAATCCACACATCATCATCTAGCCCCAAGCTAAGCAGAGCTTGTGTTATGGGTACTGGATGACTGATATACTTAATACAATACATTACAAAGATAGATATTTTTTATTATACATAGTAAATACCCAGAACACCCGAAACAAATATTTGTAGATCGTACAAACATTTGTTCCGGGGCGGGAATCGAACCCGCAACCTCCTGCGTCGCAGGCGGACCTTCTCCCACCGCGCCACATCGGTCGTCAAATATATTATATACTTCTTTTGCTTCGTTTACGTTCATATATCTGGTCATACTTGCACACTGGTTGCGAGTAGATACTGCTCACTTGAATTTTTTGAAAACTTCACTAATAAGGTCAGTCTATGTCCTTCTAGGGCGTCCTTACCTTTCATTAGGCGTTTAGTTTATTTAATTGTACAAATCTTGTTATTACTTCCTATGTTACAAATAAAAAAATAAACACATGTTTTTCTAAACTCCTTTACAACTTGTTTGACTTCTATCAGTTTTAAAAATCGAATAAAAACTCTATGGTCGTGATGTCGACGTGTCAAGTGTAAAAGGTTTGTTGATTGAAACCCGATAAGTTTTTTTTTCCACGTTTTTTAGCGATTTTCACACTATCGACACCACGGCCGAGCGACACCAAAGGAACGGGAAATAAAATCTATTTCGACCCCGCACCCCGTGGTGTGCAAAAACCGTTTTTTAACGTGCCTGTATAAAATGGAATTTTGTGGTAACCAAACTCCCAGACCTCTCCGTGGCTTGGAAAGTACCTGACACCTGAGCACCAAGACTTGCTGACATTTATAGACCTTTGGCGGTCATTACGGAGCCAGAAATGCGAGTCTGACTTCAAAACTTTATAGCTTTGTGTGAAAGTCCCATTTAAAATGCTACTGATATATGATATTAGATATTTATACTATATGTTATTGCGTACTCTTAACCTAGGGTTGTTTTGGTCTGACAGGCAGTCACTGCATGTAATATACTGGAACCATTGTCATCTAGTTAGCCTGGAAACTGACCCCAATATATTTGAGAAAAGGCTAGGCAGAGAGAATTCCTCGCATTGATTTCTTTACGATGAGGTTGCTAATTGATATCAAATTACCTTCACATACCATAACACAAGTACCAAAATAGCCATAAGGTGAGTTTTAACATCGAAACTGGGGTACAGTCGTGCCCCAGGGAAATTCTCTAGGTACACATAAAAACAAACAACGCGGGAAATATTTCGATACAGTTGCACAAACAAATGCGTTCGTGAGCTAGAATAAATATTTTTTCACGTACCTATTTTCAATTCATTTTTTTGATACAGTTTCCGATTGTTTTTCTTGTGTTTGGATCTAACTGTACCGCGAAAAATTGAATTCACGTTACTTAGTAATGGCTACGGGGCTTGTGGCTAAATAAATAATTAAAGCCATATGGATCGATCGTTGGTAAAGCTACTCTTGCCGAGGTCGGTCAGTACATAGGTGACTATCCATTACATATCGAGACCGCTTCGTGCCCGGGTGGATCGTTGGTTAAGCTATGCTTGCCGAGGTCGGTCCGTAGATAGGTGACTATCCATTACATATTGAGACAGCTTCGTGTCTGGCATTCGCAGATCTCTGACTGTCGTTACTAGTAGTTACTAGTAGTCGAAATTCTGACTACCAAGGGGTACCTGGGATATCGAGGCAGTAACACCATGTAAAGCATTAGTATTCAGCTGCATCCAGTTAGTCTGGCAGGGAGATGATGGCAGATGCTGACTAGTTATAGCTACGTGTTTTTAGGTTGTACGTTTCTTAAAACTAGACACGTTAACTGTAGATTATTCAAGGGCATAAAACAGTGTCTGATATCGCAGGGGCCATATTGAATCCTTCTTTACGCTTATTTATACTAGCCCATGACAAATACACCTTTATCCCCAAGGAGAATACTTTCGACACCTTCTGTGAGGTAATAATTATAAATCATTATTTCAGACATGAACACATACATGAACAGTCCATATGATGTCAATTGATGGGTTAGTAACAGAAAGTACTTATAGTCTATATTAGTCTTGTTTGTAAGGACACAAATATAGTTAAATTGCCTTAGCCCGTACTCGAGGCTCATCGTAGGTACATCTAATAACTACTTACTTATCTTTATGTACCTATAGCTAATTCCACCCAGCGACATTGTAAAGGACAGTCTGGCCTGTTAACAATAATTTTCAGGATGCCGCTGCGAGTGCTACACGTAAGCGCTGTAGCAAGGAAGTCGCCTTTTTAATAATAAATTCATAAAAAGCCATTTAATTTTCATACAAGTTCTTTTCGGCACGTTGAACGCCAAATGACCGACAAACAATACATTTTCTATTGTGTCTCGTTGTTTGGCAGTCAAGGTGTTAAAAGGTTTTATACAAACTTTTAGTTACGTTTCCAAATTCAAAACACAATATCGATCAGCGGGTTATAACGAGATGTTATTACCCAACTAGTCGATAGGGATGTACTCGTAGTTACTTACTTTGGGTTCTGTTTGTATGACAGAACATAATTTGACATAACCGAGCAGTGGGCGGGAAAAAAATTGAGTGTGTTACTGCATTTGTCCAGTCCCTAGTTGCTCCATAATGTCTATTCTGTCCCCACTTCGGACACTTGTCCGGCACGGTTGGCACAGTGGCTGAGCGATTGACTGCTGCGATGCGTGCCGTGGGTTTGATTCCCGCACGGAACAAATATTTGTATGGCCTACAAGTAGTTGTTTCGGGTCTGGCTGTTTGTGTATGTGAGTTTGAATATTTGTAAAGGCACCCACGAAACAGGAGTAATTCCTAGTGTGGGGCAACAAAAAAAAAGAAACTTACAAACATATTTTGAATGTATAATCCTCTTATCTCCCCTTCGGATATATTTAGGGGAAAATAACTTTTTAAAAGCTTTGTTCTCGTCTGTCATTTGATATCGTTAGTCAAAATAACAATGAGCGATCGTTGGATGAAGAAGAGAAGAAATTGAATTATTTCTGGAGATTGGTTCTCCGTTGGTGTATTTTGTAAAGATGATGTTGTTATGTGTTCAAAAGACAAGAGGGGGATGGTATTTTGGGAATATTGTTAAATTCCTTGACATACTTATTTCAGAACTCCTGGAGAATTCTCGTAAGAAGTTTGTTAGCGAAATAAAGTAATTATGCGGTGTTTCTATCATGTGTAACAGTGTGGTCCAACATAGATATCTTGAAAGAATAATCTATACATTTAATAGCGCACCCGACACGTTTTCCTTTCCAATGGCAGCGCCACCTGCCGGGTCCAATAGTATTTTCAACTATCAACCCATTGAAATATACTACACAAAATTTCATCCAAATAGGTCCAGCCGTTTAGGAGGAGTTAGGTAACCAACACACGTACAGAAATTATGTAAATGTGTTTGACGACCTATGTGGCGAGGCGGGCGAAGGTCCGCCTGCGATACGGGAGGTTGCGGGTCCGATTCCCGCCTTGGGACAAATGTTTGTACGATCTACAAATATTTGTTCCGGGTGTTCTGGGTATTTGCTATGTATAATTAAAAATACCTATCTATGTAATGTATTGTGTTAAGTATATCAATCATCTAGTACCCATAACACAAGCTCTGCTGAGCTTGGGATTAGATAATGCTCTGTGGATTGTCCATCATTATTATTTACTAATTAATAATAATATAATAATAATAATAATAACATTTATTTCAGACCATAAGTCCATAGAAAAACACACATTACAATATTATACACAAAACATCAATACATATATGAAAACACAATACACTAAACATCTCTTATTTTAAATATTTAAATGAAGCACGATGACTGGTCATCCATTGCCACATCATTGGACTATCCATCCTGTCGGCTACTATAGCCACCAAGCTGTTAGAGCTGTCACGCACTCGCCGCATCAGGGATGCTATCCGTGTCCGCATCAGTGCGTAAAAATCTGGCACGCCATTCTCCGCAAACATCCCCGATGCACTGCAAAAGCGTGGCAGCCCCAACATCACTCTGAAGGCGTTATTGTATTGGACTCGCAGAGCATTGTACGAGCTTTTTGTATAGCTGACCCATAGGGCACACGTGTACAAAGATTGGCAATACGCTCTAAAGAGCGTAATTTTCACCTCCCTAGTACAACGTGCAAACCTACGAGCCAGCATGTTACATCGAACTGCCAATGCTCTGCGTTCCCTCTCCACGTCCACATCATCGGATAAACTATCAGTGACCCAATGCCCCAGGTATTTGAATAAGTATTAAGATACAATCCAAACCCCTAAGCTGTGATTTACAAAGCACGTTTTACAAATTATGCTATATTCGTTAAAATGTCTGATAAACAGAAGCTCTAGTAATAAGAAGTCTAAAAACGACGAGAAATAATTGATAAGATTACCGGAGCAGGTCGTAAACAATGGTGGTAGTTAATTTAATGGAGGCGTGAGTTAGCCAGGATCGTTGAAAAGGAGATGTGCTCTCAGAGAAAAAGAGGCCTACTTACCCACATATATTTGAATATAACACTAGTATGTTTTAGTCATGCTTTGGTCACGTTGAGAGGATGAAGAAAAGGCAACTAACATTTAATAAGGTATTTATAAGGCAGATGTAAGTGTACGCCAGGAAGGGACGCCCTAGAAGGACATACACTGACCTTATTGGTGATGTTCTTCAGAAAAGTCGGATGCGTAATACTCGCAACCAGATGTATGAACGTGAACGAAGCAAAAAGAGTATGTCAGTAATATGTATGTAATTCCATTTAAACAATTTTCAACTTTACATATGTTAATAAAACTTATTTCACAATGATTAGTACAAACATACAAGAGTCTTTAGGGGGTAATTCCAGTAGGTGAAGGTCCATCGCAGCACTTAGAAACAAAAGATATTGGGATTAAAGTTTGGATTGGTTACCTGAAACTATGAAAGAGCTATGCCCTCGCCACAGATAGCATAGACACACTGACGACCATGAAACGATATCTCGGGAGAAGAATAATTAGGAGAGCCGACCCCAGTAAGAAATAGGACAAGGCCTGAAGATGAAGAAGATGGAAGAGCTATTTTTGACTTGTGCACTCAATACTCAACCCCCGATAACGGTTGCCAGCGCAAAGTAACAAGTATGACTTGTTACTTTGCGCTGGGGCACGGCTGTACCCCAGTTTAGATGTTAAACTCACCTTATGGCTATTTTGGTACTTGTGGAGGTAATTTGATATCAATTAGCAACCTGATCGTATAGAAAACAATGCGAGAAATTCTCTGTGCCTAGCCTTTTCCCAACTATGTTGGGGTCGGCTTCCAGTCTAACTGGATGCAGCTGAATACCAGTATTTTACACAAAGCGACTGCCTATCTGACCTCCACAATCCAGTTACTGGACAACAAGATACGACTTGGTAGGACTGGTTGTCAGACTTTCGGGCTTCGGACTACCCATAACGACTATCAAAGATGTACAAATGGAAGCCGGGACCAACGTCATAACGTGCTTTCGCAAACGGTCACCCATCCACAGATTGACCTCGGCAAGCGTAGCTTAATTTTAGATTAACCCGTGCAGCTGTATTTATTTAGCCACAAGCTCCTCAGCGCAAAGTCACAAGTGACAAGTTTATTTGAGGGTTTAATTATTCTCGACGTGATTTTGACTGCCTCATTGGTCGAGTGGCCCCAAGCGCGACTGCTGAGCGTGAGGTATCGTTTTCGATTTCTAGGTCGGGAAAAAGTGTTGTTGTATACCATCGAGTACTGCTCAGTAGCCCGGCGTCTTAATCTCTGCACGGTTGATGGCAATAGGCTCTCTCCTATTACATGGGACTTAAACATTACTGGCGAAACGTGTATCTGTATGAATATAGGCACGATGTTATTTTTAAATTGTTATCACACCTCTTCTAAACAGGACCTCCTTTCCTTTTTATACATCTGTGGGAGGCCGCTGTTTTTCAGGCCGTTGTAATAAAAGCTTAATCCCTCATTTCCTTAAACGGCATCTCGGAATATTTAATTAATGTATCAAGTGAATTATGAACATAATTTGTACATCGTCATGATAATTTTTGTGGTTATAAAATACGAACACGTGTGTGAAGCACAAAGGTAACGATTTATATTGTATAGGTATAAAACTAGAATAGTTATATATATATATATTGATTCGACGACCGATGTGGCGCGGCGGGCGAAGGTCCGCCTGCGACGCAAGGGGTTGCGGGTTCGATTCCCGCCTTGGGACAAATGTTTGTACGATCTACAAATATTTGTTCCGGGTGATCTGGGTATTTCCTATGTATAATAAAAAATATCTATATATGTAATGTATGGTATTAAGTATATCAGTCATCTAGTACCCATAACACAAGCTCTGCTTAGCTCGGGGCTAGATGATGCTGTGTGGATTGTCCAGCAATATTTATTTATTTATTTATATATATATATATACGAGTATATAGAGGAGCTCGTGGCTAAATAAAAACAGCCGCACGGGTTGATAATAATAATAAATAAATAAATAATGCTGGACAATCCACACAGTATCATCTAGCCCCAAGCTAAGCAGAGCTTGTGTTATGGGTACTATATGACTGATATACTTAATACAATACATTACATAGATAGATATTTTTTATTATACATAGCAGATACCCAAAATTGATCGAAGGTATCTACGGCAGATATCATTGGCAGATAGGTTGACATTGGCTTTGCTTGCCATATTTAAAAATATACTTCAAAACGAAAACGTCAAATGACCTACCTAGTTAATAGGTACAAACGAAATTAGTTTCACGTAAGTACGTAATGTAGAGGCGCTGTTTCAATCTTAGAACTATTTGCACTAAAATTATTGACGTTATCGGTTGATAAACTTCTCTATTATTATTTTAAGCTATTATTATAATACTTAATTAAAAATGTGTTTTTTTATCTCTCACGTAAATTGACAGCAAAAAACCTTGATATTTATGTCCGTGAGTCTGTGAATTTTCGAAACTTTTGGCTACCTCACCTGACTTGACAACAAAAAACGTAACATTTGAGTTCGTGAGTCAACTTTTTGGAACCCATGAGATTTGAGTCTGTTCTCTATCAATTTATGCGACTTCCAACAACCGGGTATAAATTCACAGTTCCTCAATGGATTGGGCAACAGAAACCCATCAAAATTGTAGATCAAACAGACGTTTACAACAACAATCAAAGCATTACCGTCGGTTAATCCCCGCCATCTTGCTACGAGGTACAAAACAAATGGAAACTACTTATTAGTTGAGAAATTCGTCGCATTGTTGATATAAGGTAAACAATGAGCCGGCTTACTGGGGGTTTAGGTCGGAACACGATTAGTTAGTTAGGAGACAAGAGGGTATAGTGGCAAGATGAGCCAGTATTGCTAGGAGAAAGTAGAATGAGGATTTAGGGACTATCTACACTTCATCATCATCGTCCTCCTGCCCTTATCCCAATTTATTTGGGGTCGGCGCAGCATGTTGTCTTGTTCCATACATCTCTACTTGCCGTCATCTCAATAGTCACCTCTTTTCTAGCTATATCATCTTTCACACAATCCATCCATCTTTTCTTTGGCCTCCTACTCTAGTAGCCCTGCAGATTAATATTCAAAACTTTCCTCACAACATTGTCCTCATTCCTTCGCATTACATGCCTATACCATGACAATCGATTTCCACACAACTTCTCGGTCACAGACACCACTTTTAGACTTCCTCTTACATACTCATTTTGTATACTATCCATTCGCGTAACACCAGACATTCCCCTCAGCATTCTCTCCCTCTAACTGCCTTTCATTCATCCCTTTTGCGTCCCAACATTCGGATCCATACAAGACAGCAGGTCTCACCATTGTTTTGTATATTATTTATCTACTTACATTTAGTTGTGTAGTTGGAAAGGATGCTATTTTTGTATGAAAATCTAAAAAAAATGTTCCTGCACCAGCGATATTATAAATATTGCGTTCACATTTTTTAATAATTGGGACTAGCCGGCCACCCTATTCCCAAACCACTGCAACTCCTGAAAACCTGAATCAACAGTGGCGAGTATCAGAAAGCGTCGAGACAATGAAGCCTGACGAGTCCCGGAAAACGATTCAACTGTCTTGGATCCCGCAACAAAATGAATCAGAAAAGATCAGCGGTGGAGTTAAAAAAGTGCGTTCCCATTGATTTCCCTTCTCTGCCGCATTCAGCAGTTGATAGTTCTTCGTTTAAAGTCATTTGTTTAGGACGGGACAAGTTTTTGACTGCTCCCACATTATTAAAAGGTCGTTTAAGGGAGTTTGTTTGTACACACTGGCAACACCTGGCTCTCGAGCCCGCACCGATTGAGTTCGTTAAGAACTAAACAGAATGTGGAAGTGTTACTAATAGGAGTTAAGGAAATGGACCCAATCTTTTAGTGAGGGTATCATAAAGAGTAGACACGTTTACTTTGAAAACATGATTTTCTGGTCTTTGACAACCGAACCAGTACCAGTACCAGCCTATTACTGTCCCACTGCAGGGCAAAGGCCTCTTCTCATACAGAGAAGGCACGAGCATTAATCACCACGCTTGCTCAAGACGGGTTGGCGATTTCAGACTTATATTAATTATATAAGTCCAGGTTTCCTCACGATGTTTTCCTTCACCGATGTCAATGATGTCCAAGATAAACTTAGAAAGTACATATGAATTGAAAAACTTACATTGGTACTTGCCCAGGTTTGAACCCACAACCTCGTGCACAAGAGGCGAGGCCTAAACCACTGGGCCATCATGACAACCGAACACCACGCCTGTATTCCCCGAAGGGTTGGGCAGAAATGTACCTTGTGTACACCCACATTTCACCAGTCCCATGTAATGAGGGGGCGAGCCTATTGCTATTACTGGGTACAAATCCAGACTTCGGGAAGTGGCAAAAACCTTTTTGCATAAATTTTAGTAAAGGAAATTACAAATCAGTTTATTGAAATATGTATAAAATAGTGCTCCGTCCACGGCGAGGTGGTAAGACCGACGCTACCAGTTAGGGATACGGAGAGGAACCTCCTCGCAATGCGTGCCGTGTCCAAGATGCCTGCCTTCTGCATCTGACTCTTGACCCAGCTGTTTAGCTATAGTTTCTCTAGATTGTTAGTCGATATTTTGTCTCTTATTTCTATTAAAGGAAATCTTTCTGTTTTATAATTTTCTCATTCTTTTTTATAAACGATGCCCCACACTAAGAGTTTCTCCTGTATCATAGGTGCCTTTACAAACATTCAAACTTCCATTAAAAAAAAAAAAATACACCAACACCCAGACCCGGAACAACTACCTGTAGGCCATATAAATATTTGTTTCTGTAATAGTTAGCTTATCGTGTCCTGCAGACAATTGATGTATATTTCTCACACCGCATTAGTTGCAAACAGGATAAAAATCTGTAAAGCAGAGAAAACATTGTTCGCAATAAATAATACCGGGTGACAAACATCGAGAACAAACTTACTGTCCTATTTCAGGTTTTCCTCAATATTTCACGTATTTCTACCAGGAGCGCAGAGGCGTGAGGACGTCTAATGTGGCCAATAGTTGGGCAATTTGTTTCTATTGTAGTTTGCGACCGCCCGCGTGATATGTACTCCTGGTATCTTGTGGTATCTCTACTTTTTATGTTTTTAGTGAATATTGTTGTGATTTTGTAGGAAGAGTGTTTATTTCTGTAAATTAAATCACATCTGTACCTATGTGCTAAAAGATTTTAAAATAATAATAAGTAGTGGTCGGACTGTTAGTAGTCGAAATTCGACTGTTTTTGCTGTCTGCATTTACATACTTACATAAACTCACGCGATTTTCCCCTAGGAGGTAGGCAGAAACTACAGAACGCCACCTACCGCAATCCTATCTGAACTTCTTCTTGATATAAACTTTAACAATGTCAAATCTCACACTAACGGGTTTACGCGATGATACCTAATTATTATTTTTTTAGACAAGGAGTGAGGAGGTGTTATAGGGGCAATAGTGGGGCAGTACAGGGGTGATTTTATTTTATTGTGTCTCCGTGGACAATGCCCAGTGATACCGTATTTTTAACCAGCTGTTATCGACGACGAATTACTTAACTTAATTAACTTTACAGGAGACGAAAAAAATGTAAAATTTTTGTATGTGGCATTTTTTTTTTTTTTTAGATAAAAACGTTGCCCCACACTAGGAATTTCGCCTGTGTCGTGGGTGCGTTTACAAACATTTATACTCACATACACAAACAGCCAGACCCGGAACAACTAACTGTAGGCCGTACAAATATTTCAGTTTCAGGTCAGTCATTTTAGTGTCAGGAGTTTTTGCCAGTATGCGCGAAATACGTCGTTTGGCATTAAAAAAAAAACTATAAATCGAAAAAAGGTACCTACTTAGGAAGTATTGATACTTCAAATTCCATATGTATGTTCGTAATGTTTTTTATTACCAACAAAAAGTGATGAATCTCAATGTAATTCGATTGTTTTTATTTCTATTTTTATTTATTTTATTCGGGATAAAAAAAAATTGAACCAAACGACTAACGTTCAAAAATCCACTAGGTCCTGGTACACGCTTCAGAAATTAACACCGAACTGTCCACATAACCAAACTCGTTAACCCAACTACTTACGGCCGTTATATTTTATTCCTGTACCCAAAAGTTCCAAACCTGTACAGTGTACACGCAATAAAACGGACGCAGAAGCTACATACCTACATTATTTTTATGTGCTATTCAAATGAGACGCGTGTTAAAATTCAAGTCGTGCCATTATACGCTCTATGTTTTCCATCGTTAAAGTTTTTAACCGACTTCGAAAAAGAGGAGGTTCTCAATTCTTTTGGTATATTTTTTAATGTATTTGTAAATACGCCGAAAACGCTGAGATTTATTTATTAGTTTGATGTTGAGTAGTTGCCTTTTGGTCCCATACAAATATAACATAGGCACAGTATTCTGGGTATTTGCTATGTATAATAAAGATATCTATCTATGTAATGTATTGTATTAAGTATATCAGTCGTCTAGCACCCATAACACAAGTTCTGCTTAGCTTGGGGCTAGATGATGCTTTGTGGATGGTCCAGCAATATTTATTTTATTTATTTTTATTTAGTAGTTATCATTTTATGAACATTTTTTAAATTCCGTTCCCGTTTATAGGGATTTTGCGTGGCACCTTTTGTAGGCCTGCCCATCATCATCGTCATCATCATCGTCATCATCATCATCATCATCATCAGGTTATATTAGTCCACTGCTGGACATAGCCCTCTCCTAATGAGCGCCATAGCGCACTGTCTTCAGCTTGCTGCATCCAGCATCTGCCCGCACTCTTTCGCAGATCGTACACTCCACTCAAAAACACGTTTACCCCAGCAGTTGTCGGTTCTTCGCGAGATATGGCCAGCCCACTGCCACTTGTTTGGTTTTTATCCTAATTTCAGTAAGTATATACTTATCTAAACTTATATTATAAAGAGAAATGATTTCATTGTTCGCATGTTTGTTTGTAATGTATAAACTAAGAAACTAATTAACCGATTTCATTATTCTTTCACCTATAGAAAGCTACGTTATCAACAAGTAAACAGTATGCATTTAATTATCAAAAAAAATATCCATACGAAAATTCTGGCAGTCGTTACGGGTAATCAGAAGCCTGAAAGTCTGAAAATCAGTCTAACCAAGGGGTCAGATAGGCAGTCGCTCCATGCAAAATACTGGTATTCAGCTGCATCCGCTTAGACTGGAAGCCGACCCCAATATAGTTGAAAAAAGGCTAAGCAGATGATCATGTTCACCGTGGGTATTGCTTCTCTTGAGAACAATATAAATCTATTCAATTACTGAGTTTACAGAAGTAGATAAACAAATACTCACTTTCGAGGTTCACTCACACTCAATGATTTTAATAATATGGGCCTATTGACGTATTTATAAATAAACTGGGTTGCCCTAGTAAAAAGACAGAATATAAAACATGAATAAAATTTTAATATGTCACACTTTGACTAAAAAAAAGAAAGAAGTAAAATTTCTTAACGGTTACTAAAATTACACATATTAAGAACGTCTTTCAGTTGAGCGGCGGTTTGTTGATACGGGCATAATATACAGAAAAATAAATTTAAATGCGCAGACGGCTATTAAAAACTTACGAGTAAGTGACCAAAGTGTCGTTACTGTGGCAGCAATGTAACTTTTAGGATTCAGTAGCCAAATGTTAAATCGGAACCCTTATAATTTCATACTACCTGTCTGTCCGCTTGTCTGTCAGTCCGTCCAGATGATAGATACGTCAAAAACTACATAAAACAGTAGCTCAAGAGGCCTCCCCTACACCACTTCCTAGTGTTTTCGCTGGGAAGAAACAAAAGAGGGTTTAGAAACATGAAATAAGTTATGGTATTAGTTCGAGCGTTGATATCCCTTCCACCCTGTACAAAAAAATAATAAACTGTCTGTTGATATACCTATGAACACCCGGCAAAAACCACTGGACTGATAAGACTTGAAATTCCAACACCCCTAAGAGGGTAAAATAAGGGATGAAAGTCCGTCAGTTTCGAAGTCAGGAACTTTTGTTTGGATTATTGAAAATTTATGTATATGTTACGGCTAATACCCGAAGTGTGGCTACACCTAGTTTTAGCCGGTTAGAACTAGGTATAGCCACTTACTCTTGGTTAAACCTAGTACGAGCCAATTGTTTTCGGGTAAAACTAGGTCTAGCCTTCATCATGCCGGCTACAACTAGGTCCAGCCATTCCCTGTTGGATAAAACTAGGTCTATCCGATATAATTCCGGCTAGAACTAGGTCCAGACAATCCCTGTTGGATAAAACTAGATGCAAACAAGTTTTATAATTATAATAACATTCTTTAAATTATAATATGCAACTACTTATTGTCTGTTGTTAAAAAAACTTCGGGCACTTCGCGGGCACTTCGGGTATTAGCCGTAACATATACATGTCTCAATGGTTGTAACACCTTAACTGCGAAATATCGAGACGCAATAGAAAATGTATTGTATGTCGGTCATTTGGCGTTTAAGGTGTTAATAATTCTACCCTCCGAAGGGGTGAAAAAGGGGATGAAGTCGTGTAGGGAAAGTCATTCACTTCCAAAGTAAAAGTAAGAATTACTACATTTATTATTTAGGCTTATGATTGAAAAATTTATGCAACTTATTTCTGTGTTGTTGGAATCAACCCTTAAAAGGGGGATTCAATTTTGTAATTCAGCAGTTATATCACAAAAAAAATGTTATGCAATAGATACTGGTCTAGATAAATAGTAAAAATACTCTATAAATCTATGCCCAGAGGGGATGTTGAATATCAAAAGGTAAAGTACAAAATCCACGCGGGCGAACTCGCGGGCGAAGTGCTAGTAACCTAATAAAAGCAAACATTATAAAGTTTATCTCGACAAGTTTCACATATAAACCGGGGATCAGCTTGGATTAACAACGGTTTAAACTATAATAATCGTCGATTAAGAGAAGACAGGAGGCGACGCCCTGAACATTATTATTAGTAAAATTGCGCGGAAAATGTGTTACAATATTTAGCTACTAGAACTGGACCCCATGGGGGTCAATTAAAAGGATAATAGGCACAACTAGGCATTTTAAATTATAGTTCTCTATCTAGAGGAGCTCGTGGCTTAATAAAAACAGCCGCACAGGTATATCGAAGGTTAAGCAACGCTTGCCGAGGTCAGTCTGTGGATGGGTGACCGTTCTTAACAAATCAAGACTCCTCCGTGCCTCAGAAAGCACGGTAAGCCGTTGGTCCCGGTTGTTATTTGTAGATCTTTGACAGTCGTTACGGGTAGTCAGAAACCCGAAAGTCTGACAACCAGTCTTACCGAGGGGTATCGTGTTGCCCAGTAACTGGGTTGTGGAGGTCACCCGCCGACTCAACATAGTTATTAATAGGCTAGGCAGATGATATTCTCTATCTGATTTGAATTTTAATGTTTCGTTGGTCTCATGGTTGCGAACCCGTCTACTGAGCCCCTCGCTCAGTAGTCTTGTGTTTCATTCCCAGATCGAGCAAAGTGTCGCTGAGTTTTCCATCAGGAATTGGTCAGTGACAACCTGGAGTTTGGATTCATTCCCAGTTATTGGGGATAGAGTTGCCCACTCGTATGGGGCTGGTGAAATGAGACCCCACGTCGCGTTGGAGGTAAGGCTTTGAGGTTGAGTTGACCTAGCATAGTGCGGAGTTTCCACAGTATAAGGGACCAAGCCCACCGCACTATTCCCAAACCTCTGCAACTCCTGAAAATCAGAACCAACAGTGACGACTACCAGAAAAACGTCAAGACAATGAACCCCGACGAGCGACGAATAAGGGGCCAATTTAGACTGGTTTCGTTAGTACTGTTGGGAAAGAAAAGAAAGAAACGCCTACCGTAGTATAAAGGTGCGCGTTCATTGGCTCGTACCGACCGCAACGCACCCACGGCACGCAATGTATTGCACGGAATTGCCGGCACAGGTTTTACGAAAACTGTGTAGGCAAGTCCGTTACGACAAAGATACGTCATCCGGATTCTATTTATTTAGTTTTCGTTCTTTTCTTAAGTTGACGTCTTCTATTATGGATATTGATGAAGATATTATTATTACTAGTTGCTTGTTAGCAGATGAAGAAGCACGTAAAAGTATACGGCGAAATATACACGCGGCGAATTAACACGTATAGCTGGATACGGACCGGAGTTTCGGAGCGTAATGTAACGTATTACACAGCTAGCGTTCGTGCAGTCAGTACGGGGAAAGGCGCTCGTAGCGAGCAACAAGCGGCTCGTTGGTCGCTGCGAGTGCTCCACCCCGATGTCGATTTTTATGCGATTCCTTTGAGTGTTAATGTGGGTACTGACTGGTGTTACGGGCCGTAATGTACCATTCGCAGTGAGCATGTTACCTTACGCCGTGTTATAAACTCTGTTTTATTTACTCGTTTCAAACTCTTTGCTCGCCCGTGCCCCACACTCGTTGCCACTCTAAAGGTGGGTACTGATCAGTGTTACGGTCCGTAATGTACCATTTGCAGCGAGCATGTTACGTAAAGCTGTATTCTAAGTACACGGAGTTTTATAGGATTGCATAAAATCTCCGCTTCGCTCCAGTGGACAGGGATTATGGGTAAATATTACTCCGGTCCGCATCCTCGCTCTGCTCCAGTGGACAGGCAGCCTTAACCAATTGCAATGCTCAGCTCCACTCCGCACAGCTCCGCCTCAATGAAAAGGCAGCCTTAAGCCTATACATACATATATATGCTCGCGACTGTATCTATTGTTCAGACGATTGATTGCTTATGCATCTGTACACCAAAGTCATTGACGTATTTCTCAAGAGCCACACAAGTAGGTACTGCAACAAGGCTTAGGTAACATGATTCGGCTAATTCCAATTAACTGTATGCCATGCAATCAATGCTAATTAACTATTCATTGAATTGAATGGGACCACCTATATCATATACTTGGAAATGGATAATTGGACATAGATTCAGAGATTGTGTTATGTGGAGTATTTATACATATATCATGTATATATGCCTAGGGTTTTCTCAACTATGTTGTGGTCGGCTTCCAGTCTAACCGGATGCAGCTGAATATCAGTATTTTATATGGAGCGTCTCCCTATCTGACCTTCACAACCCAGTTACTGGGCAACACGATACCCCTACGTAGGACTGGTTTGATTGTCATACTTTCGGACTTCTGACTACCCGTAACGACTGTCAAAGATCTATAATTCACAGCCGCGACCTACGGCTTAACGTGCTTTCCAAGGTACTGAGGAGTCTCTGCGGCTGGTTTTATTTAGCCAGATATCTAATATCTTTTTTCCACAGAGTCAAACTTAAAAAGATGCTTTCCCTTCTCAAAATCCTCTGAAAATAGAAAAGAAAGAAAGAAATGATAGATTTTTTTTTATTTGCAACAGAGTACGTGCATAACTACGTGACTGCCACGTTGGTCTAATGGTCGCGTCGCGTCGGCTAGACATGAGGTCCTGGGTTCGATACCCGGCTCAAGTAATGTGTTATTCGGGTTTTTAATTATAATTTTCTCAGTAGCAGCCCGGAGACCGAATGTGTGCCCGGTTGATCGCAACAGGCTCACCCAAGCAATAGGCTTACATGGGACTTAAAAACATTACTGGTAAAATGTAATTTTATTGTAGGTCTACACGTCTGCCCAACCCAGCGGGGAATTCAGGCGTGATGTTATGTCCACGTGCAAAATAAAATGAAGACTAAAGAAAGCTTACAAAACGGTTTCATATACGTCAATTAATCTCCCGCCTCCTAGCAATCGCAGCTACTAGGATCGCGATGTCCAAACAAGCAAATTGCCGCCACAAATCATGAGATCTTCAGCAATTGTGACAACCGAGCAAATTTGCCAAGTTATCGCATCCATCAACCGTAAGACGACATTAATTAGCAGAATTAACATTCCATCCAGTTATAATTAGCCACCCCACTGGGGTACAAACGACCCCTCTGCCACGGGATAGATAAGCACAGAAGGTCAGATTCCTAAGACGCACTAAATAGAGACGCTTAGTATAATATAATATCTTAAATATTGGCGCAGTGGTTGAGTGATTGGCTGTTGCACTGCGTGTTGCGGGTTTGATTCCCGCACGAAACAAATATTTGTATGGCCTACAAGTAGTAGTTCCAAGTCTGTATATTTGTGTATGTGAGTTTAAATGTTTCGACGACCTATGTGGCGCAGCAGGCAAAGGTCCGTCTGCAACGCGTGGGGGTTCGATTCCCGCCTTGGGACAAATGTTTGTTCGATCTACAAACATTTGTTTCGGGTGATCTGGGTATTTGCTATGTAATGTATTGTATTAAGTATAACAGTCATCTAGTTCCCATAACACAGGGTCTGCTTAGCTTGGGGCTAGAAGATGCTGTCCAGCATTATTTATTTATTTATTGTGAACGGACCCACGATACAGGAGAAATTCCTAGTGTCACATTCGGATTCAGTCAATTCCAGAATTATTTGAATGATTTACTAAAAAAAAAACTTATATCCTATTCCCTTATTCTAACAACTCAAGAATTCAGTAAATATATACACTGACGAACAATATAAAAAAGGCACTTGCAAGGTGCGTAAAGAAATCGAAGCGCCTATTGTGTTTTGTTTCAATTTGATGTTTTAATAATGCGTTTTTAAATACATTTCAATGTTGCTTTTCACTTTTTTATTTTTACATTGTTGTTTTATATCATAATTTACTCCACATAATCATACCATACTATAGAACTGTTTTACGTCCGTGACATCTCACAATCTCAGGTCCAGTTGAAAACCAGCGGCAGGCACTGGTTGTCTGGCATTTTTGCTGAACTGGACCCTTTTAGCGCAGCTGAAGGCACATACTTAATATTATATACTTATATATGTTTTTAATGTATTTCTTGTTACTCGTTTTTTATGTTTTTCTATGTTTAGTATTGTCGTTGTGTACCTGAACCTGTGCTGAATAAATGTTTTTTCTTTCTTTCTTCCACTTCCAAGCACGCAAGATAGATTTTACGTGGTTACGGAAATATTAGTGGCTTTTTATATTGCAAGTAAGTGTATTTTAGTGACTTAACTTGTGAGCCCTGATTTTTGATTTCACTCGTTGTATGGAACAGACCTTCTGGACTGAACCATTGTGTAGCATTAGGGTAGAGTGGGTAGAAACAACCCCAAGATTACCCACCCGCAGTTTTATGGGCCAAGTTCTGACGCAATTGCGAATTAATGCTGATTTTCGTTAGTATTCAATTAGTATTGAACCATCGGATCGGAAACATCTGCGTGTTTGAGGTGAGATTCTCAAATGGGAATTGATCAATTGTTTGATAAGCTCTGGACTTTCTGAGGCATCTGTCTTTCGGTAATTAGCTCCTGATGGTCTTTTTTTTGCTGAGTAATGTTTAATCGAAGGCACAAGTAGTAAATTCTGAGTTATTCTAAAGATGAAAAAAAAAAATATTCTCCTTTACTTAGAAGGAGCGTATTGTATTTTCGTTCTGGGCACCAATTGGGTAGATTATTTGGTACAGTAAGCTCGATCATTTAGTACTGTCTGGATACAGGGTGTTCTATACAGGGTGGAAAGGATTCAGAACTTTCGAACTTGACGTGTAAACGTATTTGATAAACCTATTTACTGAAATAAATATCATTTAGCATTTAACGTGCTTTCCCAGGCACGCAGGGGTCTTGATATGTAATGAATGGTCGCACATCCACATTTTGACCTCGGGTAGCGTGGCTTATACAACGACGCGTGTGATTGTTTCTACTTTTGTTGCTACATAAATATAGGATAGGGTTCAAATGAAAGATGACTTTAAGTTTAAAATACTTCTTTGCTTATTACTTATTATAAACACACACATAAACACACACAAACACCACATCTTACTACACAACTCATTTACGTCCGTGACATCTCACAACTTAAGGTCTAGTTGAAAACCAACGTCAGACACTAGATGTTTGGCATATTTGCTGAACTGGACCCATTTGGCGCAGCCGTAAGGCACATAGTACCAGCCTATTACTGTCCCACTGCAGGGCAATGGCCTCTTCTCATACAGAGAAGGCATGAGATTAATCACGACGCTTGCTCAAGAAGGGTTGGCGATTTCAGACTTATATTAATTATATAAGTCCAGGTTTCCTCACGATGTTTTCCTTCACCGATGTCAGTGATGTCCAAGATAAACTTAGAAAGTAAGGCACATAATAAATATATATTTTTTATTACTTCTGTCATCATTATTATTTTGACGACCGATGTGGCGCGGCGGGCGAAGGTCCGCCTGCGACGCAAGAGGTTGCGGGTTCGATTCCCGCCTTGGGACAAATGTTTGTACGATCTACAAATATTTGTTCCGGGTGTTCTGGGTATTTCCTATGTATAATAAAAAATATCTATCTATGTAATGTATAGTATTAAGTATATCAGTCATCTAGTACCCATAACACAAGCTCTGCTTAGCTTGGGGCTAGATGATGCTGTGTGGATTGTCCAGCAATATTTATTTAATTTATTTATTTATTGTTAATTCTTTCTTTGTTTTCGTATTTACTATTTTTACATCATTATCATCTGCCGAGCCTTTTCCCAACTATGTTGGGGTCGGCTTCCAGTCAACCGAATGCAGCTGAATACCAGTATTTTACATGGAGCGACTGCCTATCTGACCTCCACAACCCAGTTACTGGGCAACACGATACCCCTTGGTAAGACTGGTTGTCAGACTTTCGGACTACCCGTAACGACTGCCAAAGATCTAGAAATCACAGCCGGGACCAACGGCTTAACGTGCTTTCCGAGGCACGGAGGAATCTCAATATGTTTCGAATGGTCACCCATCCACAGACTGACCTCGGCAAGAGTTGCTTAACCTTCGATCAACCCGTGCGGCTGTTTTTATATAGCCACGAGCTTCTCACAATAAATAATAAATATGAAAACAAAAAAAGAAGCGCCTGAGTCTATGCTCTGTAAATGTTTTTTCTTTCTTTCTTTCTTTTCCTTCGTAGTGGCTGCCACTCTTCACTGATTCCTTCTTTTCCTTTCAAACAACGCTTCCTGCATACATTCATCCCATCATCCCCTTCGAAACCAATAAACCAACATTTTAACATAAACTAAAGTACCTGGATTACCGAAAACGTAGCTAAATTGATTATCGCCCTCAAAACTAAATTTCAAGAAAAAAATGTTGGATACGATTACGAGATGCAGATAATATATAAACGAGTATATACTCGTATGTACGTTTATACAAGAATTGCTCGTTTAAGGATATTAGATAAAGTGTAACAGAATCCTACATAAACAAAATAATAGAATTAATTGCAATCCTTTTTATCGCTAGCAACTTTAGGCGCGAGATTTAACTGGAAACAATTGTTATTGAATTTCAAAATCATTAACACTTTATTCCAAGTAAACTGTTAATTAAAATAATACTAGACACCGTAAAGGATGTTAAACACCTCTAAGTGATAATTTAACTTAATGTTGACACGTTGAAATTAACAAAACGATCTTCTGTCTCTCTCCAACTCTTGCATATCTTATATCTCCGTCTTGCTTACTTTTTAGGGGTCCTTGAGACGCTGTATTTTACCACGTAAGACGGGCCACGGTAGGGTTGACATTCATCAGGATTTTTTAGGACAAGTCTGGCGGTTTTTTATAATTTGATTTTTTTTTAAAGGTACATATGTCGGTTGCATTATTTTTTGTTAGATAAATGTACTTAACTTTATACTTTGACGGGAATTTTAACTTGTCCTAGGCCCTAATGGCAAACGATGCATGAACAGTTTTCAAACAAACAAAACATATGGGTTCGCGTCACCGACATGCTAATGAGAGAACAAAAACACAGTTATTCCAAAGTTTTAAGTTTCGCCTTTTTTGCTCGTAAAACGTTGCCCCACACTAGGAATTTCTCCTGTGTCGTGGTTGGGTTTACAAACATTTAATGTCACATTCACGAACAGCCAGACCCGGAACAACTACCTGTAGGCCATACAAATATTTGTTCGGGAATCGAAGCCACGACACGCGGCGTAGCAGTTGATCGCTCAGCTACAGGTCCAACCGTGCCGTCTGAGACTTTTATTGCTGTTACATTCTTAGGTTTCTTGATTTATTTACAGATTGTAATTTAAACGTTATTGTGTGAGACGTATTCCACATTGGGCACCCGCTTAAACAGCACCTGAGGTATTCCACATACGGTACCTTATTTTTGGGACAAGCCCGCCACACTATTCCCAAACCACTGCAACTCCTGAAAACCAGAATCAACTGTGGCGACCACCAGAAAAACGTCGAGACAATGAAATCCGAAACGATTCAACTCTTTTGGATCCCGCAACGAAATTAACCAGAAAAGAACAGCGGAAGAGTTAGAAAAATACATAATTTTCGGTCCACATACGGTACCTTTCGATATTTTTCGTAGGTGCCATATTAGTGGAATATTGTTTAAAATATTATTCCACAAAAGGCACTTACGGATTAGTACGTACTAGTGTTGGGACGTAAACAACTGCTAACCAACTGCTGTATGGCCTTTAGTGTTACAGATGGTAGCTGTAACACACACAAACACGATTATTCCATTCTATTCAAGTCTATAAGAGTAATAAAATATCGTAGCAACCGCTCACCTGTTAAATGACCAAATTATTCAAAAAGAAAAAAGAGAAATCAAGTTAATTAATAAAGAGCTTAATTTTTTTTACTGGCGAAAAATTTTCCTCATGCCTCATAATTATTTAATGATGTAACATATTAAATTGTGAAATGGACTAGCGACAGCCCTACGCAGAGGGTTGAGGGTTGAGGGCTGCGGGCGGAGGGCGGGGGGCGAATTTACGGAACTTTTAACGAGTTCACCCCTTTGTCTGGACGGCAATTAGTTATTCTTTTCAAGGGTGCAATTAATGTTTAATATCGTAAGTTGCAAGTTACGGGGCCTTTCAATAATACACTTTCATGAAAATTACACTCGTGCATGGTACAATGGTTTCTATTGGAAAAATTAGGGTGTATGCTCGTTTGTACATTCAAGACAGATTTTTATATGTATATATTAAGATATAAAAATGTCGCGTTACTAAGTTTGTTCCGTATAAACTCCGAAAGTAATTAGCAAAGTTTTATGAAATTCGACTCACAAATTACACACTTACACTGTGTGTTATTTAGTCAAAACTTCAGAGATAGGATAGTTTTTGTCTCAATATATTTTTTATTGCATACTAGCTGCGCCCCGCGGTGCTACCCGGGAAATTTGTAAGTTTTTTTTTTATAAGAATCTTCATCTTAAAATAACAAACAACTAAAAAAGAATTTGTCCAGCCGTTCACGAGTTTTGAGCTTGGCAATACATTTAGACATTCATTTTTATTTATTTAGATAGATTAAATATTTTCCTATAATAAGTTCCATAAATTTCGAACAGATAGTAGAGCAGTGTAAGTAAACTTCTGAGGCCATATAAAAGGAACTTGCAACAAATCAAAAATGGCTCGACTGATTTTAATATTTTTTTGGTGTGTGTCTGTATGGGACTCTGGACAGTTAAGATTTACAATTGGACCGGGTAGATAACGCTATTTAGGCAGGATAACGTCTCTCAAAACCTCTTGTTCGAAAAAAGTTCATTTTCGAGATTATTAGTGAAGAGTAACATGGTTGTTTTATTTTGTAGATCTTTCCCCCGTTTCGACTATAAAATTAAATTATTCAAGAGAAGTTATTATTTCTATAAAACTTTTGGGTCAGGAAACTTATCTATGCCAATGATTGTGCGTCGCGTATCTTTTGAAATAAAACAACTTTATGCTTTAATCTCTTTTGTACTGTCCCACATAGCTCACTCACTGAAGGTCACGGACTTTTGAAGGACATTTGTATTGTGGGCTTTTTGGGGCACAATCTGAGGATTTTTAGTTTTAAATTCTTTATTCTCCAAAATACAAAAAAAAAACCACTTACGTGAGAATATAGGATGACATCATAATAAACTTATTCAACTAAATAGTTACAAAAAAATAAAAAATAAGACTAAACAATAATAATAATTATATTTTCATATTAATTGAGTTACACGTTCAACGGTTTTAATCTCAACGCGGCGCAGCAGTCGATCGCTGCTGAATGCGTGTCGTGGGTTCGATTCCCGCACGGAACAAATATATCTATGGCTTACATGTAGGTGTTCCGGGTGTGTCCTATATGTGTATATGAGTTTTAAAGTTTGTTAAAGCACCCACGATACAGGACCAATTCCTAGTGTGGGGCAACGTTTTTAAAAAAGAAACAAGAAATAATTAAACAAAACAAAAAAAATACAACTACAAAGGACTCTTGCAAAGTGAAATTAAATTACAGATAATTACCAAAAAAAGCAATACAATAAAAAGCAATTTACTAAAAAAAAACGATTTCAAATGAGCGATACCAAAATTAACTCCGAACATCTAAAACAAAAGTTTTGTCCAGAAAAACAGAAACGGCGAGGCACAATGGAAGATAAAAATATATATTAAAAAGTAAATGTATATTTTTTTTATGAGATAATTGTTTATTTCCTTTGCCCATTGTCCCCTTTGTAAGTCTCGGGTCTAAATTAAAAGGACGCTGGGCCATTTCTACTTTTAATTACATCCTTAAACATTTGGAAAGGTAACAGACGTCTTCTTGCAATGATTTTGGGCTGCATTTTTACTTTAGTGGTATATTAAGAAGTTGGCAGTGGTTTCGTCACAACGCTAATATTTTCCCATTAACTGTCTTTATTGTTTATGTATAGTCATGTATGTATATGTATTTGTGTATATATTCTATGTAGGTATTATATTTACAGTTTATAATCTATGTATATATATATTTCTTTTCCCTTTTCTTTTCCTTTAAGAAATTGCACCTGGCACTGTTTGTCTCTGTGTCACCCAAAGGTTGACTGGTAGAAAATGCCTATGACATTAAGTCCGCCTCTGTACATTTGTCAGAATCAGAATCACAATAATTTATTTGTCAAACATAGGTATACATTATAAGATCTTATGGTAAATAGTTTTAGGTGCGCTATGTTTTGTGAGTTATGACATACAAATATTTATGTTATAAGGGTAAGTTAAATTAAAGACTAATTATTATACATGAAAGAAAAAAAGAAGTGTAATTACAATATTAATAAATTGTTACCGATTAAATTTCTAAAATTATTTTTTACAATTTGGAATAATTAAAAATTGTCATTTAAGAACTCGTCCAATGTATTCTAGCATTTGTGAAGTAGCAGCTGGTGTAGGGTAGTTTTAAACTTTTTTAATGGCAAGCATTTAATTGCGTCGGGTATTTTGTTATAGACTCGAGGAGCAATACCAAAGAAACTTTTCTTCATCAATGCTGTTTTACATTTCACATGGCACAGTGCGTTTAAGTATTGAGTGCGTACTGGCATTTTCAGTTTTTGAAACAAATGGGAATTATTATTGTGTGCTTAAAGTATTAACAAATAAATATTAACGTAACTAGTACTTCACCCGCGAGTTCATCCGTCTCGATTTCGTACTATTCCCATCGAACCTTAACATAAGATAGATTCAAGATAAGTCTTGAAAATAAAATTTTGGCCTATGTTACTGGCTTATAATGTAGCTTTCTATAGATGAAAGAATTAGTAGAAAAATCGCTTAAATACTTTTTGAGTTTATTCGTTACAAATACACAAACAGTCCATTTTTTCTACTTTATGATAAGTCCCGTAAACAATTCAACCGTTTTCGATCTTCATCCTCCTGCCCTTATCCCAATTTATTTGGGGTCGGCGCAGCATGTTTTCTTCTTCCATACATCTCTATTTGCCGTCATCTCATGGGTCACCTCTTTTCTTGCCATATCCTCTTTCACACAATCCATCCATCTTTTCTTTGGTCTTCCTCTACTCATGTAACCCTGCACATTCATACTCAAAACTTTCCTCACAACATGGTCCTCATTCCTTCGCATCACATGCCCATACCATGACAACCGATTTCTACACAACTTCTCGGTCACAGGCGCAACTTTAAGACTTCCTCTTACATACTCATTTCTTATTCTATCCATTCGCGTAACACCACACATCCCCCTCAGCATTCTCATCTCAGCTGCATGTAACTGCCTTTCATTCATGCCTTTTGCGGCCCAACATTCTGATCCATACAAGACAGCAGGTCTAACCATTGTTTTGTAAATCTTCCCCTTAAGTTTAAGGGGAATATGGGGGTCACAGGTTGTTCCCGTTACCTGCCGCCATTTCATCCACCCTATGTTAATTCGGTGCTTGACAGCCCGATCTATTTCACAGTCACTTTGCACGAGTGAACCGAGATACCGAAAGTCGGAACAGACCGGGAGAAGCACGTTGTTACGCGACATTGCTTCAGGACTGGAGAGACCGCCGAAATCGCAGAACATATATTCAGTTTTGGTTCTGCTGATTTTCAAGCCCACACTCTCCAGCCTCTGTTGCCATTTCTCCAGTCTGCTCTGGATCTCAGGTCCATCTTCACCGACAAGAACAATGTCGTCGGCAAATAACATGCACCAGGGTGCCTCTTCCTGTATGTCCGACGTCAGAGCGTCCATTATCAACAAGAAGAGGTAAGGGCTTAATGCCGACCCTTGGTGCAGTCCTACAGCCACACTGAACTTGTCGGTGTTGCCAGCAGCCGATCGGACATACGTCCTAGACCGGCTGTACATTGCACGAATTAACTCCACATACTTCCCAGGCACACCTTTCTCTTTCACGGCCCACCACAACACCTCCCGGGGCACCCTATCATACGCTTTCTCCAGATCAATGAACACCATGTGCAAGTTCTTATGTGCACGTCTGTATTTCTCACACAGCTGGCGGAGTGCAAAGGTGGCGTCCATTGTTCCTCGACCTGGCATAAACCCAAATTGACTTGGGGTAATTTCACTCTCCTCTCGCAATCTTTTCTCTATCACCTTCTCCCATACTTTCATACTATGTGACAGGAGCTTTATCCCTCGATAGTTGTTGCAGTCCTGTACGTCCCCTTTATTTTTGAAGATGGGCACTAGTGAACTACTGCACCACTCTTGTGGGATCACTTCCTCATGCAACAACTTATTGAAGAATAAAGTCAGCCACATACATCCATCTTCTTTTAATACCTTCCATACTTCTGCTGGTATATCATCTGGGCCCATAGCTTTTCCATTTTTCATACTTCTAACTGCATTCCTAACTTCATCCATGCTAATTTTCGATCTCGGAATGAAATTTATCAGAAAATAACAGAAAGTAACAGAGGAGAGAGAAACCGGACCAGTTTGTTTCGTCCTCATGCAATTTAATAGAACAGGGATTTTTCGTTTTTACGCGGAACCCTAATTCTCTTTCTTAAATAAAAGTAGCTTTAGTTACTCCTTATTACATCAGCTATCTACTAATGAAAGTCCTGTCAAAATCGATCCAGCCGTTTCGGAGATTACTTTATACAAACAGACAAACAGAAAACAAATATGTTTTTTGGTATAATCACCGCGTAAACTTTCATATGCACTTAGTAAATACTCGTAGCTGTCTTTTTTTGAGATTAAAAACAAACACTTCAACTTTACTTATTTGTAGATACGAACATAAATAATTACGTGTTGCCTTCTTATTCTTCGCAAAGCTGAAGGACAGGTCCGCAGACAAGCTTATTTTCCAATATTATAATGAGCGCCTTCATAAAATCGTACCAAGTTAATAAAAGAAGCCAGAGACATTGATATTAAGCAGTGGGGACCCGACTTAATTTTCAAATTAGTTGACAATTATGAGACTGAAGAGCGCGACTCGGGGAACTAAGGCTTAAGACAGACCGTCTTGAGAATTCTTTTAAGACCGTGTTTTATTTTAAGTGAAACTTCTTCATAGACGGGGTATTAGGATTTTATCTGTCACGAAAAAGCGTTACGGCCGCGTCAAGGGGCAGACGATATATCGCGAGGTGAGGTCATTGTCACTGCTGATTTTTCCAAGTGATGTCTCGCAGGTCAATCTTGGAGGTGGTCGGCTCGTACACCTTACACCCGCAGTCCAGAGGTGGCCTGTAGAGGTAGGCTAGCCGCCGATTAGCCGGGGATCTTGTAAGGCGCACAAGTTCCCATGATTCGGGGTGTAAGTATAGGAAGGGAACACTGGGGTGGATTTTAGTCAGTAAGAGTCTGGCAGTTCCGCCCACCTTAGGGCAGAGGTCTTGCATGAGGATTTTCCATTCCGGAACAAAACAAAATGGAGGTTTGCTTAACCAGATTATCCCGTGGTGCCTTAAACGCACATAAAGTTTTTATTATTATATTTGTATATTTTTAACATTTTTTATTCGTTGGTTAGTTTTGTGCTTAAGATGTGCTAAATAAATGCTTTCTCTCTCATGTGCTCCCACCCTTACGGTACAGTTGTACTTTTTGTTCCACAACAGTTTCATTTTACGGAAAAGAAAACAGTTTTTGGCACACAAAACAACTTTGTATTTTCAAAGACAAACCAGAATGTTATTGTGAGTTAAAACAAAGAGACAATGCGCGGTAATAATGGCTTCCAATTAAAGTTTATTCTTGCTTTAATAAAAGTGAAGTGTAGTAAATGAAGTTTTAATTTTGTAACCTATAAAGGACTTCTTATAGACGACCGATGTGGCGCGGTGGGCGAAGGTCCGCCTGCGACGCAGGAGGTTGCGGGTTCGATTCCCGCCTTGGGACAAATGTTTGTACGATCTACAAATGTTTGTTCCGGGTGTTCTGGGTATTTGCTATATATTATAAAAAAATATCTATCTATGTAATGTATTGTATTAACTATATCAGTCATCTAGTACCGATAACACAAGCTCTGCTTACCTTGGGGCTAGATGATGCTGTGTGGATTGTCCAGCATGATTTAATTTTAATTTAATACAGTGTCATACTGTATGCTCTGTACTGCCGGCACCTAGCTGTAGGTCCCGGCTGTCATTTGTAGATCTTTGACAGTCGTTACGGGTAGTCAGAAACCCGAAAGTCTGGTAACCAGTCTTACCAAGGGGTATCGTGTTACCCAGCAACTGGGTTGTACAGGTCAGATAGGCAGTCGCTCCATGTAAAATACTGTTATTCAGCTGCAGACTGGAAGCCGACCCCAACATAGTTGGGAAAAGGCTAGGACCAACGGCTTACCATGCTTTCCTCTTTATAACATTAAGTTTTAATATCAGTTTAGTCCAAACAAAACGTAATCTGAAAAGCAGACTATCACCCTTAATAAACGGTGGATTCTCGTTGAGGCAGATCGTACAAACACCGGACCGGTGCCGTGCGACCGGCCCTCCCGGTGTCCGACTTAATTGAACCAAAGTTCAGCTTTAATTAGTTTTTGGGAACAATCACTGAATAATTACGTATAGGTAGACTTTTGTTTGTGTTCAGTTCAGTTACAGTATCGTTAAAATGTGCTGGTTTTTATTTTATTTTTGTATGTAGGTACCAGCCTATTTATTACTGTCCCACTGCAGAGCAAAGGCCTCTTCTCATTCAGAGAAGGCACGAGCATTAATCACCACGCTTGCTCAAGACGAGTTTCAGACTTATATTAATTATATAAGTCCAGGTTTCCTCACGATGTTTTCCTTTACCGAAGTCAGAGATATCCAACATAAATTTAGAAAGTACATATGAATTGAAAATCTCACATTGGTACTTGCCCATTTTATTTTTGTATAAATTGATGCATTTAAAAGTGTTATGGTTAAGCAAAAACATATATTTATCACAGACTCAGGACAATATCAAACGTAAAAAAACAAAGAAAAACACAAAAAAAAAGAAATTACAGAAGTAATAATAAAAATACTTATTAAGTATGTGCCCTACGGCAGCGCCAAATAGGTCCAGTTCAGCAAAAATGCCAGGCAACTAGTGTCTGACGCTTGTTTTTTACTGGACCTGAATGACGCATGGTACAGACGCCAGCACATCAAGCTACGCCAAACTGTCAAATTCTCCCAATTGAATATGAACCTTATGCTTTTGTAATAAAGTTGAAAAACTATCAAATTATTTGACATATTGGGGTAGCTTTAAGTAGCATAAGTTAATTTATGAGTAGATTAAGTACTGTATTGGCTGTGCCCAGCAGGGTCCACGATTGTGACCAATATTTTCACCTACCACTTAATCATTTATATTGTGGAATGCAATAAATATTTGAGTATTGAGTATTGAGCTTGATGTGCTGGCCTCGGTACATAATTAGTATATTTTATAACTGGCTGTGCCTGCGACTTAGTTCAGGTGAGATTTGAAAAAACTTCACGGGTTTTATCATCTCCATATAACATAAGCTATCTGCCAGTGTAAATCCCGTCAATATCAGTTCAGCAGTTTCGGAGAATAACCCTAACTAACAGACTGAGATACAAAATTGTTTTTTTTAGGTTTAACTGCCGTAGTTATATACTTTCATTTGCATTTAGTAAAAAGCTATCATTTACCATTACGATCAGATAATTCAATTTGATTTATTTGTATAGATGTATATACTATCGTATTTTTATGTATACGTACACCTAACGACTTTAGACCGAAACTACATCGAGAACGTCATCTGCGACAATCCTTACATTGGAGAATGTTCTTCAAAATTCTGAAGAACAAAAAAAAATGAAATTAAAAAAAAAAACATCCACAACTTTTTCAATTCAAACATTATCCTCTAATCCTCACAGATTTACTTAACTCCGCACCAAAAAGACCAGTATTCATATTGAGAATCTCTCAAAATCCCCGGTATTATTACATTGAACTCTGAATTCTGATTGAAAAAGCCCTCAAACGTTCGATTTCTTAGGGTGGAGCAAATTTTATGAGAGCATTGGCCAGAGCCCGCATTTCGATGTAAATCGTATTCCAGGCTGGCGGGATTGAAACAAGTGCTACAGATAGGGACAGATTAGTTTTTTTTTGTTCGAAATTCCGCTTCTTTGTAAGGAGGTCGGAGTTCTTTTTATCGGACAGTTGATGGTATGATCAATTGACAGGTTGGGCTATTATGACCACGGATAAAAGGAGGAAAGATGTCTTCATTTGTTTTAATTTAAAATGTTTTGGGATATAAATCTTTCTACAGTGACTGAGGAGAGAAAACAAATGAAAGATGGGCAAGAAGAGGCGGTTTGGCGCGCATTTCTCGCGCGACGGTGACAGCGCGATTTGGCGCGTAAGTGAATCAAATGTATTAGATAATATAACAGTGACATGACCTTTGATACATATACAGGGTGTTAGGTAGAATGAGGGACATACTTTAAAGGCCTGTAGTACTCATGAAAATAAACAACTTTGACAATGGAACAATCCCTAAAATCGCGAATCAATAATCAGCTACTCTATACATTTATGTTGGCATAACTTAACAAAATGTGAGAAACAGCTATATTTTTTTCGTGATTTCAGTGTGGTTTCCATAGTAAAATTGGTTCGTTTTGATGACTACCTACTTCCCTTAAAGTATGTCCCTCGTTCTGTCTAACACCCTGTATAACATCACGCCTGTATTCCCCAAAGGGTTAGGCAGAGGTGTACCTATGATAAGCACAAATTTGGCCAGTCATGTTTGACTCTCATGTTACTGGGGGCATGTCTATTGCCACCAACACAAATCCAGACCCCGAGCTGCTACTAAGCAATTCCAGATGAAAAACCGCAACAACACTATGCTCGACCCGGGAATCGAACTCAAAACCTTATTTTTAAGTCTTCGATCAATTCGGACACTGATAGGTCTAAATAGTTTTTGGGAGCATGAGAATGAGGCAGATGTTAAAAAATAAAATACATGAGTATTTCGTTTTTTTTTTAATGTTGCCCCGCACTAGGATATTCTCGTGTGCCGTGGGTGCGTTTACAAACATTTAAACTCACAACCACGAACAGCCAGACCCGGAACAACTACCTGTAGGCCATACACGGTTTATGGTTTAAGCAATTTATTTAAATTACAATTATTCACTTCTATGAAGAAAAACATAATAACTAAGATATGCGACGGTTTCGCTTGGTAATAAACTAAAAATGATATAATAAAAACGGTAAAACCTTACAATTTATACCTGGATAAAACGACCTTTTCTAAAAATGAATCCTAGCTAGATCGATTTTTCGCCCCCGAAACCCGCAGGGGCTTCAAATACTAAATTTCATGAAAATCGTTGGAGCTGTTTCCGTGATTCAGATTATATATATGTATATATTACGTATATACATATGTTTATACATACATATGTATAAACAAGAACTGTTCGTTTAAAGATATTAGTGGTGCTTTAATAGCCTTTTAAAAATTGGAAGCGATTCCTTGATTACTTTAGGTACATCATAGAGTTTAGTCAGTTCATATACGACAGTATTTCTATCGTAGTTTATTACAAACACTCAAACTCACATACACAGACAGCCAGACACGAAACAACTACCTGTAGGCCATACAAATACTTCTTCCGTGCGGGAATCGAACCCACGACACGCGGTAGTAGTCGTCACCGTGTCGTCATGCATTAAAGCATGGATTCAATTCAGAAGCTGATTTCGTGGAACTGGTGATAGGAATTGTAGTAGTAGTAGTACTACCTTTTTGTCCACACTAGCACCAAATGTACAGACCAAATATACATTGAAATAGAAATAACTATTCCCATTCAGTGCAAATCCGTTCGAATTTGTACAATAAAACATTCCGTTATATGCCTAGTGCCTACACGCACGTTTGGCCTTTGTTTCATCAAAATCAATTTGCAGTTTGCAATGCTTTGACGAATTGTGTTGAACATATGTAGATTGGTTAGGCGCAACATTTACGCAACTCGCAAAAATACGCAATGTAGGCACGAGGTCTTGGGTTCGATTCGTGTCGGGCAAAATTTTCATTGGGTTTTTCCATAAGGAATTTCTCAGTAGTAGCCTGGAATCTGTGGTTATGTGTTAGTGGCTAGATAGTTTACTATTAGGAAAACTATAAAGTGGAAAAAGACCCAACGATTCCAGCACAGGTTTTCAAAGCGGTGCGTCATTTTCTTTGCTTAGATTCTTTAAGTTACCTTTCTGGGAAAAAGAAATATAGGCGCAATTTTCAAACACCTTAAAAAAGCTTTCTCGTACCTTCAACAAATAAATCTCTCCAATCCAAATAAAAAGAAGTAGAAAGAATCTCTGAAAATCTTCAAAAACAAACAATAGTGTTCAATTCAATGGCGGATAGAAAGGGCCAAGCAATAAGGCTGTAATTCAGCCGGCGCCATTCCACAAGACGAGTGGGCAAGCGTCTTCGCGGTAAAATTGGATGTGTCCATCGCTTTATTTATGGGCTCGCGATCTGTTCTATTGAATTGCGTATTGTATGGACTATTGTCCAGAGATGTGGAGTTCGGAAGAAGTTTACTGGAAATGGCAAGGTTTATACTAGGTCGGTTTACTTTTGATAATGAAATGAAATAATTCTAACGTTTCTGTCCGTTGAGGTTGATCAATTACTTAAATAAATATATTTTCTTTGTTTTCGTATTTATTTTATTTAAAATTCTTTTATTGTACGTCCGTAGGTGGTCAGGCTGGCTGAAATGGGGTTGAAACCCCCCACAGGTCGTGTGTAGTAGTAGTGGTAGTAGTACCAGCCTATTACTGTCCCACTGCAGGGCAAAGCCCTCTTCTCATACAGAGAAGGCACGAGCATTGATCACCACGCTTGCTCAAGACGGGTTGGCGATTTCAGACTTATATTAATTATATAAGTCCAGATTTCCTCACGATGTTTTCCTTTACCGATGTCAGTGATGTCCAAGATAAACTTAGAAAGTACATATGAATTGAAAAACTCACATTGGTACTTGCCCAGGTTTGAACCCACAACTTCGTGCACAAGAGGCGAGGCCTAAACCACTGGGCCATCATGACAGGTCGTGTGTAGTATTTTACAATCAATTTTGTGTTATAAGGTAGAGGCGTACCTATAGTAGACTCACACTTCGCCAGTTATGCTTAAGTCCCATGTAAAAGAGGGCGAGCCTATTGCCACCAACTGGGCACAAATCCAGACTCCAGAATCCAGAAGTACCACTGAAAAAATCCACATTCATACCCAATAACCTTTTGCACGACCCGGGAATCTAGCCCAGGTCCTCGTGCTCAGCAGTAGCACTAAGCGTAAGTACTTAAATTATTCAAAATGGTTGATGGAACACAGTAGCACTTCTTGCTAACATAATATATCTGTGGAAAAAGAAAGCGAATCCACAGAATAGATTGTGATGATAGTGGGCCTCGACAATGGATGTAGGAGCTTGTCTGTAGCTAATTAAACTACATCTATTACGTCCTAATCTCTACGCACATCTTATATTAAGCTAGCGTTATGTTTCCAATCGAAATATAATGTGCAAATGTATTGAGCGTCTTTTGTTATAATCAAAGGCATGGGCGTCTGTGTGCAAGAGTCGTGTCCTTAAAAAATCTGTTTGTTCCGTTAGTTGGATTACTTACAGACTTTTTTTTAAGGATGGGAAATCATCCAATGACTTCTCCCATTCTGGGTGGAACGGGAGGGCGTGTCAGACTTTTACTGACTAAAACCCATCCACGTTCCGTCCTTGCTCTTTATGTCCAGGACCACGGTAAATGTAAATTACCAGAAGACATAAAACAACAAAATAAAACCAGTATATTTTTAACTAAACTAAAGCAATACTTAATTAAAAAAAGCTATTACACATTACAAGAATATTTAACGGATAAATTCAATAAAAATACATAACTATGAAAAACAGATATTCAACAAGTAAAAACAAAAATAAAAACATTAATTATATTATAATACTAAATAATTATACTACATAAAAATTAAGCAATATTAAATATAATTAAAAAGATAGTTAATGAATAAATATTCAAAATTAAATATAATTAAAAAAATAATTAACGAATAAATATTCAATAATTAATATAATTTAATAAATAATTAGTAGATGAATGGAAATATTAAATGAATGTAACTAATAACAAGGATAATTAATAAAGCGCTCTTCCTCTCTCCGATTATTTAAAATTTGCTGTGCCCGACAGGGTCCATAATTGTTTCTATACAATTTTAATTTATACCACCTGTAAGTGTACATTATGGATTGCAATAAACGATTTGATTTGATTTGAAAAAAAAATCTTCGAACATCGTGTTCACGTAAGCATCAATTTTAGCTAAAACTGCCCAGGCACAGGGTTTCTAATAATCTACATTTATATGTATCATCTGCCTAGCCTTTTCCCAACTATATGAGGGTCGGCTTCCAGTCTAACCTGATGCAGCGGAATACCAGTATTATACATAACGCGACTGCCTATGTGAAATCCTCAACCCAGTTACCCCTTGGTGAGACTGGTTGTCAGACTTTCAGGCTTCTGACTATACAAAATGACTGTCAAAGATCTACAAATGACAGCCGGGACCAACGCCTTAACGTGATTTCCGAGGCGCGGACGAGTTTCGATCTTTTTTTTACTAACTTAGAAGTTAGATTTTTTCAAAGCTTCAAGAGACTGTAGATTAGATTGAAAGATAGTTTCAATTTCAACTGTATCACTCCACGCGTTCCCGGTCGTGTCGTGACAGACAGACGGACGGACGGACAGCAAAGTGATCATATGACGGTTCCGTTTTTTCCTTTATAGGTACTCCTAAAAACAGCTAAGTACTGGTTCCGTTAGCACGGATGTGCGCCCTACATTTCCACAAGTCTACTTGAAACAGATTTATTTTCAATCTAAATCAGTCGTAAACAACACAAATCTCTTCTAAATCTCACAATAAATAGACATTAAACAAATACCCAATCGCGAACGAACATAAAAGTGTAAATACTGGGTTCCAATCGGTGATACATAAGGATAAACTGAAGTAAACAATAAATAGAGTATTTGTTTATATAATTACGTCCATAAGGACCACGTGGAATCCCGGTTAGGGCCATAAATAGGATTGGAGCACTGCGCGCTTTCTTTCTACAAACTTTTAGGGTTCCGCGCGCTTTTGAAAGTTCCTGAAATTATCATTTTGGCGCAGCCGTTCCGTGCCTCGGAAACCACATTAAGCCGTTGGTTGTGGCTATTAGTTGTAGATCTTTGACAGTCGTTACTGGTAGTCAGAAGCCAGAAAGTTTGACAACCAGTCTTACCAAGGGGTATCGTGTTGCGCTGTAACTGGGTTGTGGAGGTCAGATAGGTAGTCGCTCCATGTAAAATACTGGTAGTCAGCAGCATCCGGTTAGACTGGAAGTCGACCCCAACATAGTTGGGAAAAAGGCAGGCAGATGATGATGATTTATTTACAGTGCGTGTTTCAACCTGTTGCAAAATAAACGATTTTCCTTACTTTCTTCTCTTTCATAGTGTAAAGGGTTCAGGAATTGGCATTCAAAAATCGACTACATAAATTGTTCATTCTTTGCTATTATTTTAGCGTTGACAACATTGACATTTGAAATGGCGGGAGAATGTGAACGTTGGGGATTTTTCCTTGGTCGGTGACACATTCTGTTACGAGCGTCTGGCCTGAGCAGATTACAAAATACTGTAACTTACTAGTGTCGGTCGTCTAGTAATAGTGAAAGTACTGAGGAAGACATAAATGTGGTTCTATGTTTACTACAAGTTTTATTCTCGACTCCACATAGATACCTATCTATATATATATAATTGTACAATAATAAAATATATTACATCTGCAAAAGACTGCAGGCAGATGCTGGATGCGGCAAGCTGAAGACAGGACGCTATGGTGCTCATTAGGAGAGGGCTATGTCTAGTGTATATGCAGTGGACGAATATAGCCTGATGATGTGATGTGATGTGATATTACATAATATTAGCATATAATCTGGATCTCGGAAAAGGCTCCAACGATTTTCATGAAATTTAGTATGCAAGGGGTTTCGGTTAAATCGATCTAGCTAGGTTTATTTTAGAAAATGTCGTCTTATCCGAGATAAGTTCGGTTATCCAGGTATTTTAAATAATTTCTAACATAACTCATAAAAAATCATCATTGAAATTCAACATGGCAATGCTGTCAGCCTTTTGGTCACTTTTCCCGTTGACAGCGATGCGGATGAAATTTGCGATGCCCTGTTCTATTTTTTTTTTTTTTTCATGTACATAATAGTTTTATTGGTTTACTAAATAACTAGAAAACCTCTACGAGACTTAAAAAATGAAAACATATCTTGAAACATTCGAATAGAGGATAATTTTATAAAAGCAAGATAACTAGACTAGACTTGAAAGGATCTGTAGTAGTCTGTCTGAAGTAGGTCGCCCGGGGAAGTACTAGCTCTATAATTATCTATTCCTGCCATAAAGCAGCATAGCTGTGCCGTTTGATATTGGCTCAAAGGAATGTTGCCATTTTTAATATTAGGTACATCTTTTACTGAACTTAATTATTCATTGTTATGCATAGCTTATTATCATTCATTTGTAAGAGATTGGCCGGAGATAACCTCACGGAGAGAATACTGGAAGGCTATGGGGGAGGCCTTTGCCTAGTAGTGGGACAAAAGAGGGTGGGAAAAACAACAGCTCTTAAGGTTATTTTTAACTTGTCTATATTTAGTTATCTTATATGCTGTTCTGGTTCGACGTCATGGTCAATGACAGCTGTCGTTAAAGACTAGCACTGCGGCTCTATCTACACACGATCTGCATCATTATGCTGATCGATGGGCGTTTGGCGCGGATGTGACGCATATATATTTGTGTTTTTATTTTTATTTGTTCTTCAATTTGTATGCGTCATGATCGTGTTTATATTTCTTTTTTTTATGGTTCTCTTTAAGTTGGGTGGCAGTGTTACAACGGGTAAATGATTGGTAAACCTAACTTTGTACCTAGAATGGCAACGTGCTTCTTTCTTCTTTCTTTCTTTTTTTTTAAAAAACGTTGCCCCACACTAGGTATTTCTCCTGCGTTTACAAACATTTAAACTCACATACACAAACAGCCAGACCCGGAACAACTACCTGTAGATCATACAAATATTAGTTCCGTGCGGGGATCGAACCCACAACACGCGGCGCAGCAGCCGATGGCTCAACCACTGCGCCAACGGTGTCATCAAACTGCTTACGAAACATCTGGCGTTGCAAATTATAACACGTCAGTGACGGTGTGCGTAAAAATCCTCTGATCACCCCTTTACTAAATATAAGTGTGATGTTTCATATTTAAGTAAGTATTGTGCATTTATTTAAGTTGGGATCAGTTTTAATTAGTATACTTTAATATTTATCAAATATTAGGATGATTCCCATGGTTTATTACTCTTATTTAAAAGCAAATCACCTGTCAGCCAGCAGCTGTCAGTCTCATCTTAAATAAATAAATAAATAAATATTGCTGGACAATCCACACAGCATCATCTAGCCCCAAGCTAAGCAGAGCTTGTGTTATGGGTACTAGATGACTGATATACTTAATACAGTACATTACATAGATAGATATTTTTATTATATATATAGAAAATACCCAGAACACCCGGAACAAATATTTGTAGATCGTACAAACATTTGTCCCAAGGCGGGAATCGAACCCGCAACCTCTTGCGTCGCAGGCGGACCTTCGCCCGCCGCGCCACATCGGTCGTCTAGTAAATAATGAATGACTGTTTTTTACATAATATACCAGTCACTGATCAGTTGTCAATCTTAAGCAGCAGTGGGCGGGGCGCATTGCTTCAATTCAATTCAATTCAATTCAAATGATTTATTGCAATCCATAATGTACATACAGGTGGTAAAGATACAATTAGAGAAACAATTATGGACCCTGTCGGGCACTGCAAAGTTTGGATATGGTTGGAGAGAGGAAGAGCGTTTTTATCGATATTTCCGTAACACTAAAACAACAAAATTAGGTAGATGTCATTAATTTATATAGAAATTTTATATTTTATCATGTTTGATTGTAATTATAATTTATAATGATTATTTATTGTTTTCCAGTTATATTTTATTTATTTATTTATATTTTATTTATTTCTGTATTAATATATTAATTAGTTCTCATTTATTTATTTAAGTATAAGTTGTTTAAGTTTAAGTGTTTATGGTATTCCTCCAGTCAAATTAGTTAAACTTTATTTATCATTTAAAAATTCGTCTAATGAATAATAGCTTTTATTAATTAAAAATTGTTTAACTTTCCTTAAAAATATATTTGTTTTCTCTATTTGTTTTAAATACTCTGGTAATTTATTGTATATTTTTATTGACATTGAATGAGGACTAGAAGAGTGCATTTTAAGGTGTGACTGGGGTAAATTTATTCTGTTCTGATGACGAAAGGAATGGCTTGTTTGTATTTCTCCTCGTGTTTTATATGTGTCGGGATATTTTCGCACCAATTTACACAATTCCAAAATATAAATGCCAATCAATGTGAGGATTTTGTGTTCTTTAAAATATGGTTTACAGCTATCTGTTGGTTCTATGTTCGTTATTATTCTTATAAGGCGTTTTTGTAAGATAAATACGGAAGGAGCGTCGGTGCTATTTCCCCATAGAATAATACCGTAGGTGAACCAAGCATGGGCGTATGCATAATATGTGACTATTGAGGTTTTTAGGTCGGTTGTCTTTTTAATCTCCCGGAGGGCATATGAAAATTTTGATATTTTTGATTTCAGTTTAAGTACATGCGATTTCCAATTTATATTTGTATCTATTGTTAAACCTAAGAGAGTGAATTCGTTGACTATTTCTAATTTTATTTTATTAATTGTGAAATTTATATTAATCTGATTTTTTTGTCGGGGGTGGAATGTTATTAATTTTGTTTTTGTAAAATTTATTTGAAGATTGTGATCATTCATCCAATTAATTATAGTATTAAAAATGTTATTTAATTTTTCGTTGAGATTTATATTTGTTTGACATGAGGTGAGGATAGAAATATCATCCGCAAATAAAACACACGGCCCTTCTATGGTTTTGGGAAGGTCGTTAATGTAGATCAAGAATAGGAGACATCCTATAACGCTACCCTGGGGAATTGAAGCTTGTATAGGTCTGACATCTGATCTTATGAGCTGTGTTTCCTTTGTATTCTTATTATAGAATTCTACCTCAACCAATTGCTCTCTACTTTCTAGATATGATTTAAACCATTCGTGGGCTTTTCCACGTATTCCTATACCGTATAATTTATTTAACAGGGTTTGAAATTGCACTTTGTCGTAGGCTTTCGTCATATCAAGTAATATTCCTATTGCATATTGTTTTTTATTGATTATGTTTAGAGCTTCTTGGATGTACTTATATACTGCTAATGTTGTGGACCTATGCTTGCAGAACATATGATTCTATTATTATATATTTGTTTTTATATGAGTTGTATTTTTGTTAATTAATTCAGTATTTCCTGCCGACTCTGCGTACATAGCCCGTTTTAAGTTATCTTTTCATAGTAAAGCTTAAACACTGTGATGGTATTTGATTTGTTTTTTTATAATTCTGCAAGTGCTGTGCACTTCTGTAAGTGACGAATTCATTGTAGCTAAAACTGTTCGTAATTTCTTTATACGTATATAGATATGTTTTAGTGAATAAAGTGCCTTAAAAATAAATATGACCGTTGGGATGAAAGGGTTTTCGTGGGGCGACTGCGTATCAGAAGAGACATCGTGGGCAGGCAACCCTCAAAGTGGACTGACGATCTGGTGAAGATCGTAGGAAAACAGAACAGTACCTTTCTTTGTGGAATTCCTTAGGAGAAGCCTATTTCCAGTAGTGAACGTCGTTTGGCTGAAATGAAGACGGTGTTGATCAATCAGCAAATTCGGAGGCGTAATTTCGAGCAATCAAAACATTCCCTTTATTTAATACAATTTCATTCGTGCGGAACCCATAATTCTTTTCACGCTCATCTTGACCTCATCTTTATCCAGCCGTCGTTTTTACTGGCGGTTTTATTTAAATCCATAATTTAAATGCAGATGAGCGCTGGTCGGAGACGGTTCCTCCAAACTCCAAGAATGAGGATAATTTCTGCATATAATCGCTTTAGACGTTTTAATGTGAAGATAGTACTATTTAGGAGGGAATTGTTATGTTCTTTTAGAATTTAGACTGATTACCCCAAAATGTGGTAATATCCAATCTTTTTAACCGACTTCAAAAAGGAAGAGGTTCTCAATTGAATTGGCATTTTTTAAAGTATGTACATACACCGATTACACTGAGATTTATGATCCGATTTACCTGATTATTCTGTAGTTTGATATGGAACAGCTGTTTTTATTTCATAAACATTTTTCACTATTACAAATTTACATTGTTCTTGATTGCTATAGGCTATTTTTATTTCCATTTTGCCAGTGCTGGCTGTGTGTGCTGTGTAGTAGGGTAACACGGATAAGAACTGATTGAAACTCTGGTTGGATGTTTTATGATATTATGAATATTATATATTACGTAATATTATGATATTATATTGAACATTGGAATGGTACAGTTATTACAGACAAAGCTCGGAGAGCGACTTGTCTAAACATATTATATTATTCTAGACAACCAAATTAGGGTACAATAATGATGCAAGTCTTGTGCAATGTTGACGACGGATCGAAGGCGACGCAGGAGGTTGCGGGTTCGATTCCCGCCCTGGGACAAATGTTTGAACGATCTACAAAGATTTGTTCTGGGTGTTCTGGGTATTTGCTATGTATAATAAAAAATATCTATCTGTGTTATTACATTACGACTAAGTATATCAGTCATCTATTACCCATAACACAAGCTCTGCTTAGCTTGGGACTAGATGATGCTGTGTGGATTGTCCAGCATTATTTATTTATTTATTTAAAGAATCATGTGACAGAACGATATGTGAATAGGCACACCATAACTAAGATTTAAAGTTGGTGGATGGGATGTTAAAGTTTGAAGGGAAAATAACGAACTCCACGCGAACCATTACGCGGGCGAATAATCTTTATTTAAACTAGAACAGAGATCATCATCTACCTATACTTTTTCCAATATTTTGGGCTCGGCTTTTTTTCTTCAAGCACCTGAAGACCAGTATTTTACATGGAGCGACTGCCTGTCTGTATGTTTGGTAAGATTGGTTGTCTACCCGTGCTGGAAGGGTATGTAGGTATGTGAATAATGGTCACCTATCCAGGAAAGATCTCGGTAAGTGTAGCTTAACCTTTGATCGATCCATAAGGATATCACAATTTAGCCATGGACCTCTCCTTCCTATCTTAGGAGAGAGATAATGGGTCACGATTAGTAAAAATCAATAATTACTATTTTGGAATTCATGCTGCTACACGGTCTACGCGGCCTGCTACGAGATTGCTACGTCGTAGCCGTATTAAGCGTCGTAGCCAATTTTATACAATTACGAAAAACAGAGGGTTGAGGTTAGATATAAAAGGTGCAATAAGGTAGGTTCTTTTATGTATAAAGAGCCTTGCGCCATCCCATCTTGCTAGTACGCCGGACTGTGCCGGTGCGGCGAAAATATAACAACCTAATTGGGAGTTATATGATTGAGCCGTTTGGGGTTGAAAAACCAGGGCCATAGGGTCCATTTGCCCAGACATCGCAAAACGTTTGGTCGTGATCGTGATCGTCTTCACGTGACCAGAGGGCTGGCCTTTTTTTTGGCCAAAGAATCAGCATTGCCATTCAACGTGGCAATTCTGCCAGCCTTCTGGGCACTTTTCCTGTTGACAGTGATGCGGATGAATTTTTCGATGGCCTGTGTATCTTTATTTTATTTAGTTTCTTTTCATGTATTAATAGTGTTATCATTGTTGAAGCAATATAATAAATGTACAAAGCTAGATATAAGTTTAAGTTATAAATATTTTAACTGTGGAAGTTCCTAGTCTACTACTATTATACTATATATTCACACTCTGCAATATTATTAGTTTTAAGTCATCTTGCTGCGCCTTAATAGGGTCATGTACTCATTAGCATTAAACTTAGCGTATATGTACCATAGTGCCTTAAATATATATGGAGGAGAAATGTAGCCATATATTCTATGGATGCTTTGACATCTTATATAATAATGTCCATATCTACACTTAAACACATTTAAACTAATAATGTAAAGAGAAAAGATTTGTTTGTTTGTAATAATAATAATTATTTATTGCAGATCATAGATCCATAAAAGAACCCAATAAAAAAAAACACAATTTAAAAAGTTTAAAGTAAAAAGACCTCAACAATAAGGACAGAAAAAAATTACACCTACAAAACATAACAAAATATTACGTAATTAATAAACACAAAAAGTACTTGACGGATTTTATTTCTTTTAAAAAATGCTACATTATCAGCGAATAATATAGGCTACATTTTATTTACTGAGTTACGCTTTGAAGTGGGTGGATGGGATGTTAAAGTTTAAGGAGAAACGTACAAAATCTACTACTAATATGATAAAGCTAAAGAGTTTGTTTGTTTTTCTGTTTGATCGCGGTTATCTCTGGTACACACGGCTACAAGATTTTAGGTACAAGTTGACCTCTCATTGTATGGAAATCCTGTACAATGAGAGGTCAGCTTATACCAGTCATATACCAGTTTATTTTTATTTAGCTTAATCATAAATCAATTCAAACAGAATAGATTCCCCGATAACAACATGTACAACACAGACACATAAACTTTGTTCAAATCAGTCTCACAAGTGTTCCAATATCGGATCCTCCCACAAAAGCAACGCAGGCTGAACATCGTTCATTTGTTACACGTCAAACGCTTAATATCCTGAGTGAGCTGGAACGCGCTCTCATTGCGCCAGAGCAGCGTAATTGGTGCAGAACGGATATTGCACAGCCATAAAAACTGGGTTAAAGAGCTTAGAAGTGCAGTCGGTCTTAGTGCAGGGATTGGGTGAGGGTTTAATATATTGAAATTGGAGATAGAATGGGAGAAAAACTGTGCAAAGCGTGAGTAAGACCTGCTCACTGGAGGTTCCGTTCTAAGTTTGAAAAATCATTATCCCTTTTTATTTATTTTTTGTAACTGTCAAAATAAATTTGAATTGAAATGATTACTAAAAACCTGCTAGCTAGGGGTACCGTTTTATTTTTTTTGTACTATTTATTTAAACTATCAACTATTTTTTTTCAGAATTTTCATGCTGTACATCTGTGGAAATAAAGGGAACCCTAGTACACTAGTAATTTTACGAACATCAAAGTCAAATACGATTAATTTAGTTACCCCACTTTAAAATTACACCCACATTCGGTTCCTATTACAAAGTTTATGTTATTCTAATGTTCTCTAAAAAATCTCTATTTTTCTTTCTATTCTCTTTTCTTTCTGAAACAAAATGTTTTTTCTATTTTATCACTTGCTATTCTAATGGACAAACATGGTTTATAAAACTTAAAAATATCAAGCAATATCATCGGTGGTTACTGAAATAAATGATTTTGGATTTAAATTTTGAGTTTTGATTTTGATTTTAATTTGTGTTTTATATTTTGATTGTTATTTTAATTTTTGATTTTGATTTTGAGTTTTTATTTTGATTTTGATGACTGTTTTTAAAGTTACAATTAAATGTTCTTTCATTCTACCTTCCCACGGTAAGGAAGAATACAACACTAAAACATTTGTTTGTGGCAACAGATAGCAAAATAATAAAAACATATAGTGAAAAGCTGGTAGCATTAACAAAAAATTCAAATCCATTCACTAAGAAGTGTACATACTTCATTCTAAGTAAAGAATTCTACCCTACAATGTCCCAAATATAGACAGAAATGACTGAGGCCACAAACTCATTTCAGCATTCACCACACACCATCAATTCTCCCTCATTTACGTATAGAATTGATAGTAATTTACCAGGCCAGTACATCCGTATAGCCTGGTATGCCATCGCATCAGTGCACATGGCTTGCCATCAAACGGTTACGTCCACTGGACTTCTGTTCGTGTGTTGTGTCACAATAGAGATTCTTCTTCTATTGTTGGCTAGAACATTTTTTTTTTTTTTTTTTTTTGGACAATCCACACAGCATCGTCTAGCCCCAAGCTAAGCAGAGCTTGTGTTATGGGTACTAGATGACTGATATACTTAATACAATACATTACATAGATAGATATTTTTTAATATACATAGCAAATACCCAGAACACCCGGAACAAATATTTGTAGATCGTACAAACATTTGTCCCAAGGCGGGAATCGAACCCGCAACCTCATGCGTCGCAGGCGGACCTTCGCCCGCCGCGCCACATCGGTCGTCATTGGGTATAAGATATTGAAAGAAATTGCACCTGCCACTGTTTGTCTCGGCATCAACCAAAGGTAAAAAATACCTCATGCATTAAGTCCGTCTAAGTACGGTTATTTTCAATTGTGCTCAAAGTATTAATAAATAAAAATTATCATCTATCCGCGGACTATCTTCGGCTGGCGTGGCGTGACCTTTGATCGAGATGTGTGGCTGTAACTTTGCCACGAGCCCCTCAATGCAATTGACTAATGTCCATTGCCATCCGTACACGCAACAAAAGCCCGTGCGGTGAATATTTGACCGGCAGCGCACAATAGTTCGTTGCGGAAATTTTTCGAACAATTACCGGTAGATACGTTAGTTTGCCGCCTGAATGGAATATATTATGTATTGTGTACATATGTACATCACTTCTATAAACATTCCTGTTTAGTATGCTAGTCAATTCCATAAACTAAACATGGTAAGTAAATACATAATTATATCTCAATGTACTTCAAACAAGTGAAACAAACAAAATGATGTTACAAATAGCATTAACATAACGTCAAGCCTACTTTCTATTACAGATTAGGCAGAGGTATTCTAAAGTGCATCATAACTTAATATTATTAATGCGAAAGTAAGTTTGTTTGTTACCTTTTCACGCCTAAACTACTAAACAGTATCATCCTTCACAAAATCCATCCATCTTTTCTTTGGTCTTTTTTGTGTACATTGTAAAAGATAAGCGTGGTCATACATAACAAAAATATACATGTTGAATTGAGAACGTCCTCCAACTTTTGTCGATTAAAAAGCAAAACAATGAACAATAGAACCGATCCCTCCGAATGTAACTCCTTAAAGCAAATAAGATCATTGACCACGATCCTCAATCTCCGAATCATGATCTCAATAGGGTCCCATATAATACAGCTAATATTAGTACAGTATTCAGACGCGGTCATTGCCTCGACAAACAGAAGCCCGACAGACGCTCTATACCCATTGAGAGCGCTCCGCAAATGATATAAACAATTGATAGACTAACATTGAATATTGTGGTGCTCAAAGGGCGGAATGGGTGATATCAAAAGCTATCGGAATTTGCCATTTACTTGGATAGGTAAGTACTGAAATAATTAATTGTATCTGTTTGCTGCAAACAAATACAATCATCGAAGAAAAAGCCTTGATAATATTCAAATAAACAAGTGTGAGTAATTTACAGTTAACTTATATATTACAAAAAAAAACGGTTCCAATTAAGAAAATTAGATTCAAGTAAAATGAAGTATGACATATCGTCAGTACATTCAATTACTTTTATTTCTATAATATTAAAATATTACGTAAAAGCACAATTCTTAATTCTTTATTGCACTACAAAGTGTAGGTTTAGGTGGTAAATATTTTTGGATACAAGCGTGGACCGTGTCGGTCACAGCAAAACTACGATATGTGGAGAGGATTTACCTTTTATTATCTTATAATCTAAGTTATTCTAAAAACATAGACATTAACATTACTAAAACTATTATTTTTCTACTAAAGTTTTAAAGATTTCGTCATCAACATCTGCCTAGCCTTTCCCTAACTATGTTGGGGTCGGCTTCCAGTCTAACCGAATGCAGCTGAATACCAGTATTTTACATGGAGTGACTGCCTATCTAAACTCCGCAACCCAGTTACTGGGCAACACGATACCCCTTGGTAAGACTGGTTGTCAGGCTTCTGACTACCCGTAACTACTGTCAAAGATCTATAAATGACAGCCGTTACCAACGGCTTAACGTAACTTAACGAGGCACGGAGGAGTCTCGATATGTTACGAAATTTCAAGGATTTATCATTTAAATATTCGTTGACACTGTAGTAACATTTGATCAATAATAACTTTTATAACTTGTTTGTAAATAAATGGAGTTATTTATCCTTTTCTTATTAATTCGGGTAGCATAATATTATGTATTTTAAAAATGATTACCTCGTAAGCCAGGAACGTGGAACACGAGGTCGGGTTTTCAAATATAGGTTTTTAATAACCGCTGAATATCGCCGGCACGATTTCACGCTGAAACAACCTACATTTTAATCATAACGTTTCTAAGTTCGAATGCGTTAATCCCAAAGTAAATTGTAACTGCTTTTCTAGTGATGTCAGAATTGTTAAGAAGTATCGATATACCGTAATTTGTATCGATTTCTTTAATATTTTTTAAAATTGAATTCATTGATATATCTTTTGATATATTCCAACATGCTGACTTGTTTTTTTTTTGACATAATACCTAATAAATTAACATAAAATAATCCTATTGAATGTATTTAAATCAATATTACTGCATCAAATTAAAATTCTAAATTCATAAAATAAATGGTAATGTGTGTGATTTGCATGCTCTTAACTTATTTAATATTTCTACACCTGCAATGGTAGTATATGTGAATCAATGTTTTATGTAAGATCTCAATGTAAGAAATAAATATCTTTTAAATCTTTATCTTTAAAAACAAATATCGTTACATTGATAATTCTTAAAAAAGGCCAGCAGCGGTGGTGTATTTTTTTAATAAGAGGTGTGCCTAGGATGAATGCTTGACGTAAAGGTAACGTCAATTCGAACGATTTTAAAATTGAAAATAAAACTAACTTTATGAGGTAAGCACAATTCGTCTCACCCACAGATATTATGAATAGAGTGTTAAAAATGTATAAATATTGCATACGTATTCGAAAGGAGTATTTTTAAATTTTGAAATAGTTCGAATTGACGTTATGTTTACGCCAGGTATTCGTGATAAGCACTTATATATCTTCATCTTTTAGGACATTTAGCATTGATACGTATTCCTTAATAATTACTTGATATTCATATATCGATACATCGAAATATTATAAGTATGGCGTCAAAAAATATCGATATACATTTATGTATCTAATGAAAGAAATATCGATATTTTTTCGCCAAGCCTACGCTTTTGAAAACTCTGGGGCAAACGTCTCAATAAGCGGGGATTCACTTTGGAAGTACCCTCCTTCAAAGAATTTGCATCGTAGAAAGTATTATGAACTTTTTTGGAAATAATATTTTAAGAATTTAATTTAAGACGACGGAATCCAGCTTATAGCAGACTTAGATGCTAACTTTATTTGAGTTAGTATACTTAGAGACTTAAAAAAAGTATTACGTATTTAAGTATTACTTAAGATGTATGAAATTGAAAACAAGAAGAGATTGCTGCCATTGCAAGGTCAAGGTATAAGAATAATAAATATTGCTGTTAATACTTACAGTAAACGCGAACGCCCTAGAAGCATTGACCTTATTGGTGATGTTCTTCAAGTCATATAATTTTTTTTTTTTTTTGGAACAACACACAATTACACAATAAATAATACAAAATAAACAATTATACTTAAGGCTAACAATCATGTTATCAATCAATACTTAACCGGATTTGAACCCACAGCCTCGTGCAAGCGAGGCGATGCCTTAACCATTGGGCTATCACGACTATAAAGCTTGTGTAGGTGAATGTGTTAACACGTTGACCTTGGCTGGCCTAGTATAGTATATGGAGTTTCAATAAAATGCAAGGCCGTCATAAAGAATGAAAAAGAAAAGTAGACAACGAAAAATAGAAATGAATAAATAAAGAAATAGAGTAAAGACAGAACGAAAGAAAGAATGAAAGGGAAGAAGGAAAGGAAGTCAGAAAAAAGAAAGAGGAGACAGAACTAAAGAGACGAAGAAAGAAAGAAAGACTGAAAGTGAAGAAAAAAAGAAAAAAGTGAGGAAAAAAAAGAAATACAGAAGGAAAGAAAGAAAGAAAGGGACCAGAAAGAAATTGACAAAAAAAAAGTAAGATAGTAGTGAGTTTACTTTACCTTTTTTAATTTCTTCCTTCGAAGAAATTAATAAAAACTTAAAAAAAATAATACAAACCTAAATGAATTAACAAAATGTAATACAACTTCAACATTCACATTTATCTCAATATTCTTCAACACCAAAGTATAATAACTTCTATTTTACAGACTGTATTCATTTAAAAATGTAATCCCGCATTTTCCACAGAGCTACTAATTTCTATTAGTCTTTCACTCTATACACAAGAGCTGACGACTGTCATACTTAGCTCCAGACAGAATCACCTAGACGCCGCCGGGAGACGCAAGATAAATAATTTGACTAATTTTAACTCAAATACGTACTAAGTCATTTATATTAAAATATGAGAATACATACTAGCTGGATTGTGGACTTTGTACTTAAGTTAAGGTTAACTTTGTACGTAACTTTAAGTTTTTTACTACTCGTTGTTCTAAGAGAGAATTTTTAAAGGATAAAAACATTGAAACAGACTCTTTAATACGACAAACTGTCTTGATAGATTTTTTTGGAGATATTTGACAGTCGTTACGGGTAGTCAGAAGCCGGAGTGTCGGACAACCAGTCTTACCAAGGGATATCGTGTTGCCCAGTAACTGGGTTGTGGATGTAAGATACATGTAAAATACTTGTATTCAGCTGCATCCGGTTAGACTGGAAGCCGATCCCAACATATATAGTTGGAAAATTCTAGGTAGATAATGACTCCTTAAGAATCGATTTCCATATAAGACCCCTGGTATATACATTTTGAAAATGAACCTTATTCTTTTGTAATAAAATTGAAAAGCTATCAAATCAAATTGACAGATTGGAGTAGTTTGATGTGCTGTCCTCTCTACCTATCTTAGACAACACCTTATGAATATCCACAATAAATGATTTAAAATTTGAATTATTATGGGTGTTTGTATGGGCATGTGATGTGAAGGAATGAGGAACATGTTGTCAGGAAAGTTTTGTGTATAAATGTGCAGGGTTACATGAGTGGAGGGAGACCAAAGAAAAGATGGATGGATTGTGTGAAAGATGATGGCTAGAAAAGAGGTGACTTTTGAGATGACGGCAAAAAAACATGCTGCGCCGACCCTATACAAATTGGGATAAGGGCAGGAGGATGATGATGATGGGTGTTTGATAAAAAAACCGAATTCAGAAAAGAAGTTGCAATTCTAAACTCGAATGGCCAATTTATCTTTTCACCAAATCCCTGAGAGCTTTAAACTCTATTTAATTTGGGTGATCCGTAAGTATTAAACTAGTGGTATAATAAAATAACCAGGCGGGGTCCTTGCGGGCCGGTCCGGGCCGCAATCTGGGCCACAAGTCGCGCTCTCTATATAAATTTTCACGCCGCATTATCGTGGGTGATAAAAATACCGTACCGCAGGACTTTACCGATCCTTTTCTTCATAGATAAGCTTTAGAATTCAGAGGCAGAGTAACTAAGATGCTGTATTAATCTTTTCAGTTTTCTAATATCTTCGGCTACCTAATATGTTTGTCTACAACTACTGTTTACACCACTTTAACATATATATAATTAAAGTGTCTGTTTGTAATATAAATAGCAATAGAACAGCTTTTTACTAAAGACATTTAAAAGTTTCTACGGCAGTTATAGGCATACGAAAAATATCTATATATGTAATGTATTGTATTAAGTATATCAGTCATCTAGTACCCATAACACAAGCTCTGCTTACCTTGGGGCTAGATGATGCTGTGTGGATTGTCCAGCAATATTTATTTATTTATTTTATTTCAATATTTTTTTACTATTTTGTCTGTCAGCCTATTTGTTTGTGGTAATCTCCAAAACGGCTAGACCGATTGTGACGGGACTTTCACTGGCAGATAGGTGATGTGTTTTATTTTAGAAAAAGAATTAGGGTACCGAGCAAAAAAAGGGGTATTTTGTGTGGGACGCAACCTGTGTCAAAACCTTTGCGACATTTCATGTTTGCTGCGGCCCTCAAGCGGTACAAATACTGTTACCTTATTAATATTTACAGCTTTGAGCCGTTTGGGGTCCGAATACGCGTTTCATTTTAGGAAATTTACCGACATATCGCATGACTAGAGGTGGTGGCTGATTCTTTGCTCAAAGAATTAGCAATGCTATCCAACATGGCAATGCAGCAGTCTCCTAGACACGGCCAGATGACAGTAATGTGGAGGGAGTATTATTATATTTAACTTTGTTTTTGTTATTATGAAATAAAAAATCTAGAATTTATTAAACTAATTGCAATACATCAACAATTTTACAAATTGATGGCGAAGTAGGTATGACTTTAGTGGCGTTGAGTGAACGTTTTGAAGATAATTAATGGATGATGTGGTCATTTAATTCTATTTTTAAGCGAGGACTAGGTAAAATTATGATAAATTATATTATATTTCATTGTAAATTCAAAACACGTCAAATAAGCTTAAAAAAAATAACAAGATGAGAATAGTATAGAATACTCTTTATTAAATATTGTATGTTCTTTCTTTTTAAATTTTTATACTCTTTTTTTTTAAATAAGGTCAGTGTTCCAAACCAAACTACTCTGGGAATTAACACCCACCCGTTTAGGGGCAAAATGTCCAAAGGTGTCAAAATGACCAAATACCCAAAATGTCCAATTCTCAAAATGTCTAACGGTGTCAAAATATCCAAATACCCTAAATGTCTAACGGTGTCAAAATGACCAAATACCCAAAATGTCCAATTCTCAAAATGTCTAACGGTGTCAAAATGTCCAAATACCCTAAATGTCCAACGGTGTCAAAATGTCCAAATACCCAAAATGTCCAATTGTCAAAAGGTCAAATTCTCAGAATGTCCAACTCCCAAAATGTGCAATCTTTGAGAATGTAGGAAATTTGTTCAATAACTCATCAAAACGCTTTTTTAAACACCGATACCAACTCAGAGATCACTAGTCTATTTAAAAAAAACCGGGATACCGTTTTCTCTGTCCGCCAACTAACCTATGTTCATAGTCAATTCAATATAAATATTTACGGTACGGTAACCGTTTTATAGGTGCAATAAAATCATTCGGTACCCCACTAAATTGGAGGAGAATTACCCTTTCCCGGATTTCGGTACCGGGACTAATAATCGGTACTAGAGCTGATACCTCTACTCTACCTTGGTTTATGGCTTCTTGTAGTGTTGAGGCTGATAAGTTGTCCCTGTTGTGTCTTTATGTTGGTTGTTGATGAAGAGAAATGTCTTGAGCCGAAAATCCGATAGATAGAAACAAATGACAGCCGCAAAGCGAGATTTTCAGGCATTTTTAGGGTTCCGTAAGTCCAAATGTGAAAACGGAACCTTACATGATCACTCTTGTGTCTGTCTGTCCGTCTGTCACAGTCAATTTCCTCCAAATCTACTGGATGGTATTAGTTGTAATTATGTACATAGGTATGTGAGTTTTTTGGGTCACAAAGACTCATGTATGTACGCAATGGGTTAGTTTTGGGCGGCTTATAAGAAAGTTAAAGAAAAATGTGTGCTGGGACACATAGTAGAAGTGAAACTTCATCGGACAAGGCTGGTGAAAGGGATCTCACCACGCTATATATCTATATAGAAGAATATATAGTTTATATAGAAGTTTCACTTCAAAACTGTTTTGTGAACTGTACTGTGTAACGTATCAAATGAAAGGGCTTGTTATGTGGGTCTCAAATATTATATAACATTGGCGGGATAAGTTGTCTTTAAGTTACATAAAAACCAGAATTCAGTGCAATTTACGCTGGCACTATAAGAATTCACCAGAATCCTTTGAATCTTTTTAATAAAGCTGTAATTTGATACGAAGTGTCACCCTCGCCAGTATTCATATAAGCAATAGTGTCCTCTAGTTGTACTTACCCCCGGGCGACAGACACGTGAAGATTTACTCGCAGTTTCAGGACAAAGACTTATTACACTTTAAAGCTAGTAATAAAATATGTAAGAAATAAGTTTGCAACATTATTATGTTTGAGAAGTTTTCTAACGAGCTTGTGAATTATGTTTTAATTTTTAAACGTAAAATATATATTTTTTTACTTTTTCTTTTAAGTTACTTATTTATTCAAAGTTTTTAGAAATTCTATATTCTGTTCAAATAGTATTTTATATAATGCAGACTTGATCTAATACCTTTAAACGAGCAATTCTTGTACATAAATAAATAAAATAAATAAATTTAATTTAATTTAATTAATTTATTCTTGTACATATTCTTGTATTATTCTTTATTCTTGTATATATATATTTAATCTGAATCTCGGAAACTGCTGAAACGATTTTCATGAAATTTAGTATGCAGGGGGTTTCGGGGGCGATAAATCGATCTAGGTAGGTATAATTTTTATAAAACGTCGTTTTATCCGAGCAAAGCTCGGTCATCTAGTTACTAATACTTGATATGAACATCTTACATAGCTGTTGCGTTTCATGTTTCATTTTGTAGCTGTTATTTTTGTGTTTTATTATTGTGAATAATTAAAAATATGGCCGCACAAGACGAACTAACTAATATTTTCAAGAAAAAAAAATACAAGGCGTGCGTAGTAATCAAGTAGTAAACATGTCAAGTATACTATACTCGGATAGATATAGTAAGCAGCTCACAGAGAAGCAACGGAGTCGAGAGCTGTGGCGTAGAGGGGACATGACCGCACGAGGCGCGATGTTCACACATCAAATGATTTCCCACTAAGAAAATTTTATTATTTCATGTTTTTCCTTATTATATACCCCCGAAAGTATCATGTAAATCGTTTTTTTTTTGGGATTTTTATCCTTATTTGGATATGACAACCCCATTGTGTCCATCATGAGAGATTACAATCTCATAAGATAAGAAAGGCATCAAGAAGAAAGCTACTGTGGAAGCACTGTAAACAAACTACAAAGCATTTATCAGATGTTGGGGACGATAAAGTAGTTTGCGCGATTCCTACATCATACTTGTTTATCTTAAGTGCTCCCCTCAGCAACTCTCGTTCCTGGCTATTCTTGACACATTCCATCAAAACATGTAAATTGTTAGGCATACAAATTAAATAGTAGACATTTGTTTCTCCTATTTTACGCAAAATGAATCTTACGATTCTCAACTTTTGTTCATACCCTCTTAAGAACCAGCCACGTTTATAACAACTGAAAAACTTGGCGATGAAAATCTTAATACGTATCTACAAATTATCCAGCGCTGTCCTTACCAGAAACTTAGCCACAATTAATTACCTACTATAAAACCTTCTAATTAATGGCTTCCCCCAATTTAATTTGTTGTTTCCATCGCAAAAACTGAGATTAGGTACTTAAACTTAAGTTAAATATTTGGCCAACTAATTAGATTTTATGTTGGTCTGTGTATAATAACATTAATTGGTTATACGGTAACTAATTTATGAAATGTGAGCTGGGTGCCTAGACAAAAAACATTTCTGTAGCGTCAAAACGGCAAAGTCTAACGACAATATGACATTGACAGTGACATGACATGTGTCAAATAAAAATAAATAAATAATAATGCTGGACAATCCACACAGCATCATCTAGCCCCAAGCTTAGCAGAGCTTGTGTTATGGGATAGTACCCATAACATTTTTTTTATTATACATAGCAAATACCCAGTGCACCCGGAACAAATCTTTGTAGATCGTACAAACATTTGTCCCAAGACGGGAATCGAACACACAACCTCCTGCGTCGCAGGCGGACCTTCGCCCGCCAAGCCACATCGATCGTCAAAGGAGTCACGTGACATCTCTAAAGCTAATGTCAACTCCATACAATTTTCATTGACGTTAAAGCTTAAGGAAAGAGGATTTGTCTAGGCTCTCTGACTGCCCGGTATAGTTGTTCGTGACAAACACTACTTCTGAGCATGGAGGCCTGGGTTCGGTTCCCAGGACAGGCAGTGTTATTAAGTTTTTTATCTGGGATTTCTCGGTAGCAGCCCGGAGTGTAGATTTTGGCCTGGTTAATGGGAAAAGACTCCACATCAATTATATGGGACTTAAATAAATGTATCGAAACGTGTACTATAGGTACACCTCTGCCTAATCCTCCGGGAAATACAGGTGTGATGTTTGTTTTGGCTTACTAGACCAACGGGGCAGTCAGCAGTCACATTTATTGTAATAGTAGAACCATCATCTGGCTAGCACGTCGTCTCGCCTCGGGTCAGCCATTTTGTTTAGTATAGAGTGGTAACCCAGAACCGTTTACTCGCGCAGGCTCGCGGGGTCGCGAGCAAGCTCATGCATACACGATCCGCAAAGAAAATTCCCGAGACCGCGCGGGGATTATTCCTCTCTACCTGCGCTGAGCCTTATCCTCCGAAGCGCACTTTTGGCCGTGGTGTGAATGAGCGGCCAGGACGACGCAGGAGCATCTGCGAGATTTTTAACGTTTGGTGGAAGCTCACCTCTTATATATGCAGTCGCTCCATGTAAAATACTGGTATTCAGCTGCACCCTGTATAATAAATAATAGCAACGAGTGAATGATTAATTAAATCTATTTTTGAATGCCAATTCGTGAACCCTAACAATATGAAAGAGAAGAAAGTAAGGAAAATCGTTTATTTTGCAACAGCTTGAAACACGGTTAAGAAATCATCAACATCTGCCTATCCTTTTTCCCAAATATGTTGGGGTCGGCTTCCAGTCTAACCAAATGCAGCTGAATACCAGTATTTTACATGGAGCGACTATCTATCTGACCTCCTCAACCCAGTGACCCTGCAATATGATACCTCTTGGTAAGACTGGTTGGAAGACAATTTGGCATCTGGCTACCCGTAACGACTATCAAAGATCTACAAATGTCAGGGGACCAACGAACGGACCGACCTTGGCAACCGTAGCTTAACCTTCGCTTGACCCTCTTGGATCTTACTACTTAGCCACAAGTGCCTTATAATATTAGTAGGATATAATTATATTAATAGCTAGCTATTCCTGCGATTTTGTTTGTTGTGTTTTCATTTTTTAAACGGAACTCTAATTCTTAAAATAAAAGTTGATTTAGTTACCTACTTGGTCCAGCAGTTTTGGAGATAACCTCTAACAAACATATACACACACATACAAAAATTTTAACATAAAAATTGGTTTTATAGTATAACTTACCGTGTGTCAAATGCATTTATTAAAAATCTGTTATTTTGACGTTACTAACAGACACTTCAATTTTATTCTAACTCTAATATAAAATACAATAAATATACATGTATAGATAGCTGGCAAGAAGAATTATTAAAATCAGATAATAATCTGAGCATTATTCATGTAAACATAAGATCACTCAGAAAGAATTTCAATGAATTACTTGTTTTGGTAAATAATTGCAAGGAGAAACTGGATTTGATAGCACTAACAGAGATTAATATTAGGCAACAGGAACTATCTTTATACAATATAGAAGGATATGACACATACATAAGTACAAGGGAAACTAGAAGAGGAGGAGGGATATTGTTGTATGTAAACAACAAACTAAACTTTACTGCAAAAATAATTAAGTCTAATTATTATGAGGTGATACATGGGCAGCTTTATCAGGATGGAAGGAGAATAACGCATATTTTGGTTATCTACAGGCCGCCAATGACAAACAAACATGGATTTATTCAAGAACTGCACAAGCTTTTGTCTGAGATTCCAGCTGGCTGTGAGTCATTCCTGATCGGTGATACGAACTTAGATCTATTGCGCAAAACCGGTTCCAGTGCGATTAGTCAATACACAAACAATATGAGCGAGATTGGAATGGAATGTGCCATAAGTGACGTAACGCGGGAGGAGGTGTACGGTGACAAAGTGACGCGGACGTGCATCGATCATGTGTGGGTTCGAACTCAACGTGTGATATCTGCGTATGTGTTAACATGTAAGTTGTCGGATCACTATGTAATCGGTGTGTGCGTGGCTAGTAACTTAGAATCAAACAGTTATCCCTCAAGCGGTGTGCACTCTCATAGGACTATTATATGTGATAACAAGGTGTTAGAAAAACTTAAAAATGTATCATGGACAGAACTTTTGAATTGTAAATGCCCAATAGACTTATATAACAGACTTTGTACAGTAATCTCTGATGCTTATGATGTTGCTAAAATCCAAGTATCTATATGTAATAAGAGAAAAAGTAAACCTTGGATTACAAAAAAACTTAAAAACATGATTAGTACTAGGGACAAATTGTTCAGATATTGGAAAAGTAAACCGAAGGATATGAACTTGCGGATTCAATATACTAAATACAGAAACAGGGTAAACAAATGTATTAATAAAGCTAAAAATAAATACCGTCAGGAAGAAATAAAAAAGTGTAACAAAAATATTAGGAAAATTTGGGCTGAAATCAACTCATGGATAGGGAGAGAGAAAAATAGTGTAGATTCGGTTATTTTAAAATATTTGGGAAGAACGGAAAGTATTATTAATATTTGTAATAAATTCTCAAAAACATTTACCAAAGAAATTTTAGATATGAAACATGTTTGTAGTCATAAGTTTTTAGACAGGTCTAGCTATATCAATAGCAGTAGCGTGTCGTTACGGTTTCAAAAAGCTTACCCAAAGGATGTAGATAAAATAATAAGTATTCTAAGTAGTGATAAGTCTGAAGGTATAGATAAAATTAGAGTAAAGGAAATAAAATTGTTGAAATTACAGCTGAGCCCTGTGATAGCTTTGTTCATTAACTTATGTGTTGAAAGTGGTTTGTATCCTGATCAGTTAAAAACAGCATTAATAAGACCTATATTTAAACAAGGTGTGCACAGTGATTACTCAAATTATAGGCCAATAGCTATACTGTCTGTAATAAATAAAATTATGGAAAAGTTCATTATGAACCAGGTAAGTGCTTTCTTGGAAAACAACAATATTTTGTCAAAGGCTCAACATGGTTTTCGACGTGGACGGAGCACGGCGACGGCTCTGGCACAGTTTGCGGATGACGTCAATGAATGTTTGGATCAAAGGAAGCAGGTGGTGGTCTACATTGATTTCAAAAAAGCGTTTGATACCCTTGAGCACCACCAGCTGCTTCAAGCCATGGAGGAATGTGGAGTGGCGGGACCACTTAACAGGTGGTTCCGTGCCTACCTCACAGGCCGGGCACTGCGAACCGTCATTGACGGCGTCATTGGAGAACCCAGTTACGTCACATGCGGTGTGCCAACCGGTTCCGTGTTTGGTCCTGTCGGATACATCATGCATGTCAACAGCATGTGCAATGTGGTTAGAAACTGTCGCATATACATGTATGCCGATGATACTTGCTTAGTGTATGCAGATAAAGAATTAGATGTAATTGAAAGGAATATTCAGGAGGATTTCACAAATATCATTAAATGGGCCCATGATAATGGGATCATAATAAATATAAATAAGACTAAGTGTATGCGTATACGGTCTCCTTATCTTAAAAATTGTGAGCGTCCGCCGCGTGTGGTGGGGCATAGCTATGAGTGCCTGCACGATGACGGCGCGACGTATTGTGCGTGTGCAGATATTGAGGTGGTGGAGGAATACAAGTACTTGGGTTTAGTTATAGACAACAGCTTCTCGTGGAAAACACACATAACACACCTTTGTGACAAACTCCGATTAGTGCTTGTAAAATTCCACCATCTTAGTTTTGTACTGGATAGGGCTACTTTGCACACGGTCTACTATGCGCTGGTTGACTCGCTACTTTCATATGGACTGGCATGTTATGGTAACACATTCAAAACATATTTAGATAAAATAAAATTATTACAAATCAGATTTATGAAACTTTTAGTTGATAGATACACAAAAACACGTTGTAAAAGTAGTGATAATGAAGAATTATTCTTAGAGTGTAAGATGTTGCCAGTTCATCGAAAGGTGGTATTGTTATTGGCTATAGAGAACTATTGCAAGGATGAGTTTAAAATCGAGACGGTATGCATAAGACCTAAAAGGAATAAATGTATCAGAAGATTTGTGGTACCCACTTGTACTAATTATTATGGGCAAAGATGTAGAAAATGCTTAGTGCCAACAATTTTTAACGACATACCTTCCGATTTAGAAAATAGCTGTACCACGAAAGTATCTTTTAAAAACAAAATGGGGAAGTTTCTTTTTAGCACCTTTTGTCAAAACTTCATGACTGGAGATGTGTAGGTCCGGTTATGATTGTTTGTTGTTGTTTAAATTTATGTCATACTATCTGATTTTTGCGGCTTCACCATTGTGAATTTAAATTCTGTTGCGCAACTTAAAATGTTTTAACTTTACGCTTATAGTCAGCCTTTGTTTAAAATAAGTGTGTTTAGTTTTAGGTAAAAGATTGATATAATACTAACAAATAGTTACATCAATATTAAAATTGTATATGGGAGCTACATCTGCCAACAAACTGTTTTACAGTTTGGCAGGAGTAAAATATTTGTAGTACGGATGTAACAACAAATAAACGCTTTTTCATTTTTTTCATTTTTTTTTTTTTTTCATTTATTTGTATAGATACCACTCTATAGATTTACTCGTCGGTCTTACGGTATTATGTAAGCGGATAAATGGAAATTCGTGTTACCAAAATGTATTTAATAACTGAAGCTTCGTGAACAAATACTGAAACACGTGTATGGATTTTACTAACATGTGTGTTTTATTCTACTTTAACGGTACGTTACGATATATATATTTACATTTTATTTTTTAATTATTGTTGCCCCACACTAGGACTTTTTTCTGTGTCGTGGGTGCGTTTACAAACATTCAAACTCACATACACAAACAGCCCAGACCCGCAACAACTACCCGTAGGTCATAGAAATATTTGTTCCGTGCGAGAATCGAACCCACGACACGCGGCGCAGCAGTCAATCACTCAGCTACTGCGCCAACCTGGGTATTCAATTCAGGACCTCGTGCTCAGCGGTAGCGCTTCCGACCACTAGACCCACTAGGCAGTCCCTGATAGGTCGGTCCTAAAGTAATAAAAAAAAAAAAAAACATCAACCTTTTAAAGAAAATATTCATTTGTATTGGGTGGCGCCACTTTCCCAATTCACATGTTACTCTTTATTAATTAATGAAATTAACAAAATACGAGTTAGGTTACGTTAGATTAAAAGGAAAGGCATGCTAAGATATTTATCATTAAACTTAAGTTGCACACAGACTGTGTGCGTGTGTCTTAGGGTATGTGTGTGTGAGTGTGTCTTATCCTTTCTGTCCTTATTCAAAGCTAACCCCAAATTGCCGCATTTCACTGATACACACAGAGAGTCGGCCATCTTCAGTACTTCTATAACATCTCACATTCCCCGGCGAATTCCCTTCGCTTAGATATTTACTTAGTGCTTAATATTTTCTCAGGACGACCTAGATGTCTTAAATTCTTTTTACGGACGGTTGAATTAAAAAATCAGGCTTAGGCTTAGACGTCGTTTTAGGTAGGCCGAAATACTTATTTCAAATGTAAAGACCGTTAAATTATTTAATCCTGTTGATTTAGGATCGACTAAGTGCTTCGTCCTGGGTAATTTACCTAACAAGTAGATTTAAAAGTTAAAATTGAAAAAACGAAGGAGTCAAAAGGACTACTAACAGGATGGTAGTGGGTAGTTTTGTATGAATCTGTGATTTGTTCATCTTTGACAGTCGTTACAGGTAGAAGCCTGAAAATCTAACCAGTCTTTCCAAGGGGTCGGTCTTGCCCAGTAACTGTATAATACTGGTATTCAGCTGCATCCGGTTAGACTGGAATCCAACCCCAACATATTTGGGAAAAAGCTAGTCAGATGAGATGAAAAATTAGAACGCATACAACAGGTAAAACTCATGAGAAAATCATTTGCATCTAACCTATTGAGATTTAAAATTAAAAACATAATCATCATCATCATCGTCATCATCATTTCAGCCGAAAGACGTCCACTGCTGGACAAAGGCCTCCCCCAAGGATTTCCACAATGACCGGTCCTGCGCCTTCCGCATCCATGCCCTTCCCGCGACTTTCACCAGGTCGTCGGTCCACCGTGTGGGAGGCCTGCCTACACTGCGTCTTCCGGCGCGCGGTCGCCACTCGAGAACTTTCTTGCCCCAACGGCCATCTGTTCTACGAGCTATGTGCCCCGCCCAAAAAAAACAAAATAGAATTCATTATTTTTTACAGTTTCAATACGAAAAAAAAAACATCAGAAATTAGGCGAAAGTGACGAATAATCCAATCAACGCTTCCAGCATCACGTTCTTTTAAACTCATGGTGTGATTTTGTGCGTCAACGTCTATGTTACTTCCACCCTGTATAATATAGTTACATAATGTATAAAACATGGCCGGCGGGTCTCGTCAGCCTGCGCTCTGGGACTCGCCCTCAAATTTGCAGACTTTGTTATTCAGATTTGTAATAGCGGTATCAAAAGGCGAGTGTTTGCAGACATCTGAGGTTCAGGGCTGCCTAACCTTATGGTGTAATCAGGTTTCATGGCGGATATAAAAGGAAATGGCCTTTGTACATAGATAAGGATGATTGGCCCCTTTTGATATATGTATGTGATATGGTTTTTGCCAGAAATGTATAAAACATCGTCTCAGCAGAGATGTACCTTTCGTTTGACATCCGTTGATTCGTGTTGTTCTCGGTACTGTACCTTTCAATTGTTAATATTAGGTATTATGTACTCTGTTCCTCCTTGGTATACCGGACTTTGCAGTGCGGCTACTGCATGTGCAGAGAACCTCAAATGGCGATAATAGGAACCTAATATTTCAAATCAAATCAAATCATTTATTGCAATCCATGATGTGCACTTACAGATGGTAAAAGAAGATATAGAAATGTGAATAAAAACAATCAATGAACAATGAATGAGGACCATTTTGTGAGGAAAGTTTTGAGTATGAATGTGCAGGGTTACATGAGTGGAGGGCGACCAAAGAAAAGATGGATGGATTGTGTGAAAGATGATATGGCAAGAAAAGAGGTGACCCTTGAGATGACAGCAAATAGAGATGTATGGAAGAAGAAAACATGCTGCGCCAACCCCAAATAAATTGGGATAAGGGCAGGAGGATGATGATTAATAGAAACAATCATGGACCCTGTTGGGCACAGCAAATTATTAAATAAGTAAAGAGAGGAAGAGCGCTATATTAATTAGTCTTATGCTTGAAATATTTTATATTGTATTAAGTATTTTATATTCCCATTCATTCACTTATTATATTACAATTCTATTTATTCATTTATAATTTAAATAAGCCGTTTGGGGTTGAAACACTAGGACCATGGGGTCGGTGTGCCAATTGTGTGTAAATTGAGTAGGTTTCATTTTTAGAAAACAACTTTTTTTCCGAGAAAAGCTCAGTCGTCCAGGTACTGTTATATTTTTTGATATTTTCGATAGTTTATCTTTAATTTAACGTGCAATAAAACATACAAGAAAAGATGGAAAATAAGAGCAATAACAGGGCACCGAAAAATTCATCATCGTAATGGCAAAAGTGTCCAAAAGCAATTTGTGTAATGTTTTTTTGTAAAACTTCATAAGTACCCAAATAAATTATACCATACCATCGTGAAGCGTAGTTAATTTAATTTCGTCACATTCAACAAAGGCTTATTCCAACTCTTACAGCACAGTTCAATCCACAAAAATTACGCGTTGCACAAAAAGTCTTACAGCATACTCGTATGAAATTAATTAAACCCGTTTTTAATCAATCCACCGATCAGTTTTTAATTAATTTTAAAATCCCTGGACGCTGGCAACCCTAGGCGCGCAGACGGCCCCAGGACTGGTTCAATTTTCTATTGAAAACTATCTGGTACAGTCAACAATACGTATAACTTGATGAAATTATAGTCGTATTGATATTTTGTATGATATTATGATATTAAATTCTTTGGGACTTTCGCGTAGTAGGTTTTGTGAGGTGGTCTAGCATGAGGTACCTGGTCGGTGTTATTCGTGTTTTCCATCTCTTGAAATTCATCTTTATTAACATTATAATATAAGTCTGCCTTAAGAGAAAAGACCTTTACCTTGCAGTGAGATACTAGAAGACCATATATTGCCAATTATGTGGCGTGCCATTTCAGTCGAGAAGTCTGACAACCAATCTTACCAAGGGGTATCGTGTTACCCAGTGACTGGGTTATGAAGGTCAGATAGGCAGTCATTCCATATAAAATACTGGTATTCAGCTGCATCCGGTTAGACTGGAAGCCGACCCCAACACAGTTGAGAAAAGGCTAAGCAGATGATGATATGGCGTGCCAGTTCCAGTTAAAAACCAGAGTCAGACACTAGTTGACTGACATTTTTGCTGAACTGGACCCATGCAGACGTAAGGCGTACGTACCATATATTTTGTTATAATTTCTGTAAAATTATTTTTAGCATTGTGTCGTTACGTACCTGAGCCTCAGCTGAATAAATGATTTTCTATCTTTTTATAGATAGTTAAAAATAAAGACACCTTAACCAAATAGTATAAAACGTAAAAAGTGGTTTTTCCTTATATTAAACTTATCAAACATCAGAAACAACCAATTTATTACTCAACCATTAATTTGCTTCCAACCTAAGCGTCTGACTGTACCCACCCCCGGGCGGCGGCGGGCGTGAATTAAAATTAAATGTATGTTATTGAAACATTGCGATGCAGCTCGATTCGCACCAGTTATTTACTTGAATATTTTAACGAGTACATAACAATTCTACGGCTGTCACCCTTGCACAAACCGATCATGATAATTATGTACGTGTTTGTTGTAAATTAGCGGGATGATTACACTAATATTGTAAATGAGTGAAAGAGATTATTATGAACGCGACAGATATGAATGAGCTCCTGATTTCTATTCCTGGGTTGAGCAATGTTTGGGGGTATGAAGAACAGGGTGTAAAGTTCCTCATCCACCATAGAAAAGGGAGGATTCTCCGAACGACGGGTGTTGTGTCTGGTGGGCAACTGCCCGACGGTTGTTGCCGGGCTCGTTTTATATAAACTCAGTTTTTTTTTTTTTTTTTAAACGTTGCACTAGGAATTTCTCCTGTATAGTGGGTGCGTTTACAAACATTTAAACTCACATACACAAACAGCCAGACCTGGAACAAAAACCTGTAGGTCACACAAATATTTGCTCCGTGCGGGGATCGAACCCACAACACGCGGCGCAGCAGCCGATTGCTCAACCACTGCGCCAACCGTGTCGTCGAACGAGTTGCGTGGATAATTTTAATATCGCGATGTAGGACACGTCGGTTTAGTTCGTATGTGGCGAGATAGATGTCGCTACAAATGTGTTATTGGGAATTTCATTAGTGATTTCTAAGTAGCAGCTCGGAGTCTCGATATGTGCCCGGTTGTTTGCAGTATGTAGAATCCTAATTAGGAATGTCTCAGCAGCAGCCCGGAGTATGTATGTGTGCCCGATTGATGGTAATAGGCTCATCCTCTTTTACATGGAACTTAAATGTAACTGATGAAATGTGGGTGTACCGCAAGTACGCCTCTGCCCGGCCCTTCAGGAAATTCCCAGAAGGTACTAAAGGGGAAACTATCCCATTTAACACGTAATCAATTTATTTTAAGTATTAAATGAGATAGTTAGTCGGTATGTCTGTTACTTCTTTTCGCTGGAACGGCCCAACAGATTTGAATGATTTTTTTTACAAAGGTAGCTCATGCCATGAATAGGGATGTGTCCTAAGTAAAAATATATTAAGTCTATTTAGTCCATCAGTAAGATTACCAAAAAATATTGGACACGTATTTTTTTGCTTACTAAAATCAATAAAAAGTGTAGCACGGCGTGACGTCACGCGCAATTTCAACGCACTATATCGTTGTCAGTTTTGGTTTACGTGACAAAAGAAAAATAATTGTCCAGTCGTTTTGAGTAATCCAACTTTCGGACCAATCAGAATTTTTAAGGACACTACCCTATTAGGACGTAAGCTATTTTCCCCCCCAAAAAATGAAGTATTTTCAAGAAAAAGGTGAATCATCGTAGCAATAATACCACCAGTATTACTTTCTTGCTGCAAAGCAAAGCCCTCTTTGCATGCAGAGAAGGTAAAAGCATTAAAAGTAACTTTTGCACAAGGAGGGTTGGAAATTTCAGACTTATATTTATTAAAAGTCCAGGTTTCCTCCCGATGTTTACCTTAGCCGATGTAAGTGATGTCAATGATAACTTAGGAAGAACATATGAATTAAAAAAAATCACATTGGTACTAGCTTAGGTTTGAACTCACAACCTCGTGAACAAGAGGTGAAGTCTAAACCACTGGGCAATCACGATATTTTTTTAACATTTTTTGTTTTAAATGTAGAGATGTTGATGTTATTGCACGGTGTGGTAAGTGCATCGTAACAGAATTATTCACGTCCATATTCTTATTTAGAACGTGCACTACCGGAATAGGCACCAGCCCTCCACCCTTGGGGTGGGAGGGCTGGGCTGGTGGGGTTGGCCCCATTCATCTCAAAATACCCACTCCAGATAGCTGCATAATAATTTGCAATCTTGTGCCGAGACCAGGTAGAAGCATTCGATTACATGCAATAAAAGCAATTTAACTTTACATCATAACATCACGCCTATCTTCCCCGCAGGGTAAGGCAGAAGTGTATCTATAGTACATCTATTGGAACCAAAACGATACAAAAAGAGTATGTTAGAATCGTAGCAAGTGGCGTTCTGTAGTTTCTGCCTACCCACGGGCAGTGACGAATTAACCCTTAATCAAATTAAGCAATTGCCTAGGGCATCATGTCTGGGGGGGCACCAGAAGAAGCATAAAAAAACCTGTCCTTAGGGCATCACATCTCACTCTCACTTCACTAAAAACCACACTAAAACAGTTTCTGGAACTAATTTGGAAATTAGCGCGTTTTGCACAACTAATGTTTTTAGGCGGTAAAGGTTTAAAGACCGATTCTAGTTGACATACGGATAGGGTGCCCACAGGCGTGGATTGCTTAGGGCATCAAGTAGCCTTACTCCGTCACTGCCCACGGGAATGAGGACTTTATGTATGTTTCGCCAACTGGTATTGCGCAAGCGTGGTGATTAATGCTCGTGTCTTCTCTGTAGTAGACGAGACAGTAACAGGCTGGTATTATGTTCATTTATTTATTAAATAATCAAACCTTTTTACCCACAGAACCATGATGAGGAGTCGTTTAGTATTAGTAGAGTAGTCGTGGCTAAATAAAAACAGCCGCACGTGTTGATCGAAGGTTAAGCTACGCTTGCCGAAGTCAGTCTGAGGATGAGTGACAGTTCGTGACATATCGAGACCCCTCCGTGCCTCGGAAAGCACGTTAAGCCATTGGTTCAGGCTGTCATTTGTAGATCTTTGACAGTCGTTACGGGGTAGTCAGAATCCCGAAAGTCTGACAACTAGTCTTATCAAGGGGTATCGTATTGCCCAGTAACTGGGTTGTGGAGGTCAGATAGGCAGTCGCTCCACGCAAAATAATGGTATTTAGCTGCATGCAGTTAGACTGGAAGCGGACCCTAACACAAAATAAAACTTAACATGTTTTATTTTGTATTACTTCTGTCATTATTATTATAATTTATTTCTTTGTTTTCGATATTTACTATTGTCATTGCGTGCCGGAGTCTGTGTAAATCAAATCAAATAAATGCTTTTTCTTTCTTAGAATGTAGGTTTTTACTTAAAACAACGACGTGTTCCTGTAAACATAAGATAGCTCAGCCATTGTTTGTGTGACTGCAGACACGACATAGGTGTCTACGTCACCTGTATGTTACTGGCTCATTATTTGGACCCATCGTACCGTGAATCGCGTCGCGAATGGGAGTTGGCAACCTTTGGGTGTTGCATTTATTTAAGTTTTTTTTTTGTAGTTTGTTTTTTTTTTGTACACTAATTAAGGCTAGTCTTTTGTTAGATAGCCATTTATACTAATTATTCAAATTGAATTGTCTGTTAATGTAATAGAATAATTGTAATGTTGTAATGTCAATATAATATGCTTTTTTTCTCAATGCATGGGAAAGTTTATACGGTAGTTTTTACAAAGATAACAATTTTCAAAAAAATAAATAATGTGTGTTTGTTTGAGGTAATCTCCGAAACAGATGGGCAAATTTTGACAAACTTCAGCTTCATTATATTAGTAAAGACTATTATTCTGTGCCTGCGCCTTTCTCTGCGTGAAATTTCGAACAGCTTCACAGCAAAAAAAAAAAAAAAAGTAGTCTACACCAGCTATCATCCAGTGAATGTCTGTGAAATGTGAAGTGAGATTGTCTCAAACAAATAGACAGACAAGCAGACAGACCAAAAATAATTGATATACGGCCATAACTAAAAAAACATAACTAAATGCTTATGAAAGTGTATACGAGTACAGTCGTATACACTTTCATAAGCATTTAGTTAAAAGCCGTTCTTTTGATATTACAAACAGATGCTTCATTTTTAATTATTTGTTTAGACGAGGTCTTCAGCAGTGGATCAGCACTACTTAAAAAAAGTACCTAGGCAAAGTTTGATTTTTTGAATGTTCACCCACTGTTGTCAACCCCTGACCATAAGGTATACATGTCGTATCTCTAACTGACACTCGTGACATTGTCAGAACATCTCCCAGCTTCACAATATGACCCGCTTGTCATCTGACATGAAAACTAATCCGTCAGAATAATGGTGCTTCCACACTGCTGTTAAAAATGTTTACAAATATTATCAAACACTAAATAAATAAATAATAAATAATGCTGGACAATCCACACAGCATCATCTAGCCCCAAGCTAAGCAGAGCTTGTGTTAAGGGTACTAGATGACTGATATACTTAATACAATACATTACATAGATAGATATTTTTTATTATACATAGAAAATACCCAGAACACCCGGAACAAATCTTTGTAGATCGTAGAAACATTTGTCCCAAGGCGGGAATCGAACCCGCAACCTCCTGCGTCGCAGGCGGACCTTCGCCCGCCGCGCCACATAGGTCGACTAATACATTTACTAAATAATGTTAGGAATTGTTATATTCTGTTTGGAATTGTTAGATGTTTTAAGTGACTTACACTGAAGGAAAATACACAGTCATGCGCAAACGCTGTACATCCCTGGTGCGCAGGATGCGGGCCAGCCGCAAAAATATCCTGAATTCTTTTTCTGAACGTTTCGACTGCCAGTACTTGAACCACTGCTGCATGGTTCACGTACTGACAAATGTTAAGATATTGTTTTAATTTTATAATTATTTTGAATATAATTTGAATTTAATTTTGTTGATGTAGTATTATGTAGTATATGTTAATTGTGATGTAGATTTAAGTTTGTGTTGTTGATTATATAATAAGGATTGTGCCCTAGATAGAAATATAATAAGTCTATTTAGTACACGTATTTCTTGCTTACTCAAATCAATAAAAAGTGACAAAGATAAAGCTCATCAAAGTTCAGGAGAAGGGGCTAGTGACGTCACTGTTACTTTAAAAGTGTAGCACGGCGTGTCGTCACGCGACATTTCAACGCACTTTATCGTCGTCATTTTTGGTTTACGTGACAAAAGAAAAAATACGTGTTCAGTATTTTTAATTTTGTTTTCTTGTTTTGTTTAATTCACTTTAATTGTACATATGACCCATAGTTGATTGAGATAAATAAATAAAAATTATTTTACATTTGAAAACAGGACAACGAGCAGTTTGTATTTACGTTCCGAGGCGTTTACATTTTACGTCTGTCGCCTGGATGTTTTCTGTTGCAGGAACTCGTGGCTAAATAAGAACCACCGCACGGGTTGAACGAAGGTTTAACTACGCTAGCCGAGGTCAGTCTGATGATGGGTGACCGTTTGCAATATATGGAGACTCCTCCGTGCCCCCCGGCTTTCATTTATAGATATTTGACAGTCGTTACGGGTAGTCGACGCCCAAAAGTATGGCAACCAATCTTACGAAGTGGTATCGTGTTGCCCAATAACTGGGTTGTGGAGGTCAGATAGGCTATGTGTATATAAAGTACTGGTATTCAACTGTATCCGGTTAGAAGAAGTGGAAGCCGACCCCAACTCAATTGGGTTAAGGCTAGGCAGATGATGAACAATAGTGTTCTGTTACGGTTGTGGCGTGTAAGCCAACTCATTTGAGGTAGGGGGCGACCCTATTGCCATCAAGTAACAGACTCCGAGCTGCTACTGAGAGAATTTAGGTGGAAAAACCGAATAACACTTTGCTTGACCTGGGAATTGAACCCAGGACCCAGGGGTGGAAGATGTGAAATCCTCAAAGAATGGGTTAAAGAAAAGCTGGGAGGGGACGCCCCAGAAGGACACACACTGACCTTTTTTCAGTGCTGATCTTCAAAATGATCACGAGCGTTGTACTCGCAACCGGCGTGCATGTATGACCAGACGTATGAACGTAGATGAAGCGAAAGGAGTTGTAGCAGATGGCGCTCACTGAAAAAGGAGTGAGTTTATGTATGTATGTAAAAGAACCACCTTCTGAAAGTCCGCCTTCGTAACGTTTTTACGGTAGGTACATTGGATTCATAGAAAACCTAGTTTTTTTTTTTTTAACTTTGCTCCACACTAGGAATTTCTCCTGTGTCGTGGGTGCGTTTACAAACATACAAACTCACATACACAAACAGCCAGACCCAGAACAACTACCTGTAGGTCATACAAATATTTGTTCCGTGCGGGAATCGAACCCACGACACGCGGCGCAGCAGTCGATCGCTCAGCCACTGCGCCAACCGTGCCGTCTTTTTGTTTTATGCCGAATTAGTGTTGAAATACGTACCCTACGTAATAATGGCTCTTTGGTGTAGTGGTCGCAAGCTTTACTGCAAAGTATGAGGTTCTGCGTTCGCTGCCCAAGTTGGGCAAAGAGTTGTTGGGATTTTCAATTTCAACTTTTACGTCCCAGTTGAAATGAAATTACATTTATTTCTTTAATAAGTTTTAAAAATACTTTTATACGTCATAAAATTAAATAGGCACATTCAATAAAATTTTGGTTCAACCAAATAGTGATGATGCGAAGAGTCTGTTCAGGTTCATGGCCCAGATATGATTAATGCGTATTTAGGGTACGATGGGACTGGCATGCGCAATACGGTTAAATTTCCCCAAATAAATAAAGAAAAAAATAAAAAAAATATATAATTAGATTAGGTCGGTGTTCCCCTGTCTGACTTCTCTGAGAAGTAACACTGAAAGAAACTCAGAGGCCACAGCCTCTTTTAAAGTCCAGACGTTATGTTAGTCAGATTATGTGATGGCAATAGGCTCGCCACCTTATTACATGGAAATAAAAATAACTAGTTAAATTCGCTATTAGGAAGTTGTCTGCCTAACCCATCTGAGAATACAGGTGTGATGTTACGTTATACACGAAAAACTGTAATCCCAAGTCGTGGTCCCAAGTTAGTGACGCCGCGGAACTAGAGAGCCATGAATCAGGGACTGTCGACACCAGCAAAAATACAAACAGGGTGTAAATCTTGTTTTAAAGACAAGTCAACGGTTTCTACTTAAGTTACGGAGTTAGGTAAACAATGCGGTTGGAAATACTAAATCTGTTATTTTTAAAATAAAGGTTTTTTAATTTTGGAAAGTAATAAGTCGGTCCGGAAAAGTAGTTAAGTTTTACTTTCAAATATTTTATTTCTTTTAAATAAAGTGGTAGCCGGATCACGAATTTTTAAAGATAGTAACATAATATAAAATATTTTTACTATATTTACGTTTTTAAATAAAATTGAAAACCATTGAGCGGTATTATTTTGAAATTTGTAATAGTAACACCCTGTTGCTGTCCTACTGCAGGGCAAACGCTCTTATCCTGCAGCTTCGCGTAAATTCGTACTTTTGCCTTTGAACTTTAACATCTCCCCACCCCCGTTTAAAGCGCAGTTATTAAGTTATAGTAAAGCCCTCTCTCTACTCGCAAATAAATAAAAAAGTCATGATGGCCCAGTGGTATAGGCCTCGCCTCGTGTGCACGAGGTTGTGGGTTCAAACCTGGGCAAGTACCAATGTGAGTTTTTCAACTCATATGTACTTTCTAAGTTTATTTTGGACATCACTGGCATCGGTGAAGGAAAACATCGTGAGGAAACCTGGACTTATATAATTTTAATATAAGTCTGAAATCGCCAACCCGTCTTGAGCAAGCGTGGTGATTAATGCTCATGCCTTCTCTGTATGAGAAGAAGCCTTTGCCCTGCAGTGGGACAGGAATAGGCTGGTACTTTTGGTACTCGCAAATAATGTAGCTTTCTATAGGTGAAAGAAATTGTGTTAATCGGTCATCTCACTTGATCTGACCAAGATTTTGTCTGGACTTTAAAAGAGACTGCGATCTCTGAGTATGTTTCGGTGTTCCTTCTCAGCATAGTCAAGCAGGGAAACAACGACCTAATCTTATTTGTACTTATTTGTTGACTTTATAACGTGTACAAGTGTTTTTTTAAACCTATTTTAATTTAAAATTAAAGAAAAAGAAAATAAAATAGTATTTCATCATTTAATTTCATAGAAACAGTCATTTTTTTTTCTTTTCTCTTTGTAATATTATTTTAGATGAGTCCAGGTTTGATCAAAATGTTTTCTTTTACCGATGAAAGTGATGCCTAAGTATCACTGACATCGGTACACTCAGAATTGAAGATTGGTACTTACTTGGCAAGTATTAAAACCATTTTAAAATTATTTGAATACAAACCCCTAATAATTTCAAACCAGTCCAGATCAGAATCTCTGTAAATCTGAAACCGATGCCATAAGCAAGAAAATAATATTCCTGTGCCTTCGTGAATAACATCGCCTCAAAACTTGCAACACAATCTTACAACACCACCCCAGTAACTTCTCAACAACCTTTAACATCTTAGCAATAAGGTCTAACATGTGTTTTTACAACTGTAAAATTAAAATTGTAGTGGCTATCCAAAGAAATAGCAACCACTTATCATTTCTTGACGCGTTGGTAATAAATACGGGGATGTCACACAGCGCCATCTGTCTTGCTAAACTCTTTGTTTTGTTATATTTTGTTTATAGGCCGTCGATAAATAATAGCGTCTAAGTTTTGTTAGGTAAAGATGGCGGCTTCCGGTGACGTAGGAGGATTGGCTCAGCTCATGTTTCTTTTGCGGTGTACTCGAGGAATATTGGACACCAGGTGTTGTTTGAAGAATATTGCAATGGAATCGGAGTTATTTGTCAAGAAGTGGCTTTGGTCATGTACTATGTGTTGGCTATTCATGACAGTGTTTTGATATAACCTCATGACTATGTTCTCCGAAGGGTTAGACAGAGGTGCAAATAGTAATTCCACATTTAGACCAGTTTGGTTAGTTTTGTTTTATTTATTTCTTTAAGGCCCCACACTATAGATTTCTCGGGCTTACAGACACAGCACACCGACACAAACCGCCAGACATAATTAATTTTATCGAGTGCCAAAATAATTTTACATTTTTAAATACTACTTAGTATAAAAAAATCGTTTCCCCCTTGCAAGTGTAGGGAAGCTAACATAAATAAATAATAAAAACAAGATTTTTTATGCCTCTTTGTTGGCATGATCAGTGTGTATACCGATACCAAATAACAGCTTTCTAGTAATGATAATACTATTTATTTCTGAGTATATAATGTATAAATATATAATGTACCATACATTAAGATCTTAAATAAAACAGTTGCACATACACTACCGTTACTGGTGCAGAAATATTAAAATAAAATAAAAACTAACTTACAAAGCCAAAATTCTAGGCTGCAAAAATATAATCAATATTTTGACATCGACACGCTGAGCAGAAGATTTCGACATTAATGTAATTAAAATTAAGGAAATTGGCAATTTTTATACAATGTCAAGTTTTATAAGCATTTAGTATATATTTAATATTGAAATGTCAAAATTTGGCGAACCTATAAGGGTTCCTCATTTACTATGGAACCCTAAAAACCGTACGTATGTTATATCTTTTAGCGGGTAAGCACACATAGTGTAAAAACAGCTGTACACATGATGTCGAAAGAAGTAATAAGATCTGCCATCTCATTCTACATTCATGAATACAAGTCAGTTGTCGACTTACCAAAATATATTAGAGTATCAAGTGGTTCTCTGTTGGTCGATGACTTGCAAATTCACTTTGGGCAAGTTTCTAAATTACGAAGCCAGTCTACTGAAGCGGCAGGACTTTCTTCATTTAAGAGTAGGGATGAGGCCTGGATAAAAAGAAAAAAAACATATTTAGTCCGTCAGCCAGATGATAAAAAATATTAGTCTTCAATTTTTTGGTTTATCATACATACATTACCATGTTGTGAGGAAAGTGAATGTTCAGGGTTAAGAGAGTAGAGTACCAAAGAAAAGATGGATGGATTGTGTGAAAGATGATATGCCTAGAAAAGAGGTGACTATTGAGGTGACGGCACGTAGAGATGTGTGGAAGAAGAAAACATGCTGCGCCGACCCCCAACAAATTGGTATAAGGGCAGGAGAATGATACATGACATACATACATAAACTCACGCCTCTTTTCTATGGTAGTAGGCAGAAATTATAGAACGCCACCGTAACGATCCTTAGGTTACATACTCCTTTTGCTTCGTTTATTTTTTATATTTTTATTTTATTTGACAGGGATAACAAACAGCAGTATATTACAAAGCAGGTATACAGTATACATTTTGCAATAAAAGTAAGAAATACACTTATACACTTAGGTTTATACATCTGGTCATACACGCACGCTGGTTGCGAGTACCTTTTACACCTGACCTTTCTGAAGAACATCACCAATAAGGTCAGTGTATGTATGTCCTTCTAGGGCATACCCACCCGGCGCTTCCACTTACATCTGCCTTATAAATTCCGAAATTAGATTATTTAATTATATTCCGTTTGTTGTAATGTGGGTAAAAGTAGTAACCAGTATAGATCCACTGACCAAAAATCTGCAAACCTAACAGACACAAAATACAGCTCTGCCAAAACAAACAGCTTTGTCCGATGTCACAATAAGTAAACAAATCCAGTTAAAGTTTAGTACAGTGAACGTAAAACAACATTGTTTGTGTTGGCAATGCGAGTGACGCCGGGGCGCGGTTGTGACTAGCTACGAGCTATCCCGCTACGTGGCTACGGCGCTACGACGCTACGAGGCTACGGGCTACGAGTATTTGTACAAACACTTTTGAAGGTACTTAGTAGATGGTATAAGTTACAGTCTATTTGGAGGATGGAATGTAAATGTTCCTACACCCTTTATGTTTTACGTTCTACAATAGGATACAATCTTTGCACCGCGGTTTCACACTACTTTTGGCTTGTAACGTAGTGTGAAATAGCCTATAACATTTCAGAAGAATTAGGTTATCAAATGCAAAAAGAATTTATCAAATCTGATTGGTAGTTCTAGATAAGCACGTTCAAATAAACCACCAATGCTCTTCGCTCCTTTTCTACATCCAGGTCATCTTTGATCCGAGGTAACAATATGGCCCAGGTATTTAAAAAGTTATAAGTACCTCGTAGTAGTTAGGACCTCGCCTCTCATGCGCGAGGTTCTGGGATCAAATCCACAAGTACTAATGTGTCTTTTTCAGTGCATACGTACTTTCTAAGTTTACCTTAGACAGCACTGACATCGGTAATTAAGATTTCCTCTAAATACAAGAATGGTGATTAATGCTCGTGCCTTCTCTGTATGAGCAGAGACCTTTGACTTGCAGCGGGACAGGTATAAAAATATTAAAATACATGGGTATAAAACTAGTTCACAATCACAAAATGAAATTTATAATTTTTATATTTATATTTTATAAAACATAAAAAAATGTACATATATAAATAGTAAATAGTAAACCACGGGATACCTGATCTTTGGTCCTTGTCTATCAATTTCATCCAAAGATTGTCTTTAAGAGATTGATTTTAGCAATTAGGCCGCCTACTATAACAACCTACGTAGCTCTCAAAGTTATTAAATATAAATATAAACGTAATGCTGGACAATCCACACAGCGTTATCTAGCCTTAGGGCTAGATTACGCTGTGCTAAGCAGAGCTTGTGTTATGGGTAAAAGATGACTGAGATACTTAATACATAGATAGATATTTTTTATTATACATAGCAAATACCTAGAACACCCGGAACAAACCTTTGTGGATCGTACAAACATTTGTCCCAAGGCGAAAATCGAACCCGCAACCGCCTGCGTCGCAGGCGGACCTTCGCCCGCCGCGCCACATCGGTCGTCAAAATAGAAATAAATGTTAATTTTAATGACGTCCAATAAAGAGTTATCTATTCTTAAATCGCAAGTATCAAGACATCTGCGTCTAACTATACGAGTATGTAATCACAGTATAAAGTGCGCGCGGACCAAAATACTAAACTTTTATAGTTCGCCCAGAAGTTGCGACACAGATAGATTGCGTGCGCGCCACCCAGCAGATACATTATAAGATTACCTACTTTATCTATTATTCTATTAATTCGCCCTCTTGAGGGATACCAGATAACTTTGTTTGTGTAGTCAGGGGGGCTGATGTGGGTCGAACAGTTCCGTAATTATCCGGTGTAATTAAAACCGCAATTGGAATTGGTGGATTGGGTTCAGATTGCGATTTATGTTACCTATGTTGATTATTGTATATTGTACACTATGCACACCTAGTGTACAATAAGTTTCTTTCTCAAAAAACTTAGCGTACTCGATTTTGTACGCTTAGGTTTTTTGATCCCTAATTATTTTTGTACCAAAGCTTGAGATAATCCTTAAACGTCAGATATCTGCCAGTGAAAGTCCCGTCAAAATCAGGCCAGCCGATTTCTACATAACCTCAAACAAACAAAAAAAATCCGTATAAGCGTTCATATGCAGTCAGAAAAAAGTAACTTTATTTATTTATTATTTATAACGAATGGTACGAATGGTCATGATATCCAAAGAGGCACGCAGTGTGTACAGGTATGAACTCTATTATTGTCGTGTGTTCTCAGCTGACTGACGCTACGTTCGCTAGGCGCAGGCGCTGCGTTCACACTGATAAAATGCTCCTTTCACGTGACATTGCATGTCTGAGGAAGTCTGTAAGTGGCGCCGGTGACAGAGAAGTTATGTGGAAATCACATGTCGTGAGGATAGTTTTAAGTTTGAATGTGAAGGGTTAGGTGAGAGGTGAGAAGACCAAAATAGTGGATGGATAGTGTGAAAGATGGGTAAGTAATAGATGATATAACAACATAATCTCTAATATTAACAAAATATAACAACGGAGCCTATAATTTTATTTAAAATAGCGATTAGTTAATATAATGAACGATTGATATAATTTTAAAATGACAAATTTTTATAAGCATAACATACATTAAATTAAAAATCGTTTGACATACTACTCAAAAGATGTAAAACTTATTTGGTCTAATATGATGAAAGCGCCTAGTAGCTGATTACCACCTGCGCTAAGATAGGTTGACGGGTTTAATTTGAGTCTTTCTAAGCTATAGGCGATTAGTGATTTAAAGTGGGTAGCCCAGGATGCGTACTTAGCGTGTCAAAAAGCACAACCGACTTACTGAATCTGACTCTCGTCCCTGTAGCAGGTCGAAGAAAACCTCGCGCATGAACGCATATAGGAGAAAAAAAAATGAATGGATATTGTGAAATATGATATGGCAGATGACGGCAAAATCAAAATCAAAATTCATTTATTCAAATTAGGCTGAGAAGCACTTTTTGAACGTCAAAACGTTATCATAAGACAGTCCCCCAAAACGCCCACCCTTCACCAAAGAGAGATATATGGAAAAAAAAGTTATGCTGGGCCGACCCTAAATAAATTGATAATGATAAAGAATTCTACTGTCCCCTGTCTTGTTAGTTATAACAATGATAACAAGATGACGGTCTTCCCATACAGATAAGGTTCAGGCATTAAACACCACGCTTGCCCAAAGCAGGTTGGCGGTTTCAGACTTAAATTTATTACGAATCCAGAATTTCCTACCATTTTTAATCCCCGACACAAAAAGGATGGGGTGTTATAAGTTTGACGTGTCTGTGTGTGTGTGTGTGTCTATCAGCTTCATCGTAGCTCCCGTAGTCAGTTCAACTAAAATTGACAGCTCTTATACATATCCGTCTCTTTCTTGTTTTATAAGAGAGAAAGATATGAAAGTAGTCTTAATATAATTGAGTTATTCAACAGGGGCATTCCCCTGTATGTGTGCGCCAATTAGCGCCATTGCCGGTATTTGAACTCACAACTTTATGCACGAGGTTGTGAGGCCTTAACCATAATTACTAATTTCAGCAAAAAAACAAATAACTTTACCCCAACCGGGAATAGAACTCAGGAACTCATGCTCAGCAGCAGCGATTCCAACCACTAGACCAATGAGGCAGTTTATACCTACTAAACCAAGAAGAAAGAAAACTTGTATTCAGTTAGTTTTGCCGACATTTTATCCTAACTTCAGTACACAGATAGAATCGAAGTAGTCCCCTCAGTTACGCCGACTTCCTATCTGACAAATAACTTCAAGTCTCTCTAGGAAATGGAATTCACTAACAAAATCTAAATTTCTAATGTATTCATAGCGCGACCATAGTTTTACGTGAACAGGGGAGGTAAAGATTTAAATTCAATTCAAAGATTCAAGCAAGTCAAAATCTACATTCAACGAGATGCACCTCGTCGCTTGACGGCACGGTTGGCGCAGTGGCTGAGCGATCGACTGTTGCGCCGCGTGTGGGGGGTTCGATTCCCGCACGGAACAAATATTTGTATGGTCTATATGTAGTTGTTCCGGATCTGGCCGTTAGTGTATGTGACTTTAAATGTTGGTAAACGCACCCACGACATAGGAGAAATGTAATAAAGGGGCAAAGTATTTAAGAAAATAGAAAGATTGATAAAGTCATCCCAGAAGCGTCATAACATCAACAACCCCAATAACATCCTCCCTGTGGCTTAATCCTCTTATCAATCTATATACGAATTATTAAAATTAATGTGTCTGTTGGTAATGTTAAATTAACAGTTTTTTACCAAATGCATAAGAAAGTTTATGCGGTAGTTACCCATACCATGAAAATGTTGTCCGTCTGTTTGTTTGAGGTAATCTCCGAAACGGCTGTGTCAATGATGACGGTATTTTCACTGACAGATAGATGATAAGCTAAGGAGTAACTTAAGGCTACTTTCATTTAAAAAATAATAATAAGGGTTCCGCGCAAACAAATTAAAACCCATAACATTTTATCAAATTCCACGTGGACAAAGTCGGGGGCAATAGCTAGCAATAATATTTACTTTGGTAGTTTTGTTCTACCAAAGAAAATAATTTAATCAAGAAATAAAATAATAATAAACAAGAAAATAATTTTTCTTCATTTTTTCGACACAATATAAGTACTAATCATAGAAACAATAAAAAAATATAATAATAAATAAAGAAGTAATAACAAAAAGTAATATATATTTGCCTTACGGTTGTGTTAAATGGGTCCAGTTACTAACTAACTACTGTCTGACGCTAGTTCTCAACTGGACCTGAGGTTGTGAGATGCCACAGACGAAAATCAGTTGTATGGTAAGATGTAAGTATGTGAAATAAATAATGATGCAATTATACATAGGTAGGTATAGTATGTAATGTCAGTAAAACATAAAGTGTATGCTGTAGTGTGCTGACGACCGATGTGGCGCGGTAAGCGAAAATCCGCCTGCGACGCAGGAGGTTGCGGGTTCGATTCCCGCCCTGGAACAAATGTTTGTTGTACGATCTACAAATATTTGTTTCGGGTGTTCTGGGTATTTACTATGTATAATAAAAAAATATCTATCTATGTAATGTATTGTATTAAGTATATCAGTCATCTAGTACACATAACACAAGCTCTGCTTAACTTGGGGCTAGATGATGCTGTGTGGATTGTCCAGCATTATTTATTTATTTATTATTATATTATGTGTGATGTTAAGAGAAAAATAAAAATATGTTAGTAACGGACGCATACGAACACAATAAACGTAAAGCATTGCACGTGATCAATGTGTGGCAGATCAAATGGAAACCTTTTTATGCCACCACCTTATTACAAATATAATGTACATAATAAGTATTAATCCGTGCACTGTACCAGCATTTGAATAGGCTGCAAGCAGACGAGCACGACGGACAGTTTTACTTTTTAAAACCAAATTAAATAAGAAAAAATATTGTGAGCCGTCACGGGACGTTTGGCAGATGTGGAACATCGCAATTATTTTGTACAACTAATCTGCACAAAAGAACAGATTAACCAAATATGGCTAAATACAAAAATATTACAAATTTTTCCATGTAAATGATGACTGTTTATTAAATAATCATTAAATATTCATTAACTACAAGCATTACAAAGAATAAAATTAATTTCCAACTCAATTAACAGCTCAATTGTATGTGACTTTAAATGTTTGTAAACGCACCCACGGTACAGGAGAAATTCCTAGTGTGGGGCAACGTTATAAAAAAATATACAATAGTAATTAATTACGCCCATCACTGCGCGTTGGTCTTTAACTAGGGTCCTTAAAGTCCTTAAAACTTCAGGGTATTAACAATTTAAAGTGAGGATCTCAGAATGCATATAATATCTCTCATCCCAGCTGCTGCTCGAAGAAGACCTCGTGAATGAGCGTGGTTGCCCTAAGCAATGGGTCATTGTGACATTACGGGGTGACGACCTCAAAGTCAAATAATTTAGGTAAACATTTTAACTGCTATTATTTTATATTACAATATAATTGTTGCTGTTTAAATCACTGATAACTTATAACAAACTGACGGACAAACAGATCATTCGTGGATATGAAGCCGGGTAAACAGCCACTTTGTAAATACCAGAAAGTTAATATGAATTTAAAACATTCTTTCTTTGGTTTCTTTATTTATTTCCTTCACCAAAATAAGCAGTGTGACACTCAGAGGGTGAGTAACCAGCTATGGACGATGAATTACAAAATATATTTTTATATAAAATATTGCGACATATCATGAAACAAAAAAAATGTGTATAATTTTTTCCATTAGCAATTGGAAGTAGACCGTACTATAGTAGTGTTTTCATCATCCTAACCTTTTCCCAACTATGTTGGGTAGGCTTCCAGTTTAACCGGATACAAGTATTGTACATGGAGCGATTGCCTATCTGACCTCCACAATCCAGTTACTGGGCAATACGAGACCCCTTGGTGAATCTGGTTGTCAGACTTTCGGGCTTCTGACTACCCGTAACGACTGTCAAATATCTACAAATGATAGCGGGGACCAAAAGCTTAACGTGCTTTCCGAGGCACGGAGGAATCTCGAAATGTTCGTTCACGGTCAAATGGCATTAACAACTAAAACTCGGAATAAAGGGTCCTTATGAGGTACCTATTGGTACTTATATGTATATTTTTCTGTAAAAGAGTAACTGAATTCAGTTATAATTATAATCAGCAGTCACAATTGTTTGGCAAATCATCAGAATCAATAATAAATAAAAACGAAGTTTTTTTTTAACCGATTTCAAAAAAGGAGGAGGTTTGCAGCTCAATTGTGTTTATTTGTCGTGTGCAAGTTACGTGTATGTTAATTATAATCATTTTTAGGGTTCTGTATCTCAAAAGAAAAAACGGAATCCAAATACCTACGTTTTCGTAAGAAGTTGGTAGTGGTTTCGTCACAGCGCTGTGTGTTTTCCCATGAACTGTCTTTATTGTTTATGTATAGTCGTGTATAAATTCTATGTAGGTATTTTATTTACAGTTTATATTCTATACCTATATATATATATATATATCAGTGCTTAAAGTATTAAATAAATAAATACTATTGAAATATTCTTAATTATATATTTTTTCTGATAAACTCACATGATATCTACGTATACCAGAAAAATTGAACTTGAAATACAATATTATAGCGTTGCATCAATTTAATTTAATCTGCCATTTTTTGGTCAAACTATCACCATTGCCACGTTGAATGGCATCATCTGCCAGCCTTTCGGGCACATTTCCCGTTGAGAATGAATTTATCGACGCCCTGTGATTCTTTTTTTATTATCATGTAAAAAATTCTTCCATTTTTTTTCATTTGCAGTTAACCTACCTCAGTACTGAGCATCCTGTAATAAACTGGTATGATACGAAATACTTTAGCAACATAACTCTACACAGTAGACGATTTAGCCGACTGGATCCTAAGCACTACGTGGAGGTCTACATACATCCCCTCATCACATTAAACAATACCCTTAAGGTAAGGTTGAACTGATCATCATTTTTGTGACGGCCCGGTTGGCGCAGTGGGTTCCATTACCGCACGGAACAAATATTTGTATGGCCCACAGTTAGTTGTTCCGTGTCTGGCTGTTTGTGTACGTGAGTTTGAATATTTGTCAACGCACCCACGATACAGGAGACATTCCTAGTGGGGCAACTCTTTCCAAAAATCTAAGGGTTGGCTTCCAGTCCAACTGGATGCAGCTGAATATCAGAATTTTACATGGAGTGACTGTCTGGACACTGTGGATATCAGACTACTTAAAAGTAACAGGATAATACGATACTCCTTGCTAAGATAATTAGTCAGATTCGGGATTCTGACTATCTGTGACGACAACGGTCACGATCTTCAAACGACAGCTGAGATCCACGGCTTGAATGCTGAATAAAATTATTTTAAATGAAGCTAGCAGAAAAATAGAAATGAAAATATCTATTGTACGTCGTGATGGCCCAGTGGTTGAAGCCTCGCCACTTGTGCACTAGTTAGTGGCTTAAAATCTGGGCAAGTACCAATGTGACTTTTCAACTCAAATGTACTTTCTAATTTATCTTGGACAACACGTCATCAAAAAATCGTTAGGAAACCTGGACTTATAATGAATATTGCAATCCGTCTTCAGTAAGCGTGGTGATTATAACTCGTGCCTTCTCTTTATGAGAAGAGGCCCTGCAGTGGGACAGCAACAGAATGAATATCTGGTATTGAGCTACTGGATGACTGCTAGACTGGAAGCCGACCCCAACATAGTTTGAAAATGACCGGCAGATGATGTTGAGATAAATAAATAAATAAACAAATAAATAATGCTGGACAATCCACACAGCATCATCTAGCCCCAAGCTAAGCAGAGCTTGTGTTATGGGTACTAGATGACTGATATACTTAGTACGATACATTACATAGATAGATATTTTTTATTATACATACCCAGAACACCTGGGACAATTCATTGTAGATCGTGAAACATTTGTCCCAAGGCGGGAATCGAACCCGCAACCTCGCTGCGTCGCAGGCGGACCTTCGCCCGCTGTGCCACATAGGTCGCCAAAATAATCTTACTGTGTTACAGCTGGACATCTACTTCTACCAGTTTCTAACAAACAGATACCGCCCCAGTTTCGTTGAGATGCATTTTAAACTTTGCGACATGTTGCACTCTGACAAAATTTTTGGTGAAACAATACAAGCCGCGCTAGAAGGTCGCTCCTGTCCATATCCTCCGGTAAGCCTACATACCTATTTAGAATAAAATAGAATACTCTTTATTGGAATACTCTTAAAAAAATACTCTTCATTGATGTCATGATGGCCCAGTGGTTTAGGCCTCGCCTCTTGTGCACGAGATTGTGGGTTCAAACCTAGGCAAGTACCAATGTGTCTTTTTAATTCATATGTACTTTCTAAGTTTACTCGTATCTTGGATATCACTGACATCGATGAAGGAAAACATCAAAATCTTAAGCTTGAATCTGTGCGGCCATCTTGTCCTAATTTCTGGGTTATTTTACTTTAAACTGTTAAAATTATGAATAACCTGGAGCGTACCTTCAACACTGGGGTGTCCAGAATCATGTATTGCACTCATGGCGTTCTGCAAATTCTATAACCCCTATGGGAAAACGGAAAGTAGGAGTATTGTATATTGACGACCTATGTGGCACAGCGGGCGAGGGTCCGCCTGCGACGCAGGAGGTTGCGGGTTCGATGCCTGCCTTGAAACAAATGTTTGCACGATCTACAAAGATTTGTCCCAGGTGTTCTGGGCATTTGCTATGTATAATAATAAATGTCTATCTATGTAATGTATTGTATTAAGTATATCAGTCATCTAGTACCCATAACACAAGCTCTGCTTAGCTTGGGCATAGATCATGCTGTGTGGAATGTCCAGCATTATTTATTTATATTTTTATTTATATTATGGTAGGTTACTCATCGTCTTTTTCAGCCTGTGTTACGGGAGATTTCTTACTTTTGTTATTTTTTCAGGGAATATATCATATGAAACACATGTCCGTACCATTTGTACCGAAAGGCTTTCCGTTTACAAAAGGTCGTATCTACTGCAATTTATCGCTTACTGATGGTGGTGTAAGTAGACATGTAGGACGTGGCAGCATTGATATGGAGATAAAGGTGGCTAAATGAAGAAAAATGTAGGTGTAACTAACATTGTTTGTATTAAAAATAATTTTACTTCTAAGGTTTGTTCTTTTAGTCCTATTTCAATTTCAAAGTACGAATCAAAAATCACTTTTTAAACAACTTCCAAAAAGGAGGAGGTTCTAATTCGGATGTATGTATTTTATTTATGTATGTTCGGGTAAAACTCCGTCAAATATAGACCGTTTTACAAAATTATTTTTTTATTCGAACATTATTTCTACACGTGTAGCCTTTGGGCTGACTATACTCAAAAGACTTACAGTGCCCTCCGAGTCCAATTTAATAATGCTTTCAGGGTGCTGATGGGGTTGCCGCGATTCTGTAGTGCATCGGGGATGTTTGCTGAATATCGCGTCGACTGCTTTTATGCTTCGATGCGTAAAAGATGCGCATCCCTGGTGCATAGAGTACGTGGCAGCGCCAACAGCATCCTTAGCATGATCGCTGGTCGGTTAGACTGTTCTTACGTCAATCACTGCAGCGCCATTTGTCATGGAATGGCGCTGCAGTGATTGAGCATGTCAAGATAATGTTTTTATTTTGTTTATGTTGATAGTTTTTAAGCATTATTAACACTAATTGTTAATAACAAAATGGACACCATGGTCTGAATTACTAAAGTATATTATTATTATTAAAGGGGTTTTATACATATTAATTACATAATTTTCGCTGATAATTTTAAGTGACAGTAATTCATTGTCAATAATGTGTTGTCATCCAAATGAATTTCTTTGAATAATCAAGAGTATTTATTATTTGTGAATAAGTCATGAAACAATGTATACTCAATACTCATTTTTTATTGCATTCCATATGTTACAAAGATGGTAAAAAAAAACAAGTTATAGACACAATATGGACCCTGTCGGGCACGCAACAATTTAGGAGAAGGGACGAGGGCTGAATAGTATTTCTTTCCGTATTCTTTTAATGTACATATTTTTCTACATATTTTAACAAAAAAAAAATAATAAATAACAATTTTTGATAAATATGTATTAAAATAGTGCTCCGCCCGCAGAGAGGTGGTAAAACCCAAGCTAACGGTGGTTAAGGATCCAGAGAGAGGAACCTCCTCACAATGCGTGCCGTGTCCATGATGACCGCCTTCTGCATCTGGATCTTTGACCCAACTGTTTAGCGAAAGTTTCTCCAGATGTTGGTCGAAACTTTTCGCTATCAAACCGTTGACTGATATGACTATCGGCACTATAATTGTTGAGTTCATATTCCACATTATTATAAGTTATTAGGTTAATAATCAAATCAATATTATTATAAATTATTAGGTGTGTTTCATTTCACTAATTATAAGTATATTATATTCAATTAATTATATATTTTTCATTTTGCAATCGTTTTATCATCCAGAATCTCCTTTACTGTGTAATATGCCTTGGATTCTAGAAATCGCTTCAATTTATTTATAAATAATATGTTTGTTTTACTTACTTCTCCGATTTTATTTGGCAATTTATTATAGATTTTGATGGACATAATTAGGGGGCTGGTTGATTGCATTTTGATTCGGGATTGAGGTTTGTTTATATTGTTTTTGTTATGTCTAAAAGTATATCTATTAATTATTCGGTATTCGAATAAACTTTTCCCAACTCTGGCCACGCAGGCATTGGCGTAGCTAGATTTGTCTAGGGGGGGCAACCGTCCAGCTAGCTGAACTAACCAGTCATTTCATGAGGGACCATTATGATAGCGATTACAAAATGAGTAAAGAAGAGGTGTAAAGAAAGGTCTAGCTAGGACATTGACAAGAACTTTATCAATTTATAATAAAGTAGAAGAACTATCAAATAAATTTGACAGTAACGGGTAGCTTTTTTTTTTAAATGTTGCTCCACACTAGGAATTTCTCCTGTATCGTGGGGTGCGTTTACAAACATTTATAACGCATACACAAACACCGCGACCCGGAACAACTACCTTTAGGTCATACAAATATTTGTTCCGTGCGGGGATCGAACCCACAACACGCGGCGTAGCAGCCGATGGCTCAACCACTGCGCCAACCGTGTCGTCATATGCGTCGTCTTTGTGCATGCTTGTTTAGTTAACAGATTACGGCTCACTATCATCCCGGTATGACACCGTCAACTTTAAATTGAAATGACCTGAAAGCTTCTCCGGGAGCATTCACCTCAAAAGAAACGTTACAGAATGGAGTATAAGGTCAGTGAGTGAGGAGAACAGAGCATTACAGTGCGTAACCTGTTATGATACGAAAAATATTGCTTTGGATTAACGCCGTGTTTTGTTCGAATACTTCACGATTAGTTCCTGGTACGTACTGTAGAGGTGCTGTTTGAATCTTAGTATAAATTAACACCGTATTTCGACACAGTCCTTCACGCAAGAATTTAGTGCCTCGTACGTACTGTAGAGGCGCTGTTTCCATATAATATATATCAAATTAACGCCGTATTTCGTTCGAATACTTCTGGCAGGAAAGTTGTCCATGGTATGAGCTGTAGAGGCACTTTTTCAATCTTGGTACCCTTAAACACCGTATTTCCTTGGAATACTTCTCGCAAAAAAATCGTGTTAGGCTTACCGTTTCAGTGCTGATAGGCAGCCTAACATGAACAAATGATTTTTGACTTAGATTAAAATAGATAAAAAACAAACCTCATAAGCAACAAACATGGTTTTATTACAAATAATGTACATTACAGCCACAGTTTTCCTAGTTTTTCTTCATTTTGGCAATTTTTATCTCCATATCAATGCTGGCATCGGCTACATGTCTACTTACACCACCATCTGTATATGTTACATTGAGGTAGATACGACCTTTTGTAAATGGGAACCCTTTCGGCACATACGGTACCGACATATTTTTCAAATCGTATATTCCCTGAAAAAAGTAAAACAAAATTTATCTCCAGTAATTGCTACAATATAATTTCATAACAGTTAATAAATAATATAAATAATGCTGGACAATCGACAAAGTAGCATTTAGCCCCAAGCTAAGCAGAGCTTGTGTTATGGGTATATGCTAGATGACTGAAATACTTAATACAATACATTACATAGATAGATATTTTTATTATACATAGTAAATACCCAGAACACCCGCAACAAATATTTGTAGATCGTACAAACATTTGTCCCAAGGCGGGAATCCAACCCGTAACCTCCTGCGTCGCAGGCGGACCTTCGCCCGCCGCGCTTCATCGGTCGTCAGTCAATAGTAAAGATGAAGCTTACAAAACCGACCCGGACAGATTTGATCTTCAGATTATTTTTTTTCAATTTTAATGCTGCGCTGGAGTGTTTAGAAGCATGTACTGCCCATATGGTATCAGGTACCCTATGCATAAATGGTGTAGATTATACTTACCGGAGAGTAAGGACAGTTTCTTCCTATTGCGTTTCGCATAGCCGGACCGAAAATAGTGTCAGAGAGCAGCATGTCACAAAATTTGAAATGCATCTCAACGAAACTGGGGCGGTATCTGTTTGTTAGAAACTGGTGGAAGTAGAAGTCCAGCTGAAACACAATTATGAGAGTATCATGACAAATATACCCATATATATTAAAAAAACACGTCTACCCGCACTAGTAATGTCTCCTGTATCGTGGGTGCGTTTACAAACATTTAAACTCACATACACAAACAGCCAGACCCGGAACAGCTACCTGTAGAAAAAAAAAACTACTACCTGTAGGCCATACAAATATTTGTTGAGTGCGGGGATCGAACCCGCGACACACAGCGCAGCAGCCAATCGCTTAGCCACTGCGCCAACCGTGTCACAAAAAAATATGCCTGTAGTCCCCCAAGGGTTTGTCAAAGGCGTACTCAGACTGTACGCACATTTCACCACCTGTGAATCATCCATATCATAATTACTCTGTCAGATTGCCACGGTATACTTCTTTGCAGTTGAGGAGCTCGTGGCTAAATAATAACAGCCGCACGGGTTGATCAAAGGTTAAGCTACGCTTGCCAAGGACAGTCTGTGATCGTTCGTAACCTATCGGAACTCCTTCGTGCCTCGGAAAACACGCTAAGCTGTTGGTCCCGTCTGTCATTTGTAGATCTTTGACAGTTGTTACGGGTAGTCAGAAGCCAGAAGACAGATAGTCTGACAACCAGTCTTATCAAAGGGTGTCGTGTTGCCTAGTAACTGGGTTGTGGAGCTCAGATAGGCAGTCGCTCCATGTAAAATACTGGCCATCAGCTGCATCTGGTTAGATTGGAAGCCCACCCCAACATAGTTGGGAAAAGGCCAGTCAGATGATGACTTCTTTGCAATTGGAAGGCAGACAAACCAACCGACATCCCAGAGGCATTGCAAACACGTTACTGCACCCGCTACAAAACTGATTTTTTATGTGCCTGTAATTTCATCTACTTATTCTTTTATAAATTTCATGATGACATTGTTACCTACTCTCCTAATTAACATCATTATTTTTGTGTTTGACTGATTTCTTTAAGTGATTGGAATTGATTAACTGATACCTTTTTGCGATAACACAAAATTGTTTTGCATGCCTAACCTAAGGTAGATTGTATAGCGATCATCAGCATCACCACCTACTCCCAGTGCAAATAAAGAAGTATTCTATTTTTTGCAATTATTTTAATGGTTTTTCGGTCATTAGGTTCAACTTACCGCCAGGTTATTGGATATTGTGACAAGTAGTTCGACGTACAGCTCCACATAATGCCTAGGATCCTGGCGGGTCATCCTTCTACTGATCAAAGTAAAGTTTTTGAAGATTTTTGTATCATACCAGTATACCGCTGGGCGCTCAGTACTGATGTAGGTTATCTATGAAACACATAAAAAGTAATAATAATACCGCCACTCAAAGCATGATCTCTTCGCATACGCGAAAGGCACGAATATCAAATCATCACCGCCAGTTGGCGATTTCTGACTTAATTTAATTATAAGTCCAGGTTTCCTCTAGATGATTTTTCCAAGGCATTCGATTGTGTTCTTCATGAAATTTTAATTAGGAATGTCCAGCACTATGGGATCCGAGGCACCTCTCTGGATCTTCTTACGTCATACTTGAGTAAAAGGATTCAGAGAGTGACGTCAACAGAACGAAATCTCCCGGAATAAATTTACTGTCGATAGTAGTCCCCCAGGGCTCGATTATTGGCCCTTTCTTGTTCATATCAATGACTTACCCTACCTCATAAAGGATAGCCATGATATAGCGTTGTTTGCAAATGACACTTTGGTTTTGTTTAAAATTAAAAGTCAGCAGCTGGTTACTGATAATGTATATGACGCTACCTCAAAAGTGGTACAATGGTATAATATTAATAATTTACTGAAATAATTAATTTGAAAGTAAATAATTAAATGCAAAAGAAAACCAAATCCATTCAGTTTACGCTGCCTCGCGTTAGGCAGGTGAAAATTAATGCACTAATAAAGGGTGAAGAATTTAATCCTGTAGATAGCACAGTGTTCTTGGGCTTAACTTTGGATGCTAAACTTCAGTGGGGCCTACTTATAGATAAATTGTCAATAAATCTCAGCTCTAAGCCGTAAGACAAATTTGTAATTTATCTGACATTGAGACAGCCACATACAAAACTCTTATAAACCTACAAAAAAAAATCTATGAACATGTACTCACAGTGTCGCTATTGCACCTTATATTGTGGCAATGCAGATTAATAAACAAAACCACGATGAAATATTTTAGATTCATTATTAAATTTTAATTATGAAGCAAGTAGCAGGTAGGCACGGTATCAAAATCCATCCACGGTATTGAGGTCTATAACTTGTACAGTACCTGCTATAATCGACCTTCCTACTTCAACTAATGTACTATGCGTATGAGGCACTCGTTAAGCAAAATGGCTTCTATTACCCAAATTACTGGTAATAATAGTGCCACTAGTAATTTTTATTTTTTAGGTTTAATACCAACTTGATCCTGTTTTGGGATTTTGTCAACAACGATTCTTATGTATGTGCGTTACTATTGCGCGAATAAACAGATTTTCTTTCTTTCTTTCTAGAATATAGTTATCTAGCTGTATCCGCGACATTGTTCGTACGTGTTGATTTCAACACGCTAATGTGTCGTTTAGATACTTTTTCATTAAAAAGGGAGTATCCGTCGATCATATTTCGTATTTTCTTCCAAGTAAGAAGTGCTGGCCTGGGGGTGTTGCAAAAACACCACTTCAACCAGATTTAATTCATTTTTTTTTTGTTAAAGTTGCTACATACCAGGATTTGTTTCCTGTGTAATGGTAGAAACTTTTAAAACTCACACACTCAAACAGTCAGACCCGGAACAATTACCTGTAGGCAATACAAGTATTTGTTCTGTGCGGAAATCGAACCTTCAACACGCAGCGCAGCAACCGATAGTTCAGGATTTATTTAGAAATTAAGGCCTGCAGCCAAGGCGTACAAAAATAAAAAGCTAAGCAACCATTCGCTAAGAGCACCCCCTGCGGGGAACGGGCTGAATCTAGTAGATATATTATTTTAGGGACTAATTTAAACAACTACTGGCTCAGCTACGCGGGCTGGCTCGAGCAAAGGGTCGGGGAAGGAATTTGACGGGGTTGTCGCGACGGGCCTCGGCGGCGAGGATGGAATGACGGCGCGCGGCGGTCTGTGTTTGTGAACAGTACTGGTGTCCCTATTGCTCTCCTGGAAGAGAGTGATAGGGTCATCATTCTCTGTTAGTTTATGCCTTGGTCTACATCATCATCATCATCATCATCATCAGGCTATACTAGTCCACTGCTGGACATAGCCCTCTCCTAAGCCTTGGTCTACGAACTTTGATAATTCGCGAGTGAGTGTATCGTTCGGCCGATGCCACTAACACAACTAACACAAATTCAATTTTTCTCATTAGCAGCATGGAGTCTGGATTAGTGCCCGGTTGATGGCTAAAGGCTCGCCCCTTATTACATGGGATTAAACATCACTGGTGAAATGTGGGTGTTACTATACGTGCAATTCTGTCCAACCCTTCGGGGATTACAGGGGTTGTTACTTTACGCAAGAAATTAGTTTCAAGTACTGCACTGTACTGCTACTGTACTGCAGAGGCGCTGTTTCAACCTTAGTACATTTCAACACCGCATTTCTTTCTAAAACTTCTCATAAAAAGGTAATTTGAAAACTCAGAGTAATTTGGACAAACGATTTTTTGAATTTGATTTGAGGAGCTCCTGGCTAAATAAAAATGCCGCACGGGTTGATCGAAGGTTAAGCCACGCTTACCGAGGTCGGTCTGTGGATGGGTGACCGATCGTAACATATCGGGACTCCTCTGTGCCTCGGAAAGCACGTTAAGCCGTTGGTCCTGGCCGTCATTTTTAGACATATATCTTTGACAGTCGTTACCAGTCTTACCAAGGGGTATCGTGATGCCCAGTAACTAGGTTGTGGAGGTTAGATAGGCAATCGCTCCATGTAAAATATTGGTATTCAGCTGCATCCGGTTAGACTGGAAGCCGACCCCAAACATAGTTGCGAAAAGGCTAGGCAGATGATGATTTTTGTATTTGATTTGCAGTTCATCAAAAATAAAAAATAAAACCTCTATTGTTGGAACAAGTTTACCCGATACTTGTACAAAAAACTAAATGGGATGTATCCGTTATACCCGTTGATGTACCCTACCCTGTCTGCACTGGGGATGGTCGGGTACCATCAATTGAGTTTGAGGCGGGAAATTACGCTTGTCGCGTATTAAACTAGCCTTTCTTTATCCTAAAATTCTCATGGACGTCCCCCCGGGAGGGGGAGGAGTCTGCCAGACTCTTACTCACTAAAAACCAACCAGGTGTTCCATCTCACACGTACGCCGGGGGTCGCGGGAATGTACGATACTTCCGCAACGTATTTAACTATCTTAGACTAACTAGCTAGACTGCCAGGACCAACCATCTCGCCAAAACAAACCTGACCCGCGCAATTCGTACTATTAACAAATTTCTTACTAACACTACAACATGTCATTTGCGTAAATTCGCAAAAATTACTACCTACTGTACTTTTTATGCCATAAAATAGATTAGTTAGTTTATAATATGTATATACATAGATCTCGACTTAAAGTGTGTGTGTGTGTATATGTGTAATGTCTCTCAACTTAATATTTACGACCGGTTTTTTGTACCTTCCTATGATCCACAATAAAGGTATTGATTGATTGAATGTGTGTCTGTGTGTGTATGTATATGTGTTCACAATGTGCATATAGTTGCATATCTAGCATATTGTATCTTGTATACTTAGTGTGTTTTATGTATGTTACTCAGTTTTTGATGTGGTGTGTGTTTTGTAAATAAGAAATTGTAAATAAGATAACGTTAAGGCCCTGCTATCGCTTTAGGTGGGTACCTAATGCGGGCCTTACAAGTGGGTTCCCGTAGTACCTAGGATCCTGTCGGTTCAACCTTCTACTGATTTCGTATCATACCAGTATATCGCTGGCCTCTCAGTACTAATGAAGTTTATCCATGAAAGGCATAAAAACTATAATGTAAGTAAGTAAGTAATGATAATATCGATCTGTTACTGTACCACTACATAATACGCGCAGAGTCGTAGAGTTGCGGATATCGGCCTGTCAAATAACACAATACAATACTGGCATAAACAATTGCATATTTTTATGTGCTAATACATCGTCGAGATACAATTCTCTTGACATCATTACGCATCCTATTAGCTATAGCTCATAGTTTTTAAGACCTACATATATCAAGAATGAACACCGTTTTGAACTTCTTGTCTAGCCTACCTCACATAAAAAAACTTTCATAAAGCTACAGCTACCAATGTGACTTTTTCTATTCATCCTAACTATAATATTATAAATGGGAAAGTAAGTTTGTTTGTTGCCTTTTACGCCTAAGCCACTAAAGGATTTCGATAAGATTTGGCAGAGAGATTTATTTATTTTTATTTATTTATTTATAGTTAATTAACACGGAATAGCACCAATTACATTAATTAACATAGAAACAAAACAAAAACTATACAATGCAGACAATACAATCAAAAACAACTATTCTCTACTTACTAACATGGAACAGTAGACACCCTTGCATACTGTCTCTCACAGAACATCAGACATACGCGCTTAATTTTGAGAGATAGATTGCACCCCGGAGAAGGGACACAGGCTACTTTTTATCTTTTTATCTTGGCTTTACCACTCGGGCGAAGCCACGGGCGGAAGCTAGTCTTAATAATTTTATCATTGTTGAAGAAAAAAATACACTCCATGATTAAAAAAAAATAAAAATAATGAAAGTAGTAAAATATAATCATGTTGTACTTTCTAAGTTCATCTTGGACATCACTGACATCGGTGAAGGAAAACATAGTAAGGAAACCTGGACTTGTAACTAATATAAGTCTGAAATCGCCAATCCATCTTCTCTGTATAAGAAGAGGCAATGTGTGATTTCAATGATTCCAGAAGTCTTCTCTAAGTTTATAAAATAGGGGATGATTGATTTTTCACTTACTGAAATTTGTATAAGGTGGCGAGCAGTTGACTTTTAGGCATTGTATTTGTGATAAATTATAACCCGACCTACTAAAAAGGGACAAATAAAAACTTTTTCTAATAACTAATATTTATAACACCGATTTTTTTTTTAATGTGTTTAAATTTTTTACAAAACTTATTTTAGAAAGTAGACGGTCATAAATTGCTTATTTTGTTAGTTTTATGGTGTGCAATAAAGAGTAATCTATACTCTGGACAAAATTTGTATATTTTGCAATTATAGCCTTATTTCCTGCCCATTATACTCATACGTTAAACTGCGTATGTATTTAGATGACAGATGAATGATTAATACGTTCCGCCTCTTTGGTTTAATCTCTAATGGTTTCCAGCGCTACTATTGAGCATGAGGTCCTGAGTTCGATTCCTGGGTCAGGCGGTGTTTCTGGGTTATCCATATGGATTTTTTAAATTTTATACTGGATTTGTGCCAAGATTAAACATAACTGGCGTATTATGGGTTTAATTTATATTCGCTTTTTGGGTATACAGGCAGTAAATAGGACGATTTAATAGGTGTCCTTCACCCGCAGCCAGGTGGTAAGATCCAAGCTAAAGACTGTTAGCGATCTAGAGTGAGGAACTCGCAATGCGTGCTGTGTCCAAGACGACCACCTTAGGCTACGAACACGCGGGGCTATTTCCAACCGCTCCCGCCACGGTGGCAGAATAGCTGTTTTATTTCCGAACTAATGAGACTGGTTGTTTGACCGGTTACACAGCCATTGCGCATGCAATACCAAGAGGGTTGGTTATTTACGATCATAAAATAGTAAGCGCCAGATTTCTTTCCCAGCGCCGCGATCTGCAGTGTTCTACTAGTTGCCACGCACGAGGGCATGAATCAGGTCGTGAAGAGTTACTATCTATAGTTTCCATGTACTACGTGTTCGTACGAGTGTTGCGGTCCCGCGATCGTTGCGGGCGCTCCTAGCCTTAACCCAGCTGTGCATCGATAGTGTCTCTAGGTGTTGGTTTTCAAATTCATATCACTAGTAGTCAGAAGCCCGAAAGTCTGACATCCAGTCTTACCAAGGGGTATCGTGTTGCCCAGTAACAGGGTTGTGGAGGTCAGATAGGCAGTCGCTCCATGTAAAATACTGCATCCGGTTAGCTTGGAAGCCGACCTCAACATAGTTGGGAAAAGGCTAGGCAGATGATGATTCATAGTACGAGTACGTGGACATTAGATTTATGGATTTGTTGGTGGGGAGTTTGTTCCGCCACTTCTTCTTCACTTCTTCTTCCCAGCAAACACACTAGGAAGTGGTAAAGGGTGGGCGTTTTGGTGGACTGTCTTATGTAAACGTATTGACGTTCAAAAAGTGCTGATTCTCAGCCTAATTTGAATAAATGACTTTTGATTTTGATTTTATGGGAACCAAATAATAATAATTGAATACACCTATTCTTAGACACTTTTGTTTCGCGTATTGTAACGGCCACCTGGTGAATGGCACTGTTTAATTTGTTATTCAATTTGATTGTAACCATACCCGTTAACTTATTCATTGTGTGTGTGCCTGTAATGGTTCATGATTATACAACCTAAATACCTCCGTGATCTCTCCATACGATCATACCTTAATTTCCTAGTTCCTGCCGATTATGGAAATAGTGCGGTTACAACCATGTACTCTTTTCATTCAATGAGTTTCATTTTGAGGGTTCCCTATCTCAAACGAGGAAAAATTGGAACCCTGTGAATGTTGTTTCTACAGACCCAAGAACATCAGGACGCTACTGGTGTACTGGGCAAATTGGATGGCCAAGCTGGTTTATCTACCAATAACGTCACGCACTGAACTTCGGTCAAATTCCATCTCCAGCCAGCAGGGGGAATTCGCCTGCAATTACAGGGGAGTACCTATCCCGGCAGAAGTGATAACAGACGTCCGGAACCCACGACCTACCAATCTTAGTATCTCCCGCTAAACCAGTTTTGTTTTACTAATAAAACAGTTTTGAAAGAAAGTTTGAAAAATAAAATCATTTATTTGGACACTTACAAGTAATAAAAACACAAAAGAAACTAAAAACTAAAAACAACAAACAAAATAAAAATAAAATAAAAGAACCAGTGCGAGGCTAAAAAGCATATGCTTCGATATTCAAGCAAGAAGTAAATACAATAGTTTTTAAATGGTAGACGACCATTTATTTATTAAGTCGCCAATTATTACGGGTGGAGGCTACAATACAGTGTGTTATTTTGCCTTAGTTGCGGACATGCTTGTTTTTAGTATTTTTTGGAAAGCGAAATGAAACAAAACTTTTATTCATACTCCGCCGGCTCTTACTACTACTATAAGAGAAATAAATAAAATCGCTATCAACATTCTTGTGCACGAGGCTGTGGGTTCAAACCTGGGCAAGTACCAATGTGAGTTTTTCAATTCATATGTACTTTCTGAGTTTATCGTGGACATCACTGACATCGGTGAAGGAAAACATCGTGAGGAAACCTGGACTTATACTCGTATAATTAATATAAGTCTGAAATCGCCAAACCGTCTTGAGCAAGCGTGGTGATTAATGCTCATGCCTTCTATGTATAAGAAGAGGCCTTTGCTCTGCAGTGGGATATTAATAGGCTGGTACTTTTTTTTAATAAAATCGAGAAAAATCCTTAAATACCATAGAAACACAATATCTCGTTTTGAGATTTGATTTTTACACAAAATGTTTTAAGGTGTGATAGAAATTCACTATCGGAACCATGTTTATCTCGAAAATTTTTAAAATCTTGCTCCCACAGGTGAGAATATTTTTTTCTTAACTTCAATATGTATTAGTTTTTAACTCCATTCATATTTGAAAGTGAACTATGTCCAATTATATGAATATATTATAATATTTCCATAAGTCTGTATCGTAACAAATAAAAAAAAGTTTTACCCTATGTTGTCCCATTGCTGGAAAGAAGCCTCCCGCCGCTGGGACCGCTCTCCAAGAAGGGGAATCCTAAGATGGCCGCCCCGCTACCATCAATGGTCCGCTAGAGTGACGTTGACAACCTGTCACTCTTAACAATGCCATTCTAATGTGCGCCGACATATAATTTATTTAACCTTTTGACCGCCATCGTCACATATATGTATGTACATGACAAGCGGATGCACTTACGCCAACGGAACAAATAAGTGACAAAAAATGCGGCGCACTCTAACTATTATAACACAAAATAAACAATTAAATCATTACTTTTGTGTGTTTTTATGTATCATAAAAGTTGAAACTACCGTGCGCATTTAATTGCGAGACAGTTATCTCGTGGAAGGAGGCTGCGGAATGGGACACGAGATTTCTTCCTCTCATCCGACCCGCAGCAGACGCTCTGGGCGTCGGTGGAGGGCGGACAACTCCGAACGGATTCGGTCTGTTCGGTTTGAAGTGTGGGGGGACCTCCGTCTCCCCATACATCAGGACCCGAGGTGACAGCGCGTAGTGTTCCACGTGCGCCCCTCTTAGACGTCACGGATATCAAACACCTCACTCCAAAAAACTGAAAAGTATTCGAATGAAAAATGGCGTCAATCCAACCTTTCTTTTTCGAACGTCGCCATACAAAATGGCGTTGATAGCGAGCACGAATAATTCACTAAGGGTCGAAGCTTTAAAGAAATGTAGTAAATACACTTAAAAAAAATATTTTATGGAACTTACTTATTTTCCATAAATATTTAAAATAAAATGCGTTCCAAAGAGGGAATGATAGACGTGGGTAACAAGGCTGCGTGGCTCAGATGGTAGTAGGCGGGTCACGTGAGCCCCATGCTTTGCGACCGTTGGGCAAGTCGCCACACAATGGGTGCACGATGATGGATGTCGCCGCCAAAGCCGGCCCAGACAGAGACGGCGACACGACTTGACCGAAGACTGGCACGAGGTGGCGCAGGAACAGAAAAAGAATAAATAATTGGAAGGTCTTGGGGGAGGCCTTAGCCCAGCATTTCGTCAGTGAAGGATAACAAAAAAAAATTCGTTTACTAGATTTTGGGGTTGAAAATAAAGTATTTTAGCGTACTATAAGTTTCTTCAACAGTATACACAGACCTGTACAGTACAATACTATATATACGGTTGGTAACCATAGTTACGTACTCGTATCATCGTACAAGATTGAAATTAAGCAGATAGGTAATTTTAACTACAGCTACTCTCGCCAAATAATTAGCAATATCTACTATATCAGCCTCAAGATTAACAAGGCGAGGATGTTTAACGATCTAAACGTCTATCATGTCATACACAATTTAACGCTTATTACTGACAGGAAATATATATAATATAAACCGGTATTTAGAATAGAATTGAAAACCATAATACTTACTACCATAGTACTTTGTACAAGTTTCTGCAATAAAGTTTCTTTTTTTATTTAGTGCTTCTCACTAGGAAACCTCACCAGGACTTCGTCAGTCCGACCGGGCTTCGGAAAGCATATTAAGCCTTTGGCCCCGGCTTTCATTTGTAGATCTTTGACAGTCGTTTCGACTAGTCAGAAGCCCTAAAGATTGACAACCAGTTTTACCAAGGGATATCCTGTTACCTGGTAACTGGTTTGTAAATTTGTTTGTAATGGATGCACTCAAAACCTTTCGAACCGATAAAAAAAAATGTTTCTTCTAGAAAGCTCCATTATCAGCAATTAACATGGAATATAATTTATTTTTAAACTATGCTTTAAAGAGTTTTTTTTTTATTTTTCTTTCCACAGAATATCGTTTGAATACCGAACAAACTGCTATTACCTGGGTCACATTTAATTAAAAATGAATGTAAACTATTTTATCTTTGGTTTGCTTATTTATTTGAATGTGGAACATTTTTGGTGCAACAGTGAGACCGTGAGTACACGTTAATAGTTTTTTATAGATGAGTTTAGTTGAGAGTGAAAGACGATATGACATTTTACCCGACTACGTGACGCAACTGCCATGATGGCCCAGTGGTTTAGACCTCGCCTCTTGTGCACGAGATTGCGGGTTCAAACCTGGGCAAGTACCATTGTGAGTTTTCAATTCATATGTACTTTCTAAGTTTATCTCGGACATCACTGACATCGGTGAAGGAAAACATCGTGAGGAAACCTGGACTTATATAATTAATATAAGTCTGAAATCGCCAACCTGTCTTGAGCAAGCGTGGTGATTTAATGTTTGTGCCTTCTTTGTATAAGAAGAGGTCTTGAAGTAGAACAGTAACAGACCGATGTTTTTTTTTAAACGTTGCCCAACACTAGGAATTCCTTCTGTATCGTGGGTGCGTTTACAAACATTTAAACTCACATACACAAACACCCAGACCCGTAACAACCAGTTCGCCAACCGTGTTGTCAGGTATTATGGTTAGTTGATGTCAAAAAAAGATCGAGTGGCCCTTGTGCCTACATGAAGGTATGGAAGAGAATGTTGGGTGTGGCCAAAGAGAGAACGCGTTTCTTACGAAGTATCCGTGTTGGAACTATGTATGATAGATAGAGGGATGATGATATAAAACAACTTTTTGGTTTAAAAGAAAGAAAAGAGGATGAATGAAAGACGGACATGCAGGGTGAGGACGTCCTAGCAGGACATACACTGACCTTATGGGTGATGTACTTTAAAAGGGTCAGTTGCGAAGTACTAGCAACTGACGTGCGTGTGTAAACGGAGTATGTAAGGATCGTAGGAGGTGGCGTTCTGTAGTTTCCGCCCTCTACTATTTGAATAAGGCGTGAGTTTTGTGTTAGTATGTTATTATTTTATTGCTGTTTTTATTTCTTTCTTAGGTAACTTTCATAAATACTGAGCGCCCAGCGGTATACTGGTATGATAAGAAGGTCTTCAAAAACTTAAGTCTTATTAGTAGAAGGATGACCCGCCAGGATCCGAGGCACTATGTGGAGCTGTACGCTGAAACCCTTGTCACAATCTCCAATAATCTGGAGGTAAGTCGAAAGTACTGACGGAAAAGCACACCATACAAATAGTTTTTTTTTTTTTTTTAAAGTTGCCCCACACTAGGAATGTATAAACATTTAAACTACATACACAAACAGCCAGACAGTTGATTACAGTTGAAACAGTTCATTAGAATTAAAATAAATAAAATAATGCTGGACAAACCACGCAGCATCATCTAGTCCTAAGCTAAGCAGAGCTTGTGTTATGGGAACTAGGTGACTGATATAATTAGTACAATACATTACATTGATATATATATTTTATTACACATATAAAATACCCAGAACACCCGGAACAATCTTTATAGATCGTACAAACATTTGGGCGGGAATCGAATCCACAACCTCCTGGTATGGAGACTACGAGGTTTATTCTTTGCTTTTTAGAGGTTTTTGTAATGGTTTTTTTTTTAATTTTTATTAAAAAAATATTTAATGCTTTTTAAACTACATATAACATACCTAGTAGAAGGCATGGTTCAATCGACAATCTATCGAAACACGTATTTATGACACGATATAAAAACCCAGATTCAAGGAGTAAAATGCAGATAAATCAGTTCGGGGGTCACGATGCCTCAGACAGACACACACACACACAGACACGACAAACTTATAACACCTTCTCGTTTTCGCATCGGGGGTTAAAAACTTAACACTATGTCATGATGATGTAACGTTTGTGTTTCAGCTGGACTTCTACTTCCACCAGTTTCTAACAAACAGATACCGCCCCAGTTTCGTTGAGATGCATTTCAAATTTTGCGATATGTTGCGCTCTGACACTATTTTTGGTCTAGCTTTACGAAAAGCAGCTGGCAGAGACTGTCCTTTTGCTCCGGTAAGTATAATATACACCACATACTCGTATAATACAGGGTGGGAGGGACGCACCCCACGGTTTTTTCCATTAATATACATTTTTTTGTTATTTACACTTTTCTTAATCAAAATTGGTGAACATTTATCATTCATTTTTTAGTTGAAGTTGAATTTTCCATAAAAGCGTGCTTTTTAGTTTTTTTTAAACTATTATTTTATTTTTCATTTTTTAGTTGAATTTTCTACATAAACGTGTTTTTTTAGTTTTTGAAATTATAATTTTATAATCGAATTATTGCATTGTCTTCAGTCTTTGACAGGTGTGCAAAATTTGAATGAAATCTGGCCGTTTACACAACCTGATACAAAAAGTTTAGAACTTGATTCTGGACTGTAAAAAACCGTACTTAGCCCAGTGGGACTTTTAATGAGAAGCATCATCGTCATCTGCCTAGTCTTTTTCCAACCATGTTGGAATCGGCTTCCAGACTAACCTGGCGCAGCTGAATACCAGCATTATATGTAGCGGTCAGATGACCTCCACAACACTTTTACTGGGCAACACGAAAGGACTTGATAGGACTGGTTATCAAATTTTCGGGCTTCTGATTACCCGTTACGACTGTCAAAGATCTACAAATGACAGCTTGGAACAACAGCTTAACGTGCTTTTCGAGGCACGGGGGAGTCCAATATGTAATTAACGGTCACCCATCCACAGATTGACCTCAGCAAGATGTTTGATGAGAGACGTAGAGTATCGACATTTTTATTAATAATCTCATTTGGTTGAATAGGAATGATGTGTTTTATACTGTTTCAACATTTAGGTAAAAAAAGCAGAAACTAAATTGAAATAGGGAAAACCGAAGTAACATTGAACACTAGGGGGACCAGAAGTAGGTTCTAAACTCGTGGTAGTAGTTTGTGCGCGATTTCCCTTCCACCCTGTACATGTAGGAGGTAATCTCCAAAACTACTCATTCATAATTCGAGAAAGACAGTCAGATGATTGTAATCATGTTGTATTTTTCAGGGTGCATATGATTTAATGAACATGACCATTCCATTTGTGCCAAAAGGCTTCCCATTTACTAAAGGTCGCATCTATTGCAATATATCCCTCACCGAAGGCCGTGTCACCAGGCATGTTGCCCGAGGCAGTATTGATATGGAAATAGGAGTTGTAAAAAATAAAAAGAACTAAATGAAATATAATTATACATTTAATTATAAATTTTCGTTTTTTTCCTTGCCTTTCTTCACTCTGCCTGCCTTTTCCCAACCATGTTGAGGTCAGCTTCCAATGTCACCGGATGCAGCTAAATACCAGTATATTACATGAAGCGACTGCTTATCTGACCTTCGCAACCCAATTACTGGGCAAAACAACTTTCCTTGTTAAGTACTTCATGACACACACGTGTCCAAAACGAGGCTCTTAACGTAATAGATTCATACTTAGTTAATAGATGTCAATGTGTAGATAAATGGTGTGAAATCTTCCACGATACCAGTTCTATTAGGTGTACCTCAAGGTTCAATACTAGGTCCATTCTTATTTTTGGTCCATATTAATGACTTACCATTCTATTAAAACGGTATCTGTGATGTTGTACTGTTTGCAGATAATACCTCTCTTATATTTAAAGTAGATAGGAATAGAAAAGATTTTGATGATGTAAATTGTTCACTCTCAATGGTCACTGATTGGTTTACAACAAATAACCTAGTTCTTAATGCCAAGAAAACGAAATGTTTGAAGTTCGACTTACCAAATGTTAAAAATCTTGGACCGAATATAATTATAATAATAATATATATAATATAATATATATAATAATATATAATTTAAACAAGAATTTTTTCAATCAGATTTGTAAATGTAGATGCTGTGATACTATTTATGGACGACCGATGTGGCGCGGCGGGCGAAAGTCCGCCTGCGACGTAGGAGGTTGAGGGTTCGATTCTCGCCATGGAACAAATGTTTGTACGATCTACAAATATTTGCGGGTGTTCTGGGTATTTATAATAAAAAATATCTATCTATGTAATGTATTGTATTAAGTATATCAGTCATCTAGTACCCATAACACAAGCTCTGCTTAGCTTGGGGCTAGATGATGTTGTGAGGATTGTCCAGCATTATTTAATATTATTTAATTATTTATATTTATAGATACTATGATGACCAACCATACAAACGCTAAATGAGTTATTTATTTTGATGAGTAGACGACCCTAAATACCTAGTAAGTATTATGGTGTTCAATTCAATTCTAAATACCGGTGTATATTATATATATTTCCTGTCAGTAATAAGCGTTAAATTGTGTATGACATGATAGACGTTTAGATCGTTTAACATCCTCGCCTCATTAATCTTGAGGCTGATATAGTAGATATTGCTAATTATTTGGCGAGAGTAGCTGTAGTTAAAATTACCTATCTGCTTAATTTCAATCTTGTACGATGATACGTAACTATGGTTACCAACCGTACTATTATATATAGTATCGTAAAGTACTGGTCTGCGTATACTGTTGAAGAAACTCATAGTTTGCTAAAATACTTTATTTTCAACCCCGAAATCTAGCAAACGAATCTTTTTTTTTTGTTAGCCTTCACTGTCCCAATGCTGGGCAAAGACCTCCTTCAAGTCCTTCCAATTATTCTTTTTCTGTTCCTGCACCACCTCGTGCCAGCCCTCGGTCAGGTCGTGTCGCCGCCTCTTTCTGGGCTGCCTTCGGTAAAGTACCTTCCAATATAAATATATTGGAAGGTACTTACACTCCCAGAATAACGCTGATTAATATGGTAAAGTAAATAAAAAAAGAAAACAATGAAAAAGTATTTTTAATTTATTGTAATATTTATATTGTTTGCATCGTTGCAGTTATCACACTTTCCTTTTCACCAATAATGGTTTTGTCAATCACGTTATCGTATATTTTATCAGCTAGGCAAATTGAAAATACCCAGAACAGCCAAAACAAATCTTTGTAGATCGTACAAACATTTGTCCCATGCGGGAATCGAACCCGCAACGTCGCAGGACGGTCCTTCGGACGGTCGCAGGCGGACCTTCACCCGCAGCGCCACATCGGCCGTCGTGTTATTCGCAGTAATCATTGGCTTCAATCAATCAATCTTTATTTGTGAACACAGGTAGGTAATACAGATCTTACATAAAAAAATATAGTCGAACTCTGTGCCCTACCAATGAAATTGGTGTACAAATGTGTTGGCTTTTTGATATGGATATAATGTCATAGTTATACAATATAGTTATTCAGTATGGAATATCTGACGCATCTCAAACAATATCATTACTCAATACGATTAAATAGAAGAAAACCGGAAAAGTGAGAGTCAGATTCGCGTACCGAGGTTTCCGTACAAACATTAGGTAGGTCATCATCTGCCTAGCCTTTTCCCAACTATGTTGGGGTCGGCTACCAGTCTAACCGGATGCAGCTGAATACCAGTATTTTACATGGAGCGACTGCCTATCTGACCTCCACAACCCAGTAACTGGGCAACACGATACCCCTTGGTAAGACTGGTTGTCAGACTTTCAGGTTTCAGACTACCCGTAACGACTGTCAAAGATCTACAAATGACAACCGGGGCCAACGGCTTAACGTGCTTTCCGAGGCACGGAGGAGTCTCGATATGTTACGAACGGTCACCCATCCACAGACTGACCTCGGCAAGCGTAGCTTAACCTTCGATCAACCTGTGCGGCTGTTTTTATTTAGCCACGAGCTCCTCTTAGGTAGAGGAGGTAAACATTAGGTAGGTATTTCGCCAAAATAAAAAATATTAAAGCACCGACTTTACTTTGATGATGAAGTGTGTAATCATTGTTTTTAATAAAGTTTGACAAGGAGCCATGGAACGCAACATTCTAGGTGTAAAAAGACAGGACGAAATACGAAACACCACGCCGCTGTCCAAAACGGGAAAAAATTGGCGTGGGCAAGAAGGCTGCAAGCTAAATTGGGATTGGGAAAGTCACGTGACCCGCATGCACTGTGACCGTTTGACAAAAGTCTCCACACCATGGGTGCACGAAGATAGACGGCGTCGCCGAGGTTGGGCACAGAATCAGTCATACAAAGACAATACTTTAAGTTGAAAACAAAGAAAAAAAAAACTAACAGAAGTAAAAAGAAATATATATTTATTATGTGCCTTACGGCAGCACCAAATTTTCCAGTTCACCAAAAATGCCAGACAACTAGTCTCTGAGCCAACTAGTGTTTTGAACTAGACCTGAAGAACTGGTTGTCAGATTTTAGAGCTTCTGACTACCCGTTATGACCTAAAAGTATTTAGATCACGTTGGTATAGGAGTTTTGGAGAAAATCGCGGACATACAAACATGCACACATACATACTACAAACATACTAGTTGATTATAGAAACTCCTTTTATGAGCTCGTTCTAAAATAAAAGAAAGAAAGAAGAATTATCTATTGGGAGCAGGCTCAGGCACACAATGCCAATACTTTTAATCGAAAATAAAAAATAGTATAATAACATAAAAAAAAATATATTTATTATGTGCCTTACGGCTGCGCAAAATGGTTCCAGTTCAGCAAAAATAATAATAATAGTGCTCGACAATCCACACAGCATCATCTAGCCCCAAGCTAAGCAGAGCTTGTGTTTGGGTACCTAGATGACTGATATACTTAATACAATACGTTACACAGATTGATATTTTTTTTAATACATATAAAATACCCAGAACACACGGATTAAATCTTTGAAGATCGTACAAACATTTGTCCCAAGGCAGGAATCGTACCCGCAACCTTCTGCGTTGCAGGCGGACCTTCGCCTGCCGGGTCACATAGGTCGTCATTGATGCCAGACCACTAGTCTCGGAGACAACTAGTGTTTTCAACTAGACCTGAAGAACCCCCCCTCCGCTCTGGAAATGAACCGCTTCAGTCTCCAACATAACCCAAATTTGGACAGCGACAGTCATTTATTATTGTGCGTGTCCTACCGTCTTAAATAAATGAGTTTTGCTATCAGTTGGCACCTAAGTGGCGGTTTCCGATAATGTTATTTGCGAAACGGACAAACGCTTTGTCAACGCGACAAGTTAGGACTCAAGGAGAATTTGTTACCATGGTATCGGGGTCACTTCGGGCTGAAGTTAAAGGGGTTAGGTAAGTATATATTATTCTTCTTAACCAGTCAAAACTGCTTCTAACTAGCAAATCAGTCAAAATTACTTTTGACTGGTAATGAGTTTTGACTACAACATGTAGGTCGGTCTTAGGTACGATGGTAATTGTAGGCAGTTTTCGTTATCGATAAGTTGATACTCGCCTCGCCTCAACTTGCCTCTTTGGCCTGGTGGTCGCATACGCTACTGTTAAGCATTTGCATGTTCTTATATTTTGTTGTTATATTTTGTTCTTCTATTTTGTAATGTGAATAGGTACTGTATTTTTCTTCTACTTTGTTTTAAATGTTGTGCACTTGTCGTAAACACCAGCTGTATGTCTCTGTTTCGTGTCTCTTATTAATGTTTGGGTTTATGATGTTGATGTGCCTTAATACTAAATCATTAAAAAAATTAGGTATTGGGTTCAATTAAAAGTACCGGGTCGGGCAAAGCGTTATTGAATTTTTCCGTGTGGAATTTACGAGTTGCAGCCCAGAATTTGTTTTTATGCGCAGTTGATGCCAATAGGTGCGCCCCTTGCAAACGTAAACATAACTGGCGAAATGTCTGTGTACCTTCTCTGCCGAACCCTTCGTGGAATAGACGCTTGATGATATTATGTAAATCTAAGAAAAAGCGATTACGTAGAACAAAACTTGTGGTGTATAAGTTTATGTTGGTGCTACGTCTCTGCCCTAGAGCAATATTGTAAGCGGCGTGACGGGTCAGACGGGGAATTTAATATACCACGCAACGGGGGTTGGCTTTCCTCGAACACTTTATTGCAGCATTGTAGGGTTAGAACACAGAAGGTCAGCTTTATACACAGAGTGAGAACGCACGCACACATACACCCTTCAAGTACACTTACATTCAGTGCTACCAACTCGAAAGCGGTTGGTACGGTCGGTCGGTTGAGCGTGATGGTTTATTTGCGTTCACTGATCAGAAAGAATGTAAAGTGCACCTAAAAAGTTTTTACCTAAAAAAAGGTTTAGTTACCACTGAATGTATTGGTTTCTGTACTTTTTTTTTTTTTTTTTTTAGGTAGGGCCACTCGCAGTTCAGCACTATAAGGCTGTTTACTGCTTAACCGGTCGATCCTGTGGTGACCTTACAAGAAGGCCCCCAGCCAGGGCATGGTTTCTGTACTGTACAGCAAAACCCTCTCCCGACTAACATTCGGTTTAGTTAGTCTCTTAGCCTCCCACCAAAGGACGGCAACACAGAACGCGCAAAAACAGTCGCACGCGCATATGGACGCGTGCGTACGGAGATCAGAAGACCTAGCATGAATTATTATTTCATATTTTACATTTTTTTTTATTTTATTGTCTCTTTTCGTAACACCTACTTTACTGACATCAGGGTATAACGTTAATAACACTATTAAGTATTTCAACCACGTAAGTATTCACATCATCATACAACCTATACAACTGATTTACGTCCGTGACATCTCACAACTTCAGGTTCAGTTGAAAACTAGCGTCAGATACTAGTTGTCGGGCATTTTTGCTGAACCCAAGGCGCACAGTTAATTCATATACGTATATATTTTTGATTACTTCTGTCATCGTTATATTGTGTTTCTTTGTTTTCAATATTCAGTATTGTCATTGTGTGGATGAGTCTGTGCTAAATGATGATAAAGAAAAAACATTTGTTTTTTTTCTTCTTTCTAATTTTATGCGAGGAATTTCGAGAAAAACGTCAGCAAATTTGTTCTAAGATCGAAACAGCGCCACATTACGTATGCTCAGCAGTAGTGCTTGCGAGCACTAGACCAACGGCACAACCAAGGCAGCCTCACGTATGGAGTAATTGTGTTTCCCTTTATTGACACTAGACAGCGCTACTTCGCCTTCGCTACAAATTCAAATTGAAATTGACGCGATTGAATAGACAAAATCCTTTAATCTATGGGCTCTCTGTAAGTATTGATCTGTGGTCTGAGTCCCAGGATCATGACTGACGTATTCCTGTTCTTCAACGGATTCTATTTAAACAAACGCCTGCGTGGAGATTTTAGTAACTTGCCGTAATACAAGTAATTAACGTTTAAATATTATCAGGCGCGATCATTTCGTAAAGTAATAGAAAAACATATGTTTGATAAGCAATCATAAATTAAGCACACGTTGAATGATTTACATAATCGCAGACCTCATCTGTCACTTCCCAACAGGCGATATAGGAGAGCTGGCGGCAGGGGCCCCCGGGCTACAGAGGCCCGACACACACTGTGAGGAAGCAAAAATCATAAAATGTCATCATTTTGCTCTCTATTTCAGACTTTTAATAGATAGAATCACATTGAAAATTTAACGAATCCCGGTTCAGAAAGCTTAAATCGGACATACCACACAGCATCATCTAGCCCCAAGCAAAGCAGAGCTTGTGTTATGGGTACAACATGACTGTGATACTTAATACAATACATTACATAGATAGATATTTTTATTATACATAGCAAATACCCAGAACACCTGGAACAAATCTTTGTAGATCGTACAAACATTTGTCCCAAGGCGGGAATCGAACCCGCAACCTCCTGCGTCGCAGGCGGACCTTCACCCGCTGCGCCACATCGGTCGTCAAAATAATGTATATAATTTTTACTAAAATTCTGTAAAATCAAGTACTTCAAACTTATCAGACAGATATGTTGTTTTCCAGCAAAAACACTAGGAAATAGTGAAGGGTGGGCGTTTTGGGGGACTGTGTTATGTAATTTTGGACGTTTAAAAATTGCTGAATCACAGTGTAATTGTTATAAATGAATTTTGATTTTGATTGTATGAGAATCCCTCGCGTGGAAACATGGGTGAAAAGAGCTCTTATCTTTTTTGCAAGAATTGACTCACACATACTAACTAACATGACAATTAAATAAAAGTGAAGTCTTTTTCTTATTTAAAAAAAAAACAAGGAAGTTACTTTACTCATACCTAAATAATGTACATAAACGTCTTTTTCCCATGACCTCCATGGGAAGTAGGTAGGCAGAGACTACAAAACGTCACCAGCTACGATCCTTATATATTCCTTTTGCTTCGTTTACTAGCAAATAAAATTAAAATTAAGCGCCCTGAAAATGAGTAAGCTGAAAAGTTGTACCAACCGTTCACAAATAAAATAATTCTGCAGAAAAGCTCTTTCCGCTACTAAAATACACGCTACTTTCGGAGCAATAAATTGCCTATTGTCCCCCAATATGAGATCAGGGCGACGTTCGTGTAGTGTTGCCAGCGTTCTTCAGAAAATTGGGATACCATTGTAAAAAAAAAATGGTTTTTACAAGTGAGTCACTCAAAGTGTTTACAAGTTAAGTGTAAGTTTACTTTTTGATGGTTTAAGAGGTGATCACATAATTACGTGCGCTTGCGCGGTACCGAGTTGAATAGTCGACATTATGTAGCAATTTTGCAGTTGTAATTACGTTTATTTTAAGTTTTTTTTAGGGGGGCTTTTTATCACTGTTTGTGAGGAAAGCAAAAAAGAAGACATTGAAATTGAAAAATTATGCATGTGTTACTTGCATGTGTGTTTAATGTATTTTAAAATTTAAATTGAAATAAAGGATTATTCAAATAACTTAAAAAATAAGGGCAAATCACCAATGTTTACTAACAAATTTACGAAAAAATCACGTTTGACGTACGTTTGACAGTTGATTTACAAGAAACTAATGTTGGTTCTGAACAATACAATGATTTTCAACCTTAATGCATGTTCTTTGAGCTCTTTTTTCCAATTTTAATACAAAGTAGTGCAGAAAATGAATGCCGAAATAAAGAAATTATTGAAAATTCCAGTCTCAAATGTATTATTTCCTTTACTATTCAAAATTATTAAGAAATTCTAAAATTAACAGAAAAAAAGAGTAAAAAAAAAATGTGGAACACACAGGTAATAAAAACACAAAAAAACGGAAACTAAACAACCAACAATTAAATTAAAGGACCTGTGCAAGGTCAAAAGACTCAAAATCACTCATTAATGTTCAATTCTTCTCTGAATAAAACCTCAATTTTAATTGATGAAAATACAACATTTTTATTACATAAATCAAAGGCGACATTAACTATATTTTCAAAAGCTCACAACTGATGATACTATTAACAGGTGCTCAGACTGGCATGAATGATTTTTAAGACCCAAAAACACGCAGCCCTATATTTCCATTATATATAACTATCACTCATTTAAACAATAAAATAGTCCAAAATGACTATTATAGTCAAAAAAATCTTATTTTCGTTCCTCTTTCCAAACTCTCCAATGACCTACTGAAAAGACTAGGATATCAATATCCACGACCGAGAATATCCTACGTCACTCTTAATCATGGAGCCACTCCAGTCGATCGCTCACATCGGTGGAACGGCTCGGAAATGAGCTATTCGGTGGCAGAGACCTGCAGGAAATTGTAGGCTTACAGGCCCGGCGCCCGCCACCGGCGTCCCGCATTCAGTCCAACGGCACCCGGCCAAGGGAAACTAGATTTACATTAGTGGGATTTTGCTAAAGAAATAGGGATGTATTTATAACAATATTACAATGAACAGAAGTAATAGATCGTAGCGGATGGCGATCTGTGGTTTCTGCTTACCCCCTTGGGTACAAGGCGTGAGTTTATGCATGTGTGTCCATAAATATGGATGTAAAAAAGAATGAAAGGAAAAACTCAACACAAGGTAAACTATAAAACTATTCAAATAAATTTGTAATGTTTATACGGTCATTTTGTTTTCAGTCTGTGTCTGTCTATTTCTTTGAGGTAATCTCCGAAACGGCTGGACCAATTGTGATGGGAATTATGGCAGATAACGGATGTATGAAGGAGTAACTAAGGTTACTTTTATTTATGAAAAATATTTAGGGTTTCACCCACCACGATAGCTACCCTTTGGTGAGACTGGTTGTCAGACTTTTGGACTTCTGACTAAAATTAACGGCCCTGAAAGATGTACAAACTCTTAAGAATGAATACTTATAATTGAAACATGAACATACGACGGAAATTTGCAGAAAGTCCATCTGACCGCCCAGAAAGGTCAAGGTCATAGAGGACGTACTCTAAGTGTCATTACAGTGTGTCGGTCACCCGTCTTCACCCACACCCCCTTCCATTAAACATAACAACAGTGTTTAGTGGTATAAAATGTAGCGTTAACGACTGGCAACCCCAAGTAGGCTTTGATTTTAACATTTTAATTAAAAGAAAGAAATACACTGCATACAATAAAATTGATAAGATTATTTTAACAAACACATTTTTTTTTAAAATAAAACTTTGTCCCTCACTACGAATTTATCCTGTATCGGGAGTAAGTTTACAAACTTTCAAACTCACATACACATACAGCCAGACCCGGAACCACTACCTGTAGGCCATATAAAATATTTGTTCCGTGTGGGAATGAAACCAACGACACGCGGCGCAACAGTCAATCACCTAGCCACTGCGCCAACCTTGGGCCAAAATTTTACATTTGATATAATTATATTATCCGTACTTATCAAAATAACGAATACCTAAAGCTTATAAAAACCCTACCCAAAAGTCTGGAGTAAAGATCGTAAAAAACTTATCTATAAATTGATACTCAGGACAAGCCTATGCTGGCCAAGCCTAGGCTGCTTTATTTTATGGAACAAAAATATTGGTGTATCGTTATTTTCTTTTAATATATTGAAAGTGATACCAAAACATTAAAAAAAATGTCGGTAGACGCTGTATACAACTTGTCACAGAGTAAACGCAATACCTCTTAAAGGGTCATTGTACTCATCACTATGAACAACTTTTACTTAGGCACCAATACTGAAATCGCGAAAAAGAAATCGGCTCTCCCATACATGTCATGATGGCCCAGTGGTTTAGGCCTCGCCCCTTGTGCACGAGGTTGTGGGTTCAGACCTGGGCAAGTACCAATGTGAGTTGTTCAATTCATATGTACTTTCTGGGTTTATCTTGGACATCACTGTCATTGGTGAAGGAAAACATCGTTTTAATATAATTAATATAAGTCTGAAATCGCCAACCCGTCTTGAGCAAGCGTGGTGATTAATGCTCGTGCCTTCTCTGTATGAGAAGAGGCCTTTGCCAGGGCAAACAGTAGGCACTGCAGGCAGTGGGATAGTAATAGGCTGGTACTTTACTTTCTCCCATACATTCTTATGTGCGCATAAATCGGAAAAATGAAGACCAAACAGCTGTTTTTTTTAGCTGCTTCGGGTTTGGTCTCATAGTAAAAATGTTGATATGATTAGTACAATGAAATTGCGTTTATTATGTTACACGTGTCTACCGCCATTTTTAAAATGTTTTGGAATCCCTTACAAATATATTAAAAGAAAATAACGAAACATCAATATTTTTTGGTACGTTATGTTAACAGAATAAACGCAATGAAGAGGGCGTTTATTCTGTTAAACATTATATATCGATACTTCTTGCCATTTCTGACCACACTATCTACATGACGGCAGGCGCAGTGGCTGAGCGCTTGACTGCTGCGCTGCGTGTCGTGGGTTCGATTCCCGCACGGAAAAAATATTTGTATGGCCTACAGGTAATTGTTCCGGGTCTGGCTGTTTGTGTAAGTGACTTTGAATGTTTGTAAACGCACCCACGATACAGGAGAAATTCCTAGAGTGGGGCAAAGTTTACAAAAAACCAGCTGTCTACTCTCCATCCGTCTTACGAATTTTCGATCAGGTCACGTGTCCTGACGCGAGTTTAACATTTTTTACCCATTCCAAAAAGTGCACAACGCCGCTAAAGAAGTTTTCACTTCAAAAACAAAACAAAAAGATATCCACGAATGCCTCCACAGCTAAGAATAGATTATGAACAAAAGAAGGTTGATTGATCTTACCTTTCATTTCGCCAATCATACATTTAAATCGCTGGGTCTTTACCAAATCCGCAATAAAAGATTAGGGGATCTAACCTTTAATTTCCCCAAAGAATCCACCCTCTCATCCTTATTTGATTTAATAAAGAAATTGGGTATTATAAAATACGTGCAGGTAGGTTGGTAGGTATTATATGAAAGCTTATTAATGTATGCGTATACGTCAGTAAATATCAAGAGTCATCATCCTCTTGCCCTTATCCCAATTTAGGTATTTGGGGTCGGCGCAGCATGTCTTCTTCTTGCATACATTTCTATTTGCCGTCATCTCAAGAGTCACCTCTTTTCTAGCCATATCATCTTTCACACAATCCATCCATCGTTTCTTAAAAGTAAATGTCAAGAGTATATGAACGTAGGTTATTAAAAAAAATGGTAAAACATTAAAGTTGATGGTTACTTTATTTATTTATTTAGTATTAAGGCACATCAACATCATAAACACAAACATTAATAAGAGACACGAAACAGAGACATATAGTTGGTGTTTACGACAATTACAGACGTGCACAACATTTAAAACAAAGTAGAAGAAAAATACAGTATTCACATTACAAAATAGAAGAACAAAATATAAGAACAAAATATAAAGGCAAACAACCACAAACTACAATTTACGTAACACTTAGGGGACTTAATTTCTTTAATTTTATTATATTAACTATAGTGACCCCTACATCGACCCATACATTGACTTGTACTACTTGTCTTCGATTTATCCTTCATTTATGATCTTAGATCTAAAACGTGAAGGATGGTCGTGAAAGATATCCAAGTCATAAAGATTGTTGTTGATTGTGATTTGTTACTTAAAGATCTTTTATTTAAAGAAAACCAATAAATAAATATGGAGTAAAATTTTAAGTTGTTATTGGTAGAAGTAGTCAGTAAAACGTCTGTCAATGGAGAGAGGGCTAGGGATATAGTAAGTAGCTCATACGGAGAATTAACGGGGTGTCGACGGCACGGTTAGCGCCGTGGCTGAGCGATCGACTGCTGCGCTGCGTGTCGTGGGTTCCCGCAGGGATCAAATATTTGTATGGCCTACAGGTAGTTGCTGCGGGTCTCGCTGTTTGTGTATGTGATTTTGAATATTTGTGAACGCACCCACGATACAGTAGAATTTCCTAGTGTGGGGCAACGTTTTTATAAAAGAAATAAGAAGATGTGTATAGTATGTCCGCGCACACACACCAGGGAGTCGAGAGCGGTGACGTAGAGGGGTCATGACGGCACGAGGCACGCCTATAGATGTTTTACATACAGCTGCCAATGTTGACACAGTTGAGTAATCCGCATAAAGTGCTCAAACCTCTAAAAACAAAAGAGGAATAACCTACACACTCGTAGTACTCACACTCAATACAATTATCTAACAATCTTTAGGGTGAAGGGCTAGACGTGCATCTGTGCTTTCTTATCCAAGCATTCTTTCTTGAGAGACAGTGAGAGAAATTGAACCATACTCCGTATAAATAAGGACGAAGCGTTTTATTGCACAGTACTCCGACAACTACAAGAAAGTATTCAAGTGTCACAAATAATTTTGATTGAATATGAAACAAATATCCCTTACAAACAAGCCAAGAAAATACCATTAATCATGGAAAAAATAACATCCGAAAATAGACGCATCGCTCCGAGGGCCCTCAAATTTTAAGAAAAAGTAACAATAAACCCGAGCCCTTATACTTTTCCACTCGAAGAAACTTTTCTTTTGTGTACCGAACACATTTGGAGAAATTCAAAAGATATTTACGTATAAAAAACTCATATTAAAGTACGTAACGGCATCCTTAGGTCACATAACGGTAAGGGTAGTTACACATCAGCGTTTTGTCGCGGCCATTTTGTTTTTTTTTGCGACCACGTGACGCGGCAGCTTGATTTTAAAACCAGGGTCAGACAGTACCTGTCTGGCATTACCGATGAAATGGACCTTTTGGCGTCACTGTGAGACAAGTCTTTTATTTGTTCAATATTCTTTATTAACTAACAATAAATATTAAAAAATGGCATTTATACCGTGCGTATTTCAACCTCTTGCCAATAAATGATTTTTTGACGTGACAACGTCTTATAAATTGGTTTGCCGGGTGACACTTCAAGAAACTGCGTTACGCTCCGCTCACGTTATGCGCTCACAATGAGAGCGAGTGAGAGGCACGCGTCCCTTCCACTCGGGCATGGTTAGCCCGCCTAAGAGCGAGAGAGACAGAGCGAGAGACATTTTAAATATAATTATTATAAATAATTAATATATTAATATTATTATTAAATTATTTTATATTATATTATTTAATATATAAATTATTTAAATTATTAAATATTTTAATTTTATTAATGTTTTAAATTGTTACTATTATTTCATCCTTCTTCCTACTATACGAATGAATATTCACATTAAAATTATTTTACCACTCAAAGTCGTTGTCACATAAAACTTTCGCCCGTATACCGACTTTACAGGCAACCAATTTTTTCTTTTAAATAGGTATAGAAATATATTTAGAGAGCTATGTCAATTGGTTTAATTCTAGTATTATCATTAGCCTAGTCTATTCCTAGCTGTGCTGGGTGGTTTCCAGTTTAACCGGATGCGGACCGGATATGTTACATGGAGCAACTGTTTATCTGACCTTCATCATCCTGTTTCAGAAAATACGATACCTAATAGGATTGGTTGATTACGTGGACCTAGTTGTAGTACATTATATTACGTTAATATTTATTTGTAATCTTTATTTCACATATTTTTTTTTTATTTAAATTTTTATTTTTTTTATTACATTTGATATTTTGAATTCCATTTTGAATTGTTTTATTTTATTTATTGTTATTTTCTTAAGTTTTTTTAATTGTACTAATATGGATCATGTTATCTGAAATAAAATATTTTTTTATTTTTTATTTTCATTGTTTTTCAGTCGAAGTCGCGGGCGAAGTGCAATATAAAATAAAGAATGTTTCTGGTAGTAACTGTCCGATGACGAAAATTAATCCTCTGATACAAAGAAAGCTAAAGTACCACTGAGCACCAAAGGATTTCCATCCCAGAAAAATGCTCGGCTCCTCTAATACAGGCCATGGGAGCGAAGCCTCTGTAAAAAACTAGTAAATAATACAAAAAAAAAAACACTCAAAATCGTAGCCATTTAAACCAAAGTCGTCCATCCGTCCACGCCCTTCCACCGGCTGTCGGCAACCTTTTTACATGAGTTATGAATGGTACAAACGTTGTGTGTAGGAGATCACCCTGTATTGTGTATTATACGGTCCGAATGATACCCATAATAGCACCGGAGTAATCTTCGTACAAATATTAAGGCTACCCAGACGGGTATAAGATGGTATTACGAAGAGAAGCTTGTAGAGTTTATTTATACACAACAGCCTGATGGGTAGATGACCTACAAAAGGTTGTTGTGAAAACTAAATGAGGTCTGTTTTTGGTACGAGGCTCTCATAGATTGTTATACAAAAGGTAAGGAGGCTTATGTTCAATTCCCAATTTTTCTCAGGTCAAGGGAATTTCAAGAGTAAATTATTTTCCTTCAAGCTTGTTGCTTCACCTTTCTGTCAAAGTTCTACATATGGTTGTGAATACGAATAATCTGCACATCACGCCTTTAACCCCCACAGGGATAGGCAGAGGTGTACTTACGGAACATCCACATCTTTCAGATGTGTTGCCAATAGAGATTGTATTACCTAGTTGGTGACTGGTATGATTTCATGTTTATGATCATATGGAAAAAACATTATTTTTACCCAGTCATCATGTCTATTTAGAAGCCAATAGTATTGGTGTTAATTTAAATATCAATACTGACTGACAGTTGTAAACGTCCCTTTGTAGCAATAGCTATACTCAGGGAATACCCTGAGTTCTGTATCCTGCTTGATAATAATTGCAGGAAGTGGAAATTATGTAATTTTCTAACTCCTCTGCTGTGCTTTTCTGATAAATTGAATGATCTAAGATAGTTGAATATTTTCTCAGGGACTCACCGAGCTTCATTAACTCGACTCTTTTCTGTTGGTGGCTACTATTGATTATGGCTTTCAGGAGTTGGAGTGATATAAGGAATAGTGTGGAGAGCTCCCTATCACGAATTTTTTAGCAATAAGTTTACCAAAAAACGTCAACAATTTGCACTAAGATAGAAACAGCGCCTCTACATTCATAACGCATGCTTAGCAGTAGTGCTTGTGAGCACTAGACCAACGGCACAACCAAGGCAGTCTCACGTATGAAATAATTGTGTTTCCTATTATTGACACTAGACGGCGCTACTTCGGTTTCTGTACAAATTGATATTGACGTTTTTTGACATCCTTTAATCTGTAAGTACTACTCTGTGGTCCGAGTCCCAGGACCGTGTCTGACTAATAACTAGGTAGTTTTCCCATAACGCACGTTTATACTCAGGGGTGGTTTGTAACAGGGGATGTCAGCGTCTGACCTCTGAGAACTTCCCAATAACAATTCTGCCCGTTTCCACTAACTACATGTAATGCGACGTCATCATCATTAGCCCAGCTTTTTCTTAACTATGTTGGGGTCGGCTTCCAGTCTAACCGAATGCAGCTGAATACCAGTATTTTACATGAAACGACTGCCTATTTGACTTCTACAACCCAGTTACGTTACTGGGCAACACGATACTCCTAACACGATACCCGTAACGACTGTCAAAGATCTACAAAAGACAGCCGGAACAATAATAAGCCGTTGGGCTTAACGTACTTTCCGAGCCAGGAAGGAGTCTTGATATGTTACTATACTCCTAATGTAATGCGACGTCTTGGTCACCAATGCCCAATGCCGGCAATAGGGATGTGTCCTAGGTAAAAATATATTAAGTCTATTTAGTCCGTCAGTAAAATTACCAAAAAATATTGGACACTTATTTTTGCTTACTCAAATTAATAAAAAGTGACAATGATATAGCACATCAAAGTTCAGGAGAAGTGGTTTGTGACGTCAATGTTACGCTAAAAGTGTAGCGCGGCGTGATGTCACGCGCAATTTCAACGCACTATATCGTCGTCATTTTTTATTTACGTGACAAAAGAAAAAATACGTGTCCAGTATTTTTGAGTAATCCAACTTTCGCACCCATCAGTATTTTTAAGGGCTATACCCTATTGTCTGTCTTCTCTTCAATTGGCAAAAGGCTGGCCTGCCATTAAACGTAACAGGCGATATGTAGGCATACCATGTCTACACCTCTGTCGTACTCTACGGGGAATACAAGCCAGAAGTCAATATAAGACTCCACAAAACGTGACGTCATTGATCGACTAAGAACGAACAAAGCTTGTAACCCCCCCCACAATATTTCCCTACAACAATATCGCCCGTCACATTCCCAGCCCCTAAGGAATTGTAATACAAATCTAACTTCCAGATGATATGGAATCACGTAGGAACTGCGGCCCAACTCGTCGACAAACGTCACTCTTGACGGAGGTATAAACTAAGCTTGTTCTTCGGTGTCATCGTGATTTATGGACAGTTTCGGGTTCATTTCAGGGCGCAAGTTGAGAGTTTGCTGGACTTTGTATTTAGTAGTGCTTAAGGTACGGTTTGAGACTAAATTTTAATATTAATGACGACACGGTTGGCGCAGTGGTTGAGCCATCGGCTGATGCGCCGCGTGTTGTGGGTTCGATCCCCGCACGGAACAATTATTTGTATGACCTACAGGTGGTTGTTCCGGGTCTGGCTGTTTTTGTATGTGAGTTTAAATGTTTGTAAACGCACCCACGATACAGGAGAAATTCCTAGTGTGGGGCAACGTTTTTTTAAAGAAACAAAAGAAACAATGTCATAATGTTTTCGTTAGATGTCCTTTTACCCTGTTGACATGTGATACGAAGGAATGAGGATCATGTTTTGAGTGTGAATAAAGAGGGTTACAAGAGTCGAGGAGACGTTGGAAACCATTAAAGGAGGTGACTTTTGAGATGACGGCAAATAGAGATGTATGGAAGAAGAAGACATGCTGCGCCGACCCCATATGAATTGGGATAAGGGCAGGAGGATGATGAATATTGTATCAGTTTGTTGTTTTACGTGATAATTAAGTAAACAGATTGAAATGGGCCTACGATCTCACCGAACTTGAAGTAGCACATAGTTTACGAGTAACATTTTGCAAACTCAATATAGCAGGCGCTATACCTTTCCTCCTTTTGCCAACATCATCTGCCCTAGCCTTTGCCCAACTATGTTGGGTAGGCTTCCAGTCTAACCAGATGCAGTTGAATAATAGTATTTTACATAAAGCGACAGCCTATTGACCTTCACAACCTAGTTACTGGACAATACGATAAGTACCCCTTAATAAGACTTTTTGTGTGTGTTTCTTGGTGTTCGGGGTATTTTGTTATGTATAATAAAAAATGTGTGCGTGTACTAGCGTACACTCGTAAGAAGTGAAACTTCTTTATGACGTTATTTTTCAAAAAATAATTTACTATATGCAACTTTACAGAAATTGGTTAAATAAAGTTAAATTAGATAAAGTTTAATAAAAGGCTTTTATTATCATAGACATAAAAACAAATTCTACAATTATTTCATTTTAGCTTATTACTACAAAGATTATTATTGAATTTCATTAATTGCAATAGAATTATTACTGATGTCGTTATTATATATTTGTGTTATTAATGGCTTATGGTAACTGAAATACGAAATATATTGATACCATAATTACACCCACATGTTAGTGTATTGAAAAATACAATCAAAAACTGAGGTTAATTTTAAATAACGTGGAAAAATAAATACCATAATTACACCTAAGTATTAGAAAAAGAGATGTAATTACTTACTTTTTTAAGAAAATCACTGGAATTAGAATTAAAATAAACCCTTTGATTTTGCTGATCACTTCAATATAACATGTATATATATTTATCACGTCACTATAGAGCGTTGGGAATAAATAAGCGTGCAATAGAAAAACGGTGAAGTATAGTGGTAGGAGTAAGTCCGTTAAAACGATATGCTATTGGTAAATGACAATTGCACGACACCACCTAGTGGTCAAAGTCATCACTACTCAAAGCGGGTCATGGGCTCTTATGGAAGTCGATGCAATCGCCACCTGGATTTCAAAAATGTAACTACTCAAAACAAGATGGCGCGTAACGGAAAAATGTTACACTATTTTTTTTTCCAACCCCGATAAAGAAGTTTCAATTCAAAAATATATCTATCTATGTAATGTATTGTATTAAGTATATCAGTCATCTAGTACCCATAACACAAGCTCTGCTTAGCTTGGGGCTAGAAGATGTTGTGTAGATTGTCCAGCGTTATTTATTTATTTCCTTTATTTCATACCTTTCTTATAGTAAAAACATAGTAGCCCACCGGCATCGGGAACAGGGTCTGAGCCGGTGATCAGTTCTCTTGAGAGAGGAACCTCTTAATTATGCCAGCCGTGTCCAAGAGTACTGCTTCCTGGATCAAACCCTTGATCCAACTGCCCAACGAGAGCCTCTTTAGGTGTCGATCGAGGCTCTTGGCTATTATGCCATTGGCCGTCACGACTATCGGCACAATGACTGCTGTATTTATTTTACGATCACTTTCGTGCTTCTTACTACCCTTAGCAGTCAAATATTTACAAATGATATCCGGGACCAACGGTTTAACTTGCTTTCCGGAGCAAGGAGGAGTCTCGATATGTAATAAACAGTCATCCATCCACAGACTGATTTCTGCAAGCGTAGATTAACCTTCGATCAACTTATACGGCTGGTTTTATTTAGCCACGAGCTCCTATTTTGTGATTGTACTGCCGAACCCATCGGGGAATACCGGTATGCTGTTATGTTATATGAATCACGTAAAGCTATGGTCCACGGGTCTTCGTTTTTTAATCTGTGGACATCAACCCACGCATCCTTAGTGAAAACGCCGTAAACTTTTACGCCCCTGTAATTACTACGCCTTGATTGATCAAGACAATAAAAGGAAAGGTAATGTAAGGTAATGGTCATTTCAACGCCTTTAATTGATTAAAGGCGTTGAAATGACCATTACCTTTCCCCTCAACATTAAAACCTCCAAGCTTAAACCGCCCCAAAATCATCCACATCGGAGTGACATCAAATATTGCTGAGATTAGGCACTGGCTTCGATTCTCGAGTCGAACAAACTGTTATTAGGTTTTAATATGTATCATTTCTCAGTATAAGCCCGTGGTCTAGATTGGTTCCCGGTTGATGGTGATAGGCTCGCCCTCTATAACATGGGACTCAAAAATAAACTGGCCCATTGTGCTTTATAGTTAAACCTTTACCTTTCGTAGAAGAGAGGCGTGATGTTACGTTTTTGGATCACGTAAAGATATCTGTCGACGTCATTTAATCTGTGGACAGCAACCCACGCATCCTTAGTGAAAACGCCGTAAAGTTTTATTACGCCCCTGTTATTACGCCTTTATAAATTTTAATTGTAAACATGGTCGTTACCGTACCTTCAAGTTTACGCCGTGCGCCGCCACAAAAAGCAGCGACATCGGAATACCATAATATTCAAAGGAGAGGAGAGCTCTGGGTTTGTATAAGAGGTACAATCGTTCGGCGCGGAACACACTGAATGCGACCGTGGGCCCGGACGTCCGGCGCGTGTAACAATAAAGATTTGAGTGCAATACAGACATATCAGAAGGTTTAATAGTGTCTAAAACTCACTGCGTCTCTCTCTCTCTCCTCCTCTCTCTCTCTCAGGTCTGATATTGTATTGAAAACCTATTATGTGGACATCGACCAGTGGTGAATCACAGGTACTGGCTCTGACTAGCAAGTCGTACGTTTGCACCCTTGCAGATATGTATTTACTATACTTGAGGTAACTTGGACTTATAATTAATATAATATAAGTCTGACATCCCCGACCCATCTTGAGCAAACGTGGTGATTAATGCTCGTGCCTTCTCTGTATGAGAAGAGTCCCTTGCCCTGCAGTGGGACAGTACTGTTACTGTCCACGCCACCAGCCATATTTTTATTAAGTCCTGGTTTTCGTGACGATGTTCTCCTTTACTGATGTCAGTGCTGTCCAAGATAAACGCAGAAAGTACATATATATATAAAAAGTGTCATAGGTACTGGCCTGGACTGTTTTAGAGACTCTACATGTAGAGTTCAAAGTCCCCACGGTAAAACAGTTCGTGAAGCGCCCACCCAGCGCTTCATGGATAGTTCTATCAAACATCCCAACCCCTTAGTGGCATCGGTCGCCAGATACATTGCCTCGCGAATCAGTATAGTGCGTAGACCTATACACACTAAGAGAGCCTGATGACGCTATCACTCTCCTCCAGGAGAGCAATAGGGCCACCAGGTTCGCAAAAACGCAGACCGCCGTCATTCCGTCCTCGCCACCAGACGACCTGGACGACAACGTCAATGTCCTCCCGACCCTTTGCTCGAGCCAGCCCGCGTCGCTGAGCCAGCAACAATTTAAATTAAAACCCCTTAATAATATATCTATTAGATCCAGCCAGTCCCTTTGCTGTCCTCTCCCAGTGACGTCCTAGCGATAGCGATTGGTCGCTTAGATTTTAAGTTTTTTTACGCCCTGGCTGGAGGCCTTAATTCCTAACTAAGCTTCCATAGGAAAGCTCAGTTAAGCAGTAGATATCCCTGAAGGATAAACTGCGAGTTGCCTTTTCCAAAAAAAAAAACTGTTTTGGCCTGGATTTGAATTATTATTTTATGCTTGAGAGGTGAGGCTATTTACTTCTAAAAAGGTCTAGCGGTAGAAGTTGTTCCAAGTAAAGCTTCTGACTCTGTCATTTACAGTATCCTGTCTCTTTCCAGCCTGAGGGTAAATTCGGGATCAAACGCAGTCCTCGGCGTTGTAAAAAACGACAAATAAATTGTTCCCGCCGCCACACGTGAAGGGAACGTTTGGGGTGTTCTGTCCCTGATCACACCGAGGGTTGAAAGGTTTCTGTATTTACTGTTGTTGGTTTCCAAAAAGGTTGGAGAACTTTTGAATTTTTAAGGGATCAAGTCCAAATGAATCTATGGACTCACCGAGTACATTTTAACAAATCCTCCTTATTAATTAGTACCTAGATAGTGTTTATCAATTTGTTAATGTTTTGCTTGTTTTTTCTAACTTATGTCGTGACTTACGTTATGATGTGGGTTGTTCTAATTATTTTATTTTTTGAGGAACTAATTATTATGTATTACGAGTATGAAAATCTCTTGGAACACCACACCAATAAATGAATTTCGAACAACATAGAAACTTAAAAATAATTATTTTAAGAGGGTCTTACAATACGCGGTTTCATCGCTAAAAGCGGTCTCTTTCTGTCAATTTATGGACTTGATAGAGAAAGAGAAAATGTCTGCCGGTAGTCCGTGTATAACGATACATCATCATCATATACATACATATTATAACCAATACGGGACGATTTGATAACATAATTATACCATAGTGACAAAATAAAAAAATACAATTTAAATATTCTAATTGTCATGCAAACCATGTTTTTTTCACATTCTTGATCATTAAAAGAAAAATTTATTATTACAATCGATCTTACCGACACTGGTTAAGTATTCCAAAGCCTAATTTTTATAGCAATGTTTCTCCAAACTTTACACATTACATAGCTGAACATCATACCGCAATTACAAACAAAAATGTTTAACTAAATTCATAATTCCATAGCCATTTCTCGAAATGGTCTGGATGGGGAGCTTACCCGACAATCCCATCAATATCCCATATAACACGTCCGGACGGTGCGACCGACGGCCACAGAATAAACATTTAATTCAATTTCAACTCTTTGCGACGAGGATTATTCGAATACCCACTTTTTATCATTGTTTTTTTTTATTGCTGAAATTGATTTGCGGATTTCGATTGTTGATTTGTTGGTCAAAAGTTTGTTTTTAGATTTGTTTTTAAATAGAACATTTTTATATGACTTAAAACGTGTTTTGGATTAATCAAGTTATTGACTTTAGTCAAACTGATTGTGTGTTCTTCTTAGCGTGGCGTTAGCGAATAGAGTCAGCCCAGAACTTAGCTACGAATTTGGTGTGTCCAGAAAATCCTGCAGCAGACACCTGATTTCTTCCATTCAGTCGTATCGATCTACGTCACAAGGATGGAAGACAAACTTTAAAAGCGTGTGTCTTCCCATTTTTCCACCGATTTCTTTGTATTTCGACAAACCCTATTGTACCTAGAAACGTTTTAAATAAGTTTTGTTGGTGTATATTTTTGGTAGTAGTCAAATACCCTGTTGTATTTAAAAGTATTTAATAGAATTACTTTTAAAACTGTTTTTTTTTCAGTCTGTACCTTCACCCAGGATTAGAAAAACAAGCAATGAAACTCCTTAGAAAACTTTTAACTCTAAAATGACCAAGCTCTTTTAATTTTATACCGTATAAACTCCGTCCTACATTAATCCAAGCTTTTCCTTATGCAATTACAGTTTTTTACGTCACGAATGGCTTAGGTATTGTTTGCACCCTCGTTGCCATGGCAACCGGCTAATTAGGTTTCTTGGGCCATCGATTTTGTTGTTGGTCACTGACCGACTGCAGAATTTTCTATGCCCTTGTTTTTAACAGTATTTTTCTCCTTGGCGGGGAAAGTGTCGGATATTTTTTGACGACTGAAAATTATAAGCTTTTCTAATTTTTGTTGTAGATGGACTATTGGGTACTTTTTTTATTTTTTTAAAACGATACAACTATTAATATATGAAGAAATAAAAATAAATAGTCACAGGACATCGAAAAATTCATCCGCATCACTGTCAAAGGGAAAAGTGCCCAGAAGTCTGGCAGCATTGCCACGTTGAATGGCAATGTTGGATGGATAAAGATTAGATGGACGATGGATAAACAAGGGTGGTTTATGCTTTATGTGGCTGTTGTGTTTAAGAATAATAGTTAAGTAATTCTTAAGACTTGTTGTTAATAGTTTTCGATATTTTCTTCTCTCAATCAGTATTAATTTGTAAATATAGCTAAAGATTACAATAGTGTGCAAGTTGTAACAATTGTTATAGTCTAGGTTCTTTATGGAATTTAACTGTAAATACAAATGAGTAATGAGATAGTCAGAGGTGGGGACGGATTACAGTCATCAAGAATGAAAGAATGAAAACCAATGAATAATCATGAAGAAAAATTATAAGTTTTTCTTAATAGTACATAGTAGTCAGTCAGACGTTCGGTTGGTTGGTAGGTCGCTCAGAAGATCGGAACCAATGGAGTCGAGAGTTCACATTAAAAATGATAAAAAAAAATGACAGACTACTAGTGCCTTTGTTTTGTATTATGCACGATTTTTTTTCTTTCTTTCAAGCAAGCAAGCATCTGTCTTCTCGAGTACATTATTCAGGTGGGGTCAGACGTACCCAGGTCAAGGTCAGCGATTAAGATACATAATGCAGGTAGATGGGATCACGTGATCGCGTGCTCAGTTACATTTTAGAGTGACCGACAGCAAAACAAAATAGTGGTTTTGGTTTATCTTAAAGTACTCTAAAAATGTATATCTATCTCAATTGTGTTATTGTAAAGAGGAAGGATTTGATTGCCTGTAAGTTTGTTTGTGCTGGTCATCAAAAAGATGCATTATCAGCGAGTAACATAGGCTATATTTTATTTTCAAAACTACGCTCTAAAGGGGTGGGGGATGTTTAAGTACAAAATTCACGAAGCCGATTTCAAAGTTCTAGTGTACTAGAATCATTTATATTAGGTCTTTACCTATGAAATTGCCGTTCTGCAGTACTGGCCATTTCAAATCAAAATATTTTTTGTTTGGCTAAGAATTCTAATTTCAAATTAATTTTATTTTAAAAACATGGATTTTTTTTTCCAAAAGTAGTCATTTGTTTATTGATTAGTGTTACATTTTCATCGCATTTAATACTTTTTCGTCATCATGGATACGTTAAAAATTCGAGTAATTATGGAATATGAGTACCGTCGTGGCAGCAACGCGGCACAAGCGGCACGCAACATCAACGACGTTTACGGAGCTAACACTACAAACCAACGCACTACCTGTTATTGGTTTGCTCGCTTCCGTTCTGGAAATTTCGACCTGAAAAATGAACCTCGCGGTCGTCCGAAGACTTTGGTCGACAATGACGAATTAAAGGCGATTGTGGAAGCTGATGATACACAATCTACGGCTGAATTAGCAGCAGCTTTCGACGTTAGCGTCAAAACAATATTGGTCCATTTGCGTCAAATTGGCAAGGTAAAAAAGCTTGACAAATGGGTGCCCCACGAACTCAATGATCGCCAGCGCGAAGTACGCGTCGAGACGTGCCTTGCACTGCTCAACAGACACACAAATGAAGGAATTTTGAACCGCATTGTTACCTGCGATGAAAAATGGATTCTGTTTGATAACCGCAAGCGCTCAGCAAGTTGGTTGGATCCTGGTTCAGCACCTAAACAATGCCCTAAACGAAAACTTACCCCAAGAAAAGTGATGGTCACTGTTTGGTGGTCTAGCGCCGGTGTGATTCAACACAGCTTCTTACCAAACGGGGTGAGCATTACTGCAGATGTGTACTGTGAAGAATTGAACACAATGATGGAGAAGCTGGCACATCTCCAACTACTACTACTTTTTCCAGAATTTGGATAACTTCTTGGCGGGAAAAAAATTCAATACCCGAGAGGCAGTACAAAATGCCTTTGAAGAATTTGTTGCCTCCCGTCCAGCTGATTTCTTTAAGAAGGGCATCAATAAACTGCCACTGCGTTGGCAAAGATGCATTGATTGCATGGGTGATTACTTCGATTAATACAAATAAAAAATACATGAAAAAAATTCATTTAAATTTTTTCATACAAAACGGCAATTTCATAGGTAAAGACCTATTATTTAAATATGCATATTCAGCATCTTAAAACACTTGCGAAACAAAAGAACGGAGACAGAACTTCTTGTATTTTTAATTTCTTCCAAAAACTGTCTAATGGTTGCACGTGCTACGGCTAAACGTGAGATTGTGTGTTCGAATCCCGGGTCAGGCCTAGTGATATTAGATTTTACCGTTTGGAATTTCTCAGTAGCAGTTCAGGGTCTGGATTTGTGCCCATTTGATGTCGATAGGCACGCCCCCTGTTCATTAGACTTGAACATAACTGTCGAAATTTGGCTGTGCTATAGGACACCTTTGCCTATCTCCTCAGGTAATACAAACATGATCTTGTTGCAGACTACCAAACATCTGTGTAGAAAATGATAGTTTATTTTGAAGAACACGTATTTGAATATACTTTACTTTAGTTAATAAATACTAACCCCTAGTTGATAAGTTTGTGTTTGTACCTACTAACCAGTGGACCAATGTGGCTAATTAAATAAAAATTTGGAAAATCCAAAAGTGCACGCCTCATAATCTCATGTATAATAATATTATCTTATAAGTGCATTGTGAAAAAAATACAGTCATTTTTAGTTTCGAAAAGTCCTTGACTTTCATATATCGGGAGTAGAGTATCACCTCAACGCTTCGCTTATGAGGCGTGCAATATATGTATTATTATTATTTACTTACTGAAGATCCGTCTCTCGTGCAGGCCACCTTATTACGCTGACGGTACCTACAACATCCAGCATTATGGGTAATTGCTGAAGATTTCACCGACCTTGACAAATATTCCACTGAAACTAAACATCGGAGATGTAATTTATTTATTTATATACGTATCTTCTCACGATATGATACGGATCGTTACGTAACTAAGAATACTAATCTGCCTTCTGCTTTTAAAACCTCTGTTGAAACTCACTGAATGAATAAGAATACGAATCATTTATTTGCAAGAATATTTGTAAGTACAAAGTACAAACAATATAGTAATAATAATAATACCAGACTGTTACTGTCTCACAGCAGGGCAATGGCCTGTTCTTTTATAGAGTAGGCACGAGCATTAATCACCACACTCGTTCAGGACGGGTTGGTGATTTCAGACTTATATTAATTATAAGTCCAGGTCTCGTCACGATGTTTTCCTTCACCGATGTCATAGATGTCCAAGATAAACTTAGTAAGAACATATTAATTGAAAAAGTCACATTGGTATTTGCAAGTAAAAAAGTACATAAGATGACAAATATAATCTGAGGGTAGGTTAAAAATTATAAAAAAACTTTTAAAAATTAAAATTAATACACTACCATATCTTATTGCCAATAAGGTATGGTAGGGCTCCTACCCATATCCCAATATATTTGGGTTCAGCGCAATATCTTCTTCTTCCATACATCTTTATTTGCCGTCACCTAAAAAGTCACATCCTTCCTAACCATCATCATCACAATCCATCCATCGTGTCTTTGGTCTCCCTCTACTCTTGTAACTCTCCACATTCATACTCAAAACTTTCCTCACAACATGATCCTTATTTCCTCGCATCACATGTCCACACCTTGACAACCGATTTCCACACAACTCCTTGGTCACAGGCGCCCCTTTCTACTTCACTTATATTACAGACAAAACAATTCTGCAAATACAATAGTCTGCTGTGTCGACAACTGATGTTGGATCATGGGTTGGCAGCGGTCGACTTCATAGAGTTTTAGTTTTTAGTATAATTTTATTATTTCTTTTTAATTAATCCTTTTAGAGTGCTGTTGAGGCTTCCACCCTATTGTAGTGCGTCTGGTATGATCGCTGATGCGCACACTGACGACTACTGTGCAATAATGCGTAAGAAGGTGGCGAGGAGGACACGCAGAGCGGGAGGCAGCATCAACAGTATCTTGAAGGTGTTTGCTGAAAGGCTGGATGGGCCTACCATGGGGAGGTTTATCAAGCTTCATGTATTGGGCTTGATGAAACTATCTATGTATATTATCACCTTTTTCTTTTTGTTTTTCTTAGTGTATACTAACATAGTTTGTAAGATAATTTTAGACACTAACACAATGTGGGCCTTTGTAGTCTGTCAATAAAAGATTTATTTATTTTTTATTATACCTAGGTGGCTTTAGTGTATGTCCGTTGGTGTGTCCGTGGCATACAGCGGGCTCTATCGAAATAAAAACGCTATGTCGTTATTCTTTTGAGCCTTTTTGGCCTCGCACAGCTCCTTTACAAACCGACCCACATTCCGGCCTCGCCGACGAGGCCCGCGACGCGCGACGCCCTAATTAGTTAAATGTAAATTCAATCTTTAGACTCTACAAGGCCAGCCCGCGTAGCTGAGTCAGTAGTATAAAAAAACCCCCGATATAATAATAACGAGACCCAGCCTTTGTTTTTGTTAAGTATTCAACGACGCCCTAAGCCGAGGTTCGAGCCCCACAGGGGGCGCCCTTAGCGAGCGGTCGTTTAAATGTAACTTGTAGTTAGCCCTGGCTGGGGGCCTTCTTGTAAGGTCACCACAGGATCGACCGGTTAAGCAGTAAACAGCCTTATAGTGCTGAACTGCGAGTGGCCGTACCTAAAAAAAAAAAAAAACAGCTCCTTTTTTAATTTTTGTTTGTTTAGTTTTAGTTTTTAGTGTTAATATTTCCTGTGCGTATACCAAATAAATGTTTTTATATGGTATTCCTTCTCAATATTTTATTTTAATATTTGTATAATATTATATTTCGTTAGCAATGATAAAGCTAAAATAAAAAATAAAATAAAATAAAGACTCATCACTGTCAATGGAAAAAGTGCCCCGAAGGCTGGCATCATTGCCACGTTGAATGGCAGTGCTGATTCATTAAAAAAGGCCAACCCTCTGGTCACGTGAAGAGTCGACCAAACGTTTCGCGATATTCTTTCGTGTATGACTTAATTTCTATTTCTTTCTTACTGACTGGCTAATTTTATAGTGTAGCTGACCCAGTAAACGTTGTTTTGCCATATAAGATGTTGGGGTGGACCACCCTCATCACTTAGGGGTATGAAAAATACATGTTGGCCGATTCTCAGAACTACCCAATATGCACACAAAATTTCATAAAAATAAGTCAAGCCGTTTCGGAGGAGTATGGTAACTAACATTATGACACGGGAATTTTATATATAAGATGTTTTTCAGGATATAATCATGGCAGGTAAAGTGTTCGCATGTCTGCAGGTACGTATTACAGTGTAAATTGCTGGCATTGAAACCTGATGACTGTAATTACGAGCTAATAGTCTACTCTGATAGCTCGGACGTGTGGAAAGAACGATGGAGGAAGCTATAACGAAAATAGTTTTTAATTACTTACCTTCGTAGGTAGTTGATAGGAATTGTTCCATTTTTTCCACTCGGCTGATCACGTGCAAGTAGTCAGATCGTCATCGATCAGTGATGACTTGTATTGCTTGTAATGTGTAATTTTATTTCTTATATCATTAAAATGGTACAATTATTAATATATGAAGAATAAAATAAAACAAATAATCACAGGGCATCAAAAAATTTATCCGCATCGTTGTCAACGGGAAAAGTGCCCAGAAGGCTGGCAGCATTGCCACGTTGAATGGCAATGCTGATTCTTTGGCCAAACAAAAGGCCAGCCCTCTGGTCACGTGAAGAGTCGACCAAACGTTTCGCGATTTCTCGAAAAACTAAATGGGCACACGGACCCCATGGCCCTAGTGTTTCAACCCCAAACGGCTCAAACATATAACTTCCAGTTAGGTTGTTGTATTTTCGCCGTTTGAGGTTTTTTGCACCTGCAGCAGCCGCACCTGCACAATCCACCGTAATAGGAAGATGGGATGGCGCAAGGGTGTCGACACATGTGGCATCCCACACCAAAGGCCTACCCATCTTCTAAGGTATTATGGTCATTCCATCATATTTCTTTTATAATAAAATTCCACATTACTGCCTCGTTGGTCTAGTGTGATTCCCGGGATTACCGGGTCGAGCAATGTGTTATTGGGATTTCTCATTAGTCATTTCTCAGTAGCAGTGTTTGGGTATGTGCCCTTTTGCTGGCATTAGGCTCGCTTCCTATTACATGGGACTTCAAACATAATTGGTGAAATGTGGGTGTGATTTAGGTACACCTCTGTAGAACCCTTCGGGGAAAACAGGCCTGATGTTATGTTTATGTGTGTTAAATAAATTAATTGCGTATGTACTTAACGGTATATTTTTGAGTCAATACCAGTCTGTTACTGACCCATTGCAGGGTAAAAGCCTCTTCTTAAACAGAGAAGGCACGAGCATTAATCCAATCCACGGTTGATCAAGGTGGGTTGGTGATTTCAGAGCAAGGTAATATTTATTATAAGTCCAGATTTCCTCACTATGTTTTCCTTCACCGATATCAGTGATATCCAAGATTAACTTAGAACTAACATAATCTTTTTTCTTTTTGTTTTCTTTAATTGTTTTGATTAACACCAATCAACTAGTTCCAAACTAAGCATAGCTTGTACTATGGCGACTAGTTTAAGGCATACTTATATATAGATACCAGCAAACGTCGTCTTGCCATATAAAATTTAGGGGTGGACCACCCTTAACATTTAGGGGGATGAAAAATAGATGTTGTCCGATTCGCAGATTTAACCGATATGCACACAAATTTCACGAAAATCGGTCGAGCTGTTTCGGAGGAGTTTAATAACAAACACCCCGTGACACGAAAATTTTAAATATAAGATAAGTCTATCCGTTATATAATTATATCCATGGCATCAACATATAAATTGAAAAAGTCACAGATATCCATGGGAAGAGAATGGGTGGCCAGATTTTGTCTTTCATTCATCCTATTTACCTATTTTAACAATATTTTACCCAGTCTGTGTAATAATTGAACACCCTTTGAAGGCTTCACTATGTAGTTCAAAAATAAATTGAAATGCGTTCGAACCGTGATTCCGATGAAAGCAAATTGTTTTTATCATTAATAGCGTTTCGATGTAAACATCAGATTTTCAGAATATCATTGATTAATGATGGAAGCTGTTTGCACTTTGAGCTTTGGCCACAAATTGCAGCTTTATTTAACATTTTTCACCGATTTATGGCCGAGATATTGGTATTGTATTACCCATGTGATTAACTGGGTTGATGACGTCTGATAGGCAATCGTTGCATGTATTATACTGGTATTCAGCTTCATCTGGTTGGAAGGCTCTGGCCAGGTGGGATGACGATCTGCGAAAGACTGCAGGCAGGTGCTGGATGCGGCAAGCTGAAGACAGGGCTCATTAGGGCTATGTCCAACAGTGGGCTAATATAGCCTGATGATGTGTGTGTGTGTGTGTGATTGGAAGGCGACCCCAACATAGGTGGAAAAATGTTGGGTAGATGATGATATCAAATATTGCGGGAATTCGAACGTCTACCCCTTTCCTGACCATGTTGGGTTCGGCTTCCATTCTAATCGGATGCCAGCGAGTATTTGACTTCCACAACCCACTGGGCAACACGGTACCCCCTGGTTAGACTGAATGCCAGAATTTCGGGCCACTCATAACGCAAATTGGTTTTTAAAAAGTGACATATGCCATGCAGTAGGTCGAAGGCACCATGGTTGACACTACATAAATGGCAACACCATAGAGAATGACCGCTCGGTTGATTTTATATTACTGAATTGTGTAGCACGGAAATGTATACCAGCACTTTGCTCGCGACTTCGTCCGCGTGGATTTTTTACCCTTCGAACTTTAACATCCCTTCCGTCCCCTTTGAAACGTAATTTTTAAAATAAAGTATAGCCATAAATAAAACAAAATGAAAAAATAATGCTGAAAAAAAAAATGACAATCCACACAGCATCATCTAGCCCCAATCTAAGCAGAGCTTGTGTTATGGGTACTAGATGACTGATATACTTAATACAATACATTACATAGATAGATATTTTTATTATACATAGGAAATACCCAGAACACCCGGAACAAATATTTGTAGATCGAACAAACATTTGTCCCAAGGCGGGAATCGAACCCGCAACCTCTTTACCACCATTGTAACCTCTTAACCACCATTGTAACATCTTAACCGCCATTGTTATCTACTAGCTGATAATGTACCTTTCCATATGTGAAATAATTTTCAAAATCAGTGAAGCAGTTTTTGAGTTGATCCATTACAAACAAACATATAATCACCGGCAAATAAGATGGCAAAAGTCGTTAGATGCGCACAAGTCGATTTTTAGGTCTCTTTGGTGGTCAAGCGGGACGCGGGGTATGAGGTAGCGTCGATCCGAGCGCGCGATTGGTGCATCAGTCGACCCTTGCCTCCCGCACCGCGCCTTCGTCCCGTTCGCTCCCGATTTCATTTCAGTGCACGAAAATTGAACCCTTTGTTTTTGTTGTGTTAAACTTAAGTGTTGTTATTGTTTTTAAATTTAGGATAGAGTTCCTGAAAAGGCATAGCATACGAGGAAAGTATGCTCAAACCAGAGTTATACAAATTAATAAAATTGGAAAAAGAACAATTTAAAACATACAGCATTGACCAAACACTTGCAGAACACAACCATAGTGTTCTGCGATTGCGACTTTCAATATGATGCCAACGGTAGTTTTATTAACGGATAGTGACGACGACTAGTTATTTTTTTTTTTTTATATAAACTTTTTTGAATTTTAAATGCACGTTATTTATAACTCCTAATAAACTTGAATTCCTCTCCCTTCTTTATCTTTGTTCTATACAGTTATGATTAAATATAAATGATGGCAATAACAATAGAATAATGACGATCAATAAAAGTTACCACTTTTTTGTGCCACTAAGTGTACGATGCGCGAACTTACCCCCACTACGCCAAAATCTTGCCATCTTATTTGCCGGTGACTATACTAACAATATTTTTTACCTCGTTATAATATTAATTAAGATGTTTTTTAATAACTCACGTATCACAAAACAAGGTCTGCAGCTGAGCATTTAGTCTCAATATTGGCCCTTAATTGATCAAAATTGGGAAGCATTTTAGACCCTATAATGTAATGTTTAATTGACCAAAATAAAATAAAACGTTTTACCATTTTGGGAAGTCGTGATGGAGTACTTCATAAGCTTTACGTCCAAATCTTATCGCACAAGGTCTTACTCATAGTCATCATCATCTGCCTAGCCTTTTTCCAGCTACATTGGGACGTCTTCCATTGTAATCGGATGCAGCTAAATACCAATATTTTTTATAGAGTGGCGGCCTATCTCGACCCAGCTACTGGAAAACATGAAAACCCCTTAGTAAGACTGGTTGTCAGACTTTCAGGCTACCCATAAAGAATGTCAAAGATCTATGACTGGCAGACGATACCAACTTGCAGCTTCTTTGTTTTCCAAGGCATTGACAGTCTCGCACGTTGTGTATGGTCACCAATCTAAAGGCCAACCTTAACGAATCAGAAACAAGCCCCTCTAAGCTGTGGGAGAAAAATTGCTCAGACAGCTGGATATATACATACCTATATATATATATTTTTTAAACGTTGCCCGACACTAAGAATTTCTCCTGTATCGTGGGTGCGTTAACAAACGTTTAAAGTCACATACACAAACATCTGGATGTTTGAACCCGGAACAACTAAATGTAGGCCATACAAATATTTGTTCGGTGCGGGAATCGAACACACGACAAGCGGCGCGGCAGTCGATCGCTAAGCCACTGCGCCAACCGTGTCGTCAAAATTGCCGGAATGACTATTCAGAGTGCGGTGAAGATTAGACGAGTTACTTAAAAAATGTGATTTATATATGTCGGTAATCATAGCTTAACCTTAAATCAACCCGTGCGGTTGATATTATTCAGGCACGAGCCTCGATATAGGCCCTTAATTGATGAGCATTTAAGGCCCCATTCTGTAATGTTTAATTGAACACAATGTTGTAATACGTTTTAATATTTCCGGAAATCGTGAAGGAGTATCTACATTATAAGTCTTACTAAACGTCCAAATATTTGAGGAATAAGGTCGAATACTGTGCATTAATAAATAATAATAAAAAAAAATATTTAACCATCATCTATCAATCTACCTAGCCTTTTTTTCAATTATGATGGGGTCGGCTTCCAGTCTAACCGGATGCAACTGAATACCAGAGTTTCACATGGAGCGACTGCCATCTGAACTCCTCAACCCAGTTACTGGGGAACACGATATCTTTTGGTAAGACTGGTTGTCAGACTTTTGGGCTTCTGACTACCTGTAACGACTGTCAAAGATCTAGAAATGTCAGCCGGGACCAACGGCTTAACGTGCTTTCCGAGGCACGGAGGAGTCGATATGTAACGAACGGTGACCCATCCACATGATGACCTCGGCAAGTGTAGCTATATCGATGGTTAATCGATCAACCCGTGCAACTGTTTTTATTTAGGCACGAGCTCCTCATGAAAAATGAAAATGAAAAATGAAAAAGGTTTATTGGAATCTACAAGTTTTCATCGTACATTAGTAGTGATTGGAACCTCCTTTTAAGCTTATAATGCCTGCATTAGGAGACTCCGCTCTTCCATGCGTTATTTATATTTATAACATACTTGTTTATTTATGTTACCTTTTTTAAACAATTAGACTAACTTAAAACTTATGTATGTAGCATGCCTGACATATCAGATGATGATGACATTGATGTAATTACTCAGTTAAAGAAAAATATTGATGACCTTACCATTAAACTCAGTAGCGCAAATGGAGAAATTGACTCATTAAGCTTAGAAATTGGCAAGCTTAAAAAGGAGAATGAAAATCTTACTCGGAAAAACTTACTGTACAGACAAATAGTTGCTAGCCCATCAAAATCTCCTACCATAACCCCAAAAAAACAAGGGATTAAATGCTCAAAACAAACGGGGTGTATAAATAAACAAACACAGACTGATTCTTATATTGTAGCCAAAAATAAAGTCTCAATAAACTCGCCAACATCTACACAAGAACCAAGATCCGAACAAAATACAACAACAACTAGTAAGATATGTATTCTTAGCAATAATAAGGAAAACAAGATTCTCTCGATCTCAAATACCACTCTGCAATTCAAGTCAGAGATATGTCACTACTTAATGCCACACTGTACGATGGACCAAATGATGCTCAATATAGAAACCAAACTGAAGTCATTCACTATGAACGACTTCTGTATTATATTTATAGGAGAAGAAGACATCAACTCAAATGACTACCCTAATTTGATATATAGTATACGAGCATCTATAAATAAAATTCAACATACAAATATTATTATTTGCGCACCGACATATAAATGTGGCAATTACACTAATATATTTAATGGGAAGATTGAATATTTCAATAGTCTACTATGTCATGATATACTCACCCACGAACACGCTTACTTTCTCGACTCAAACATGAACCTGACCTATGACTACAAAATGTTCTATAGACGTAGCGGAAAGCTCAATAACACTGGCATGCGAACAATTTTTCAAGATTTAAATGACCTTTTGTTCGATATCAAACGTTTTTACGCTGACTCAATAGATTCAAACAATGTGACACAAGAAAATAACTTGACTCGACCAATTGATGACCAAGAAGAAACAAAAACGGCAGGAAACCAGGAGAATATAACAAACTTTTTTCGAGACCAATAATGTTTGTGTTATGCATCAGAATATTGCCGGGTTATTAAACAAATCCGACAATCTCACAATATGCTTAGATGAGCTGTTATCAGAAAAGGGTGTAAGTGTAGATATATTGTGTGTAACTGAACACTTCATCATGACAGGATACGAGTCTTATTTAACGATACCAAACTATCAACTAGCGGCTTCGTACTGCAGGAAAGATAGCAAGAGAGGTGGAGCATGCATCTTGGTAAAGAATGGACATAACTTTATCGAATTAAAGAAGATATCCAACATATCAGAGCCCGGAGTATTTGAATGTTGCGCAATAGAGTTACCTGACTATAACATTGTCCTGGCTTGTGTATATAGGGTTCCCAAGATAACAAATTTCTACGTATGTATGGACAAATTACAATCCCTCCTGCAAGAGTTAACTAAGAAATCCCATCATAATATTGTCATTGCAGGGGATTTTAATATCGACATTATAAAGAAGAATGTTCATACGATTGATTTTGAATGCCTATTACTGAACTATAATTTAAAATTAGCTTTGAATCAGCCTACACGCCTAAAGAGTAAAACCTGTATTGATAATATTGCTCATAACTTTCGCAAATCATGTAAGGTCGAAGTCCTAGAACTAGCTTTATCGGACCATACAGCACAAATAATGACATTTCCAGTACAAAAAAAATATTGGCAGGTTTTAAGACGTGACTACTGCAATGAAAATATGACAAAATTTAAAAATTGCTTAGATAACTTATCATTTTCTGACATTTACAAAACTAATGATCCTAATGTAGCGTACAAATCCTTTTTTGACATATTTTCATTATTCTATAAATTGTGCTTTCCGGAAAAAAATGTTCAAATTAGCACGATACGAAAACCAAAATGGGTTTCACGTGGTGTAAAACTTTGTAGTAAAAAGAAAAGACAACTTTTATGGCAATATAGATTTAAACCAAATGAGACTAACAAGAGAAAACTAACTTGTTATTCAAAAGTATTTAAAAAAATTGTAAGACTTACTCAAAAGGCACAGAACAATTATGCTATAAATACGTCAGATAACAAATCAAAAACTAATTGGAAAATTATAAACAACTCTAAATTCAACGTTCCCAAAAATTGTATTGACAAGATTTGTGTACAAAATGACGTCATCACTGACCCAAAGGCTATTGCAGATGCTTTTAATAATTATTTCATTGACAAAATCAATCCTATAGCAGGATCTGGGAATAATGCGGCATCCCTGATACCTAAAAGAAAAGATTCCTTTTTTCTCGCACCATGTCTGCCAATCGATGTGTTTAAAATTATAAATCAATTGAAGAATACAAATAGTGTGGGACATGATGGCCTATCAACTAAAGTCTTAAAATCTGTAGCGGGAGAAATATCACCGCATCTTAGCTTTATAATTAATCTGTGCATCGAGACAGGTGTTTTTCCCGATGCACTGAAAATATCAATCATTAAGCCACTATTCAAAAAAGAAAATAGAGAGCTTATGCAATTTTATAGGCCAATATCCCTCATAAGTGTAATTTCCAAAGTATTTGAAAAGTATTTATGTAAACAACTGTATTCTTACCTCGAAAAAGACAACATTCTCGCTAATGAACAGAAAGGGTTCAGAAATGGTAAAACTATCAACTTAGCAATTTACGATTTTTTATATTATGTCATGCAAAACGTAGATTCTAACACACCTGTATGTACGATCTTCTGTGACATGACGCAGGCTTTCGACCATGTCCGGCACGACATATTGATTGAAAAATTAGAAGCATACGGCATAAGAGGTAATGTCTCAAACCTTATTAGATCATATTTAAGCAACAGAGAACAATTTACAGAAATTTCAGCTGTAAATAAAAACAGTAAACAGGAAATTATGTACAGATCAAGAGAACGTGTGGTTAAATTTGGCGTGCCCCAAGGTACTGTCGTGGGCCCGCTATTTTTTATATTATATATTAATGACTTACCCAAAAGTATCGATAACCCAATGACACTCTTTGCCGACGACAGTACCATTACAATAGCTTGCAAGAATAGAGACACATACGAATCTGACATTAATAATTCTATAGAATCAATGGTAAAATGGTTGGAAAACAACAATCTTAAGATAAACCTTGGGAAAACCAATATTCTGCATTTTGCCCAAAGATCATCCATACCAAATGTAAATGTCCATTATTGTAACACCAACATAGATAAAGTGAATATGACTAAATTTCTTGGAATAACTATTGACGGCAAATTAGATTGGAAAGCGCATACGGAAGCATTAAGCAAAAAAATTAGTAATTCCGCATATGCATTGTATAAATTAGCCCCCATCTTAAATGTTAATGCGCTGCTAACGGCTTATCACGGCTTAGTGTCCTCTAACTTAAGATATGGACTCATTTTTTGGGGAAATTCAGTAAATAAGGGTATGATTTTCAAAACACAAAAGAGATGCCTGAGGGCTATGTTTGGACTTCATGTTACAGAGAGCTGCAAACCATTTTTTAAAGAATACAAAATATTAACGCTTCCATCAATGTACATTTTGGAGACCATTATGTTCGTCAAATCGAACCCACACTTATTCCCCTTAGTGTCAGATAAAGTTGTTCGAAATAGACGCGACAACACTAAGCTATGTATTCCGAGATCCAAGACGACACTAATGCGGAAAAGTATATTCTGTATGGCGCCAATTATGTTCAATAAGTTGCCAAAACATTGGAGGGAATACAGTACCGACAAATTAAAGAATAAATTAAAAGGCCTTTTATTAGAGAAAGCTTATTATAGCACTGACGAATTCTTATCTGACAATTTAATTTGACTTGTTTGTTGACATCCTAATTTTATTTTATTTTACTATTACCTGATTTGACATTTGATTTTTTTTATTTCTATTTTAAGATGATGAGCTGACATTATTTTATTGTACCTACCGTCTAATTTCTAGTAATGCTCTAATTTAAATGATTAATTATAAATGTGTATAATGGGCAATTTTAAAATTAATTAATGCGGTCTAGCGTCCTGCTTCTCTTATTTGTACGCCATTCAGGCAAAACATGACTGTCTGCTATAATTATTGATGTAACATCTTGCATGCCATGTGTTGTGTATACTCATGTTTTGAACAAATAAATTATCTTTATCTTTAAACTAAGATGGGTTACATTTACAAGTTAAACAGAATGTGCTTGCATGACAATTGAATTGTGTGTGTGAATGTGAGGGTGTGTGTGTGTGTGGTGTGTGTGTAGTGTGTGTGTGTGTTGTGTGTGTGAATGTATGAGGGATGTATGAGAATGGGTAAATGTAATTGAGCGTAAAATCAGTGATGGAGTGTATTCAGACCAATAAAGCTTCTGTGTCCTCATAACTAAGTGGTTTAATCCATTCTGTTAATATTTTTTTGCAATCATGCCGTTTCTTTCCGTGAATGTATATTTCTTTATTGCATCTGTTGTAAAGTTGGGCAGAGCGCTTTTTGTATTGGATGCTGGCAAATTTAGTCTTAGTTCGTGGAACATCAGCTATTAGGTCTTTCCTTCTTTTTGAATTTAATCTAGGGTCGTAGGGAAGGGATCTGTGCATTTTAGTTACAGTTTTGATGATATATAGTTTTCTTACAGAGAGTAGGTCGCTAATTTGATAAAGGTCTAGAGTTGGAAATCGCCTGCTTTTAAAATACATCAGTTTTATAAGAGCACGTTGTCCCCGCTCAAGGTCAATAAACTTTGTTTTACCAGCTCCTCCCCAAATGGGGATGCAGTACGTCAAGACAGATTGCACCAACGCTATGTATATTTCATTAAGGAGGTATCTGGGAGTATTTGACTTATTGGGTACTTTCTTTGGAGCAATATGCCTTAACATTTTAAACATCCAGCTCAGTTTCCTGATTCTCGTATTTACTTGTTCAAGGTGGGGGTACCAGGACAGTTTTTGGTCAACTATAACACCTAGATATTTAGTTTGTGATACCTTTTCTAGTGTTGGACACAAACAGTTATTCATACCGCCACAGGTATGTACTATTACTTTAAGTCCTTTATCAGGCTGGGAACGATTGGGTATACTGAAGCAGATATAATTAGTTTTAGCTGTGTTAAACGTCAACAGGTTGTCATTTAGCCATGTAGCTACCTTGGTCATACCAGCTTCAGCACTCCGGACAACATCCTGCCAGGCCCTCCCAGTAAAAACAACAGCGGTGTCGTCAGCATAGGAGAATACTTTAGCATTACTGATCCTGAGGTTGCATAAGTCATTGATATAAAGGAGAAAAAGTGTCGGGCCAAGCACGCTACCTTGAGGAACACCGAATGTGACATTTGCATCGTGACTAATGTATTCTCCTACTTTGACTCGTTGCTTTCGTCTTGCCAGGTAGACTTTTAGAAATTTGAGCGGAATTTCTCTAACTCCTGCAGCTTCCAATTTGTTTATTAGGATGAGAACAGAGACGGTGTCAAAGGCCTTTTTTAAGTCGAGGAAAATAGTAAGACACTTACTACCATTATCCAGACTATCAGCTATAAGAGTGGTAAGGGCAGTAACTGCATCTTCAGTTGAAATTCCTTTCCTAAATCCAAATTGTGATCTACTAAGGATACTAAATTTGTTTAAATATGTTACAAGTCTGTCATTAAATAGTTTTTCAATTATTTTAGATATAGCTGGTAATATGGATATAGGTCTGTAATTGTTGATGTCGTCTCTGTCCCCGCCCTTGTAAACTGGTATAATAATAGATTGCTTAAGCGGCTCAGGAAAGATGCCCTTATCAAAGCAAAGATTGGCCAAATGGGATATAATAGGAATAATTTCCTGGCCTATGAATTTCAAGAATCTAGTAGATACATTGTCCCAGCCAGGTGTACTATCAGACTTTAGACTCATCAGAATCTTACCCACTTCGTGTGGATCTGTGTCTAGAAGAACAAATGAGTTTCCTTGAGCCGACAATTTGTTTGCTTGAGAAGAGTAGTTAACGTTGGTAATTGAGGGTTGAATTTTTTGGCCAGGTCTTTGCCAATGTTTGAAAAGAAATCATTTATATAATTTACCGACTCAATTGGATTTGATTTAAGTTGAAGTAGTTCTATGTTTGGGCTTTTTGTATTTTTAGTGTAAGTTATTGATTTAATATTTTTCCATAATAAATTATCTATATTCCTCATTATACTATAGTTTTTTAACCGACTTCTAAAAAGGAGTCGTGTATCGAGTTGACGTATTAATAAAGGATTAATTATATTATTTAATTAATCCGAAATAATAATTAATCTTGCTCACGCCTTCTCTGTATGAGATGAGGTTTCTGTCCTGCAGTGGGACAGTAACAGGCTATTTAATACCAAATAAGCGAAAATGTGCCGCCATTTTGTAGAGCAAAAGACTGACGACTAAAAGCAGTACATCCGAGTAGTAATAAAAACCATTTAACATCTAGCAAGGTTGTATTGTATTGTTTCCAAAAAAACATTTAACACAAACTCACTTGCTGAAGTTCTACCAGCTAACGCTATCAACTGCACTTATATTACTTGAAAACCAGATGTCTGAAATTTAATAAAAACCACACACTGCCACATAAAACTTCCCAAGTGCATCGTAATCGTCACATATAAAACTTTTCCATCACTTAGATAATACGCAGATGAGCACCTGGTGATAAAGATACGCTATAAAACCACCATTAAACATTACATGAATCAATTGCATAATTAGTACCATAATACCACTGTATAACTTATCATTTTAACTTAGCTTTGTACCATCTTAAAATCTACCCACCATTTTCAATCTTAATTATAAAGTATGAAGGTCGAAGTTAAAGTGTGGATTTTCTACGGTGGAGTTAGGTCGTTCTGTTGCTGAGTTGTGATTGGTTCGTGATCGTGCAGCATTGCACAGTTCGAGATGACCTTCAAACACTCACGCGCAGTTTCGTACAGTCGCGGTCAAAAGTGTTGGAGTTCCATTTAGGAGTGTCTTTGGTAAGTTTTGTTTAGGGATCTCAATATTACCATCCCAATTAAAATCAAAGTATTTAATAGTTTGGTTTTTGGTGACACAGCAGGTATTACAAAATATGTTAAAAGTACTTAGGTCAAAAATCAACTTATTACTAATGCACTAATTATATGAAAATATTAGAAATTAAATGAGTATGTGGAGGGTTACACGAGTGGACGGGGACCAAAGAAACGATGAATGGATTGTGTGAAAGATGACATGGCTAAGAAGGAGGTGGCTAATTATATGTTTGTTTTGCTGGGGACTTTGTTCCACCACTTCTTCTTCCCAGCAAAAACACTAGGAAGTGGTGAAGGGTGGGCGTTTTGGGGGACCGTCTTATGTAAACGTTTTGACGTTCAAAAAGTGCTGATTCTCAGCCTAATTTGAATAAATGAATTTTGATTTTGATTCTTGATTATGTATGGAAGAAGTAGACACGTTGTGTCCCCAAATAAATTGGGATAAAGGCAGAAGGATGATGATGATTTAATGACAAAACGTAGTATGACAGCGCTAGGTATGTTATGAGTCCTCCACCCTATTATTTACTAATTAAAATTCGGGTAGCCTTTGAAAAATATACTGTGCTTAGTATCAATCTAGCGTATTTAGTATTTTTTTCTGTTTGGTGTTATATTATATAGTAGTTTTTTTTTGATGCCCTATTATTTATATACTACATATGGAAAGTTGTAATTGGCCATTTTAAGATCTAAACTTTTATTCACTGTCTGTTTAGCTGTTTGTTAAGTTTTCCTGAAAATGTAATAAAAAAGTAAATAAAATAAATAGTGGAACATTACCAAGCGGTGGTTCAAATCATCACGTGGCTGTGCTGTGCAGTAATGCCTGCTATTCTATCAAAGAATCAGCATTGCGATTCGACGTGCCAATGCTGCCAGTCGTTTGGGTACTTTTACCGTTGACAACGATACTGTCACTTGATGCCTTATGCTCTCCTTCACATTTTTATACACGTATGTTTATATAATTACTAGCTGACCCGGCAAACGTTGTTTTGCCATTTTAAGCCAAAAACAACAAAAAATAAAAAACAATATTTAGGGGTCACCCTTATCGTTTAGGGGTATGAAAAATAGATGTTTCCAACCTCTATTTGAACACAAAATTTCATACAAATCAGCCCAGTCGTTTCGGCGGAGTTCGGTAACTAACATTGTGACACGAGAAATTTATATTAGGTCTTTACCTATGAAATTGCCGTTCTGCAGTACTGGCCATTTCAAATCAAAATATTTTTTGTTTGGCTAAGAATTCTAATTTCAAATTAATTTTATTTTAAAAACATGGATTTTTTTTTCCAAAAGTAGTCATTTGTTTATTGATTAGTGTTACATTTTCATCGCATTTAAATCTTTTTCGTCATCATGGATACGTTAAAAATTCGAGTAATTATGGAATATGAGTACCGTCGTGGCAGCAACGCGGCACAAGCGGCACGCAACATCAACGACGTTTACGGAGCTAACAATACAAACCAACGCACTACCTGTTATTGGTTTGCTCGCTTCCGTTCTGGAAATTTCGACCTGAAAAATGAACCTCGCGGTCGTCCGAAGACTTTGGTCGACAATGACGAATTAAAGGCGATTGTGGAAGCTGATGATACACAATCTACGGCTGAATTAGCAGCAGCTTTCGACGTTAGCGTCAAAACAATATTGGTCCATTTGCGTCAAATTGGCAAGGTAAAAAAGCTTGACAAATGGGTGCCCCACGAACTCAATGATCGCCAGCGCGAAGTACGCGTCGAGACGTGCCTTGCACTGCTCAACAGACACACAAATGAAGGAATTTTGAACCGCATTGTTACCTGCGATGAAAAATGGATTCTGTTTGATAACCGCAAGCGCTCAGCAAGTTGGTTGGATCCTGGTTCAGCACCTAAACAATGCCCTAAACGAAAACTTACCCCAACAAAAGTGATGGTCACTGTTTGGTGGTCTAGCGCCGGTGTGATTCAACACAGCTTCTTACCAAACGGGGTGAGCATTACTGCAGATGTGTACTGTGAAGAATTGAACACAATGATGGAGAAGCTGGCACATCTCCAACCAGCATTGGTCAATCGCTCGTCTCCGCTGCTCCTGCACGACAACGCGCGACCTCATACTGCACAGCAGACGGTCTCCAAGTTGCAAGAACTGGGGTTGGAAGCTCTCCGTCATCCGCCCTACTCACCAGACCTTGCGCCTACAGACTACTACTTTTTCCAGAATTTGGATAACTTCTTGGCGGGAAAAAAATTCAATACCCGAGAGGCAGTACAAAATGCCTTTGAAGAATTTGTTGCCTCCCGTCCAGCTGATTTCTTTAAGAAGGGCATCAATAAACTGCCACTGCGTTGGCAAAGATGCATTGATTGCATGGGTGATTACATCGATTAATAAAAATAAAAAATACATGAAAAAAATTCATTTAAATTTTTTCATACAAAACGGCAATTTCATAGGTAAAGACCTATTATAACATTATTTTTTGCTTGGTGAAGAAGTTTTTCAGTCGTTAATTCAAATTATCTTACATTTGTGTTCTAAAATACCTATCATTTTGTCCTGTCTTTTGTCTTTCTGAACAAAGAGCCTCGTAAATTACTTCAAGAAAATAGCCCATTAAAAACTTATTTAAGCAATCATAACATTGTAACTTTTTACAACGTTCGAAGTACTGAAATCGAAAAACTTAAATGCCCAAAATAACTCGTCAATTATGCTCGTAGCAGGCTTGACGATTGAGACATTAGAGTATTCCATTAAACTTAAAGTCTTGATTCAACTTAATACTATATAAGTTGACTGGTACAACTTTCAAGAGCTCTATCATAGCTAGGAAGTTCCTTAGTTCATATATGGGGACGGGATTGTGCTGTACTGTATGGTTGGCTATGCGATAATATATAATTTTAATTCAATGTCAACCTTTTTTCTTGGGACAAGCCCGCCACACTATTCCAGACCACTGCAACTCCTGAAAGCCAGAATCAACAATGTCGAGTGTCGGCCACCAGAAAAGCGTCGAGTCAATGGAGCTCGACGACTCCCGGAGAAATGGACTTCAACAGTCTCGGATCCCGCAACGAAATTAATCACAAAAGGAGGAGTAAAAAAAATATAATCTTACCTTTTCTTGTAACCCAAAAATGTTGCATGCCATGTCATAGCATGTTACAACTTTTCCATTATGTTGAACACCTAAATGATTTATCAATATTATAATTGCTAGCGATGGAAGAGTCCAAGATTAGCAGTAAATCAATTCGACTTAAATGCTCTCTGAGAATTGACTTTTTCACGTCTCTTGGTGGTGTTGAGTTGTGGTGTTACTATAGTCCAGTGGTCTCACTCCTGATGCACAATTGTATGTTCATATAATAGCAACTAAAAAAGGTTTTTTTTTTAATTCTTACACTTTTGTCCGTACTTACGTGTTATTTCTTCTTAGTAATTTTGCTCATTATTGTCAAAGGAAAACCGCTTGATTAAACCTGAGGCCTTCGTTATTAAACTAATTTTAATAGTCAATACGATTCAGCAGGCACGTGATTAAACATTATTTTGCTAAACATACAGCTGTCAAAATAGACGAACTCAAGAGTTCGAGTCTATTTTGACAGCTGTATGTTATGTGTGTATGTGCATTGGAATATAGACATTTCGTACTCTTCAGTACGAAATGTCTAAATTCCAATGTCGATCGATCGGAATTCAAATCAAAAGTAAGCGCGCTGAACTCACAATCAACCTGACAAAAAAATAATTCTCTGTTTTTAATTCGTCGTAGCCGGGTAAAAAGGCTGACTAATCCGTTACTGGCAATTGCGAGATATATTGATTACAAGATAGATTGCAATATCCCCGGACAATTATTTTTAATTTTCTCGTAGTATCGCTACTAAAGGACGTCTACATCTTTGTTCAGCATTGTACGTAAATAATGGCATGCGGCTAATCTTCGCGAGATTGGAAGCAATTGGCGGAATTAAATAATTGTTGTTATACCATTATATAATTCTGCATTACGTATTGCACTGAATCATGTAGGTACCGCTTCTATTGTGGGATCATTCTTCTTTATTCTAGACTTGGCTTGATCTAAATGTACCTATGATAGAACTTGGGGCTTGCGTCATCTTCTGACTGGCCTATTCCCAACTGAGTTGGGGTCGGCTTCCAGTCTAACCGGGTGCAGCTGGCCAGTATTTTCCATGGGGCAACGGCCTATCAGCCTGACCTTCACAACTCAGTTTCCCAGAATGCACAAAACCCCTTCGTTAGGCTGGTTATCAAAGCTTTTGGGCTTCTGATTACTAAAGGCTGTCAAATCTAATAGATAAAATTCTCGTGTCACAATGTTCATTCCCATACTCTTCCGAAACGGCTGGACCGATTTGTATGAAATTTTCGGGTAATAATCGGGTAGGTCTGAGAATTGGTCAACATTAATTTTTCATATCCCTTAGTGATAAGAGTGGTCCACCCTAAACATTTTTTTGGCTTAAAATGGCAAAACTACGTTTCCCGGGTCCGCTAGTATACAAATGACAACCGGTACCAACGGCTTAATGTGCTTTCCGAGGAACGGAGGGTTCTTGTTATGTTATTCATATAGTCACCCATTGACCGATGGACAGACAGAAAATGAGACTTAACCTTGAAGATCAATCTGTTCGGCTGCTATATCTTGGTCACAAGCCCCTCTCTTGAAAAGATTAAACCAATAGTAGATAGTGTCAAACTGTGTGGGGATTGTGTAAGTGTGTGAGAGGTGTACAAATGTGTAGGTGTGTGTAAAACTTGCTAAAAACGCTCGAAACAAATATTTGTATGGCCTACAGTTAGTTGTTCCGGGTCTGGCTGTTTGTGTATGTGAGTTTGAATGTTTTTAAACACACCCACAATACAGGAGGAATTTATTATGTGGGGCAGTCCTTATATTAAAAAAAAAATAGTATCCCACGGAAACGTAGTGCCGGTTTAAAAATATCACATGTCCTAACCCAGGTCATATTTATCTGGGAGCCAATTTCATCCAAACCCGTCAGACGTTATTTCTTGAAAGCGTAACACACAAACTCACATTAGCATTTATTTATTATTTTTACATAAGATAGTTTGGTCTTCGCTGCGTACCGCATCACATAGCTGATCCTGGGATGGACAGAAATCTGGTAGGGAGCGATCGTGAGTTAATACTAGAACTTCTCTTAAACTCGTTGGTACGTGGCTTATGAACCGATTTTAGAAACATAAATTACTATAAAGACATACGATTATGCTTGCAACTGAAAAGGCCTAAGAAGTCTTTATTAGTAATTATAATTAAAATCTTTTAAAAAGTGACGTAATGGCACAGTGGTCCAGTCCTCACTCATGCTCGAGTTACAATCCGGGGAAGTCCCAATGTGACTCTATCAATTAATATTCATTCATATATTTTTTTTTTTAGGTTTCCGTACTTCAAAAGCAAAAAGAGGGATATAATCTTCATTTAAATGCCACGAGCATTTAAATGAAGAGTATCTTCTCTGTATGAGAAGAGGCCTATGCAGAAGATGGCAAGTAACGTGCTAGCATTATTTTTATTTAACATTAGAGCGAAATTGCAACACAATTCTTCTCAATTCTATTCCCGCTCAATTTCCTTTAAAAAAAACTATTTTGTACAGACGCCATATTAAAGAGGTTTTACAGAAGCCAGCACATCAAGCTAACCCAATCTCTCAAATTTCTTTGAAAGTTTTAATCTTTGTTAAAAGAATAAGGTTCCTGTTCAATTGGCAAAATTTGACAGTTTGGGATAGCTTGATGTGCTGGCGACTGTACAACCACTTTAATATTGCCTTATAATATAGTACACATTACTATCACATGTCATCTTATAACAAACATGTAATTATTATTTTAATTTTGTGGTATGGTATACCAAGTAACTGTTATTTGATTGCCTCGCCAGTCTAGTGGCGCCAAACGCGACTGCTGAGCGTAAGGTCCTCGGTTCTCTACCATAACTAAAATAAATTGAATACTAAGTTCATTGCTTATCACTTGTGTGCTTGACGGTACCTGTTGGTCGACTATGTAAGTTAGATGTCAAGTACAGTCGCCCGCTTATGTAAGTGCAAAGTTGTCTTTGTTTACGTTTTGACTACGTTGGGTGCTGGTTCTTTTGATCTTAAACAAGATGATTATGAGTAGTATATTGTGCAAACAATACATACCTAAGATTTTTTGTGGGTTCTGTTAGTAAGGTTTGTTGAGCGGGGTGCATATAATACGCACTATAAACAAAACTGAATGGGATCTTCATATTAGTTAAGCATTGATCGTTGCAAACAAAGGTCTTTATTGTTTTTACTGAATTAAAATTACTAATTTCGATAACTTGTTATTTTCTTCTGCTTAGCGTTTTGATGGCAACGTAAAGGTACAGGGTCGACCCAGAAATTGCTACGAGTTTGGTGCCAACAGTAGAGTTCATCAAGTCCTGCAGCGTGCAGGTGTGCAGGTTATCAGGTCTCCCATCGTTTGTGAAGCAGCACCACTCGTTCGCACCAGGCTGGAGTAGTCTTGATTGATTTCAACCTGAGCAGGATTTCCCTGCTTCCACCTACCTGTGTCCGCAGTCTGTTAAGAGACTTCCAGGTTAGCCAAGGTAACTCATCACCAGGAGGCAGATGTTCTGCAGGGGGAACGAATGGGATGTGTAGGGAAGTACCTATTTCCTCGCCATGAGTTATTGGCAAAGAATATTGAATTACTCGTAACTCACTTGGCTCGTGGCTGAAGAGGAGCTCTTAGCTAAATAAAAACAGTCACACGGATCGATCGAAGGTTAAGCTACGCTTGAGGTCAGTCTATGGATGGGTGACCATTCATTACGTATCGAGACTCCTCCGTGCTTCAGAAAACACGTTAAGGCATTGTTCCCGGCTGTGATTTGTAGATCTTTGATAGTCGTTACGGGTAGTCAGAAGGCTGAAAGTCTGACAACCAGTCAAAGGGGTATCGTGTTGCCTAGTAACTGGGTTGTGGAGGTCAGATGCATCCGGTTAAGCTGGAAGATGGTCCCAACATAGTAGTGAAAACGATAGGCAGATGATATGACATTTGGATATCCATGAGATATACGGTTCAATACGTAAAGGAAAACATCCCAGGCCGAATATATCACGAGAATTCAGCTAAAATGTTCAACTTTAGGTATCGTGATATCATAGAACAAATCATTTACATAGACCGGTATAAGTAGCTTTGCCTCTAGCATTGGATTCGCCACTAGATCGATTGATTGATAAACATCCAGATTCGGAATAATTTCCCGCAGGCTATGTGGATACCGGTACTACGATATTCCTCATTCAGGAAGCTAATACTGCCCGATTTTAACATGATAACCGATACTTAACATAACTAGTATGTACGGTTAAAGATATTTATTTACTCAAAAGAATTTACAAAATTCACTTACAAAGTAAACATGGTTAAGATTAGCGTATTTGCCAACAAGCGTAGACAAAGTAGGTACGTATCTTAAAATTAACATTTCTAATAATATATGGCACTTCGACTCAAATAAAGATGTGTCAAAGAAAACAAAACATATCAAAAACAAGTAGTGACGACCGATGTGGCGCGGCGGGCGAAGGTCCGCCTGCGACGCAAGAGGTTGCGGGTTCGATTCCCGCCTTGGGACAAATGTTTGTACGATCTACAAATATTTGTTCCGGGTGTTCTGGGTATTTCTATGTATAATAAAAAAATATCTATATATGTAATGTATTGTATTAAGTATATCAGTCATCTAGTACCCATAACACAAGCTCTGCTTAGCTTGGGGCTAGATGATGCTGTGTGGATTGTCCAGCAATATTTATTTATTTATTTATTTAGTTACACACAAGAAGCAGAAATATTAAGCGATGAGGGTAGGGTGCAATTTAATAGTTGTGACGTGTTTACTAAGGCCTATGACACAGTGTAGATAGATAGAAATGATAACAATCAAGAAGAAGAAAAACAAGTATTTAGCAGAGACTCAGGCACACAATGACAATAGTAAATATCGAAAACAAAGAAAGAAATTATAATAATGATAACAGAAGCAATACAAAAATAATTAAGTATTACGGTTGCACCAAAGTTAAGTTCAGCAAAAATGCTAGACGTCTAGTATCTGACATCTGACGCTGCTTTTCAACTGGACCTAAAGTTGTGAGATGTCACGGACGTAATTCAGTTGTATAGTAATATCAGGTGAGTACGTGAAATAAATAATTATTAATGTTAAGAAAATGGAGCTGAAGTAAAAATGGAAAAAACAGAAAATAAAGAAAAAATGTGCCAAAATTAAAAAAAAAAATACGGACGCAAGGGAACGTGACCAATGTACTTAACCGTAAAAAAAAGAACTTTGCATAAGTTCATACAGGCAAACGAAGTAGTGGATGACTGATGATGAAATTTTTTATTTTACAGGTAAATAAAACTAGCATACTCCTTCAGTAATTCGGTTATGTGGTCACAAAAAGGGAAAAGATTTTTTTCTTTTCTTTGAAAATGTAAATATGTATTTGTCCTAACAAGGTACGGACCCTCGGTGCGCGAGTCCGACACGATTTTTGAAGGATTTTGAAGTTATATTTCCGTCTTCATAGACTTCGACGCATTCTTACAGGGGCGAGGCGGAACAATCGATAGTAACGGGACGTAAGTTCAAGCCACTGCCTTCAAGAGCCTTTCTAAATTCAATAACATTCACAGTCTAGACAATATATCTACTTGGGACATAAAAATATATAGTACCTAGGAATGTAATCGTTTATTTACGAGTTACTATAAAAATACCCAAATCGCTAGTGGGGTTGTTATATTATTTAAGGAGCTGGTTTGATTTCTCAAGGATCCCTCCATCAGCTCCTGACTAAGTGACAATTGGATCGCCTCGAGAGTACAAAACAAAAAAAGATTTTTCAAAATTGATTCGCAAACGACGGAGAAATCGGTGAGCATCATCATCTGCATAGCCTTTTCCTAACTATGTTGGGGTCAGCTAACATTATAACCGGATGCAGCTGAATACCAGTATTTTAACATGGCGCGATTGCCTATCTGACCTCCACAAGCCAGTTACTGGGCAACAAGATACCCCTTGGTTAGATTCGTTGTCAGACTTTCGGGCTTCTGACTACACGTAACGAATGTCAAAGATCTACAAATGACAGCCGGGACTGACGGCTTAACGTGCTTTCCGAGGCACGGAGGAGTCTCGATATGTTACGATCGGTCACCCACCCACAGACTGACCTCGGCAAGCGTAGCTTAACCTTCGATCAACCCGTGCGGCTGTTTCTTTTGCCACGAGCTCCACTGTAGTAGGTGAACATACCTACATAAAAAAAAAAACATACAAACAGTCAAACAAAGAATATCCTCTTTTTTTGAAGACGATTAATAAAAGTACATTCTTCAGTCTCCAGCGTTAACAGGGTGGCTGAACGAAGAAAGTCAGTGAATAAAACTTTCGTAGTATTTAAAAACAATAACAAATAAAATCGCATGGTACTCGTAGATAGTCGTGAGATTTTGGGCAGCAACCATCCATTTTTCCTTATCTCTGACTTGCCTTTATTTTCTGACGAGGAAGTCTGTGTTTTCCTCACGATGTACGATATTCAATCTTAAAACTATTCTTGAACAAGAACGGTTTTGCTATAAAACCGTATCGTAACTAGATCAACGATATCGTAGAATAAATACTTATACAATGACTGTCGCACAGCTGATTAAAATGACATTGTTTTAACTTATCCGACCGCTTTGTCCTTTGAGTGTCTACCAGATTTATGTCGGTACAATCGTACAAGATATTTGGTACAGTAGGCCGCACTTCAATAAAACATAAACATTATAGTATAAATCTGTTCTGAGTGTGAGATATAATCTAATAAACTAATTACTTAAAAATATTTTATGACTAGTGCATGGCAAGAGACACATGAACGCAGGATAGAGGCGAAGAGGTAGAAATGCATTCCTTACGAAGTATTTGTGGTATAACGTTGAGTGATAGATTGAGGAATGATGTTATAAAACAACGTTATGGTTTAAAAGTAGATGTAGTGCCAACTTAAAAAAGTAAGCTCAAATGTTTTGGTCAAGTTGATGAGCGGATGAATGAAAGACGATTAACTAAAGGAAAAAAAATATTTATAAGGCAAATGTAAGCGGAAACGCCGAGAGGGGACGCTCTAGAAGGACATACACTGAACGTGGCCACCACCAGAAAAGAGTCGAGGAAATGAAGCCCGACGAGTCACGGAGAAACGATTCAACTGGATCTCAGAGCGAAATAAATCAGAAAATAACAGCTAAGGAGTTAAAAAATACATAATTTCCACTTCCCTCCTTATCAAGCAGGAGACAGTACAGAGCTAGGCCAATAGGCACAAACTGACGTTTTCAAGTGGGAAAGTTAGTCGGTATTTGTGTTTGTGTATTTTAATCGTTCACGTTGTAACGGGTGAACAGATTGAGACAAAAAGTTACAAAGGTAGCTTATACCCTGAATTAACACATACGCTACTTTTTATCTCGATGAATACAGACTGATAAACACATTACCCTCCTTTGTGTCGCGCAGTCAGATAAAAACACAGCAACATCAATAAACTGAGAAGAAAATCGTTTTGAAAATATTTCAGTGTTATAGTGTAAGAAAACTGATATTCGTATAAACACTGAACTTATCTGAAATTGTTATGTAAAGAAAAAGGCAGAGTTTTCATCACAAATCATCAAAACATTATCAATAGCTGCGGGAATATTCTTAAACATGAGCGAAATTGTGTTAAAGACGTGCACGTTGAGATAATAATATCTCAACTAAGGCCTGTGTCTCACTATAAGAGCGCGATCACACAACCATGCCATGATGGCCCAGTGGTTTAGGCCTCGCCTCTTGTGCACGAGGTTGTGGGTTCAAAGCTGGGCAAGTACCAATGTGAGTTTTTCAATTCATATGTACTTTCTAAGTTTATCTTGGACATCACTGACATCGGTGAAGGAAAACATCGTGAGGAAACCTGGACTTATATAAGTAATTAATATAAGTCTGAAATCGCCAACCCGTCTTGAGCAAGAGTGGTGATTAATGCTCGTGCCTTCTCTGTATGAGAAGAGGCATTTGCCCTGCAGTGGGACAGTATACACACAACCATGATCGAGCAAGATCATCGTCATCGGCATCAACCCACTCCATGGGTAGGGTACATAATTCTGTGTGGAAAAAGACGATCAAAAGTTTCAAAGCTGGGGGAGTTTTGAAACTTTTGATCGTCTTTTTCCGTATTCTCTAGTATTGTGTTTATTCCTTTAAACTGTAAAAATGTCATGAGAAAATCATCATTTCTATCTAAATCGATGACAGTTTGAATTAAAATATAAATTATGCACGTCTTGCAAGCCTCTCTATTAAGTCGCCTACGAAGTAGCTCAAACAGTCTCCTGATGGTGTTGTCCGAGCGGTGGGACCTGTCCCTGTTGCAGAGGTGGATGCAGCTTCATACTGGCGTTTCTCCTCGTATTGTTTGACCGTATTGTTGTAATGTGTATTATTTCATTTATATTTAATTTAATTCTATGTATGACATTTTGTATTTAATCTTAATTGTATTTATGACATTGTGTATTTAATTTAATTGTGTGTGTCATTGTGTATGTAATTTTAATGTATATTAGTTGTAATATTTTAATTTTGTGTAAGTACATTATATGGACAATGTCTGAATTAAATGAATTAAAACTCATTGGAATAGTAGTCATGATTGTTTGAAGTGAAAAACTAAAAAAAACGTGATATTTAGGAAAACCCGGCGCAAGTTTTGAATAATGAGGGGTCCAGGATCATGTTTTGAAGCTCAAGGTATTAGTTTGTTCGTCGATATCACTTCCACCCTGTATAATAAATAAATAAATAATGCTGGACAATCTGTACAGCATCATCTAGCCCCAAGCTAAGCAGAGCTTGTGTTATGGGTACTAAATGACTGGCATACTTAATACAATAACATTACAGAGATAGATATTGTGTATTATACATAGCAAAAACCCAGAACACCCGGAACAAATCTTTGTAGATCGTACAAACATTTGTCCCAAGGCGGGAGTCGAGCCCGCAATATCCTGCGTCGCAGGCAGACCTTTGCCCGCCGCGCCACATCGGTTGTCAAAATAATGGCGGGGGGTGCTATATTATCCATAGCACTATTCTATTCTATTTATCTTTATGGCAAACAGCTCAAAAATAGTACCTTCAGATCTTATTTTCAAAATAGAAGACAATTTAACAGCTGTTGTTTATTTTTCTACAGATTAACTGAAATGACAAACAGAATACAATCCAAGTGAAAATTACAAGTGTTTTTTTTTCAAATCACTCAATTGTTTACTTGACATAGTTAATTGTGCGGGTTTTCCGTACGAAAATACGCTGTATAGCTATGAAGGTAGGGTCTAAATGATTTATTATGTCTGGTGTAAGATATTGTGGTTAGCATCGTCATGTTTACAGTCCAAGATTAGCAGTAAATCAATTCGATTTAGATGCTCTCTGAGAATTTAGTCTTTTCTTGTCTATTGATGGTGATCAGTAGTGGTGATGGTGGTGATCGTGATGGTACAGAGGTGCAGGCCTTGTCTTTGATGTACGCCGTTGTAGGTTTAAAATTTAAGCAAGTAATAATGTAGCGCTACAAACATAACATCGCACTTGTATTCTTTTTAGGGCTAGGCAGACATTTCGCCAGTTATGTTGTTACATAACTGGCGAAATGTCTGCCTAGCCCTTGCGCCTTGCGCTTGCGCCTTATTACATAGGATACATACAGACTGTTGTCTGTATGTATCCTATGTAATAAGGCGCAAGCCTTTTGCCATCAACTGGAGACAAATCACAACTCAATATAATTTCTTATTTTTCAACCAGGTATCCCTAATTGATGCTAAAAAAATAAAAATGCATGTGTCAATAACATCAAGCAGACTGATAACAAAAACATCTTTAAGAACCAAGAAATAGTAGTAGTTTGTCACAATGACCAATCATCGTCATTGTAAAGTAAGATCATGCAAAACCTGCCTGGCACCTGCGCAGGCGCGTGACTGTTCAACCAGGCGTCATGTCGCAATACTTAGCGCTAAATCATTGGAGATTATCCACAGTTTAGGTCATGAATATTCCAAAGGTTAAACATGATTTGTGTTTTACGTTTAAGAATAGTTAGTGCGGGATGAGTCGCTTGCTATGTAGCATTTTAACCACTGTAGATGCAATAAATTATGCTTAAATTGAAACATTTTCATTAGTCTTGCATTTTTTATTGACATGACATTATTATTATCTTTATTCATTATAAATATATATACATTTCATTTTTAAATATTTCAGTAAAAAAAAATATATTTAAAAATATTAAAAATACCGATGGCAGGAGCAGGGTCCGAGCCACCAGTGCGGCGGTTAGGATTGCAGAGACAGGAACCTCCTCACAATGCGAGCCGTATCGAGGAGTATCAGGCTTGTAACGAGAGCCTCGACGTTGGTGGTCGTTACTGAAATAATAGGGTAGTGTCCTTAAAAAATCTGATTGGTCCGAAAGTTGGATTACTCAAAAATACTGGACACGTATTTTTTCTTTTGTCACGTAAACCAAAAATGACGACGGTATAGTGCGTAGAAATTGCGCGTGACGTCACGCCGTGCTACACTTTTCGTAAAAAGATGATGATGATAGATGTCACAAGCCCCTTCTCCTGAACTTTGATGTGCTATATCATTGTCACTTTTTAGTGAATTAAGTAAGCAAAAAATATGTGTCCAATATTTTTTGGTAATCTTACTGACGGACTAAATAGACTTAATATATATTTACCTAGGACACATCCCTATTAACAAAAATACAAATAACAGTAGCCCAACGGCACCGGGAACAGGGTCCAAGCTACCGGTGGTCAGGGCTCTTAAGAGAGGAACCTCAAGAATATATATATTATTTTTTTTAATATATATTATACAGATATATAAATATAAAACATAGCTACCTGTATTCTTGCAAATAAATATACCATTCATTCATTCGATAACAAGAACAGACTAAACACACGACAAAGTTTTATTGTGTTTTTCCATCTGGTATTTCTCAGTTGCAGCTTGGAGTCTGCATTTGTTTCTGGCTGATAGAAATCATTATAAGCTAGATAATGCACTGAAACGCCTTCAAAGCGAGATTCAAACTCAAAGAAAAACTATACTTACATACAAAAACACTCTGGCTATGTGTGTTCGTCTATATAATAAATTACCAAATATGTTTAAAACATTAAATTGTAAAATCCAATTATATAAATGGCTCAATAACCATAATTTCTATAATCTTAATTATCATTTTAATTTGACTTGAATATTGTTTTTTTGACTGCAAATTGTAGGCTTAAGTTTGCATGCTTTAATTTAAGCAAAACATGTAAGATCTCATATTTTAAAATAACACCTTGTATACCATGTTTTAAGCAAATAAATATATTCTATTCTAAAATCTCAAGAGCTATACTAACTCAACCCACCGCATTCTCTGGCACTACACAGCCAACGTACCTACGTTAGATAAAAACAAAAGCAGTGACGTCACTAGTTTTTACCGGCCAGTGCCTGGTGGTACCACGGAAAAACATCCTAGTTCAGCCATGACCAGTCTGAAAAGATGATACTCACTTAAGTATATAGACGTGATTGAACTATAGGTAGTAACAGATACCTACATATGTAGATAAACTCAGGCCGTTTACCTACTTTTAAAGTACTTTTTTACCTCCTATGATCTTAACTTATTTCTTTAGCTTAATCTTAAATTTCTTGTGTGCACAGCTGTTTTCCTTTCTCTTTTTTTCGATATGTATGATTTTCGGGCTTTATTGCGACATGCTACGGGACCTGGGAGACCGGGAGCAGACCGGCTACAAACTGTTGGTTCTAAAACTGCTTTACACAAGAACAGTATTTTCGTAATGGCTCCAAAATTATACAATAAATTGCCAAAGTGTATCAGAAGTGAGGAAAATGTCAGCCATTTTAAAAGGAAGTTGTTCCTATTTCTAGTTGAAAAGACGTATTACTCGATTGAAGACTTTTTAAATGACAAATTATGACTAAATTTAATTTTCTTTGACATTTTTAATAATTAAATTCAATTACTTTATTTTATGCGGCTCATGACATTTTTCAAGTGCTTCATTTATTTTATCCTAGAATTTATTAATTATGATAGTAAGATAACCAGCCCACTAATATTATATTTATATTTGTATGCCAATTATTGGCCGAACATACAGATCAGCCAAAATGTATAAATAACACCTTTTTGTACTTATGTTCACAAATAAAGTTAGATTTGATTTGATTTGATTTGACCTTTCCTGTGCGAGTTCGTCCCGCATTTCGCCGGTTATTCTTAAAAGCATATCGTCCAGGTGCCTTTGTCTGCAAACGGGATCGGGTTTGTTCTGTTCTCTGTCTTCGAAGTCCTTTAGGCGCGTGCCAGTCTTTCAGAAGGAAGTTAAAGACTTCAAGCTTGACTTTGTTATCATAGAATTTCAGCATTTTAAAAACAGTACTCCTGATGGTGGTCTATTCTACTTTAGCATTACAGATTCCAAAAATAAAAACAAATGTAATTTTTTTGTTTTTTTTTGCAAAATAACTAATAATTTACTACAATCATAACACACGCCTGTAATCCTCGGAAGGTTAGGCAAAAGCGTACGTATAAAACACCCACATTTCGCCAGTTATGTTTAAGTCCTATGTAATATGAGACGAGCCTATTGCCATCAACCGGGCTCAAGGCTGCTACTGAGTTATTACTGATGGAAAAACCCAATAAACCCACTTTGCCCGACCCGGAATCGAACAGAGGACATACTCGTAGTCAGGACTACAGAAAAGGATATTCCTTTCATCCATAAAAAAGTATTCTTCCCGAGGAATTGAAAAAATCTACAGTAACGCAAACAAGCAAAAGCAAGAATAAAATATTTGATGGCCAAAAACTCCCGTAAAAACAATTTGAAGACATACAAAACTACTAACCTATACTCTGCACCGAACAAAAACCATTTTAAACATGGCTTCCTTCACATATTACCACACCTTTAATTGTATACGACTATGGTTCACTTTAGCACCAAATATTCTATACGGTCTAAGAGTCAATCACCTCCGTCAAAAAAAATCTTATTCAATTGGTATATTATTATTATTATGAGTACCACTCATGAATTTGCTACGGACAATGTGTGAATTTCGACATTTGACGAATTGGCTTTAACTAAAATCTTCACAAAACTTATAAGTAAGGTCAAGGCTGAAACGTCCGTTTTTTTATTTTTAGTCGTTTTTGTGTCCAAGTTTTTTAATCAAAAGATAAGCTACGATGGCCGAGGATAGTCTGTGGATGGGTGACCGTACGTAACATATCGAAACTCCTCCGTGTATCGGAAAGCACGTTAAGCCGTTGGTCCCGGCTGTTATTTGTAGATGTTTGACAGTCATTACTGGTAGTCAGAAGCCCGAAACTGGAAACTAATCCTACCAAGGGGTATCGTGTTGGCCAGTAACTGGGTTGTGGAGATCAGATAGGCAGTCGCTCCATGTAAAATACCGGTATTCAGCTCAATCCGGTGAGACTGGAAGACGACCCCAAATTAGTTGGGAAAAGGCTAGGCAGATGATACGTACCATCTATCAATAAACTTAAAACAAACAATTATAAACTTTAAACTTTCATCGTTACAAACAAATTAAATAAAAAGGACCATTAATAGGTAATGAACCGCAAACTAAGAACCGCAAATTCAGTTTTGTTAGCGAAACACATTTTAAAAGGTATAGATCCACAACTTATAATTGAATTCATTTTGTCGAACGAGGGTTATTATAAAACCTAATGCCATAGACTTATTGTGACCTTTGTGCCGGGGAGGCAAGCAACAGTATTAGATTGGATATTGTTTAATTTACGGTCTGGTGCGTAGTACTTAGACATGTCAGAAGAACGTAGGGGGCCGGAGCCTGCTGGGGTTGCTGGATGTTCGAAAGAGTTACCGTGACCCGGAACGTAAAGGGCAAGGACGGAACACGGATGGGTTTTAGTCAGTAAAAGTCTGACACGCCCTCCCGTTCCACCCAGAACGGGAGAAGTCATTGGATGATTTCCCATACTTAGAAAAAAAAAGGTGCGTAGTACTTGCAACCGGCGTGTATGGCCAGATGTAGAAATATAAATATTTTATTTGTGATACATAGGTATAGTGGTTGGACATGTTTTAGGTTAATGTGCGCTATGATCAGCCTTTTATAAGCATACAAAAAGAATTCATTACAATTTTTACATGCGAGAGCTTAATCGTACTAAACTACAAATTAACTACGTAAATGATTGTATTATTTCATTACTAAAGGAACAGCGATCAAAATAACTTGTTAGGTAAATGTCAAAATAATTTAGATTTAAATAATTAATTACGATTTGTGATTACAATAAATTCAAAGAAGCAAATTACATTACATTACAAGAAGTTTACATGTACTGTCAAAATAATGTCAAAATGTATGAACGTAAACGAAGCAAGAGTGCGTAAGGATCGTAGCAGGTGACGTACTGTAGTTTCAGCCTACCCCCTAGGGAAAAAGGCGTGAGTTTGTGTATTGTTTAATTTCAATCTTAGATATTACCATCTACGCCTTGCGGTGTTACTCGCGGATAAAAAGTCAACGTGAGATGCCGTTGCTATCCTACGTGATTACATAACTATTTCGCGATTAAAAGCCTATGTGTTAATCCAGGGTATGAGCTACCTCCGTCACAAAAGGCCATCTTAATTCGTTCAGCCGTTTCAGCATGTAGAAGTAATAAGCATACACAACACGTACCGACAAGCATTCGTATTTAAAACATTAATATATTAAGACCATCTTAATAAGTATATTAACCTTTTCCCAACGATGTTGGGAGCGGTTTTCAGTCTTCAAGGCTGACAAGGCTTTCATCACGGGAAAGTTAAGTATTCCCATGAGAATTTCGAATTCGTCTCATATTGACTTTTAAAACATAGGATACACCGCAGGGCACACATAGTAATCAATATAAGCATCGGAGTAAAAGAATGTCAAATAATTTACTTTGCATTATATAGTAAAAAAGTCCTTCAACCTTATCAGACAGACGTGTTGCTGGGGAGTTTGTTGCGTCACTTCTTCTTCCCAGCAAAAACACTAGGAAGTGTTAAAAAAGGTGGGCTTTTTGGGTTTGACCGTCTTATGTAATATTTGACGTTCAAAAAGTTCTGATTCTCAGCCTAAATTGAATGAATGAATTTAGATTTTGATTGCCTTGTTTTCAATTACGTACGAGTATGTTGTCGTACAGTTCGTATAGCAACAAACAGCAGAATTGCTTGTAATTTTCACACGGTTTTGATCGATATGTTGCATATTAATTGAGTAACGGTACAAGTTGTAAAATCCATCAGCTATGTGAATAGAGCCAACACTTCGATGCTAATACGTCTGCTGTACTAGAATTATACCATATGGTTTATAAGATTGATGGATTTAAGATGGTTTGATCACGTGTGGAGAAGTTTGTGCCTAAATAAATCCCGCCGCACCGGTTGATCGAAGGTAAGCTACGCTTGCCAAGGTCAGTCTATGGATGGGTGACCATTCGTAACATATTGAGACACGACCGTGCCTCGGAAATCACGTTAAATCGTTGGTCCCGGCTGTCATTGGCTTAACGTTCTTTCCGAAGCATGGAGGAGTCTCGATATCTTACGAACGGTCACCCATCCACTGACTGACCTCAGCAAGCGTAGCTTAACCTTCGATCAGCCCGTACGGCTGTTTTTATTTTGCCACGAGCTCCACCTATTGTTATTTAAGTATCAGAACAAAATTCAATTGTCTAAGAATATCTCAAAGAACGGACGAAAATATAAAATAGTAACAATAAAATGCTTCAGACATTAAATATTGTCTGGTAACCCCAAAACAAGGCTCTATTATGAAAATGCTTACGTACTGAGATTACGTAAATTATTAAAGGGCTTACTTATTAAATTCCTTTTGATGCAGGACCTACTTTAGGTTTTATAATATAATTTGCTACGAAGCTAATTTTCTTTAGGTACTGTAAATTTACTGATTCTAGAGATCAAAATCAAAATTCATTTATTCAAATAAGGCTGAGAATCAGTCTCATCAGAATCATATTTGTAGATCGTGCAAACATTTGTTTCTAGGCGGGAATCGAACCTGCAACCTCTTGCGTCTTGAATGACAGTATGACATTTTTTTAAGGTACGAAACATCGCCTTAGAGTAAGAAGCTCGGGAATGCAATTTTGTTAATTTTTGTTTTATCACAAATTTGGGAAGAAAACCTCGCACGATCTAGATTCAGACAAAAAAACGTTCGGTAACCTGAAATGTTATCTATGATGGATAATAAGAACCTCGTTAAAACTCGCGAGCGTGAATAAGCTGTGTTGATGAAATTTCACAGGTCGCAGATTTTTCTTCCTATTGAAAAGTTACCTCTTTCGCATATACGAGGTTTCCACTCTAAGGCGACGAACATCTTACTATCATTACCATTGTAAACCGTTAACTCTGTTTCTTTTCAAAGTTTCACAATTTCTTTCACAGTTTCGTAACTAGTCCAAACGCAGAGTGCCCTAAATCTCAACTTGACCGTGGCATTACAAGCGATTTGACGAAAAAACTTGGCGTCCTCGGTTGATACTACCAATGGTTTTTTTACCCGCGCTTTTTACTCGAGGTATTGGTATAGTTATTATAGTACCAGATGTACTGAGCTATAAATATTTATTACACGAGGAACATAACATCACGCATTTATTCCCAAAGGTTTAGGCAGAGGATGTCTTGATGGCCCAGTGGTTTATTCCTCGCCTCTTGTGCACGAAGTTGTGGTTTCAAACCTGGGCAAGTACCAATGTGAGTTTTTTAATTCATATGTACTTCCTAAGTTAATCTTGGACATCACTGACATCGGCGAAGGTAAACACACCCACGATACAGGAGAAACGGGCGTTCCTAGTTGATTAAAAACACACATTTCACCAGTTCAGGCTCTCCCCCGATATAACATGGGACTTAAACATGTCCCATGTTATATAGGGGGAGAGCCTATTGCCATCAACTGCTACGAATCCAGACTCCGGGCTTCTACTGAAAAAATCTCGATTGAAAAACCCAATAACACTTTACCCGACACGGGAATCGAACCTAGTACCTCACGCTTAGCAGTAGTGCTTGCCACCCCTAGACCGACGAGACAGTTAAATATTTACTATGTTTGCTGAATGTCCACTCAAGGTAACATGGTCCTATCGATCAATAACTTGTCCGCCCAAACAAATTATTGTAAGTAAATAATGGTTTATGTGGTAATCAATCAAGTAGAAGTAATAAGTCTTTGTTAAAAATAGAGTAACCTTCCCGTCTCTTTAATAAATCAACTGATAAGTCCTCATCATCTACCTATGTGGCACAACGGGCGAAGGTGCACCTGCGACGCAGGAGGTTGCGGGTTCAATTCCCGCCCTGGGACAAATGTTTGTACGATCTACAAAGATTTGTCCCGGGTGTTCTGGGTATTTGCTATGTATTATAAAAAAAATATGTATGTAATGTATTGTATTAAGTATATCAGTCATCTAGTACCCATAACACAAGCTCTGCTTAGCTTGGGGCTAGATGATGCTGTGAGAATTGTCCAGCATTATTTAACTGCCTACGGTTTCCCAACTATGTTGGAGTCGGCTTCCAGTCTAACTGGATGCAGCTGAATACTTTCCATGGAGCGACTGCCTAGCTGACCTTCACTTCTCAAGTACTGGGTAACATGATACCCATTGGTAAGAATGGTTGTCAGGCTTATGGGGTTTTGATAAGTAATTGGGTTATGGAGATAACCCACTTACTGGTTAAGATGAACGGTAGAAGAATAAATCTACTTTGTAAGTAAGTAGCTTAAATTATGTTAAAGCCTAAAAGCAACAGTGTTTTTGATAAAATACCCGAAACTCTAAGCGGCTTTACCAGAAACTAAAGAGGTTAGTCATCACGTAGTCCGCAGACTCATCATCATCATCAGCATTATTCTCCTCCCCATTTCTCAATGTATGGGGTCGGCGCATCGTGTCTTCTTCTTGTATACATCTCTATTTGCCGTAATCTCAACAGTCTCCTCCTTTCTAGCCATATCATCTTCCACATAATCCATCCATAGTATTTTTGGTCTTCCTCTTCTTTTGTTACTATCCACATTTAAAGTCCGCTGCATGTCTTCTTCACCTATACGTCTCTATTTGCCGTCATCTTAATAGTCACCTCCTTTCTAGCCATATAATCTTCCATACAATCCATGCATCGCTTCTTTGGTCTTACTATATTCTTGTAACTCTCCACATTCGAACTCCGTAGAATGTCTTCTTCCTCCACACATCTCTATCTGCCGTCATCTCAATAGTCACGCACTCTCTAGCCATATCATCTTTCAAACAATCCATCCATCCTTTCATTTGATCTTCCTCTACACGTGTTACCTTCTACATTCCAACATGAAATTCCACAGACTGTTATCATTATTAAAAAAAATACAACGATAGACCTTCATCCATTATTATAAATGTGAAAGAAACTCTATATATCTGTCTGTTACCTTTTAACATTGCCTAACCTTAACCTTTTTAATGAAATTTGGTATGGAGATAGATTATATCCTGGAGAAGGACATAAACGAGTATATTATATAATCCGCGACTTTGTCTGCATACGCAGTAACCGAAATTCACGTGGACGAAGCTGAGGGAAAAACTATTAGTAGTATAAATGTGACAGTAACTCAATCTGTCCGTCTGTCCGTCATCTCTACACGCTTTAACCACTAAACCTATTTATATGAAATTTAGTGTCGAGTAGTATTAGGAGCTCGTGGCTGAATACAAACAGCCGCACGGGTCTATCGAAGGTTAAGCTACGCTTGCCGAGGTCAGTCTGTGGATGGGTGACCATTCATTACATATCGAGACTCCTCCGTGCCTCGGAAAGCACGTTAAACCGTTGGTCCCGGCTGTCATTTGTAGATCTTTGACAGTCGTTATGGGTAGTCAGAGACCCGTAAGTCTGACAACCAGTCTTACCAAGGGGTATCGTGTTCCTCAGTGTCTGGGTTGTGGAGGTCAGATAGGCAGTCGCTCCGTGTAAAATACTGGTATTTAGGTATACTGGTATTAGACTGGAAGCGGACCCGGGTATAGTTTGCGACCCTTGAAAGGACATAGGATAGTTTTTAATTCAAGACTTAGTCTTTATCTGGAGTAACTGACATTCACGCAGACGAAGCCTCGGGCACAAGTAAGTTTGTACATATTTTCTAAACATCTTCTATTACAGCGTTGACAATTACCAAACACTATTATTAGATACATTGTTTAACTTGTGTAATACAAAACAAAAGGTCATACGCATTGGTACAGTGACCTAATGCAACAAATCAAAATAAAACAACATACTGAATGAAGTATTGTTCAATGCTGTGCTGGTCTTGTGGTTGCAAGTGCTCCTGCTGGGCATGAGATCCTTTGTTTATCCTTTGTTGATCCTTTGTTAGTTGAATGTCTTAGTTAGTATCACGACTTTAGTCCGCAAATAAATTTCATCGACGCTACCAATAGTGACATGCCCGTAGATGTCTCTGTATAGATTGCTATCGACACAATGAACATAAATTTGTAAAACCTACGATCTAAGTAAACTTGTGGAAGCAATAAAACTATTGAGTATTGAGTATATAGCACATACCCAGAACACCAGGAACAAATCTTTGAAGATTGTACAAACATTTGTCCCAGGGCGTGATTCGAACCCGCAACCTCCTGCGTCTTTGCCTAACCCTGGAAAATGCAGGCGTGATATTAAGTTTATGTCTATGTTCAATTACTTTGACAACAAAATATCATTAGTTAATGATAATATTATGTACAACGTTGTGACAGCATTGCCTTAGGATGTCACTATGTCAGTAGGTAAAGGTTTTACAATGGGTATTGACACATATTTAAGTGTAAAAACATTGACTGACTACATAATAATACAATAATAATTACATAACTCCGTTCATGACTGTTGTCATGTCATTTTATTGGAGGGGAAAAAAAATCACAAGATTTTTAAGTGATAAATTATATTTTTAAACTTTTATATGTCATAAAATATACATGTTTCCAAGCTTACTAATTATTTATTTAATTATTTATTTTGGTTAGCCAACAATAGGGTAGTGTCCTTAAAAATTCTGTTTGGTCCGAAAGTTGGATTGCTCAAAAATGCTGGACACGTATTTTTTCTTTTGTCACGTAAACCAAAAATGACGACGATATAGTGCGTTGAAATTACGCGTGACGTCACGCCGTGCTACACTTTTAACGTAACAGTGACGTCACAAGCCCCTTCTCCTGAACTTTGATGTGCTATATCATTGTTACTTTTTATTGATATGAGTAAGCAAAAAATATGTGTCCAATATTTTTTGGTAATCTTACTGACGGACTAAATAGACTTAATATATTTTTACCTAGGACATATCGCTATTGTTCACACAACACAATCACAATTTATGTAATTGTTATGCCTACATTATTAACTATACCGCATACACAATCACAAGAAACAAAGAACAAAAGAAAAAAACTCTCTGGACTGGTTGCTTCTGTGTGAGAAGAAACATCGAAACAAATTTAGAGGTCTCTTAAGGGTGCATTAAGGGTGCAGACATTGTCGTGGTCAACTAGATGACATGAAGACTATGCAGATTTGTCTATGAGGAGATCTTTTGAGCAAAAAGAACCACACAGATTACAGTGGACCTGTCCATGTCAGTGCAGTCGACTCGGAACTTAAGAAGCGTTGACAGTTTTTGCCACAGATAACATAATATGAGGGGGGCGGCCATCTTATCGAAGGTAAATGGAGGCGGACTATTGGGTGAAAGAATAAAGAAATAATTTATTTATTTATTTATTCATTTATTTATTTATTTATTTATTTATTTATTTATTTATTTATTTATTTATTTATTTATTTATTTATTTATTTATTTATTTATTTATTTATTTATTTATTTATTTATTCATTTATTTATTTATTTATTTATTTATTTATTTCTTTTTTATTTATTTATTTATTTATTTCTTTATTTATTTATTTATTTATAGTTAATTAAAACGGTACAAGTCCAATTACATTAATTAACATAGAATTATAAATATAAAAATGAAATAAGCTTTCAAATAAAAATAAAAAATACAATGTAAAAATGGATAAAGATAACAATTCGTGGATAAGATTATTAATAATTATTTGAGTAAATGGTTAAATAAATAAATAATAATTACATAACAGTAAAATATCTTGCCTGTATTCCACGAGGGGTTAGATAGAGGTCAACTAAAATATACTCACTTTTCGCCAGTTACGTCCGACGTCCCATGTAATAGGGGTCTCAGTTTTTGTTTAAATAAGTTAATATGTATATTTTTTAGCTCTTTTGGCAATTTATTAATTCATGTATCAATTGAATGGATCATTAGATTTCAACTCAGACCTAATGACTCATACTTATTTTTGCTACGGTGTATGTGAATAATTATTTGTATTGTATATAACTGTATCGTTCTCATGCAATGTGTTGAAATTTATTATTTTATTTTGTAAACAAATGCGGTTATTTTAATAGCATCATTTAATTTCTCATACTATGCTATTTAAAAAAAGATAGCATTTATTTTGTTGTATCGATTTAATGATTGCTGTATTTAATGACAACAGAATTATTCAATATTGTAGTGTTATTTTATCTTTTTAATAATAATAATAAATAAAATAATAAATAATGCTGGACAATACACACAGCATCATCTAGCCCCAAGCTAAGCAGAGCTTGTGTTATGAGTACTAGATGACCGATATACATAATACCATACATTACATAGATAGATATTTTTATTATACATAGCAAATACCCAGAACACCCGAAACAAATATTTGTATATCGTACAAACATTTGTTCCAGGGCGGGAATCGAACCCACAACCTCCTGCGTCGCAGGCGGACCTTCGCCCGCTGCGCCACATAGGTCGCCGTCGGTTTTATTTTTATGGTCTACCTTTTGATAGGGGTTTTGTGTATGCCTATAATTGATATAATATATGTATTTGCAAAGTGCTGAATATTACAATCATTTTTACATGAAAAGAAAAAAATGAAACAAAGCGCATCGACAAATTCATCCGCATCACTCTCAACGGGAAAAGTGCCCCGAAGGCTGTCAGCATTGCCACGTTGAATGGCAATGCTGATTCTTTGGCCAAGAAAAGCTAGTCTTCTAGTTACGTGAAGAGTCGACCAAACGCTTTGCGGTGTCTCGGAAAACAAAGTGAGCACACGGACTCCATGGACTTAGTGATTCAACCCCAAACGGCAAAAACATATAACTCCAAGTTTGTTATATTTTCGCCCTTTGAGGTTTTCTGCACCTGCAGCAGCCGTACCTGCACAGTCCGCCGTACTAGGAAGATGGGATGGCGCAAGGGTGTCGACACATTTTGCATCCCACTCCAAAGGCCTGCCCATCTTCCAAGGTATTATGGTCAATCATGAGATATATTACAAATACAGTACCTACATTTGTATATTATGTATTACATGATAATATTAGGTCTTTACCTATGAAATTGCCGTTCTGCAGTACTGGCCATTTCAAATCAAAATATTTTTTGTTTGGCTAAGAATTCTAATTTCAAATTAATTTTATTTTAAAAACATGGATTTTTTTTTCCAAAAGTAGTCATTTGTTTATTGATTAGTGTTACATTTTCATCGCATTTAAATCTTTTTCGTCATCATGGATACGTTAAAAATTCGAGTAATTATGGAATATGAGTACCGTCGTGGCAGCAACGCGGCACAAGCGGCACGCAACATCAACGACGTTTACAGAGCTAACACTACAAACCAACGCACTACCTGTTATTGGTTTACTAAACGAAAACTTACCCCAAGAAAAGTGATGGTCACTGTTTGGTGGTCTAGCGCCAGTGTGATTCAACACAGCTTCTTACCAAACGGGGTGAGCATTACTGCAGATATGTACTGTGAAGAATTGAACACAATGATGGAGAAGCTGGCACATCTCCAACCAACATTGGTCAATCGCTCGTCTCCGCTGCTCCTGCACGACAACGCGCGACCTCATACTGCACAGCAGACGGTCTCCAAGTTGCAAGAACTGGGGTTGGAAGCTCTCCGTCATCCGCCCTTCTCACCAGACCTTGCGCCTACAGACTACTACTTTTTCCAGAATTTGGATAACTTCTTGGCGGGAAAAAAATTCAATACCCGAGAGGCAGTACAAAATGCCTTTGAAGAATTTGTTGCCTCCCGTCCAGCTGATTTCTTTAAGAAGGGCATCAATAAACTGCCACTGCGTTGGCAAAGATGCATTGATTGCATGGGTTGATTACTTCGATTAATACAAATAAAAAATACATGAAAAAAATTCATTTAAATTTTTTCATACAAAACGGCAATTTCATAGGTAAAGACCTATTATTACTAAATCACGTTTGAATCGTTAATGTTCATGATTCTGTTTAAATCGTGCGTTCAAAAGCTAATAAACTTACAACGTAGATCAGAGAGCATTACGCACGTAGGGGAAGGCAAGATGTTTGTGTATGGTTGGTACATAGGCCAGCACATCAGACTACCCCAATCTGTCAAATTTCTTTGATAGTTTTTCAACTTTATAACAAAGCAATAAGGTTCATGTTCAATTGGGAAAATTTGACAGTTTGGGATAGCTTGATGTGCTGGCGTCTGTACAACAACCTTATTGGACCAGTTATGCCTACTTACTAATTATTTGTTATGGTCCAGTGGCTAAGGTATTCGTCTCATGCACGAAGTTGTGGGATTCAAATGTAGATGTTGTGTTTATCTCAGTCATCACCGACATCGGTGAAGGAAACACTTTGCTTGAGTAAACCTGGACTCATAATTAATATAAGTCTGAAATAGCGTACTCGCATTGAGCAAGCGTGGTGATTAATGCTTCTCTGTATGAGAAGAGGCCTTTGCCTAGCAGTGGGATAGTAACAGGCTGGTATTTTTACTATTCAAATAAGAATTTCGTACCGAAAGAAAATATTTTCACACTTGAAAAATCAAAGCCAACAAAATTATACTTACCAAAAATTTTGATTTCATTTGCATGGATTTTCAATTGCATTTCATGGATTGAAAACTAGAATACAATGAAGTCTGTATTCTGTTGTTCTTCCTCTTCAGCATCAGACGAAATTTAATTTCATAAAAACATTTTTAAACTTCGTTTGCTGTAATTGTGAAGTTCTTTATACAAACTTTTAACGTGTTCCATTTTGTGTAATAATCTGTGGGTATTTATATTGCCCTGTTTTAGTACCTTATTTGTATAAGAGAAGGCCTTTGCCCTGCAGTGAAACAGTAACAGGCTGGTATTATTATTTACTAAATAGGTTCATATTATTACGGGGACTTATGTACCACTATACTACTAAAGGTCCCTCACCGGCAGCTTCCGCCTGTAATGTAACACTAGCACTTCACCCGCGACTTTGTCCGCTTGGATTTCGTACTTTTCCCTTTGAACTTTAGCAGCCCCTCCACCCTTTTAAAAGCCTAGTTTTGTGTTAGTATAAAGCTTTCTATAGGTATAAAAACAAACAAACATATAAACAGTAATTTTTTTCTCTTGATGAAATTATTATAATTGTATCGTTACAGAGTATAACAGTGCACAACCCGTTACGATTCAATCTGTAACATTTCATGCAACTTGTAAAATACTACTAGCTACTAATTCAGCTATAGGCGAATGAAAGAAAGAAAAAGAAAGAGAGAAGAAAAACATTTATTTGGGACACGCACAGGTAATAAAAACACAAAAAAAGAAACTATAACTAAAAAGACCAAAAAGGCTCCTATCTCAGCAATGCTGCGATATTTAAACAAGAATGAAATACCACAGGTGCTCAATCAAATTTGCATTGTTACATTACAAGCAAATTCTCGTCATTCCGGGAGTGAGTACTGTGATGTAGTGCACAAAATTGTAGTCCCCCCAACCCTTTGCTCGAGCCAGCCCGCGTAGTTGAGCCAGTATATGATTAAATTAGTCCCTAAATAATATATCTATTAGATCCAGCCAGTCCCTTGCTGTCCTCTCCCAGCAACGTCCTGAAGCCGAGGCTCGTACCCCGCAAGGGGTGCCCTTAGCGATTGGTCGCTTATCTTTTAAGTTTTCATGCCCTGGTTGGAGGCCTTAATTTCTAATTAAGTCCCCCACAGAAAAGCTCGGTTAAGCAGTAGACATCCCTGAAGGATAGACAGCGAGATGTCCATTCCAAAAAAAAAAAAAATTGAATCTGAAATATTACATTACATACATACAAGCGACAGCTCCAAGTTGCCAAATTAACGACATTTTAAAGAATTATTTCAACAGCACGACCTACCGCAATACAGTACCACGGAAGTGTACACACCCAGTACACGGTATTACACTGTCGAGCACACTTAGTGGTGACAGTGACCGTTGCGTGCGTCCTCCATGTAACAGTGTTAGTGGGTACAATCGTGGAGTCACTGATGGTTGAGGTAGGCAGTTACGCAACCAATAGGAAGTGTTGAGGTCACTTATTCTATGTATTAAACAACTTTTGTACAAACAAATTTAACCGATTCCAAAAAATTATAAAAAGGTAAAGTTATTTTACACCTTTTGGTATAGTAGTTTTTATTCTAGGTCATCATCCCCAAATGAATTGGGACAGTGGCAGGAGGATGATGATGATGATGTGTATTTGTAGTGGCTATCCAAGAGTATCCACTTTAAACAACGGCCTCCTTTTTTGAAGTCGGTTAAAAAGTAGCCACCCGCAGGTTCACCGGTGTATCTTTATTACACGCTTTATATTAGCTTCACTTGTATGTTTGTATGTATGTATGTTTGTAACCGACTCCTTTGGACGCTATTTTGACTCACTTTAAACGGTCAGATTTCATTCAAATTTTGCACACCTGTCAAAGACTGCTGACAATGCAATAATTCGAAAAAAAATAGTTTAAAAAACTAAAAAACACGCTTTTATAGAAAATCCAAATAAAATTTTATTTTCTATTTTTTAGTTTTTAAGTTTTTTTTAAAAATATTTATTTCATTTTTGTTCACACTAGGAATTTCTCCTGTATCGTGGGTGCGTTTACAAACATTTTATCTCACATACACAATCAGCCAGACCCGGAACGACTCCCTGTAGACCATACAAATATTACCCTATCACTGCCTCGTCGATTTAATGGCTGCAAGCGCTACTGCCAAAAATGAGGTTCTGGGTTCGATTGTCTGGGCGCACAAAATGTTATTGGGTTTGCCGTTTGACGTACGATGAGTCATGATGGCCCAGTGGTTTAGGCCTCGCCTCTTGTGCACGAGGTTGTGGGTTCAAACCTGGGCAAGTACCAATGCGAGTTTTTTTCAATTCATATGTACTTTCTAAGTTTATCTTGGACATCACTGGCATCGGTGAAGGAAAACATCGTGAGCAAACCTGGACTTATGTAATTAGTATAAGTCTGAAATCGCCAACCCGTCTTGAGCAAGCGTGGTAATTAATGCTCGTGTCTTCTATGTATGAGAAGAGGCCTTTGCCCTGCAGTGGGACAGTAATAGGCTGGTACTGTACGATGAGTCACACGTTTTATGAAATGGCCAAGACATTGTTTGGGATGTGCATTAATTTTAGTTTTCAAAAATATCTCACAGCCGCGATTTTCATTAAAATCCAGGCTGTGGGTTTTTTTCACATTGCATTATTTGATTTGTGCCCGGTTGATGGAAGTAGGCTCGCCCCATATTAGAAACCAGTGAAATGTGGGTATCTTAAAGGTACACCTCTGCCGATCCCTTCTTGAAATACTCGCGTGACGATGTTACAATATTATTATACCAAATATTATTTGGATTATAATAGTTGGTTTCATGTTGGAGGTGCTCGTGGCTGAATAAAAACAGCCGCACCGGTCGATCGAAGGTTAAGCTACGCTTGCCGAGGTCAGTCTGTGGATGGGTGACCGTTCATTACATATCGAGACTCCTTCGTGCCTCGGAGAGCACGTTACGCCGTTGGGCCCGGTGATTAGTAGACCTTGGACAGTCGTTACTGGTAGTCTGAAACACGAAAGTCTGACAATCAGTCTTACCAAGGGGTATCGTGTTGCGTAGTAACTGGGTATGTGGAGGTCAGATAGGCAGTCGCTCCATGTAAAATACTGGTATTCAGCTGCATCCTGTTAGACTGGCAGCCGACACCAACATAGTTGGGAGAAGGCTAGGCAGTTGAATGTTGCGGAAAATGTGGTAGGTCATACATTTATTATAACTTAGTTGATGCTTTTAATGTTTAACTGTTTATCATCCCGAATAAATAAACTAAAATAATAAAAAAAAACTCTGTATTCTCGTTACTGCGTCTACCGTAGTCTCAGCCATTGGATAAAGAAGTTATTCGTGGTATTCATTAAAAAGTTTCAACCAGCGTACCTCCCATGCTGCAAAAAACTAGTATTTTAATTTAACTATTTTTGTTTTTTAAACTGTTAATGGTTTTTAGTTCCACTGTAGTTGGAATTCATTAGAAGTTGCTTTGTTTAAGAGTAAATTAGTTTCAGTTGATAATCACCCACTTTACTTTTGTGGTGGTACTCAACACCCACCCACACCACACACCTTCATATGCTTAGATGGTGCTAGCATGTCATTCTGCTTGTTTCTGATGCATATAATTAGTTTAGTCAGTAAATTGTAAATCCTGAACTGGCTAACGTTATAGCCAATTCAGGATTTACGTTTTTTTTTTAAGTCAAGTGTTGTAGAGTTGTGGATTTTGTGAATAAATGAATATTTTAATTCTTCTCATCATTTTTCCTTTAAAAAACGTTGCCCCACACTAGGAATTGCTCCTGTGTCCTGGGTGCGTTTATAAACATTTACATTCACATACACAAACAGCTGGACCCGGAACAACAAAAAAAAAAAAAAAAAAAAAAACTACCTGTACCCACGACACGCAGCACAGCAGCCGATTACTTAACCACTGCGCCAACCATCCCCGCAAATAAATAACTTGGACTATCATACCAATCAACTAGCCCCAAACTAAGCATAGCTTGTACTATGGCGATTAGTTAACGGATAGACATACTTGTATATTATAGATATATAGATATCCATGGCTCGGAAACAAATGCTGGTGCTCTTCACACAAACATTTACCACTTACAGGATTCGAAACCGCGACCCCTGGTTTCGTAGTCACCAACCACTCGATCATGGAGATAAAATCACTTTATGTGAAAATTTCATCTGTCTACCTAGTTTATGAGATACAATCCGGTGACGGACAAACACACGGCCAGCGGAGTAATGGGGTCCTATTGGCACTCTTTAGTTACCCTTTAAACCCTAAAAAACAAAACTAATTTCATTAAAAACCGCCATTTTACTTTACACACTCAACATATAAAATTGACAGTCAGACCAGCTTCAGCTAAACAAATCATCTGTAGTGCTTTTCATATTTCAATGAATCGAAATATACAAGTTTATTTGATTATTCGCTTACGTCGGTTCGACTTCCGAATACCAATGTGCTCGATAAGGCACTCTGTTCCGTACCATCAGGCGAACGCGCGCTGAATACAGCTGCCAGGCAAATAGGAAGTTTATTGACAAATATAAATGGAAATAAAGGTTGAATAAAGCATTTATAATTGACTGTGGTCAGGTTGTAAGGAAAGCAATCGTTCGGCTGTCGTGATTTTTTATTGGTTTCAAATAAAGAATGCTGGACAATCCACACAGCATCATCTAGCTCCAAGCTAAGCAGAGCTTGTGTTATGGGTACTAGATGACTGATATACTTAATACAATACATTACTTAGATAGATATTTATTAAACATAGCAAATACCCAGAACACCCGGAACAAATCAATAACGCTGGACAATAAGTCTAGGAGTGAAAGTCGCGTCAAAATCAGTCCAGCCGTTGCGGACACTGGAAGAAAAACAAACACAGACAGACCAACAGCAAGATATTTATTTAAGAAATAAAAATCATGAACGGTGTAGGTAACTACTGTAGGTATATACTTTATATGCTTTAAATAAAAAGGTGTTATTTTGTCAGTACAAACAAACACTTTAATTTTATTTAATTGTTTAGATTGAAATACCTAGGTATCGATTATTTTTGACATTCGCGTAAAATTTATGCCAGCCGCAAATAGCGCCGCGACGTGGCAATCGATTTCATTCGATAACTAACAAAGTAATCGATTAAGTTACCAGTTAATAGTGCTACGAAGTGTAACGAATTAATCAATGGGTGATTAAAAGGTCCTGGTAGCCAAATAATTGGTGAATTTAAAAAACAAAGGTTAAATAAAGGTGTATGAAGGGATTGCGCTAGTCATTGTGATGACATACTGATAATTTCAATAACGTATCTCAATCCGCGATCTTTAATTGCGGCTTCTGATTCGCCATCTCAAGGTACAGATTGCAAACTCGGCCATTGATTGGTTACAAACAACTTTACGTTTTTACTTTCTACAAAGTAATAGAAAACGTTCAACAAATATCAATGAAACCGGTAAAGTCGTTCTGAAGATATGGCGTGACCAAGGGAACCTGGACTCATTTTTATATAAACGAATAAATATACTCGTAGATTTATCAGACAAAAATTTTGCTTGACAGTCACGTGGGAAGAATCAGTACCTATCGGTTATGGTATGTACAGACGCCAGCAGATCAAACTACCCCAAACTGTACGATTTCCCAATTGAACATGAACCTTATTCTTTTGTAATAAAGTTGAAAATCTATCAAAAAAAAATTGATACAATGGGGTAGCTTGTTGTGCTGGCCTCTGTATTATAGCCTATTTTACTAAATTCTGTAATATTTTAGTGCTTTTGTTATATCAAAGATTTACAAGCCAACAATGGGTTTTTAGAAAAGTTCTAATCAGATATTTATACCCGATTATATTGATTACTACCTACTGACACTATTATTATCGAATTCTATTGAACTGAATACATAGTTGTTTTCCAGGAGGTAAAATAGTGTGTGGGGTCGACATGCATATTTAGATCGTCGGAAAATTCTATCTTTCTTGGCGTAAACAGATCATAAAATCATGCCTTTTTTCCTCGAAAAATTAGGCAGGGATACACCTATAGTACACCCACATTTCGCCAGTTATGTTACAGTCATGACACGGGCGAACCTATCGCCATCAAATGCCACAGATCCAGACTCCGGGCTGCTACTGAAGAATTCCAGATTGGAAACCCAATAGCTCCCTTGGAAATGAAACCAAGGAGTTTTTAGCTGCGCAATGTGGAATACATTAAGTGCTATTCATATTGGTGCTTTCCAAATTGATGATTTTAATGGCATTTCTTGTTTTCGCATTTTACATACATAAAATAAAAAATAAAAAATCCAAGTGTGGGCAACGTTTCAAAAAACTCACGCCTTGTTCCCATAGGGGGTAGGCAGAAACCATAGAGCGTCACCCGCTACGTTTTTAGAACGAAGTTCCTTATCGCGCGTTGCGAAAGGGGGCTAGACGGAAAAATTAAGACAAAAAGTTGTAACGACACTTTTTGCTATAGTTGTAAGCCGTGCGGCGTGCGCGTGTTTGTCTGTCTGTCTCTCTCTCTCTCTCTCATAGAAAGCAAGCCAGTTATTTTCGTTTTATCTTTCTATTTCGCATTGAACAGTGTGGTGTCGCGACGATTATTTTTGTTGAGTGTATACAGGTTTTTAGTACATAATAAATAATTAAATATAATAATAAAAGGAACTTCGTTCCATCCGGGTGTCCCTTGACACCTCTCAAGTTTTTTTACATAACTACCTTTTGCTTTTCGTTTCCGCCTCAGAATATTTATAATTGTATTCTCTAGTGCCTGCCTATATTTACATTTCCACTATGTTGTAATCAATGAATCCATCACTTAATAAATCGACTAAGTAATTTATAATCACTTGCTGGACAGCTGTTTAAGTAATATAGAGTAAGCACGCGTGTACAGTCTGCAGGTAAAGTAAAATGATTATTCTTCAAACAATAACCGAACTAAAAATACTGGTATCATACCGTTATTTTCAGTAAGTCGACTAAAAAGTAGAAAAAAAAACTTAAAAGTGCGATATTACTGTAGCTTGTTTTATTTATTTTTTTTAGTTTTGTTTTTCACTTTTTTGTTGTAATACTTAATAGCAAATCATGTATCATTTTGTCCACTACTTACTATGTAACACTTAAACATCACCACGATAGATGAAGGAAATACCTCAAATAACTAGGACAAGAAAGGCCAAGAAAGATTCACAGCCAAATTTGAGTAAATTAATTTTGTTTTTTTTTTTTTTTTTTTAAGTCCAGTTACAATGCTAACCGTACAATAAAAACTAAGTGACGCCGAATCATGTTATCCAATCAATATTTAGTTCCTATATTAGGTGAATCGGAACGGCCATTTTTTTCATACATAAGTAGGTAATGAGCTCACAGCAAACGGAGCTGCATACTTTTGTAGTAACTACCAGTTATTGGACGAAGACGTTTGAAAACGTACATGATATCTCGCCTGTATTCCCCAAAGGGTTAGGCAGGGGGTTAGGTTTTACTATTTTCATAGTTTTTTTGCCAATTATGTGTAGCTCCCATGTTACACGGGGCGAGGTTTTTGCCATCATCTGAACCCAAGTTTAGACTGCGGGCTGCTACTAAGTTATTCCAGAGAGAAAACCTAATCACACTTTCCCTGACCCGAGAATCAAACCCAGGACCTCATGCTTAGCAGTAGTGCTTGTAAGACTAGACCAACTTTTATATCTTTTCTCTTTCACTATCAAGTCCATTCAAAGGTTGTCTGTAAGAGATCGAACGAACGTAAATCAACTGTTACGTAAACGTCGAACCCCCTACTGTCCAGCGATCGTTTTGAAGATGATGAGAAACTCATACCTTAACATCACGCCTGTAATCCACGAAGGGTTGTGCAGAGTTGCACCTGTAGTAACACCTACATTTCGCCAGTAATGTTAAAGTCCCATGTAATAGTGGGCGAGCCTATTGCCATCTACCGGGCACAAATTCCAGACTCCAAGCTCCTAATGAAAAAAATCCTGTTGTTAAAACTAAATAACACTGCTTGACCTGGAAATTCTATCAGGAAGGTCAGTAGCTACCCGGCTTGTAAATTCATGCCCGGTTATTGGAAATAGGCTCACCTCCTAATACAAGGGACTTAAACATAACCGGCGAAATATGGGTGTACTATAGTAAACTTCTGCCTAACTCTGTTGTTACGTCATGTTTATACAAGTTTCAAACAAATTCACTTGCTCCATATCAAATGTTTATTCACCCAAACAAATAGGTCTCGGCACAGTCTTGCACACGTGTTTTTACGTACATTTCACACATTAACATACTTATGACATGAACTCAAACAAATGAACTACGCTGCCATTGCACAATAAGTATGCATCAGGTAACACCAGCTATATTGGCCGACTCTTTCGTTTTATGTGTACCTAGTAGATAAGTTCAGAAGGTACACGAAGGTAACTTTTACTGTTTAATAGTTCTTTATTTTTGTGTATGTTTCTTCTACTATCCTTATTTTTATGTTATTGACATGATCCTCTCATTACATTGTATGAATGAGTTGTATTGATATAATTCAGCATTGCACATGTCAGCGGGCACGCCCTTGGACTGCCTTGGAGGCTTTTTATGTATTCAGTTTAGCAGGCTTTGCTTGAGTTAATTGTCGATTTTGGTATATATAACTTTTTATTTATTTATTTTGGCATATTGGTGTGTGCTAGCTAACATGTAGCAAATTATTTAATTGAATGACGTATAAAGATGATTGACATAATTATTATTTTTGACATAATGTGTTGTATAGCTTCAGGTTCTTCAAACCTATCAGACAGACGTGTTGCTGGGGAGTTTGTTCCTCCACTTCTTCTTCCCAGCAAAAACACTAGGAAGTGGTGAAGGGTGGGCGTTTTGGGGGACTGTCTTATGTAAACGTCTTTGACGTTCAAAAAGTGCTGATTCTCAGCCTAATTTGAATAAATGAATTTTGATTTTGATTTAACATAACATTACGTCACGACTGTATTCTTTGATGGGTTACGAGGAACTGTTAATGGTGGGACTGAGTGTTTAAAAGAAAAGTTTGACAGCAAAACTGGGAAGCACGCGGTGTTTTTGACGTTAGAAATGACACTGCGTCATTACAGCATGGAATGACAGTTCAGGACTCGTTATTCCTATTCTCTATGACATGTATATGCATAAATGACAAATGCACATTACGCCAGTTATATTTAGTTCCATGTGCGTCAAAGGGATCCAGACTCCAGGTTGCTATGGAGAAAATGCACGTCGCGGACTAAATGGCCTTGAAAAATAAGATCTCTCTAGATGGGGCATAAAAAATATTAACTAAGCGACTACACGCGAAGGGATCTTGGCTTTAGGCGTCCCTAGTGGCATGGCAGCATAGGGGCAGGTTGTCTCAGCTCAAGATTAGTTAGAGACGAATTTACAATTACAGGCTCGATTGTGGGATGGCTCGAGGGAGGATGGATGAAAGACAGGGAGGGCACGGATAAGTTCTGATTCGATCTATAGGATATACTGCACTGACTAGACAGGTCCACTCAAATCTGTGTGGTTCTTTCCTCAAAATACGATCTCAGACACTGATCTGCATGGTCCTCATATCATGTTTGATCTGACCAAGATAATGTCTCGACTGTTTCGCTATTTTTTCTTAAGAGCTTGGACTTCTTAACAGTGGTCAGTCTCGAAACATTGACCTAATCTAATTCTAATCCTATCTTATTTTGGACGTGCAAAAGTGTTTTTTTTACCCTATTTCCAGAAATAAATATTATTTAATTTCATTTTATGGACGGGGACACACGGGGGACCTCAGGACGGAAGGAAATGGACCTTCTGTGTATTTACTTTTTCACGGTACGCTACTGTCAAGGTGAGTATAGGTACACAGTGCTCGTAAAATTCGTAAAAGGATATCGTTTCGGTGAGTTACCTTTTTGGGATTTATCAATACGAAATATTAAGGAGTAATGATATTGCGATGTTGCGTAAGAGAATTCATAGTTATGTTTCTACATTACATTAGGAAAGAAACATGGAGTAACCAGGTTCGTAAGTATGCATGACTAGGTTAGTATATTTGAATAGTAATGGATTTCTGAGACGTATTAACCACATATGGTAAGTATTTATTTGATGTATCATACACTCAAAATATCGAAACGTATCGTGCTGAAAATGGCTCAGTGAGACCCATTGGTATGGATAAACTGACCTATTTCATCAGTTCACCCAGTTACTGTGAGGTTAAATGTTTTTAAATAAAGGGGATGGGACCTTCCCATCCAATATGACAGCCCGTAGGTATGCGCGTTGTTTTGATGGTGTGAAGGTCCCGCTCTTTAGAGCTCACTGTATTTCCTTGTACACGTGCAGCTTGTGGGTTGACTATACCTACCTAAGGGGCATATGCAGTGACCTCCTAGTCCAGTACCATAACGTGTTCTGGGTGGTTTTGGGGCTGCACCGCTCCTATAGCGCATCAGGGATGTTCGTGGCGGTACGCTGTTTCCACACTTCTACACGCTGATAGGCTAAATTACCACTTCCTTTATGCCTGGCATGGATAGGCTAGTCAAGAATCCTCCTGTTTCAATGCCGGTTATAAACTAATATTTATGTTTGACACATTTAATTTTCGTTACTATGAGTAAACTATTACTTAGGAGTCTTTGAGAATATACTGTAATAATGACGAAAATAATAAAAATTGAGAAGCAAGTGGGGATAAAAAACCAATTCCTGGTTTGTTGCGAAATTAAAACAGCTGTACGAGTCGATTAGAGGTTAAGCTACGCATACCGAGGTCGGTCCGTAGATCGGTATATATCTATCTATCACATATAAAAACTCCTCCGTGTGTCAAAAAGGTTAAGTTGCTGATGTTATTTGTAAGACTGGTTGTCAGCCTTTCGCGCTTCCGACTACCCGTAACCGCTGTCAAAGTTCTACAAATGACAGTCAGGCTCATCGTGCTTTCCGAGGCGTGGAAATCGAGCCTTGACATATGCATTGAACGGTCACCCATCTGCAGACTGACCTCAATTGAAATCGCAAGCCTTCGACCCGTGCAGCTGTGTTTAATTGTATCCCTCGTGATGAATCTTTGCGCTCCTGATACAAATACGGTAGGCTATGAATAATATCTTCTGATGACATAATTATTATTTATAATAGACACTCGCAGCCAGTGGCAAAGGGGCAAACTTAAGAAGATTTTGTCTGTCCCACGGCACCTCTAACAAATTAAATGATTTTATTTCTGCACAACACTTTTAAAACACGCCTTGTAGTGAAAAAAAAAATGATTTAGGTCGGTCTTTTAATACCTGGCTACTCCGAGAAGAAACACCGAAAAAAAAAAAAAAAAAAAAAAAAAACTCAGAGGTCACAGTCTCTTTTAAAGCCCAGACATTATCTTGGTCAGATCAAGTAAGGACCATGCAGCCTGGTGTCCGTGATGGTCTTTTGAAGGAAGAACCACACATAATAGGTCTTTACCTATGAAATTGCCGTTTTGTATGAAAAAATTTAAATGAATTTTTTTCATGTATTTTTTATTTGTATTTATTGAAGTAATCACCCATGCAATCAATGCATCTTTGCCAACGCAGTGGCAGTTTATTGATGCCCTTCTTAAAGAAATCAGCTGGACGGGAGGCAACAAATTCTTCAAAGGCATTTTGTACTGCCTCTCGGGTATTGAATTTTTTTCCCGCCAAGAAGTTATCCAAATTCTGGAAAAAGTAGTAGTCTGTAGGCGCAAGGTCTGGTGAGTAGGGCGGATGACGGAGAGCTTCCAACCCCAGTTTTTGCAACTTGGAGACCGTCTGCTGTGCAGTATGTGGTCGCGCGTTGTCGTGCAGGAGCAGCGGAGACGAGCGATTGACCAATGCTGGTTGGAGATGTGCCAGCTTCTCCATCATTGTGTTCAATTCTTCACAGTACACATCTGCAGTAATGCTCACCCCGTTTGGTAAGAAGCTGTGTTGAATCACACCGGCGCTAGACCACCAAACAGTGACCATCACTTTTCTTGGGGTAAGTTTTCGTTTAGGGCATTGTTTAGGTGCTGAACCAGGATCCAACCAACTTGCTGAGCGCTTGCGGTTATCAAACAGAATCCATTTTTCATCGCAGGTAACAATGCGGTTCAAAATTCCTTCATTTGTGTGTCTGTTGAGCAGTGCAAGGCACGTCTCGACGCGTACTTCGCGCTGGCGATCATTGAGTTCGTGGGGCACCCATTTGTCAAGCTTTTTTACCTTGCCAATTTGACGCAAATGGACCAATATTGTTTTGACGCTAACGTCGAAAGCTGCTGCTAATTCAGCCGTAGATTGTGTATCATCAGCTTCCACAATCGCCTTTAATTCGTCATTGTCGACCAAAGTCTTCGGACGACCGCGAGGTTCATTTTTCAGGTCGAAATTTCCAGAACGGAAGCGAGCAAACCAATAACAGGTAGTGCGTTGGTTTGTAGTGTTAGCTCCGTAAACGTCGTTGATGTTGCGTGCCGCTTGTGCCGCGTTGCTGCCACGACGGTACTCATATTCCATAATTACTCGAATTTTTAACGTATCCATGATGACGAAAAAGATTTAAATGCGATGAAAATGTAACACTAATCAATAAACAAATGACTACTTTTGGAAAAAAAAATCCATGTTTTTAAAATAAAATTAATTTGAAATTAGAATTCTTAGCCAAACAAAAAATATTTTGATTTGAAATGGCCAGTACTGCAGAACGGCAATTTCATAGGTAAAGACCTAATATATGAGTGGCCTGCAAAGTGAGAAAGGCTGGGCAGATGATGATGACCAAAAGTAAACATGAAGAAAGGGACACCTTCAATGCTATCGAAGCGCCGTGAACCGGATCACAGATGTATCGGCCGCTGTTCGAGAGCGTGACGACTGTCGATTTCACTCACTCATTGCCAGGTGCTAATCACCGCAGTAATACAGTTTCGTTGCTTGCAAGAACTGGCAAGAGCTTGCGCAAGAGATTGATGGGTCAATTGGTGCAAAGGCTGAGAAATTCACGTATACACTGCAGGATTCTAATAAAAATCGCAGTCACGGATCGCCGGCCAGATGCGAAACACCGGAATTGATGGTTGTTAAAGAATTTAGAAAGAAAGAAAAACAGTTAAAAAAAATATTCAGTCCTTTTTTTGTATTTGGCCAAAGAAACAGCATTGTCATTCAACGTTGTAATGCTGCCAGCCTTTTGAGCTCTTTTTCTGTTGACAATGATGTGGATAAATTTTTCGTTGCCTGTGATTATTTTTGTTTCCTTTTCATGTACATAATAGTTTTATTGAATAATAAAACAATAGAATCAGAATAAACTATGAACTGCTGTCTAACTACATATTTGGTCTGACGCTAGTGTTCAACTGTGGTTGTGAGACGCACGAACTTTGATCAGTTGTATGGTAAGATGATGTGAGTACGTAAAATAAATGCATACTGCTTCTCAGCAAACAGCTGTCTGTCGAATCTATTCCTATTTTAAATATGGAACAGTCTTTGTTTCATAATTCGCCATAAACTTTTTAATATCCATGGAGGTTACTTAGCGACACAACAAATCAACACTCTACAGTGCCTACTTTAATGACCATCATATCTATGTTGACAAGTAGGAGGTTTTAATTGATACCTACTAGATAATGATCGCTGTTGATGATATCAGGGTTTTTCCTCGTTCTACCTAATTATGCAATGCATACTATTGAGGCCTCGCTCTATAGCAGCTACGCACTTACTTAGCTTGACTTTGTATAAAGAATATTGGTGGGATCGTCCACTGAATCCTTAGGCCACTTACTCAAAAGACCATCTCAGACACTATACTCCATGGTACTCGTTATGATTGATCTGACCAAGAGAATGTCTGGATTTTAACAGAATGTGACTAAGTTTAGTTCTTTATTTGTACTTACGTGCCACGTGATTGGCTTTTTCACACACCATATTTCTTTTGAATAAATTTGCTCTTTCAACTTCAGACAATTCATTAATCAGCAACAGTAAAAGCTACACTATTCCAAACATAAGTAAGACCTAATGAAACACGATAAATCTTTTTGTTATAAAATGAGATGTCGAAATACTATAAAACCTTGTCTATTTAATAAAAATGTGTCAAATAACCGACTTAACACTGAACAGCCTCCAAATATAAGGTCATTATCAATAAGTAGTATTGTTGACACAGAAGTGTAAATTGCGACAAAATGCACGCTAGTTACAGTACAGGGGATTGGTCAGAAGGTCCAAACTTTTGTTGGTAACGGTAAAAATATGCGAGAAGTTTCCTGCACTCTGCCGAGTTTAGTATTTAGCTGATCAGTGGAAATGTCAGAATAGTGATACAATAAGAGATATGGATACTCCAATAAGTCCATTGTCTTTGCATACTATGAGGTTTTGTCTGTATTGTGATTTATCATGATTACTGTTGAATATTGTAATTGTATGTTCATTTTTTTCTTTATCATACCATTCCTTGACCTTTACTTAAATAATAATAACCCTACCTAAGATTTTTCATTCTGAATATACAAAATTTTCTAAAAAAAATATAGTAAGAAACACCACTCAAAAATATTAATCATAATGAGATTCCTGTTTCGACCGGATTGTCGAAACTCGGGGGCCGAAACGCCTATTAAGCCCTTCAGACGAATGAGAGATAAGAGATATTGATACTCCAGTAAGTTCATTGTCTTTGCATACTATGAGATTTTATCTGTATTTTTTTTTAAATAACGCTGCCCCTCACTAGGAATTTCTCCTGTGTCGTGGATGCGTTTACAAACATTCAAACTCACATACATAAACAGCCAGACCCGGAACAACTACCTGTAGGTCATACAAATATTTGTCCCGTGCGAGAATCGAACCCACGACACGCGGCGCAGCGGTCGATCGCTCAGCCACTCCGCCAACCGTGCCGTCATTTAATTATTTTGCCGTTTTTTCTGGTTCGTTAAAATCTGTATGATAATTCCACAGAAAGGGATTTCAATCCATCAGTTCATTCTTGGGATATGTTTCTGCATATTTAAGTTTTCCTGGCAGATTTTTTTCGGCATGGTGACCTATCTAAGGAGAGGCTTGCCATCAACGCGGGATACGTCATTTACGAGGCACGGCTATGAATCACACTGCCAACTTCCTAACTGTGAAATTGTCAATGGAAAAATCCAATAACACTGACCAATCTTGGAAATGAATCCCGGACCCCACGCTCCACAAGAACAACGGCGCAGTTGTATGGTAGTTCTACATATAATGACTTTGGATTCTCTCATTTCTTACGGAGTGGAAATTCTGCTCGCCCCTCTTTTTTGTGTTTACAACTATTGTAAAGGTTTACAGTCTATATTTGGATGTGTGATAATTATTACTGTAACAAATTCATGGTTACGCATCCGAATGTCAAATATTTTGGCATTCTGAACAGGAAGATGGTATAAAAGCATTGCAAACAACGGCTTTTGGCATATTAAATTAATTTTCTTCGGCAGTTTACAGAACCATGCCATCGCGAAACCTTCCAAGTGTATTTGGAGCTAAGCTGTTATTTGGAGAACTATTTTGAACTCTAACTATCCATTAACATCATCTAACATTACTCTTTTCTAAGAGCTAGAATCGTCTGACAGTTCCATACATCTCCTGTCTGTATCATCATCATTATCGCTCATCTATCCCATCTCAGAATAACTCCTTCCACACATCTCGATTACTCATTATTTTAGTAGTCTTTAGATATCATTATCCACCAAGCCTATTCCCAACTATCCTGGGGCCAATTACCAGTCTAACCGAATGCAACTAGCAGTATTTTACATATACACCTATACTATCTTACCTCTACAACCCAGTTACTGGGTAACACGAAAACTCTTAATAAGACTAGTTGTCAGACTTTAGGGCTTCTGACTAGCCTTAAGTAGACTGTCATTGACTAGACTGTCAGACATCAACAAATGACAGCCGGACCAACAGCTTAACGTGTTAATCAAGACACGAGGTGTTATAGAGTAGTGTCCTTAAAAAATCTGATTGGTCCGAAAATTTAATTACTCAAAAATACTAGACACGTATTTTATCTTTTGTCACGTAAACCGAAAATGACGACGATATAGGGCGTTGACATTGCGCGTGACGTCACGCCGTGCTACACTTTTAACGTAACAGTGACGTCACAATCCCCTTCTCCTGAACTTTGATAAGCTATATCATTGTCACTTTTCATTGATTTGAGTAAGCAAATAATACGTGTCCAATATTTTTTGGTAATCTTACTAAGGAACTAAATAGACTTAATATATTTTTAACTAGGACACATCCCGATTATAATTAATGGTTACGGATGGATGCACAGACTTTGAAAAGCACAGCATAACGTTTGATAGATACTTGACAAGTATCCATCTCATTAATAGAAACTGCAATCATTTCTATATATCAAATATCATCAATGGCGGATCTAAAATCTCCAAGTTGTATTTTCTCTTTCGTCGCGTTTGGCCGGCGTGTCAGCTTCGCGGTTACCTCTAGATTACACTTTTTTTGCGTTCTGAAGTTGAGTATAGGTTCAAGGTCTCTGTCTTGTTATAAGACTTATTCATTTCCAGTTCTTATAAGTAATTTATATTTGTGCTATGGGTTGTAAATAGTGATTGAGTTTGTATCTAATGGCTGGTTAGTTTTGGGTCCCATGCGATTAGGTATTCTGTGTGTTTAACTATATTTTGACGACCTATGTGGCGCAGCGGGCAAAGGTCCGCCTGCGACGCAGGAGGTTGCGGGTTCGATTCCCGCCTTGGAACAAATGTTTGTACGATCTACAAACATTTGTTCCGGGTGTTCTGGGTATTTTCTGTGTATAATAAAAAATATCTATCTATGTAATATATCGTATTAAGTATATCAGTCATCTAGTACCCATAACACAAGCTCTGCTTAGCTTGGGGCTACATGATGCTGTGTGGATTGTCCAGCATTATTTATTTATTATATTTATTTAAACTTAACGTAGCATTATGCCTGTATTTCCTCGGAGTAGGCAGTGGTGTGTTGCACGAAAAACTTGGTCTTGTTTTATATAGGTATCGATTATATTGAAATATAATAAAACACCAACAGTATAGTCAAGTATAATATATGTCGACTAAAACTATCGACATAACTATAACTTATGCATATTTTTCCGACAAGATTATGGTCCTACACAGGTGCCCTGTTAATTCGTGGGTTTGTGGCTTGGCTTAAGCATTGACAAGCTAGAAATAAAGAAACCTATTAGCTAGGCTGAAATTAAAAACGTACTATTACGAACAAACGATTATATAGCACTTTTTCATTTAAAACATAAACAGTTTATATTTATAACTTGCAGGTCTGCTGCCCTTTCCATCAGACTTTTCAACTTTAACCTTCAGGCTTCAGTTGAAAATTTTACGTAATATTACATTCCTGTGTTATAATATTTATTCATTCAAAACGGTCGGTTTCTCTACTCGACATCCCGAATATCGGATAGCATAGCGTGGGATGGAACGGCGTCATAGCCGATTCGGGTTACCACTATAATTTCAGAAATGAAAACTGCCTCAAAATTGAGACTGAACTTATTGAAACAACAGTGTATAAGAGGCGTTATGCTATTAAAGAGGTTTAATGCAATGTTATTGCATTAAACCTTTTTAAGCTTATTGTATACAGGCAGGTAGAACACTCGTTCTTTCTGGTTTCAAACACTCCAGAAAGATTCGAACAGTTCAAAATTAGAACGGGTCCAATGCCAATGGCAGAGAAGATTCTGGATCGGTTATTAGTATTTTAGAAAGTAAGGTTCGTTCCTTAATAAATTATCATAAATCAGCGAAGCCCTATAATTGATTATAACAAAATATCCCGGTTAACACTATTGTCCTCATCATCCTCCTGCCCTTCTTCTGAGCTTGTCAATGGTAGTCTGAACAGGATCGGACCAGAAATTAGCTACAATTTTAGCGCCATCTGTAGCGTCCATCAATTCTTACAGCAAGCAGTGCACGCAGGACATGTTATCAAGTTTCCCATCGTTTGCGGAGCAGCACCACACCTGCATACAAGACTGGATTCGTCTATTAACTTTCGGCTGATCAGGTTTTGCCTGCTTCGACCGATCGGAGTCTGTTGAGAGACTCCCAGGTTAGCCAAGTCAACTCAGGATCCTGACCTTCAGCTGGGGGTTACGGACGGATCCTACGTTCCCGCGACCTCTGGCATAGGTGTGAGCTGGAATACCGGGGTGTTTTTTAGTTTGTAAGAGTCTGACAGACCCCTCCGCTCCTCCTCCTCCGCTGTGTAGGACATCCATTAGGATTTTCCACCTCGGCAAAAAAAAAAGTGTCCTGCCCTTATCCCAACTTATCGGGAATCGATGGACTATGTCTTCATTTCCACATGTCTTTATTTGCCGTCATCTCAATGGCTACCTGCTTTATAGCTTAATCATTCTTCACACAATCCATCCATCGCTTCTTTGGTCTTTGGAAAGTTCATAACTTTCCTCACCACATGTTACTCATTCCTCTCCCATTCCAATATACGATCCCTCTAATTAAACGTGCTCATTAAATATCAAACTACAGGCTGCTACAAAATGGCGGAGATAATATTAATTTACCCGGAAGCAGTGCCATATTGTTAGTTTGATGGGAAATAGCTGAATTTGATTATTTCCGCGATCAACAGCCATTGAATACAATTCTGATGTCAATCAGTTAACACATAACGAGGGAAATACTTCAATTGATACCAAGAGACTATTCAAGAGTTGTCTTGTAAACATCGCAAACTATATATATAACTATACATATGTATATATTAATACAAGACTAGCCACTAGGTTTCACTTGCTCCAGAATATTCGTAGCGAGCTATTTTATAGCTTATAAGCTTCTTTAAGAATTGAGCTACCTAATGCATCAATATTTTTCCGTATCGGACTGGAAGTTCCTAAAGATTTGTGCGTTTAAGCAAACACACTCTTCAGCTTTATTTTTCAACTTCTTGTTACTAAAGAAACCATATTTAATACTAGTATTTATTAAAATATTCATTCTTAACAAAAAGTAAAAAAATCTTGAATGTATGTATCTGCCTAGCCTTTTCCCAACTATGTTGGGGTCGGCTTCCACTCTAACTGGATGCAGCTGAATACCAGTGTTTTACGTGGAGCGACTGAATATGTGACCTTCACAGCCCAGTTACTGGGCAACACGATACCCCTTGGTAATACTGGTTGGTCAGATTTTCGGGTTCTTGAATACCCGTAACGACTGTCAAAGATCTACAAATGACTGCCGGGACCAACGGCTTAACGTGTTTTCCGAAGCACGGAGGAGTCTCGATATGTTACGACATCCACAGACTGAACTCGGCAAGCGTAGCTTAACCTTCGATCCACCTATGCGGCTGTTTTTATTTAGCCACGCGCTCCTAACTAATTTTAATAGGTTTGACGGTGATTATTATTCGACCACAGATAACTAAAGCCACCTGGTCCTACGTGTTTAATTTGTATGTCAATGTATCTTATGACAAATAAAATACCTTTTTCTGCCTTCTCTGTATGAGAAGAGGCCTTTGCCCTGCACTCACACAGTAACAGGCTGATATTATAATAATCCCCACCAGATGTCAATGCTTCAATACCCAATGACGAACTCTAAATATTATTCGGTGTATTAGTAGGCGAAATTGCAATTTCATTCCCAATCTATTTTATCAACACATATAGGGGTTGAAGAGGCCCCCACGAATGGAGTTAGGGGCTCAAATAACCCCTTAAGGGGAAAAAAGAGAGGGGCGCATAAATCCGATATGTTTCTCACAAATATATTCGAAGATAAGGGCTATTTTGGGGGCTTTGGTGATTGCATTTTTATACGGGTTTATCTTACAGTGACTCAATAGGGGCTAATTGTGATAAAGATATGGAAATGTTCAGGAGACTGGGTTAGAAAGGCGTCTAATCGGATGCTGTTGACATTTTATAAGCTTCAATAAATAAACAACACGATTCTTCAATCTCCGTAGCAAAATAGAAAACTATCAAAATGCTTATTCATCTTGCTATTGTAAGGCACTTTATACAGCACAGTTGCTGATCTTGAGCGCTGATCCTTAATTGCCCCTACCACTGCGTCGAGAGCTCTAGTTAAATGCCGGCTATAATACTTTACAGTACCAAGTTGAAAACTAACAGCTATTAATATAAAAGTTCTGTATAGTTATTAATATTATAGTTAGCGGACCTGACAGACACTGTCCTGCCGGAACAAAGCCACGTACGTGGTCCAATTCTGAATGTAAACCATCTTAAAACTCAAAACACTCACAAAAAATCACTAATATCGGTCCAGCCGTTTAGGAGAAGTTCAGTGACACTCACACGTACAGAAGAATTATATATTCAAAGATAAATAAAGCGTACATCTTTACATTAGCCAGTCCAAAACAGCTTTGCTACACCATAAACAAACGACACGTTCTATTTTCAAACGATTTTAAAATCGATTGATTGTTCGGAAACTCAAATTCAAATTATTTATTTGTAAAAATAGGAACGCAACCGGCCAGAACTGAGATTCTACCAGCCTGTATGCTATAAGGATACCATGTTGTAAAAAGATAAATGAGAAAACTAGAGTACACATACAATTGATGGTAACATTGGAGCGAAACGATGGAAACCAAACAAAATGCATCAAAGAGAAAACGTATCGGGTGGGACAAATGCGAATAGGTTACACAGTAAACATTGCAAGATATTTCCATTTTCGATCCCATATAGGAAAAACAGACCAAGCAAGAAAACACTTAACCAAGCCTCGACCATACTGCTTACTTTGACGGTGGTACCAAAAATAAACCAATTGACATTGAAGAGAAGCTGCAAACGAAACCAATTAGCGCTAAAAAGCGCTTGAAGCACTATACCCAATGCCCTTGGATTTGAACATCGCTTGAAACAGCCCAAAAACTGTAAATAAAGTTACCTTTTGTTAATTTTGATGTAAAACAAAATAATCATTGTTTCTTTCATGTGTGTAGGTGTATACTAAGGCTCGGGTCGGCAGTCGAGGCGCGTCGGCCTTACGGCGCGGACCGATAATTTGTAAATGCTAAAGCATCGCTCGCTACAAACTCGTCGCGTGTGACTGTACCTGTGTTTTTTTTTCATTTAAATTTTTAATCTGTGAATTGTGTGAGGATTTTTATTTACTATACAGGTTGGTTATATTCCTAATTTTTTTTGTATGTTTTGTGTGTTGATTATTTTAGATGGTAGAGTTTTAGCATGATTGAACAAAAGGCGCTATTATAATGCTGTAGTTCTATACTTAAGTGATATTGGATATTTAAATTGATACGCTTTTCTGGTTGAGATTTTTTATAAGGATTTTTAATTGTTATATTTTAGGAGGTTGCCTTGATATTAGAGGAGGAAAGCAAACTAAACTTCACCACTTGCGTTTAAAAATTACAATTTAAAATATTAAATTCGATTATTTCCGAAAATCTGGAGATTTCTTTCGTTAAAAATCATATTACACCATAATAAAAACAGATAAATATTTAAAGTATCTTTGATTATTTTCGTATTCGTGATAGCGGCATTTTTATTTCTGTTTTGATTAAACATACCGATTGTGTATATATTTTTTGAAAAGGTCAAGCCGAGACGTAATAGCGACTAGTTTTCTAGATATTAATACGTAGAGAAGAAGAATTCGGCTTTATTGTTTGATCTCTTGACATTTTTGGATCTTAGTCAGTTTTTTTAATTTAATTCTTCGATAGCAAAAACTAGAAGAACCACTTAAAGCTAAAATTGTTTTGTTTGTTTATAAAATTTTCAATAATAAACTACAGGACAGGTTTTGATAAAAATCAGACAGTGGTGCATTTAGGTAGAAGGGTACTTTTTTACCACGGAAAATTAAAAAAAAAAATCTTCACGCTTGGACTGAACTGCGTTGTTAGTTTTCATTGCACTGTTTTTTATTGACTTCGCGTATTTGTTTCCTTTTCTATGCCATCGACTGAGTACATACATTTTTTTACAGTCCATGATTTTTTCAAACATACACAAAGTTTTCTTTGATCTGGCCAGCCTTTTCCTAAATATGTTAGTAGGTATCTACTCTAACCTGGTATCTTAATACCAGTCATTTACATACAGCGACTGTCTGTCTGTCCTCGACAACCAACTGGGTGATAAGATACTCCGTGGCAAGACTGGTTGTCAGACTTTCGGGCTAGTGACTGCACGTAACGACGATGTCAAAGATTTAATAATGCCAAGGATCGGAGGGTACTGTATGCAATGGATTGTGAACCATCCACGGACCGGCCTCGGCAAGCGTAGCTTACCTTGATAGATTGATGCAGCTGTTTTTGTTAAGCCTCTATTGCTTACCACAATAACCAATGTTTTATCTTACAAAAATATTGCCTTCTTTATAGGTAGCAGTTCTGTTCATAACTGGTCCAAGACATGGACATTTTTTTTTCCAAAAGCTTAATATTCCTAGGATGTACAACCTCCTGAATCTTAATACTGATACGTCATAGCAAACTCCACTACCTAACACGTACTCTTAGACACCACAACCTTCATAAGGTCATCTGATGTTAAATGCTAAGGTCACTATAAAATTGACACGAAAAATTATAGTGTAGGCACAGTGAGGTGCAAGATCATGTTACTACTTGTGACAAAGCAGTTTTCCTTATAAAAAAAGTAGATTTAAATGGAATTTGAGTACTAGTCAGTGCAGCTCATGTAAAGTGTCATATTTTCTTAAAACTTAGCTGATACACTGTATAAACAATGAATGAGAGCAAAAATATGGAGTCACTGCTCACCCCTAATCTAAACGAAGTGGTAACGACAGAACTTGAACTTAAACCCCCTCTTAAAAGTTAATAATATGGAAAGTCGAGCACTCTTTATTTTTCCAGACAGTGTTTCGAAATTGGAAAATCGCGGCACTAATAACACTGGCTGTCAGTCTAAGCGACATTGTCCTTTTTCGTGAGTTTTTTAGAAAGAAAAAAATAAACAGCTGATTTCTGTTTGTAGTGGCGGTTAATATCGACGCGCGACGTGTAGTTAGGTAGTTTAATAGTAGGTTAGGTGGCATATTTTTTATATAAGAGTGTCTGAATAATAAATTACACTTATATCTGTAAATGGGTTTATAAAAAACATTTTTACTCGTCATAAAATAGTTAAATATGGAAATAGCAAAAGGAGGTTGTGACAGATGGCGTTCTGTAGTTTCTGCCACCATGAGGGAAGGTGTGAGTGTGATATATAACTATATCTAGTTAATCTTATCAGGTTAATGGTTGCTAGTTGACTACCCTGAGAAGAAATACCGAAACAAACTCAGAGGTCACAGTCCCTTTTAAAGTCCAGACATTGTTTTGGTCAGATCGATCATGTGAGGATCATGCATATTAGTGTCTGAGTTGGTGGGAAAGAACCACAGACTTGGACCTGTCCCGTCTGTGCAAGCATTTGTCAGTAATCGTGTAGGTCGACTAAAAACGGAGGACCTTTTTTGAAGTCTGTTAAAAACAAATAAGTGAGTTAGTACCTCCTCGTTATATGCTAGAATATAATTCGCATAGCTAGATCAAAGCAGATACGATCATAAGCTTGTTGTAGAATGTTACTGTATTACAACTGGGCTAGGAATCAGTACGTTTTTTATTATTCTTATTTATTTATTTAACAGAAAACCTGGTCCAATTCAAAACATTTATACAAACATACTTACAATTATAAAATGTAAGTAAACAATTCGACTTACAAACTATGTTTGTACTTATGTACATATATTCTACTATAAACCGGTTATTTTTTTATAAGATGCCTCACGATGGCGCTTTCATAATACCTATCAGTAATAATTTTTATCAATAAATTATTTTTTTTGAGTTGCAAACTAAAATTCTCGAATTCTGAGTTGTCTTAGATTTGATTTAGCAGTGCGGTAATGAGTGTATTGCTTTGTATGTTTAATAACAGTTAATGGAGTTTTGGAGGTCAGATAGGCAGTCGCTCCATGTAAAATACTGGTATTCAGCTGCATCTGGTTAGACTGAAAGCCGACCCTAACATAGTAAGGAAAAGGTTAGGATGATAATGATGATGATATTTAGTTTCACCTGTGTCTGTCTGTAAAATAATTTTGCAAGATTTTGGGCCACTTTTTATTTTGAAATTTTTCATGTTGATTCAATTTCAAGGGATTTTTTTTTGGTAAGCATATCCAGATTCAAAGTCATTAATTGCCAACCCACCTTGAGCAAGATGGTGCGCATTGCTCTTGCCTTCTCTGTATGAGAAGAGGCATTTGTCCTGAAGTAACAAGCTATTATTATCTATTTATATTACCATTGTTCAAATTCTTTGTAAGTTCAATAGACTTCATGAAAAATTGTTGAAGGCTCATAAATAACATAACTATTAGGAATTTTAGTAGAATTTAGTAGCAAAAACATGCTGAAAATACACATTAATTGCTTCAAAAACATTCACGGTTGAAATAGTCCTTCAGATTTTATTATTCTTTAAAATATTCATAATTTTATTATGAAACATCGAGGTTATTAGTATCTACAACACGTAACATAACATTACGCCTGTTATCCCCAAGAGTGAGGTAGAGCTGTGTCTCTTTCTAGTATTTACACCCCCATTTCGCAAGGTTTGTCGTAAGTCCCATGTATTAGGAGGAGAGCCTATTACCATCAATCGGGAAAAAATACAGATTCCTAATGGATAAACCTTATAACTAACTTTGCCCGTGAATCGAACCAAGGACCTGCTCAGTCAGGACTGCCTCGTTGGTCTTATAGTCTAAAGCACTATTTGCTTGAGGAAATAACTGCAAGTCATTGTAAATCTATTATTGTTTCCTTAAAATAAATTCCAATTTAGCTATGTAGTTATATTTTATGTATAATTAAGAAACCTTTTTGCTAACATAGAAGCAATGAATATTACGCTTTTCGCGAGTATTTAAGGTCATATCGGTTACACAACACACACACACACTTAGCACTTTGGTGTTATAATTTAGATCCATATCGTCAACGCTTGAGCCAAGGTCATCGAACTTTTGACATTGATGACATAAGAGCTCTCTTTAGAGTGTCATGAGTTAATAACCTTCCTCTTAGACAACAATTGGAGACGTATGCTTTTGAGCTGTTGTCAAAGTTCATAAAGGGCTGTTACTCATCATCTTATGCCTAGTTTTTTCATCAAATGCTACTGCTGAGCATGAGGTCCTCGATTCGATTACCAGGTCAGGCACAGAGTTACAAGGTATTTCCTTCTAGAATTTCTTGATAGCCCGAAGCCTGGCTTCATCTAATAGTATATGGTCTGTACTCGTAATAGCTTATTGTTGTTGTTATAACGTACGATAAAAATAATATTTAATAACATACAATAAAGTCATCAATATCAAAAGTAAATACTTAAGTATTTTTTATTCTTTAAATAACTTTTTGGTTACTTGTTATGCGAATAACCGGTTGTACCAATGTTTTGTTTTTATTAGTACAATGATGTTTTGATGTAAGTATTTGATTTGACGTGAACTTGTGACGTCATATCTATTGTCTGTTTTTTATCGTTAAGAGCAATACAAAGAATGAGTTTTTTTGTTGTATTTTCATTATCATGTACGTCACTTCTAATGCTGACATAATCATTCAATCTGGTCAGCAAAATTGATGCAAAAATAAAAATAAAATAATAAAATGCGATATTTTTACTATTTTACTAAAATTTTATTCACACGGAAACTACTGATTGGTTTCCTATGTAGTTATCTAAAAGATTTGTTGATTTGTAAAATTAAAATATTGCATTGTGATGGACTTATGATTGTATGTAAATTAAATTGTACTTAGATATTTCTCACATAAGTAATTGTATTGTTTTATGTAGTTTTCATGATTGTAAATAATCGAAATACCTAAAAGTATTTACTCTATAATCTCGTGGCACTTTTATGGTCTTAAACATAATATAACCGGAATTGAAGATATATATTTATTTGCAGCAAAAACACTAGGAAGTAGTGAAGGGTGGGCGTTTTGGGGACTATCTTTTGTAAACGTTTTGACGTTCAAAAAGTGCTGATTCTTAGCCTAATTTGAATAAATGAATTTTGATTTTGCAATGAATGGGGGTACAAAAATCAGGTGATGCTTCTTGTTAGCGTTTTCAAGTACATTGTGCGTTATATAAGCATGCAAACTTTTATACAGTTGGCTCATAATACGAGTACAAACTTATACTGTGGTCAGTGTATACATATATCCTTTCAATGCGTCCCCTCCTGGCAGTTTCACTCACAACTGCCTTATGCCTCTCAACATGACCAAACCATCTAAGCATATGTTTATTAATTTTAGTCACCATTTTTTTCTTCTTTTATCATCACGCCTGTAATCCACGAAGATAAGGCAGAGGTGTACCTATAGTACACCCACGTTTCGACAGTTATGTTTGGTCCCATGTAATATGGGGGGCGAGCCCATTTCGATTAATCGGGCACAAATCCAGATTCTAGATTGCTATTAAGAAATTCCAGTTGGTAAAACTCAATAACACTTAGCCCGTTCTGGGAATCGAACTCAGGACCTCATGTAGAGCACCAATTGATCAACGAGACAGTCAAGTTATTTTTTCATTAATATGACATAATACTAAACAACTACACATTTTCGGTTTTCCCAAAATCAATGAAAAAACAAATTCTGAGTGACCATTATTATCATACACTTCTGTGCCCTCTAGAAACCGGTATAGCATTGTTTACACAATCAACACGCTAAGATAAAACATAGTACATACACAGAAGCACTGTCGATAGACTATATCTTACTCTCAATTGTAAATATAAGTACAGCGCTAATGTTTTCCCATTAACTGTTTTAATTGTTTATGTATAGTCGTGTATGTATGTTTATTTGTGTATATATTCTATGTAGGTGTTATATTTACAGTTTATAATCTATATTATCTTTAAAGAAATTGCACCTACCACTGTTTGTCTGTGCATCACCCAAAGGTTAACAGGTAGAAAATGCCTATGGCATTAAGTCCGCCTCTGTACATTTATGTGCTTAAAGTATTAAATAAATAAATTAACTTTTCCTCGAAGTTATGCTTGCCGAGGTCGATCCGTGGATTAGTGACCACCCATTACATATCGAGACTCATTCGTAAAAAGAAAAACCCTTCTCTCATCTGCCAGAAGCCCGAAAGTCTGTCAGACGGTTGGCCGTAGGTCAGATAGTCAGTTTTCAGCTGCGTCTCATTACATTGACAATACAAGATACTGACACAAGATTATTCAAAATAAAATTACACAAATGGCTGTCTGCTTATAGCTTTTACAGTGTCAGGGAGTTCCTAGAGCATAAAATCCGATGATGATAGTACTTGTATTGGATTGTTATGCATGTAAAATTTGCACGCTTATATTTATGAAGCAAAACATGAATGTTCTATAATTGTATTTACCTCACCATCCTGTATACCGTGTTTTGTGCAAATAACTGATTACTATTCTTTTCTATACTATTCTGGAAGCCGACACCAACATAGTTGGCAAAAGGCTATGCAGATGATAAAGTTTTCAATAGTTGCTTGAAAAATCCTTTAAAATCAAAAATCAAAATTCATTTAGTCAAATTAGGCTGAGAATCAGCACTTTTTGAACGTCAAAAGGTTTACATAAGACAGTCCCCCAAAACGCCCACCCTTCACCATTTGCTAGTGTTTTTGCTGGGAAGAAGAATTGGTGGAACAAACTCCCCAGCAAAAACTTCGCTCTAACTATCACCTTTGATGTTCAATGGGGAATGCTACGGGTCGTATTAGTCGCATTGGTGCTGCAACAGGCAAGCTAATCCTTAGCACAAATGTCAAAGCTAGCGCAAAAGATTCGGATAACCGTTATATTGTATTAGTCCTTCGAGTCGGATACGGTCACCACTTTTTTGGATTAGTCTGTTTTTGGAGATACTGGGCAAAGGCAGGTCGATGTCCAGAGCAGCCCCTTCAGCGATTACCATGTGAGAGGTGCCGAGGAGTCTTAGACTTTTGTTTGGTTTATTGTAATCAGCGCTGTGGCTCTGTAAAATGCTAGGCAGATGATAATGACGTCGTGCTCTCAGTTACTTAGACTTAAACAAAACATAGTCAGTTAAACCATAATAAATCGACAGCCATCTTCTCCTGCCACTCAAACATTCTTATCGTGAGAAAATTCAGTAAAAAAAACCATATCGTAACGAGAAATCGCTTCTTTGTTTACTAACAGAGAAACGGCCGAACGAAAATGATATTTATTATCTGTGTTTACAAATGTTGGGCCAATATCTGTATATTGTTTGTACAGTCGAAGGTTTATATATGTATCAATACCTATTGTCTGTGGTCATTGTTTTTGTTGGCCATGTACTGAAATTTTGCGTAATGGACCTGTCATTTTTGACGTACGATGAGTCACACGCTTTATTAAATGGCCGAGACATTGTTTGGGATGTGCATTAATTTTAGTTTTCAATAATATATCACAGCCTCGATTTTCATTAAATCCCAGGCTGTGGGGTTTTTTCACACTGTATTATTTGACTTGTGTGCCCGGTTGATGGCAATAGGCTCACGCCCTATTATATGGGACTAAAAAATATAACTGGTGAAATGTAGGTGTTATTAAGTACACCCCTGCCCTACCCTTTGGGGAAATACAGGCGTAATTTTATGTTTATTATTTGAATTTGCATTGTTTGTTGTATTTTAAAGTATTTTTTACTACATATGCACTTTTACAACGTGCCTGTGACCGAGAAATTGTGTGGAAATCGGTTGTCATGGTATGGGCATGTGATGAGAAGGAATGAGGACCATGTTCTGAGGAAAGTTTTGAGTATGAATGTGCAGGGTTACAAGAGTAGAGGGAGACCAAAGAAAATATGGATTGAGTGAAAATTGATATGGGTAGAAAAGAGGTGACTCTTCAGATGACGGCATATAGAGGTGTTTGGAAGAAGAAAACATACTGCGCCGACCCCAAATAAATTGGGATAAGGGCAGAAGGATGATGATGCACTTTAACAACGTTTTTACTGGATGTACATATATTTATATTGAACAGTGTTTACTAGTTTCAAAACCCATTTTTTTTAACAATGGAAATCAAGGGTAAGTGAGGAAAAGCCGAGAGGGGAAGCCATAGAGGGACATACGCTGACCTTATTCGTGACGGTCTTCAGAAAGGTCAGGTGCATAGTAGGGAGTACTTTGTACGTGTAACGTGCGTTTTGATGTATAAACGTAACCAAAACAAAAGAAGTATTATAAGGATCGTAGCTGGTGGCGGTCTGTAGTTTCTGTCTATTCCCATGGGGAAAAAGGTGTGAATATTTCTATGTGTACGTATGGAAATTACCGAAAGTCTGACAACCAGTCTTACCAAGGAGGATCGTGTTGCCCAGTAACTGGGTTGTGGAGGTCAGGTAGGCAGTCACTCCATGTAAAATACTGGTATTCAGTCAATTACGTGCCTATTTCCTTAGGTAATTCCTACATTCGCTATTTGCCTTTCACTACCAAGAATTTCAATAAAATATCGTTTTTCTTCTCTCTATTCACGATATCAAACTAACAATACCTGGAAATGTATCCCCTTTCCTTCATTACAGTTTTATACAGTTAGAAGATAACCTAAAACAAAGATCTAGCTCAGAATACAACAAGAACTGCGAAATACCGAGAATTTTTCAATGTTTCCTTTTAACCAACCTTTTTTATAAACTGACCTTAACAAAATAAACTAAAGCGGAAAGCCGATACATTTTTTCTGCCGACTGTACTTTTTATTGTGCCAGTCATTAGCTTGGCATTGAAACATTGGCAATGGAAGTCAAGTTAAATTGTTTTTAAGTATTTACTATAACTGCTTAAAGATTATGTTAAAACTGCGGTTATTATGTAGGTATATAACTTCATATTCCTTTTGGTTCAGATATACGGCTTTTGCCAGTTCAACAAAAATAGGAAAGTATTAAAAAAAACGTATTTCTAATGCTGACGATACGATACCGTAAGAAAAAGAATACTTATATCCTTTAATTATGAGACATCTCTTACCCCCAAACAATATGTTTACATCAGATCCTGACATATGCTGTCAAGGTCACTTCTTATCTACACAGGTTCCTTCGTCCAAGGTCATCGAGGTCTGACAGCATTCCTGATGCAATAAATATTCATGCAGTTACATAGGAGAGCTAAAACAAGAGCGTGAAATTCTATATCATGTATATTATATAACGGGAAGAGTCAACCAAACGTTTCGCGATATCTCGAAATCTAATTGTGCACACGGACCCCATGGCCCTTGTGTTTCAACCCCAAACGGCTCAAACATATAACTCCCAATTAGGTTCTTATATTTATAAAAATAAATAAAAATAAAATACATTTATTTCAGGTAATCATAACCCATATTATGCCATTGTTGTTGTTTAACAAAATATTTAAGTTGACTCATTTATACAAATTATTACAATTCATTTATCATAATAAAATTACCAAATAGAATGAAATAAAATAAAAATAAAATGCAGTTCATTGAAATAAAATTAGTCAAATAATAATTAAAATCAAATTAAATAAATTATACATAGGCCAAAGAATCAGCATTGCCATTCAACGTGGCAATGCTACCAGCCTTTTGGTCACTTTTCCCGTTGACAGTGATGTGGATGAATTTTTATGTTGCCATGTGATTTTATTTTATTTTTTGCTTTTCATGTATTTATATTAAGTTAAGTTAATTTAAAATAATAAAACTGTCTCCATCGACATGAGCTCAAATGTAGTTTTAGTTATCTAAACAAATAAATAATATTGAAGAGTCTGTTTAAAGTATCAAAATAACAGTTTTTTTCTAAATGCATATGAAAGTTACCTTACCTTACCAAAAAAACAATTTTTAAAGTTTTCGTCTGCTTGAGGTAATCTCCAAAACGGTTCGATCGATTTTCATGGGATTCTCAATGGCATATAGCTGATGTGTTAAGGAATACTTGTTTTAGAAAAAGAACTCTGCGCAAAATAAATGAAAAACCATATTTTATTAAAGCCGCCATCAAAGCTAAGAAAAGTAGAAAAGTACCAGTCTATTACTGTCCCACTGCAGAGCAAAGGCCTCTTCTCGTACAGAGAAGGCATGAGCATTAATCACCACGCTTGCTCAAGACGGGTTGGCGATTTCAGACTTATATTAATTATATAAGTCCAGGTTTACTCCCGATGTTTTCCTTCACCGATGTCATGATGTCCAAGATAAACTTTTAAAGTACATATGAATTGAAAAACTCACATTGGTACTTGCCCAGGTTTGAGCCCACTACCTCGTACACAAGAGGCGAGGCCTAAACCACTGGGCCATCAATGAATCAAAGCTAGTCAACAACAATTAATTCTCACTTAATTCATCCATTATAAAAAAAGCGAGATACCTCGCCTTATTTACATAAACAATGTAAGCAGAAAGGGTTACCCTCATAAGTAATTTAAACACAAACTTGTGTACAAGGCTAATGTCAACGTAAACACTATAGTGAGTTAAGAAACCCTTAAATATGCATGGGAGGTAATTATCCTAAATGTTTCCGAGGTAATGTCGTGTGTGGCGATGTCCGTCACCCACTAATTATTTACTCGTTACATAATCTTTACTAGACGGCACGTCACTTGGTAACTATGTCAAACGTCTGTATTTATTTGTATAATAATAAATAAATATTGCTGGACAATCCACACAGCATCATCTAGCCCCAAGCTAAGCAGAGCTTGTGTTATGGGTACTAGATGACTGATATACTTAATACAACACATTACATACATAGATAGATATTTTTATTATATATATAGAAAATACCCAGAACACCCGGAACAAATATTTGTAGATCGTACAAACATTTGTCCCAAGGCGGGAATCGAACCCGCAACCTCTTGCGTCGCAGGCGGACCTTCGCCCGCCGCGCCACATCGGTCGTCATATATGGTTACTAAATGCGAGTCGCGGTGTTACCGTTACATTCTTAACAAGGGGTATCGTGTTGCCCAGTAACTGGGTTGTGGAGGTCAGGTAGGCAGTCGCACCATGTAAGATACTGATATTCAGCTACGTTCAGGATATACCCCTTGGTAACACTGGTTGTTAGATTTTCGAGCTTCTGACTACCCGTAACGTCTGCCAAAAAACTACAAATGATCGATATGTTACGAACGGTCACCAATCCACAAACTGTCCTCGGCAGGAGTAGCTTAACCTTCGATCGACCCGTGTGGCTGTTTTATTTAGCCACGAGCACCTCATTTGTTACAAAAACAAAACAAAATCCAAATCCATTCCACCGTTTTAGCGTAAATGAGATACAAACATACACACATACATACATACCGACCACATTGACTGTTATATTGTAGTATATGTATGCATTTCTTGTCGTTTTCATGCTTAAATTCCAATTTAATCCCAAAATGAATGCAGCATGGACATGCATTCAAAGATGACACATATTCCTTGCGCTGTCAAAAGAAAAGATAATGGAGGCTGACTGAAAGATGTGCATCTATCTCGTTAACCTAAATGCGTTGAGTTGCAGAGATGGCGTCAAGAAGAAAATTTGTAGAAGATCCACTCTATGTTACCTGCACTAACTGCCAATATCAACACGACGGCACGGTTGGCACAGTGGCTGACCCATCGGCTGTAGCACTACGTGTCGTGGGTTCGATCCCCGCCCGGAACAAATATTTGTATGGCCTACAGATTGTTGTTCCGGGTCAGGCTGATCGTGTGTATCAGTTTAAATGTTTATAAACGCACCCAAGATACAGAAGAAATTCCTAGTTTGGGGCAATGTATTTTTCTTTTTAAAGATATCGTATATATTTATTGGTCACAAACAAGGGCCGGGTCTGAGATAGAGCCTAATTATTTCTAGGTCAAAATAACCGATTACAGATATTAAAGAACATAATTCCAGCAAATATCACGCTAAGCCGTTGCTTCGTTCCGGCTGTCATTTGTAGATATTTGAGTCTTCATACACTGACATTATTGGTAATGTTCTTCAATACGTTCAGCCGGCTTGCGAGTCTGAGCAAAAGGATTATGTAAGGATCGTAGCAGGAGGTGAGGTTTATACCGGGAGTAAGTATAGTAAACAAGTAAATAAAGAATAAATATTTATTTAGCCCAGGCCCCAGGCACACAATGACAAAATACTAAAACATCGCAAACAACAAAATATTGTTCCAAAATATATCAAGCAAAAATCTATAAATAAAGATTTCGCCATAAGATTTCGATTTCGTATTTTCGCCATAAGTACAGACGCCATCATATCAAGCTATCCCAAACTGTCAGATTTTCCCAATTGAACATGAACCTTATTGATTAACCTACCCTCTTGCAATATATGTAGTTGAAACCCTATCAAAGAAATTTGACATATTGGGGTAGCTTGATGTGCTGGCTGTACACACATACCATAGATAAATAAATAATGCCTTTGTCCCATGGGGGTAGGCAGAAACTATAGAACGCCACCTGCTACAATTCTTTCATACTCTTTAAGCTTTGTTTATGACACAGATGCAGTTTATCACGATCACTGTCCAATGACTCCAAAGGAGTCTCATTTGTACCAAACTCCATGATACTCTAATTGGATTCATAATCCAAGAGTGAATTTGATGTTTTTTTATTTGACTGGACGTATGAATAAGGAGAATAAGATTTTCATGGACGTTTGGTTAAATAACAAGGCTATAGAAATATAAAAGAGCCGCCGTACAATGTTGTCAAGTTAGAGCGAGATTGTATGTTGGTGGATGTACGAATACATTTTATAACATCGTACTGGGACAAAGAACGTGTAAATAAACCAAACAAAACATGAAAAAGAAGCTTGCAAATTAATTTGTCGGAGAGATCTTTCTAGTTATCCGCTAGGTAAGTATAGTGTAGAACTAACCAATTAGCATTCTAGACACTCAGGAACTTACAGTATTTAAAAATAAATTACGAACATTTTTAATTGAAAAGCATACTACACGATCCAAGATTTCCTGAATTGTTGACCATTTATTAGTTCCACTGTATTTTGACATGTATAAGTATTGACCATGTATTAGTTACACCGTATTTGACATGCATTAGTATTGACCATGCGATAGTTTCACTGTACTTTTACATTTGACGACACGGTTGGCGCAGTGGTTGAGCCATCGGCTGCTGGGCCGCGTGTTGTGGGTTCGATCCCCACACGGACCAAATATTTGTGTGACCCACAGGTAGTTGTTCCGGGTCTGGCCGTTTGTGTATGTGAGTTTAAATGTTTGTAAACGCACCCACGATACAGGAGAAATTCCTAGTGTGGGGCAACGTTTTTTTTAAAAAACAAAACAAAACAAAACATTTATAATATCTAATTTTACCATCTATAATAATTTCAAATTTGTATGCCAATATCTAATACCTACATAATTATTGTATGCCTGTAAGGCAGGACATATTGATACTTTAATATATTGTTAAGAACTGTAACTGACATATGCCCACAATAAAGATACTTTGACTTTGACTTTAACTTCTGTAAGCCGCCTCTTATGTCGTGTCCATCATTGACTAATTGCGACTCGTCACATAATCTTATGGCCGTTGGTCTTGCATGAGCTGTGACGTCACCGGAAAAGCGAAGCCTATTTACTTTGAGTAAAAACTCTTTTGAATTCTAAGGGAGGAAGCTCGATGGAAAATGTATTGATTGGTCGGTCATTAAAAGTTGTTTAGGGAAATATTAGCGGGCTTATGATAAATTAATTTGTGGCAGACAAAATGGACGCATTTTTGTAAATTTGGAGCAGTTCTTTTAGTAACAGATTTTCATTAAAAAAATAACATAGCTTCACATCTGTATTCCGCAATCGGTAAGGCAGTGGGGTACCTTAAAGGCAGTCGTGTGTCGTTATGTAGGTATGTTTAATCTCATGTAATATTGGACGGAGCCTATTGCCATCTAGCCTTGTAAAGGAACTCTACACTGGCAATGTGTTTTTTTTGCCAAATCATTCCTACAGCGTCTAACCTAAGTCCGCAATCGGTTAAGAGATTTCCGGATAGGCCACTGGAGACTATGTCCAGACGGCAGATGTACTGCCAGGGTGATGAGGTGTGGAGGGATGTTATGTCTAATTCCATGACGTCAGACCTTACAGTGACGTCACCGGAAACATAAACAAGGCTTGTTTGGTGCCACTTTCATTAGTTCTCTGATTTTATGTGTCGTAAAAAGATTTCGTGATTTTTAATGACCCATTAATGAGCTATTTAATGCGCCTTACTTAGTAGTTAACTGTGTCAATGTTTGTTTACACCATTGCGTGGTTCCATGGGAAAAATACGAGTTACCTCGTTGGTCTAGTGGTCGTGAGTGCTACTATCGAGCTTAAGGTCCTGGGTTGGATTCCCGGTCATTCAAAAGTATATTGGGTTATTCCATCTCAAATTTCTCAGTAGCAACCCAGAGTCAGAATTGTTACCCGGTTGATGGCAATAGGCTTGCCCCCTATTACACAGGACTTCAACATAACTTGTATATTAAGTATGAGTCCAGGTTTCCTCACGATATTCCTTCACCGATGTCATAAATGTCTAAGTAAACTAAGGAAGTTTATACAAATTGAAAAAGTCACTTTGGTATTTGCCGTGATTTAAATCCACGACTTCATGCTTAATAGGTGATACCTTGAAGTAATACGAGCGATTGAACATTTATACAAGAACTTGACAACAACCGTCGGGCAGCAGCCCGCCAGACACAACACCTGTCTGGTCGGACGATCCATTCTTTTCTATAGAGGATGAGGAACTGTACACCCTATTCCCATCATAATTAAGATTAATTTACAAAGTGATCAACACGTAACGCCGATAGTAATATAATTATAATCGAATCAAACAAAAGATAATCTAAAGTAAGCTAGACTCCGGCCATTGGTATTTGTTCTACTAATGGCTCTCGGTAAGTTAAAGGGATAGTTTATATAGCCCATGCTTCGTTCAGTCACATAGCCCACCCAAAAATCAAGTGACAGTGAACTGGCCACTTGAACTGTAGAACCGATGGCCGTTGGGTTTGACGTGTTTTAAAGTAGAGACTGTTAACCGCCAGAATTAAGGAAAGAAAGAAAGTAGAAACATATATGTGGGATAAAATTACTGTATCATACTAAAGCATGAACGCAGCTTATATTGTTAAAATGGAACGCAGCGTGTGAAAGAGAGAGAGGTATGTGTGAGGAGGAAAAAAGGAAGATGGCGACTTGCACATCACGGTGTTACGATTGTAATTTTTTGGGTGCGTGATCAATGAGAAATAAAGTTTTATTTTGCAAGTACTCATTGTTTATTTTGCCATACAATCCAGGGTCCTCTGCCTCGACTTTCAGGATGCTATTGCCACTCCCTCGAATCCTCACAAGCGATGCCACCTTTTTCCTGATGATCGTATATGTGATATGTAAACTTGCTAGCTTGCTTGCCGCTGGTTTTCTATGAGTCATATGCTCACGTCATTGCTATAATAATTAAACTAGTTTTGTTTTTAATTCCATACAAAAAACACTGTGTCTCACGTATTTCAATGGATTAGGAACATTATGAGGATAATAGTTTAGGATCGAACGCTTTGATTTATGTTCGTAATTATAATGTAGAATTTTGTTTGCGATAAATCATGAGTAGATCAAAAAAGTTGGCTAAATTACTACTTGGCATTTGGAGATCAAAGACTTAATTAATTTGAAAACTTGCGTGTTCACAAATAGCTTATAAAGGAATATATAGATTATTTTCCTAGTGTATTTAGAGACCTTCAAATGTTGAGCTATAAGTATGGAAAATGGGATACACGAACTTATTCAGCATTTTACAACCGTTAGACATGGTTATTTTTTTATATAATTACCGTGCAAGTTTAAACTTGTTGCCTGTTGAAGCACGCTAAGCCGTTGGTCCCGGCTGTAGTTTGTAGATATTCGGCAGTCGTTCCGGGCAGTGAGAAGCCTGAAAATCAGACAGCCAGTCTTACCAAGGGGTATCGTGTTGCCCAGTAACCGGGTTGTGGAGGTCAGATAGGCAGTCGTATACATACCGTTACCAGTATTATACATGTAGGTATAATACTGGTATTCAGGTGTTTCCTGTTAGAGTGGAAAGTTACCCCAACATATTTAAAAAAAGGCTAGGCAGGTGATGATATTTTAATCTGTCTTTCTGTCGTATATTCGTCGCTAAAATCGAAATGATAATATACGAACTATCGCAAAAAGATACAACGGATTGATCTATCACTATTCTACCATTGTACTATTGCTACTTTTACAAACAATAGGCACACTTTTCCCGCATCCAAGTGTACTCTACCATGAAACAAGCCAGTCAAGTACAATTGGCGAGTGAGTCTAAACGAGGCACGTGCCATAGACAAACTTTCACATTAATTGTTCTGCTATAATTGAGCAAAGGGCAGAAACAATAGTCTAGTTATTTGCATTACTTTCATCATTCTTTTAACTAAGTAATAAACTTGTGTAATAGTAATTAATGTTAGATCGGAGTTTGTTATAGTTCTACTCCTGAGCGCATGAGTTTTATTGAGTTAACTCGCACTATGTATTTCCCGGCTTCGCTCTCATGACTTATCCCACCTTAGCTATAGTATAAAATAAATATATTATGCTGGACAATCCACACAGCATCATCTAGCCCCAATCTAAGCAGAGCTTGTGTTATGGGTACTAGATGACTGATATACTTAATACAATACATTATGTAGATAGATATTTTTATGATACATAATAAATACCCAGAACACCGTAGATCGTACAAACATATGTCCCAAGGCGGGAATCGAACCCGCAACCTCCTGCGTCGCAGGCGGACCTTCGGCTGCCGCGCCACATCGGTCGTATTGCCATATGTATAGTTTTTTATAAGACAAGAACTTTTGAAATCGGATCAGCGCGTTTACTCTTGATTTTAATTCCAATCTATCGACATTAGAATTGAGCAACTTGGCTATCGCCAAATTCGGGATGCGCGCTTATAGAAAAGGGTTTTTGTCTGGACCTCTGGTCAACTGTAAGCAGCAATGGATCTTCCACCAAAAGACCTGTCAAAACTTTGCCCTTCATTTTGACGCACATGATATCTATATTTTGTTTCTAGGCTTGGAAGGAGACCATAAACTCTTCGTTTCTTTTTCTTCCCAGTTTTTATAATTGTTGCAATTTCCAGGGACAAAATTATAAATTTCATATTTACCTTTAAAAATAAAGGCTTGGGATCACAGTCATAAGCCAACCCGCTTTTTTATCTCATCAAGAACTAAACCATGGTCATTAAAATACCATAATTAAATCTTAAAAAACAACGCAATTACTTACAGGGTGGACACTCTCGTAATCCCTTTTGTGAGAAAATCCAGGAGGTAATGCATACACTGATGTATGTAGTAGATATAGCAATCGACTAAAATGACTAAAAACCAGTGTTCCATCTCATATCTAGTCTAAAGATTGCAGGCTCTCATGAGTCTGATGGCATGAGACTTCAACATAGCTGGCGAAATATAGGTGTACCCTTCAGGAAAACAGGCGTAAGTTCCTCATCTGAATTTGAACTCTTAGTTTCTGGGTTTATGTCAGTTTTATGGTAATAGTTTCGCATCCACTACATGGGTCTATAATACAAGCATTGACAGAACTATCTGAAATAAAGTATACGACTAAAAACAGCGACAATCATAGAAATTTTTCCGCCAATCACAACTCGCCGTCAAACGCCAGATCAGTTTATCCAATTTCCGTGTCGCAGACAAAACATCGGCCATTAGTGCCGTTACGGTTATTGAAAAACGGACAAGGTTGAACAAATTACGCGGTTACAGTACGTGGTTATTTCGCAAAATTATTGCGGAGAAGTTACTATTGGTGTTGGGTATCCAAACCACTGGTAGCTACGGCCATTTCAAGCATTAACCGCCATTTTATGAAAATGTACCTTTATTTTCTCCCCATAATCTGTAAGCTACATAAAAACAGCCGCACTGGACGATTATTAAGTCGAAGGTTAAGCTACGCTTGCCTCGGTCAGTCTGTGCATGGGTGACCGTTTGTAACTTATCGAGACTCCTCCGTGCCTCGGAAAGCACGTCAAGCCGTTGGACTCAGTTGTCATTTGTAGATCAATGACAGTCGTTACGGGTAGTGAGAAAACCGAAAGTCTGACAACCAGTCTTACCCAGGGGAATCGTGTTGCCCAGTAACTGGGTTGTCGAGATCAGACAAGCAGTCGTTGTTAGACTGCAAGCCGACCCCAACTTAGTTGGGAAAAGGCTAGGCAGATGAAGAATCTGGTAGTAGTGAATAGAAATACTTATTCGGATATTTTTTATAAAATTTAAAATATTATAAATTTGTTTTACATTTCATTGTCATGAGTTGACGTTGAAGTTGATAAAGAAAGAAAGAAAAAATGAAAAATATTTATTTGGTAACAGGTGTGGAATAGAAACACGTGCGGTGAATAGATTTTAATAACAATGAACTACATTCTTTAAAGTTTAAACAAAGCATATCGAAAATGTAAACAAGTATCGATGTAATAATATTATATCGTTATTTTTGAAATTAACTTATATATCATGTCTGCCGGATGCTAGCACAGCTGTGGGCCCGAATATTGCAAGATTGAAACCCTAAGAAAGCTAGATGGGGTCGCGGCAGACCGAGGAGAAGATGGCAGGACGCCTTTGATGGCTTAGCAAACCATAGAGAAACGTGGAAGGAATAGGGGGAGGCCTTTGCCCAGGAGTGGGACAACACAGGCTAGACAGTAAAAAATAAAGATTCTTCCTTCATTTTTATTTTTTATTTCGTTTCTTTTTCTTTTATGGTTGAGTATAAACTCAACCGTATCTAACAGCTTACGGTTCTGGTGATGGGGTTTTCTAGGGAGTAGGTTAAGCCACTTCTTTTTTCTAGAAAAAAACTCGTAAGAAGTGGTGAAGAATGGCAATTTTGGGGGACTGTCTTATGTTATGACGAGCTGGAAACTCAGTCTAATTTGAATAAATAATATTTGATTTTTTTTTTGCGTCAGGGTAGCGAAATTCAAATTTACTCATTATTCTTAAAATTTGCTTGGTATAACTATTGTGATTAGTTAGCATATCCATCGGTGGTGCGCAGGCGCATAATTGCTAAACATAAGTGGAGCAGTTGCGACAACGCAGTCGTATGTTCATAGCACAGTTACTGTTGGGTCACACGCGAATACACTGTCCTGGCGTGTTAGGGAACCGTCATCGAAAGGTAATCATATAAAAACAAAAATAAATGAAAATACGAAAAAAGTAATCATAAAAAAGCAGGCTTTTGGACACGGCTTATATTGTTAGGCGATTCATCTCTTTAGAGCCCCGACTAATATCGGCTCGCTCATATTTTTTAAATATTAAAAAAAAATAACATTTAAAATATTATTAATAATGGCCGTAATAATATACAATAGCAGCTTATTACTGTCCCACTGCAAGGAAACGGTCTCTTCTCATAGAGAGAAGGTAAGAGAATTAGTCACTTCACACAAGAGTTCAAACTTTCATACATTACTTCGCCCGCGACTTCATTCGCGAGGAATTCTTACTTTTTTACCCTTCAAACTTTAACATCTCCTCCACTCCCTTTAAGACGTAGTTTCGATCAAATTATGGCCTATGTTACTCGCTGATATTGTAACTTACTCAAATCAAATCAAATCAAATCATTTTATTTGAATAATATGGGTTTTTCAGGAGATGTTACATTGTTTGTTGTTTCACCATACTCTGCCTATATTATAAGCATGCAAAATTTGGTTAATCTTACACTTATGTTAAAGTCCTTCAATTGCATTAGATTAGTCATAACATTAAAATTAAATTAAAATTAAATGAATTTAGATGAATAAAATGAATTTAGATTATTTGGTATACATATTTAAAATAAAATGATGGTGAGTTTTACATTACATTACATTTACATATATCCTTTACATTTGTCTGTCTTTATCATTCATAAATTCGCCTAAAGTATAATATGCTTTATCTATGAGAAAACAGTGTAGTTTCTTCTTGAATAGTCCAACCTGATTGATATTTCGGATGTTTAGGGTTACTACAGATGAAATATTTTTTAATTCGGTTAAGTGATTTATGAGTTTATCCATTACAAACAAACAAATCTTTTCACTTCACCGAACCACTCCTATGGACTATAATTTAGATATCCGCGCAATAATTAATGAAAACCATAGTTTTAATCAATTTCACGCGGACAAACTCGCAGGTACAGCTTGTTATATATACCTATAGAAGATAAAAAAACGTATAAAACGATCCCTTCTGCATCTTTCACAACAAAGATATCTCGGAAATAGAGTCTCTATTTCCGAGATTTCCGTGAACTGACAGGAACATACTACCCTTTATTTATTCCCCAGATGCCCATTAGTAAGTGTACATTGTAAAGAATACTACGTATTAAATGCAACAATATTATTTAAAATGGCGGCCCTGCAGCAGTGCGGATGTTTTTCATTTTGTATTGTATTGTTAACGCAACTGCAAGCGTACCAAGTAATATCTAGACTGTGGTGCAAGTAATGAGTGGTTAGCATTAGTGTTTGAATATTTATAAGATGGTTTGGTCGCTGGTGGTCTGGTAGATTGAGCAATGTTGTAAAAAATCAAAGTTGTGGTTTGAAACCAGATCATCATCATCATCTGCCTATCCTTTTCCCAACTATGTTGGGGTCGGCTTCCAGTCTCACCGGATGCAGTTGAATGCCAGTGTTTTACATGGAACGACTGCCTATCTGACCTCCAAAACCCAATTACTCGATATGTAACGAACGGTCACCCATCCACAGACTGACCTCGGCAAGCGTAGCTTAACTTTCGTTCAACCCGTGCGGCTGTTTTTATTTAGCCACGAGCTCCTAAGATATGGTGACAAAAATTGAAAACATTATACTCACACTGTTTGGGCACGTTGAGAGGATAAATGAAACACGACTAACAAAATGTATTTAGAAACGGCACGGTTGGCGCATTGGCTGCTGCGCTGCGTGTCGTGGGTTCGATTCCCGCACGGAACAAATATGGCCTACAGGTAGTTGTTCCGGGTCTGGTTGTTTGTGTATGTGAGTTTCTATGTTTGTAAACGCACCCACGATGCAGGAGAAATTACTAGTGTGGGGAAACGTTTTTAAAAAAAAGCAGAATATGTAAGTGAAAACGCCGGGATGGGACGTCCTAGAAGAGCATACACTGACCTTATTGGTGATGTTCTTGTTTGTTCTCTTCAGTTGGTACTCGCAACCGGCGTGCGTATATGACCAGATGTATGAATCTAAACGAAGGGAAAGGACTATTTAAGGTTCGTAGCAGGTGGCGTTCTGTCTCTATCCCTTTTTCCCCTAGGAGTACGCGTACACACATAATGCTATCTGCTATTATCCTTACATACTTTTTGCTTCAATCAAAATCTTTGGCATCCGTCCGTGTGGAGTTCGTACTTCTCCCATTGTACTTTAACACAGGGGGTGTTACCACCCTCTTTAGGGTGTAGTTTTGAAAATAAAATATAGCTTTTTTTTCTCGCTGATAATGTAACTTTCTAACCGTGAAATATTTTTTTAAATCTGTTCAGTAGTTTTTGAGTTTATCCATTATAAACAAACATTAAAATCTTTCGTTTTTGTAATATTGCTTCACATTTTCCACACATCGTGCAAAACCAAGCAATGTCATGTGTCGTGTAAACCGTACTTGCACGAATAGATTATAATGATATAACTTGGACTGTACATCAAAGATGCAAAAAGCCGTATTCATTATAATATGTCCTCAGGAGGCCTTAGAACTTGATTTACGAGACTGCTCTGTCCTAGATGTCTAGGCCTAGATTTATGTCTAGGCATAAATTTTATGAAGATCATCTGCTGAGCAAAGATGTTTCTGGGAAGGGTTCTAGTTAGTACTATGGGATATCCTGACTATAAAACTGGATTGAGGATTGGGAGAGATGAGCTGTTTATTGCAGTAGTTAAGATTTCGTATATTTCATTGGTGAAATTCGCCCTTAGTTAGTGCTTACCAAATGAAGGGCTTAATAAGCATATTTCACAAAATAAATATTGTTAATAATAAACCCAAAATAATTTAAATAAAAAATAAGATGGACCCCGCTTGAGTTGAGTTTCTCCAATAGGAATTTTCTCATTGCACCACAGAGTCTGTATTTTGTACCTGGTTGAGGCTCGCCCCCTGTTACATGGGACTCAAACATAACTGACGAAATGAGGGTGTCACTCTTGTTGCCCAACCCTTCAACGAATACGGGCGTGATGTTGTGTGTAAAAAGTAAGATCAAAAACTAAAACTTTTAAAGCGTGTTTTTTTTTTTTTGTTTAAAAAAAAAAAACGTTGCCCCACACTAGGAATTTCTCCTGTGTCGTGGGTGCTTTTGACAAGCATTTAAAGTCACATACACAAACAGCCAGACCCGGAACAATTACCTGCAGGCCATACAAATAATTGTTCCGTGTGGGAATCGAACCCACGACACGCGGCGCAGCAGTCGATCGTTCAGCCACTGCGCCAACCGTGTATAGTTGTTTAAGTTTTTGAACTTCCTTTTTACTAACTATTCGCTCACCTTTTTAAATAATAATAATAAAAAAAACTTTTATTATGATAACCAGGATCCAATTGGTTAGTAGTACAATAACTTATAACTAGTTTTAGTAATACAACCTTAGTCTACTCGCCCTCTGCCTGACCCATGAATCGATATATCATATCGATATATATTTCTGGTCTCTCTTCCGAGAACCATCAAACATCTCTTTAACAGTTTCTGACAGTAAATAAACTCCCATCTTCAGCAAGAACATAACAAAGTCGCTCGACTGCCCTCAATCGATCATTTTGCAAATTTATGCGCGGGGCCCACAAAGGCCTGGCCCACAAGATAAGGCTATACGATCATCAGGCCATCAGGAAAACGGCCTGAAATTGAGGCCTTCAAATGGCAATTTCGTGGCCTGTAATGAAGTGTTAGCCGATATGATGGTATGAGTGGCAGATATCTATAGTTACTTACTCATAATAATGTTGTTAAGCAAAAGAGTTCGTTTGTTTTTTGTTTGAAGACACTAATCTTTGAAATTACCAATCGTTTATACATACACTCACGCCTTTATCTCACGGTGGTAGGCAGAAATTACAGAACGCCTACTGCAACGATCCTTACATACTACTTTTGCTTCGTTTAAGTTCACACATCTTGTCCTACAAGTTGTAAGTACTGCGGGCCTGACCTTTTTGAAGAACATCACCAAAAATATCAGTGTGTGTCGTTCTTGAGATCCTCTCCTCCCTGCGTTTCCGCTTACATCTGCCTTATGTTAGTCGTCTTACATTCATCCCTTCAATGTGACCAAAGCATTGCACTCTTTTAAATTTTTGTCAACTACTTACCAGTCAGATTTATAAAAATATTTTTGCATTTTGATAACCATTTTCTTAAGGGTTTTTGAGGGATTGGTTTTTGTGAAAATGATCTACTCGTACTTGTCAATGAATCTTAGATATACACGTTGAGAGTATAGTGTTAGTATTTTGTGATTGGGAAACGTAATACATAATCGAATCAATACGTTGTTTTTTTGGGATGGTCTCATTATACCTTAGAGTTACGGGAAATCAAAAGGAACACATTGTATAAAACAGTTGACAGAAAACGAACAGAACACATGAGCAGTTGCCTACTGAGAAACGAATGGTGAAACGGGTCTGGTAGCCTAGAAAACTGCTTACGTTAGGCATTATCTAAGTAGACGTTTGCAATGCTTGACGTAAGTGAAAATGGGCAATAGGGTTTTAAGGAGCCGTTAAAATACTGTATCTGTACAGTTTCTCCTGATAGGGTCGGCTGTTACGATCATCGTAGGGCCGGTTGTTACATTATGTGAAAATTGGTACTTATTTTGATGAAGGACCGAATTGTTCCTAATGATTATGGGTATAAGATTTGTAGGTATAGCAATCTTGTAAGATTCGCGCAATATGGAACTTTTGCAAGATGATCTGGATAGAAAGGAGGTGAATACTGAGATGACGGCAAATAGAGATGTATGGATGAAGAAGACATGCAGTGCAGACCCCAAATAAATAGGGACAAGGACAGGAGGGTGATGACTTATGTCAATTTTCTCAACAGCTTATTTACCTTCTCCATCCAAATACATAAATATGCTGTGTCTCTTTCGCTTATTTATCCCTTATTAATCTTCTCACAAATTCTCTTATCTTATTTACGAGTGACCCATATTTCTCCGGAAGTTCTTATCACCCAATGATAGTCAATGACTCTATATAAATAAATAAAATTAAAGTGTCTGTTCGTAATGTTAAAATACTATATACATACTATGTTTCACTAAATGCATATGAAAGTATGTGCAGTAGTAATACCATTTTTTTTTTTTTACTTGTTCTGTATGTTTGTTTGGGCTTATCTCGGAAACTGCTACACCGATTTTGACGACACTTTGACTGACAGATAGCTAATATTAAAAGGAGTAGCTTAGGCTTTAGAAAAAGAATTAAGGTACCGTGTGAATAATAATAAAAACATATTTTTTTTAATTCCACGCGGAAAAAGTCACGGTGACAGCTAGTCCATAAATAAGCCTATGTGACCTAAGCAGAGTCCTTCCTACGTGCCCGTTGTCACGTTCCTATCATTATCCATTGTCTCTGATCCCTTACAAAGAACAATTGTATTTAATATGGACGCTAATCGTAACAGACCTTTGTGTCGCTAGGAATCTGGGATGTTAAGAGTTCATATATATAAGTATGTGTTTCTCAGTAAGGAATTGTTTTGAAGGACATCTTAAATAATATTAATAAATGCGTAAGTTTGTTTTGTTATCTTTTTACGCCTAAACCACTGAACTGATTATCCTGGGATTTTGTGTACAGAAACGGATATAGGGAGTCAGTCAGTCAGTGGAAAAACAGCTTTGACGGCACGATTGGCGCAGTGGCTGAGCGGTTGGCTGCTGCGCTGCGTAATGTGGGTTCAATTCCCGCACGGAACAAATATTTTTGGCCTACAGGTAGTTGTTCCGGGACTGGCTGTTCGTGTATGTGAGTTTAATGTTTGTGAACGTACTCACGATACAGAAAAAAATACTAGTGTGGGGCAACGGTTTTCTTCTTATTTATAAAGAAAGAAAAAATCGAATTCAACATTAAATAACACGTCAATTGCGTAATAGCTTTTTTACTTAAAAATCATTACCTATGCTAAACAGTCCATAGATACCCAAATCGTTTATAACCTTAAGATTCACCATAAACAAGATGCAGACGCCTCACAAAGGGACCCATGATCACAGTTACAAGTAACAGTGGCGCCCTCTACCGCACTTAATCGTAAACAAGGAATACGTTTTAATACCGAATTCGCGTCTATTTAACCTGTCACGGATTAAATGTAAGGTTAGGTTAGGGTGGTGAGCGAAGGGGGTGCAAAGTTATGGGTTTTAATTACGTTTTGTAACATTTCTTACGTTAAATTTACATTTATTGACAAAATACATTGGTTTTCATGAGTATCTGAATGAGAGATTGTTATTTACTTGGTTGTTTTATAGAAACAGAGCTTACCTACGAACAAAAGTCATAGTGCGGTACCAAACTAGTTTAAAACAAAATATTTTACTTGCTGACGAGTAAAAGTGTTTTAATAAGCCAATTTACACAAATAAATATCATTGATCACGTAGAATTACTATTAAATCTCTTTATTGCATGGGTGTGTACATTTATGTGTTAAAATTAGGTAAGTTCTAACATGAAACCCGGTTAGGGCACGGCAACATAATAATAATTTTAACATAGTAATGTAACATGATAATTAACCATTTTACTTACGTTATTTACTTCATTTTTCCCCCTTTTGCCGTCATCCAAGTCAGTTGTAGTTTTGCACATCTTACACTTTAATTATAAATTCGACGACCGATGTGGCGCGGCGGGCGAAGGTCCGCCTGCGACGCAAGCGGTTGCGGGTTCGATTCCCGCCTTGGGACAAATGTTTGTACGATCTACAAATATTTGTTCCGGGTGTTCTGGGTATTTGCTATATATAATAAAAATATCTATCTATGTAATGTATTGTATTAAGTATATCAGTCATCTAGTACCCATAACACAAGCTCTGCTTAACTTGGGGCTAGATGATGCTGTGTGGATTGTCCAGCAATATTTATTATTTATTTATTATTTATAAATGCACTTTTCTGACTAAGAAGTGCTTTCTGATTGCAAGACATTTAACTTAACTACCCTTGCGTATCGATCAAAGTTCAAATATGTTAGGCTTAAAATTCAGCTACGCGAACTCTCGCCACAAGTGAAATCGTATGGTCATTAAGTTACATGGATGCTTGATAGCATACGGCGCACATAAACCGTGGGCCATTGTCTGGGCAGAGATGCTGCATACGCTCATTTGTAGAGAATGCCTTTGCTCGGGCCAACTTTGTTCCAAAGTCTCTCTAGATATTTCCAAGTCAGTCACGTTACTGAGATGGTACTTCATAGTTGTCAAGAGGTTTAAAAACCCGTACTAAGACTTTTACTAACCAAAAAAATCTGTATATTAATAAAATAACTTAAAATCATGCCCATGTGAAGGTATTTGCATCCGGTTGGACTGGAAGCCGACCCCAAAATAGTTGGGAAAAGGCTAGGCAGATTATGATCACGTCTAAATTCAAATTAGAATTCAAAATTATTAAATCGTACACAAAACCAATGCCTTAATAACAATACCGTATAACTAGTGTCAGTAATTTTACAGTAAAATATTAATCGAGTTTGCAGCAATTTCCACAGAAGATGAACGGGTAAGATAGCAGTTTCTCACTCGGTCATCCTCTCCACAAACTGCAGGAAGACTATAAATGATCTGGCGCTGTTTTCATAATGCCGTTGCTACTGACCCGCGTTCTAGACACTAATGATGCGATTTCTTTCCGAAATATCGCTTGGAAGCCATCAGTCGGTTTTCTGCAAAAAAATCCAACGCACTACAGGAAAGGGGCAGTCTCAAAAGAATTCTAAAATATGACGCGTAGGACATAGGCAGAGGTCCTATGTTGAAGTCCCATGCAGCGAGCCTATTGCCATCAAACAGGCACAGATCTAAACTCCAGGCTCCTACTGAGGAATTCCAGGTAGCAAAACCCAATATCACTTTGCACGACCTGGGCATCGGAACCCAGGGTCTCATGATCAGCCGTAGTGCTTGCGACCACTAGACCAAGTATGCAGTTTTTATTAATTTAATATAAACAATGATCTGAGGACACGGTTGGCGCAGCGGCTGAGCGATCGACTGCTGCGCGGCGTGTCGTGGGCTCGATTCCCTCACGGAGTATTTGTATGGCCTACAGGAAGTTGTTCCGGGTCTAGCTGTTTGTGAATGTGACTTGACACGAATCACGAGAAACGCCTAGTGTTGGGCAACGTTGATTAAAAAAGAAAGAAAAAAAAAGATACATTTTTTAAAATAAATAAAAAATAATAAAAAATAAACATCGCGGTTCTCCCTTCTATGGTCACAGCCTAAGCCTCTCGTAGCGGGTTGAGACGCGCATTATCAAAGCGTCACGCGGCTAAGCCCTTAAGTGCGTGGCCGTCACTTAATACACAGCATTTACACGCACTCCGGTTACGCGCTTAAGATATACGGCGCACTTAAAAGCTTTATGTGCGTAGTTGTGTCTGGAGGAAGAATCAAATGAAGTGTCCGGATGTTGAAGGTTCGTTTTCTTTAGTAGTTTGTTTATAAACTACCGTCTCGTTGATCTTGTGGTGAGGCTGCCTGTCCATTGAAGCGGAGCGAGGCTGCGAAACACACAAGTGAACAAATCTTTGGTCCTTATAATATTAGTTCTTATAAACAACTTTTGACGACCTCTATGGCGCAGCGGGCGAAGGTCCGCCCGCGACGATTCCCGCCTTGAGACAAATGTTTGTACGATCTACAAAGATTTGTTCCGGTGTTCTAGGTATTTGCTATGTTTAATAAAAAATATCTATCTATGAAATTTATTGTAATAAGTATATCAGTCATCTAGTACCCGTAACATCCAGCATTATTTCTTTCATTTATTTAAACAAAAGTTATAGCAGAAGGTCGTGTTTACGGCTTCGGTTCTGTGAATGAAATCCACCATTTGCTCGAGTTTTCAGAAGGAAACAAAACATTCTAATTACGGAACGCGATGTTTAATTCCTACGTCGAGATTTATTGTGACATAACTACCCATTACACAATGTATTGATGTATCAAAAAATTGTCGTTTAAAAGTTTGTCGTCGAACGAACCAAAAACAAATGAAGCAATCCATTTTGTTGAATTTTCAAAATGAAAGCGATCATAATTACATAAATCTTTTTATAAAAAGACGAATGTTCCTAATCGGTCCAGCCGTATCCGAGTAAGAAACATACACTAAAGAAATATACAGACAAATTGAAAACCTCCACCTTTTTAAAGTCAGTTAAAAATAAGCAACCGACTTCAAAAATGACTGTAGTTTTGGAACCGGGTGGTAAAAAAATAACTAAACACGAACACACCTACTTCTGCTTAACTATATTTATTTTTCATTTCTCTGTCAATATTTTTCATATGAAACCTTTCTTGTTACACCCTGTACACAAAAACAAAATAGAATCGACCCAGTAATTACGGAGAAATCGGTGTACGTACATACAAAAAACTAACTCGACGAATGCAGAACCTATTTATAAAAACGATTAGCAAGTGTGTTACGCATTGTGAAATTCGGTGTGTGTGTATGTGTCTGTCAATTAGAGTACCAATAATCTATACAACGTTAGGTGAATTTAAATTGAAACTAGGGAAAAACCCCATTGAAATCCCCAATAAATTGCATTCCCTTATAAGGGATTCCTTATCACCCCTACCAATGTAGGGGGACGGATAACCAGAAAGATGGATAGAGATATCACGGTGGAATGTCTTGTCTCCCCATGCTTGGACTAATGACACCATGATGTGTCACAAACGAGGCTGTCATGAACGATCCCCATGTCAGAGGGAGACTCACGGTGGGGGTGACAGGGACATTTAGAAAACAGGGAACTGAGTGATGCGTGGCTTATGTTAAGGCAATGGAATTTACATAACCAGTTTCGATATCGGTTTCTGTACGGGCCAAGTGTGAGTTGGAGTCGCACACGATGTGTTCCGTATCATCACACGTCAACACGGATGATGTGTTGAAAGCGACTGCTACGCCGAGTGTCATGGGTTCGATTCCTACACGAAACAAATATTAGTGTGGTCTCCAGGTAGTTGTTCAGGGCCTGGCTGCTCGTATATGTGACTTTAAATGTTTGTAAACGCACCCGTTTTGTTTTAAAAAAAAATGGAAACAACGGAAAGAAAGGAAACAGTTTTTAAAAAAATGTTTCCAATATAAAGTCTCTTAGGGTTAAGGGTTACAAAAGTACAGGGAGACCAAAGAAAAGATGGATGGATTGTGAGAAAGATGATATGGCTAGAAAAGAGGTGACTATTGAGAAGACGGCAAGTAGACCCCAAATAAATTTGGATAAGGGCAGGACGATGATGATATAAGGCCTCTAAATCAACCCTTAAGTAAAGTAAACCACACCAGTCAAGTTATAGGTACCATATGTCGTTCATATTCAAATATACGTTATTGTAAAATGCAAATCTTGCTGGCGCGCCATGCCGTTATTAGCCACCACGAGAGGAATCAAATTGAGTCTGACACTAAACGCCTATACGACTATAGTGTTTGAATATTGATGTTTCAGCTGTCTGGCTACTTAGGATGAGTATAGTTTCAGTGGTAACTGTCTTTTTCAGCGATGTCTTGCTCCACCATTCTCCTGAAATTAGTTGGTATAGCTCGCAGGTGATTGGAGGCGTGAATGAGAGTTATTATGCTTATTAACAGAACGTCGAATTAAAATAACTGGCGAAATCTGGATGTACTGTAGGTACACCTCTGCTCGACCCTTTGGGGAATACAGGCTTGATGTTATGTGTTCTTAAAACACAAACAAACGAACAGTATTTTGATAACGTAGCACTATGAAGGAGACATTTTTCCTGAAACTGAGTTCAGTACTTTGCACATTTTTACAAAAAAGAAAACTGAGTATTTTTTTCATAAAATATCCTACTCCGCTCACTTTTCTCAGTAGAGATAAAACAATTTGCCTTAGTTCGTCGGGGAAGCTCATTTGGGGTAGACAAATAGTTGGGTTCCGTGCAATTTATTTCGTCGCTTTTTCAACGCGAATTTCCTTTGTAATAGGTGTGTAAGTATTTCTTTATGAGACGGTTTTAATGTCGGTTTTATGAAAGACAGGAATTTTGTACTCTTCTGAAGGTTTTTGATCCTCCTCTTGGCCTTATCCCAATTTATTTGGGGTCGGCGCAGCATGTCTTCTTCTTCCATACATCTCTGTTTACCGTCATCTCAAAAGTCACCTCCTTCATAGCCATAATATCTTTCACACAATCCATCCATCTTTTTTTTGGTCTCCTGGAAGTTGGAAGTTTTGAGTGTGAATTTGGAGGGTTACAAGAGTAGAGCTCTTGTAACCCTCCAAATTCACACTCAAAACTTCCCTCACAACATGATCCTTATTCCACACTCGGTCACAGGCCCCACTTTCAGACTTCCATTTTGATCATAGCATACAATTTTTCCAAGATGTAATGATGAACAGGGGCGTCTATTTGGTCTAGTGGAGGCAAGCACTTCTGCTGAGCATTAGGTCCCCTGAGTTCGATTCCTGGATCGGGCAAAAGTTATTAGTTTTTTCCATATGGAATTTTTCAATTCAGAGTTAGGAGCAGCCTAGAGTCTAAACTCTAGGCTGCTCCTAACTAACCTAACTAAGCCATTATCCAGGCACAAATCTAATGTGCCTGGATAATGGTAATAGGCTAAGCCCTATTACATCGGACTTAAAACATAACTGGCGAAATGTGGGAGTTACCTACTTCCACATTTCACCTAGCCTTTCCACCTAATCCCTAGAGGATTACTGGCTTGATGTTATATATTGCATTGTGTGTTTAAATCAACAGCCTGTATATATTTATTTATACGTTCTGTATGCAGATTATTTACAACCAGTTCATTTGACAAAAAAAAAGAAAAATGTTTATAAAGTTCTAGTTTTTTCAACGTTTCCAAAACAGTTTTTTTTTTTAATTTTGCCGTTTCCCAGGTTCCAAATTCAATTTCACCACGTTCTATTTTTGACTAAAAATTGTTTTTCTATGGCGCGCAACGGCTACATTTGTGCGGTTTTTTTTTATAAAAACATTGTACAAAATAAAAACCTTATTTTTCGAGCAATGATCGGTAGGTATAAAGAATATTTCAAAATGTAAGACTTTTAAAATAGGTAGGTATCTATTTTTAAATACTTAAAGGTCGGATCAGACTACTCTTGAATAGCATATAATGGAGGAAGTAGACATGCTGCACCGAGCTCAAATAAAATGCAATATTTAATCGCTAAAATGCGAGAATTTGAGTTCGGCGCAGGAACTCGCTGCAGGAGAGAGAATGTGAGGTGACAATGGGAGGAAATCTATGTGTGTGTTGTTAATAATTATTTTATTAATTTGGTGTCCATAAATAAATTAAATTAAATTTTGCAATTTAAATAAAATATTAAAAAAATAACTAAAATTATGAAAAAAATACACAGACAATTAAAAAAATTACAATAAAATTAACGCTTACAAACTTTGGATTATGATTACGTCTGTTTTATAACATGCACGTCCTCTGAGACACATTAACATTTTTTATCTTTCTTTCTTTCTTATTCTTTGTATCAGAAATGCCACCAACCACTCCACACGTCCTCTCTTGATACACAATCAATATCAGGTTGCCAATACCGAATTCCTCACACCCACAAACCGTTGGTAATTCTACTCCATATAATGGATATTGCCATATACTGCCAAGTTCATTATATACGTGGTATAATTGAGAGCTACTGCCACTGACACTTATTGATGTACGGAATATGGCATTCCTCTATAGCATTGGCTCCCAACTCTTGGTCCGCGGACCACCGGTGGTCCGCCATAGTACACGTTGAACGCCAAATGACCGACAAACAATACATTTTCTATTGTGTCTCGTTGTTTGGCAGTTAAGGTGTAACATATGATCCACAAAACGATACAATTTCAAAATGTTTAACTGAAGTAGTAATCATTTATTTGCCAATAATGTAGGTAACAGATAAGGTAAAAAATCACATGGTATTAAAATTTTCTGATAGAAATTATGTGTTTTCTGTTACAATAGTACTCCTAATGTATGTTACTGTTGAATTAAACTAATTTGCTAAACATTTTATATATATATTTTACCCCTCCCAACACTCTATATCTCAGAAATTGCGATGTTCGTAAAATCAAACCCGCATCTGTTTAAGAAACAATTAGATATAAAAACCGTAACCGGCGCGATAAATATAAGCGTAAAAGTGTTTTCTGTGTGGCAATACGTATATTTAACCAACTGCCACAGGCACTCAGAGATATAGCTGTTACTAACTTATCAAATAATAAAACTAAAAGAGTATTTTGCAGCCAAATGTTTCTATAGTATTGCTGAGTTTCTAACGGAGAAAACATACTAATTCATACTAATGTTTATTTTTCGGTTGAGACATTTCTTTCCTGGAATCTTCTGGCTCCTGTCAATAACAAACAAAGAAATTAAAGAGGTCCCTGGTCTAAAAAAGGTTGGGAACCTCTGCTCTATAGGGTGCCAGGTTCAGGTACTGTTTTAATGAATCGGGAGGGTCTATGGTGAATCTAATTCATCATCATCATCATCAATCCACAGACGCTCTAAGGACATTCACTGACCTTATTCGACCAATCTGCACTAGACCTGGTTGGCATCCGTTACAGATAGTCAGTCTCTTAGGTACTGTATACCTATAGTTATGTAATATTCAAGGCAGGTTAGTGATCCTGAAGAGTTGCCCAGGTGAGTCTGTGAATGGGTGACCATTCGTAACATACTGAGACTCCTCCGTGCCTCGGAAAGCACGCTAAGCCGTTGGTCCCGGCTGCCATTTGTAGATCTTTGACAGTCGTTAAAGATGACCAGAAGTCTGGAATTCGACAACAACTCTTACCAAAGGATATCGTGTATCCCCTGCGACTAAGTTTGGAGTTAGATTGGCTGTCGCTCCATGTAAACGAAAAATATTGACTTTTGTTTTTAAGGCGATTGGCACACTGCACCGCATCACGCAGCGTAGAGCGATCTAAGTGTTCTTACGTTGTTAGTGTAGGCGTAGCGGAACACACAGAAAACGCATTGACGCACAGTGTTCGTCGTTCGCCACGCACCCCGCTGCGTGATACGGTGCAGTGTGCACATCGCCTAAAAGAAAACACAAAAAAATACCCATTTGTTAGGATTATTTTCTTTTAATTTCCCGTTCAAATTTTAATAGTATCAGATCTTCCTTGCGTTCCCCGGCGTCGTGAATTTTTATCTTTAAAGGACCTCATTATTTTAATAAAATGTTTCAATAACTTTAACCACCATCTTTCCTTTCCCTTTGATATCAATTAGCAACGTTATCATTATCTAAAATTACTCACCGTTTATTAAGTTCCTTTTAACTGAAAAATGCGTGCACTGACTAGACAACTCCACTCAAATCTCCAATCTGTGTGTTTTTATCCTTTATGGACCATTTGAAACACTAATCTGCATGGTCGTACTATCGAACTGACTGATATTCTGTTTGGACTTTAAAAACGTCTGTAAACTCTGAGTTTGTTTCGGTGTTTCTCCTCAGAATAGTTAGCTAGGATACATCGTTCTCATCTATATAGTTCTACTTTTAGTATTTCTTTTTTTGTGACTTGTCAATATGCTTACTAAGATTACGTACCTAAAGGGTACCAATAGCACCTTATTACTATGTGTGTATTTCTATTGCTATAACAACAATTAATAAAAAAATCTGTTGGCGCCAACATTGGTGACCAACATTAGTTGTGCCAATATTGGCGCAAGACATAACGGTAATGATTTAGCGCATTTTTCACTCCTCATAAAATTTATACACCGCTTTGTATGAAAGTTGACTCTTAAGAAGTAAACTCCAAATACATTAAATTAAAAATTACCATTTAAGAAACGTCACTATATCCAAATTCAAATTAAATTGACCACCTATGTGGCGCAGCAAGAGAAGGTCCGCCTGCGACGCAGGAGGTTGCGGTTTCGATTCCCGCCTTGGGACAAATGTTATGACAAACGATCTACAAAGACTTTTTCCGGGTCCACTGGGTATTTGCTATGTAGGTGTAATAAAAAATATCTATCCATATAATATATTGTATCAAATATATCAGTTATCTAGTACCCGTAATACAAGCTCTGCTAAGTTGGGGGCTAGATGATGCTATGTGGATTGTCCAGCATTATTTATTTTTTATTTTATTGCTCTACAACGCACACAATAAGACATTTCCAGATGTTAAGTGAATGCGCAGTCACTAAAATTATATACTATGAAAACTTCCAATTAAATAAAAACTAATCTCTTAGTACAACCTATCTTCATCATTTACCATTCTCTTCTTGAATCAAATGTTCACCGCGCCCGTCCATCGCTTGCACCATCACCTTACCGCGTTCTCTTAGATTGGACTCAACTGTCCACAGGATATACTCATTGCCACATACTGGCTCCCTGCTGGAAAGAATCCCTCGACCATTGTATATACACCCATCTCTCTCTGCCAACACCATCCTCCTCAAGTAAGAAAGAGAAAAAAAACAGGTAATGTGATCCGATGTTATTATGAGACCTTATATTGATATATTGTATGAATTCGTAACTGTATCGTGTAGTGAAGATCCTTTTGATGATAATAGACCTTTTATTAGAACACTATTATGTAAGGAAATTGATGCCTATATAGTAAATCTTGTTATAGGATCTGTCACTCGCACTATTGTTGGTACCATTCAGAGATGACAGAGAAAGAAAATGAAACGCGAACTATCACGCTTGTATTCTTTTGAGGATTTGTAGAGCATTTATTTGTTTAAAGATCTCCAACAAAACATACGAACAAAGCATTGTTAGATACTGGAATGGGCTTCTGGCTACCCGTAACGACTACCCGAGGCACGGAGTCTAAGTCACGGAGTATAAGTCATCATCATCTGCCTACCCTTTTCCCAACTATGTTAGGCTTGGTACAGCTTGAGCGACCGCCTATCTGACCTCCACAACCCAGTAACTGGCCAACACGATACCCCTTGGTGACTGGTTGTCAGACTTTCGGGCTTCTGAGTACCCATAACGACTGCAAAAGATCTAAAAATGACAGCCGGGACCAACGGCTTAACGTGCTTTCCGAAGCACGGAGGAGTCTCGATGTGTAATGAACGGTGACCAATCCACAGACTGACCTCGCAAGCGTAGCTTGACCTTCTATCGGCCTGTGCGGCTGTTTTTAATTTAGCCACGAGCCCCTCAAAATTAAAGGAATGGTTACTATTAGATTTGATATAGACGCGGCAACAATTTGATGGTACTCTCGCCCGTGGAAAAGAACCGGGCATTACCGTATCGGTTTCTTTACTTCTTGAAGCACATCGAAGAAAATCATTTTTAATTGTGTCTCGTGCCTCAGTCCCATTAGAATATTAGAACCGAACACCGATAAAATAATTTAAGTACTGAATCAGAAATTTTATGTTCCCATAATCGAAGTCAGTCTAAAAGATAAACACTCAACTACGATTGGAAATTAAAACAAAAGATAAAATCTTTTCAATGTCCAAAATAAAGAAGAAAGCAGAGGGACCTTTTTCAGGTTCAAAAGAAATGAAAAGGTTTTAAATATTAATACAGATAGTTACACAAAACGGAACACGTTAGAAGTTTTTTTCGCGCAAAATTCATAATTAAAGCAAAAGAAATTTAAACATGTTTTAATGAATTGAAATTTCAGCTGATGCTGAAGAGGAAGAACAACAGAATACAGACTTCATTACATTCTAGTTTTTGTTCCTATTATGCAAATGAAATCTAAACATTTGGGTAAGTATAATTTTGTTGAATTTGATTTTTCAAGTAGGATAATGTTTTCTTTCGGTACAAAATTCTTATTTAAACAGTCAAAATACTAGCCTGTTACTGTCCCACTGCAAAGGCAAAGGCCTCTTCTCGTACAAATAAGGTACGAGCATTTATCACCATGTATGCTCACGGCTGTTTGATGATTTAAGACATTATTATAATAATTATAAGTTCAGGTTTTTACCAAGCCCGAAAGTTTGTCAACCAGTCTTACCAATGGGTATCGTGTTGCCCAGTAACTGGGTTGTGTGGGTCAGATAGGCAGTAGCTCCATGTAAAATATTGGCATTCAGCTGCATCCGGTTAGACTGAAATCCGATCCCAGCATAGTTGGGAAAAGGCTACGCAGATGATGATGATGAATCAACTTACTAATTTGCATTCTCCAAGTACTGTACTTGAAAGAACAGAAAATGTAGCCAGTTCTCAGGCAGTGAAAGAATAAGTCATTAAAAAAACTCATTTAAAGCTTTTGCAGACAGATGCGTCGTGTCAACGATTTTGCGATCAAAATCCGTTGAAAGATTTTCTGTCTACGGGAGACTTTAACATCGGTCCTGATAAAAACACTGATTTCCTAAATACCACTTGTGTAATCCCACATACATAAACTCACGCCTTTTACCCATGGGGGTAGGCAGACGTTGTTTTATAACATGGTGAAATTACTTCAATACATATTCCCTACTAAACTTTCCCCAATCCATGAGTCTTGAACATCAGTACAGAAATAACGCTCATATTCTTGTTGGAGAATAATAATTATCGTTGAAACTTGAATGTCTATTAAAACGTTCCGAAATTCATTGGCGAAGTTGACGGCTTATAAAACTTTCCTTTTAAGGATTTTAGAAGACAGTCTTGAAAGTTTCTTAGTAACAGAATCGACTGTCACGTTATGTTCATTTCTAAGGCTTTTGTTCTTATTTTAAGCTTTGTGTACGTTACGGCTCGTCTCTTAGTGTAAAAGTCGCACAATGTCTCCTGTAGAAAAAAAAACAACCACGTCACACAACAAGACGAAATGAGTTTTTGTTATTCCGGATAATCTTACACTGCGATTCAGAACGGCTCTAAATGTACAACGCCATCTGTGGACACAGGTGGCATCATATTGTATTATAGATTTAACATCGAGTGATACCGATGTTTAAGGTTAAGCAACGTTTGCTTAAGTTAGATCTGTGGATGTCTGGATCCATTACATACCGAGATTCCTTGTGTAGTAAGTCCGACTACAGAGTTTTACACAGTAACAGGATTGCGGGGTTCAGATAGGTAGTTCAGCCCTTAAAACAGCTCTTTTTTGCTATATATTTATAACACCCTTAAATTATATCCATTAAGTCTACCTAACACTCCATATTCAAATATTTTTGGAAGAACCGACTTAAGAATCAAGTATGTTAGTTTTGTAGTACCTAATTGATAAAGTCTTGTCGTAAAAATGGAAAATTTCGTACCAAATCTATTGAAAACTACTTAAATGAAATTGTTTTTGTTAAGTGCTTGGTTACCTATGCTTAAAATACGAAGTTATTTTTGCACTCACATTTTTGCCGAGTGCAAAAATAACTTTGTATTTTAAGCGTGAATGACTGGTAATTAATGTAGCGGGTGGCGTTCTGTGGTTTCTGCCTACCCCATAGGAAAAAGGCGTGAGTTTATGTAGTTATGTTATTTTAGCAATCGATAATATCTTTACTGTATATGCGTATTCATTGTGGCTAAGGAATCCTTCCCTATCCGTGATCCATCATGCACTTGGCCTGTTTTTTTTCATTTATGTATTGCTTCTAAGTCAAATATTTTCCGATTTAAATTCTAACCTTGCACCTACATTGCTATCATCTTTCAAAGGTCATCATTGTTACCCTTCAATCTTCCCAAATGGACATTGCTGACATTGGTAGCCCATAAAAGCATGTAGGCATCAAGATTCATGTCTTTTTCCTTATGACTGGAGAACCTATCGGAATACCTAATGGTACCAACGATATTTTATCCTAGGAAGCAGGCAGTGGGTAATAGATTCCAATTTCGTACCGGTGTGCTATTTGTGTCTGTTGAACGCCATCAAGACATTAAATCTTCCTTTTTGGGAGACGTCTATATTCGGCAGGGGATTGTGAAGGATTGTGTGAGACTGTGCTGGACAGAAATCCGATGCTGGACCTTGGTGAATACCAATGTGTGTTGCGAATACTGCAACAGTTAATTGTTATACACCGTGTCCCTTTTGATATTCCAAAACTTTAGGGTATTAATGAGACCATATCGATCAACAGGCACATGATTTGTTTCGTTTTAATTTTATATTTAAACTGTTATTTTAAAGAGATAAAATTTGGTTGTAAATTTGTATGTAGGAGGTAATCTCCGGAACAAATGATTAAATTCTAAAAAATTTTTCACTGTTGGAAAGCTACATCACCCTTGAGTGCTATTGGCTATTATTATTTTCAAAACTAAGCTTTATCGGGGATGGAGGGGATGTAAAACTTCGACGGGAAAAGTATGAAATAACGCGGACGAAGTCGCGGGTGAAATGCTCGTACAAAATAGTTCTACACACATATCACATACACACATCGAGAGTGTAGTGTGTGTGTAAGTATTTTGTGAATGTGAAAAAAAAAAACATAATATGCTACTTTTACTATTCTTTAACGTGGTCTCATCAATAAAGTTATGGGACATCAAAAGACATGTTGTTATAACAAAGAAGTACATGTCTGAAGGACATGGAAACACCTCACCGGCAGGATGATCAAGACATGGAGATTAGTCACAACGCTTAGTACAGACGACTATTAATCCACTAAGACTAACATAATTTCGCAATATCACTTGATTAGGGAGGCGGAATCTGATTACAATATGGTAAACGCGGTGAGTTCGATACAGAATGGCAAAATAACCTTCGCACCCGCGTCCATCAAAAAGCCCAATCCAACGCTCCAACATTTCGTTTCACCACTGAAAATTCAAACAGCCATGTCTCCCATGGCAAGCGTCAATTTAGTGTTGCCACTAATTCAGTGTTGCCACTTCCTATATCGACTTCACCCAAGTAGGATCACTACTTGACGTTTCCGATAAGTAATAAGCAGTAAATGCTCAACAATCAACCCGACTCATAGCTTCCTTCGACATACATATATTTTATTAGTGGAATTAGGTTACGCGGGACCTCGAAAGATGTATGAAAAATCTGCTTGTAAACTGTACGCGTTTAACAAATTCATGAAGAATAAAAATGCATAGTGCAAACACAAATTTGCATAAATTGTTACTTCCGGCTTCTTGTCTACATATTCATCAACAATATTGTCTAATACGTTAGTCAAAATTACGATGCCTTTGTTGGTGTAACACCCTGTAGAGCAACACGCTGCTCTTCATACGTTACAAAGGCACTTGAGGCAACATCCTGTGTTAATCAAATTCGTAAAGTGAACTAATTAAGCAATAGTTTAATTTTTTATAATAATTTATGTGACCAAGATTGATTAAAGGTTAAGCTACTTTTAGAGGTCATTCCATGGATGGGCGGCCATCCTTGACATACTCAAACACTTCTTTGCTTCGGAAATCATGTTTAGTTTTCATTTGTAGGTCTCTGACAGTCGTTACGGATAGTCAGAATCCTGAAAGTTTGACAACAAGTCTGACCAAAGGGCGTTACTCAGTAACTGGGCTGTAGAGGTCAATACTGGTAGCCAGCTGCATCCAGTTAGACACTGTTGTTCACTGCACTAGTGGTTCACTGATTTCTCCGTGAATTGCCACCGATTTTTGTAACAACTTTGCCCTACACTAGATTTTTTTTCAGCTGGGTTTACAAACATTTAAACTCAGATATATAAACAGCCAAACTTGAAAGTACTACCGTTATGCGGGAATCGAACCCACGGTGAGCAGCGCAGCAGCCAATCACTCGGCCACTGCGCCAACAGTGCCGTTATAATGTTACATAAATAAGATTTATGTAACAAAGTTGTCAAGTTAAAAAAAATCCTTTTTAAAGTTTTTATTTTTCTTTGTTTTCAGAATAGTACATTAAAGGATTCCGGAGGCCTACTTCTTGGAACATAGAAAAAGGTATGTATTACGTAAAACTATTAAGAACATTGATATTCCACTTTTCTTCAAAGTAGCTTTTTGACCAAAGAATCAGTATTGCCATTCAACGTGGCAATGCTGCCAGCCCTTTGGGCACTTTTCCCTGATGCGGATGAATTTTTCGGCGCCTTTTTATAAATGTACTATTGAGTTTTATTTATAATTATACAATTTGTGTACATAGTTAGCATATTAATGTACTTTATATGAATAAACAAATAAAGCTGAAACGATTGTTGCAAAGGACTTACAATTATTTATGAGTAATTTTTTTTAGAGACAAATGGCAATGTAAAGTCTCCGGCCAAAGTAGAAACCAGCCCTTGGATCTAGGGAATAAAAACCTGTCGTCTTAACTTTGACTTATAACATAAACGCTCCGCAATACATAAGAAGTTCAAAGTACGGGGCAAGGTTTAAAATACATAATCTTACTTTTCTTTCTTTGCATAAACTTTGCCCGACACTAGGAATTTCTGTCATGTCGTGGGTGCGTTTACAAACATTCAAACTCACCCTAGACCCGGAACAACTACCTGTAGGCCATACAAATATTTGTGTCGTATGGTAATCGAACCAACGACAGGCAGCGTAGCAGCTAATCGCCCAGCCACTGTGTCAATCGTGCCGTGAATCAAAATTAATGTAGATATTATTGTTTATAATTAGAAATAGATCTTTGATGACCTCTTATAGTGTTGTATTAGTTGTATTGATTAATTAGTGTAGCGAAACTCTAATTACGCGAAATATCGCTAAATATATATATTAGTGTCGACGTTATTGTACCAAAGATATAAATTAATACATTTATCCAATAGACAGTTCAAATTAAGTCTGAATTGACGTCTAATAAGAGCTTTTAGTTTTCAACAGAGAACCCAATTAATGGATGCTTTTATGAACTACGCCGTATTGGAAATTAGTTTACTTAGGGATAATTTGTTGATTTAGAAATGTGAAATTAGACGTGCTAAAGTTTTATCTCAATTTATCACTGATTTCTTATCTCCTTCATCAAGTTCACCCTGCGCAATATGTGTTTAAGGGAAAACTACTTTAGCACAACAACTTAAAGTTTATTTTATGTTATGACTTTAACAATTTTTATGACGTTTTCAATAGGACTGGTCATTGTGAGCTCGACTTAATTTCTTACTTTTAATAAAGTTGATATTTTTTCAAGTGAAAATAACAATATTTGGGACTCATGTATTTGGATAGGGCATATGATCATCTACTGTTTATCTAAGACTCGTTCTTTGACTGTTTTGGCTCTAAAATCCTTTTTTGTTTTGGCAACTCAACCCTTAGACCGACCGCACTTTGAATGCGAATTTTTATGCTACTTAAATATGTTTTTTTTTTCCAATTGAACTTGTACCTTATTCTTTTGTAATAAAAATGCAAAATATCAAAGAGATTCGACAGATTGGGGAATAAATATAATTTCCTTTTTTTTGTCAAATACGTGTCCATTTTTTTTTTAATTTGACTGACGGACTAAATACATTTTTTTTTTACCAATCATCATCCCTATTGTCAACATAAATTATGCACAAACACAAACAAAACCAAGGGTATTGTGTATGCATACGTTGTTGCTAATTAGGGCTAAGAAGCTCTAGAAGCGTATTTATAACCTAAATTTTTGACGTTGACATCACATGTCAATGTCACCCACATCAAACGTCACTGTTCGACGTTATCAAAAATTCTCATAAGCCCCTTTGATTTATGACTGCTCCTCACCCCTTTTAAAGGGTGGCAACTAAATGACGCAACGGTCCCTTCTGAAAATTCTTTAATGTAATTAAAAATATTCGAATCTAGAATTTGAATTCTTTGGCGACGGGTATTTTTTGACACGTGAAGACATTGTGGGGCGAGATATTAAATAGGGGGAAAACGTATTTTAGGGAACGAGAGGGCGCGAAATGGTTGGTGTGACAAATTGTTGGGTTTTTGTGAGTGATGATGATTTGCGTAAACCTCTTACGTGTTGGTAGCTGTTGTCTAGGTAAGCTATTATTGTGGTTAAGTTTACGTAAAAATATTATTTGAACACTATTTATTAAGATAAAACTATTAATTCAAGACAAAATAAAATAAAATAAATAATCACAGGGCATCGAAAAATTCATCCGCGTCACTGTTAACGGGAAAAGTGCTCAGAAGGCTGGCAACATTGCCACTTTGAATGGCAATGCTGATTCTTTGGCCAAAAAAAGGCCAGCCTTCTGGTCATGTGAACTGTCGACCAAACGTTTGCGATGTCTCGAAAAACAAAATGGTCAATCATAAGTTAATTAATTATAAATAAGTTTAACACCATAGATAAACTATTGTTAACTCGAGTTTACTAGTTTTCCGACAATAAACGTGTTAAGTAATTAAATGAGTGTTTTCTTAACATAGTTTATTTACAGAAAATATGTACCTATATAACATACTGTGTTACTTTTAATAGCGGTCATCTTTAATTCAAGCGGTTGGCTGTGCCAGTTTTTAATCAATGTTGTAAAATACAAATGCTTCTAGTTAGTTGTTATTATTCAATTTTATCAAAACTATTGTTTAATCTAATTTTGTTAAGGGGCTTTTATCAGAGATACTGAAGGTCCTTAACTTTGTTAGTAACAGTTTTTAAGCATTCACTAATTGTGAAAAAAATACAGCCCGTTAGAAAATCTTTAATACCCGCTTTTCATTTCTATGATGCCAATCGAATAGATAGGTATCTAATAATTCTATTGGCATCTTAAAAATCTCTTGAGTAAGTATTTTCTTCCATATTCAAAACTACATAGTTTTGTGTAAAAAACAAAAGACTGATCAAAATTAATCGCATCCAATACCCACAAACAACAATTTATAATTATTCAATAACAGTAACTTTTCAAAGCATCAAAAAATATATAGGAACCCCAAAAACAAAAGACAAACGCCCGCTGCTTACTGACTGGCTTATTTTTCACCACTCTCGTGTCGGCACGAGATACAGTCGTGTATCTCGTGCCGACACGAGAGGGAAAGAATTATATTTTGAGCTTCTATGACATTGCAATATCCAAAAGCGCTGGTGCAACGAACAATGGAATCAGTCCGCGCCAGCTAAATCCGGTTAAAACTGGTTTTGATGATAAGGACATTCAGGATTTAGGTTCTTTTACCTATTTAGACATGACAATGTAGTTATTTACTACAGAATTGATGTTTTATTTGTTTAAATAAATAAAGAAAAACTGCTTTGTTTATACATATACTAGATCTGCCCGCTTCTTCATCCACATGGAGTTTCACAAAACTTAATGGGTTTAGTTTTGTTTTATGTCGGACCCATTTTTAATAAATAAAAATTATACTTAAAAAATTAGTTAAGATGGCGGGTACGGAGGCTACTTTTATTTAAAACATAATAATAATAAACACATTAGCTATCTGCCAGACAAAAAATAAAATATATCTACCGTGTCGTTCGGGGTGCCGCAGGGTAGTGTTCTGGGCCCCACCCTATTTCTAGCTTACATTAACGATCTTTGTAACTTAAAAGTGGAAAACGCAAGTATATTTTCCTATGCCGATGACACTGCTGTTGTCTTCCATGGACACAGTTGGTCCGATGTTAAAATTAAGACAGAGAGAGGCATGTTCCAAATTGCGACTTGGCTTGATAGCAACCTTCTCACGTTAAACACTTTGAAAACCAATTATATATGCTTTTCTATTTATAAAAAATCACAACCAGATGAAGTGTTCAACATTAAAGTACACTCTTGCGATACATGCGAAAACAATAATTGCGCTTGCCCCATCATTAAAAAAGTTACTGAAACAAAATATTTAGGTGTGATTATTGACCAGAGATTATCGTGGTGCTCTCATGTTGAACATGTGTCTGGAAGGATTAGGAAATTGATGTGGATTTTTAAAACGCTAAGATGTATTGTGCCCATAAATATAAAAAAGAAATCTGGGTCTGATAGAAACTTATTAAATGAAATATATATCTCTCTAGCACAATCAGTTATAGCCTACTGTATCACAATATGGGGAGGTGCAGGAAAATCGAAGTTTATACATGTTGAACGAGGACAGCGTGCACTAATAAAAATTATGTATTTTAAAAGGATAACATACCCTACTGAAAGTCTCTATCAGGATAGTGGACTGCTTTCTGTTAGAAAGCTGTACATCATATGCACTGTCCTCAAAAAGCATAAAAATCTACCATATGATTCAACTGCAATAACAAGAAGACGTAAAGATCTCATAGCACAAGTTCCACAAACTAAAACGAAATTTGCTGCCATTCAGTACACTAAACTATCATGCCAACTTTATAATAGGATAAATAAAAATATATATGTACACAATAAAAAATTACACGAGTGTAAAAAAGTTACAACTAATTGGATAAAGTCACTAAATTACATAGACACTGAGGCACTATTGCAACACCCAAAATGAAACATACACATCCACACACACATCTACACACATCCACACACACATCTACACACATACACACACACACACACATGCATACACAAACACATACACACACACAAACATACTGTTTATATCTAAGGTTCTGTATGATTTATATTGTTGTGGAAGAGCGGAGTCTCCTAACACAGGCATTACTTGCTTAAAGGGAGGCTCCAATCACCAACTAATGTAAAACGTTTTGTTTAAAAAATAAAGATTTTGATTTTGTATTTTGTATTTGTATAAATTCTCATATGCATTTAGTAAAAATCTCTTATTTGAACAACTTGCAAACAAACCGTGTTTTCAAAGGATTTTTCTTTGAGATGAAAATAATATTATAAAAAATATAAGTAGGTAAGATCTTTTTGTTTTTATAAGTAGGCACCTCTCTCTACCTTCTACCATGTTGTGACTTAGATAAATATAGATTCCCGAATATCTGGAAGGCTTAGTTTCTGCGAATCGGGTACCAAAACTAAAAAAAACAAAACTTGTTATTGTTGACAAAAATAACAATGGTCAATAATACAATCTATACGATAGGCTTTTATAAGTCGGAGCTCAACAAATAAGGCTCACACAGATAGGCGCAGCGCGAGAACACGACACATAGTCTCACGAGTTTTAATAAAAAATCTCTCTTAAAAACCTTTGATCGACAAACGATATTTACTTTTGTAAATGACTTATCACATAACTCTGAGACAAACTTGGACGTCATAGTCTCTTTAGAAGTCCAGACCTTATCTTGGTGAGACCGATCATATGAAGCCTATGCAGATTAATGTCTGAGAGGAATGAAAGCTTTTTGTAATAATTTTATGATTAATCGCACTAAAAGTTAAAAAATAATAATTGTATCTGCCTAAATTTTGGTAACGGGCACAAGGGCCAGCCCTTTCTTGGCTACGTTGAGGTAGCTGAGAGTTGCGGTAGGATTGTACGTTTCCGCGACCCCCAACGTAGGTGTGAGTTGTAACACCGGGGTGGTTTTTAATCAGTAAGAGACGGACAGACCCCTCTGAGGAGGATATCCATGAGGATTATCGACCTCGGAACAAAAATAAAAGGCTTCTAGTCTAAACGGATACAGCTGATTGCCAATATTTCATGAAGCGACTGCCTATCTAACCTCCACAATTCAGTTACTGGGTAAAACAATACTGATTAAACTGCTTGACAGACTTTCGCGATTCTGACTACTCGTAACGACTGTCAAAGATCTACAAATAACAGCTGGGACCAACGACTTAATTTGCTTGCACGAAATGTAAAGGATCCCCAACCATCTACAGACCGATCTCGGCGAGCGTAGCAACAAGACTATTTTGAAAATAAAAAATTGACAACATATTTGACTCCCGTCTTTTTCCCATGGGGGTAGGCAGACACTACAGAACCCCACCTCCTAGGATGCTTACATACTCCTTTTGCTTTCTTTACGTTTGGTGATACAAGCAAGCCGTTTACGAGTACTTGACCTTTTTGAGGAACATCACCAATTAGGTCAGTGTATGTCCTACTAGGGCGTCCTCTCCCGTCTCCTGTCTCCAAAAACATCTGCCTTATAAATCCCTTTTGTAAGCGTTTTTTATTCATCCTCTCAACGTGACCAAACCATCATACTCCACACACAAATACTCTTTCGCTCTCTATTGACAACATTGACAAATTAATACCTTTTGTCATTGTGTTATGATTAATCGCGCTAAAACCTAACACATGCTATGTCTACCTAAGATTTTTTACCGTGTTTTGTTTGTGTTCATTACAATACAGTCAATCCACTTTGTATACTTCTTATGTCATACCTCGGTACAAACAGCTAAACAATTGATGATCAATGTTTGTTTTTTATTGCGCTGTTAAACTAATACGTGAACATTGTTGTTTAATGTTATTTTGATGGCCGGCCTGCTAGTTACTGTGTCTGTGGCCATCAAATTGGAGCCAATTCAATTACCTTTTGGGCCATAAATTGCGGACAATGATGCTGATATACTGTAGGGAATGGTTGGAGAAATTGTGATTGTATTAGAGATAGGTAGGTAAGGTAGCCGACAGATATTATTAGGAAATTGGTATAAAAAGTGGTTGTTCCATAATTTGGAGATACGTGCAGAAAGCGGTGTTTTTTTTGGGTTACGGACGTTTTTGGGGTTTTTTTTGGGTCATTAAAGGAAAACTCGTAGATATTAAGATCAGTTTGTTTTCCGTCTGTCTCTCTGTTTGTCTGTCAAGACCATTTTTCTCACGAACACGTGACGGTATCTAGTTGAAATTAAAACCAAAAACGCAGGTCAACACGGTACAAAATTATGGCCATTTATGTGATAAAATTTTGATCAAATCAAACCCTTTAAGGTACTTCCCGTCGACCTCAAATCATGAAATTTCGACTCACATTAGGAATTTCTCTTGCATCGTGGGTGCGTTTACAAACATTAAAACTCACAATAACATACAGCCAGATCCGGAACAACTACCTGTACGCCATGCAAATATTTTGTTTTGTGTGTCTACTGCGCTGTGTGTCGCGAGTTCTATTCTACCCGCGAAACACAGCGCAGTAGACAATCGCTGAGCCACTGCGCTAACCGTGCCGTGTTCAGCATATAATATAGACAAGTAATTTAAACAGATGAGGCTAAGTTAGTCTCAAACAACATTAAGATTGATTTTAATTTGATTGAAGTTGTATAGATTAGTTCTTACTTCACTCCAACCAATTCAATGTAAATTGTGAGAGGTTCATTAAATTCCGTCAAGTACCCGGATTTAAACCCACTACCTCGTACATAAGAGGCGTGGCCTTAACAATTGAACCGTCACGACGTTTCATTATTTGTTTTTTTTTATTTTGTTTGGAGTTTAAGAAACAGCAATGTGAATATTTTTAACACAATGTAATGTTTACACTGTACCTGCCCTTCCTTATTGTACAGAGGCCAACACCCCGCAGCTGTCATTTACAGATCTTTGACAGTCGTTACGGGTAGTCAGAAGCCCGAAAGTCTGACTACCAGTCTCACCAAGGGGTATCGTGTTGCCTAGTAACTGAATTGTGGAAGTCAGATAGGCAGTTGTTCCATGTAAAACACTGGTATGAAGCTGCATTCGGTTAGAGTGGAAGCCGACTCGAACATAGCTGGGAAAAGGCTAGGCAGATCATGAGACCAATCTGTTGAGTTGATTTGATAGTTTTTCAACTGACATGTGCTGGCGTCTGTGCATAGTCCATTACGATGATCTCATAGGTCAAACTAGACGAAACACAATAGATTATGATGCACGATATTATTTACTGTTCTCTAACGCCTACACGTCTGCCAACACCCACAGACACCACTTATTAAATGATACTCGTAACAATAATGATCATGATGATTTTAAATGGTTGAAAGGTTGAAGTTTATCTTGTAAATCTCTGATATCGGTGGAGGAAAACGTTGTGAGGAAACCTGGACTTGTAATTAATTCAAGTCTGAAATCGCGAACTCGATCCCGGTCCTCGAGTTCAAACCTGGACCCCTCACAACGTGATTTTCTAATTTATGTACAGAGGCCAGCACACCAAGGTATCAAATTTCTTTGATAGTTCTTCAACTTTATTAGAAAAGAATAAGGTTCAAATTCAATTGGAAAAATATGAAGATTTGGGATTTGAGATAGTTTCTAAGTTCATCGTTTCGATTCTAATTTGCTTTTACGCCTCTTATCATCAATAGGTATCAAACCTATTATAATTGCATTATAAAAAATCTAAATGTTACAAGATATTACTGATGTGGTTGTATTTTCAATTCCAAAATCGTTCGAATTGACATTTACATGAAAAATTACTAAGCTTTAATGTGTTTCAGCCTAGAGTTTAGGTATGTGCCCAAGACTAAGAAACTGAATTGTTATTGTTATTATTTTTCATTTTTATCCACACTAGGAATTTCTCCTGTGTCGTGGGTGCGTTTACAAACATTTAAAGTCACATACTCGAACAGCCAGACCCGGAACAACTACCTGTAAGCCATACAAATATTTGATCGCTCTGCCATTGCGTCAACCGTGCCGACATATTTAGATACCTATAATTTTCCAGAGAGCCAAATACTCTTATAGACATAACAGGTCACCCTATCTAGTTAGCTGCGGTAGACCTTGGTACTGGCAGCCATGATGAGACTCCCCAACTGTTATTATGTGGTCGGCGGCTGTCGTACTGTGGTTTGTTAATCGTTGGAGACCAAATTATACCACAGGTAACTGTCTAGTTTGATGACCTGAATGACGCAGCGGTAGTGAATGATTCAGGGTCCTGCTTTAAGGACTATATTTGTACTAGCTTTTGCCCGCGGCTTCGCTCGCGTTAGAAAGTGGGGGGTTGGAAAGAGACAAAAAATAACCTATGTCACTATCGACTGCTGCGCTGCGTGTCATGGGTTAGATTCCCGCAAGGAACAAATATTTGTCTAGACTATAGGTAGGTGTTGTTTGGCAGACTGTCTCTTTCTCTCTTATAAAACAAGAAAATAAAGGATATTAAAACGAATTTTCAGCTCTAGTTGAACCCAATCTCCCATACAAAAATAGTTGACATTTCAATCGAATCGACCCAAAAATCTTGGTGAATTTCAAAGCAAATACTAATTTGACATCTCTTATTTCTTATCTGTCACCGCCAGTCTCCGTCCTTTTCCAGACCTGTATGTCAGTAAGAGATGTCAATTATGTTGAGATTTCAGGGTTACAAACACAAATGATTTTATCTTCTTGCATAAATATGTACATCTAGTATTTTTGAAATGGATTTTAGAGCAAAAATAGGGATGATAACTTATTATCTTATGTCCCAATAATATACATTCCCTTACTTTAAAGCGTTTTCGCTAAGTCATTTTTTTTAAGATAATAAATGAAATACATACGGGTCTACAATTTTATTATTATCTCACTGACGGACTTAATACAATCACTTTTGTTATACGAGCACACTAGTGTTTGTTATACGACTCCCCCGTGCCTCGGAAAGCACGTTAAACCGTTGGTCCCGGCTGTCATTTGTAGACCTTTGACAGTCGTTACGGGTAGTCAGAAGCCCGAAAGTCTGACAACCATACCAAGGAGTTTCGTGTTTCCCAATAACTGGGTTGTGGAGGTCGGATAGGCAGTTGCTCCATTTAAAATACTGGTATTCAACTACATCCGGTTAGACTGGAAACCAATCCCAACATAGTTGGGTAAAGGCTAGGCAGATGATGATGAAGACACTGCTACATTAGGTATCAATTTTTTTTTTTTTTTTAATTATTAATTAGTTGGTCCCACAAGAACGATTGTTCATATTCACCCACTAAATGATTTCAAATGAATTAAGAGTCACCGTGTAAGTATAATACACAGTATCGATCTCTATGTACCCAGAGTTAAACCCTTTCGCTATACCGAATAGAAAACATCGCATACCGACCTCGAATTCTTCTTACCCTCATTTCAATGAAAGAAATCACGCAGTGCCGACCTCGACCGATATATGTTTTTATACAGAACTCGACTGTTATGAGAGGTGATGCGATTTTGTTTTACCTTACACTTATATTGCTCGCGACTTCGTCCACGTGGAATTTAACGAAACTTGTAAAAAAAAATATTTTGTGAGGAATACTTATACTTACTAATACTACTAATACTTTTAATTATAGAAAAAAATATAAGGGATCTTTTTTTCTATAATTAAATGTAGCCTAAGTTACTCTTTATAATATCATAAAATATCTGACATTGAAAGTCCCGTCAAAATCGGTCCAGTCTTTTCGGAGATTACTTCAAACAAACAAGGAAACAGACAATTCTTTCTTATTTGTTTTTTAGTAAAACTACCGCATGGATTTGAATACTACAAACACACACTTCTATTTTATTTATTTGCATAGATGCAGCCAAATCCCAAGGGCTTCATACGGGACAAAGTTTATCTGTACAAACGAACTATTGTTCACTCTGGGCAGCTGCTGAAATTTTCCTTAAACGAAAGATCAAACCCGAGAATCAAACCCAGGACCTGAGTCGCTAAATTTTGGTAAGACACTTTACACTTATCAATCAATGTTCATTTAGTAGTACGTATTTCATATTATGTTTGATATAAAATGGAAAAATAGTTACACAGGATGTAAATGACATCGACGCACATCGAATACATGATTCTGAAATTTTGAGTCGGCTTTGTCCTAATTGTGACGTTTATCCAGATGATTATTTGCTTTAAAGTTTAAATACTCATGAGAAAGTCATCGTTTCTATCCAGCCCAGTGAGATTTTTTTAATGAAAGTGTAGTGAATTATTTACTTTGTAATTAAACAACCCAGTTACTGGGCAATACGATACCCCTTTGTAAGACTGGTTGTCAGACTTTCGGGCTTCTGACTACCCGTAACGACTGTCTAAGATCTACAAATTACAGCCGGGACCAACGGCTTAGCGTGCTTTCCGAGGCACGGTGGAGTCTCGATATGTTACGAACGGTCACCAATCCTCAGACTGACCTCGGCAAGCGTAGCTTAACCTTCGATCAACCCGTGCGGTTGTTTTTGTTTAACACAAATTACTCATATCACTGGCCCAGTGGTTTAGGCCTCGCCTCTTGTGCACGAGGTTGTGGGTTCAAACCTGGGCAAGTACCAATGTGAGTTTTACAATTCATATGTACTTTTTAAGTTTATTTTGGACATCACTGACATCGGTGAAGGAAAACATCGTGAGGAAACCTGGACTTATATAATTAACATAAGTCTGAAATCGCCAACCCGTCTTGAGCAAGCGTGGTGATTAATGCTCGTACCTTCTCTGTATGAGAAGAGGCCTTTGCCCTGCAGTGGGACAGTAATAGGCTGGTACTGGTACCGGTACTCATATCACACTTATATATTATTCTTTGTTATAGTTGGTCATGATCATGAATAGAAAGCTGATATACAAAAAAAATGCTTATTCACAATTGCAAATTTCACCACGTAGCACATAAAATTTTACCCGTATGTTACGTTATGCTGTTTTCCCTTACGTGAGCGAAATTTTAACAAAACACAGAATATAGACGTTTGGTTATAACACTAGGTTTTAAGTAGGCGCTAACATTTGACGGCCTAAGCGGCCATATTGTGGGGATTCTGTTCCTATAGGGCGAACAGTCGTTACCGGTAGTCAGAAACACGAAAGTCTGGCAATAAGTCTTACCAAGACGTATATGTATTACACTGTAACTGGGTTGTGCATGTCATATAGGCAGTCGTTTCCGACCCATTAACGAATCAACCTCGGCAAGCATTGCTTAAGCTTGAACATCGACCCGAACGGCTTTTAACAGGCATAAACCATGTCTTCTATCATAAGAAATTAAAAGAAGATCAAAGATGCACCCAAAGTGCGTGAGTTCGATTCGCACTTAGCCGGTAGGGACGAATATTTCTTGTGAATTTTTAACCGACGAAAAAAAAATAGGTTCTCAGTTCGACACATATTTTTTTGTAATAGTACTTTGCTGGTTATTTTATCTATCACCATAGTGCATTTTTCAGTGTTTCACATTGATGCCATTAGTTCTGTCAACTAGCTGCATCGAATCAAAAGTCGTACTTTACAGTTGTTGGTCTCTTACAAACATTTGACGACCGATGTGGCGCGGCGGGCCAAGGTCCACTGCGACGCAGGAGGTTGCGGGTTCGATTCCCGCCTTGATACAAATGTTTGTACGATATACAAATATTTGTTCCAGGTGTTCTGGGTATTTGCTATGTATAATAAAAAATATCTATCTATGTAGTGTATTGTATTAAGTATATCAGTCATACAGTACCCATAACACAAGCTCTTCTTAGCTAGAGGCTAGATGATGCTGTGTGGATTATACAGCATTATTTATTTATTTATTTATATGTACCTACACACGATCTCTACCCGAGTCGATTTACGTAAAATAAAGCTTAAAATTGTGTTATAACTTAATATTATAAATTTATGACGTTGCCTGTCACGTCAGCCTCCTGACGTTACATTTGACGCGACGCGACGTGAGATCCACAATGTCATGCGTGTCTCGTTGTGTTGCCTCAAATCGTTAAGACGGTAGGGGAATACGAATTCAGTTGTTTTCGGTTTAAGCCTACGGGGGTAAGGTAATTCAAATTAGCGCCCCCTTTCTCATCAAACTTGACACGGCGTTTTTAACCTAACATCAAGCCTGTATTCCCCGAAGGGTTAGGTAGAGACGTACTAATGGTGGAACTACATTTCGTTAGTTTATTCAAGTCTCATGTAATAGGGGACAAGTGGGAGCAAATCCAGATTCTGAGCTGCTACTGAGAAATTACAGATGGAACGTCTTTGCACGACCCGGCAATTGAACCCATGTTGTTATGCCACCGTATGTTGAGAGTTCGTGGTGTAATATTAACATATAGTTTGACGTGTAGAAGCGTATGTCAAAGCCGCACACAGGAGTATCATTTACTCAGTTACACACACACAACACACACACACAAAACACACAACAACAGTATCTCAAGATGCAATATCGCACAAATGAAGCTGATGAGGCCGCCTCTGCAGCCGACCGCGATATAATCGCATCCTCAATTTAATGAAATGTTGTAAGCGAATGAGGTCGAAGTTCATCCTTGTATTGTGGGCTGTCGAGGGATTTTGGTACGTAAGTCTTGTTGAAGGGACTAAGGCGCGGGACAGACAGAAAAGGTGTAAGGAGTGGACAAGGCGCGGACGTGGTGTCTTTTAAAAAGACTTTCTTAAAAAATATACGAATGTCTCGCAATACAAAACATATAGAGAGGACGGACGGGGCGAAGACGGAGCGCAGACGGGGAGGGACAGTGCATAGACGTGGCGCGGGTGCTGATAGCGTGGTCCATATCACGTATCGCAGATGTCACTGACATTGCGTCAAATAGGTAACGGTGTCCGAGTTTCGTTGGCTTCCAGCCTAACCAGATACAACTGAATATTAGTGTTTTACATGGAGCGACTGCCTATCTGACCTCCACACCCCAGTTACTGGACAACACGATACCCCTTAGTAAGACTGGTTGTCAGACTTTCGTGTTTCCGACTACCCCTAACGACTGTCATAGATCTACAAATGACAACCAGGACCAAGGAGTAAAGGCACGGAGGAGTCTCGATATATTACGAACGGTCACCCATCCATAGCTTGACCTCGGCAAGCGTAGCTTAACCTTTGATCAACCCGTGCGGATGTTTTTATTTAGCCACGAGTTCCTATAAAATCGTCGTCTTTATATTCATCTCTTCTTTATATATAATTTGAAAAGTCACGTCCGTGCCTCGTCCGTGCTCTTTCTGCAACGCGTCCTCGACTTACGTCTCTCCTGTCTGGCTTCCCCCTAACAATCATTTATTAAGTGGATAGGAGAGACTACAGACGTATAGTCGGCCTAAAATCTGGTTTATCAGTCAAAGTATGATGTCATCAATATTTTCATTTGAACAGAACACGTTTTTAAAATTAATAGACCGTCTTCGTTCGTTCTTGGTTCGTTCGTGTGACGATAACAAAGAGATTTTTTGTAAATGTAAATTATTGTAAATTAATTTATGTCTTACAAAATTCGTTGTCATAATTCTGTTAGGTATAATTTATTATATTTTAGAAATACACAATTTGTATTTTTAGGTCTGCAACATTAATGTGACACAAGGCACATCAAAGTCAGGCGTAGAAAAAACGTAATTTCAGTGTGGCAACACGCTTTATTTCTTTTTCTCTTCCTGCAAAATGTTTGCCCGTGACTCGCCATTTTCTTTCCTATTATTTGCAAGATAGGTACATGAAGTCTTTTTCTCATTGTTTAAATGAAATTATATTTATTTCTGTAAATAGGTTTCAAAAAAACACTCTTACGCGTCATTAACCCCCGCAACCCCCACGTTATCAAGCTCGTTTTTGGGGCATTGGTCCGTAGCAAGCTTGAGTCTAGTGCGTGCGTATGGAATCCTTTTGAAAAGCAGTATGCGTTAGCTTTAGAGAAAGTACAGAAAGCATTCCTCAGAAACCTTTACAAACGCTTGTATGGGTTTTATCCCTACTTGTATCCCACTGAATTCCTGATGGGCTGCCTAAATTTCAATTCTCTAGAAGTAAGACGGTCACGCGATCAGATGACTATAATATTTAAAATTCTTAGGAGGATTATTGATGATCACGATCTGCATTGTGAAATCTGCAATCTGTTTGTCCCAGACAATTACTGTCGTGGCAGAAAACACCGCCTACTGGCTGTTCCAACTTGCCGTACTATTGCACACTCCAAGTCGTCTATACCTCGGACATTAGCCGCTATTAACGCTCTCCTGAACTCAAACCCAGGCCTTGATATATTCACGGATGAATGGAAGATGATATTGTCAGAATGTTTGAATTTTTGTAAGAAGAATGTATGACTGAGTTAAATAAATTATATGTTTAAATAGTGTAATTGGCTTCGGACGTTCTAATTAATAAAAGTAAAAAAAAAAAAAAAATGAGATAAATAAAATAGCTTTAGGTTAGGTAGGTTTATTTTAAACGGCAAGATTAAAGTACGTAATAAAAAAATGCATATTGCGTCCAGAATCGATTACTACTACAAATTTTGAATGAAAGAGCACCAGTTATTTATTACCTTTTTAAATTCCCATTAGGATAGACTCGCAAGTCTGAGCTACGGTGCTCAGCACCCCGTCAGGGACAGCAAAAAGTTTGTTCACTTACATTTTGCATGAATTTGTTTACACTTGTTTGGGCTGCTAACCGTCCGGGCCCGCAGTGTTCCGGATCACGGTCTGACGTACAAAAACACTGACCAGGGCCCGAATCCCGGAAGGCTCTGACCCGGAACTGTGTGGATAGATTAAAGCTCTTCGGTATATTAAATAGAATCAAAAAGAAAATGTTTTAGTAAATTTACTTATCGCTCTAAAAATCTGGTATTACTAGTCTTATTTAGGGTACACTAATGTATTATCAAAAAACCATTGACAAATTTTTAGTTTATCAATGTTTTGTCTACTATTTATTTCACAAACTTGACTTTTTAATAACATAAAACCTTGTTCTGAGCTGTAAATTGCAAAAACCTATGATTATTTGAATCTCGCGGGCTACCACTACGTATTCACCTTAAATGCCTATTGACTACTAAAATGTGTACCCTTATTTCACGTAATTTATTTGAAATTAGAAGCTGAATTATAATTGGCAGCCAAAATGTATGATAGAAACGTCTTGCTTTTAGAAATATCTAACTTAAATCAGCAAGGTATCAGCCCGTAATCTAGATCTGTATAGTCTCCGGCAAATAAGATGGCAAGATTTTGGCGTAGTGGGGGTAAGTTCGCGCATCGTACACTTAGTGGCACAAAAAAGTGGTAACTTTTATTGATCGTCATTATTCTATTGTTATTGCCATCATTTATATTTAATCATGTCTGCATAGAACAAAGTTAAAGAAGGGAGAGGAATTCAAGTTTATTAGGAGTTATAAATAACGTGCATTTTAAATTCAAAAAAGTTTATATAAAAAATAAAAAAAATTAACTAGTCGTCGTCACTATCCGTTAATAAAACTACCCTTGGCATCATATTGAAAGTCGCAATCGCAGAACACTATGGTTGTGTTCTGCAAGTGTTTGGTCAATGCTGTATGTTTTAAATTGTTCTTTTTCCAATTTTATTAATTTGTATAACTCTGGTTTGAGCATACTTTCCTCGTATGCTATGCCTTTTCAGGAACTCTATCCTAAATTTAAAAACAATAACAACACTTAAGTTTAACACAACAAAAACGAAGGGTTCAATTTTCGTGCACTGAAATGTAATCGGGAGTGAACGGGACGAAAGCGCGGTGCGGGAGGCAAGGGTCGACTGGTGCACCAATCGCGCGCTCGGATCGACGCTACCTCATACCCCGCGTCCCGCTTGACCACCAAAGAGACCTAAAAAACGACTTGTGCGCATCTAACGACTTTTGCCATCTTATTTGCCGGTGATTATAGACGATTGATGACAATAGCTCCCTCCCCCCCCCCTCCTATTTCATGGGACTTCAAAAATAACTGGCGTAATGTGGGTACACCTATGCCTAACTCTTCCGGGAAAATAGCCGTGATGTTGGAGTATGTTAAACCAGCTAATATTGTATAACGTCAACCTTGGTTCCCGTCAACCCTTTCAGTGCAAGGTTGAGTCTGAGCTCAACAAATACTCGTGCAGTTCGTGCGTTATCTAGATCTGTGGTAACGAGCTTGTGCCGGTTGCCGGGACACCGCGCCGCCCGGTAACGGAGGGTTACCTCTCATACTGCGGAATTGTGAGCTGTGGTGGAGTAGGGTTATGTGTTATGTTATGGAGATACATTAGATAGCACTTCGGCCGCGACTTCGTACTTTTGCCTTCGAACTTTAATAACCTCCCACCTCCTTTAAAGCAAGGTTTTAAAAATATAATACTGTCTATGTCACTCGTTGGTAATATACCTTTTTCTAAGTGTAAGTATTTTTTTAATCAGTCTAGTAGTTTTTGGGTTTATCCTATCAACGAACAAGGAAGGAACTTGAGGAGGACTCACAGAGGTTGTGGCTAAATAAAAACAGCCGCACGGCTTGATCGAAGGTTAGGCTACGCTTGTCTGGGTCGGTCTGTGGATGGGTGACCGTTCGTAACATATCGAGACTGCTCCGTGCCTCGGATAGCAAGTTAAAGCGCTGGTCTCGGCTGTCATTTGTAGATCATTGACAGTCGTTACGGGTAGTCAGAAGCCTTCGGGCTTGTCTAGCTAGTCTGACAACAAGTCTTACCAAGGGGTATCGTGTTGCCCAGTAACGGTGTTGTGGAGGTCAGATAAGCAGTTGCCCTATGTAAAATACTGGTATTCAGCTACATCCGGTTAGACTGGAAGCCGACCCCAACATAGTTGGGAAAAGGCTAGGCAGATGATGATACAAACATACAAACCATCGTTTTTTTCCTCTTTATAATATTAGTTTAGGTTAGATAATCTTAACGCTTTGTTAGTTCTGAAATCTGAGAGACAATATTTATTGTTCTTTCTAAACAAAACGGTTCTCACAGTTTCCATTGTAGCTAACATGTTTTTTTAAATATATATCTTTAGTTTTTTTTTTTTTTAATAAACGTTGCCTCACTCTAGGATTTTTTTCCTGTATCGTGGGTGCGTTTACAAACATTCAAACTCACATACACAAACAGCCATTTTAAAATAGTACTTACTATTTTAAAATTACTACTTAGTAATTTTAACATATATATCACAAGCAGTAAAACTCGCTCCAGTTAAATTTAATTTATATTCCTAGATAAAAGTTCGAAATTGTTGCATGTAGTTGAGTTTTGTAAGAACTCACCAGTATTCACCAAATGTACATTAAATGCTTATAAATTATTTTATTCTATTCAGTAGAAACTTATAATGTATCTCTATGCTTTTATTATTTTCCATTCTTTGATCGCCAATGAGTGACTAGCAAAGAAATTCTTGATTTAAAATAACGGTTACTTTCCGAGAATTAAATGTCAAAGTTAAATAACCTAGTAATTTATCTACATTCTTTATGCTCTAGTATGCTTGAGAATGATATGAAAAACATTTATGAGTTATGTTAGAGTATTAAAGTCGTTTTGGTTATAACATTAATTACAAAATGGAATGCCAAATATTCCAACAAGAGGAAGCATTCAAGAAATTTCTTGAAAACAATAAAGTAATTTTATTTATTTAACTAAGGGCCGGTTTTTCAATTGCCAGTTAACTTTTACCTGAGGAATAAATGTGACGTTTTGACAGATTGTCTATACAAAAACTGTCAAAATGACAAATTTATTCATCGGATAAAAGTTAACTGGCAATTGAAAAACCGGCCCTTAGAAGTTTAAAAAAAGAACTGGAATATAAATAGCACATTTGATGAAGTTGAAATTTTGGTAATGGAAATACAATACCTTCTATTTTTAAATTATCTATTGATATGACTAAAATATGATGAATTTTTAAAAGTCATAGAACAAAAGTTTTTGTTTATGATCATAGTACATTCCATGAGAGGTTGATATATTTATATTTCAGGATTTTTTTCGTTATTTATTTAAATATTTTATTTCAACTTTAACACACAACTTTACAGATTTCAAAAAACTGAAGTCGTTGAACTTTGCAGAATTAAAATAAAAAAAACTATTCATACTTATACATATCTGGTATGAATCATTATCAAAAAACAAAAATCAAATTAGGAAAAAAAAAGTATACACAAAATAATATTAAATAGTAAATAACAAGAAATATAACGTTTGGTATGAAAAGACTACTTATTTTGAAACATGCAACACAATGAAGACAGGTTTTAAAAATTTGTTGCTAATAGGCATGCACTTAATTTTAATAGAGTTTCAAAATCATCAACTTCCAAAGCTTGAGGATCAAAGTCTGATCCTGATGTCAGACACGTGATTAAAAAACTATTTTGTGTTGAATCAATGAAAACTAGTTTACATGGAAATGGATTAGATTTCCATGTAAATTAAAGTAGGCTCTGGTAAGCAATATTCTGCTCTCAAAGAGACAAGCCTAATACCTAGGCGGAATTATTTAACTTATAAACATTACGATGCGTGATATTTTCCATCAGAATTTAGTATGTGTATTAGATAGATAGTGAAGAGGTTTTATGCAATAACAGACCTTATTGTATACAGGCTGGTCGAACATTAGTTCTCTATGATTTCAACCACTCAAGAAACATTAGAATAGTTTAGAAGATGAGATATGTAGTTTGTCTAAGTAAAGATTCTTGATTTTAATATAGTTAGGTAAGGCTCGTTACTTCATAAATGCTATAAAATCAGTAAACATCCCGGTCTGCAATTGGTACCTACTAGAGATGGGATGACCATGACTTTGCTCGACTACAAATTCGATCGGGCTTTTGACTAGATGGAAAACCATCTAGTCGGTACATCTCTAGCACGTACCCAAGGTCCCCTGGAAACCTAATTTTATTTAACCTCATTACAGAGACTCTCTCATCTTAGACATCTTATTACAAATGAACAGTATACGTCATATAATAATACCAGCGTTTTAGTGTACCTCTGCAGCGCAAAGGCTTCTTCTCATATGGAGAAGGCTTAAGCATTAATCACCACGCTTGCTCAAGGCGGGTTGGCGATTTCGAACTTCGTGTCACGAGGTTTTCCTTCACCGATATCAGTGATGTCTAAGATGAACTTATAAAGTAGGTACTTATGAATTGGAAAAGCCACATTGGTACTAGCTCAGATTTGAACCCATATTCTAGCATTTGAAGGTAGGCTTTGACCACTGGGCCATCATGACATTCAGGTCATAAGTACATATAACAAGGTCTCAACCATATCTTTTGAATAAACTATGTCTGCATATGTAACTTCAGCCTGCCTTCATATAAAACTATTTTATATGCATCACCTGAACTCACAGTTATGCGCAAACGCATAACAACGTCTATTGACACCGAAATACCCGCGCGAAATCGCGGGCAACGTCTTGTTACGTGTATACCGGTCCGCGACGATCAACTCTTGCGCAACTTACACAACAGGTTACTAGATCTTGATATTGAATAGATAGGTCTATGAACTTTTTATTATTATAATATTATTGTTAAATTATGCAGATTTTTAATAACCAAAGGGTGTCGAACTTTTGGCGGGGTCGATAGAATTTGGCATGTGATTTAGATTATTTTTAGATTTTAGACGTATTTATTAAATATTTGATTCACTGATGATCTTAAGAGAGATTCATAGAAATCTACGTGAGCTTTTTACGTAGATTTAAAACTAAGCCATTAATCAAGAGTACTTGTCTTGATAACGATTACTTATGAATTACAATGCCATTATTATTACTTATTAAATTTTTCAGAAAAATTAAAAATTTCAACAAAACATAAAAAAAGAGGTGTAATGAGGTAGATACTTGTAAATATGAATTAAATAAAAAAAGTCTGCAAACAAAATGACGACGCTAAATTTTTAATTTATTTATTTTGCTTAGTTTAACATCACCAGGAAATAGATAAATACCGGAACCCTTCCTTAAGATACAAATCCGCATCTTACTTGCTATAAGCAATACCCAATTTAATAAAATAACGACTCACAGAACATTACACAATCCTCTCAGCATGAGTATCTATCTGCCCCCACGCCATTATCCTTTCCGTAACGATATAAAAACTCAACACAAATAAATCTAACGAATCTCAAACACGTCAAATTGAACCTTCCTTTTTTTCTGTTTCAGGTAAACATCAGCTCCGTACACACATACGGATTTGCCTACTTTTTGTAAAAGTAAGTGGCCGTGGATCCAAAGCCCAATTACAACACGTCACGGGCTCCCGTTCGTCTGTTGACGGCTTTATACCCGACAGAACTGTTTTGGCATGTTAGGTAACCATTGATGTGTTGTAGTCTGTTTTTTGTGGAGCGTTCTTGGGAAATACGCAATGGATTCGATTGTGTTGGGGTTTCGTCGATTTCTTTTTAAAGGTAAAAGTAAAATGTATTGCCCTTAATGTTTGAAGTGTACCAATAATGAAAGGTATGTTATCGGGGATCGGATGGTAGATACTTCCGTCTGTTTGAAATTGTTTTAACCCTTAAGAGGGATCCCTATATTATCTTGGGTGAGCTTTTTACTCGTAGTGAATTTCCACAGTGTTTTAGGGGTTTTCTTTGAAAGATGTTCTCTGTTGCATCCCAAATTGCCTTAATAATGCCAATTTGGCGACAAGGTTGGCGCAGTGGTTGAGCCATCGGCTACTGCGCCGCACGGAACAAATATTTGTATGACCTACAGGTAGTTGTTCCGGGTCTGGCTGTTTGTGTATGTGAGTTTAAATGTTTGTAAACGCACCCACGATACAGGAGAAATTCCTAGTGTGGGGCAAAAAAAAAAAAAAAAAAAATAACTTGTTTCCTTTTCCTTGGCTATATGTAATTAAAAGTGGGTATTACAGCCCCGAGCAAAAATATCTTCTTTGCTTTTGGTAAAGGTTAGATTCAGATTGATTTATTTGAAGGTCTTATCCATAAGTTTCCACTCTTCCTCGGCTATTCTTTGGATAATTTCCCATAAACGCCTGGAAGCCATCACACCAGTGTTTTCTAAGCCTCCCTGAGAAACGGCCCCGTCAACACTGGCTTTGCCAATATTGGCTAAAAACATAACGTATTTGAGTTAGCGCTTCTATTGATTTCACTCCTCATAAAATTTCCATACCAGAGGTCCTATATGGAAGTTGATTCTCAGGGACTGAAATCCTACAAATATATATACATATAGGAATTAATCTTAATAAGATTACTTATTAGTTATATGAAACCGCCTGTCAGCCAGCGGCTGTTTGTCTCGATTTTTCCTGTTTCAAATATGGAATAGATAGTCTTTCGTCCCAAACTGTCAAATTTCCCCAATTGAACATGAACCTTATTTTGTAATAAAGTTAAAACACTATCAAAGTAATTTGACAGATTGGGGTGGCTTGATGTGCTGGCGTCTGTACATGATGTAAGATATTAAAAAGGAACTAATGATCTATGACAAAATTATGCTAATTGAACTCGAACCTTCTAATCTTTTCTAAAAAAACGTTGAATATGATACGATCTATGCACATAAAAATCTATTCAATGCTATGTTACTATTCAGAATCAATAGCAAATTGGGATACTTACATGTAAATTCCAAGAAATTTTCGAAAAAATCCCTCAGAGTTTTGTCGCGTTTCTAGAAAGGTTTTTTTTTTACTTTAAAAGGATACCTTTCTATTGAAGATTAAGATGTTACGAATTTCCTGAAAAGGCCTAGATACTGGTGGGACTAACAAAGCCAGAATTGATGTGCCGACACCGATATTATGTTAACAATATTCTGAAATGTCGAGTAAGATATTGAGAACAATGGTCTGAAATTCTATCTAGACTTAGATCTAGTCTGTTGGATTTTAAATTAATATTATAGATCACCTAATTAGTTGAGTAAATTAATATTATTTTAGATTCAGGGTTATCAAATAATTCTGTAACATCACACCTGTACTCCTCGAAGGGCTGGGCAGAGTACCTGCAGGACACCCACAGTTTACCAGAATTACATATGTTTAAGTCCTATGTAATAGGGGGTGAGCCTATTGCCATCAACCGGGCACACCTCCAGACTCCATGCTGCGACTGGGTAATTCCTTAAGAAAAAATCCCAATAACACATAGCTCGAACCGGGATGCGACCCCAGGTCCTCATGCTTTGCAGTCGCGTCTGTGACCACTAGATCAACGAGGCAGCCCACAGTAATGACTACTACTGTTGACAAAATCATCAACTGAACTGTATTTGTTGGTATGAAATACAACACATATTTTTGTACATGTTTGGAAACCAAATCCTTAACACTACGCTACATACGAGTAGGTACTGAGGAAGTCTGGAAGTGGCGCCTGTGACCGAAGTACCTAGAAATCGGTTGACATGGTATGGACACGTGATGCGAAGTAATGAGGATCATGTTCTAAGGAAAGTTTTGAGTACGAATGTGCAGGGTTACAAGAGTAGAGGGAGACCAAAGAAAAGATGGATGGATTGTGTGAAAGATGGTATGGCTAATAGAGATGTATGGAAGAAGAAAACTTGGATAACAGCAGGAGAATGGCATACGAATAGGTACGATTGTTATTTCTAAGGCTTACTTTTACGAAACTTCGTCTATTCTTTGATGAAACCAAACGACTTGTAGCATTACAAGTGTTCGTGTTACTTAACATCTGGTCTGTATACTCGTAGACTTAGGCAAAGGTGAACCCTTGGTACACCTATTTTGTCACATTTTTTTTTAAGTCCTGTGCAATAAAATTCACCTCTCCTTTACCTAATTTTTACGGTATTTTCTTTAGTTTTCTTGACATATTAAAAAAAAAACGTCATTATTTATAAGTAACGTAATGAGATTTTTAATGAAAGAAGTGAATTATATACTTTTTAATTAAAGATGTGAATTATTTACTTTAATATTAAAGGACTGAATTTCATAATTTTTAATGAAAAAAAATGAATTATATGCTTTTCAAGTAAAATAAATCTTATTACGGTTAGAAATAAATCATGTTTTTTCAGTATCAACATGTTCTGAAAAGGTATCATGGATGTCCATTCCATGTTGTATAAGATCATATTGACGAAGTAACAACGACTACCCAGATTAGCAAAAAAATCACAGCTCCAATACAACCGGTACAGTGATTTACCTACCCTGTTTCATCCCCTATATCACTCCCCTTTTAAACAAACCCCTTTGTTACCCAACACTATGACTTGGCGCGTTTCAGAGTTTGTTCAACCCGTTTTTTGATAGAGGAAATTACTTGACTTTTGTTGATGAAACCTTGTTGTTTTACTGGTGATAAAATGTTTATTACGGTGCGCTTTTAATAGGTATTTTTAATATCCCATCCATCTTTAGAAATAAATATAATTGAAGTGTCCATTTGTAATGCAAATATAACAGGTTTACGGTAGAAAACCAAACAAAATTACTCTAGGAATTTCTCCTGAATCGTGGGTACGTAAACAAACATTCAAACTCACATACACTAACAGCCAGACCCGGAACAACTACCTGTAGCCAATACAAATATTTGTTTCGTGCGGGAATCGAACCCACGACACGCGGCGTAGCAATCAATCACTCAACCACTGCGACAGTCGTGCCGCCGTGTCTGTCTGTCTGTTTAAGGTAATCTCCAAAACGGCTTGACCAATTTTGACTTGACTTCACCGGCGGATAGCTGAAGTGACAAGGTGTAGCTTAGACTACTTTCATTGGCTATCTTTCTGGTCAACAACAAATAAATCAAAATGGCCCCTGGTCCAAAAAAGGTTAGGAGCCCGTGATCCATACTTAATATAATAAACCAAAGATCTGAAGAAATCAAGTGAAAGAAATCAAGTGGCATTCAAAAACATTTTTCTGCATTTGATAGCCTAATTCTTGAGGAAGGTTATAAACTGTTTATTATTACTTTACGGCCCTAGGAAGTAGGTGAAACCATACGGCATAGTAAGTCATCTATATATGCTTCCCAATTTCAACATAACTCGTCCGTCATTCAATTCTATATGGCTATGCCTGTGCTGTTTTGGCCAAAACAGTGTTCTAGCCAAAACAGTGACCGAACAGCTTTGTCTATCGTAGACAAAACAATGATTATTGTTCACAATGTTTTGTTGTGTACGCATCATTATAGTTTATGTTTATCCAGCGACAGTCTGACTTAATTACATAAGACAGTTTTGTATCTGCGTCAGACTTAAGAGCGTTAACTGGACACGGTACTTCGTTGACAAATCTTGGAAATTAAGAAAGTATTTTCTGTGGAATACTTATCTCTCTGTCTCCCTCTCTCTCTCTCTCTCTCTCTGTCTCTTTTTAGCTGACGAAAATATAAGGAAGAGTTTCTCATATCAACACGTATTTTTTTGGTTTTTGTGTGTTGATCACTCAAAACTTTTTACAGTGTAGTCCAATTTTGATGATTCTTTTTTATTAGATAGGGTCAAAGTTGGATTTTTCACCTGCTGAATTTTGTAAAAAGTGACGAGCAGTTGACGTGGCTTTTGTATTTTTTGGAAAAAATATAAACCTACCAACTAAAGTCGGTGAAACAACTACTTAAAGCCTTCAGAAATGAAAGTCATTTTACAACTTTAAGTGTTTTTTTAAGTCGGTTGAATATTTTTGTAAAAAGTTTAACAAAAACTAATTTAAAAAATACTTTTAATAGTGTAAGTACGAGTATTTTGCGTTACGTTATCATTGTAAAAAGAAATCTACTGCATTTACGCATATTGAGTTTTATTAGCATGCGTGTTTAATATCTTTATACTTATTGCTTAGATTAAGACGAGTCAATTACTCACAGCTTATGCCATAATTGGTGACTTCCTAACGTGTCTATTCCGAAACAAATTACTATCACAACACGATATTTTATAAGAAATGTCAAAGAGGTATTAATTACATGTCTAATTTTCAGACAGATGTGTTACCGCGGAGTTTGTTGGAAGTGGTAAAGGACTTGTTTTAGAGGGCTATTTATGTTATTATGATATTGAAAATCTGTTGATTCTGAGCCTTATTGTACAGACACCAGTAACATCCACATTTCGCCAGTTATGTCTTAAGTCCCATGTAATAGGGAGCGAACCTATTGGCATCCACCGGGCACAAATCCAGACACCGGGCTGCTAATCAGAAAATTCCTATTGGAAAAACTCAATAACAGATGGCCAAGCTGGGAATCAAACCCAGAACCTCACGCTCAACGAGGTAGACAAACTATATATTCCTCATTGGCCATGAACCTTATTCTTTTGTAACAAAGTTGAAAAACTAAAAAAAAAATTGACATATTGAGGTAGCTTGACATGCTGGCCTCTGTACACTGTATTTTAGATCCATAGAGTACAGGCAAAAAGGCTCATACAACGCGTGCAGTTTGACCAATCTCAAAAAATATCCCAAACGTAGTACCCAATCAGCGCTAACGATAGATTCGTAAGTCGTACACACGAAATACGTTGTTACGTCACAAAGCAGTAAAGCTAATATCGTTTTATGAATGCACAGAGCGTGTCCGCAATAGAATATGAAGCACCACGTGCGAGCGTGCGACATGCCGACCAACTGGAACACTTTCTTTGGACTTGTAATCAGTGGGTCGGGCTATGTCATAAGAGGCCGCGGGTTGAGAAGCGGCGTGTTTGGGAGACGGGAGGACGCCTCGGGCATCGGCGCCCGCTGCGTGAGATAGCATTGTCAACAGTATCCTTACAAACCAACCGTATAACCGTTTACTTACACTTTGAAACAAATGACGTATAGAAACTGGCGGCTTTGAAGGTGGTCTGTGGCTGAAGTTGTGCGCTCAACGCACTTTCAGCGGCAGGAATGTTATGAGTGCTGTCATTTGTAGACGCTGCTGATGTGGATCAGTAAGATGAGCTGAGTTTGTTTTTATGAAAAAAAAATATGTATTTACTAATTTATTTACATGATTTACACGGCTTAAAACCCAATGAAATAAATCATAGTATATACAAAAAGTACAATCACAAAAACATAAACTAAAAACAAACAATCAAGTAGTATTATTTATACAAAAATGTAGGCAGATAAGTGGTGTGATAGCAATCAAAGTTTGATACAGTTTAAAAAAAAAATGCATAAAAAAAAAAAACGTTAAATTAGGAAAAAGAAGAAAGAAAATGTCAAGAAATCATTCTATCAGGTTGTGTCAACATCCCTTCCACCCTGTTATATCTTTAATTCCTATAATTCTTCCCGCTTGTGCGTTTAACTTGTACCCCAACATCAATCAGTAGTATCGGCTAATGCGAGTAACGGCCAGTTGCTACACGCGACGCAACGGTTACGCAACGCGAAAGAAATTCACGCGCCCGCAACGGATATGTATTCTGTACAATTTTACCACAACGTTACGATTGCATTTTCAACGTCTTCCGACTGACTACATCACTGTTATAATGTCGGAAGGCATATATTCGATGTCAGAAAGTAACCTCATTGTAATTGTAAGGAAAACACATTCTTATCTGACACTGTAAAAAATAGTTTAACGTTTTATATTAATTTATTGTGACAAAGGTTGTGACGAAGATTAAGCTACCTTTCGAGGTCGTTCAATGGATGGGCGGCCATCTATTATGTACTAAAACCCTTCCTTGCTTCGGAAATCATGTTTAACTTTAATTTGTACATCTTTGACAGTCGTTACGGATAGTCAGAAGCCCGAAACTTTGACAACCAGTCTGACTAAGTCAATACTGGTATTCATATGCAACCGGTTAGACTGGAAGCCGACCCTAACATAGTTGGAAAAAAGTTAGGCAAATGATGATTTGCAAGAAAAACTAAAACTCCAAATACAGCTGTGGTTACCTTCAGATATTTCAGGTCGATACTTCTAACACTCGTGGCTGAACCCCTTACGGCTCCCAAGGGAGGCGATGGGGAATCGTAAAAGAGAATCAGAAGGCGTAACGATAGCAATTGAAGTAATAGATAATATTACATAGAGTGGGTTTTATGGATCCAGATATATTGGAGGCCGTCAAGTTTATTGTGGACATCGATCATGGTTCTGTGAGCCACCTTAAGTAATATGCTTGTTTTGATGCATTAACTTTCTGCAATATTGAGTTTATCTCCAAGTTGTGAGGAAAGTTTTGAGTATGAATGTGGAGGGTTACAAGAGTAGAGGAAGACTTAAAAAACGATGGATGATGTGTAAGATGATATGGATAGGAAGGAGGTGACTTTTGGGATGACGGCCTATAGAGATGTATGGAAGAAGAAGACATGGCTCTCATGCACCAGTTTGTTGATTTGGATACGGGCAAGTACCTATAAATGTGACTTTTTCAATTCATATGAACTTTCTTAATTTATTTTAGAATAGCAGTTCACCCGCGACATCAACTGCGTCAATTTCGTACACTTCCTTTTGTAATTTACCATCCCAAGCCCCTTTAAAGCGTATTTTTCTGTAAAAAGAATAACCTATGTTACTTGTTGATAGCCTAGCTTTCTACAATTGATGCAACTGAAAGAATGTTTAAAATCGGTTTTATTCATCACACACAAATATACAAACAAACCTTATCTCGTAATAAAAAAAAATAACATCACTAACATCGGCGTAGGTAAAATTGGGAGGAAATCTGGACTTACTTAACAAAGCAAGCATGGTGATTAATACTCATCCCGTCTCTGTATGAGAAGAAGCATCTGACTAGTAATGGGGTAGTAGCAACCTCTTATTATTATTACACAATAGCTATAGTTAAAAACGGTAGGAAGGTAGTAGAAAACGGCAGATGATAATGAGGATGCTGATGAGGAAAGGGAGCATTAGTCAATGATGGGTCACCTGATCCTTAATAGCGACTGTATAGAAAATGTTTGGAAAAGAAAAAAAGAAAGAAAACTTATTTATTCAGCTCACGCTCAGGTACATAACGACAGAATACTAAATATAGAAAATATAAAATCAAAAATGAATTGTATGATAACAGAAGGCTGCTCTAAATGGCATCCAGTTCAGCAAAAATGCCAGACATCTATTGTCTGACTCTGGTCTTTAACTGGACCTGAGGTTGTGAGATGTCATGGACGTAAATAAGTTCCATGATATGAGCATGTGAAATAAATAATGATGCAATTAATACATTAGTGAAGTGGGAAGGCAAATATAATATAAATAAATTTGACGCCACGGTTGGCGCAGTATCTGAGCGATTGGCTGCTGCGCTGCGTGTCGCGAGTTCGATTCCAGCACGGAACAAATATTTGTATGGCCTACATTTAGTTGTTACGGGTCTGTTTGTGTATGTGAGTTTAAATGTTTGTATACGCACCCACGTTACAGGAGAAGTTCCTAGTGTGGGGTAAGGTTTTTTTTTCATAAAAAATATAAAATTGCTGTCCAAAAATGTTCCTACAGATACTCGTACATTTTTTTTCTATTTCTTTTGTGAAATATACATATCTGAGCCAGACGTTCTTTGGGAACTTCGTTGGTCTCGTATTTGACGCCCCAGACTTTTTATTCTCTCGTGAGATTTTGCCAAAATCCAATTTTGTTATGCCTTGTAAAAGGGAATGACAATTCATACGTCACTCTATCTAGGTCACTGGTAAAAACTGAAATGTCATCTCAATTAACTGTTTCGTTTTGGTCTAGAATTTTTGTGGATTGAAAAGTATGATGACTTTTCAATCCACAAAAATTCTAGACTTAGAATTCTTACCCTGCCTTTATTCCAGTTTTACTTGGGGTAGTCGCAACATGTCTTATCCTTCCATACGTCTTTATTTGCCTATACTTTTATATACATATATCATTCTTCTGCACGTGTGTATGGGCGTTGAACGCCTCCCAAATGGCTGTGCCGATTTTAATGAATGTTATTGTGTGCTTTGTGTGAGTCCATGGATGGTTTAAATTAACAATTGGACCCTGTCTGGGTCCGCTAGTATATAAGTATATAAATTTCCATACATATCTCTATTTTTTATTTGAATAGATTCAAAAAGTTTGTACAAAACATTTATAGATTTTTATAAACTTCATTATAAAAAGAACGAAGTAATAACAATTTATGTGCGTAGGTAAAAGTCATAATAAGACGCTGTTTAAATGAATTTATAGCTAGGAAATTTATAAAAAAAAACTCACAATGTCGTGTAACACAGCGGGTGTTGGCAATTATCGCGTGAAGGAAATAGATGGGCTGTCCATACGGTAGCTAATACTGCTCAATGTAAGCTGAATTAGACGTACTTTGTAGTCGTAGGTGTGGATGGAAACAGGTCACTACACATGTGGGCCTTTTACTTGTTCAAATCAAATCAAATCATTTATTGGTTTGTTCAATCACATATATTGAAAGACGAAGAATATAGAAAAAACATTAATTCAGCACAGGCTCAGGCACACAACGACACAATACCAAACATAGAAAATATAAGAGGTGCTCGTGGCTAAGTAGCAACAGGGTTAATCAAAGGTAGAGCCACTCTTGACCTGGTCTACCATACGTAACCCACCGAGACCCCTCCGTGTCTCGGAAAGCACGTCCAGTCGTTATTTCCGAGGCACGCAGGTCTCGGCTATAATACGAAGACCTTTGATGGTCATGATGGGAAGCCAGGAACCCAAAAGTCTGACAACCAGTCTTTCCGTAGGGTATCGTGTTGTCCATTCACTGGGATCTGAAGGTCAGATAGGACCTGACCTCCAGGTTAGATAGGTGATCGCTCCATGTGAAATCCTAGCATGCAGCTAACTAGTCAACTTAGTAAAGAAGAGTCTAGGTAGATGATCTCTTCTATCTAGCCTTTTATTTACTAAGTTGCTTTATTGCTTGTATGCCAGTTGTATGCTGCATATCTATGCAGCATTCATTTCATGGGAGCTACACATAACTGACAAAATGTACGTATCTATAGGTACACATAGGTGTACCTATAGATACGTACATTTTGTCATAACATCAGGCCTGTATTCCCAGAAGGGTTTGGTATAGACCAAACCCTTCTGGGAATACAGGCCTGATGTTATGAAACCAAACCACTCACTGCTATCAATTCAAATACTTTCAAAAGAAATATCATTCCTCAACAATACACTCAACACAACATATAGATTGCACAATAATACCGTTCGTGCGAGCCCTAGTTATCCAATCGTTATAAAGTTACATTCCATCTGAGGCAGCCATTATGATTTCTTGCTCCATTTGTGAATCACGAAGCGTTTTGACTTCATTTTATAGTTATTGTTCTGTTTGGATCACGTTTGTTTTATTACTGGGTGGGCAGAGAGGTGCATGGCTATCAGCTTTTAGGATCTGAAGTGATTTATCATCATCTGCCTATCATCATCATCAGGCTATACTAGTCCACTGCTGGACATAGCCCTCTCCTAATGAGCGCCATAGCGCCCTGTCTTCATCTGCCTAGCCTGTTACCAACTGTTGTTACGAGATGCAGCTGAACACCGGTATTTTATTAAATTTGGCAAGGAGACAGATTCAATTCTGCAAAAAGACATATGATATGTAACCGAAACTCATGCGGACGACGTCGCGGGAAAAAGTTAGTATAAATATAAACACAGCTGTAACAATCATCACACAATTTTTAAATTACCCCACAGTAACAATTTCTCCAGTAACGTGGGTGCTTTTACAAACACTTAAAGTCATATACACAAACAGCCAGACCCTGAACAACTACCTGTAGACCATACAAATATTTGGGTTTCATGTTGGAACTTACCTACTTTTAACAATTAAATGTACACATGAATCCAATAAAAGGATTTGATTTGTTTTGTTCACAATGCCAATGGTCAACCGTGCCGTCGAGATTATTACATGGGACTTAAACATAACTGGCTAAATGTGGGTGCAGCTCTGCCTAATCCTTTAGGGAATACAGGCGTCATGTTACATTATTATCGTCAGAGAAACTTGCCTCACAAACCGCTCCCAACACATCAAATACGGAAATTGGAGAACTGTGTACGCTCACAGAAAGGAAATGGAGGCAGTCCTTGTTATCTCGCGTTTACTTCTTGGTACACAAGTGAATAGGGTACTACAATAGTGGCTATGACGTCACAAGTCAGTAAGGTGAATGGCGGTGGTGTATGATGAAATGTTTTTGGGATGTCGACAGTGAAGTGTGGTACTTGTGGGAGATAAGGAATGGTATTGATGTGTGGGACGATGTTTTGTTAGTTTTTTGCTGAGTTGGGTGAGACGTTGTTGTGTCAGTTTTCAAGAATATTTTTCCCTATTACTAGATCTTGTTATTTTTTTAGACACGCGTGTTGTATCTCAATATTGGTATAGTGAAATAGAAAATATTATAAGATTGGTCCTTCTAGGGCTTCCTCTCTCAGCGTTTCCACTTACATCTGCCGTTTTGTACTCAGTAATCAGAAAATCTTGAATCAGAAAATTGACGGCACTGGCTGAGCGATCGACTGCCGCGCCGCGTGTCGTGGATTCGATTCCCACACGGAACATTTAAATGTTTGTAAACGCACCCACGACACAGGAGAAATTATTCCTAGTGTGGGGCAACGTTTTTAAAAATCTCTTTGCGGACAGTTTTCATCCGTAACACCTTCGCTGCCATTTTAAATCTTCCCAAACTGATAAACTGTCTTTTTGTTACTGAAAACTACACACACCTGGCTATTACTGTCCCACCGTCTCTTCTTACCGACAAGTCATGAGCATTGCTCACCATGCTTGCTTAAGGCAGGTTGTCGATTTCAAACGTAGGCATAAAGTTAAAAGTTTTAAGTAATACACACATCAGAAAAAAGGGGGTCCTGAATCATGTAGGTACTGAACTTATGGTATTAATTTTGGTGTAGGGACACCGACTCACAAATTAATAAAACAATACAAATAACAATTAATAAACAAAGTACGGTAAAACGGGGTGAATCGAAAAGCCAGGGTGAATAGAAACAAAACTTTAAATGAGATTTATTTTGATAATTAATATTGATACATCATTATTAATTACTTACAAGGTGTTGAAATTAACCATTTCAATTCCTCAAAAAAATAAGAGTCCTTATAGTAATAAACAATGTCTTACTAACGCGAAAATGCCCTTCAAAGTTTTGTTTCTACTCACCCCTGCGTTTCTATTCACCCCGTTTTACGGTAATATACAGGGTGGCCCTCCACCCTGTATATTAACCATATACCACTCAAAGCAATGTAACTAATAAGGTTTTAATAAACAATACCAGCCTGTTGCTGTCCCACAGCAGGGCAAAAACTCTTCTCAGACAGAAAAGGCACGAGCATCAATCACTACGCTTGCTCAAGACGGGTTGGCGACTTCAGACTTATAATAATTATAAGTTTTTATAAACAAAAATATAAATAACAGTAACGAAGCGGTGTAACAATTCTGTTTAACACAACATTCAGGAAAATAACACGCAAATGGTCTGTTAACTCGAGTGAAGATTGGTATCGCGAATAAAATCGGGAAATTTCGAGAGATTTTCGAAGTGGTATCACTGTATTTAACGGTTGGTAAATACGGTTGAAAGAAGTATTATATGGTACTTTTCTTTTAAAAGTATTTGTATTGCACTTATTTGTAAATGTTTCTTTGTAATAGACGTATTTAAAAAAAAACGAAAATGGTACACTTTTGCCAGTAATAGTAATACCACTGCAGAGCAAGGCCTCTTCTCATACAGAGAAGGCATGACCATTAAGCACCACGCTTGCTCAAGACGGGTTAGCTATTTAAGGCTCATATTAATATTTAGTCCAGGTTTCGTCACGAACCATTCCTTCACCGAAGTCAAAAGTTACATTAGCACCTGCCCGGATTTAAACCCACAACCTTGTGCTTGAGAGGCGAAATCTTAACTACTGGGCTATCACGGCATATTGCGATTGTTGCCAGTACTTAACCCTAGTAATTTGATTAAGAACAATTTTGCATAGTTTTGGCACAGACATTTGCCGGTCGATGCCAATAGGCTTACCCCCTATTACATAGATTTTAGACATAATTTGCGAAATGTCAGTATACTATAAAAACACTTCTGCCTCATCCTTCGGCGCAAACAGGCGTGGTATTATGTACCTATATCAAAAGCACTACGTGAGCATACAGTCTATTTTAAAGTCAGTTTCTTAGCTCAAATAGGGTAGTTTCCTTGAAAAATCTGATTGGTCCGAAAGTTGGATTACACAAAAATACTGGACACAATTTTTTTTCTTTTGTCACGTAAACCAAAAATGACGACGGTATAGTGCGTTGAAATTGCGCGTGACGACGCGCCGTGTTACACTTTTCGTTAAAATAGTAGCACGGCGTGACGTCACAAACCCCTTCTCCTGAACTTTGATGTGCTACATCATTGTCACTTTTTATATACTACGTACTACTATTATACGTGTCCAATATTTTTTGGTAATCTTACTGACGGACTAATTAATAGACTTAATATATTTTTACCTAGGACACATCCCTATTATAGGTACCCTATTTCACTATAGTTATTACTGTAAACACTATCTGGCTTCTCAAGTGACCCAAATGGGGACGTTTGGCATCCACTCGGTAAACAGCTGCGGGCAATGTCGCGGGTGGCCAGCGGTGATAGGGTTAAACGGTGTCTTAACCAGCTGTGTTGTACTTATTACCCCACTGTAATAACAACAGTTTGCTTGATATTACACGTATTAGCAGATGGGTTAACTAATGTCAAAACTAATATAAACAAACCACGCTTATTTTTCCCATGAGGCAAAGGTGTGCCTTTAGTATTACAGCATTCGAGCCTATTGCCAACGACTGAGCTGTTCCTGAAGAATTTCTGATGGAAAAACCCAGTCACACTTTACCCGACCCAGAAATACCCCAGGACGTCATGCTCAGCAGTAGCGGGGAAATACGGGGCGAGCCAATTCCATCGACTGGGCACAAATCCAGACTCCGGGCTGCTAATAAGAAAATCTCTGTAGGAAAAACTCAATAACACCTTAGAAGTCGCGTGCAGTATATATAGGGTCAACACAGACAAGATAGTGTCAATAAGTCTGACCCTATGTAATCGGGTAGTGTCCTTAAAAATTGTGATTGGTCTGAAAGTTGGATTACTCAAAAACACTGGACACGTATTTTTTTTCTTTTATCACGTAAACCAAAAATGACGACGATATAGTGCGATTGAAATTTTTCGTGACGTCATGCCGTGCTACACTTTTAACGTAACAGTGACGTCAAAGTCACAGTCAAAGATTTATTTGCAGTAAAATATGGTTACAAAAGTTCTTAAAATGGTAGGTAAGGTCTTTACCTATGAAATTGCCGTTTTGTATGAAAATATTTAAATGATTTTTTTTCATGTATTTTTTATTTGTATTAATCGAAGTAATCACCCATGCAATCAATGCATCTTTGCCAACGCAGTGGCAGTTTATTGATGCCCTTCTTAAAGAAATCAGCTGGACGGGAGGCAACAAATTCTTCAAAGGCATTTTGTACTGCCTCTCGGGTATTGAATTTTTTTCCCGCCAAGAAGTTATCCAAATTCTGGAAAAAGTAGTAGTCTGTAGGCGCAAGGTCTGGTGAGTAGGGCGGATGACGGAGAGCTTCCAACCCCAGTTCTTGCAACTTGGAGACCGTCTGCTGTGCAGTATGAGGTCGCGCGTTGTCGTGCAGGAGCAGCGGAGACGAGCGATTGACCAATGCTGGTTGGGGATGTGCCAGCTTCTCCATCATTGTGTTCAATTCTTCACAGTACACATCTCCAGTAATGCTCACCCCGTTTGGTAAGCAGCTGTGTTGAATCACACCGGCGCTAGACCACCAAACAGTGACCATCACTTTTCTTGGGGTAAGTTTTCGTTTAGGGCATTGTTTAGGTGCTGAACCAGGATCCAACCAACTTGCTGAGCGCTTGCGGTTATCAAACAGAATCCATTTTTCATCGCAGGTAACAATGCGGTTCAAAATTCCTTCATTTGTGTGTCTGTTGAGCAGTGCAAGGCACGTCTCGACGCGTACTTCGCGCTGGCGATCATTGAGTTCGTGGGGCACCCATTTGTCAAGCTTTTTTACCTTGCCAATTTGACGCAAATGGACCAATATTGTTTTGACGCTAACGTCGAAAGCTGCTGCTAATTCAGCCGTAGATTGTGTATCATCAGCTTCCACAATCGCCTTTAATTCGTCATTGTCGACCAAAGTCTTCGGACGACCGCGAGGTTCATTTTTCAGGTCGAAATTTCCAGAACGGAAGCGAGCAAACCAATAACAGGTAGTGCGTTGGTTTGTAGTGTTAGCTCCGTAAACGTCGTTGATGTTGCGTGCCGCTTGTGCCGCGTTGCTGCCACGACGGTACTCATATTCCATAATTACTCGAATTTTTAACGTATCCATGATGACGAAAAAGATTTAAATGCGATGAAAATGTAACACTAATTAATAAACAAATGACTACTTTTGGGAAAAAAAAACCATGTTTTTAAAATAAAATTAATTTGAAATTAGAATTCTTAGCCAAACAAAAAATATTTTGATTTGAAATGGCCAGTACTGCAGAACGGCAATTTCATAGGTAAAGACCTAATATTAGTAGCTTAACATATTAAATCATAACATAATGACATGCAAATTTTTGTTACAGAATAGATATAATTACATTATTAATTAGATTTAAATTTAAAGAATTATTTTATATTAAAGTATTTTTATATATATTAATTTAGTTAGGAATCTTGTTGTAGATCTGCGAACGTCACAAGCCCCTTCTCCTGAACTTTGATGTGCTATATCGTTGTCACTTTTTATTGATTTGAGTAAGCAAAAAATACGTGTCCAATATTTTTTGGTAATCTTACTGACGGACTAAATAGACCTAATATATTTTTACCTAAGACACATCCCTATTATTCGATACTCGTCTCGATTATTAACTCGTGTTTGATAACAGATCCCCAAAGGAAGTGGTTTCACTCGAGATAAATTCCAACGTATACAATCCATCATTTGAACATAATGAAACATTGAGACAAGAGCTTCTGTTTATATTTTCGATAACATCGCTTATCGGCCTCTAACGGTTTTGGCGGATAAGTTTTTATGGACCTTTCGAGATTAATACTGATCGTTTGTCCCATTCAGACGATTCATTTAAGACTTAATTGTTATTGATCTGTAATTAATGTCGTTTGTACAATGGATAAATTAATAGGTACAGTAATAATTGAAATGCGCTCTACTCTAGGTAGGTACTATGTAAACGCGCACTTCATGTTCTCAGATGTTCAAAAACATAATAAATAATAATGATAATGCTGGACAATCCACACAGCATCATCTAGCCTCAAGCTAAGCAGAGCTTGTGTTATGGGTACTAAATGACTGATATACTTGATACAATACATAGATGATCGTTTTTATTATACATAGCAAATACCCAGAACACCCGGAGCAAATTTTTGTAGATCGTACAAACATTTGTCCCATCCCAAGGCGGGAATCGAGCCCGCAACGTCCTGCGTCGCAGGTGGACCTTACGCCCGCCGCGCGCCGCGCCACGTAGGTCGTCAAAAAGTACTACTTTCCGATTTTTATTAAATTTGGTATTGAGAACAAATGATAGTATGTACCTGTGAACAAAGGATAGTGTATTAAAACAGCCATATAGTATTGCCCGAAATAAATATTTTTAATCACGCCATTGAATCATTGTCATGATGGCCCAGTGGTTTAGGCCTCACCTCTTGTACACGCGGTTGTGGGATCAAACCTGGACAAGTACCAATGTGACTTTTTCAACTCAAATGTACTATCTAAGTTTATTTTGGACATCACTGACAACGTTGAAGGAAAACATCGTGAGGAAACGTGGACTTATAATTACTATAAGTCTGAAATCGCCAACCCGACTTGAGCAAGTGTGGTGATTAATGCTCGTGCCTTCTCTATATGAGAAGAGGCCTTTGCCCTGCAGTGGGACAGTAATAGACTGGTATTATTATTAATATTGAATCATTGGGATAAGGTCGTTTTTTTTTTTATCTAACGACCCATTTGTAATGTCTTTGATTTTTAAACCATTTCACTACTGCTGAGGTCTTATTCGGCAAGCATGAGGTCAGAAGGAGTGTTTTTAGTGTTTTCCATGTAACATATTTTTAAAAGTCTTGCCACTGTAGATAATAAGCGAAATGTGTACTCCTCTTCCTAACCCCCTGGGGTATACAGGCGTAATGTTAATATGTAGCTCACTCTCTATCTCAGACTGTAAAAGCGATACTTTTAACACGTCTTAGCAATTCCCCTGATATCTCAGCTAGCCACAAGTTTCAGTGAATCTATATCCATTAGCGACTTCCATTTTACCACAATTTTCCACTGAATAAATTAGTTATTAAATCTTTAAGGAAGCTTGGAGGATGGATTATTACATATTAATTATGAATATCAAATGAGATGGCTGTCAAATATTCAGCGCTTCATTATATTTAAAGAGTGACATTTACGAAGTGTGGTGAAATGTATTTATGGGCTGGCAATACCGTAATGTCCTTCAAAATCTTGTTTAATCCATCATTTAGATTTCCAAAAAATTTTGGACACATTTTTTTTCTTGACACGTACATAAAATGACTACGACACAGTGCGTTAAAATCTCGCGTGACGTCACGGCTAGCTACAATTTTTATGTAGAAGTGACGTCACAAGTTGTCTCTCTTGAACTTCGATGCGATATATCGTTGTGTTGTCACATTTTATTGATTTGAGAAAGAAATAAAATACGTGTCCATCGTTTTTTGGTCAGCTAACTAACGGCCCAAAAAGACTTTTCTTTTTACCCAGGACACATCCGTATTTAGAAAACTGAATGGTAGGCGGATAATTTGAGAATACCTCTTTGTAAGATAAAACTTTCACTTTTGGGTAGTTGAAAAATGTTTTATAAATAATAGCTTTAGTGTCATTTGAACTGAGAAGATATTAAGGTCAGACTCCCACTCTCTTTCACAGGAGGAGGAGAGGGGAGGAATCCTGTCTCCTAATAGAGCTAACATTTCCTTCATCCATTTAACATTATCATCTATTCCTAATTTTGACGACCTATGTGGCGCAGCGGGCGAAGGTCCGCCAGAGACGCAGGAGGTTGCGGTTTCGATTCCCGCCTTAGGACAAATTTTTGTACGATCTACAAACATTTGTTCCGGGTGTTCTGGGTATTTGCTATGTATAATAAAAAATATGTATGTATGTAATGTATTGTGTTAAGTATATCAGTCATCTAGCACCCATAACACGAGGTCTGCTTAGCTTGGGCCTAGATGATGCTGTGTGGATTGTCCAGCAATATTTATTTATTATTTATTTAATTCTTTTTATATTGTGATGTGTGAAAGCGATTTTATAACTCATTTACGGAAATAAATATTTAAATATAATATCACGTCTCTATACTATGAAGGTTTAGGCAGAGGTATATATAATGCACCCACATTTTGCCAGTTATGTTTTAAGTCCCATGTCATAAAGGGCGAGCCTTTTCCATTTAACAACGTCTCCTACTGAGAAGTTCCAGATAGAGAAACTTAATAACAGTTTGCTCCACACGGGAATAGAACCCAGGTTCTAATTCTCACCAGTAGCGCTTGCGACCACAGGTGCAACAAAGCAGTTAATTAACATCAATAATTACCTTCTGTAATTATACTGATTACGCCAATTTTAAAATGTTCCATACCTACTAGACGAACCACTAAGGTTATTCCACATTATTTTATCGATTGCTATAGTTATTTCTGAGTATGTCATGGCCCAGTTTTTAATACCACGCCCCACATCAACGAGGTTGGAAGTTCAAATCCGGGCAAGTGCCAATGTGACTTTTTGTAACTCTTACATTAACTAAGACACTACTGACATCGGTGAAGAAAAACATCGTTCAAAAACCCGCCTTAGGCAAGAGTGGTGATTAATGCTTGCGCCTTCTCTGTGTGAGAAGAGGCCTTTGCCCTGCAGTGGGACAGTAACAAGCTGATATTACAATTATACGTTTTTATTCATTGCCCTGCAAAACTAAGACTTATGCCTGTTTGCACAGCCGTTCCGGAGATTTGCTGGAACAAACAGATTAACTAACAAAAATCGTTTTTTTTTTGTTATATCTACCATTTAGACTTCATGACAGAGGCCAGCTGGCGATCTGACTTCTGTAAGAAAGTAATAACATACCTAACACATTGTCATGTGTCATGTTTCTTTGATAGATTTTCAACTTTATGTCAAGAGCTATAAGGTTCATATTCAAATGATAAAATTTGACAGTTTGCGATAGTTTGATGTACATATTAAACAGCTGTCATTTTGACATTAGAAACAGACAGATCAATTTAATTTATGTCTATGTAGTAAGTTGCTGAGGTAGGAGCCTTTTTGGCCTCACACAGATACTTAATTATTATTTTTTTGTTTACAGTTTCTTTTTTCTATTTTGTTGTTATTACCAGTGCTTGTCTCAAAAAAACGTTTTTTCTTTCTTTCTTTTTCTTTCTTTTAGGTATTATATATGTAGATGTTACGATTACTTTTAGACGTCGCAAAATGTTAGGGAAAACGGGCATAAGAATCATCAATGCTTCTAAGTAGTGGTCACAGCATCCGGAGCGAATCAGATTGGTCCAGTCTGTTGTTGCACAGGAAGCAACGGTTTAGGCTCACGTGTTGTGGCAATGTCCATTAAATTGACATCATTAAAGACGTGGTTTGTTCACGATTGAGAGAGCACTTTGTACCCGGATAACGCGGCTCGTCTGGGAAAAAGTATGTATACATAATTCTCTTGTGGTAGGTATTACCGGACAAATATTGATCGGCTGCTGCGCTGCGTGTTGTGGGTTTGATTCCCGCACGGAGCAAATATTTGTATGGCCTACAGGTAGTTGTTGCGGGTCTGGCTGTTTGTGTATGTGCAAATAAATGTTTGTAAACGCATCAACGACACAGGATAAATTTCTAGTGTGGGGCAATTCTTTTCCAAAAAAATCTTGTAAGATTAGATTTTTTAATCTAGATATTAATAAGGTCAGATAATGTGAGGACTGCACAGATTAGTGTCTGAGATAGTATTTCATTGAATTGTTTATAAACATTATTACGATACTGTTAAGGCTGCTTTTGTATGTGAGTTTAAAAGGGGATTTCAAAAGAATTTTTTCTCTAGAAAAAAAATGTGACGAGACCGATCTCTGTAGAGAATGCCCTATTTCCAGTCTAACTTCTCAGTCTGGAGCTGAAAACTAAATTTAACGCCTGCTTTGGCTGAAAGGATGAACCTATTTAACCTACGATGTATGAAAACGATGGAGAATTTCAAGCCTCAGTGATTATAACTCGCCAAGATCCGCTTTGAAGCGTGAAGTCACAGGATTTTAAAGATAAGTGCTACCGTAAAATCTCTGTTCAATATTATGCAAGAGAACTGTTTGTGAAAGTAATGAGCTGGATTTAATGTTTTTTCAAACAATGGAACGTCGATATTTTTCTTAGAACCAGGAAGGGAAAACGATTCATAACCTTGATAACATGATTTTGGACCCTCCTGCATTGAAATTTTGCGTCGACTTTTCACGTTGACAACGTCACTGGGTTAGATAATGTTCTCTTATTTTTTTACTGTTTAAAGTAAACCCACACACACACAACAACAGGAAGATCACGCTACGATATTAAAGAGCGCGCGAAACCGAGGCGCATAGCTAGTCTAGAACTGCACCAAATAAAAAGTTTGAAAATCGAGCTGGCCACCAGGAGTCACGTGCAAATGACGGTACGGTTAGCGCAGTAGCTGAGCGATCGGCTGCTGCGCTGCATGTCGTGGGTTTATTCCCGCATAGAACAAATATTCGTATGCTCTACAGGTAGTTGTTCAGGGACAGGCAGTTTGTGTGTGAGAGTTTAAATGTTTGTAAAATTACCCACGGTACAGGAATAATTCCTAGTGTGGGGTAACTCTTTTTTCCAAAAAAGAAAAGAAGAAAAACAGAACTGTGTAGGTAACAGCCTCCGTATTAAGTGACAACTACAGTCATTGATTTCTATATAGATAACTGGGGAAAAATATGCCTCTTTTATATCCTCCCCACATATTCTCACAAGATATAACAGTGAGATTTATCACCGCCCATCACTTAGGTACAACTCTGCTGTACCACTTCGTATTTCATAAGCAAACATCGAAAATCGACCACAAATATCTCAAATCGACCATAAAACGGTGTGCCGATAATAAAAGTAGTGTTGCCAGGTTATGACGACGAAATTCTCCCCAATTTCCGGGTGGCCGTCGTAAACCGGGGCAGGGTGGGGGCAAAACAATTTTATTGCCTGGCCACACTGCTATCGGTGTTTATAGCCCCACTATAGTGGCGGCAGCTACTTTTATTGGTTGTTACACGATGTACACTTTAACCTATTGTGAGAATAGGTTTGAATGGTTTTTTTTTTGTTCTTATAGTTGCAACACTGTAGAGTCGCAAGAGAATTGCAAAACATTTCACAGTAAAGTAATCCCTCAATTTATGTTTGATCACAGTGTTTGAGATTAAATAAATATGTATTTGTTGTAGTTGTTTTGTCTTTACTTACATACATAGTTCCATCAAAATTAGACGGCACGGTTGGCGCAGTGGCTGAGCGATTGACTGCTGTGCCGCGTGTCGTGGGTTCGATACCCGCATAGAACAAATATTTGTACGGCCCACAGGTAGTTATTCCGGGTCTGTCTGTTTGTGTATGTGAGTTTGAATGTTTGTAAACGCACCCACGATACAGGAGAATTTCCTTGTATGGGGCAACGTTTTATTTTTAAATAATATTGGCCAACCCTTTTTTTTCTCTTTGTTTTTTTTTCTTTTTGGTCTATATGATGTGTAAACAATTTGTGGCTAAAAAAACATCTCTTTATCTCTTGCTTTTCTTTTTTACAGCCATAATTAATTGTTTTATGCTACATTTATGTGTCAAGTTTCTTTGATAGTTATTCGACGTTCCATTAGGAAAATTTGGGGTAGCTTGATGTGCTGGCGTTTGTACCTGCTAAGCGTACATTTAAGCCACGATTTGTCGGCCATGACCCAACGGCTTACAGCACGTGGAAAGAAAAAGTCTAAGGTCAAGTTCAACATTAACACCGCTTCCTTCCTGAACCGTCGCTTAGTGAGGTAAAAAAAATACAGAGCCGTATTGTTACAAGTCGAGTTACTATATAAGAAAAGAATGCATTAGGGGAAGTTTACCTTGACCTGCTTATGGAAAAGTCGGCCGAAATGAAGCACATACCTACTGACATAGTATAGAAGCCAGCACATCAAGCTATGTCAAACTGTCAAATTTTCTCAATTGAACATGAAGTATTCTTTGGTATTAAAGTTGAAAAACTATCAAATAAATATGACAGATCGGGGTAGCTTGACGTGCATACATGCATTCAATGTAATGGAATAACTTGACGAAAAATAATGGTTTATTTATTTGTAAGGTACACCAACGACTCACTAGAAACATATACATAACATAATAAAAATAACATAGGAATTGTCTTATGAGAAAATTCAAATAGAATATACATCATAATTTTCCCTATACTGAAACGTAATTTGTTTATTACATCCACAAAAGCGTGACACTGAAAAATCACGTTTCAGACATCAGACCAAATGATATACATTATCAGTGAATATCAGATAAAAATAATGTGCATACATCGAGAAATTGAGCCTGTCATTACCGTACTCAGCCAGGAATGGCCGACATCCGGCTTGTCCGCCATTGTTCCACTGATGACCACTTCCGGCCACCATCATGTGACCACTTACCATTTTTTCAAGGTTGACTTTTAATTGATAGACTGCTTTTGTTCATTATTGTATCATAACATCATCGTCACACTAGTAGCCTAAGTTTACCAACGAGGGGCTCGTGGCTAAATAAAAACAGCCACACGGGTTGATCGAAGGTTAAGCTACGCTTGCCGAGGTCAGTCTGTATGGGTGACCGTACGTAACATATCGAGACTCCTCCATACGTTGGAAAGCATGTTAAGCCGTTGGCCCCGGTTGTCACTTGTAGATCTGACAGACACACAAGCCCGAAATTCTTGCAACCAGTTACTGAGGGGTATCGTGTTGCCCATTAACTGGGTTGTGGAGGTCAAATAGACAGTCATCGGTCAGTATTCGGCTGCATCCAGTTAGACAGGAGGCCGACCAACATAGTTGGGAAACAAAATGAAACAACTATTGATTTCAATAGAAACAAAACCGTGAAATCAAAACGATATACTGTTATTGTGTCTGAAGTATGTTGACAATTCTGTGCCCGGTACGGAAGGCGTCCGACGGATTTATTTAGTATCGGGAAGTGAGCAATGTTATGCTAACAATGAGAAGATCCGCTTTTGTAAGAAGATGCCGAAACGAGGAGAGATAACATCTTAACATCACGCTTGTATCCGTTGAAGGGTTAGGCAGAGGTGAACCACCTATATACATATATCAACCAGTTACAAATCCAGACTCTAAATCCAGGCTACTACTGAAAAATACCAAATGGAAAATCTCAATAACACTTTGAATGACCCGAGAATGGAACCCAGGATCTCATGTTCAGCAGTACTGATAATAGTCCAGTGTTTCTGTCAATAAATTCTTCAAAATTTCGAAAACAGTATTAGCATAAATAATATTATAATCCTATTTATTTATTTTATAAAAATATTATCTAGATTTACAAATATATGAATATAAAATAGTAATATGAAATCAATAAAAAAAAAAACAAAAAAATAGTGGGTCTAAGCTACCGGTGGTTATAGTTGCAGAGACAGGAATCTCCTCACAATGCCAGCCGTACCGCGGTGAACTGCCTTCTGTATCAGGCCTTTGATCCAACCGTGTGACGAGAACCTCGGCAGATGATCGTCGAGGCTTTTAGCCAGCAGCCCATTGGCCATTACGACAATCGGCACAATAACAATCGAGTCCACATTCCAATGTCGATATCCTCGTATGCTCGTAAGTCCAGAAATTTGATCAGATTTTCTTTCTCGGTTTTCGCGAAGTTCTCATGACAGAGGTGTATTGTTATTATTATACATCCAGGTCCAAAAATACTAAATTTTCTTGTTAAATACAAATATTAAAATATTTTGTTTTGTCTGTAAAATTGCGGTAAACGATTAATAGCCAAAGTGTGTAGTTCAATTCAATGTCGCTCAAGCAAGACAGCCTACGGCTTAAACTTAGAAGTACTAAATAATTCACAACCACTTCGCCTAACTTCAGAAGTCGATAAACGATTCGTCAATGTCTCTTACTTCATTTAAATAATAGATTTATCCATTTTGAAACTTAGTCTTTACTTTTATGGATTGGCTTTAAGTCTAACAAGAATTGATTGAACATCATTTAAAATCTAGTCGCTATCTCATGTCAGATTCAATGTCAAAAACTTGTCAGAAATGTAATTAGACATAATTTTGACAGATTGAGACCGAGACTACGTTCTTAAAAATACGGGAATTGACTCTCAAGGCTTACTCATAGATATGAATAAACTATATAAAAAAAACAATTCATAAACTATAATATTCGAAATGAGTAAATTCATTTTTAAAATCGTTCCAATTGACATAAACAAAACGTCAAAGCTAACGATTTTACTTATATAAGGTGCTTGTCTCATAAATTAAAACCAAAATGCTATAACGTACAGTGAACATATAACGTGCACATCAAGCTAGCCCTAACTGTCATTTTTTTCAATTTCATGTTCAATTGGAAAAAAAATTACAGTTACCTTATTCTTTTGCAATAAAGTTGAAAATCTTTTGTGGAAATCTGACAGATTGGAGTAGCTTGATGTGCTAGCCTCTGTACTACCAGTAATTAAGAATATAAAACCAAATAGTATAAAAGATCAACCATTGAGAATTTTGAAAAAAACATGACATTACTACTAGAAAAATATTACTTAATATGACAAATACTATTCAGTCCAGAATTTCTTAGGGTAGTATAAGTTTGTATTTTGAAGTAATCGTGTAATAATTTGCATGCATGGTATGTAGGTACAACCTACAATCATTTATTCTTTTTATTTATTTATTTTGGCATATTGGTGTGTATCATAATGATGTATAAAGATATTTTTTTTTTTTTTTTGACATATGTTGTACAGCTTCAAGTTCAAACCTATCAGACAGACGTGTTGCTGGGGAGTTTGTTCCGCCACTTCTTCTTCCCAGCAAAATCACTAGGAAGTGGTGAAGGGTGGGCGTTTTGGGGGAATGTCTTTTGTAAACGTTTTGACGTTCAAAAAGTGCTGATTCTCAGCCTAATTTGAATAAATGAGTTTTGATATCTAGTTTTATCGTAGTACCGATTCAAAAATCGTTCGAATCGACGTTAGGTATATTTACGTCACGCGTCTGCTCTTCATACTAACCGACCTTCACCTCATCTCAATCAGCTGGTTATCTTAACCACATAAAGGTCTGTCGAGCTGCCGGAACACATCGTCATGTCGCTACAGACAGCTGTTCCTGGCAAAGCTGCCAACAACTATTCAGGGTTGTGAATACCAATTTACGGCTGTTGTTTATGCTAATAATGTTTTGTGTGTTCTGCTGAGTCATGTTGGGGAAGGAGGGTCGCTTACCTGGCGGTGTTTCTATCACTAATTAACTGAGTTATATAATACATAATAATAATTAAAATTGGCGTAATCAATATAATTACATAAGGTTATTATTGATGTTAATTAACTGCTTTGTTGCAACAGTGGTCGCAAGCGCTACTGGTGAGAATGAGAACCTGGGTTCTATTCCCGTGTGGAGCAAACTGTTATTAAATTTCTCTATCTGGAAGTTCTAAGTAGGAGACCGGTGTTTAACGGAAAAGGCTTTGCCCTTTATTACATGGGACTTAAAACATAACTGGCAAAATGTGGGTGTATTATATATACCTCTGCCTAAACCTTCATAGTATAGAGGCGTGATATTATATTTCAATATTTATTTCCGTAAATGAGTTATAAAAATCGCTTTCACACATCACAATATAAAAAGAATTAAATAAAATAAATATATAAATAATAAATAAATAATGCTGGACAATCCACACAGCATCATCTAGCCCCAAGCTAAGCAGAGCTTGTGTTATGGGTACTAGATGACTGATATACTTAATACAATATTACATAGATAGATATTTTTTTATTATACAGAAATACCCAGAACACCCGGAACAAATCTTTGTAGATCATACAAACATTTGTCCCAAGGCGGGAATCGAACCCGCAACCTCATGCGTTGCAGGCGGACCTTCGCCCGCCGCGCCACATCTGTCGTCAAGATATAGAAGATATTTTATATACGTATATAGAACTGAAACTTTTCTTGACGATTTTACAACTTCATAACATCACGCCTGTAATCCCCGAGAGGTTAAGCAGAGGCGTAACTATTATATATAGACAACTGACGCAATTGGTGATGTTCTTCAAAAAAGAACTCCCAACCAGTGTATGAGCAGATGTATGGACGTAAACGAATCAACTCCGACCCTAAAAAAGTCAACTCAACCGAAACGTCTCTAAATTTTATTCATAGCCAATTGTGACGCCATTTTCTTTAGCAATTACCTATCGCCTGTAATCCGAGTGCTCAGGTAGATTAATAACCCGTGCTTAGATTACCGGGTGACGAAGGTCTGACGCACCCGACGGGTCGGAAAGACCCCGGCGGGCCTGAAAGACCCGCCTCTTAAACCGTTAAAACAAATTCAATGTAACACTAAAAGCAGTGATTGGTATGATAAGGATAACTCTGTTCGTGATTTATGTCGCGCCAGTGTTAAACTGTTAATCGGTGGGTGGGTTAAGCGTAGTTCAGACTACGCTGTAACATAATACCCTATAGATAATATTATATAACACAACAATGCACTGTGTGTATGATCTCTGAGTGAGTTCCCAAAAAATGCAGTTTCTAATACCACCCAAAACATCCTGATACGATTGTGTACGCAATAAAAATATTAAATTTTATAAGTAATGACAAACAACGGTTGGCGCAGTGGCTGAGCGATCGACTGCCGCACCGCGAGTCATAGGTTCGATTCCCATACGGAGCAAATATTTGTTTGGTCGTATACAGGTAGTTGGTCTGGTTCTGGCTATTTGTGTATGTGACTTTGAACATTTTTATTAAGTTTTAAAGATGTTTTTAAAAAATCGTGACAATGATTAAGAAATTGAGGTATATTTTCCATACCTTACAAAATTGTTTCCATTCGTCTTCAAAGTATCTTTTGACCTTACTTTGTACAGAGGCCAGCACATCAAGCTACCCCAATGTGTCATATTTTTGATAGATTTTCAACTTTATTGCAAAAGTATAAAGTTCATGTTCAATTGGTAAAATTTGACACGTTGGGGTAGCTTGATGTGCCGGCGGCGTCTGTATAACAAAGGAAAACATCGAACATTTCATGTAAGTCTAACTCACCTTAAGCAAGCATGGTGATTAATACTCTTGCCTTCTCTGTATGAGAAGAGGCCTTTGCCCTGCAATGGGTCGACCAAAGGCTAGTATTATTATTTATACAGTCAAGCAATGGATAACATTTCTCAGCCTAAAAAACACGAAATGCAGCCATTTACTAAGTTATTTATCCAATTAAAGTAACCCCTTTCCTGATGATCCTAAACTTCAAAACCTCATTAATTCCTTAATTAAAACTATTTTTCCTTAATCTAGGATTACGAAGTTTTAATCTAAGTTTAGGAGCGTCTCATTAAACCGTTCAGCACCTGTAGTTAATGGCGGCCATCTAGAATGCTCGTTATGACCAGTTGGCGGGAAAACGGTTAATTTGAATGTCCAATTACACAGATAATTATATCGGTGTTGACAGGACTGGCAGATTAGTATTATCTTTGCCTGAATATGAATTGTTTTGTTTATGTTTTAATATTGCTTGGCTTGAATTCAATTTTTTCTTGTATATTTAATAATTGGGAAGGTTAAAATCAAGAAAGTAATGGCTTTATAACTTCATGGTTTTCTCCTTCTATATATCTCTATTTACTGTTATACTGTTGACGACCGATGTGGAGCGGCAGGCGAAGGTCCACCTGCGACGCAGGACGATGCGGGTTCGATTCCCGCCTTGGGACAAATGTTTGTACGATCCACAAAGATATGTTCCGAATGTTCTGGGTATTTGCTATGTATATAATAAAAATATCTATCTATGTAATGTACTGTATTAAGTATATCAGTCATCTAGTACCCATAACACAAGCTCTGCTTAGCTTGGGGCTAGATGATGCTGTGTGGATTGTCCAGCAATATTTATTTTATTTATTTTATTTATTTATAATAAAAATATCTATGTATGTAATATATTGTATTAAGTATGTCAGTCATCTAGTACCCAAAACACAAGCTCTGCTTAGCTTGGGGCTAGATTATGCTGTGTAAATTGCCCAGCAATATTTATTTATTTATTTTATTTATCAATGAAAGATAGAAAAAAAATATAGGCAACAGGTTAAACACTCGCGTTATGGTTTGACAAAGATAGCATGATGATAATTTTACTGTGAGTAATAAAGATAAAAAAAGTTGCCACCTTTGCCATATCATCTTTGACACAATCAATTCATAGTTTCTTTAGTCTTCCTCTCCTTTGTAAAATCTTAACTTTATTACGGTGCTAAAACAAAAACTTAACATAAATTCTTAAGTAATATTAAGAAGTCTTGGGAGTTTATTTGAAGTTTTAGTAAAAGGCGACATTTTTATAAACAGATAGTTTAAAGTGAAAATATCGTCATCCTTCTGCCCTTCTCCCAATTTATTTGTGGTCGTTTTCTTACATACATCTCTATTTGCCTTCATCTCTTACTTTATACTTTGTCATTTTTAATTTATTAAAATAACTATGTTGCACTTTCTAGCCTGAAACACAGGTTCTACCTAGTTCAGGTAAATAAGTAACTGTGCTCTTTTTTATCGTAAAAATGCCTTACATGTGCCTCTTTATATAACTAACTATTATTATCTTTATTCGCTGTATACATATAAATTATATGTTGGAATATTTAAATTTAATACTTTGTTATGTACTTGTACACTGACAACTTAAAAGATGAAAAAGAAAACATTTTAAGGATATTGGCAATTCGAGCCATAAACTTTTGTTAGTTAGGTTATTTAAGAACCGGCCTATTACTTTCCCACTGCAGGGCAAAGGCCACTTCTCATACAGAGAAGGCACGAGCATTAATCACCACTCTTGCCCAAGGCGGGTTTTGGATTTCGGACTTATATTAATAGTAACGATATTTTGCTTCAACGATGTCAGTAGAGTCTACGTTAATCTGAGAGTTACAAAAAGACACATTGGTACTTGCCCAGATTTGAATCCACAACCTCGTTAGGTTATTTGTGTGTGATATTGTGTGAGTGTGTGTATGTGTGTTCGTGTTTATGTGTGTTAGGCGCATGTGTTGAACTTAGAGACTAGACTAATAATAAAATAAATAAAAATAAAATAAATATTGCTGGACATTCCACACAGCATAATCTAGTCCCAAGCTAAGCAGAGCTTGTGTTATGGGTACTAGATGACTGATATACTTAATACAATACATTACATAGATAGATATTTTTTAGTATACATAGCAAATACCTAGAACACCCGAAACAAATCTTTGTAGATCGTGCAAACATTTGTCCCAGGGCGGGAATCGAACCCGCAACCTCCTGCGTCGCAGGCGGACCTTCGCCCGCTTCGCCACTTAGGTCGTCGTACTTTGTTATGTACTTGTACACAGACAACTTAAAAGATGAAAAAAAAAATCATTAAAAGGATATTGGCAATTCTAGCCATACACTTTTGTTAGTTAGGTTATTTGTGTGTGTGATATTGTGTAAGTGTCTGTGTGTTTATGGTTGTTAGGCGCAAGTGTTGAACTTAGAGACTAGACTAATAATGTAAGTAGATTTGTATTTTGTGAGGTTATTGTTACAGCTAAACGAACCCATCTTTCGTAATTTCATCTCCGGTACAACAATGTCCTATTGTGTTACAATAATTGGCGACAACATTTCTGTCATAAACATCGTATCGATGTTAACTGGCGTACAAAGCAATTATGGCATTGCCAATAGCTGGCACGTTGCCAGCGCGAGTCAATGCCAGCCATTGCCAGTCCAATGCCAGGCCGCGCTATTGCTCCGAGATGCCGCGGCTGTGTTCTGCCATTCTTAAGGGCTTGGACTAAGGTATAAGCTGTGGCGTGTTAACGATTTTATTTGTAGATGTCAAACCAAACACAACTGGTGAAAAGTAGGTGTACAGTAGTAACACCTGTGCCTAACGCAGAGGGAAATATAATCGTGACGAATCTACATATATGTAATACAGTGTAAAGTTATTATTGGCTACATAGCTTACTTACGGTTTGCCCAAAGTAGACATCCAAGTTAGCACTTGGATGTCTACTTTGGTTTGAGTTTGGGTTTCATTTTTTTTTTGGAAGGTATTACAAGATTTTCACTTTTCTTTATATAGTATAATCATCATCATCAGGCTATATTAGTCCACTGCTGGACATAGCCCTCTCCTAATGAGCGCCATAGCGCCTTGTCTTCAGCTTGCCGCATCCAGCAGTCACAGTATATAAAGTATATATATATATAAGGTGGTTTACTTAATTCGGTAGGATTATTTCAAATCATCACCATTTAATACACATTGGCCGAAGAACCCGCATTCTATTTATCACCCTCTATCTTTTTTTTTTAAACGTTGCCCCACACTAGGAATTTCTCCTGTATCGTGGGTGCGTTTACAAACATTTAAACTCACATGCACAAACAGCCTTTAACAGGTAAGTTAAGAAAATTGGGTTACTGTCCTTGCAATTAACCACCTACCTAAAAAAATAACTTCCAGGCCAAGGCGACAACTATGACAACACTCAACTCGTGTGGCAAATAAACAGTTTTTTCTTTCTTTCATTCTTTACCTCCATCATCTCCTAACTTGGACCACTCAATCAGTTTAGCAATATTTTATTGTGTGGTTCTATGTCGAGCTTCGCAGCGGTTTCACGAAGTAAGTAACAAGTTGTAAGAATATTACACATAGCCATGCAACTTAAGGTCGCAGCTATATGCCTTATACAGGACTTATGTACCTGTACATTTATATACGAGTAGTAGGCATGTATACCTACAAAGGTAATTTTCGAAGTTATGGATCTTCTTGGTCGCTGGGTAGGACTTGTAATATATCTGCGACTGCTAAGCGTGAGGTCCTGGGTTCGATTCCCTCGTCAGGCAAAGTGTTATTGAGTTTTCCCAATAGGAACATTCTCATTTGTAGCTCGGAGTTTGGATTTGTGTACGGTTGATGTCAACGGACTCGCCCTCTATTACATGGAACTTAAAGATATATTTTTAAACTTTACCCCAAACCAGGAATTTCTCCTGTATCGTGGGTGCGTTTATAAACATTTAAACTCACATACACAAACAGCCAGACCCGGGACGACTACCTGTGCAAATGTTTTTTCCGTGCGGGAATCAAACCCACGACACGCAGCGCAGCAGCCATTCGCTCAGCCACTGCGCCAACCGTGCCGTCGAATATAACCACTTTGAGCATAACTTAACATCTCGCCTCTATTCCGCAAAGGATGAAGCACAGGTGTACCTATACGTATGATACACCCACATTTCGCCAATTATGTTAGTAGTAATAGTTATAGGATGTGATCCCGTTGCCACCAACTGGGCGTTAATGCAGACTTCGAGCTGCTACTGTTAAATACCAAATGGAAAACCCCAATAACAATTTTCATAACCCGGGAATCGAACCCAGGATCATATGCTCAGCAGAAGCACTAGCGACCACAAGACCAACGAGGCAGTAAGTCATTTTGTTGGCTATGATCGTTGGAATAAAAAAAAATCTAGTTTATAAGCTCTCAGTCCTTCATAGTCAAGTCGAGAGATCTTGCCTTCGGCTAAAATCGTTAGTTAAATAAACGACCTCTTTGACCGTGAAAACGCGAATTCAATCAACTTCACGAAAGATTATCTCCTTACATAATATTTAGAAGATTGAATTCAATCTGAATTTTTAATCAAATAGAGAATCGTAATTCTCCAAATTTTTATTATTCCATCTATATTTTACTGGTTTTAAGCTACGCTTGCCGAGGTCAGTATGTGGATGGGTGACCGTTCGTAACGTATCGAGACTCCTCCGTGCCTCGGAAAGCACGTTAAGCCGTTGATCCGAGCATTTCATTTGTAGATTTTTGACAGTCGTTACGGGTAGTCCGAAGCCCGAAAGTCTGACAACCAGTCTTACCAAGGGGTATCGTGTTACCCAGTTACTGGCTTGTGTAGGTCTGATAGGCAGTCGCTCCATGTAAAATAATGGTATTGTTATTTTATTAGAAAAAGGCTTGTGGTTCTAAGACTCAAATCCAGGCAAATATCAAAGTGATTTCTTTAACTTAAAGTCAAACTTGGACATCACTGTCATCGGTAAAGGAAAGACATCGTGAGGAAAAAGGTTATATAAATAGGTATAGAAGACCTTAATCATAAAAAGTGGTTTTCTGTAGTTTCTGCCTAACCCTATGAGAAAAAAGGCGTGAGTTTATGTATGTATGTATATATTGACGACTTTGACACTTCGCGGGACCCTGGGGTCTGTTATTATTATAATAGGTTCTAGGTGATTGCCCAGGGGTTAAGTCCTCGCTTCATGCATGAGGTTTTACAACTCGTATGTACTTACAAGTTGCATTTAGACATCACTGACATCGGTGAAGGACAACGTCGTGATTGGAAAACCGGGACTACTTACTATTACTTACTACTATTACTACTACTTACTATACTACAAATAAATAAAATTTAATTGTTTGTTTGTAATGTCAAAATAATAGCTTTTTACTACATGCATATGAAAGTTTATAATGTAGCTATTCCAAAAAAACATATTTTTTCATTTTTGTCTGTCTGTTTGTTTGTGGTGATCTCCGAAACAGTTGATCCAATATTGAGAAAATAAGGATTATTTAAAAAATAAATTTTAAAAATGGGTTCCGCGTAAATAAATTAAAGCCCAATAGTAGAATAATATACCGTGCATAAAATTTTGTCAAATTACACGTGGATAAAATCGCAGGCAGTAAAGAATATAAGTCTGAAATCTGGTGATCAATACTCGTGCCGTCTCTGTACAGGGGCGAGACATCAAGGTACCCCAATGTGCCAGATTTCTTTGATAGGTTTTCAACTTTATTACAAAACTATAAGGTTCATGTTCAATTGGTAAAATCTGACAGTTTGGGGTAGCTTGTCTGTACAACAGGAGGCCTTTGCCAGTAGGACTGAAATATACTGATATTAAAACTAAGTGTGTACACACATATACTTTGATACCAGAATAAAATACAAGGCTTTAATAGGTACATTAAACATAGTATTATAGATACTACTTACGTCATCAATATACGATAATCATGAGTGTACTATACAGCTTTATAATTAAGTAACTTAAGTGTATTATTAACGTCTTTATACACACATTACATTACGCCCATTATTCCGTAAGGGTTGGGCAGAGATGCACCTTAATAGTAACACACACATTTCGCCAGTTATGAGTAAGTCCCATGTAAAAGGGTCGAGCCTATAACCATCAACCGGGCACAAATCTAGACTCTGGGCTGATAACGAGAAAATTCTTATTGGAAAAACTCAATAACACTTTGACCGGCCTGCGAATTGAACCCAGGGCCTCACTCTCAGCTGTTGCTCTTGGGACCACTAGACCAACGAGGCAGATGGTAACGTCTTTGACTAAAATAAACAAATTAAACATGTACATACAATATTTATTTACTCGCATCTCAGTACGCCATCTTTGTTTACGATAAATGTCATATGTATAGCTTCCCCAGTTTAATTGTGTAGTTCAGAGTGGCGCTGCTTGTTATAGAACAAAAAGCCAGATACAAAGAGTAAAATACGGATAACTTTTGAACAGCTGAACCGATTTTCATCAAACATAGCTAAGAACACTCACGACTAATTCACGTTTCAAACATAAAATACGAAATCAAAATCAGTTCGTCGGTTCGGGAGCTACGATGCCACAGACACACCCACACACACACACGTCAAACTTATAACAACACCCTGTCGTTTATTTGTCGGGGATTAATAATGCAGCATAGTAAAAAATTGGTGCATTTTATTTTGTTTGTGTTTTCCTGCCTGCTAAATGCTAAAAGCATTTGGAGTAAAATATCATGTGGCAAATTATTTAATTGAATGATGTATAAAGATGATTAACATAATTAATTTTTTGACATATGTTGTATATATTCAAGTTCTTAAACCTATCAGACAGACGTGTTGCTGGGGAGTTTGTTCCGCCACTTCTTCTTCTCAGCAAAAACACGAGGAAGTGGTGAAGGGTGGGCGTTTTGGGGGACTGTCTTTTGTAAACGTTTTTGACGTTCAAAAAGTGCTTATTCTCAGCTTAATTTGAATAAATGAATTTTGATTTTGAGTGTAAAAAAAAACAAGTGAAAGAGAGTTATGGACTAAGAATATCCTGCTCAATCCTCCATTTAGATCCTGCTATAGAAACCGTGTTACGGTATCGAGGTGAAGATTAAGTACAAATACAAGTATTACACACCGCTAATCGAGAATGTGTGTACCTGTAATATTACTCGTAATGTTACGTACGAGTAATATTACAGGTTCAGCTTAATTCGTAGCTATCAATCTCAATTAATTTGCCTACTAATTGATAAACGTGGTGTTGTAATGACGATACTCAATTTACATTTCTGTTTAATATAACTATCGTGTGGTATTTGTCGTGATAGTCCTGTGGTTCGGGCCTGGCCTCTCTTGCTCGAGGTTGATGATTCAAATTCGGTCATCTACAAGAGTGAATTTTTCAATTCATGTGTATTTTCAGCGTTTATCTGAGACGTAACTGACTGGAGAACCTCGTGTCTAAATAAAAAACAGCCTCTCGGGTCAATCAAAGGTTAAGCTACACTGGCCTGGGTCAGTCTGCGGATGGGCGAACCTTCGTAACATATTGAGACAGTTGGCTGTCATTTGTAGAACTTTTATAGCAAAGTGTTGTTGGGTTTTATACAGCCTGGAATTATTCACTAGCAGCCCGGATTCTGTATTTGTGGTTGGTTGATGGCAATAGGCTGTTCTAAGTCCCATGTAATAGGGTCTATTCCAAATTACTCCTTAAAACATCACCTTTCTACCAGAGAAATTCTCGTCAAAATCGGTTTAGCCGTTTCGAAGATTACCTCAAACAAAAAGACAAAAAAAAATGTTATTTCCGTCCGTGTATACTTTCATTTGCATTTAGTAAGAAGCTGTTACTTTAACATTACAAACAGACACTTCAATTATAATTATTTATTTGTATATATGTATTAAGGAAATAGTGTGGAAATAATTAATAGCACGGTATTGCGTTGTGGAGATGTTTTCTTATACTTACACGTGTCACTCATAACGTCGCCAATGTATTGTTTCGTTAACGATTCCAATTTAATTTATTTCCCAAGTAATAGATATTAATTATAGAGGAGCTCGTGGCTAAATGAAAACAGCCGCACGGGTTGATCGAAGGTTAAGCTACGCTTGCCGAGGTCAGTCTGTGGATGGGTGACCGTTCGTAACATAGCGAGACTCCTCCGTGCCTCGGAAAGCACGTTAAGACGTTGGTCCCGGCTGTCATTTGTAGATCTTTAATAGTCGTTATGGGTAGTCAGAAGCCCGAAAGTCTGACAACCAGTCTTACCAAGGGGTATCGTGTTGCCCAATAACTGGGTTGTGGAGGTCATATAGGCAGTCGCTTCATGTAAAATACATAATAATTAATATTCAGCTGCATCCGGTTAGACTGGTAGCCGACCCTAACATAGTTGGGAAAAGGCTAGGCAGATGATGAGGTATTAATTATAGGTGTTTATATATAAATTGCTAGTGTAGGTAGGTACATTGTTCGTCATCATCAGTACCATTACACCAAGTGGTGCTTTCCGAGAGTAAATGCACGAGTTACTATAAAAAATACCCAAATCGCTATTAAGTACGTTTATCTATATTATTTGAAGCTTCTCTGGATCGGATCGGATTCTGCCTTGGTCCGAAATTGACGAAAAATCGGTGAACTTACAACGGGAGTTATCAAAGAAACAAAACTAAAATAACATAAATCTACGTAACTAAAATTTTCATTACTAAAATCTTTCTTATGAAACTACATATTACATACAAAAAAAAAACAATTATTAAAATTGTCTGCCTGTCTGTTTGTTCCAAAACGGCTGAACCGATTTTGACGGGACTTTCGCTGTCAGATAGCTGATGTGTTAATGAGTAATTTAAACTATTTTAATTCTAGATAGGGTATTCTAAATAGGGTTCCGTACAAAAAAATATAACCAATAAAATTTTGTCAAATTCCATAAAGATAAAGATATATTTGTTGCATAACTGTGTAATTAAGTTCTTATTATGTGCCATGTGAACGAGGTCGCGGATACGAAACTAGGAATCCGATTTCCGTTGTCAGTTGAAGAAATAAATAAGTATTTATGTCAGAAACACAGAGAATTAATGTAAATGAAAATGTTTTATTCTCTTGGGTCGGAGTGACTTGATTGATCTGACCTCGAGGTCAAAGATCCCTTCGTAGATGTAGGGAGGTCGAATATACCTTTGAAAGGGAAATGACTACCCGTTTTTTTTAAGAAAGCCTGGAAAAAAACATGGAAGACGGCACAAAGGATTTTATATAGTAGTTGTATTTGGTAACTATGTACCTAAACTTTTAGAGAGAATGATGGATAAAAAATTCTTTATATCTAGCCTTGTCACAACCATGTTGTGGTGGCTTTCAGTCTTATCAGATCCAGCTAGGAGCGAGCCTATCTGATCTCCACATCCCAGTTACTGGGCAACATGACACCCCTTAGTAAAACTGTTTTTCCGACTACCAGTAACGACTGTCAGAGATCTACAAACGGCGTAACGTGCGACGGCAAGTGTACAGCTGAGCATACGGTCCTAGGTATTAGGCTTTTTACATTTTTGACAAAAGTCGAAAAATAATGCAGCCTAAAAAAGAAAAAATGTTGGAGAATATGCAAATAACGTTCTTTTATTTACCCCACCCACATGTCCTAGTAGCCACACTACGATTTTAGAAGACCCCTTTTCAGTCCCTGTTGCAAAGAAAATATCCATATTTATATTTCTTTCTTATTTGCAAAATAGTTGGGCAAACGACATCTAAACCTGTTCCAAATTTCAAGTTGATAGCATTTGTAGTTCTTGAGATATCCAGCCAGACGGACAGACAGACAGAGTCCCACCATAAGGGTTCCTTTTTACCAATTTGGTACGGAATTGATCTGGAGAAAGCGTATGATAGGGTGCCCCGGGAGGTGTTGTGGTGGGCCGTGAAAGAGAAAGGTGTGCCTGGGAAGTATGTGGAGTTAATTCGTGCAATGTACAGCCGGTCTAGGACGTATGTCCGATCGGCTGCTGGCAACACCGACAAGTTCAGTGTGGCTGTAGGACTGCACCAAGGGTCGGCATTAAGCCCTTACCTCTTCTTGTTGATAATGGACGCTCTGACGTCGGACATACAGGAAGAGGCACCCTGGTGCATGTTATTTGCCGACGACATTGTTCTTGTCGGTGAAGATGGACCTGAGATCCAGAGCAGACTGGAGAAATGGCAACAGAGGCTGGAGAGTGTGGGCTTGAAAATCAGCAGAACCAAAACTGAATATATGTTCTGCGATTTCGGCGGTCTCTCCAGTCCTGAAGCAATGTCGCTTAACAGCGTGCTTCTCCCGGTCTGTTCCGACTTTCGGTATCTCGGTTCACTCGTGCAAAGTGACGGAGAAATAGATCGGGCTGTCAAGCACCGAATTAACATAGGGTGGATGAAATGGCGGCAGGTAACGGGAACAACCTGTGACCCCCATATTCCCCTTAAACTTAAGGGGAAGATTTACAAAACAATGGTCAGACCTGCTGTCTTGTATGGATCAGAATGTTGGGCCGCAAAAGGCATGAATGAAAGGCAGTTACATGCAGCTGAGATGAGAATGCTGAGGGGGATGTGTGGTGTTACGCGAATGGATAGAATAAGAAATGAGTATGTAAGAGGAAGTCTTAAAGTTGCGCCTGTGACCGAGAAGTTGTGTGGAAATCGGTTGTCATGGTATGGGCATGTGATGCGAAGGAATGAGGACCATGTTGTGAGGAAAGTTTTGAGTATGAATGTGCAGGGTTACATGAGTAGAGGAAGACCAAAGAAAAGATGGATGGATTGTGTGAAAGAGGATATGGCAAGAAAAGAGGTGACCCATGAGATGACGGCAAATAGAGATGTATGGAAGAAGAAAACATGCTGCGCCGACCCCAAATAAAATTGGGATAAGGGCAGGAGGATGATGATGGTACGGAACCCTAAAAGTTAGGGTCAATGTCACTCCATTAAAGTGTCAGCGAATATTTATGCCACCAATAACGATGCCTTATATCGTAGTTTTTCACCAATTTGGGGTGAAACGACACCCTAACGAGCTAATATAAATTATTTATTGTATGGAAGTTTTATGGTGGGAGGGCAGGGCTGGAAATGATAGTTTACTGGACTTTCCAAAGTTGTTAGGAGATAACTGTTTCTTGTATTAGGTTTTTGTTTGTCTATTTTTTCGAGGTAAATAATCTCCGAAACGGCTGGACCGATATTGACGGGACTTTCACTGGCAGATAGCTGGTGTATTACTTAGGATACTTTTATTTAAGAAAAAGAATTAGGGTACCGCGCAAGAGATGAAATCCCAAGTTTTGTTAAATTCTACGCGGACAAAGTCGCGGGCAAAGTTAGTATTATATAAAACTGTATATTAACAAAAGCAAGGAAGTGAGCAATATAAGAGTGCATTCATATAACCGCAGCAACAAAAAACATCAAGACCAAGAAAGTCAAAAAGAATAATCATTTATTTTAATAAAATACAAAAATTCGAAATTCAAAAATTATTTTCCAATTGCGACAACTCAATTGTTTTAATGTGTGACTTCAGTAATAGTTATATTCGATGTTGCTTCTGACGCTGCCGACGCGTCGCCACGCCGCCAATCAGTTTTACCCGCAGCTATAGATTTTCCACATCGAAAAACATTACCGAAACCTAGTTGCAGTGTGGTAGCACCCTAACACTGCAGCACTTCTTACGTCGCAGTTACACTACCTACCATAAACCGATGGTACTCATTATGCAAAAATGTAATAACTACCTTATGCTAGTGTTAATAACATTTAATATACAATGAATATTAATGACGTATTTTTTTTTTACAGATTGGCTGTGAATCACCTTAGTTTACACTGTGAGTACTTAGAAGTATTTATGTAAATTATTTGTTATGGGACGAGGGTCGCAGGTGTGGGAGGAAATAAACCTAGAACAATATGAGCCATGAATTAATTTGATTTTAAATCCAACTCGGAAATACTTTTGATTAATTAGGAACTGATTTCATAAAAAAAAAACTCTATAAAGTGTAAAATAATGTGTAAAGTGTAAAATTTCCTAAGTTTCGATGACTGGTTTTTTCAATTGATTTTTTTTGCCACCGAGTTTTTAGTGTTTTTTTTGCAAACAGTTGATTTTTTGTTGAAATTACTTTCTTTCGCATTCTGAAATACTGTCAATTTAAAATAGCAGCTTTATAAATTATTGACCAGATACCATCATTTAAATTTATAGTTTGTCTTTTATGACAACCTCCTGAATTATGCAGAGGATGCAAAACTACATGTTGTATATTATATTTATAAATAAACGTATCTATAGACTTCTAATAATAATAAATTTATAGTGTGAGCACAAAAACGATAAACACACTGCTATTATTAATGAAGGAAATTAAAAAATATGCTTGGTATGCAATAATTTTGTGTGAAATAGAAGAGAAAATACTAAAATCAAAAGCAAAAAATATGGCTACCTACTATCTACCGCTACTTTGAAAAATTTGAGTCTTAAGCACCTTCTGGCCGAATTCACACTAATATTGACGACCGATGTGGCGCGGCGGGCGAAGGTCCGCCTGCGACGCAAGAGGTTGCGGGTTCGATTCCCGCCTTGGGACAAATGTTTGTACGATCTACAAATATTTGTTTCGGGTGTTCTGGGTATTTTCTATATATATAATAAAAATATCTATCTATATAATGTACTGTATTATGTATATCAGTCATCTAGTACCCATAACACAAGCTCTGCTTAGCTTGGGGCTAGATGATGCTGTGTGGATTGTCCAGCAATATTTATTTTATTTATTTAATAATGAATGCATCTAAATCCTTCCAAATGACATGACATGACTACACGGTTGGCGCAGTGGCTGTGCAATCGACTGCTGCGCCGCGTGTCGTGGTTTCGATTCCCGCACGGAACAAATATTTGTATGGCCTACAGGTAGTTGTTCCGGGTCTGGCTGTTTGTGTATGTGAGTTTGAATATTTTTAAACGCACCCACGACACAGGAGAAATTCCTAGTGTGGGGCAACGTTTTTTTATAAAAAAAAATGATGCTGATGATAGTATAACTTATACATTACTAACAACATTCCTTAAACAAGATAAACGATGTCCTTGTATTCAAAATAAAGATCGATACATACATACTTATTATATATACGTGTTTATTATGTGAACCTCTAATCAGACAATGTACGGCCTTACAGTATGACATTGACAATCTGTCACACGTATTATGTCATAATTAGTGAGGCCACGCATTGTTGCCATACAAAAAAATATATCTACATATTTTTTTTGGCTGTTAACACCTCGTTTGTTTTTATTTATTCTGTTTTGTTTTGGTCCTTGCCCAAAGTGTGGCAACAGGGTGGGAGGCATAGTGTTAGGGTGCTTATTGTATGTGTGTCTGTTATCGGGCTGTATCTCATGAAATGTAATAAGTAAACAGAAGCAGGCGGCGTACTATAGTTTCTGCCTACCTCCATGAGAAAAAGGCGTGAGTTTATGTATGTATGTATGTAAACCGTTGAAAGTTTTATATATTGTTTATTTCTGTTGCCACTTATATTTGCAATACAACAAACAATAAAAAGAAAATTAAAGATTAAAGGGAATACAAGAAACGTGATTTTTTCGGCGGAAAGGAACGCAACCCAGTGTGTACGAGTCCGACTCACATTTGGCCGGCTTAGCAAACTTGTGTGAGAGCACAATTTAAGTTTACATAAAAAATCCAGTTGTCTGTTTATTTAGTTAATTCCCACGACAGCTGAATTTACGGTTATAAGAGTGTGAAAGATAACATATGGCTAAGACATACAGAGATGTATGGAAGAAGAAGACATATAGTTTCCCAGATATAATAGGAAAGAGACAAGAGGATGATAATGACCGTTGAAAGTTTTATATATTGTTTATTTCTGTTGCCACTTATATTTGCAATACAACAAACAATAAAAAGAAAATTAAAGATTAAAGGGAATACAAGAAACGTGATTTTTTCGGCGGAAAGGAACGGAACCCAGTGTGTACGAGTCCGACTCACATTTGGTCGGCTTAGCAAACTTGTGTGAGAGCACAATTTAAGTTTACATAAAGAATCCAGTTGTCAGTTTATTTAGTTAATTCCCACGACAGCTGAATTTACGGTTATAAGAGTGTGAAAGATAACATATGGCTAAGACATACAGAGATGTATGGAAGAAGAAGACATATCCTATAATCCTGGCTCCTGTAACACAGGTCTCACCTAGCTCAGGAGCCAGGGCTTCCAATATAATTGTACCTCATTTTTATGCCACTAAAACATTTTTTATTTTTTTATTATTATATAGTTTACCAAATATAATAGGAAAGAGACAAGAGAATGATAATGATTGCCCACGACGAAGAAGTGTTCTGAGTAAGTTGGAATCAACAGAAAAATATAAATAACGCGGTATAAAAGATAAAATACAGTAGATATCACACACCTACTTAGGTGTGTATTTAAAATTAACATATCATGACGGCTAGACAGAGGTGTACCTATAATAGAACTAAATATTTTTTTTTTTTTTTAAACGTTGCCCGACACTAGGAATTTCTCCTGTATCGTGGGTGCGTTTACAAACATTTAAACTCACATACACAAACAGCCAGACCCGGAACAACTACCTGTAGGCCATACAAATATTTGTTCCGTGCGGGGATCGAACCCACAACACGCGGCGCAGCAGTCGATGGCTCAACCACTGTGCCAACCGTGTCGACAAATAGTCAAATAGTCATAATAGGGCCTAATTGGGGGCGAGACTTTTGCCAACAACAGGGTAGAATTTGTATTTAAAAATATCGGGTAACAATAACGTCGACGCTCCAATAACTTACTTACCTTCGAATCAATTTTGTTGCAAAGATAACATAACACAAATCACAGTTTTACCGTGTTGCCCAGTAACTGGGTTGTAGAGGTCAGATAGGCAGTCACTCCATGTGAAATACTAGTATTCAGCTGCATCCGATTAGACTGGAAGCCAACCTCAACTATTTACAATTCGTTGACATCATATTATTTATTACGTTGTTTCGTGAAATTTATATTGATTATTATTTGTTGATTGTTTTGTATTTTTGTGTCAATTTTTCCTGTTACAAATTGACTATTCATTGTTTTTAACAATTCTAAAGGAATTGATGCAGGACTATTTTTTACTGTTAATTAATGTTATTCAGACACAATGCAAATTGTTATATGAATAGATAAATAAAATCAACATAGTTGGGAAAAGGTTAGGCAGATGATAGTACAATCTTAGATATAAAATTCTCGTGTCACAATGTTAGTTACCATACTCCTCCGAAACCGTAGGTCTGAGTATCGGCCGACATCTATTTTTCATACCCCTAAATGATAAGGGTGCTCCACACCAAAAAAAATCAAGACTTAAAATGGCAAAACAACGTTTGCCGGGTCAGCTAGGTTGTATATAAAATATTGGCTAACAATAATGTTGACGCTCTAATAACTTACTTACCTTCGAATCAATTTAGTTGCAACGATAACATAACGCAAGATGTGGCCATCAGGAACCTTTTACGGAGCATTCCTTTAAGCACATCTGCTCATCTAAGGTCAATTCACTCGACATAACTTAGTACCATTACATATTTGGTAATTTTCCTTAATTCCACATTAAAGACAGACTGTATGGTATTCGTCGATGCCATAAAAAAAAAACTAATCGAATGTGACAAGTAATTAAACCATCATTAATCTAAAATGGGCATCATGGCGGTGTCAGACACCATAAGTAATATGATCATAAGATTAACACCACATATATGACCGACAAACAATACATTTTCTATTGTGTCTCGTTGTTTGGCAGTTAAGGTGTTAAGAGTTACCTGTAATATACTCACCCACGATACAGGAAAATTCTTACTGGGGGCAACATTTTAAAAGAGAAAAGAATTAAATATAAATAAATAAAATAAAAATGCTCGACAATCCACACAGCATCATTTAGCCCCAAGCTAATCAGAGCTTGTTTTATGGGTAGTAGATGACTGATATACTTAATAACGTATATGTAACTGACTGATGTACATTATATAGATAGATACATTTTTTATTATACATACATAGCAAATACCCAGAACACCCGGAACATTTTTTTGTAGATCGTACAAATATTTGTCTCAAGGCGGGAATCAAACCCGCAACCTCGTGCGTCGAAGGCGGACCTTCGCCCGCCACGACACATCAGTCGTCAAGAGAAAGAATATGACCATTATCAGCCATCGTTACTCTTAAGGTGCCTTCAATGCAGTAATAATAATACCAGCCTGTTGCTGTCCCACTGCAGGGAAAATGCCCCTGACTGTTGCCCAGTTACTGGGTTGCGGTGATCAGATAGGCAGTCGCTCCATGTTAAACACTGGTATTCATCTGCATCCGGTTAGACTGGAAGCCGACCCGAACATAGTTGGGACAAGGCTCGGCAGATGATAATGATGAATATTATTAGTCGTTGTAACAACATACAAATCAATGGACGATTCACATGCAGATACAATGATACCGGCGGCTGGGGGAACCGTGCTAAGGTTAACTGCTCATCTTCACACCGGTCGACCTTCATCCTTGTCAGCCATTTTATTAACTCGGTTAGAATAGGCATATTATTATAAGTATTGTAAGCCAGTACTTATAATAATATTGGGCTTGTGATACGAAGGAATGAGGACCATGTTGTCAGAAAAGTTTTGAGTTGAGGAAAGTTACAAGAGTAGAAGGAGACCGAAGAAAAAATGGATGGATTGTGTGAAAGATAATGTGGCTAGAAAAGTATGGAAGAAAAAACATGCTGCGCCGACCAAAAATAAATTGGGATAAGGGCAGGAGGATGAGGATGATGATTGTAAGACGTGCCACCTTTCGGAAAATGCGGTTTTTTCTTTTTTGGAATGGGCGTCTCGCAGTTTATCCTTCAGGGATATCTACTGCTTAACCGAACTTTCCTGTGGGGACTTAATTAGAAATTAAGGCCTCCAGCCAGGGAGTGAAAAACTTAAAAGTTAAGCGACCTTTCGCTAAGGCGTCGGCGACGTAATAAGCCGAGGCTCGTACCCCACAGGGGGTGCCCCTGCAAAGTACGACCCTGGGCTTAGGACGTCGCTGGGAGAGGACAGTAAGGGACGGGCTGGTTCTATTACTTAAGGGACTAATTTAAACAACTACTGGCTCAGGTACTCGTGCTGGCTCGAGCAAAGAGTCGGGGGGAAGCGCTGCGGTATTTATTCCTGGTTTAATTATCGCAGCATATGCTGAGCCTTGAGCTTGGCCTCGTACAGGTGCTTTTTGTTTCCCAAATAAATGTTTTTCTTTCTTTATTCTTCTATTCTCTCTTTCTATGAAATAGTCTTCAATCGCCAACCGGCCATGAGCAAGCGTGGTGATAAATGCTCATGCCTTCTCTGTATGAGAAGAGGCCTTTGCCCTGCAGTGGAATAGTAACAAGCTGGTAATTTTATTTTCATTTGTAGTCAATTACCTGTTGACTGGTTTTTTTTTTAATTTATAGCCAAAAATAACAATGCACACATTTAATACCTCAACAAAATTAAACTGAATGATTATTATATTCGGAAAATCCCACCACATTAATTAAGACATGGAACAAACGGTTTGTTATTTATTAGCCCTTATCTTAAACTAATCTAAAAATATCTGGACATATCAATAAAAGTGTCTGTTTGTAATGTTAAAATAATAGGTTATCTCCGAAACGGCTGAACCTATTTTGACGGGACTTTCACATGCAGATAGCTGATGTGCTAATAAGTAACTTAGGTAACTTTAATTTTAGAAAAAAAATGTAGGGTTTCACGCAAAAATAATAAAAACCCATGAAATTTGGGCACAGCTAGTTAATTTATAAATAAAGAGGAAGGATTTGTTTGTTTGTTTTGCAATGCATATATTCTAAACTCCGTAACCGATTTACAAATTCTTTCAGCTATTGAAAGCCAACTAGCAAGGCTGTATTTTAATTTCAAAATTGCGCTTTACTGGGAGTGTAGGGGACGTTAAAGTTCGAAGGAATCCAACAATAAATTTCCATAACAAAATACGAAATCCACGCGGACGTGTCATGTTGCGGGTGAAGAGCTAATTGTGTTAGATTCGTGATTGCCCAGAGATTAAGGCCTCGCTTCTCATGCTTGGACAACAAACACATTAACGAATCATAAAAATAAACAATTACCAACCGTCTGTATCATCAATCTATCCTCCAAAACTCCTTAGTGATGAAAATAAAAGTATTTTTGGATAACCTATTATAAAATTGTATAAATTGCCTTTTATTGTGCAGTACAAGAATATATTGTCGTCATATCATTTTATTTGAAGTCGCCTCTCGTAAAGGTCACATCTGTGTTGACCTCTGCGGTGTCATTGAACTTTCTGTCGTATTAATTTGACCTCAAATCTTGTGATGTTTGGTGTCATCTATTTTTAATGAAACTAGATTTGGTAAAACATTTATTTTGTAAAGAATATTTTTGCGGTTTTTTTGTGATTCTGTAGGTAAAATACAGGGAAATTTTAATGGTTTAATTTTTATATGTAACATAACATCGCGCCTGTATTCCCTGAAGGGTTAAGCAGAGGCTTAGCTGTAGTACTCCCACATTTGGCCAGTTATGTTTCAGCCCCATGTAATAGAGGGCGAGCCCATTGCCAGCTACTGCTCCGTGCTCCGTCCCTCGGAAAGCAATTGGCCCAGGCGGTTATTTGTAGATACTTGATAGTTGTTACTGATGGTCAGAACCCCGAAGGTCTGACAACCAGTCTTACCAAGGGGACATTGCCATGTGCCAGGCAAAAATCCAGACTCCGGGCCGACTTCCGGGCCATATATGGACGATCAATGTGGCGCGGTGGGCGAACGTCCGCCTGCGACGCAAGAGGTTGCGGGTTCGATTGCCGCATCCTACAAATGTTTGTACGTTCTACAAAAGACGATAGTACGGTAACAATACCTTGTAATAAACCTGAATTGTATGAATTTGATGTCAATAACGCGGTCAATTCATTAATCTCTTGGCTTAATAATAATAATTTAAGAATTAACCTTGCAAAAACCCAAATAATGCACTTTGGCCATAAAAAACCCAGTTCGAAAATGGAGGTTCAATACCAAAATAATAAAATTGACGATGTAGATAGTACGAAATTTCTAGGCTTGATTATAGATAGGCAGCTCAACTGGAAGGATCACATTGAAGCTCTATGTAAAAAAATTAGTAGTTCATCCTATGCCCTGTATAAACTTGCTCCAACAGTTAACACAGATGCTCTACTCACAGCTTATCATGGTCTTGTGGCATCTGTATTAAGATACGGTATTATATTTTGGGGTAATTCAACAAACAGAGAAGCCGCTTTTAAAGCGCAAAAGCGATCCATCAGAGCCATGTTTGGGCTTCAAGTAACGGACAGTTGTGAACCATATTTCAGAAAATACAAAATTCTGACACTCCCGGCTTTGTATATTTATGAAACTGCTTTATTTGTTAAGTTGAATGCACACTTGTTTCCGAACCTATCAGATACTGTTAAACGTAACAGACGGAATGATATGTTACGCGGACGGAGAGCCAAAACAGCCTTAATGTGGAAAAGCATATTCTGCATAGCCCCGCAAGTTTATAATAAAATTCCAAAATCAATTAAAGAGTTAAATTTAAATGGATTTAAAAAGAAACTGAAAGACTTGCTATGTATTAAATGTTATTATAATTTAAACGACTATTTGAATGATACTTTGACATCCTAATTAAATTGTAAATCTTTTATATTTTGACATCCTACTCTGACATTAAAATGATAGTTTGACATCCCAAATAAATTGTTTGTCTTTACGATATTATTATTGACATACCTAAAATTGTATCAATAATGTTAATACTAATCTAATAGTCTCTCTCCTGTAATAAATGTATGTACCTACCTATTATTTGCACGCCACACTTGGCAGAATGTGAAGATACCATTGACTAATCTTAAGACCATATAATGTACCATATTCTGACAAATAAATGATTATTATTATTATTAAAAAATTGTTCCGGGTATTCTGGCTATTTGCTATGTTATGTGTAATAAAAATATCTATCTATGTAATGTATTGTTTTAAGTATATCAATCATCTAGTACCCATAACACAAACTCTGCTTAGCTTGGGGCTAGATAATGCTGTGTAGATTGTCCAGCATTATTTATTTATTTTACTATTTATATTATATGTATAAACTCAATAACAATGGCCGGCAAGGAAACAGAACCCAGTATCTCATGCTCGAAGTATTGCTTCCGAACACTACACAAGTACGGCAGTCTAATTAGTACCTAAACAAAGTGATCAATTAACGAGAGCTAAACAAAGTAAATGAAGCAGAAAGCTTCCAGAAGCGATTTAATTATATTTAGTAGAAAATGTAGATAGGTAAGTTCCTAAATGTAGATAGGTAAGTTCCTAAATACATTAACAAAACACAGGTGGCTTTTTGGATGTTCAGCTTGTTGTAAAGATGTTGTTTATAGGGTTTCATTCTTATGTTTAGTTTTTAGGGTTCCGTCCGTACCTAAATGATAGATGATATTTTATTATAAGTGCACCTCTACCTAACCCTTCGAGGAATACGGGCGTGATGTTATGTATGTATAAATATAATAATAATGCTCAACAATCCAGACAGCATCATCTAGCCCCATTGTGTTACGGGTACTAGATGACTGATATACTTAATACAACATTACATAGATAGATATTTTTTATTGTACATAGTAAATACCCAGAACACCCGCAACAAATCTTTGTACATCGTACAAACACTTGTCCCAAGGCGGGAATCGAACGGGCATTTGTTGCAAATTGTTTGTAAATAACCAATTTACAGATACAAATATCATCTATCATTTAGGTACAATGATAGATGATATTTGTATCTGTAAATTGGTTTTTTACAAACAATTTTACACGTCAACAAGAAAAAGGATGCCAACGGGTACTACATACTACTAAACCGCTGTCTGTCCGTCTGTTTGGTTGTATCTCATGAACTTTATTAGGTATGCAGTTGATATTTTCACAAGATATGTGTCCAATCTTGTAAGATGGTAGGGAACCCTCTGTGTGAAGGTCCGACTCGCACTTGGCCGATTTTTTAAATATAAGTTCGTCGTCAAAACTCTCTATTACGAATTTTCATGTTTGTGATAAGATTTTTGTAAAGTTATCGACCCCGAAGATCCTTTATTCACAAAAGCCTACCTGTATCCAATCTATAGCGGCCATTAGCCGTCGGTATAATAAGGTTAAAAGCCATTTTAACCTTTAACCTTTATGAGGACCCATTTACGTAAAGTCTATATCATGTACAACAGAGCTATAAATAAACCTAGGTACTTAGGTACACAGGGCATCTTACAAAACCCTAGATCTACAACTCATCTCCACATCTCATCATCACCTGCCTAACCTTTTCCAAACTATTTTGGGGTTGGCTTCCAGTCTAACTAGATGTAACTCAATCCCAATATTTCACTTGGAGCGACTTCTTATCTGATCTGCACAACCAAGTTACTGGGTTCTCAATACCCATATTGGTAAAATTGGTTCTCAGACTTTCGGGTTTTTGTGTACCCATACGACTTTCAAAGATCTACAAATGACAACCGATACCATCGGCTTAGCGTGCTTTCCGAGTTACGGAAGGGTCTTGATACTTATAAAATGGAAGATCACCCATCCACGGACCGACATTGACAAGAGTAGCTTAACCATCGAGCGTCAGCCGCATGCTGTTGTAATTATGCCACGAGCCCCCTAGACATCTGCGACCACAATGCAAGATGGCGTCAAAATATTAATCAGAGTGTCAGCCCTCCATCACACAAAAGTAGATTGAATACGTTCATGACGTCATCGGAATCAAACGTCATAACATTCACGAGATAATGGTTATAAACGAGCGAACATCGGAAACTCACCTATCTGATTCCCGGAGCAATTTGTGAGTAAGCGAAAATAAACCTTAAGCGGACGTCGTAAAGTTGAGATGGCAACACGTTCATATACCTAGCGGTCAGTGCCTAATGGTTACTCATTTATTTTGTACAGGAAATTGAACCCTATCGCTCATTTCATAAAGGTGTTATTGATGTGGCATAAATACGGGAGGTTTAGTCCGTACAGTTGGTTCGACAAAAAAGAGTGCGTATTTTTTGAGTTAAGAAAAGATTTTTATCATCAAAGTGTAAGGCACTACACAAGGCAGTAGGCTCACCCCCTATTACATGGGACTTAAACATAACTGGCAAAATGTTGATGTTACTATAAGTGCACCCCTGCCTAACCCTTCGAGGAATACAGGCGTAACGTTATGTATGTATAATAATAACAAAATAATAATAATGCTGAACAATCCAGACAGCATCATCTAGCCCCATTGTGTTACGGGTACTAGATGACTGATATACTTAATACAACATTACATAGATAGATATTTTTTATTATACATAGCAAATACCCAGAACACCCGGGACAAATCTTTACAAACACTTGTCCCAAGGCGGGAATCGAACGGGCAACCATCCGCGTCGCAGGAGGACCTTCGCCCGCCTCGCCACATAGGTCGTCAAATAATAAACCTATACAAAGAAGATCAGCAATGCTTTGCCTGAGGTCGTGTGCGCAGATTACGACGCATACATCGATATATCACGGACAATTAATTGGATTGTTAATTAATGTTTACTTTGAACAAACGGATCGTCGTATTACGTAACCGCGTATTAATTACAAACATCGAAACTGGTTATAAGCAGTATTTTATGGCCTCGCGTATTAAAGCCGTATATAGGACAGTAATTCGTTTACGTATTGGCTAACTAAGAAGGTATATCTTAATATATATATTTCTTGTGTGCGTGTGTATGTGACTGAACTCCTCCTAAACGACTGGACCAATTTTGATGAAATTTTTTGTGTGTGTTCGTGGAGATTCGAGAATGGTTTAGATTCACAATTGGACCCGGTAGGTGGCGCTGTACGGGCAGGACGAAGTCTGATCGGTCCGCTAGTGTAATGGTAAATCATCTCATTGAAATGTATGTATGTGATGGATATACATACAAACATAAACTCACGCCTTTTTCCCATGTGGGAATGTCAACGTTTTTGATATTAGAAAAGGTATTATTTGTTAAAAAGAATCCCCGACTTTTTCCGAAGCCATCAGATGGCTCCCAAAGAAGTCTACGTGAGAGAGACTTCGTGTACCTACTGCTAAAATGGCTCTCATGCGTTAGCATGTATTCTGCATGGCCCCAAGATTTAGGACAAGTTACCAAAGGCATACAAAGATTTGGATGTTAATAGTTTTAATAAAAGCATGAAGAAACTTTTATTTATTTTTAGTTTTTGTAATCGTTCCAACAGATTGTTAACCTACACATGTTTTGAACAAATAAAAAAGTAAACAAACTTCATACAACTGATCATACACGCACGCCGGTTGCGAGTACCACGCTCCTGACCTTTCTGTAGAACATCACCAATAAGGTCAGTGTGTTTCTGGGACGTCCCGTCTCGGCATTTCCACTAAATGAAAATTCGTTTTTCTTTTTCAAATGACGTATCACAACTTGCAAAATGTATGTTTTAATGTGGCATTACTAAACAGTTCTACCAACATACAAAACTGTTTTACTCCGGTATACGCAAAGAGGTATCATTTTGAAGGAAAAAATACTCTGAATAAGCACTCTTTATAGTTATGTAGTTTTCTTTTAAATCCGGCAGGATACAAGCCTCGCCCCGCAGTGTTCGCCACGGTACATTAGAACCATTCCAATTTATTTATTTATTAATATTTTGTAGACTTAACAGGTTGACCCAAGGCGTCTACTAACAAGTTACATCTAGTAATATACGCGTACAGTTGTGACTTTACTAACTTATACGTTTGACGCATGTCAAAACCGAGGGTTATGTTAGCAGATTTCGTCATAGACCCGATATGTTCCCTAAAATTGAGGCGAGGGATTTTATTCTGTGGCCGGGGTTAAAAAATCTTCATAAGACATACGGAATTCCCACGAGAATATGCATTTTTCGGGGATATAAAGCCTATGTGCTATTCCATACTATAATATTGCACAGCCGTTGTGTCGTGATTGATTAATAAACATCAATTAATTCAAACTTTCGCATTTACAAAATTTGTGTTACAATAACCTTTCATTATAACAAGGGACAGCTATACAAGACTTACTTAAAATTTATAATCATTGTATTATTGTGTTTAAATGGGTTATATGTAGTACCAGCACATAAAGCTACCCCAATGTGTCAAACTTCTTTGATATTTTTTCAACTTTATCACAAAGGAAATAAGGTTCATATTCAAATGGCAAAATTTGACAGTTGGGGTAACTTGATGTGCTGGCGTCTGTACGTTATAGAAACTAATACTATAAATGAATAAAGATTTGTTTGTTTGCAATGGATAAAGTCAAAAACTACTTTACAGAATTAATAAATACACATTGATGCAATAGAATGTTGATGAATGAACATGCAACGCCGGTTATTTCAAAACATAGATTAGATTAACTATTGAAATATCCTTGAATCAAAACCGAACAGTAATAATATAGGCAATTATTTTTATTTCCGGATCTCACGAAGATTACAAAGTTATTATTTCAAAGCTACTTCATGTACCATCTAACTATCGACCTTAAAAAGATTGCACATCAATCTGTCGAATGGTTCATGCGGAAGCAAGCTCTGCTTTTATCCAAAATTTCCTGAATCAACGTTCATTTCAAAATTAACTTTAACTTCTGAAACGGTAGAGTTCAAATTGCGTTGAACGTTGGAGTTAAGTTTAATGAGATTTTTTTAATTTGTACTGTTTCTTGGTATTGTTTTTTTAATTACAATGTTAGGGAATTCGGAGTGTTATTACAAGATTCGTAGTAACTGGTTTATTGTTTGTTTTAACAAATGTTTCATTTTAAGTTGCGACGGATTTTATTTTCCTGACTGTCTTCTATTTTTCTGGAAAAGTTTCTCTCCTCATATTGTACGAAGGAAACTTGCAGGTTTTCTACTTCTTAGCGTGTAAATGACAATAAATACAGATATCACCCAGGGTTTGATGGCAGAGCGTGTGGTCTTGGGTTCGATTCCCATGTCGGTCAAGGTGTTATTGAGTTTTTCCAATAGGAATTTTCTCATTAAAAGCCCGCCAGAATGAGTTAGTCTGGATTTGTGCCTGGTTGTTGGATATAGGCTCGCCTCTTAAACATAACTGGCGAAATGTGGGTGTTAATTTACAAGATATCTGCCCACACCCTTCGGGGATTAAACCAATAGAAAATTGCCCGACTCGGAAATCGAACACAGGATCTGCAGTGGCGGTTGCGATCACTCAGTACTAATGACTTTTATTTATTTTTAAAAAACTTTGCCCCACACTAGTAATTTCTCCTGTGTCGTGGGTGCGTTTACAAACATTCAATGTCACATACACGAACATCCAGACCCGGACTACCTGTGGGCCATACAAATATTTGTTCCGTGCGGGGATCGAACCCACAACACGTGGCGCAGCAATCGATCGCTCAGCCACTGCGCCAACCGTATTATTATTGAATTCTTTATTTTTACTAACAAGCCCGTTGCTCATTTAAAAATGTATTCCAATAACGATTTCAAGTTCAACGCTCTCATATAATAATGTCCCATTAGCTAACAATAACAAGAAATATATTAGGTCTTTACCTATGAAATTGCCGTTCTGCAGTACTGGCCATTTCAAATCAAAATATTTTTTGTTTGGCTAAGAATTCTAATTTCAAATTAATTTTATTTTAAAAACATGGATTTTTTTTTCCAAAAGTAGTCATTTGTTTATTGATTAGTGTTACATTTTCATCGCATTTAAATCTTTTTCGTCATCATGGATACGTTAAAAAATCGAGTAATTATGGAATATGAGTACCGTCGTGGCAGCAACGCGGCACAAGCGGCACGCAACATCAACGACGTTTACGGAGCTAACACTACAAACCAACGCACTACCTGTTATTGGTTTGCTCGCTTCCGTTCTGGAAATTTCGACCTGAAAAATGAACCTCGCGGTCGTCCGAAGACTTTGGTCGACAATGACGAATTAAAGGCGATTGTGGAAGCTGATGATACACAATCTACGGCTGAATTAGCAGCAGCTTTCGACGTTAGCGTCAAAACAATATTGGTCCATTTGCGTCAAATTGGCAAGGTAAAAAAGCTTGACAAATGGGTGCCCCACGAACTCAATGATCGCCAGCGCGAAGTACGCGTCGAGACGTGCCTTGCACTGCTCAACAGACACACAAATGAAGGAATTTTGAACCGCATTGTTACCTGCGATGAAAAATGGATTCTGTTTGATAACCGCAAGCGCTCAGCAAGTTGGTTGGATCCTGGTTCAGCACCTAAACAATGCCCTAAACGAAAACTTACCCCAAGAAAAGTGATGGTCACTGTTTGGTGGTCTAGCGCCGGTGTGATTCAACACAGCTTCTTACCAAACGGGGTGAGCATTACTGCAGATGTGTACTGTGAAGAATTGAACACAATGATGGAGAAGCTGGCACATCTCCAACCAGCATTGGTCAATCGCTCGTCTCCGCTGCTCCTGCACGACAACGCGCGACCTCATACTGCACAGCAGACGGTCTCCAAGTTGCAAGAACTGGGGTTGGAAGCTCTCCGTCATCCGCCCTACTCACCAGACCTTGCGCCTACAGACTACTACTTTTTCCAGAATTTGGATAACTTCTTGGCGGGAAAAAAATTCAATACCCGAGAGGCAGTACAAAATGCCTTTGAAGAATTTGTTGCCTCCCGTCCAGCTGATTTCTTTAAGAAGGGCATCAATAAACTGCCACTGCGTTGGCAAAGATGCATTGATTGCATGGGTGATTACTTCGATTAATACAAATAAAAAATACATGAAAAAAATTCATTTAAATTTTTTCATACAAAACGGCAATTTCATAGGTAAAGACCTATTATAAATCATGACCTTTAAGATCTTGACTTCAACAGGTTTGTCCACCTGAGGTTACAGACCTATGAATATCTTGTGTATTAACAAAAAAATAAACAAGAAAATCTATGTAGACGCCAGCGCATCAACATATCCCAAACTGTCAAATTTTCCCAATTGAATATGAACCTTATGTTTTTGTAATAAAGTTGAAAAACTACCAAAGAAGTTTGACAGACTGGGGTAGCTTGATGTGCTGCCTTCTGTACCTCGGGCAGAAAATAAAAATATTTTGTTGGGTATAAGAACTTTAATTCTATAATAAAAAAGGTGTAATCTGAGCAAATTGTTTTTTTGTGTTAGTAAGAACTAGGTATAATTCTACAACAAAATATGTTGTAAGTAATCTGCGCTCGATCAGAATAGGATGCGACCTTTAAGAACTGTAATGACACGTCCTACTGGCTCGCGAGTACAATACCCTTTGGTAAGACTAGTTGTCAGATTTTTGGGCTTCTGATTACTCGTGACAACTATCAAAAATCTACAAATGACGGCCAGGATCAAACATCATTAATGTGCTTTCCGAAGCATAGAGGTTTGTCGATATGTAATAGACGGTCACCCATCCAAGCGTAGCTTGACTTTAGACCGAACCGCTGGCAACTATAAGCACTCACTCATAATTATAAGCAAAATAAACATAACCAGTTCTTCTCATTCTCATTCCATATTAATCTCAGTAGCTTCGTGATGCGCATGCGCATGTCAGGATCATTACACGTGGCACGATCGCGCAACATTGTCTCAGAACGCCATTTTGTCGCTAAACAAAAGAAATTAACTATAATTGATCAATTACTCCACTGTTGAAGTAATAGGGAAAACGACGAGGTAATTACGTAATACACAATCAATGTCGATGTTTCTTGTATTGGCAGTTCAACATCATTCATTGCAATATTTACGTCGTCAAGCAGATGAATGGTTCAAACATATGAAGCGATGGATTAGGAATATTCTTTAAAATCCTTTGGGATAGAAAGTCATCGTTTGCCTGGAATTTTTGCAGCTAGTTTGCAGTTTTTTTTGGTCGGCTTTCAGTCTAGCCATGGATGCAGCTGAATACCAGTATTTTACATGAAGCGACCTATCTGACCTCTACAACCCAGTTACTGCGCACCCTTTGATAAGACTCTTAGTGACTGACTTTCAGGCTTCTGATGTCAAAAATCTACAAACGAAAGCCGGGACCAAAGGTTTTACGTGCTTCGCGAGAGACGGAGGGATCGGATTTAAAACTCTCGGCTCAACGCTGAAAGTTGAAAATCTAACAGTCCAATACCATTTGAGCATTCATTCAGGTATTACTCAAACCAATAGTTTCTAAAAGCCAGGACTAATCCTTTAAAAAACGCAAATTATATTTGAGCATAAATAGTGACGCGCCAAAATTAAAAACTAACGAAAAAATATGTAATACCTTTGGGAAATTCCCAATACATTGTAGTTCGCTTCGTATGTTTGTTTTTGTTACAGAATTTCCTGTTTTTCATATTTGCCATGTGAAAGGAAGAATTTACAGTGCTGTTTTGTTACTACCAGAATTCCATATTTAGATTACACAGACCAACCATGAAATCTCAAAAAAAAAATCAGTAGCACCATACATTAAAATGTACTAAACATCTGAGTTTAAACGGAATTCAGCGAAAGTCCCTTTATTTATTTATTTTAAGGATCACCAACGAGAAATACATTACAATTAAATATGTATTACAAAATTATAACTTATACCGTATACACTATCCTGTAATGCACACTCAATTACAGGTAACCACAGCTTACACATTGTCGAGTATACATGCTCTGAATATTTGAATAAATAAAAAAATACTTAGAAATAAACAGTTTTTTTTTTTTTTTTTTTAAACGGTGCCCCACACTAGGAATTTCTTCTGTGTCGTGGGTGCGTTTACAAACATTTATAGTCACATACACAAACAGCCAGACCCGGAACAACTAACTGTAGGCCATACAAATATTTGTTCCGTGCGGGAATCGAACCCACGACACGCGGCGCAGCAGCCGATCGCTCAGCCACTGCGCCAACCGTGCCGTCAAATTTCAAGTCAAGTTGACTTGCTATTATATTAATTATTTATTTAATGAATGTAATTGTTACAATAATCCCTTAATAAAAGTCATTCATAATGTTGACCCCTTAACAGGTTTGCTGTCAACTAAAATAAGCTTGTATGTGTGGATACCCCCAACAGTAATGCCAAAGGCTACAAGAAAATTAACGACAACTTCATGAGAATTAAATTAATAAATTAAAACTAATAACAGTAATCATCTTTAATTAAGATTCTATCTATCTGAGAAACTGCCGAGATAATGATGTTAAGGGAATAATTAATTCTGTTTAACAATCTGCAGGCTCCCATGCTAGGAGTCAATTTTATTTGACATTTGAGACCTCATTATTGAATTTCACGTCACATTTACATTTAACTAGTTGTGCCCGCGTCTTTGTTCGCTTGAATGTCGGAAAACAGTGTTTCGAAAGAAAAAAGACCATTGAAACGAGAGGATCCTCCAAGTTGGTCTGGTACTTCCCAATTCGAATCGGATTTTGATCTCAATTTAGAATGGAAGAACAGAAAGAATAACATTTGAATTTTTTAATTTCGTGTTTTTTTTTGTTTTTTGCGCGAGTCTCTGTTTCTTATACGGGTTAAATTAGGCAACTATTAATCATAGTAGCCTTATTTAACCCGTATAACATGAGATATTTACGATTTAAAGTCTGGTGAGATAGGTCCAGCCGTTTCGGAGATAAGCAGGAACAAACAGAGAGACAGACAGACAAAAAAAATAAAACGCAGTTTTTTGGTATAACATTGGTGCAGTATAAAATACAGTATGTATAATATACTTTCATATTTGTTAATAAAGCTGTAATTTTGACACTGCACACAGACACTTCAATTTTATTTGTCCGTAGGAATAGATTTCAATAATATAATCGCGTTGGGAGTATTCTCCTAAACCAATTATTTTGGTTCATAATTGAAATTTCGTAGAAGAACAGCCTTTGTTCAACATACAACGGGCTGGGATCCAAGGACTTGTAATGTGTAATGACTAAGCTGAATACGCGCCTTTCTACAAGGCGTTGGATAAATTATATTTGAAGATTGATTCCTTCCATTTAGAGCTGCGTTGCTATGATTTTACAACTACAACTAGGGGATCATCCATCGTCCATTAAAAAAAGGGATGTGGCAAAAAAATCACGAAACATCACAATAGCGATGTGTTCTAGGTAAAAATATAGTAAGTCTATTTAGTCCGTCAGTAAGATTACCAAAAAATATTGGACACGTATTTTTTGTTTACTCAAATCAATGAAAAGTGACAATGACATAGCACATCAAAGTTCAGGAGAAGGGGCTTGTGACGTCACTGTTACGTTAAAAGTGTAGCACGGCGTGACGTCACGCGCAATTTCAACGCCGTATATCGTCGTCATTTTTGGTTTACTCAAAAATACGTATTTATGAGTAATCCAACTTTTGGACCAATCAGAATTTTTAAGGACTCTATCCTATTGGGAAGGCCGTGTATGAGATATCACGTTTGTTTATTTTTTCGTTAAACGCGCGATTTCTTGATGGTGGGTGGGTGACTGGGTGGCTGCATAGGGTGTCGTAAAAAAATCCTAGTTTACTGTTTACAGTATAAAGGTTTAGTAAAATACTATGGCTAATAATGAAGATAGAATCAAGAGTTGCAGTTAAAAGCGAATTGATTGAACTGCGAGGCTGTTAGGGGTTGGAGTGCGTTCGTGCAGGGAAAGGCAAAAAACTCAAATATAACTGTCTCAAACTAATGCCTGCCACGTGCCTTTTTTTTTAATCTGGGTGGAAAATCCTCATGGATATCCTCCGCCCTGAAGTGACTGCCTATCTGACCTCCACAACCCAGTTACTGGGCAACCCGATACCCCTTGGTAAAAGAAGTTGTCAGATTTTCGAGCGACGAGCTTCTGTCTACCCGTAACGACTGTCAAAGATCTAAAAATGACAGCCGGGACCAACGGCTTAACGTGCTCTCCGAGTCACGTAGGAGTTTGGATATGTTACGAACTTCCATCCATCCATAGACTGACCTCGGCCATTTTAGCTTAACTCTTTTATTTACCCACGAGCTCTTCCGTACTGTTGAATATATAGCTCAACTACATACAATTCTACAACACGACATGATGTAATAACTTCTATAGATATCGCTGTGAAAAGGCTTATATACCCGCTTCTCTGTTATTGATTACTCACAAAATGGTTCCTTTATGTAATAATGTCGCTACAGTATTACATAAAGGATCCATGTAAGTATTGCCCGCTTTGATAGTGTCCTGTACAAACTCACCCTTCGCTCCACCTCAATATTTAACTTTGGTTGTTCGATGACATCAATGAGGGGCTCGTGGCTACAATAATAAAAGCTGCACAGGTCGATTGAAGGTTAAGGCCGAGGATGGTCTATGGATGGGTGAACATACAGAACAAATCATCGCAATCAGCTGTCATGCCAGATATTTGTCGTATATGTTTTGACTACCTGTAAAGACTGTCGTAACGGGTAGTCAGAAGCCCGAAAGTCTAACAACTAATCTTACAAATAGGTATCTTGCTACCCAGTTGCTGTGGTGTGGAGATCTGACAGGCAGTCACTCAATATATAATTAACTAATATTTATCTCCTCCGCTGTTCTTTTCTGATTAATTTCGTTGCGGGATCCAAGACAGTTGAATCGTTTCTCCGGGACTCGTCGGGCTTCATCGTCTCGACGCTTTTCTGGTGGTCGCCACTGTTTATTCTGGTTTTCAGGAGTTGCAGTGGTTTGGGAATAGTGTGGCGGGCTTGTCCCAACAAAAAGAGGTCGCTCCATATACAACCAGTGTTGTATATGGAGCGACCTCTTTTTTTCAGCTAGATTGGAAGCCGACTCAAAGTTTAGGGAAAAGGCGAGGCAGTTGACGAGATCGATGACATCAATATAACACAGCTAATAAACAGTGCGTCTGTGTATATAATTAGTATTTTAAACAGCAACAGTAGACAATCAATGACACTAATAATGAACTAAAGGATGCAATCACTTTTAACAAAACAATGAAACAAACCAATCAACATAAATTGACGGCACAGTTGGCGCAGTGGCTGAACGATTGGCTGCTGCGCTGCGTGTCGCCGGTTCGATTCCCACATGGGACAAACATATGTATCGCCTACAGGTAGATGTTGCGGGTCTGGCTGTTTGTGTATGTGAGTTTTAATGTTTTTAAACGCACCCGCGACACAGCAGAAATTCCTAGTGTAGGACAAAATTATCAAAAAAAAATGACCAATCAACATAAATTGACAGCACAGTTGGCTCAGTGGCTGAATGATTGGCTGATGCGCTGCGTGTCGCTGGTTCGATTCCCACATGGGACAAACATATGTATCGCCTACAGGTAGATGTTGTGGATCTCGCTTTTTGTGTGTGTGAGTTTTAATGTTTTTAAACGCTCCCGAAGTACAGGAGAGATTTCCAGTGTAACGTTGAAACAAAAACCAATCAATTCTTCGCGCGGCATTTTCCTGCATCAGCTAAACTTGTTGACCTCAACATAATGGCGGCAAGTGATCGTCGGTCATAACAATATACACGTAATTAATACATTAAGGTCTTATGTAAGATTATAATAACGTGCTTAACCTTGACTTGGTGCGTGAAGATCATAATGCCAGCTGGTATAAGGCGTCGGGGACCGATTTGGCTTGCCAGTAGCATTGTATTGTTTCTTAGTAATGTTTTTGACGATGGTTTCCTTAAGGAAGACATACATCCTAATCCTAACTACTATTGTAAATGCGAATGTGAGTTGGTTTGTAACCTTTTCACACTTTAACGGCTGAACGGATTTCGATGAAATTCGGCACACGGATAGACCATGACATGACTCAGAACATAGGATTAGACTTTTAATCCCGGAAGATAAAAGACTAACCGCCGCGGTTGAATGCGAATCCGTACATAAACTCACGCCTGATTTACATGGGTAGGCAGAAATTCTAAACCGTCTCTTGCTACGATCCTTACATTAGTGGCGAAGTATCTCCCTTTCAGAGATTTGGAAGAAAAATTCTATCGCCATTGATAAATAGCATTCCCGAATAATACTACACGTAGTTACAGAAAAGGTACCTATTATATAATGCGCCATTTTCATAATATTCAAACAACAAACTGACTGATAAGATTACTATAAGTACCTACTTTTTTTCTTTGCCTTCCCTCATACAATAATTGACGCCTCGCCTTACATACTCCTTTTGCTTCGTTGACGTTCATAAAGCTGGCCATGCACGCCCACCGGTTGCGAGCACTTCGCACTTGATTTTTCTGAAGAACATCACCAATATGGTCAGTGTATGTAGTGTCCTTAAGGAGGAATCGCTTCGTAACATGCTTGAATAGTAATCCTTGTTCTTAATCATAGGCAGTCAATTAAATTGATGTGCTTGACGATTTAATGTCATGGTATAATGAAAATTAACTGCTCGACCGCTAAATTAATTGTTTGACCAATGTACAATTTAGAACGATAAAATATCTGTAAATGTGATCTCTATATTTCTACTTTTGGTGTATTTTTATATACTGTAGCTCCCCTTTTGTTACGGTCGCGAATGACTTTTTTTAATAACATACAACCTAATAATGGGTTGAAAATTGCAAAAAAGAACCAAGAAAATTTTAATTTCGCGGGCTGACACCACGTATTCACCTTAAATAAGGTCAGGTGTACAGACGCAAGCACATCAAGCTACCCCAAACTGTCAAAATTTTCCAATTAAACATGAACCTTATTTCTTTTGCGATAAAGTTGATAGACTATCAAATAAATTATGACACATTGGGGTAGCTTGATGTGCTGGCCTCTGTTCATCAAATTGCCCATTCAACGAGCGTTAGTAGTTGTTGCGACACTAAAATAACAATTAACTAATTAATTCTTAGATAACTAAGTACTTAGTGATGTGGTTAGCCTTGATACTTGTAGGCTGCTGCATACAGAGCAGTAGGGCCGGTGGCAAGCGCGTGCGCAGTGTGCAGGGCTGCCGTAAGAATGTTACATTGGAATTTAATTTGATGGATGGATTGTGTGAAAGATGATATGGCTAGAAAAGAGGTGACTCTTGATATGATGGAAAATAGAGATGTATGGAAGAAGAAAACATGCGCCGACCCCAAATAAATTGGGATAAGGGCAGGAGGATGATGGATGGTGTTGATGATGTGATGTTACATAAGTCTGGCATTGTAAATGTAAAAAACATTTTATCTATTTATTAATAAATTTATTTACAAACCTTTAGTGACAAACCTTTTGGCACAAGTTGAAATAACCGTACCAAGGCGGACTTAATGCCTAATTGCCCTCGAAGTTATTATTTCAAAGTAGAGCAGCCTACCCCGAAGTGTCAAATTATGCCAATTAAAAATGAAACTTATGTATTTGCAATAAAGTTGAAAACGTATCAGAATCATCTAAGAAATGTGACATATTGGGGTAGCTTTATGTCCTGACCTATGTACATAGTAATAGTTTTTGAATATACCTATATGTATACAAAAACGATCTCTTACAGAAAAGATATGTAGGTAGTTTGTGGTGTACAATTCCTATACACAATACATTACAATACACGATTTTAATACATTTATTATATATGAAAAATTACTACAACAATACTTATTATCATGCAAAGCAACGAACCGTTATCAACTTCAGATGATTCTCCTTTCCAGCTCATACCAAATTTGTTTGAAAGATTTTGACAGTATTGTCAACCCTGTACCTGATTACCGTCGTTCGCGCGCCGCCAGACTCCCTTTAAGGAAGCAAGGACTTGACACATATGGACAAATCAATTTGTCAGTCTTTTTGTCTGTCTTTATTTAAATTCGTACAAGGCTGAAAACGCGTTATTGTTTATTTTCAAAAGGAGACATAAATAAACAGTGGAACTAATTAGAAGATCGATAGAGCCAAGTAATTAGGGACCTTTGTTTGATCTTGGTACAAAGAAAATTCTTGGGAGGTCTCCTGTTGTGTCGCAGTTAGTTTGTAATTTTTCAGCATTGTGAGTTGAATAATAATAATCTTTATGTTTTTTTTTCTACCTGGTAACATTCGAGCCAATGTCAAAGACGAAGTAATTATAAAAGGTAATAAAGCTACCAAAGATTTCTTTGAACGTATTCTTTATTTTTAGAACATGTTTATTTACATCGAAAAATAAGGAAATTGTACAAAAATAAGTATTTCTAATAAGAATTATTTTATTTGATGAGCCTTTTACAACATCTTTGACGGTACGGTTGGCGCAGTGTTGTGAACAAATATTATAAAAAGACAGAGAGATTTGATTGTTTGTTTGTAATGGATAAACTCAAAAACTGCAGAACCGATTCTAAAAATTCTTTCACTTATTACAGCTACATAATCAGCAAGTAACGTAGACTTTACATATGCAACGCATAGACATATTTTGTTTTCAAAACTACGCTTAAAATGGGTGTTAAAGCTCAAAAAGAAAAGTGGGAAATCCACGCAGACGAATGTTAGCTATATGTAAATACAAACAATAAGCCATTGGAAGATAATTTTGATAGCCTTCCGTTTGTATCAGGATCGAAAAGATGCATCGAAGGCTGGATACACATGGTCCGTGTAGATTTCATACTTTTCCCGTCAAACTTTAACATCCGCTCCACCCCCTTTCAAGCGTACTTTAAAAAATAATAATACCCTAAATCACTCAGGAATAAAGTAGCTTTCCAACAGTGAAAACAATTTTGGAATAAAATCATTAGTACCGGAGATTACCCCATACGTACAAACTTACAAACAAATTTTACCTCTTCATAATATTAGTAGAGATATATGTAGTTTAATATGCGCGTAAAGCATCCTCTTGGAGTAGTCCGTAAGAGGTTGTACTTATTGTATTGTTGTGAATAAATAAATATATAAGAACCGTTACACCGTCTGATAAACTGCTCACTAAGTTCTAAATTCCTTCGAGCTGTATAATAGTCGCGCAACACAGTACATCATGCTCTAATTCAAATATTAAAGACACAATGACACTATAAACGAACACTTAACAACATTTATGCAAGATGCCCTTGCGCAGTTTTCACAATTGTCCGCTTGGGAGCGCACGCGCCGCTGCGCAAATATCAGTCGCGAAGGTTCGTTGGGTAACATCCGACTTTATGTGTGCCTTCGACAAATAGTAAAGATTTCGTTGACGGCCAGTGCTACATTGTGTTAAGTACAGATGACATTTCTTTGTAAAGATCTTTTTTTTTAATACTTCTTGACATTATGTGCGTAACGTTTCACCGTGAACTCCTTTTTGTTTATATAGAACCTTCAAAGTTAACTTCTAGAAAAAAAACCAGTCAAGTGTGACTCGGACTGGGACCCGTACCTAGGGTTGCCCGGTCGCCAAACCTAATAGCCGGACAGACCAGCCAGTTTAGCCGGACATTTGGGTATAAATAAATAAATAATAAATAAATAAATAATGCTGGACAATCCACACAGCATCATCTAGCCCCAAGCTAAGCAGAGCTTGTGTTATGGGTACTAGATGACTGATATACTTAATATAATACATTACATAGATAGATATTTTTTATTATACATAGCAAACACCCAGAACACCTGGAACAAACCTTTGTAGATCGTACAAACATTTGTCCCAAGGCGGGAATCGAACCCGCAACCTCCTGCGACGCAGGCGGACCTTCGCCCGCTGCGCCACATCGGTCGTCAATATAATAAAGGCCGGACAAAATCCTTAATAATGTAGGGTACATTATTAAGGATTTTGTCTCAGTATTAATAGGTCCGACAAAAAAAATGTATATACATACTCTTAAATAGTGTTCGTACGGTAAGTTGTACTAGTAAAAACGAAATGTCTGTCTTATCGTGTAGGGCAGTTGAGAAACATCGGTCTACGTATGCTAAGCTTAGGCTTACAAAAGCCGCAAACCGTTTTTGTGGCCGAACACATTATCAAAAAGGCTAACTATGTCCGACTTTATCTGGACGCCTGGCAACGCTACCCGTACTATAGGACTTGATTTAAAAAAAAAACAAGGTTTTTGCATGACACCTTTATAATTTTATTTTTATTTGTTGTTATAGCGGCAATAAAAGTACATACTCTGTGTAAATCTAAACTGTCTGTCTATTACGTATCATGAGATACAGTCCGCTGACAGAGAGACGGACGCAATTACTAAACCTGCGCTGTCAGTCCGGGATTTTTTTTTTTTTTTTGGAATGGGCATCTCGCAGTTTATCCTTTAGGAATATTTACTGCTCAACCGAACTTTCCTGTGGGGGGCTTAATTAAAATTAAGGCCTCCAGCCAGGCATAAAAACTTATAAGCTAAGCGACTATCGCTAAGGGCACCCCCTGCGGGGTACGAACCTCGGCTTAGGACGTCGCTGAAGAGGACAGCAAGGGACAGGCTGGATCTGATTGTTTGTCAGTCCGGGACAACGTAGGCTTAGAATAGGGTTCCGTAGGCACACTTTGGGTACGGGATCCTAAAAACGGTTGAACAGTAACAAATACATATATGTTTTGAACCCAGCTTAAGGAAACCAGTCGTTTTCTTTTATTACAAAGCTGGCGTGTGTTTAGCTCAAACATTTCATTTTTGTTTCAAGTTAGTCGCTGAATCAGCTGAATATTTAGATGCAAAATAATACCAATCTTTCGGTATACAGCAGCAAAATATGACAATTTTGGATTTGTTTTTTTTTTATTGACATTTTGTGTATTTTATATATTCCAGAGACTAGCGCTTTGAAACAAACAATCTATTCAGTTTCAACTTATTTCTAAAAAGGAATGGAACTAATTTTCGCGAGTAAAGATTTTTCTTTTAAGCCAAATACCAAATAAAAATATTAAATTAAGTTATATTATTTGAAACTATAAACTTTTATGAGAACCAGAACAAACAGCAAAAATATATAATCGTATTGCGCAAATCCCGAACCAAAAACACATCAACACTCCCACGCGACAAAACTAAGAATACGACAAAAATGCAAATGGCCGACTCTAACAATAACACGTTAACATAAAAAACAATCCAAAGATAACCAAATATTATTACTTAAGAAAGAAAAAAAAAGAACCACAGACGTTTTCACCTCAACTGTCTACGTCAATGCGAAAAAAATCTTTATTGTTTCCATGATAGCTCTGATTTCTGAAATCTCTTTTCTGTCGGCGGCCATTGTTGGCGCCTTTTTATAGATACGACCATTCACAGGAAGGATTCCTCCAATCCTTTTGTTTTCCGATTCAATGGCGATGTTTTTTTTTTCATCGAAAGGTATTTTTTTTCTCTTTCTATCGGCCATGATTCGGTGTTCTATTTGGAATTTCAAATTTCGAGTGCAGCGTTCCGATAGATTTGAATTCTCATTTTTAGCATTAGGCTTAGGATTTGGTAACTACGTGGATTTTCAACTAAAGTTACTGTTTGTTAAAAGTTATGCTGGCGCGATGTAAATGTAGATTTTCGAACCGTATTTGGGTAATAATCTTCTTGGTAACTTTAGCCTACCAAAGTTAGCTTAACAAAGTAATCTCAGTGCAGTAATTGTTAGGGTAAATCGAGGAGAGACGGACTAACTGAAATCCTAAAAAATCTGCATTCTTGTTTTATAAAACAAAACATTTTGAATTTGTCACAGAATTATGTTATTTAGGAACACATGTTGAAATTAAAATCTCAAATAGACAATATACGAATAAAATAAAATATCTCCTGAGTTCATCGAACCCGTACTAAATAGCGGTGAGTTGGACTGCCTACTTAGTAGAGAAATCCTTAAGTATAAAAACTATTCTTATGTAAATTCTTTTTATTATTCAACCACAAATGTCAAACAATCTTAAAAAGTGTTAAATTACGCTGTTCCTATTCATTATTCTCTGCCAAATTCAAGTTTACTTCTTTACAATAATCCCATGAAAAAGAAAAACTAAAAAATTTGCCCATTGGTAACCAACTCAAAATAATAGACAAATTAAAGGGTGAGGAATTGGAGACACCAGCTCGATATACAATACAATAATTGCTTATATCTTTCACTTAAAACAAAATAATAATTAAAATACATACCGAATTTTATATAAATGAATATTCAAATCGATTCCATCTAACTTATGATTACCATTCGTATTTCACTACTTCTAAATCTAGAGTAGAGACGAACAATTCCCACATACATTTCGACTTCATCCGAGTGAAATTTATTCTTTAACATCCCCTCCAACCCCTTTAGAGCGTAATTTTGAAAATATGATACAGCCTATGTTACTCGCTAATACCTAATATAGCTTTCTGTAGGTGAATTATGTTAAAATCTGTTCAGTAGTTTTTGAGTTTATCCGTTACAAACAAACATACAAACTTACGAACATACCTACAAACAAGCAAATCTTGCCTCTCTATAATTTTAGTGTAGATATTAGCTTAGATTTATTATTAATGTTGCCAACTCCATAAGTAATAAATATTTAAATATTGCTGAACAATCCACACACCATCATCTAGCCCCAAACTAAGCAGAGCTTGTGTTATGGGTACTAGATGACTGATATACTTAATACAATGCATTACATGTATAGATATTTTATGATATTGTATATTATAGGTATATAAATGAGTAATTAATAGCCCGGTTTAATATTATTTTATAACACGAAAAAAAATCTTTTTCGAATGTAAACACTCCCATTCAAATATGTACCTACGTTAAAGCGAAATATTTTAGACCACGAAATTCGTTACCGCAATTTAAAATTCATATTTACACCCCCAACTAACCATATAACAATTGACGTTGCAAATTGTTCGTGAAATTTCAGTTTTATGAATTCATGGCGGGACTTTGGCAAACAGCCAACCGCTATTGTTTTCTTTTAAAATTAAAACTAATTCACGTTCCAAATGGCGCGGGAAAAAAAGCATCATGGCGGCACTAATTCAACTTTAAATACGGAACCTAAAAAGGCCGCAAAAACTAGGACGGTAGGGGTAGATGTATACCAGTAAAACGGGGCTGCTCTTAAAAATTGCATCAGTTCCTGAATTTCAGCGAACGCAGCGCGGCGGTGACAAGGAAACTTTTAAATTTGAAATTCCATTCGCGTCGTGGTGCGACTGAAAATAACTCATCAAAGAAGAGTTGCAGAATGGAAAAAACTTAATCACACTAGGTAGAGTCGCGAGCTTTATTTTTAATACTGGCAACGTTGAAATTAAAAAGTGGTTGACGTATCTGAATTTAGAACGTGCAGTCTCGGCTTTTACAGCTTTATTTGAAAAGTAGCGACCCGCCTCTGCTTCGCACGAATTTCGCGACTGGACAAAATATCTAGATTTATTGTAGATTATGTATCTAGGCTCATAATAGGGATGGTAACGAACATTTGTTTATTTGTGGTGGTTTTTGTCCGTCAGGTGGATTAATAAAAAATAATGGACATGGAGTATTTTTTTCTTTTTTTACGCAATATTTATGTATATTTACTATAAACGAGTATCCCAACGTTGTTGCATTTTCTTACATTTTTTTAAGCCGTTTAGTGACGTTTATCTAAAATCGTCTTTTAGATAAAATAATGAAGAAAATTCACACAAAACTTATAACAAAACTGAATAAAATAATTCCGTAGCCTTTTTAAATCCCGACAGTCTGCGTGTAACCACAGTCTCCTCCACAAAGATGTGGCTAAAGATAGAGCACGCTAGTCTAGAAAAGAAATAGAACTCCGATTTTAAACTGTGATTTTGAAAAAAAGATCGTGCACGTGAACAATGCACATACACACACAACATTAATAGAAAAAACATATTTAAAAAAAAAAAAATGGTAACGTGTACCGTTACCATTTATTCTTTTTTTAATTTATGTTTTTTCTTCAAGCGTATTTGGTCAAGCTCAAGCCTATCAAGAATATAAAAACACTATAATGTCTATTAATTTATTATTAGTATTACTATGTTGGTAGACTTACCCCAAAATGATCTAAGAAAATTTTAATTTGCGTTAATCATTGTAAATTACTAATAATAATTACTTTTCTTACCGGCCCACTCCAGGGCAAAGGCTACATACAGAAAAGGCATGAGCACTTATTACCACGATTGCTCAAGGCGGGTTGTCGATTTCAGACTCATATAAGTATTTTCAATTATAAGTTCAGGTTTCACCAATGTCAGTAATGTCTAAGATAAACGTAAAAACTAATTTAATTATGAATAAAATGAAACTCCCTGTCTCGGTGGTCTATTAATGTCAAGAGCTACTGCTGATCATGAGGTTTCGATTCTTAGCATCCGCCTGAAGCAGCTGGAGCAGACTCCAGGCTGCTACTGAGAAGTTCCATATGGGAAAACTAAACCATTCACAAATCTACCATAGGCTTGCCCTTACATGGTACTGAAAAATATAAGGCGAACTGTGGATGTATACAGGTATTATAGGCACACCTCCATCTTACCTTCGTGGAATTCAGGCGTAACGTTACGTTTAAAAAAAATACAACCGCTATTCGAATTAGAGAAAAAAAACGACCATACTTTTCCGACAAAATGGCGTGTTGCCGTGTCGCGGCCAGTTCCATTTGAATACTTTCAAATTGAGAATTTTATAACTGGCACACATAACACTAAAATGGTCATGCGATATTCTATTTTCGTATTGATGCAACATAGCGAGAAATGGAATTGTAAAATTAAATGGCCGTTTTCTTTATGTATCACTTTGTAAGTTTATACGTTCCTGGTTTTTTTTTTCTGTACGCGTTTAACGGGTTATTTTCCAAGTACCATAATAGTTTAACTTTTATTTTGTTTGTTGCTTTACCATGATTTAAAGTCACAATTTTTCTGCGCTTTGTATCTGCCTAGCCTTTTCCCAACAATGATGGGGTCGGCTTCCTGTCTGCAGCTGAATACCAGTATTTTACATGGAGCGACTGCCTATCTGACCTCCACAACCCAGATACTGGGCAACACGATACCCCTTCGTAAGACTGGTAGTCAGACTTTCGAGTTTCTGACTACCCGTAACGACTGTCAAAGATCTACAAATGTCTACCGGGACCAACGGCTTACGTGCTTTCCGAGGCACGGAGAAGTCTCGACATGTTACGACCGGTCACCCATCCACAGTCCAACGTCAGCAAGCGTAGCTTAACCTTAGATCTGTAGTGTGTGTAGACTGTTTTTATTTAGCCAGGAGCAAAATTTGTCTGCGCTTTTATTGGCGCTAATTACGTGTGGCTTAAATAAAACACATCACGCAGAAATGTGTAACAAAATTACCAGTTCTCTCATCCAACTTCGGTGGAGTACTCAAACAAATTATCAAGACCAAACCAATTTGCTAGAGAACTGTGCAAAGGTACACTAATTCTGGCCGCTTCCAAAATTAACTTCAGCTCTATCAAAATAGGTATGACACTAAAGAACCCTTAGGTTGAAAAGTAGAAAATGCCTGTGGGATTAAGTCCGCCTGTGTTCATTTGTGTGCTAAATTTATTAAATAAATAAATAAAGAGAGTAGGTATATAACTTAACAAACAGTCACTTGATATTTACATACTTACATACATAAACTCACCCCTCCTCCCCATGGGGCCAGGCAGAAACTACAGAAGTTCACCTGCGACGATCTTAACATACTCCTTTTACGCTATAGCGCTACCCACCTGACTCTTTCATAATTAAAATGCGCTTTTAAGTGCTTTATAAATAACTTAACCATTAGCAGCACTCTACTTCATGTATTAATATTAATTAATATCAAAAATATTCACCGCAATGTTGGCACAACTTAAAACCAACATTAGATAAATAAATCCGTGCATGACATACAACACGGGTTGTATCGATCAGTTTGGCAACACTGAGAATTGCGTGTAACTGACAACACCCTTGTCACGGCTTAACTTCAACTACAAATAAAGTTATGAACGCAGATTTTGGATGCGATTTGAACAAATACACATACATCTAAAATTCAATTACAATGTTTGTCGTTGCCATGGCAACAGTTTAGAGCGATTTATTGTGTTCTCTCGCGTTTTTCAAATTAATCCGCAGTGTAAAATGGTGGCATAGATAAATTCTGTTGTAATTGGAACTGGCATTTCGGGTTTTCTAGGTTTTTTGTCTCGTGTATTGTGATTCGCGTTGTGAATTTGTCATGGGATTGTTGAAAATGCACTTTTTTATTAACGTCGTTCCGACCGCTCCTAAGGGGCATAGTGTGATGTTGAATAGCCTGCAAAAATATTTTTTTATTGCCAAATAGTACCTACTGCCAGAGATTAGCGCGCTCAAATAAAACAATAAAGAAACTCTTGAGCTTTACCACATAGTGCAATTTACCATTTTGCATAAGACTTTTTAATTTCTTCATTCGTATATCAAATAACGTAAACGCACGCTCACATGTTTTAGTCTAAGATCGTTAGAAGAACAAACAATCTCTGTTCAAAATTCGAACAAGAAGCCTATTCAAATTCAAAATCCGAACTCAAACAGAATACCCCTTCTTTATTAAAGGCAAGGCACAGACATGCGACAGAGCAATTATTGTCAGCGCTGTACTATCCACCCCACGGCCCCACGTCAACCCTTACACCCCAAGAGATCCAAGTGCCTGAAATTTAATCCGGGAAAAACCCAATCGGTACATCTTGACCCGCAAGTTATTCTCCGTGAATGGTTAAGAATGTAATACACAGGGAGTGGGAGCTTCCTTTTTGTTGTTTATGGAATATTTTTACGAAAATTGTCTGCAATTTAAAAGACGGGTTCCGATGTTGCCTAAGCTGGGCTTAGTCTTGAAAATCGACTATTGTATTCGTATCTAGTTGTTAAGAATTGGAAATTAGGTATTCGTTGTAATTTAGCAGTTAACATGAAGGCTGTGAATATTTTTTTACCGTCTCCATAGAGTGCTGGTAGCTAAAGTTACCTAACCAGAGAAGGTACAATGAAAATTACCGCGAGTTTTTATCGGTATAAAAAGCAACGTTGGCTTAGTAATATGTAAATGGATGAATAAATAAATGGGCGCTAACAATCGTTTGGTAAATGTTAGGATGAAATAATCATGCTCTCAGTACGCCGACCGCACACCCGCCCGCGGTCAGATGGTAATAGAAATAAATCGGTACCGTATCTAACCCTTCGCCGCCGGTCACTTCGCCCCCCGGGACGTTCCCAACGAAATTGTTACACTTTCCCGCTGCCCTCAATTGAATGTTCATAGGGTTAAAATTGCCTTTAAAAAGTTTTTATACTTTTTTGGGTAAAGGTATAGATGAAGAGTGCCTTCTCACGTATTAAAATTGTTTTTTTTTTAAGGTATTAGGATTTTGGACACAGAATTTCGGTTAGCCTTTGAAAATAGAACGTTTTGTTAGAGATTTTTTTTATTTTTTACTGAGACACGAGTATACTCTTTATTATCTTTTGTTATGGATGTAGCTATTTTTAGCTTTGGCCCAAAGAGGGTGGGTTCTATAATTTAGGGGGCGAGGACTTGAGTTAATAAATGTCGTGACTTCCAACTGCGCCACCTAACCTATTGTGGTGAGGCCACTTATAACACAATTTTAGGTTCCATTTTGTAGTTGAACTAACTTGTGGGTCACCCGTGTTGGGGACTATGCTGGTTTTGCGTCATAGACTATAATTAACAGGATGTTTGCTAGTAAGCAGAATTCCTAAAATATATCAGAATTTCAGATTTACTTGTTTGTTAAATAAAAACGTATGTTTCGCGTAGGCCTGTATAAAGGCTTCTATCATGGCCTGAAGCTAACCGAAATAAAAATAAAATATATTGTTAGGCTCAGGTACTTACATACCTACAATACTTACATAATATAAGCAGAATCGGTGCGCTATGAAATAAAGTTAAGTAGAGCGTAAAATAATTCATAACAACTCCAATTCAACGTTACGATAATGTACGTACACAAATATAAAACCAAAATGGCTACAAGTGCCCATTTTCTAACATTATTCTAACAACTGTAGTGTAAAATATTTTCTTTTATAACCTCAACTGTGTCGTCAAAATTGATGACGCGTGAAAAGCGTCGAATAAGATATTTCAAGTTGTAGAAGCTAGTAGCGACATCTACATAAATATATTTCATGTTATATTCTCAGTTTTGAACAAAATAAAAGCGGCATCATGACATTCCCGAACTCTTATTATCTGTGGTTTCCGTTCGAAATATAAATGAGCTGAAATTTTGAATGGTTTCGGAACGGGGAAACGTGATTGAATTCGAATTTCGAAACTGAATTGAAGGCCCTTATTTTGTCAATGTCGTTTTAAAACTATTTCCGAGTCACAAAGGTACTTACAGTAGATTTTATACAAATGGACACCCCATTTGTATAAAATCTACTGTAAGTAGGTATTTGTATTATAATTATGTATATACTGGCTTGACTGACAAATTAAGCCCATCAGTTCCAGGTGTACATGACAATTCCGTACAAAACTTTTGGCCATACGCGTGTCTCTTGCATAGACTTCTTTATAAATGTCTTCGTTGGCGCGAAAAGGCAAGAAAATATTTCCAAGTTGCCGACTAAGTTCGAGGACAGGGTCCTCAACTTAGTGACGGGAACTTAGACGGTGACGACGGATCCCGTCAAACTTTGCCGGGTATTATGTTGCTAATTTTATGCCCAAGTTTTATTGAGAAAAATTAGTGCCTTTAAGAGAAGCAATTTATCATGCTGCCGGGAGTTTTTTTTTTTATTATCATTTCCTTAAAATTGCTTGTGAGAGGTAAAAGTTATATCGAACATTGTGAGAATTAATAAGTAGTAGGTACCTGGACCGGTTGTTACCGGGTTTGCTCGGATAAAACAACGATTTCTAAAAATGAAACCTAGCTAGATCGATTTTCGAAAACCCCCTGCACACAAAATTTCATAAAAATCGTTGGAGCCGTTTCTGACATTCAGATTATATATATACATACATATTATATACAAGAATTGCTCGTTTAAAGGTAGATAAGATAGAGATAAGATAAGATAAGTCTTTATTTGCTTTAAACATGGTATAAAGGTGTTACAGTCTGGTTTTTGTATATGATGTCCACATTTGTGTATAGCTAAATACACAAATCAATCAATTGCATGCAAAATAATTTCATAGGTACACAATTTAATCGTTATATATAAACATTCGATTTATATAGGTATAAGATTACATATCAAAAACATGTAGGTGCTTACCTTTTGTTTAAATATATCTGAATAGGTATTTTATTTGCACTGAGAGTAGGTTATTATACAGATGTTGGTTGGTTGATTATGATCTTTAAATAAGTATTAACCTAATGTTTAGTTTTCTGTTTGTGTTGGCGCCTCGTTGTTCTAGTGGTCCGAAACGGTGACGCCGGGTATGAGGTATCGGGTTCAATTCCCGGGTCGGCCTAAGTGTTATTAGGTATTTCTGGATGGAAATTTCGGGTGATGGAAATATGCCCGTCCACTATGCCATGGTACTTAAACATAACTAGCGATATGTGGGTCTAACCTACAGCTCTGGGGAAATATACAACATGAAACCTAATTAACGCACATCTGAATCTCTACATTTTTAGTTTAACATGTTTAAGCATTAATTATTGATTTATTTACTTTTACTAATTCTACTATTTTTTCTTTATTTTGTATTAAATGACGGAATTCGTATTGAAACAAATAAAACCGCAGTTTTAGTTGTCTTATAGCTTTGAGTCACGGTCTATTTCAGTTTGTTTTGACTGTACAGGGGTAGTGTGACTGTAATTTACGTAGTTTTAATTATTTTTGGGATAAAAAATTACCTACTTATATTAAAAATTATAGAAATCAATTCGGTAAACGATTCTGATCAAACTACTTTCAGGATGTGCGTTAATTATATTACATACTTATTGTAGGTGCTGTGTTGTGTTTTTATTATTCCTGCACAATAATTTCAGCCAATTGACTATTCATTGCCTTCACAAGAAAACGGTTATATCGCAGTGGTGATTTACATTAAAAAACAAACCGTGCCACTCGAGGGGTATTCAAAGTAGTGCCGGGTTCACACCGTCACTATTTATTAAAGTTGCCTCATAAAATGCAAGCGAATACAGAACCGCATTATAAGGTTAGCTCCGGAGAAAAATATCTTATGAACACGGGGACGGTGGCGTCATCATAATACTAATAAAAGATTTATGAAGGAACTTAAAAAGATAAAGAGTACCTATATGAAAAATTCTCACCTGTTTTGGTTTTATAAAACACGTACGGAAGTAAATGAAAGGAGGTTTCAACTGAAATGAAATAGGTGTGTAAAATTAGCACCCTTAAAATATGGCTTTCATTTCGAAAAATAAAACGGTCAAGTGCGAGTCGCAAGGTGAAGCGATTGTTAAGGACGAGCAAAACACGCCGAAACATCACTTTTCTTGTACTCGTTACTTTATTTTTTTATTTAATTTAACTTTTACCGGTTTGTGTTAAAGCGGCAAATAGAAACAACACATTCTGTGATGATTTCAACTCCTCCGTACATGAGATACAGCCCACTAAGAGACAAACGGACGAAGAGCGGAGGCTTAGTACCCTTTGCGTACGCAACCCTAAAAATAGCGTACCAAAACCTCTACACTCAAACCACAGATACAAAATAGACTTGTCACATTTCCCGCGCAAATGCTTCCCGGTAATAACATTTGAAACATTTATCATGAGACAAAGTAGGCATAAACAGTGGTGGAATCACCGCACGTCCGCTAACATGTCGGAACTGCTCCGGGGAGGTGTAAACAGGCTGAACAGGCAACCGGGGCACAATGTCGTGTTAAGTATTCTACGCGCCGTACGACGACGGCGGGAGGGCCCGTTTATAGTACACGGAAAATGGCGGGAAAAAGAAAATGGCCGTGATAAGTTATGGATTCCTTTACGTAATTCTGTGCTTAATTTTATTACGTAAGCCCTGATATTGGTGTAGTAATAGGCATCAGGGTTTTATTTCGTAATATTTTGACGAATTACCTCGTTGGACTAGTAGTCGCATGCGTTACTACTGAGCATGTGATACTGGGTTCGATCGGACTTGAAGTGAAATTGGGTTTTTCCACCAGGAATTTCTTTGTAGTCAGTTTCAGTAGCCTCGTCCTATTTAACTGACGAAATTCGGGTGCAGACAAGGCACACGCGTGATGACGTAATGCTCATTTTGTGTATTGAATTACAATTCTTATTTATTTATCTTATTTCTACATTTTTTTTTAAACGTTGCCCCATACTAGGAATTTCTCCTGTGTCGTGGGTGCGTTTACAAACATTTAAAGTCACATACACGAACAGCCAGACCCGGAACAATTACCTGTAGGCCATACAAATATTTGTTCCGTGCGGGAATCGAACCCACGACACAAGGCTCAGCAGTCGATCGCTCAGCCACTGCGCCAACCGTGTCGTCATTTGCCATCAGTGTCGTCAGTCGATAAATTATGAACTGAATTATTCAGCAAATGATGTAATATCGTAGTTTTGTGATATAATAGTGTGCTTTAGCAGCGAGGGTTCCAACAAGAATGCGGGAAGGAAAACACGCTAGCGCATCAGCTGTTTAAAATAAATATTCAAAAGAAGAACGTGATCACATTTTGACACTTTTGTACTCGTTCAAATTTAGAATATAGACATAGAGAAATACACTGAGCGTTCCCTACTCAGCACACACTTTCTTGCTCGTACTTCGCTCGCACAGAAAGACAAACCGAACGTGCAGGTAGTAGTTGCCTATCAAATCAAAGAGACAGGTACTGGTTACGTACGGTTAAAGAGACGGGTTCTGCAGAACGGTGAACTTTTTGAAGGTATTGCTCATTACATTTCTCTACGTCTACGATTTCAAATAATTCTTTCCAAACATTTGAAAGTTGCATGACATCACATCCGTCGTTCGGAAACGCAATACATTGTTTGCCAAAACACGCTACATCAATATTTTAAGTCCCCAACTAAGTCGGACTCCTTAGTTTAGTATTCTGCTCTGGGCACGAAGTTAGGCGGCTGGCCGTTGACAGGCTACTCCCAAAGGCTAAATATTTGACGGGCGATCGCTCACGCTCTTACAACCTCAGGGAAGTTCGCCCACTTTTTTTTTCTTTTAGTTCGGAAGTTGCAGTAAGAAAAACGTGATGAAGATTTTTGTTCCATGTTCTTTTTACTTATTTCCTTACTTATTACGTATTATTATTTGTACATTACACATTATAGAAATAGTGTCTTGTATAATATTATAACTAATGTAATATGTCATTTTTTCAGGTTTCGCATGCGACTAGCAAGCTAGCTAATAAGAAACCAAAGGGTTCCGTACCCCAAAACCAAAGGTAAGTCTAAGACACGTATATAAATACTAGTTCTAGATTTAGTGATGGCTCTTTGGTTAATACATAACGCCACCTGCTATTATCCTTACAAACTCCTCTTGCATCACCAATATTCGTAATTCAAAACGAACAAAATCTAGTTCAATCTCATTTCATCGACAATCAATGTTAAAAATGTAGCAAAATTATATTAAAGACGTATTTCTGACAGATTGAGAGTGAGATTGGAATGCGAACATTAGCCAGGTTCGTAGTAGTTCTTTCGGAGATGGAGCGGCAGGCAAAAATATTACCAGCGTTAAAAAAAGTCTACATGAGACGCCGTTACCATCCCACTGGTATAATTATTTAGGTTAAAAAGTAGCTATGTTATACCCTGGATTAACAATCTTGGACAAAGGTAACTAACAAGCTACCTTCATAACAACTTTCATTCAAATCCGTTTACCCGTTTTAATATAAAAGAGTAACAAAGAAAGGAAATCCACCAACTTTAACATTTATACTCAATATTAATAGGTATCAAAATATGGCCATACTGCACGCCCAGTGACGTTAAGCCATCAATTTTTGTTCTAACCTCAACCAATCACTGCTAAAAGGTACTCTCCTTGCACCTCAATAAATCTACCACCCAACCAAATAGAGATATACTCGTAACACACACACGTAAACAAATAAATATCACCGGGATCTATCCAAAGAGCGAACCATAAACACAGAAGACCAACCATAAATCTATCATGACGTGGCGAAGGAATCAAGCAAAAAAAAAGACTTTGAGACCAATTGCTGTTTATTCACCCCCAAGTCATGGAAACAATATTTCACGGCGAAGTCGACTCGTGAATTATTTATGGTGTCGTGATAGAAATATATTTATTTATCTAGTTAACTTATGAGAGTCATAAACTTGGATTGTGCAACACAATTTTACGAAATTAATGAGCCTTTTTGGTGCAATTATCAATTTTCGTGAAATTATATTTGCTGCTATGATTTCGTCTTGAGTTCGATTCCCGAGTCGTCCATCGTGTTGGGGTTTTTTATATGGAAATTTTCAGTAGCATCCCGGAGTCTAGATCTGTGTCCAGTTTTGGCTACAAGCCCTCTATTTGATGGCACTAAAAACAGAACTGGTGAAATGTGGGTGTACAATCACCTCTGCGTAACCCTTCGGGCACTAAAAGCGAGGTGATAAGTGTTAATTTCATGAATAACGTGTTAAAATAATAGGTCTTTACCTATGAAATTGCCGTTTTGTATGAAAAAATTGAAATGAATTTTTTTCATGTATTTTTTATTTGTATTAATCGAAGTAATCACCCATGCAATCAATGCATCTTTTCCAACGCAGTGGCAGTTTATTGATGCCCTTCTTAAAGAAATCAGCTAGACGGGAGGCAACAAATTCTTCAAAGGCATTTTGTACTGCCTCTCGGGTATTGAATTTTTTTCCCGCCAAGAAGTTATCCAAATTCTGGAAAAAGTAGTAGTCTGTAGGCGCAAGGTCTGGTGAGTAGGGCGGATGACGGAGAGCTTCCAACCCCAGTTCTTGCTACTTGGAGACCGTCTGCTGTGCAGTATGAGGTCGCGCGTTGTCGTGCAGGAGCAGCGGAGACGAGCGATTGACCAATGCTGGTTGGAGATGTGCCAGCTTCTCCATCATTGTGTTCAATTCTTCACAGTACACATCTGCAGTAATGCTCACCCCGTTTGGTAAGAAGCTGTGTTGAATCACACCGGCGCTAGACCACCAAACAGTGACCATCACTTTTCTTGGGGTAAGTTTTCGTTTAGGGCATTGTTTAGGTGCTGAACCAGGATCCAACCAACTTGCTGAGCGCTTGCGGTTATCAAACAGAATCCATTTTTCATCGCAGGTAACAATGCGGTTCAAAATTCCTTCATTTGTGTGTCTGTTGAGCAGTGCAAGGCACGTCTCGACGCGTACTTCGCGCTGGCGATCATTGAGTTCGTGGGGCACCCATTTGTCAAGCTTTTTTACCTTGCCAATTTGACGCAAATGGACCAATATTGTTTTGACGCTAACGTCGAAAGCTGCTGCTAATTCAGCCGTAGATTGTGTATCATCAGCTTCCACAATCGCCTTTAATTCGTCATTGTCGACCAAAGTCTTCGGGCGACCGCGAGGTTCATTTGTCAGGTCGAAATTTCCAGAACGGAAGCGAGCAAACCAATAACAGGTAGTGCGTTGGTTTGTAGTGTTAGCTCCGTAAACGTCGTTGATGTTGCGTGCCGCTTGTGCCGCGTTGCTGCCACGACGGTACTCATATTCCATAATTACTCGAATTTTTAACGTATCCATGATGACGAAAAAGATTTAAATGCGATGAAAATGTAACACTAATCAATAAACAAATGACTACTTTTGGAAAAAAAAATCCATGTTTTTAAAATAAAATTAATTTGAAATTAGAATTCTTAGCCAAACAAAAAATATTTTGATTTGAAATGGCCAGTACTGCAGAACGGCAATTTCATAGGTAAAGACCTAATATAATAGGTCTTTACCTATGAAATTGCCGTTTTGTATGAAAAAATTTAAATGAATTTTTTTCATGTATTTTTTATTTGTATTAATCGAAGTAATCACCCATGCAATCAATGCATCTTTGCCAACGCAGTGGCAGTTTATTGATGCCCTTCTTAAAGAAATCAGCTGGACGGGAGGCAACAAATTCTTCAAAGGCATTTTGTACTGCCTCTCGGGTATTGAATTTTTTTCCCGCCAAGAAGTTATCCAAATTCTGGAAAAAGTAGTAGTCTGTAGGCGCAAGGTCTGGTGAGTAGGGCGGATGACGGAGAGCTTCCAACCCCAGTTCTTGCTACTTGGAGACCGTCTGCTGTGCAGTATGAGGTCGCGCGTTGTCGTGCAGGAGCAGCGGAGACGAGCGATTGAGCTGGTTGGAGATGTGCCAGCTTCTCCATCATTGTGTTCAATTCTTCACAGTATACATCTGCAGTAATGCTCACCCCGTTTGGTAAGAAGCTGTGTTGAATCACACCGGCGCTAGACCACCAAACAGTGACCATCACTTTTCTTGGGGTAAGTTTTCGTTTAGGGCATTGTTTAGGTGCTGAACCAGGATCCAACCAACTTGCTGAGCGCTTGCGGTTATCAAACAGAATCCATTTTTCATCGCAGGTAACAATGCGGTTCAAAATTCCTTCATTTGTGTGTCTGTTGAGCAGTGCAAGGCACGTCTCGACGCGTACTTCGCGCTGGCGATCATTGAGTTCGTGGGGCACCCATTTGTCAAGCTTTTTTACCTTGCCAATTTGACGCAAATGGACCAATATTGTTTTGACGTCAACGTCGAAAGCTGCTGCTAATTCAGCCGTAGATTGTGTATCATCAGCTTCCACAATCGCCTTTAATTCGTCATTGTCGACCAAAGTCTTCGGACGACCGCGAGGTTCATTTTTCAGGTCGAAATTTCCAGAACGGAAGCGAGCAAACCAATAACAGGTAGTGCGTTGGTTTGTAGTGTTAGCTCCGTAAACGTCGTTGATGTTGCGTGCCGCTTGTGCCGCGTTGCTGCCACGACGGTACTCATATTCAATAATTACTCGAATTTTTAACGTATCCATGATGGCCAGTACTGCAGAACGGCAATTTCATAGGTAAAGACCTAATATATAATATATTTTAGAATGAAAAAATTCCTTTAGCATGATAAGTAATTCAAAGCCAGGGACGGAAGGAGTTTTGAGCTAAATAATAATATTATAAAGAGGAAAGATTTATTGCTTGTGTGTTTGTTAGTAATGGATACCGATTTGAGAATTTATTTCTCCTATAATAATCTAAATTATCAGCAAATAACATATCCATATCTTTTTATAAGGGGGTCGAGGGGATATTAATTTATTTTTTAAACGCCGCCGCGCCGCTGCCAAATCTGCTAGGAATTTCTTCTGTGTCGTGGGTGCGTTTACAAACATTTAAATTCACATACACAAACAGCCAGACCTGGAACAACTACTTGTAGGCCATACAGATATTTCTTCCGTGCGGGAATTGAACCCACGACACGCAGCAAAGCAGCCAGTCGTTTAGCCAAGGCGCCCACTGTGTTGTCAAGTTTTAGCATGAAATCCACACGGACGAAGTCGCGGATAAAGCACAAAAAGCTTAGTAAAAACAACCCTAAGAACCGATCGAAAGAAAAGCTACTCTTGACGATTCCGTCCGTGGATGGGTGACCATGCACGTAAAGCATGTTAAGCGGTCCCTGTCAATGTAGACCTTTGAGTAGTAGTAGGTAGTCAGACGGCCGAATCTTGCTGCCCAGTAACTGGGTTTTTAAGGTCAGATTGGCAATTGCTCCAGGTAAATCTCATCAACAGTAAGCAGCATCCGGTCAGATCAGAAGCCGACCCTAATATAGTTGGAAAAAAGGCAGATTATGATGATGATATTAAATATATACAGCATCCATGCTGTTTGTAATTAGTTACACTGTTTTAACAATAAATCAAGTAAAACTGAACGACCCCTATAAATTATTATTTAGCCCGAGACTGTAATCTGATAATCTAATTACAAATTAAATAAGCAATTTGTGAGATAAATTATAGCTATTTTGTTTTAGTGATCTGTTTTTGTAATTAATCCTTATAACCTTTGTAAGAATATTTATTTTATACTCGGGCAGCTGTGCCCGAGGCTTTGTCCATGTAGAATTTAATATAACATGGGTTTTCTCTTTTTTACGCGGAACCCTAAATCGTTTACTAAAATAAAGCCTAAGTTACACCTTCGAAGATCAGCTATCTGCCATTGAAAGTTGAAATCGTTTCAGTGGTTTCGGAGACTAGCCCAAACAAACAGACAGACAGACAAAGGTCCTGGGTTTGATTCCGAGGTCAGACAAATTACATTGGGTCTGGCATTTCTCAGTACCTGTGAAAGGGCGAATTAGAAGCAGCAGTTTTAGATCGTGGAATGAGATAAGGATTGATATGCATTGTTGAAATTGGCAGTTAATCAATATAACCTAAAGTGGCATCCAGGCTTCCCGTATCATCTGCCTAGCCTTTTCCCGACTATGTTGGGGTCGGCTTCCAGTCTAACCGGATGCAGCTGAATACCAGTATTTTACATGGAACGACTGCCTATGTGACCTTCACAATCCAGTACTGGGCAACACGATGCTCCTTGGTAAGACTAGTTGTCAGACTTTCGGGCTTCTGACTACCTGTAAGGACTGTCAAAGATCTACAAATGACATCCAGGAGCAACACATCTGACATCAACCTAATTCGTTAATTTAATTCATTGTTTTATTTTATTTTACTTTTATTTTATTTAGTTTTGTGCCTTTGAAATTAATTTATTTGATCTGACATTTACTTGTTTCTAATATTCTCATTGAATTAATTTTATTTCTTAATTAATCGATCTATTGACAGTAAAATTGTCAGTTGAAGTTGTATGGGTCAATGACATGAAATAAATGAATTTTATTTTATCTTTTATTTAACGGCTTAACGTGCTTTCCGAGGCACGGAGGAGCCACGATTTGTTAAGAACTGTCACCTATTCACAGACTGACTTCGGTAACCGTGGCTTTACCTTCAATCAACCCGTCCGGCTAATTTGATTTAGCCACGAGCTCCTCATTCAGACTTTCCATGTAAAAAGTATTAACTATTTTAATCTTAATACTTAGTCACTCTTAATTGAAACAATTATTTGGTAAAGAATAGGAACAAAAAATTCAAACTCTCAATATAACAAAGGAATAACGACTCTATCAAACAAAGGTCTGTATAAGACTAATTAATAATCCTAATATAAAATGGTCGCAACGTTGCTCTCTTGTTTTCCCATGCTGAATCTTGAGCCTATCCAGGATGTTTACGTCTGGGCTCGGGGTACAGCAGCGCCAGCACTTCGTGTCGCCGTGGGCCACCATGCCGCTCCGCTGATGTCATCCTTAACTTTGTAAAGCGAGCTCAGCGATCGCCAACCAAAGTAAAAAGCCTACTTTTCGACAGGGTCCCATTGCGTGTCGTCTAAGTTCGACTACCTGTCACACATCCCTACTTTGTTAGTTCAGCCAGACGCCATCAGAATACGTAATTTGGAACACTTTTCTTGGCTATCGATCGACCGGTTGAACTTGACCTTCTGTTCTTATTGAATACTGTTGGATGGAGGGGTCGAGTTAAAGTGTTCAGTTTTGGGATAGCAAAATGATTTGCAGCTTCTTTCGGTGATTGGATTACGAACTATTTGGGATTGGTGCAGATGGAATACTTCCTTCATACATACATTTCCCGTGGGAGTAGGCAGTAACTACAGAACGCCACGTGCTACGATCCTTACTACTTATATTTGGTCACGTTGAGAGGATGAATGAAAGACGACTAACAAAAGGTATTTTATATAAGGCTGAGTGGATACCGGATACGCTGGGAGGAGACGCCCTAGAAGGACATACACTGACCTTATTGGTGAAATTCTTTAGAAAAGTCAGGTGCGTAGTACTCGCAACCGGCGTGAATGTATGACTAGATGTATGAACGTGAGCGAATAAATAGGTGTATGGAAGGATCATATCGCGTGCCGTTCTGTAGTTTCTGCCCACCCTCATGGGCAAAAGGCGTGAGTTTAATTAGTTTTGCAGGTATGCTAAAAATGTAGGTACACATATTGAGTTAATAAAAAAAAAGAATGAAGTATCCTAGCTAACTAAACCGTAAATTATAACAAGGTGTCGAAAAATTGATCCGCACCTGGCCCGACCCAGAAATCGAACCCAGGACCCCACTAAACTAACTAGGATTATTATCATAGCAATATCTAATACCCATAAAGTATTCACTATCTGATCTGATTGGTGGAAGCACGTGACGAAATTTACATTCTAACATAAGGAGACTCGATAACAGATGGTCTGGTGAGATTTTTTACTACTAACTCGAATGCGAAGACGTGGTAGCCCAGTGGTTAAAGCCTCGCCTGTCATGTAAGAAGAGAGAGAGAGCGAAAACAAAGCATAAATTTAACACAAGGCACGAAACAAAGAATTAAAATAAATATGTAAAAATTCAAAAAAATAACTTCAGCAAAAATGCCAGACAACTAGTGTCTGACGCTGGTTTTCAACTGGACCTAAGATTGTCAAATCTCACATTCATCAGTGTAGTATATGTAATATAATAATAATGGGTATTATGGAAGAATATGGGATACAAACAAATGTAATATAAAAATTGAAGCAAAAATTAAGTTTTAATGTCAATGATAACTAACATTATTGTAAGAATATTGTAAATTTACTAAGCATTAAAACCTCTGTACAGTTAAAATGTTTCTGGCTTATAAATATTCTATTCTAATCTTTTCTCTTCCATTCAATTCTATTCTATTATATCATATCATATATATTTACAAAAGGAAAAGCCGTCTATAAATATCAACGCTGGGGTATCAAGAATCACGTTCTGAACTCATGATATCAGGTTATGCGTAGATCTTCCTTCCACCCTACATACGTCTAAATAAAACAAACAATAGGGATGTGTCCTAGGTAAAAATATATTAAGTCTATTTAACCCGTCAGTAAGATTACCAAAAAAAATTGGACACATATATTTTTTTTACTCAAATCATTAAAAAATGACAAAGATATAGCACATCAAAGTTCAGGAGAAGGGGATAGTGACGTCACTTTTACGTCAAAAGTGTAGCACGGCGTCAGGCGTCGTCATTTTTGGTTTACGTAACAAAATAAAAAATATGTGTCCATAATTTTTGAGTAATCCAACTTTCGGACCAAACAGAATTTTTAAGGATACTACCCTATTGTAGGTAGGTAATTACAATCTTAAACACACAATACACAAAGTCGATCGAATCAAATCATCAACGGCCGCATATCAATGCTTATCAATCAACATTGCTCATTGCTCGTAACAAAAGACACAGCGTAATTGAAAACGTAGCCCCATCTTGCTATACTTACCAATATAGGTATATTTACCGGTACTGATTGAGTTTACGTTAGATATCCGATAGCTTTACCGGTTCCAATAACAACGAATATTTGTTTACGGTATTTTTTTGTTGTTTATATTTATTCCCAATTTATGGGTTTGCCGGGTAAATATGTATGATTCTTGTTTTTTATGTTGTGTGCTCAATTTGATGGACGGGAAATAATGGGGAATGTAAATACTGAGTTCTGGTCCCCGTAACCTGAATTCCGTAGAATGTATGAGTTATTTAATAACTTAACACAACATCACCACTGTTTTCTTTTAGAGTTAGGCAGAGGCGTACCTATAGTACACAAACATCATATAGTAGACAGATAGCACGTTTGGCGCAGTGACTGAACGATTGACTGCTGCGTAGCGTGTCGTGGGTTCGATTCCTGCATGAAACAAATATTTGTATTGCTTACAGGTATTTGCAGGTATTTGCTCTGGCTGATTGTGTATGTGAGTTTGAATGTTTGTAAACGCACCCTTAGTACAGAAGAAATTCCTAGCGTTGGCAAAGTTTTTTTTTCGAAAGAAAAGAAAGAAGTACTCACACTTTTCGCCAGTTGTCTCAAACTGCCATGTTATGACATAGCAAGGCGAGCCTATTTTCACCAACTGAACACAAGTCCAGACTCAGTACTGAGAAAATTCTTAACGGAAAAACTCAATAACGCTTGACCTGGAAATTGAACCCACTAGACCACTACACGGATGAAGCAGCATTAATTATCCACTAATTAATTATATTTTACACTATTGTAACTATGTGTAACGCAACCAACAATTAAATTAATTCAATCGAGTTTTTGAGAGATCAACTCCTGAATTTGAATTTAATTCTGAATCCCGAAATCAACCAATTATCGGTATTTCGTAATCCGGAATGCGTTTTCAATGTACTCAACACGTAATACCGTGATACAGGATGGATTTTTGAGACTGGGCAGTAAGGGTTAAGTAAGCGGCGATTTCCTGTTACTATATTTAACAGTTGAGGTACCTGTCTTAACCATTGTGGCAGCAGAAAAATGTTCATAGGACTCTCCTTTACTAAACGCTCCTTTGTGCCCATTGGCCAAGCTCTGTTCTGTCTCCTGCTTTAATATTTTGGCAGTCTCTTTGGTCGAGTGGTTTGCGCTCCGGTCTATGAAGCCAGGGGTCGCGGATTCGAACCCCGTAAGGGGCAAATGCTTGTGTGATGAGCCTGGTGCTGCATGCAAGGACTTTTTCCCTAGCCATGGATATTTATTTCTATATTTAAGTATGTCTATCCGCTAACTAGTCGCCATTGTCAAAAATAACAGCTCATCATTGAGGACCCATTAATATCAGTGTTAATTTTAGCTCTGTTCTGTCTCCTGCTTGATATGGAGGGTGGAAATTATGTATTTTTCTAACTGTCGCTGTTATTTTCTGATTAATTTCGTTGCGGGATCCAGGACAGTTGACTCGCTTTTCCGGGACTCACTGGGCTTCATTGTCTCGTCGCTTTTCTGGTGGTCGCCACTGTTGATTCTGCTTTTCAAGAGTTGCAATGGTTTGGGTACAGTGTGGCGGGTTTGTCCCAAAAAAAAGGACTGACTCTAATTGTTTGAGTAATTGACATGTGAAATAGTTTGTTCAAACGAATTTACAGAAATAAATATAATTCACAATAACAAACAATTTTTAAACCCTTCGGGGAACACAGTCGTGTTGTTCTGTTAAGTATGTTATGTGTGCATTACTGCAATTAGAAAAATGTGGAATTAACACAAAAAAAATACCCGTAGCATGTCGATGGCAATCTAAATACAGTTGGCCCTTAAATAAAACTGGGGATGGCAATCTAAATAGAGATATTGCAGCGTGCACTGCGTAGTATCAGGGCACGCAGGACTTGATATCAAGTATCACATCGTTTGTGGAGCAGCACCACACTGGCACACTAGGCTGGAGCCGTCAATTAATCTCTTGCTGAGCAGGTTTTCTCTGCCTCGACCAACCTGTATCTGGAGTCTGTTAAGAGACTTCCCGGTTAGCCAAGGTAACTCGTGACCAGGGGGAGATTATCAGCTGCTTGAACAAATGTGGAGGGAAGCACTATCTCGCCATAGCTTGAGTGTTTCAAATGGTCAAAATTTATGGTCAAAAAAGCCTCTGCTGAGGTTAAGAGTAATAGAACAGCCACATATTCTTTTCCCCTAAATAACTTTTCCGACACATTTGATGTGCCCTTACTGCTCCATCTCAAAAACCCACCCTGTATAAGGCTTTGCGGGTCCCGATGTAAAACCACAAAAAGTTGATTAATTTCAACATAATTATATGAACGAGGTAAAATTAAAATTAAATTATGTTCTTACATAAGTATAAGCTAGCGTCGTGTTTCAGTTGCGCTTAATTAAAAAAGTAACTTACATAAAGGCACTGCGTGGTAAGCTTACCGCAGAAACGGGGAGATGGAGAGAGCTTTGTAAAAAAACTATGATTTTTTTGCTGCTTTAGTAGTAATCCTGTTAACATTTTTTCAAGTCCACGTTGGTCTTGTGGTCACAAGCACTACTGCTGAATGGGTTGGATTCCCGGGTCAGGCTAAGAGTGAATCAGCATTGCCATTCAAACGTGGCAATGTTGCGCCACTTCTTCTTCCCAGCAAAAACACTAGAGAAGGGTGGGCGTTTTGGGGGACTATCTTATGTAAATTTTGACGTTTCAAAAGTGTTGATTCTCTAAATTATTTGTATTAATGAATTTTGATTTGATTTGGATTTTGATGTTAAAATGATGCGATGTTCTTTTTTTTTTCATGTACATAACAGTTTTTTTAAGTTTTTTTAGTTTTCCTTTGTGACATACCTACTGTTCGCTTCATAAGTGTTATTAGGTTTTTCCATCTAGAAGTTCTCAGTTTTTTTTTCTTTAACGTTGCCCCAGACTACAAATTTCTCCTGTATCGTGGGTGCCTTTACCAATGTTTAAATTCACATACGCAAACAGTCAGGCCCGGAACCGCTTCAATAGCAGCCTGGAGTCATATGTGCCCGTGTTGATGGCAATAGGCTTGCTCCCTATTACATGAGACTTAAACATAATTGCTGAAAGTATTTTACCTGCCGAACTACAGAAATAGTTAAAACTCATCTCTAATTTTGGTCATGATTTTCTTTGTAATTAAAACTTATTTAGCCGCGTTTAGCAATTTTTGGTAGGGGTAAAAATTATAGGTTCCCGTCACCGACATGCCAAAGACTGATTGTCATTCCAAAGTTTTAAGTTTTCACTTCTGTTGACAGTCCCCTTCACTACCTATTTTGTTATAATAACTTCATGGTAAAATTGCCATTTAGATAAACGACCACAGCCATTGTTAGATTTTAGATTTGGTTAGATTTGATTAATACGTTCTAGGCTACTTCTCATCCCGAAAAAATTAAGCGTTACACATTGACATTTCAACCGCAGGTAAAACCGCGTGGCGGTGCTAGTAACCTACAATCCTAATCTCGTCAACTGTACCTAGTCAAGGTACATATGCGTCAATGAATACAGTGTCCAAGTAAGTGGCAGTGAAGCGTCTAATTCAATAGACGCTCAACGTAAGGTAGTTTCACATAGGTACCGCTGAAATTAATCCAGATATTGCCTTTCCAGCAGCCTACACTGGCCTTTAAACTGATTCAAACCACGCATGTGTAAACTAGAACAATTGTTTACCGCTATAGAGTCTTAAGGCCGTATCTAACTGTCCCCATACATAAGCCGTTATGCTTAGAACAATAGGTAGATTCAGACTTTATAGTCTCTGTGTAAGCTAGGCGTATACCGCCCTCTGCAATTACGGGTACAACTGGATTGAACGCATAAATTTGTGTGGAAAATTTATATCTGCCAGGATTATTGAATGTGGAATCCCGATACTAGATTGGATATCTCAATAGATTGTTGAGCTAAGTAGATTTTAGGGTTCTGCACTCAAAGGGTGCCAACGAGATTCTATTAATAAGCCTCCGCTGTCCGTCTTTTCGTCTGTTTGTCTGCTAGCTGTATCTTATGGTCCGTACTAGGTAGACAGTCGAAATTTTCACAGAGTGTGTACTTCTATTGACACTAGAGCAGCAATTTTATAAACATTATCATTATTTTTTTCTTACAAACAAGAAACTTCATTTTTTCGGAGTTTTTTGCTCGATATGGTACGGAACTCTCCGTCTGTAAGTCTGACTCGCACTTGGGCGTTTCTTTTTAAATTTATTTGTTTACGAATGTTTACAATATATTCTAGATCTAGAGGTAATCAGGTAGGGTCTATCTTCTAGATCTAGGGGGGAATACAGTAGTGACAAAATGATACATTGTTGGCGAAGTACGTTTTGTTCTTTCGCACCGATCGCCTTCCCGCTCAAAGGATGACAGTATCTTCCTAGCTTATGCCTATTACTAAGTTATGTATTTTACATTTTTTTTTTTTAAAGAAACGTTGCCCCACACTTTGAATTTCTCCTGTCTCGTGGGTGCGTTTACAAACATTTAAAGTCACATATACGAACAGCCAGACCCGAAACAACTACCTATAGGCCATACAAATATTTGTTCGGTGCGGGAATCGAACCCACAACACGCGGCGCAGCAGTCGTTCGCTCAGCCACTGCGCCAACCGTGAAGTCGAACAATGTAATGTCATTGTATGTGGCTGTGTGTGTCGTAAAATGTTGTCTATAAGAGATCGCTTTTAGCGATAAGCCCGCCTACCGTAACACCGTACGTCTCTCTTATAGTTATTATTTGTTAGTTTTGATGATGCACAATAAAAAGTATTCTATTCTATTCGTATAAGTGTGCCCATGAAGTAAAGACACGAAGTTTTACATCAGACTGTTTCATTACGTATTCTCGGTACAATGAAAGAACTACCAAACTAGTATTTAAATGTAGAGGCGTAACATTTATTTCTGAAACATCTGTCTGCGCTGCTGGGGAAGGGAGTATCTGTATCTATACGTATGTCGCAGATTAAAGAGACTCAGGGGCCGTTTTCAGTACATAAAACGGGGTTTTCCGGGATTCCTGATAGGCTGGCATCGCATCAGTGCCCCTTTTGTGCCTTTGGTACGTCCCAAGGGAAAGAAAGTTTGTTTACACAATGCCTGTCTGCTTCGGAGTACCAAAAGAGTGATACACCACAATACATAATATTATTTTCCTCTCAGTTCAGGCTCTCGCGCGCTGTTAAGACGCATCAGTGTCTGGTAGTTTCTCGTTTTTTGAGCGTTTTTCTCCGCGTCCACTAAAACAACGATAACTCGGAAACTGGGCATCGTAGCTCGACAAACTCTATTTCATTGGAATTGTTACGAAATAAGCTGTCAGATGGGGTTTAATAGACTTTTACCTTGAAATATTGTTGATTCGAAGTTTGAAAGTAAGTGAACTTTTCTCAGTCTTTTGTACAAAAATAGTCACATTGTGTCAAAAAAATCTCTATGGAAACCTTAATGGCGATTTTAAGAAGTTACGCGCGGCGCTTCAATTGTCCATCATAGGTTATAAAAACACGTTTGAACTGCTTTTCTGAAACGCTGCGGTATATTTTTGTTTTTTAAATATTACAGAGTTATGCTGAGATACTAGCCTTTTTGACCTTGCTCAGACCCTTTTTTATTTATACTTGTTGATTTTAATAAATGCACTTCTTTCTGTTCTTTCTTTTACTACTTGCCTTCATCACTCGCCTGAACCCCTTTTGTACTGAATTTCTGGGTGTCAGCAAGTAAAACCTACCTTCTAAAACCGTCCTATCCTTAACTAACACATGAAGCCGCGTTTGGTACGAAGTCGCGGCCATTGTGATACGCCAGCTTTAATTATTCATGTATAAACAGCGAGTTTGGGTTGTGTAATCAAGCCGCTTATACACCGCTCCCCACGTATTGTGCGCTGGCGGCCCGGTTAAAGGTGGGAACACAACTGGGGAGGCTTTTGAGGACTTAATCGATGCACCGGTAGAGGTGCCCTTGATTTTGCGGTGATTGAACCACCTGCAGTGACGTGTGGGACAGATACGGAGCAATATCTTAGTGCTTAAAACCTATACTGCAAACTGTAGTTAGCTCTAAGCTTAAATACGAACAATCTGCTCATCATGTCTTATGGGAGTGTACTCTTTGGCAAAATGATCGCAATATAATGTTAGATAGTGTGCACGTTGCATACGGAGTGGTTTACTATACAGACCTTGTAGAAGAAACTAGACCAATTTTACGTTCAAGCGTTTTTGCCATACCTATTGGAATCAAATGTAACAGCTCGTCATTTAGGACCCATTAATATCAGTGTTAATTTTAAACCGTGGTGCTAGGCAACTGGGCCTAACCCGGTTATAAACGTCCCTTTGTGCCTATTGGCCTAGCTCTGTTCTGTCTTCTGCTTGATATGGAGAGAGTGGAAATTATGATTTTTTCTAATTCCTCCGCTGTTTTTTTCTGATTAATTTCATTACGGGATCGGGATGCGGGTGGTCGCCACTGTTGATTCTGGTTTTCAAGAATAGCAGTGGTTTAGGAATAGTGTGGCGGGCTTGAAAAACCTTAACTGCCCCAAATAACGACACAGTAGAAAATGTATTGTTTGTCGGACATTTGGCGTTCAAAGAGTCGTTTAAATATCTTGGTTATGAATCCGTGTAAAATCCAGTACACACTCACGCGTACCTTATTAGTAAAGATCTTAAGAAAGGTCAGATGCGTTGTACTCCCAACCGGCGTGCTTGTATAATCGGAGGGGGAATTCCCGCACTTTTGAGAACGTTCACATTCTAACGTCAGTCTCAACAAAAATACGTTTCATTTAGTCACAGTTTTGACATAAACTGTCAACTAGATTTTAAACGGTTTTGCTTACAGGAATCGGCGTTCTGTGTGCTTGACATAAACGTAACGTAAATTCGAATTGAAAATACCCGTTTCGATTTTTTTTTTAAGACTTTATTCATATCTATGGGTGATACTATGCTTGCCTGATACATTTGAACAAACAAAAATGAATACAAAAAAAAAGAAAAGATTTTAAAATCGTGAGGAAAGATGGACTTACGATAATTATACGTCCGAAATTAACAACCCGCTTTGAGCAAAAGTGGTGATATTAATCACCACGTTTGCACTGCCTTTTATATGAGTCGAGGCCCTTTCTCTGCAATGGAAGCGTAACAATCATCATCATCCTTATTCCAATTATTATCCTTATCCTTATCCCAATTTATTTGAGGTCGGCGCAGCTTTTCTTCTCCAATACATACTCGTATGTCTATTTGCCGTCATCTCAAATTTACTACCTTCCTAGCCATATCATCTTTTACACAATCTATCCACCGTCTGTTTAGGTAAACACTTCAGTTCCCTAATTAAATGTAGCAGCCACAGTAACACGGCACTCAGTGTGCATCAGCTCCGCACAGTCCTGGTGTAACGGGTAACTGCACATAAAACGTTGTGGGCGTCCTTGTAGTAACTGTAATGCAAGCAATATGCGGTACGCTGTACACAGACACTCTCAGTCCTGTTATGCGGGGTTCTCACGGGTGGCTATAGCCGACCATCTAAATGGCAATTCGACTAGGCCACAGGTGACTGAGTTCGCGAACTCCAAAGTAGACCAGCATCCGACTTTTTGACAGGTGACTAAAATCGACCGTCCATATACATAGTTAATCAAAGTCAAAGTCAAATCTTGTCTCAATTAGACCATTAAAAAGTCACTTTAGAACGTCAAATTTAAGTTAAATACTAAAATGATTTCGATGATCTTTTATGATCTTTTGAAGTGTTTTCTTTACAATATTTTGTATACATCAATAAGAAAATTATATGCGAAGACGATGTACTTACCTAGAATAAAAACCAATATATCAAGTCTCGACTATGTTAGGGTCGGCTTCCAGTCTAACTAGATGCAGCTGAATACCAGTGTTTAATATAGATGTTTACCAGTGTTTTATACCAGTGTTTACCAGTGTTAATGTAGAGTTTAATATAGAGCGACTGCCTATCTGACCTCTACAACCCAGTGACTAGGTAACACGATACCCTTTGGCAAGATTGATTGTCAGACTTTTGGGATTCTGACTACCCGAAACGACTGTCAAAATATAGATTGACAGCCAGGGCTAACTGCTTTACGTACTTTTCAAATCACGAGGGATGGATGAGCACCCATCCACGGACCAACGACGTCCAGCACTGTTTTACTAACCCCTTAATTTCACCACTATAATTTATTAATTTGGTGAAATGCCTTAAAACTATTAGTTTCGACATTTTGGTATATTTTAACCCGCCTTTCTTCTCTTACATTTTTGTTCTTAAAAGTCATCATCAATCGTAGAAGGGGCTTAACTTAATGTCTACAATTAATATTATGAATTTTCTACGACCATTATGCTCGCGCTTCTCCATAGCATTTGAACAAGAGAATTTAACGTTCATACTTACCCACAATAATTACAGTCTTTACCGATCGTCCGTTCCGCTGGAAACTTTTTAATTGCATCAATGAAACCACAGATTGAAACGTGTCATCAAAATTTAACCGACCACATTCAAAAGTTAGTGTTTCCAGTGAAATAAAACAAAGAAGTCAATTAATATGAAACTGACGGTTCACCGCCGCGCGCGGTCCAACGCGCAATCATGGCGTAGCCCGTAGACTCGTAGCCTCGTAGCAATTACGCTCTCGTAGCGGTCTCGTAGCGTGCTCTACGAATGCTCGAATAAAATGCTTGTGGAAAATTCAGAGTTGAAAACTTGAAAAGCGAGTTTGTGGGCCAAAGAAAATTTCCCCTTGATACTATCAAAAGGGTTGCGGACTTATTGGCTTATTACGTTTCTTCGTGAATTCTTTGGAAGCCGAATGCTGTGTAGGTAAGCAAGATTTATCGGGTAATTTGGTACTGAAGTATTGTTATAATACGAAATATGGTGAACAAATACGCGTATGAAATGTTATGATTGATTCTATTTACGTTAGTTTTTTGTACGAAATATTCGAACGTATTTGAGAAGATATGATTTGTACAAATTGCTGGCAGTGTGTCACTGTTTTATGTTTTACAAATAATATAAAACAAGAAATTAACCTTTCTTTCGTCAAACATTGAATAAAGGTTAATCCTCTTTTGTAAAGACGACTAATTGAGGGTATTCGAGGGTGAACTGGGGAGAAACGTAACTTTAAAAATTGGAATAATATAGTCCAATTTTAAATTCCAAAAAGACATTTGAGTAGGCTTGTTTACTTGAGATGTTTTATTTTTATTCGTCTTAAGGGGTGAAAAGAAAATTGAGGTTTTTTTTTAAAGATATGAACCAAGAATCGATCAGATGATGTATTTTCGTTGCGACAAATATATTGATAAATGATAAATTCATATTTATTTCTGTAAATTCGTCTTAAAAAACTTAATTAGATTTAATAATGTATTTTTGTAGTTTCTCTTATGAGTTACTAATTAGTTATTTTAAACACAAATTTTCCCAATTGAACATAAACATTATACTTTTGTAATATTTTGTTGAAAAACTATCAAAGAAATGTGAAAGATTGAGGTAGCTTGACGTGCTGGCCTATGTACATATTGTACTTTCGATAAAACAAATCTTGAAAGTGAAACATGAAACAATTCTTTAAAATACGAGGTCAGCTTATAAGGAAATTGACCTCATGTAAATTATACTTAACAACGGTTTAAAATTATCTATGCTTACATAGTTTTGACGTTTACTACTTCGTTGGTCCAGTGGTTACAAGGTACTAAGCATGAAGTCTTGGGTTCGAAAGTGTTATTGTGTTTTTCTATTTATAACACCTCGGAGCAGACTCCGAGGTGTTATAAATAGAAAAACACACCGGACACAAAGCCAGAGCTTTGTGTCCGGTTGATGGCAATAAGCTCGCCCCTATAACATCGGCCTAGCCTTTTCCCAACTATGTTGGGGTCGGCTTCCAGTCTAACCGGATGCAGCTGAATACCAGTATTTTACATGAAGCGACTGCCTATCTATAAATAAATAACTAATGCTGGAAAATCCACACAGCATCATCTAGCCCCAAGCTAAGCAGAGCTTGTGTTATGGGTACTAGATGACTGATATACTTAATACAATACATTATTAAATAGATAGATATTTTTATCATACATAGCAAATACCCAGATCACCCGGAACAAATATTTGTAGATCGTACAAACATTTGTCCCAAGGCGGGAATCGAACCCGCAACCTCTTGCGTCGCAGGCGGACCTTCGCCCGCCGCGCCACATCGGTCGTCTCGTTCATCTGACCTCCGCAACCCAGTTACTGGGCAACACGATACCCCTTGGTAAGACTTGCCAAAGATCTACAAATGACAGCCGGGACCTACAGCTTAACGTGCTTTCCGAGGCACGGAAGAGTCTCGATGTTACAAATTGTCACCCATCCACAGGCTGACTTTTGCAAGCGTAGCTTAAACTTCGATCAACCCGTGCGGCTGTTTTTATTTAGCCACTCCTCTGAGATGGGACTAAAACATAACTGGCAAAATAGGGGTGTACTATAAGTACACCTCTACACAACTCTTCGGGGATACAGGCGCGCAGTTTTTGTGACTTAGAATTGAGTGCTATTTGAATTCTATTACAGTCACTATATTGGAACAAACATTCCCAATGCTAACAAATATTTGTTCCAAATCTGAATGTCAGCCATTTTATTTGTCAGTGTAATGGCGTTCGCTGTATGCGGAACCCGAGTGTGGGACGAATTGAGAACTTCGTATTTGTTTACTTTCTGTAACCGTAGTTTTATAAGTAGTGATTTTACCATACAGCTTTTTATTACCTATACATCCGTATATTTCTTTTATTTTTTTTAACAATTAGAAAACTATTAATACATGTAAAAATAAAATAAATAATCACAGGGCATCGATTTTTTTTTATTTCATCGATCCTGTTCGTTCTGACCAAGATAATATCTGGACTTTAACCTTATATAGTAGTTTGTGGTGTGGGCCTACGAACATGACGGTATCAACACTAATAATATATGTTTTGTTCCAGATGAGACGGGTGTCGTGGGGAGTGGCGCTTTTTGCGCTCTTCGTCGCCACGTTAGCTGAAACCACTGAAGGTACGTAATTTCTCCATAAAAAATAAATAGTTGGATATACAGGATGGAAGAGACAGAGAAAAGGCTAGGCAGATGATATGATCAGTTGGTGCGTACCAACTGATCATATCATCTGCCTAGCCTTTTCTTGGGGTCGGCTTCCAGTCTAACTGGATACAGCTGAATACAATTATTTTACATGGAGCGACTGCCAATCTGACCTCCACAACCCAGTTACCGGGCAACATGATACCCCTTGGTAAGACTGGTTGTCAGACTTACGAGCTTCTGACTACCCGTAACGACTGTCCACGATCTACAAATGACAGCCGGGACCAACGGCTTAGCGTGCTTTCCGAGGCACGGAGGAGTCTCGAGCTCCTCCACGCACAAACTGATATACCTTGAAACTTTTCGTCGGTGTTTTCCTAGTTTTTACGTTTTTCCGGATGTGTTTTTAACTTGAAACAGTAAAAACTCACGAAAAATGCATAATTTATTTGTAACGCGATTGTTAATTAAAAAGTTAAAACTTTACCTACTAAACTAAAAATGTCATAGGGTTTGGTCGAAATCCGACTAGTCGATACTTTAAATTTTCGCGCTGGGGAGTCCAGAATCATGTACCAACTGAACTCATGGTATCAATTTGTGCTTCCAGGATACCAACTTCCACCCTTTATTCAATACGGAAATACTTTGCTTAGTCATGAAAATAATCAACTCCAAAGTTATTAATAAGAATGTTATTATTTATTCATTTATAGTTAATTAAAACGGTACAACGACAATTACAATCAAAGTTACATTGGGTACTCCAAAAAAGTTGAGAAAACAGCTTCTTGACACATTGTTAGCAAATACACTGTCGGCGCACTTAGAATGACATTGTCAAAAATGACAGGTTGTCAACGTCACTCTCGCCGAGCGTCGAGTCGATGGTAGCGGGGCGGCCATCTTGGGATTCCCTTCTGGGAGAGCGGTCGCCAGCGCACCACGTTTTCGACAAATCGCTATCCTTCGCCTTAAACAGTGTATTAATAATTAATTAAACAGTGATTAGTGTTGATCAGAAAATTATAAAATATCAATTACGCAATTCTTGAATTATTTTAATGATATAGAAGTAAAAATGTTTAAATTTCGAAGACGTTCAATTTAAATAACCGTGATTCTGATTAATGCCATCCTGAGCTAACATTTACATATCTACATTATCTGTGTAGAAATATAGATCTGCACATTGTTTGCCAGATTATAATTAACTCTTGTGATCCACAAACCCAGAACATCTTTACCGCATACGAATTTAATTTCCTGTTCCTCATTATTAACTCAAAACAAATGAACAGACGATTGGAATCGACTCAGTCAACTCGAATCATACGATTAAAATACAACCCCTTTTCCCTATTGAATAAAGGCACAGTGCCATTGATGCCTTCGGTTACGCACAAGTACTTAACTTTGCTTTGCATGTTAATGTAAATGGCATTTTCCTGCTACCTACGTTTCGTACTACACTAGAAAGTTGTAAAGGGAGTGCGTCAAGGGGGACTGTTTTGTCTAATTTTTGACATTCAAAAAATGCTGTTTCTCAGCCAATTTGAATAAAAGATTTTTTGGTTTTCTGTTAAAATGGCGGTATGTGCGTCATTAAAAATGAAAACCACCAAAGTGATTGCTACTACACACATTAAATTCTAATTTAAACGAAATATTGTAACGTAAAATATATATAGGACAAGATTTGTGGGTTTACTGCATCACTATATCTACATAACAAGCAATTGAAAAAGCACATTAACAATACATTACAAACTAAATGAAGTATGCGTGTAATAAGTAATGCGTTACCTGTCCGTGTACATCCCACGCAGCAATGAAACTGCACCTTTAGTCCGGAATCGAAACGATTTTCTGTTATGACGCCAATATCATAACAGATATGCGCATCGATATTTCGGAATTTTCATTTTATCCAGAGTGTGAAGTGATTTGGAAGGAGGCTGCCAACCGATGCATTATTAAACAGGACAGCGTGGCGCTACCAGAAATAACTTTCGCTGTATTCAAAATGGCGATGTTATTCATAGTATGTGCTTTGTTTTGATTTGGATTTTTATTGAGTTGCGCTTTATTGCGCTTGATGTGATTTTGTTTCGAATACAGATGACGTTTACGTAGGTACCTATTGTTCTTTTTGAGGTTCTTCTATCAGGCTCCATTTGGCATCGCTCTATTAGAACTGTCTTAATTTATTGGCCATACATACATATACTCACGCCTTTTTTCCGAAGTTTGTAGGCAGAAACCACAGAACGTCACCCGCTACGATCCTTACATTTTTTTTCTAGAAATAAAACGTTGCCCCACACTAGGAATTTCGCCTGTGTCGTGATTGCGTTTACAAACATTTAAAGTCACATACACAAACCCGGAACAATTACCCGTAGGCCATACAAATATATGATACGTGCGGGAATCGAACCCACGACACGCGGCGCGGCAGTCGATCGCTCAGCCACTACGCCCACCGAAAACATTTACATACTCCTTACGCTTCGCTCACGTTCATACATTTGGTCATACACGCACGCCGGTTGCGAGTACTTCGCACTTGATTTTTTTGGCCATTAGCTTTGATGATACTAATCGAGTTAATGTTGCATGGATTAGCATATTGGATATGGATATTGGTATAATATTGTACAGCCTTTGGATATTTAATAAGCTAATGTACGGCTATGAGACAAACACTAATTGCTATTAAGAATGATTAGACAGACAGCTTTAATTAAAATGTTATTCAATATGGACTAAATACCATTATTTATTTATAATTCACATTTATTAGTTGTAAATACAAAAATGTAAATAAGATAAAAAAAGTGTTTTACCGATGACAGGAGCCGGGTGCGAGCTACCCGTGGTTAGGGTTGCACACACAGGAACCTCCTCACAATGCGAGCCGTAACGAGGAGTACTGCCTTTTGTATCATACATACATTCATAAAGTAACGCCTTTTTCCCATGGGGGGTGAACAGAAACTACAGAACGCCGCCTGCTACGATACTTACATACTCCTTTTGCCTATTACTGTATAAATACTCTTTTAAATTGCAAACCCGGTACTTGAGGAGCATTAGGTTCAAAAAGTATCCGGGATTTTCAATTACCCAAATACACGGTCTGTTACACACATCGAAAATTACTAGTACCTACCTGCTTTTTTTGGGTATTTCCTTCATACCCAGGTAAACGTAAATGAGATATCGGCAACACCGTGTTTGTGTTCCAATATACCCGCATTTCCTCTCTGCTGAATATAAATCACATCGTATGAGAAGCCATACTTTTTGGTGGTCTGCCAACTTAACAGCAATATAAGTTGTTGGTCTGCTGCTTACAAGAATAAATCACGTATATTAATCTAGGCATCGGAAAGAGACAGCTCTGTTTATGTAAGATCTTTATTTTGCCCGTAATTAATATGGTAAAATCGAGCTTGATTTGTGATCAAAATATTTTTCTGGTATGTTTTCCGTCAGGATTATCTTAGTAGCAGCCTGGAGTCTGTATTTCTGTCCGGTTGATGGTAATTGAGTAGTCTCGTTATTACATAACATAAATACCGAGCGAAATGTAGGTGTACTTTATGCGCATCCTTGCCTAACTCTTCGGTGATGCAGGCGTGATGTTAGGTACATTTTTCCGCACAAAAAAAGTCAACGTTTATCCTTTAGAGATAATGAAATAAAATAACACGTTGAGATTTTCAATTAATAAGGTAAATTATTCACAATTCTCAAGTAACGAGTGCAAAAATCCAACTCTCTGTGTGTATCTCATCAAACAAAAATTTAAAAACGCTCGCTCGTCAGAAAATCCATTAATTTTTCAGCTATTCTTATTTTGGAGCCCTTCTCCCGTGAAGTGCAAATAGGGGTTGAAGCGGATTTAATATAGACTAGTAATTGGATTGGATTCAATTAAATTATACTAATTGAAGTTTCATCTGTATCGCGAAATATAATAGGTCTTTACCTATGAAATTGCCGTTTTGTATGAAAAAATTTAAATGATTTTTTTTCATGTATTTTTTATTTGTATTAATCGAAGTAATCACCCATGCAATCAATGCATCTTTGCCAACGCAGTGGCAGTTTATTGATGCCCTTCTTAAAGAAATCAGCTGGACGGGAGGCAACAAATTCTTCAAAGGCATTTTGTACTGCCTCTCGGGTATTGAATTTTTTTCCCGCCAAGAAGTTTTCCAAATTCTGGAAAAAGTAGTAGTCTGTAGGCGCAAGGTCTGGTGAGTAGGGCGGATGACGGAGAGCTTCCAACCCCAGTTCTTGCAACTTGGAGACCGTCTGCTGTGCAGTATGAGGTCGCGCGTTGTCGTGCAGGAGCAGCGGAGACGAGCGATTGACCAATGCTAGTTGGAGATGTGCCAGCTTCTCCATCATTGTGTTCAATTCTTCACAGTACACATCTGCAGTAATGCTCACCCCGTTTGGTAAGAAGCTGTGTTGAATCACACCGGCGCTAGACCACCAAACAGTGACCATCACTTTTCTTGGGGTAAGTTTTCGTTTAGGGCATTGTTTAGGTGCTGAACCAGGATCCAACCAACTTGCTGAGCGCTTGCGGTTATCAAACAGAATCCATTTTTCATCGCAGGTAACAATGCGGTTCAAAATTCCTTCATTTGTGTGTCTGTTGAGCAGTGCAAGGCACGTCTCGACGCGTACTTCGCGCTGGCGATCATTGAGTTCGTGGGGCACCCATTTGTCAAGCTTTTTTACCTTGCCAATTTGACGCAAATGGACCAATATTGTTTTGACGCTAACGTCGAAAGCTGCTGCTAATTCAGCCGTAGATTGTGTATCATCAGCTTCCACAATCGCCTTTAATTCGTCATTGTCGACCAAAGTCTTCGGACGACCGCGAGGTTCATTTTTCAGGTCGAAATTTCCAGAACAGAAGCGAGCAAACCAATAACAGGTAGTGCGTTGGTTTGTAGTGTTAGCTCCGTAAACGTCGTTGATGTTGCGTGCCGCTTGTGCCGCGTTGCTGCCACGACGGTACTCATATTCCATAATTACTCGAATTTTTAACGTATCCATGATGACGAAAAAGATTTAAATGCGATGAAAATGTAACACTAATCAATAAACAAATGACTACTTTTGGAAAAAAAAACCATGTTTTTAAAATAAAATTAATTTGAAATTAGAATTCTTAGCCAAACAAAAAATATTTTGATTTGAAATGGCCAGTACTGCAGAACGGCAATTTCATAGGTAAAGACCTAATATATAACAGATACTCATAGATTTATTTGCTTATAAAATTGTTGTTTAAGGTACAATTTCTAACGCTAAACTCGACGGTCGGTTGTATTTTCTTATATTAGACATCTAAACTTTCTTATTTTACATCTCTTTTAACATCCAAAATATTCGAAACCAATTGGTACAGCCCCTCGTGTCTGAATACCTCTTAAGGCACACCCAAATTGCATGTTATCTGTCGAGAGTGGTTACCAAAAATAACATCAACGCCGCCATTTATTAGGAGACATGATCATGTAAATAGCAACAGTTGGCCAAACAACCTTTCAACCTGTTAGCCTGAGAAATTCAAACAGGATTTAGCATTAAGTTACATATATACATATACGGCAAACGTAGTGTAGGACGCCCTCTGACCAGGTGGGATGACGATCTGCCAAAGACTGCAGACAGATGCTGGATGCGGCAATCTGAAGACAGGGCGCTGTGGCGCTCATTAGGAGAGGGCTATGTCCAGCAGTGGACTAGTATAGCCTGATGATGATGATGATGATGATGATGATGATGATGATGATGATGATGATGATGATGATGATGATGATTATGATGATGATGATGATGATGATGATGATGATGATGATGATAAATACATACATAAACTCCCATGAGGGTAGGCAAAAACTAGAACGCCACCTGCTACGATTCTTTCTTTTTTTTAAGGATGGGATATCATCCACTCTATCTCCAAAATCATGACTTCTCCCGTTCTGGATGGAACGGGAGGGCGTGTCAGACATTTAATGAGTAAAACCCATCCGTGTTCCGTCCTTGCCCTTTACGTTCCGGGGTCACGGTAACTCTTTCGAACATCCCGCAACCCCGGACCTGCTACGACCCTTACATACCTACTCTTTTTGCTCGGTTTACGTTCATACATCTCTAAGTTTTTCGCTACCGAAACATAAGTAAAGACAACTTACATTTATGTATTAATTGAAGTTCAATCATTAAAATCATAGTAAGAATTGGCCTCAAACGTCATGATTTCAAAAGACTGTACATCTATCAAGTAATTTTACAATAGAGTATTGAATTGATGATTTTAATAAAATTATTTACGAACACATAGGCAGATCACCCAGTTATTTAATTTACAAATTAATATCAAATGAAGCATTCACAAGGAGGTCCGATGTAAATAAGTCACGAGTAATGATTGTAATTTCGTTCAAAATAATTTTGATAATTATTATTATTAGACGATAATACAAGAGGAGTGGAAATAAATGATACAATTTTTTTAGGGGCACACATAACTGTTTTAATTACACGAAACTTAATAACATAACATCACGCCTATATTCCCAGAAGGGTTAGGCAGAGGTGTTTCTATTGTACACCCACATTTCGCTAGTTACGCATCCCTCTTACCTTCTTTCACAAGCCGTTATATTACACTAAAATAAAATTACACGTGCCTGTAAATCTTTACAAGTATAACATCACCACTAATCCAGATACAGTCTTGAAAAGCTAGTTACGTAGCCAAACACTTACTAGACAAAACTTGCACAACTCGATATCCAAAATTATCCAGGCTTGTTGATGTGCAAACAGTCCGACCGCCAGAGGGCGTGCTTGTCGCCAGATAAAGGTTTTAACTGTGAACTAGTTTATTATTCTCCGAATTGAGGGTAGAACGGATAGGTTGTTTGTTTGTTTATGGTTTAGTTTAAGACGGGTTTAATTGGGACGTCTTGAGCGTAAGTTTTTGTTTGCGGGATGGGTTGATAGAGATATGTTTTGTTGTGTATGGCTGAACACATTATTGGAAGAACCTACAACCGCTGGGGTAAACGTGTTCTTGTGTAGAGACCGCGACTTGACAAACGTAGTGTAGGACGCCCTCTGACCAGGTGGGATGACGATCTGCGAAAGACTGCAGGCAGATGCTGGATGCGGCAAGCTGAAGACAGGGCGCTATGGCGCTCATTAGGAGAGGGCTATGTCCATCAGTGGACTAGTATAGCCTGATGATGGTGATGATGATGAAACACATTATTAGGGTACCGTGGAGGATTGATTCCAGCTTCTATTGCACTGCAAACTACAATAGAATAGACTGTAATAGAGTACACTTGATTGTACACCATGAAAACTTACAAATAAAGAGTTTAAGAGCTTTTGGAAGTATGAGGAACAGGGTGTAAAGTTCCTCATCCACCATAGAAAAGGGAGGATCCTCCGACCAGACGGGTGTCGTGTCTGGTGGGCAACTGCCCGACGATTGTTGTCGGGCTCGTTTATATATACTCAGTCGCGTGGATAACTTTAATACCGCGATGTAGGAAACATCGATTTAGTTCGTATGTGGCGAGATAGATGTCGCTACATCACTCCCCTCCGAGACCGGAGGTCGATCGCTTGATGAGTCATTTTTGTGATGCTTGCCGGGCCAGTTGAGTGTTCCAGTGGGTCGGAACCGGATGCCGCATAGTTCGCGGTGAGTCGGAACTGTCTGCGGTGGTACTGCGTATAGGCTCCAGTGAGTCGTGGTGCAGTGCTGCGAATTGGCTGGCTGCTCGGGTCGACCAGGAGAGGAAGTGCGTCTCTGCTTGCTGACCGGCCGAAGTGCAGCGTGCGTGCCAAGGTTGCTGAGAAGGTTGTGGGTGATGACCAGGCATGTGCGTTCGCTGCATGCTAGTGGTCAGGATACCCGTAGAAGTCGTAGTTGCTGACTGGCTGTATGACTCTCTGCTTGAAAGCTTGAGGAAGTGATGATGACGTCACGCTGAGGGTACTCTGCTCGAAGGCTGCGCTGACGTTCATGTTCGGGGTCACCAATTTGGAAGTATGAGGAACAGGGTGTAAAGTTCCTCATCCACCATAGAAAAGGGAGGATCCTCCGACCAGACGGGTGTCGTGTCTGGTGGGCAACTGCCCGACGATTGTTGTCGGGCTCGTTTATATATACTCAGTCGCGTGGATAACTTTAATACCGCGATGTAGGAAACATCGATTTAGTTCGTATGTGGCGAGATAGATGTCGCTACAAGCTACATAGGGCGGCCTTATCACTCAAAGCGATGTCTTACAGACAACTTTTTACTAACTGTTGCTTATACTTATGAGGTTCTCATATTTGGATCTCAATTTTAAATGACTGACCATTTAAAATTAAATTAATAATGCCATATCTGACAATCGAACCCTAAATAATCTCCATTTTGATACATTCTAAAAATACCAATCAAAGATAGAGAAACTCTATCGTCTTTTTGTGATGCGCTGTGACAAGTAACTGCGACTAATTTGGATGTAGCGTTTACCGGCCGCTCCAGTGGCATCGCTTGCTCCGCTCGGTTATGCCCAGTTGCCTAACACCACGGATTAAAATGGCGACTAGTTAACGGATAGACATACTTAAATAAAGATATAATACCAATGGCTCGGGAATAAATGCTGGTGCTCATCACACAAACCTTTGCCCCTTACGGGATTCGAGTCCGCGAACCCGGGCTTCATAGTCCGGAGAGCAAACCAATCGACCAAAGAGGCTGTCAAAATATTGAAAGTCATTATAGCTAAAAGTGGTTCACAGCTTTCAGCAATACACAGTTGAGCTACCAGCAAGACTACCACACACGCACGAGGGCACGAGATCACAAAACAAACCCTCTACAGTGAGGGTAGTATTTCATTATCGTCACCATTCATACATCCAGCTCAATCAAAGGGCACGACGAAAATTGGTGCACTCACCACAACAATACTGTTCGTTTTAATTAATCTCTTTTGATCGCTTTATTGGTACTTTTACCCTTGTTCTAGAGAGATTGGAGTTCCGTGTAGCATACGGAACCTTTAGTAAGTTGGAATTTTCTCATTAGCAGCCCGAAGTCTCGACTTGTGGACCCGGTTGATGACAATAGGCTCGGCTCCTATTACATGGGACTTAAAAATATCGGGTGAAATATGGGTGTTACTATAGTTGCAACTCTGCCTAACCCTTCCGGGATAACAGCGTGATGTTATGTGTATCCTATAAGCCATTTACCTATGTAAGTACCAGTATACGTCAAAAAACAAAAGAGCAATGTACAACTGAATTAGTTCAAACCAGCCTATTTCAATACTCCTAAGGGATATTTACAACCTCAGCTAACCAGGGTTCCATAATTTATACACCGTATGTGGATACACCGTGTTCCCCCTATTTACTTAGCAAGGGCTGTTTAACTAACCAAATGTACCTCTTACGTTGCTAAAATTTAACTACGCCATAACATTACGGCTGTATTCCCCGTAGGATTAGGCAGAGGCGTATCTATGATACACCCACATTTTTTCGGTAATGTTTTTAAGTCTGATGTAATAGGGGGCGAGGTTAGTGCTAACAACCGGGTACAAAACTAGAGTCTTTTGAATTGTGCCCGACTCGGGGATCGAAGATAGGACCTCATGTTCAGCAGTAACTACTGGGTTTAAGGCTTTCTTCGGAGACAACAATCTTCTTGTAATAGAAATTTATTGGAGAACACCTAAGTATATTCGTAATAAAATAAAAGACAATCGTATCATTACCAGAGACAATATTCTAGACATCGACAATGCTGTCCGGTGATAAATTAAACTTGGGTTTTTTATTCTTTTTTCTAATAGTAACGCTCGCCACCATTAGACCAAAGAGGTGATCACCTAATCATGTGTACTTTTAAAATACAAACATTAAGCTAACTAGGTCAGCGCCATTAAAGACTGAGTAAAAATCAATAAAAGCGTAAACACCGGCAAACTTGCATATCATGCACTTTGTTGAAATAGGGGTAGCAGTTGAAAACATGCCATGGAAACAATTTACTGCGCTCCTTTGTCGAACCTTCACATGGCATGTTGCATCGTACGCTTTGCTAAAGGTAACTGGAGATCACTGACATACACACATACATACAACACGCCTTTTCCACATGGGGGTGTAGGTAGAAACAACAGAACGCCACGGCTCCACCTGCTACGATCCTTACATACTCCTTTTGTTTCGTTTGCGTTCATACATTTGACAGGTCAGTTTTGCTAAATTTTTACGTGGACTTTTGCAGTGAAAATTCTTTAGCCGTGTTGAGTCATTTTTTGTAGTCGCAAAACTTGTGGATTCTCGTCACCGACATGATAATGTTACATCAAAGCCACAGTTAAATTTTAAATGAAGATTTTTTATTTAAAAAAGAAAAAAGTTATTCCAAAGTTTTTAATGTTTCACTCGTCGTGATGGCTCAGTGATGAAGGGCTCTCCTATTCTGCTCAAGGTGGTGGGTTCAAATCTGGGTTACCAATGATTTCAATTCATATGTAGTTTCTAAGATTATCTTGGACATTACTGACATCCGTGAAGAAAAACATCATAAGGAAATCTGAACTTATAATTATTAAGCTTGAAATCGCCAATCAGTCTTGAGCGTGATGATTCATGCTCGTGCCTTCTCTGTATGAGAAGAGGCCTTTGCCCTGCAGTGGGATAGTAATATTCTAGTACTACAAGTTATCACTATCAGCAGTCACCGTGACTGCCTTTTTACAGAATCATCTGCCTAGCCTTTTCCCAACTATGTTGGGGTCGGCTTCCAGTCTCACCGGATGCAGTTGAATACCAGTATTTTACGTGGAGTGACTGCCTATTAGACCTCCACAACCCAGTTACTGGACAACACGATACTCCTTCGTAAGACTGTTTGTCAGAATTTCGGGGTTCTGACGACCCGTAACCAATATCAAAGATCAACAAATGACAGCCGGGACCAACGGCTTAACGTGCTTTCCGAGGCACAGTTTCACAGAAAAGAACTGCTAAGTCACACACAATCAAAAATACAACCAGCAAAAAGTAATCGTTCTTTGAAAACGAAAATAAAAGAACAAAGGCGCTCCCTTCCATTAAAAAGAAAACTATAAGCCCTGAGACACAATGCGGTCAAAAAACGATCGTATCTACTGTGAAACATCACAAAGTCGAATCCTGTATCCAACAGTGATTTCAGCAAATGAAATCTAGCAACAATACATCATTCCAATCTACCGATATCTGACCTCTTTCAGTTTGGAAATGTCGGCAAATATACTAAATGGATCTACCGGCCGTGCGTGACATACGGGTTGGAAAGGCAGAAAACAAATCTCCAAAAAACCGGAACCGGTTCCGGAGCAATGTCAAAAATACAGCGATACGTGGTGTCCTTTAAATTCATTTTATTTCTATTTTATTGTTTGTTATTATACGGCAATAGAAATTAACACTCTCAAAATTACCACTGTCTTCCTATTGCGGTTCATGAGATACACGGACAGCAGACGCTTAAAAGACTGCACGTTTGGCGCAGTGGCTGCGCGATTGACTGCCGTGCTGCGTGTCGCGAGTTCGATTCCCGCACGGAACAAATATTTGTATAGTCTACAGGTAGTTGTTCTGGGTCTGGCTGTTTGTGTATGTGAGCTTAACTGTTTGTGAACGCACCCACAATACAGGAGAAATTCTTAGCGTGGGGCAACGTGTTATATAAAAGAAAGAAAGAAATAATAGGTCCCTGTGTGCACCCTTTGGGCACGGAACCAAAAAACGATCTTTGCTGCATTATTTAACAGAACTTTCATTTACTACGCTTGTATACCCCGAAGGATTAGGCAGAGGAGTTTCTACAGAACATAACGCGCCCACATATCGTCAGTTATATTTAACACATAATTGTTTTATTAAATTTCTCAAATACGTTCTCTATTTACTTGAATTTACTTACTGACAAGTAACAGAGCACAAATTAAATAATTGAATATTTGAATCATTTTATAATTACAATTTAAATAGTATTAACTCCTAAAATATGCGCATTCATTACTGAAATTATATCCATCTAGATTAAAACATTTATTACGTGAACATGAATGGAATAAAATATTTACTGAACATGATTATAAACTAGTTACAAATTAATTCACAAACTAAAACACAATTTGTATGGATTAGGGAACGGGACTTTAATAAATATTTAATACTAGCAGGCTCTCGCGACTTCGCCTGCGTGCACAAATTTATCTTTATATAATAGGTCTTTACCTATGAAATTGCCGTTTTGTATGAAAAAATTTAAATGAATTTTTTTCATGTATTTTTTATTTGTATTAATCGAAGTAATCACCCATGCAATCAATGCATCTTTGCCAACGCAGTGGCAGTTTATTGATGCCCTTCTTAAAGAAATCAGCTGGACGGGAGGCAACAAATTCTTCAAAGGCATTTTGTACTGCCTCTCGGGTATTGAATTTTTTTCCCGCCATGAAGTTATCCAAATTCTGGAAAAAGTAGTAGTCTGTAGGCGCAAAGTCTGGTGAGTAGGGCGGATGACGGAGAGCTTCCAACCCCAGTTCTTGCAACTTGGAGACCGTCTGCTGTGCAGTATGAGGTCGCGCGTTGTCGTGCAGGAGCAGCGGAGACGAGCGATTGACCAATGCTGGTTGGAGATGTGCCAGCTTCTCCATCATTGTGTTCAATTCTTCACAGTACACATCTGCAGTAATGCTCACCCCGTTTGGTAAGAAGCTGTGTTGAATCACACCGGCGCTAGACCACCAAACAGTGACCATCACTTTTCTTGGGGTAAGTTTTCGTTTAGGGCATTGTTTAGGTGCTGAACCAGGATCCAACCAACTTGCTTTGCGCTTGCGGTTATCAAACAGAATCCATTTTTCATCGCAGGTAACAATGCGGTTCAAAATTCCTTCATTTGTGTGTCTGTTGAGCAGTGCAAGGCACGTCTCGACGCGTACTTCGCGCTGGCGATCATTGAGTTCGTGGGGCACCCATTTGTCAAGCTTTTTTACCTTGCCAATTTGACGCAAATGGACCAATATTGTTTAGACGCTAACGTCGAAAGCTGCTGCTAATTCAGCCGTAGATTGTGTATCATCAGCTTCCACAATCGCCTTTAATTCGTCATTGTCGACCAAAGTCTTCGGACGACCGCGAGGTTCATTTTTCAGGTCGAAATTTCCAGAACGGAAGCGAGCAAACCAATAACAGGTAGTGCGTTGGTTTGTAGTGTTAGCTCCGTAAACGTCGTTGATGTTGCGTGCCGCTTGTGCCGCGTTGCTGCCACGACGGTACTCATATTCCATAATTACTCGAATTTTTAACGTATCCATGATGACGAAAAAGATTTAAATGCGATGAAAATGTAACACTAATCAATAAACAAATGACTACTTTTAGAAAAAAAAATCCATGTTTTTAAAATAAAATTAATTTGAAATTAGAATTCTTAGCCAAACAAAAAATATTTTGATTTGAAATGGCCAGTACTGCAGAACGGCAATTTCATAGGTAAAGACCTAATATTACTATCACTTCACACGCGACTGCGTCCGCGTAGATTTTTACTTTTTCTTTTTCCTTTTGTAGATTTTTACTTAAATTTAACATCCCTTCCACCCCCTAGAAAGCGTACTTTTGAAAATAATAATAGCCTATAGTACTTAGGAATAATGTAGCTTTCTAACAGTGATACATTTTTTAGAATTGGATCATTAGTTCCGGAGACTTCCCTACACTTACAAACTTACAAACAAATTTTATTTCTTTATAATACTCGT